>OX459118.1:17233125-19642500 GCA_949775105.1 Oldenlandia corymbosa var. corymbosa | reverse complement strand
GTGGGAGGAGCCCGGCTCGACCGCGTGCTGTTGAAGAATGAGCTGGCGACTCGAGGCGATGGCTTGGTTAAGGGAACCCAACGGAGCCGTAGCGAAAGCGAGTCTTCATAAGGCAATTGTCACTACTTATGGACCCGAACACAGGTGATCTATCCATGACCAAGATGAAGCTTGGGTGAAACTAAGTGGAGGTCCGAACCGACTGATGTTGAAGAATCAGCGGATGAGTTGTGCTTAGGGGTGAAATGCCACTCGAACCCGAGCTAGCTGGTTCTCCCGAAATGCGTTGAGGCGCAGCAGATTGACTGGACATCTAGGGGTAAAGCACTGTTTCGGTGCGGGCCGCGAGAGCGGTACCAAATCGAGGCAAACTCGAATACTAGATATGGCCTCAAAATAACAGGGTCAAGGTCGACCGGTGAGACGATGGGGATAAGCTTCATCGTCGAGAGGGAAACAGCCGGATCACCAGCTAAGGCCCCTAAATGACCGCTCGGTGATAAAGGAGGTAGGGGTGCAGAGACAGCCGGGAGGTTTGCCTAGAAGCAGCCACCCTTGAAAGAGTGCGTAATAGCTCACGATTGAGCGCTCTTGCGCCGAAGATGACCGGGCTAAGCGATCTGCCGAAGCTGTGGGATGTAAAATTGACCTATCAAAACGAATGAATAGATTGAAGCTAAGCTGAGGCACGGGATCGGATCAGAAGAAAGGGCTGAGACAGTGGAGCAAAACTCCCGAAGCTTACAGGTCGCTTGCATTCCTTCCCCACCTTAGCAGGACCTATCTTTTAAGAGCTTCAGCCCTCCACACAACAAACTTTTTATTTGACTTTCCGCACGTAATACTTTTCGCTAGCGAGAAAGACCTTCTTTGTGGGCTAACAGAGCGAATCTGTTGTGCTTAAAACTCCTACTGAGCTGAGCCTATCAGCGCTTACACCCCCAAGTATAGTTTATGTGTGATTCTTTGTTTTTCATTCCTTTGTTAGTGCTTCCTTTCGTTTACTAGCTTGGATAGCCTCATCAAGCCAAAGAGTATCCCGCAGCCGTTCAGTGGGTTCTCCTCTCTTTCGCATTGGTTTCAAATTCCCTCTAGTTTAAATGACCAGATTGTTGATAAACTTTTGAAATGCTTGTCGTAAGACAAGTCAGTGCCGCTAGTAATCGCGGAAATGCCATGTGGCTAAATCTAATCTAATCATCATATGAAACAGGAGTCGATACAACCGGGAATCCAATTGGCTTGGTCTTGTAGTTGTCTGCCCCGTCCTCTCCAACCGTCGACTTTATCTTTCCATGGGGAGCTGGTCCCAGTGGAAGTGACAATAAGGTTGAGTCGAAGAAATCCACTCGCATAGCTTTCTCTCGTGGTCGGACGGACTCCACCAATGGAATGGTGTTTGAGCGGCTGTCTCTCCTCTGTAGATAGGGCGCTTCTCCCCTTTCCCACTTTTCTTATGTCTTTGTCAACAAGAGACCGGAAAGCAAACCAACGTCGAGTCTAGGTCCCCGCTGTCTTACCTCACCTCGCGTAAAGCGAAAAAGAAATAAAATGCTTCCTTGGCAGCAGAGAGATAGATACACATTCGAAATGAAAGTCGAAGCAATTTACTTTTACATTACAAGATCTGGTGATGCGCGTCTATACGCTATGCCCATTTTTCCTTACTAAACACTTCGGCCTTACCTTGCTTGTAGTCGGGATCGCTAGACCAGTAGCCATAGGAAGATTAATATATAAATAAAAGAAGATTTTATAGGCATGCTGGTATTCCTATAAAGGCTACCAGAAAGAGCTATATTCTCCCAGAAGGCTTAACAAGGCTTAGCGTGGTCGTGCTCAGTGGAATAATCAAAAGTTTTCTAACTATGTTCCAAAGTCAAGTTATAGTGTAGGTCATTCACTAGTCAAAAAGCCAGCCTAGCCGTATCAAAGTGACCGAAAGAAGAATGCACCAAAGGCTGGTGCTTATTCGATCGAAAAGAATGTGATGATACTCTGTGAAACCTAAGACCAAATATACCTAAGAAGTCACTACGTTCACCGATAGGGAGGTCCTTCCTCTCGTGCTTGCCTAGCATACAACCTCTTTGAACTTTTGTTAGAAAGCAAATTGGAAGAGGATTGTTGAGGGTCTAACGAGCTGAGCTGCGAAGCAGCGAAGGACACGAAGTGGCTCGACTAAAAGGAGAGGGTATTTATAGTGAGCCGACAGGCGAAGGGTGAGTCGCATAGCTTAGAATGGTACGAAGGCAATCTTTAGATTGCTACTTTTTCATTCTCTTCATTAGAAAATAATTCTCGGCGTGAAAACACAGCAGAGACAAAGGGGGCTGATCTTTACCTATATTTATTCCTTCTTCGCTGTTCGAAGTGGGGGCGGAGTCGTAAAGCTAGGATGGGCAACCGGGACCAACCGAACTAAACCACCCAGCATGGCATGCCGAGCCGCACCGCTTCACCGCATCACGACTGTTTAACAGGATTGTACGACTCCGCTCTTTGACTTAGTTAAGGAAGGAAGCAATTGTTCTCTTTGCGTTTAGCTGGGAAGAGGCTAATAGGTACAGCTATCTAATTGTATAAGGCTAACTTTCTTTATATGCTTAGGTAAGAAGAAAACAATATCATATCCTACAAACTCACCCTTTATTGTATGTAATATAAGCAAGCTCAAGGCTAAGAGATTAGCTATTGGAAGGCTCTAAGGCTAACAAGTTTGAAAGCAGAAAAGGTCAATCAAGCACTGTAGTACAATCCAGCTGGAGTAGTGCAAGGCTAAATTGTTTTTGAGAGGAAATTTCTCCCTGACAAGAGTCGACCAGCAGAGTCCGACATCTTCTTACGTTAAGTAAGTAGGGTTTCTATCTTCTCACAAGTCAAAGTCTTATTAGCGCTTACCTTCACCGCTCAGCAAACGTCTCAAAGCTTTACTACTAACGGACTGGAATCATTGCCTATCTCCTTCGGATCCAACTATTGAAGCTTGTTGAGCAAGGGACTGCCCCGCTTCCCTAGTGATTGCGTGAAGTTCTTTCCTTAGTCGATTGGGACATGTGGTACGATCATAAGAAAGAATCGCAGATCAATAGATCGGGCCACCAGTCACACTGAAAGTAGAAATAGCTACAAGGGCAAAACTAGAGGTTACGAAGAAAGAACTCTAAGTTAGAATTGGTAGGCCGCTCAGGTTCTTCAAATCCAATAAGTGAAGGGAGTGAATCCATTGCAAGAAAGACTTTCTCTCTAATCGGAAGGAATCTCCTTCGGATCCTTAGGTTGAATTTGAGTCTAATTCAGGTATCTCATAGCCCTGCTAAACTAGCCAAGATTTCGGTCGATTTCCACTGATCGAAGGTTGAAGCTTTGAAAGTCCAATCCTATATCAGAAAAGGGGAGCTAGTACTTTCGTTAAACAAAGAAGACAAAGGGTTCGGCCGATAGATGGGGCGCTGGATAGCACATCTTTTCGGGTAGAGAGGGACGCGGATGGACGGCATAAAGGCCTCAAGGAAGGGACTCATGCGGCGGTACGAGGGGCCATTCACCATCATCAAAAAGATCGGTTCGGTAGCTTACAAGTTAGAATTACCGGAAGTTTATTCAAAGCTACACCCGGTGTTTCATGTAAGTCTACTCAAGCCTTACCGGAAGGATCCAAACGATGAAGAACGGAACGTCTCAACAAGGACACCCGCTGGATATCATCAACCCTTAGAGAAGGCCGTCGAAAGGATCCTTGATAAAAGGGTCGTCACTGGAGAGGGACGACCCTTTTCAAAGGATCCGAAGGAGATGAACTTTTTCAAATAGTTGGAAAGGCAGAGACTAAATTGCTGGCACGCAACAACCACATTAAGAACAGAAAAGCTGCATTCGAAGAAACCTATCTTTTCATGACGACAAATCGGCTTCAGTATAGGAATTCCTATATCATGGCGGCGAAGCGCCCTTCCAGCCCTTACCTTTATGAAATCATCATTTATCCCTATCGAGGGAAAAAAGAAGGAAACCCAATAAGACTAAGAAAGGCAAGGTCTTGTGCTTTGTCTGTTCTAGCAGTAACCCCACTCAAAATGGAATGGCTAGAGCTCGATAAGCAAACTTCCGGGTTAGTTAAGTCCGAATTCAAGCCGATGGCAAGTTTTTATGAAGCTATATCCTTCGCTGATCAACAAGGTTCATGCCGCTTACTTATGCTTCCGCTCTATCCAAGGCAGATTGTCTGGTTCCACCATACCATAAAATAAAGGAAGAGCGAATCCGCTTCTACGGTACTTCATCAAAGATAGCGACTAAGATTTAGAGAGCTTCGTCTCGGGTAATCATTTCGCTTTACCATAAAAGAAAAGAGTTGTGTTAGGAAAGCTATTTATTTTAGTAAAAGGCCGATAGCCTTGCTCTTTAGTTGATGGGAAAAAGCCGGGTAAGCTGACCGGTTACGCAGAAACCGTAGACTTCTATGAGGAACCCACCTTAGCCACCTCTCTCATCGACAGATAAGGAAGAGATAGATACGAGTCCAGCTAAACCAGGATTAGAACTTATAACTTCGGCCAGGGCATAGAATTCTTTGACCGGCTTTGGTTGAGCAACCGCTACATTTTTGAACGGCCACAGCCTACATAACTCGTTTTCTCTTTTCAAGGAAGTGAGTATCAAACCCGGATATAGTTCTCGGTCCCTTTTGTTAGACCAGTTCCTTTCGGTGCTGAGTTCCTTACACCCCGTACTATACTGAAAGTGGCTTCTTCACTCCAGTCAAGTAAAGTATTCGGTGAGCGCCATCTATTGACTTCGTTCCCCAAATCTCATTTCGGGTGTCAACCCCAAGCCCCGCCTTGTTCTAAAAGACGGATGGTGCTAATGAAGAATTCACTAGTGGCACCATAAGTAGCAAGTTCTTTCACATTATCGATTAAAAATGCAAGTTATGGAGATTTTCGTCCTCCGGACATGTGCTCTTAATTCTTGTATGGGCCAATTCGGGGTAGGGTGAAATTGTGTTTATTCAACAAACTCTCGGTCATTGTATCAATGGCACTTTTGCCGAAAGAATGGCCTGCTCCTGCTGCGAGCAGGAGTGTAGATTTGTTCTTGGGCGGGCTGAATTATCTCAACTAAGTCTTGCGCAAGTTGGGTAAGGCTTTATGGGTTCTCGTTGCATAATATGGCTTTTTATTCTGTAGTTCCGCCTCTTCCTCTATAAAGAAGGGCTTGTAGGTAAAGGTAAATATAGATAGTTTTTCTTGGTTGTTTACCAACAAAAGCATGGGAAAAAGGATCTCTAAAGCTTACACCTGCTTTTCTACTACTAAAAACAACTTCTTACTTTTTCTTTCTTCTTTATTTTATTATATTACGTAATTTCTTCCACTTATTTATATAATCGACTCTCATTGCCACACTTCCCATGTCTCCCACTGGGGAAGACATTGATTGCTAATCAGCCTTCTTAAGCTTCTTTGCCAAGAGCACAGCTCGTCAGAAGAAAGGTAGAGTTGAACCAGCGTATCAGCCTTATCATCCCTTTTGTACATCATTTAATCTTATCGAGGGATGATACGCAAGAACCCGGACCTTGTCAAGTATACGGGAAGCTACGCAGGAGGGGCTTTCTCACCGCCCGGTGGTCAAGGATGACGCACATTGCTTCAAATAGAATATAGTAAACCGACATCCAGAACTCTTGCCCAACCTTCAGACGCTTGCCACAAACAAGTGCATAGCTATGCAATCTTCCTTGGTCAGACCAAGATGATCAAGAGCACCTTCGTCACCTTAACCAGTAGAGCGTGTTCAAAAACCCTCTGCCATGCAAGCCATCCTATACTAGTCAAAGACAAGACCAGCCATGATCTGGTGTTGTTACCTAAAGGGTGCAACTGATGTTGATGCCCAACAACACTACGGGACGAACCATCTGAATCCAATACACGTTCAGTAACAGGAGTGAAAGTGTTTTCAACGAACATGCAAACGGATAGTTCGCCTGTCGGTGAATCGGAGATACATCCAGGCATATTTGGCTCAGCCCTATTTATTGCCCCTGGTTTGATCGGAGATCAATTGAAGACCGTGTTTTAAGGTTTCGCCCCCGGGTTAGGATTAAATAGCGCAAGAGAGAGTCTTTCCCTGCTAGAACTTTTGAGTGGGATGCTATCAGCCCCCCTTACATGAAAGTCAATTATGACCAAGCCCTTATAGTGACAAGGCCTTGAACCAGCGTCCGGATTTCTACCTTTATGATATTGACTAAAGTAAAGGCCTTATTACCCGCTTCTAGCTGCGCTATTATCATATAAATGAACATCCCCCCTTTCCTAAGAAGCTTCGCTTCCGAAGGCTAGGATCAAGATCAAGGGCTCGTTAAAACTTCCTAAAAAGATCCATCCATAAATAGGACGAGCAGCCGATCGATTCCATTACCTCCTATAAGCTCTTTCAGATCTCCTCGCGTACAGATATGGCTTTAGGAATTGATGTTGGAAAGAGCAGTAGCACGTTCACCAGATCGACTCAATTTTGATTGATTTGTTTTTGACGGCTCTGCGAGGCTTTTGCAAGGATTATTCCGTTGTTTATATTTCCCTGATTAACAAGGCCTATCAATTCTTGGTGGACCTTCCCTTAGTAAGGGGGTCTTCGCCCAAATCAGCTGCCTTCAAATCCTTTGGAGTTGTTTAGGGCAAGACCATTCCATCTCTAGTGGGTTCTCAAGAGATAAGATATCCCATCGGAGGAGTAGGAAGGAAGCGAGCCCATGTAGAATATCACACGCCACGGTGCGGCAACAGCGAGAGGGAAGTTTGCTAGACTGGCGGTGGAAGTCGATTTGTCTATGCCTCTGTGTTTGCAATTCGAAATCGGGGTAGGAATCAACTAGTGGAATATGAATGCTTGAATTGAATCTGTATGACTGTGGTAGAGTGGGACACTATGCTAATGACTGTATGTTTGTGGCTACCAAGCCGCCGGACAATGCAACTCAGGAAGTAGCCCACCCGGGAGAGCCATGGGGTGGCACCGGTCGGTGAGTCGGTAGTCACGGGGAACGCTTTTTGGGAATGGATGTACGCAGCCGAAGAGGAAGGGCTAGAATTCTAACCTTGTGTCAGGACCTACGGGCCAAGGGACAGTCTCAGGTAGACAGGTTTCTATGGGGCGTAGGCCTCCCAAAAGGTAACGGAGGCGTGCAAAGGTTTCCTCGGGCCGGACGGAGATTGGCCCTCGAGTGCAAAGGCGAAGGGAGCTTGACTGCAAGACCCACCCGTCGAGCGGGGACGAAAGTCGGCCTTAGTGATCCGACGGTGCCGGGTGGAAGGGCCGTCGCTCATTGAATAAAAGTGACTCTAGGGATAACAGGCTGATCTTCCCAAGAGCTCACATCGACGGGAAGGTTTGGCACCTCGATGTCGGCTCTTCGCCACCGGGGCTGTAGTATGTTCCAAGGGTTGGGATGTTCGCCCATTAAAGCGAGACGTGAGCTAGGTTCGAACGTCGTGAGACAGTTCGGTCCATATCCGGTGTGGGCGTTAGAGCATTAAGAGGACCTTTCCCTAGTACGAGAGGACCGGGAAGGACGCACATCTGGTGTACCAGTTATCGTGCCCACGGTAAACGCTGGGTAGCCAAGTGCGGAGCGGATAAGCTGCTGAAAGCATCTAAGTAGTAAGCCCACCCCAAGATGAGTGCTCTCCTATTCCGACTTCCCAGAGCCTTCGGTAGCACAGCCGAGACAGCGACGGGTTCTCTGCCCTGCGGGGATGGAGCGACAAGTTTTGAGAATTCAAGAGAAGGTCACGGCGAGACGAGCCGTTTATCATTACGATAGGTGTCAAGTGGAAGTGCGGTGATGTATGCAGTGAGGCATCCTAACAGACCGGTAGACTTGAACCTTGTTCCTACATGACTGATCAATTCGATCAGGCACTCGCCATCTATTTTCATTGCTCATTGTTCAAATCCTTGACAACATGAAAAACCAAAAGCTCTGCCCCCTCTCTATCTAAGGGATGGAAGGGCAGAGGCCTTTGGTGTCCCTTACACCAAGAATTGGGACCTCATAATCACTAGCCAATATACTTTTCTCTCATGCCTTTCTTCGTTCATGGTTCGATATTCGGTGTCCTAGGCGTAGAGGAACCACACCAACCCATCCCGAACTTGGTGGTTAAACTCTACTGCGGTGACGATATCAGTAGGGAGGTCCTGCGGGAAAATAGCTCGACGCCAGGATGATAAAAGCTTAAGACCTCTCATTCTTATTACTTTTTCAATATATGAAAACAAAAAATGAAAAATCAAAAGGTCGTCTTATTCAAAACCACAATTATGACATCCCCTCTCTCCCACTTCACATCTCGAACACACCCTTTTTATAGTTAGAGAGATAAACGCGCTTTCACATCTTCTTAACCCGAAACAGTGGGCAGAGGAAAGGATCCTTTTTTGAGGGCACTCCGCGAACAGATCCAGTGGAGACGCGGTGGGGCCTGTAGCTCAGAGGATTAGAGCACGTGGCTACGAACCACGGTGTCGGGGGTTCGAATCCCTCCTCGCCAAGACTAGTTCTTCATATCCGCTTCATTCAAGTTCAAGTGATTCTATAAAAAAATAGGGTCTATTATGGTATATAATAATCTTATAGTAAGTTGATGCTTTGTATCGCAGACTTCAACTATTTCTTTATATAGTGTGTGAAGTATAGCTAATGGAAAGGGCCTATGAATGACTTCCAAGAAAACGGCCGTTAAGGCTTCTACTTTTCAAAGTCGAGATTTTATTGTGTTCAGTGTACCACTCCGTAGGTAGAAGATCAAAAAGAATGCATTGGATGGATGCCCGGGCATTGAGAAGGAAGGACGCTTTCAGAGGCGAAAGGCCATGGGGACATACCGTCTGTGATCCATGGATCTCCGATCGGGAAACCGTATCCAAGCTCCGTGGCTAGTCTGCGTTCTTTGGATTTTTCAAACTTAGCGAACTGAAACATCTTAGTAGCTAAAGGAAGGGAAATCAACCGAGACCCCGTTAGTAGCGGCGAGCGAAAGCGGATTGGGGGTTTGAAGAAAAACAAACACGAAGCTTCGTTCCTCAGCAAAGTGTTTACTTCTTTTTTGCCAGGTTTCATTCGATTTTTTGTAGATTGGATGATGGAAAACCCAGAAAGTTACGGCTTCAAAGCTTACCTTCTTATTATTATGAAAAGGAGAAAGGGCTTTTTTATAGAAAGAGAGGTTGAGTAAGGGGGGCGGAGCTTGAAGAGCGAAGCGAGCCGCGCTAGCCTATTACGTTTTTTAGCAGCAAGCTACGGTCTAACGACCCCCTAGTAGGTTGGGGCGAAAACTCTAAAACTAGGGTTCCAAACCTTTCTCTACGAATAAGAAGGTAAGCTTTCAAGCCTTTCTTTACTTTATAGTAAAGAAAGCGCAGTGGACTGTAATTGTGAAAAGATTGGAAGATCGGCCAAAGAAGGTGATAGCCACTGTAGATTCGTTCCCATGGGTCGATCCTTCCCAGTAAAACACGGCGTGTTCGAATTCGATCGCTTTACGCGAGAAAGGGGACAACCCTCTAAGCCTAAGTATTCCTCAATGACCGATAGCGTACAAGTACCGTGAGGGAAGGGTGAAAAGAACCCTATTTAGGGAGTGCAATAGAGAACCCGAGATCGATGCGAACAATCGGTCGAAGGAGCGGAGCTTAGAGCCTTTACTTTCTATTAGTAAAGCGCACTCACTCTAACGACGTACCTTTTGCATAATGGGTCAGCGAGGAAATGGGAGGAGCGGCTTAAGCCATTAGGTGTAGGCGCTTTCCAGAGGTTATTTCTTCTAGTTCTTCCTATTTGACCCGAAACCGATCGATCTAGCCATGAGCAGGTTGAAGAGAGCTCTAACAGGCCTTGGAGGACCGAACCCACGTATGTGGCAAAATATGGGGATGACTTGTGGCTAGGGGTGAAAGGCCAACCAAGATCGGATATAGCTGGTTTTCCGCGAAATCTATTTCAGTAGAGCGTATGATGTCGATGGCCCGAGGTAGAGCACTCAATGGGCTAGGGTGGCCCCATTTCGCCTTACCAACCCCAAGGAAACTCCAAATACAAGCCTAGATTGTTTGTACAGACAGACTTTTTGGGTGCTAAGATCCAAAGTCGAGAGGGAAACAGCCCAGATCGTACACTAAGGTCCCTAAGCAATCACTTAGTGGAAAAGGAAGTGATCGAGCGATGACAACCAGGAGGTGGGCTTGGAAGCAGCCATCCTTTGAAGAAAGCGTAATAGCTCACTGGTCTAGCTCCATGGCACCGAAAATGTATCAGGGCTCAAGTGATTCACCGAAGCGACGAGACCTTGAAAGTTGCTTTTTCAAGTGTCAGTAGCGGAACGTTCTTCAATCGGGAAGGTTTTGGTGACAAGACCTGGAGATATCGAAGTGAGAATGCCGACATGAGTAACGAGAAATCCTGTGAAAACACGATCGCCGCCGGTGGAAGGTTTCTGCGTTCACCAATCTACGCAGAGTGAATCGGTCCCTAAGGAACCCCGAAAGGGCTGCCGTCCGATGGGTACACGAAAGTGACGAAGTTGCTTTGACTACAGAACCATACCTGTCTGTTGGAGCGAATTGGATGATCGGGCCGAGGGCTGCCCCTCTTCCCCTCACTTTCCTTTCCCTAATATGAACCTTGAGTCATCAAAGCCTTTCGACTCGGCCTGGCCCGGTCGCCCTACGCGACTGGCCCTTCAAAAGGCGAAACTCTCGTCGTAGTTTGGCGACCTATCTTCAGTAGGGGCCTTTAGTCTTTTGATTAGAGTAGGGGTCGCGAGAGAGCAGAGCCTGCTCATAGTCAATTTCCACAACCCAGAGCCCAAGAACATCTCTGATGGCAGCATGGATCAGCGTGCCTCTCTTGAACATAAACAACATTTCTGATGAGAATTTACAAACCTACATTCCCATCATTGAAGAAAATAGTACACCTTCGAGTTCAAAGCCTTTTACAAGATCTGATAGGAATCTCGTAGACGAAGCAAATTTCGTTAATGCAACCATCAAAAAGAAAGTACGAAGATAATTTTGTCTATCTCGTGAAACTCAAAAGAGTGCGGAAAATTCACAGTAAGACGATCGTTTATCTAAGTAATTCTATCTCTTAACTCAAACCAAGCAAAGAACACATTATCCATGAAAGATTCAAATTAAACAACAACCCACGCTAAGAATAGCAAGGACACCATTCAATATACTCGATCAATCATCTATCAAGAGACTCAAGAAAGGTAGGAGCAAACAATGCCCAACTATGAAGGAATACTATTAATTAGTAATCTTCATAACCAACCAAAGATATGCAACACATACACTAACTCATCCAACAAAAGTAGGACAAACCCCACAATGGATCTCATGAACACACTCATCATGAAATTTGAACACCAAGCCAAAGGAAAGGCTCATCAATCGAACTACTAGAAGTAGTATGAAAATAAGAAGTTTAGTTTTAAAACAATTCTATCAAGAAGCATACTTGAAAAAGAACGGTTTCTGCAAGATCAAAAAGATCCAAGACAAGATGAAAACCCTCTTGGTTTAATCATACTTGACACGAAAAATGGACACTCCATTAAAAAAAATTCCTCACAGGAAAAACTCTCAAAAGAGACAACAAAAATGACCACTCAAGGGTGCTTAAGAAATTCGGCCAAGCCTCCTATTTATAGGCTTAGAATTTTCGGCCAGCACCACTAAAAAGAAGACCAATTAGGACTCTCTAATCTTATCTCACAAGGAGTAAAAGTAGAAGAGTACTTGATCTCTTTGACTCTATCTAAAATCTAGGAAACCTTATCTAAATGACTTATCCTCAAGTAGGATAATATCTAGAAGGAATCTAAGACTCCTAATCAAAACACTCTAGTTTAATTCAGTCCACATGACTTATTTAACTAGATAAAAATTCGAAAATTGACTCCTAGACTTAGACTAACTCTAATCTCGAAATTCAGCTCCAAATTGTTGAAGTAAAATGTCTTCAACGCCCTTCCAAAAGTGGAATATTGGTCTTGCGCCCCTTAAGCTGTAGAAAATTCTAATTTACTCCAAAACTTGTAGAATTCTCTTTAATGACTCCAAAAGATTGGAAAACACTTGAAACAATTAAGATAGTTTGCAACCTATCCAATTGTGTAGCAATGGACTTAATCTTAAACACTTTGATCAAATAGGCCGTCCACTCAAGAACCTAAATGACTCTTCTCACTAGCTTGATCAATGATCTTCATGGAGCACACAGAGTCAAATTCTCTTGATACTCTTTACACTTATTTCCATGAGGTCTTCATCTCCTTTGGTTTGAACCCCAAAGTTAATGACATTCTCATCACCTTGATCATAGTTCTCTTGAACCAACTCCCTATCACATAGGTAGTCAAGATCCATCCTTTCTTCCTTGATTGGTTTGCAAAGTAAACTTGGCATTCCAATACTAGAATGAAGGACTAGCTCATTCCCCTCACTAGGAGAACCTCCATGGAAGGCTACATGATTCTCATCAAGATCACAAGCTAGGAAGCTCAAGGCAAATGTGGCAACACTCCTCAACCTCACAATGCACCATGAAGAAGCAAAGATGGAGGCAACACCTCAATGGGTCAATTTCCTCCATTTCTGCCCAAGAAGAAGTTAACCAATTTTGAGCAGATTTAGGCCAATTCATATCACTCCTTTTTGGCCATCTTTTTCAACCATCTTTAAGGTATTTTGGAGCCTTACAATCTGGTCTAAATTCATTAAAATTTCGGCCAAACCCTCAACAATAAAAGGTGGCCAGATTTGAAGGGTAAAAGCAAGTCATGGTGTAATCCAAGTGGAGCCACTTTTGTTGACAACTCATGGTCCAACTTTGCAGCCATCTTTGACCATGTTTTGAAGACTTAAAGGTGAAGAAATCCTAGGTAAATGATAGCTGCACCAGCTCCCATAGTCAACTACAAAACAAGGAACCATCTTAGCATTACTTTTTATATTTTATTAAGCAAGTTGTCTAGTTCTTTTGTCCTTTAAACTCAAAAAAAAGAAACAACCATTTTGGGTAGTTTTTGAAGTCATTGTTCATGTATAAACCCTTGAGAGGAAGACCCTTTTAGAATTCTAAGCTTCTTCAAGTTTGGTAGCATAGCACGGCTTGTAGCTTGTTATGTAGTAAGTGTGCAATTTAGTTTATGATTTAACTAGATTGTGGAGCTTTTTGTGAATTGTTGAAATGGTTAAATTTTTCATGCCTTAGTTTGTTCAAATCTGATTCTCATCTAGTGTTTGAAAGGGTTAAGGTACCATTTAGGCATTCATATCATAAATTATTCTACCCCATTTCTATCCTTTCCACCCGAATCCATCTTTGTGTTCCTTTGAATACACTTTGAATTCTCTTCATATCCAAGACCTTTTGATTTTGGATCATATCAAACTGATCTTGCTGTGTAAATTTGTATGGTAAAGTCCGGGACAACCTCTAAATAAATTTGCTTCCGATTGTGCGCATGAAATCTGCATCATTTGGTAGAAATCTACATCAATTTGGTATCAGAGCTCTTGGTTCATTTACCTACAAAATAATTGACCTACTTGTTGTTCTTCATGTTCTAAATATTCAACTTTGAATAACCTACTAAGTTGCAAGTTGTTCTTAGCTCAATTCAGCTTCATAAAAAAAAACAAAAATAAAAATAAAAAAAAAATAAATAAATAATAAAAAAAACAGATTTGGGAAGTTTTTGAGCTATACAATCGATTGTATCCAAGTCAAGCACAATCGTTGTACAACCTTTCTGTCCAAGTCATTTTCTTTTTCATTTCCTTTCTTTTCCTTTGTTTCCCTTTCATCTTTTATTGTCAAGTTAAGGTATGTTAAATTCATTTTAGCTATTCTAATTGTTGCACATGATTGTTAAATTATATCTCTAATTTGTGCGCAATTAAATCTATAAACATTCTACTAGCTAGTTACCAATTTTGATTGCACAAGAAGTTGGAACCTGAAAGTTGAGAGAAAGAGAGGTTTTACCATCAACCCTCACTAAATATCTAGACCTTCCGAGTGATCATGGGTGAGTGAATTGGGAAGGGGAACTGAAATTGGGGGTGAGTTTAGCTTCTTAAATCTTTTTCTTTCTTTATTTTTCGGATACTACTTGTTCTTGTGTTTTTGTTGATCTTTAGTGAAGATGCCTCCTAAACCAACCAGTGGAAGGAATCAACAAGTAGAGGAGCCCGAAGCTGCCTCTAGCAATCCAGCCATGGATGATATACAAAGAACCTTGAACCAACTTGTTGGTAGCATGAGAGAGTTGTTTGATGCAAATAGAGAAATTAGAGAGGAGATGCACACTTTGAAGGAAGAAGTGCAAGTAAATAGACCCCGAGGAGGAAGAGATCATCAAGCCATTTTAGAGGAGGAAGATGAAGAAGAACTTGAACCACCTAGAAGGAGGAATCAAGATAGAAGGCGAGAAACCGAAGATGGCAAGATAAAACACCAACTTCCGGAGTTTCTTGGCAAGGCTGATCCGGATCTCTATTTGGAGTGGGAAACCAATGTAGACAAGGTGTTTTCTTTGCACAATTATTCGGAGCAATACAAGGTTGGAGCTGCCATTGCAGAGTTTAGACAAAATGCTAACACTTGGTGGCTAGATGTGATGAGAAGAAGGCGTAGAGATGGTGAAGGAGAAGTCACAACTTGGCGGGAGCTAAAGCGTTTGATGAGAGCTACTTATGTCCCAAAAACCTACCAAAAGAAGCTAAGAAGTGAACTCCAAGACTTAAGGCAAGGTACTCGTTCTTGTATGGAATTTTATTATGAACTAATTGCCTTACGTTCTAAGCTTCAGATTGATGAAAGTGATGATGCAATGGAGGCACGGTTTATAAGGGGTTTAAATAGGAATATTAGAGACCAAGCGGAGATTGAAGCAATGAAATGCAATTCATTAGAAGAAGTTGTTGCTTTTGCTGATTTGATTGAGAAACACTTGAAGGAGAAAGAGAGCCGTTCTAGGTTCACTCCGGGAGGCTCAACCAGCAAACCAACACCACCAAAGAAGCCAATGCCGAGTTCTTCCACCAGTCAACCCAAGATAGTTGTCAAGCCAACCGTGAATAACCTACCAAAGAAGGTGATCACTCCACCTCAAGGACAAGAAAGAAGAGTTCAGTGTTTCAAATGTAAAGGGTGGGGACATTATGCTAAAGATTGTGTGAATCAAAGGGTGATGCATTTTATTGAAGATGGAGAGATTTTTAGCGAAGATGAGGAATCTGCCTTAGAAGCCGAAAGGGAGCAATCTTCATTACCATTTATTGAGACCGAATATGTTACATATTCAAGCGATGAAGAAGGTGATTTTTCTGATCCTAAATCTCTTGTTATTATGCGTACTTTGAGCTCACATGATAGGATATTGGGAAGAACCATGAGGAGCAACGAACCAACTTGTTCCATATGAAGTGTAAACTGTTGGGGAAGACTTTTTTAGTCATTGTAGATGGTGGGAGTTGTACCAATGCTGTTAGTGAAGAGTTTGTCAAGAAAGTTGCTTTAACTACAACCAAGCACCCGAGACCTTATAGATTGCAATGGATTGGTGACAATGGAGAAGTTCGGGTGAAACTTCAAACCAAGGTACCTTTAAAAATTGGTCGACACCAAGATGAGGTAATTTGTGATGTTGTATCAATGAATGCTTGTCATGTTTTATTGGGAAGACCTTGGGAGTTTGATAGGAAAGCAATGCATGATGGTTACACTAACTCCTACACACTTTGTATTAATGGTTCTAAGTTTGTTATACCCCCTTTGAGCCCAAAAGCTATTCATGAAGCACATGTTCATATTGCAGCCAAAGAGGGAGAGAGAAAAGGCATGAAGGTGAGTTGAAAAAGCCAATAGAGTGTGGTGAGAATGAGAGAAAAACTGAGAAACAAAAGCCACAAACTAGTGAGAAAAGAGGCAGTTTGTTACTCGCCACAAAGAGTGATATTCAGGAGGTATTGGAAGGCCAACCACCCCTCATTCTTTTGATGTTATTTGGTTATTGCTTAACTAACACTAACAATGACAATGTGCCTAGTGTTATTAAGTCTGTTTTGCAGGAATTTGAAGATGTGTTTCCGGAAGAACTACCCCACGGATTACCACCTATCCGAGGCATTGAACACCAAATTGACTTTATTCTGGGAGCTTCAATTCCTAATAGGCCAGCCTACAAAGCCAACCCTATTGAGACAAAGGAACTTCAAAGGCAAGTTGATGAACTCCTTGCCAAAGGTTTGATTCGTGAGTCTATGTCTCCTTGTGCAGTACCCGTGATACTTGTCCCTAAAAAGGATGGTACATGGCGTATGTGTGTTGATTGTAGGGCTGTGAACAAGATCACTATCAAGTATAAGCATCCTATACCTAGACTTGATGACATGCTAGAACATTTGTGTGGTGCTTGTGTATTTTCTAAGATTGATTTGGCATCCGGTTACCACCAAATTAGAATGAAACTGGGTGATGAATGGAAAACAGCCTTCAAAACCAAATTTGGGTTATATGAGTGGCTAGTTATGCCATTTGGTTTGACCAATGCACCTTCTACATTTATGCGTTTAATGAATCATGTACTTAGAGCTTTCATTGGCAAGTTTGTTGTTGTCTATTTTGATGATATTCTGATTTTTAGTCGAAATGAAGATGAGCATGTCTATCATTTATCTTGTATATTTTCGACTTTGAGAGATCAAAAACTTTATGCTAAGCTTTCTAAGTGTACATTTTGTGTTGAAGAGGTTGTTTTTCTAGGCTTCATTGTAGGGAAAGATGGAGTTAAGGTTTATGATTAGAAAGTGAAGGCTATCCGAGAATGGCCAACCCCTACAAATGTGACGGAAGTCCGATCTTTCCATGGGCTTGCAAGCTTCTACGGTTTGTAAGTCATTTTTCTAGCATTGCTGCACCCCTGAATGTATTGACCAAGAAAAATGTGAAATTTCATTAGGGTGAAAAACAACAAGAAGCATTTGACACATTGAAGCATATTCTTACAAATGCACGCGTGCTTGCATTACCTAATTTTGATCTTACATTTGAACTTGAATGTGATAATAGTGGTGTAGGAATTGGTAGTGTCTTAATGCAAAACAATAGACCTATAGCATATTTTTCTGAAAGATTCAATTTTGCCCAAATAAATTATCCTACTTATGATAAAGAATTGTATGCTATCATTCGGTCTTTAGAACATTGGCAGCACTTCCTTCTTCCAAAGGAGTTTGTGATACATACGGATCATGAATCTATCAAGTACCTTAACGGGCAGCAAAAGTTGGACAAAAGACATGCCAAGTGGAGTACTTTCTTAGAAACATTTCCCTATGTTATCAAGTACAAGAAAGGTAAGGAAAATGTTGTTGCTGATGCACTCTCCCAAAGAAACCAAATCCTTGCTATTGTTGAAGGTAAGTTCTTCGGCTATGACTACTTGAAGGACTTGTATGAAAATGATCTTGATTTTGCTGAAATTTTCAAGAGTTGTAAACATGGAGCTTTTCAAAAGTTCTATTTGCATGAGGGTCTTTTATTTAAAGAAAATAGATTGTGTGTTCCTAAATGCTCATTGCGTGATACTTTTGTGCATGAATCTCATTGTGGTAGTCTTATGGGACGCTTTGGTATTTTAAAGACTTTGGACATTTTGTGTGAACATTTTTATTGGCCACGAATGAGAAAGGATGTTGAAAAATTCTGTTTGGCTTGTATTGAGTGTGGACAAGCTAAATCCAAGTCTAATAATTTTGGTTTATACACTCCATTACCCGCACCTTTACACCCGTGGATTGACATTTCTATGGATTTTGTGTTAGGGCTACCTACTTCCAAGTGAGGTAATGACAGCATTTTTGTAGTTGTTGATCGTTTTTCAAAGATGGCTCACTTTATTCCTTGCAAGAAAACTAATGATGCTAGGTACATTGCGGATCTATTCTTCAAGGAAGTGGTAAGATTGCATGGCATCCCGAAGACTATTGTAAGTGATCGAGATGTTAAGTTTTTGAGCTATTTTTGGAAGTCATTGTGGATTAAACTTGGTACACAATTGTTGTTTTCTACTACTGCACATCCACAAACTGACGGTCAAACTGAAGTTGTGAACAGGACTCTAGGTTCGCTACTTAGAGCATTGATTCGAGGGCACAAGAAGACTTGGGAGGAATGCCTTCCAATTGCTGAGTTTGCTTACAACCGTACAACACAACGCACAATTGAAATGTCACCATTTGAATGTGTTTATGGTTTTAATCCCTTAACCCCTTTAGACTTATCTTCCGTTTCTTTACCCAATTCGCAGGTACTTGAAATGGATGGAGCTAAACGTGCCAAGTACATTCAGAATCTTCATTCCAAGGTGCACGACATGATAGTACAGAAAAATGAGCACTATGCCCGTAATGCCAACAAGCACCGCAAGGAAAAGATTTTTCAACCAGGAGACTATGTTTGGGTTAACTTTAGGAAAATCAGATTTCCTACAAAAGTGAAGGGCAAACTTGATGCTCGTGGAGATGGACCATTCAAAGTTCTTCAACGACTGAATAACAATTCTTATGTTATTCATCTACCAGGTGAGTATAATGTTAGTTCCACTTTCAATGTTTCTGATTTGAGTGCCTTTGAATATGTAGATGACAATGAGGAGGAGGAACCAACGGATTCCTCTACTAAGAATCCTTTTCAAGAGGGAGGGGATGATGAGAATTTACAAACCTACATTCCCATCATTGACGAAAATAGCACACCTTCGAGTTCAAAGCCTTTTACAAGATCACAAGCTAGGAAGCTCAAGGCAAATGTGGCAACACTCCTCAACCTCACAATGCACCATGAAGAAGCAAAGATGGAGGCAACACCTCAATGGGTCAATTTCCTCCATTTCTGCCCAAGAAGAAGTTAACCAATTTTGAGCAGATTTAGGCCAATTCATATCACTCCTTTTTGGCCATCTTTTTCAACCATCTTTAAGGTATTTTGGAGCCTTACAATCTGGTCTAAATTCATTAAAATTTCGGCCAAACCCTCAACAATAAAAGGTGGCCAGATTTGAAGGGTAAAAGCAAGTCATGGTGTAATCCAAGTGGAGCCACTTTTGTTGACAACTCATGGTCCAACTTTGCAGCCATCTTTGACCATGTTTTGAAGACTTAAAGGTGAATAAATCCTAGGTAAATGATAGCTGTACCAGCTGCCCTAGTCAACTACAAAACAAGGAACCATCTTAGCATTACTTTTTATATTTTATTAAGCAAGTTGTCTAGTTCTTTTGTCCTTTAAACTCAAAAAAAAGAAACAACCATTTTGGGTAGTTTTTGAAGTCATTGTTCATGTATGAACCCTTGAGAGGAAGACCCTTTCAGAATTCCAAGCTTCTTCAAGTTTGGTAGCATAGCACGGCTTGTAGCTTGTTATGTAGTAAGTGTGCAATTTAGTTTATGATTTAACTAGATTGTGGAGCTTTTTGTGAATTGTTGAAATGGTTAAATTTTTCATGCCTTAGTTTGTTCAAATCTGATTCTCATCTAGTGTTTGAAAGGGTTAAGGTACCATTTAGGCATTCATATCATAAATTATTCTACCCCATTTCTATCCTTTCCACCCGAATCCATCTTTGTGTTCTTTTGAATACACTTTGAATTCTCTTCATATCCAAGACTTTTTGATTTTGGATCATATCAAACTGATCTTGTTGTGTAAATTTGTATGGAAAGTCCGGGACAACCTCTAAATAAATTTGCTTCCGATTGTGCGCTTGAAATCTACATCATTTGGTAGAAATCTACATCAATTTCCTTCCATAGAGAGCTGAAAGCTTGGCCCAACTATGCAGTAAGATATATAGAGCAAGGGCATCGTCGGTGTTGATCCCTCTCTGCATAATAACTGATCGGTTTTGATTTCATGAAATTAAGCAAAAGACAAAATAAAAAAAACCACAAAAACCCTAAAAATCAAAGGAGAGTAAGGGAAAGAGTTAAAAAGTATGAAGAGACACAAATTAATTCCTCGTTTCTTTAAAGATCCAAGTTAAAGATTATAAATCTTCCATAGTTGGAGCACCTAACCAAGCATTCTGCACCCTATTTCTCCCTAATTACAATAAGCCCAGAAATATATGTTTCGAACTATATAAAATGATACAATAGTTCTTTGCCCCAAATGTCCTATTTACAAATTTCAGGCACATATCAGAAATGGCAGGAGGTAATAGTTTAGGGGTTAAAATTGCGATTTATAAAACTATTTCAAGGATATCATTACATGAAATATTGGTGTGTAAGACTTGGTCAAGTGTATACACCAGAATCATATAAAGATATCAAAATAAGTCCAGTTAAATCTTCGCCGGTAGGTCTAATGTGCTCTTTCTCATCTGTGAGACTCGTGAAAGGTTTTTGTCACTCTACTGATTAGATTTTACTCTTCATATGAGATTCAGGTGTGATGTGGAGAACACCAGACTGTGTAAATTCTTGCTTCCAATTAGTCAATCGTCTACAAGTTCAACATCCTCCTCAAGCTCATAAACATAGATGACAAAAGAGAAAATCTAAACTTCATATTTTATCCTTTTTGGGTTGGTTTTACCTTTTTGTTTGTTTTTTTTTTTTAATTTTTTGGTTAGAAAAAGTTTATAGAGAGGTATTTTTAATTACAACAAGAATTCAAAGAAGAAGGAATTTCGAGGCACGTGAAAATACATTTTCCTTAAAACAAATTCACTCTCTCTCATCAAGTGCTAGAGGATGGAAAAACGTCTGTTTCCCAGGATACAAAGGATACATGATCTTGTCTGGCACTTAGACTAAATCATCGGCGAACTGGAACTAGAACTTTGATGAACACCGGGGAAGGTTTGGAGGATTTTGACAAACGGAAGAAATGAGAAAGTTGGTTCATTTTTCTTGGCCATATGGGATGTTGAGAGTAAGCCTTAATATACATGGAGGAGAAGACAGAGATGGCAAACCAATTTAATTGGATTAAAACCAGCTATTCATTCCCCTGATAATGAATTAAAAATAATGGATTACTGTGAAAAAAAATTTTCAAGTTTGGACAATTGAATGGACTGTTTAATATTCCAATTTAATTGTCCATAACTCTCCATTCAATTGATTGGAAAAATGAAACCGGTGGTAAAACAAGGGTTGATAAGGTCCGTGAGTTACAATCCAGTGTTTCATAAGCCCACCTATGCTTGAGTCATGTTTGACAAGTCCAATGACACGAGAAACCAATTTCTCATTCACCCTCATAAGTTTGCCTTTAATTCCAACAATCCCCCACATGAATGGAAATTGTTTCTAGATAAGTTTTGATGTTCATCAACTGATCACTGCATAGAAAAAGTAGGTATTGCCCTTTGAATTTCCCCCTTGTAAACTGTATTTGCTTTACTAGTTGTCCAGTAAACGCGTTATTCTTGAACTGACCGGCTGGATTGTTTAAAGGGCCCACATACACTACACCGGAATCATTCCTATTTTGTTCCGTTCTCAAGAATCGAAGTTCTGAGGCCAAACCTCACCCCTTTGATTTTACGGCCAGAACGGTTAGCTAAAAGGCTCTAATGAATGGATAACAAAGCTCTACACGTGAAGAACACTTAAAATCACGCGCACGCCTGCAGCAAAAGCACAAGAACAATCGTGCAATGCATTATTCTTCACAAAGAATAGAAAAAGAACAAAGAGTTTCACCTCGTCTCGTATTTAAATATCAATAATAATCAAATTTATATGTTTTTGGTCGACCAGCACCCCCTTTATATAGGCATAGGTTGGCTTGGACAAAAAGAAATCCAAATACAAGTTCAAATCGGATTTGACTTCCTAAAGTTTTCTAATATAACTTAAATAATATTTAAATAAATATTTGCATATGTCACGGTTTGTTAAAACAAACCTAGAATCTTCTAGAAGTGTATTATGGTCGGCAACATAGCAAAATTATGAAAAAATCCTTTTCCCAACCGAAATAGGAAATTTGGAAAAGTTTAGCCGCGCGCTGTCAACATTCCTATCGACCGACAAACTGCTTGGCAAGCTTCTGTCCACTTTTGTCGACTTCTTCACCTCGACCAAGAGCTCGACATGCACCAAAAGCTTCAATTCCACTACAAGATAAACATGATACCTATAGAAATTCTTTTGGGTTGTATAAACATAAAGAGGGAAGCAATGAAATTTGTGGAGCTCTAGGCGGACAAGAGTATAAAATAGCTGGATTTGAAGGGGATTAATACTGAGTTTCCCACACATAATTGTTAACAAATTAATAAGAAATTGGAGTCTTGTGCATGGAGGCCAAATGGCACGAACTGGCCAAGGACAAATAATGCACTAAG
Organism: Oldenlandia corymbosa var. corymbosa; assembly: GCA_949775105.1. Taxonomy (NCBI): domain Eukaryota; kingdom Viridiplantae; phylum Streptophyta; class Magnoliopsida; order Gentianales; family Rubiaceae; genus Oldenlandia; species Oldenlandia corymbosa. The sequence continues at coordinate 19,620,049 of OX459118.1, read as the reverse complement.
CACTGCAAAGTGGAAGCACTTGATCAAATTTTGGTTTTTTGGAAAATAAAATATGGATCTCAGTGAGGAAATCCGTATCAGAAGCAAAGGATTTGGTTTTGGATAGTATTAAAAACCACACGTGCTCAAATCTGTGGGTTGTTGGTCTTGAAGACGAAGAACCTTAGGTGAAGTTTGGGAGTATTCCTAAGTTGTCAATTAACAATTTCTTTCTCAACAGGGAGAAAGAGAGGACATTCTCTCATTAGAGTTGTAGAGAGAAGGAAACTGTTGACAATGAGCGTATATGTTAGATGTTTCTTTTTTTAGGTATATTTAATTAACTAATATACGAGTACCTTTTTTTTAAAAAAAAGATCAATCTGCTTATAATTTTGTTGTTTTCATGATAAAATCTATTTCGTGATATTGATATATGACTTGAATAGGTCTATGATAGTTATGTTAGTTTATTATCCGACTATTGGTTGAAGAAGTGGGGTTCCTCCCTCCACTAAGCACAGACTAACCCCACCCTTTTACTCCATATGCTCTTATACTGAATTTATTCCAAAATAAGTAAAGTGGGCCTTCTTCTGCACCCAATATATATATATATATATATATTTATATATAACATAAGCCAACCTGCAGAAAATTAGGTTGGGCCACCATTTAACCCCACATTTGCAGTAAAATGCAGTAAAAAATAAATTTACGGAGAGGCATTACTCAACTATCTCTAATGAGAAAAAGTTGACTGGAGGTGTAACTGACACGCGGTTCAATGCCACTTACTTCCACTAAAGTTGCTTTGAGTTAGTTTGGGGATATAATGATTGAGTCTTATAATCAAGCTAGCTACTAAGTTATATATCTTGCAAACCAAGTATTGTGCACATTTGATTTTGTTTTTTTTGGTAAAAGTATGTATGATTTAGCAAGAAACAATTGCCTGGACTAATCAACCAGATTTTCTTAAACATTTGGACTAAAACAAAGTTTTTTCCGTTCTTTAACCATGCAGATGCAGAGTTCAGAAACACTAGATTGGAAAGGTCGGAAAGGCTTGCCAAAGATTTAGTAGGGTTGAAGGAAAAATATCGGGCCATTCCAGAGCCATCTACACCTGGTATTAACTACGCTCAATATTTGAAAGAGATATCAGAAAATGACACTCAAGCGTTCATGTGTCACTTCTACAACATATATTTCGCTCATTCCGCTGGTGGGCGGATGATAGGAAGGAAGGTTAGTACTTATGCAACAAACATATCCTATGTAAATTGTAAAAGGAAAAATAAAAAGTGGTCAATGAAACCGTCATTTTAGTAAAGAAAAAAATCCATAGTAGATCAATTATTCCATCATTTTTATATAAATTTGATCAAATATAAAAAAAAATTTAGTGTTTATTTAAGCATAAAATACAGAACTTCAAAACAAAATTTCCATAAGCATCGGTAGTTTATGTTTGTTACATGACCATAAAACAAATTCATGCAGCTAAAGCCAACATTATGATATATCTTATTCGAATCGGAAATAAAAATCGATAATTAAATTTAAGGGACAGACACATCTAACAAAACTGAACTTTACTTTTCTTTCTTCCTAAATAACACATAAATGAACTCCTCCAAATACCCAACACTAAGGAAAACTCACTCATTCTTAAAAAAAAATTGCCAAAGTCAAATAAAATAGCCAACTAATTGGAATAACTAATTAAATAAAGGGAAAAATCCACTTAATGTACCTTAAAATAGGGGTCTCTAAATCATGTGCACTAAGAATTTGTCTTACCAAACACTAAGAATTTGGCTTACTAAATCATGTACCTTATGTCAAACTTTTATTGTTTTCAGTACTTTTTATCAGCAAAATGGAAAACTAACAAAATTTTATCATAAACTACAACATTTTTGCCCCCAAACTTCTGGGAAGAAGTAAATTGCACCATAAATTTTACTGAAAAGACCAATTCTTAGGGTACATGATTTAGGAAGAGCAATTCTTAAAGTACATGATTTGGATACCCCTATTCTTAAACTAAATACATTTCTTAGCGGCTTGGAAGTACGTGACACATATCCTAATGAACATATTTTGTTACTGGAAAATGTTCAGCCAAAAGAAGAAAAATTCCAAATGCAGTAATTTCATTTTTAGCGCCCTCTTGCACTGAAAAAATAATTTACATTGAATTTTAAAATTCACATTAATACTGTTAATCATTATTAATAATGTTAATCATTTTTTATCACTAGTGTCACAAGTACGATTAGATGCATGGTAATTTTGTTAATCATAAAAGACTTAGTACAAAAAGTTAATTATCAAAATATTATAAAAGAAAATTGGCATCAAATAAAGTCAGAAAAATAAATATCTCATAAAAGAATTAAATACTTTTTCTGAGTGTTCTCACTAACTTTTTTTTTTTTTGAATTCAATACTACAAATGATTATATTATTATTTGGACGGAGTCTATAAGAAGAGGGATAATACTACTACAGAAGAGACTCCACTAACCTTTATCAAGATTATATGATGCTTGCATTTATCAGTTGATTAGGTTATCCTAGCTGATCTATTTGATCGAGGTGCTACATATGTACGCAGTTCACAAGGATATTGTGAAATAGGCATTTAACCACCAAAAGGGGTAAAAAAAAAAAAAGAAAGAAAAAGGCACTGGAACTAATCTTGCATTGTTTACTTACATTTCAGGTGGCTGAAAAACTACTCAATAAGGAGGTGCTGGAATTCTACAAGTGGGATGGGGATCTCTCACAACTCTTGCAAAATGTTAGGGACAAGCTCAACAATATTGCACAAGTAAGTCTCTTCACTCTTTTTCTTTGAAATTAAAATTATTTTCCCTTTTGCCAAACATCGAGTTAGCCGAAGTTAACCAAGCCTTCATTTGCGCTCTAACACATTTCAATACTGTTGCTTTTACTTAGAGCTGGACAAGAGAAGAGAAGAATCACTGCTTAGAAGAAACTGAGAAATCATTCAAGTTCTCGGGGGATATCCTCCGCTTAATATTGTCCTAATTAATTAACCCAAAAGGGTACGCCTTATGTCCCATATATAATAAGTATCTTTGTTGTACTAAAATAATACACATAATTATTTTCGGACGAAAGAAGTATTTTCTTTGGGAGCGCGAATCTCTATTAGTTGTAATATACTGTAGGCCAACCGCCCTTATGAAGTCAATCTTATTATCTGTTTTACCGAGGTTTTCAGTTGGTTCTCAACCTATGTTTTCGCTTCACTCTCCCGCTTAATCTCTATGAGTGCCTTCTGAGCATCTCCCTTCCAGACACTATCCAGCAGAGTTATAGACGGCTAATCAAATTAGACCTATTGAGTTATTGGGATTTGGTTTTGTATATTTTATATAGATTATAAGATGGGGCTGAATTGTGAAATTACCATGTACATGTGATGGGTTTTACTCCGTTTGAATATGATTGTCAGTGATTATTTAAGATGTTTGCAGATGTGATTTGATGCTTTGATCATTTTTAGGAACTTTATCAACCAACCTGATTTACGCTCCAAATTATGTTTGTAATCAACCAGCCTGCTAAATACTGGAGCTTTTATTATTCGTTGATTAGGGAATATGATCATATATATGACCAGGGAATTGCATGTGATTGATCATGCGAGCTGCTAGGCCTACTTCTAGTGTAATTGATTAAATCAGGGATTAGAAAGGAGGAAACAACAACAAACCATTCTCCTTAGGACTTTCTTTCATGTCCATAAGCTTTTGCTTTTTTTGAAGATAATGAGAGAGTGAAACTACTTAACCAAGATAAAGATGTTGATCAGTTCTTTACTCAAATCCCTAACATTGTGTGGTACCTCTCCTCTCTCTCTCTCTCTCTCTCTCTCTCTCTCTCTTGTGTATGGGGAGAGAAATTATGAAAATTTTAGAAGGGAGATTGGTATTTGAGAGGAAATTAGTGCGGCAATTGGAAGAAAAAGAATTAGGACAGGGAGAAATAATAGGATTGGCTTTATAATGACAATTTTGGGAAGAAAAATAAATTTTTCTCTGAACACTAAAAATTGTGTTGCCAATATCATTACCCTATATTGTATCTACCAAGATTGTATCTACCCTATATTGTATCTACCAAGATTCACACTTCTGTTAATGTGATGGAACTTCACAACACATAATGCCATGGATTGGATCTCAATTCGATATGACGAAGTAAGGAATGATTTGCAACAACTTGTGTATATCACAAGTGAAAGGTTCTATTTTTGTTCAATCATGCATCATTTCAAATATTATAAGTGAATTTAAGTTAACTTTGTGAGCTGGTACATTGGAAAGGAAAGAGGAAAACAAATCGTCATTTACAATTGTGACTGATTTTCAGAGAGGCGCACATGCTGGAAATTTTAAACACAAAAGAAATGAAGTACAAAGAATCCAACATGATTACAACGAGAAAGGAGAGAAAATAGGAGAAGAACATAGTCAGGGAGTGTGCTTCAGTTCTACTGACTTCTGAGAAGTAAGCTTCTCACTTCACCGGGTGGCACCCCTGATTCTACTTCCTGCTAATGCTCTGTTTTTCTACCTAACCGAAAACTAAGCTAACTTTAACTTCTCCCTTCTTCACTCGATGCCTTGCTACTACTGATCTTCTTGTTTTTATAGAGGCTGGGAATGGGCAAGCTTGCTTAACTTGGCTGATCTTCACTTTATCAAAAGAGTCAAAGATGATTCCTTGATTTAAGGAAGAGCCATACTTGCCCATCCCCCTGTCTTTGTCTTATAATCACTTTTTGGGAGTTGTTTAATTGATTTAATCTTCTTGTGGCTCTAACATACTCCCTTTAAATCAGCAACACCACATTTTCTTTCTTCAATCTTCCGTATTCTCCAAGGTTTGTTTGATTATCTTCTTACCGTTGCTGCTATTGTTGCCGGATTGCCTTCACCATCAAATTTGCACCATCAGTCCAATTGGCCGTTTTCAGTTCTGCCCAGAACTTCACACTTTTGCACCATCTTGCCTACCTTTTTTTAGATTTTGCAATTGAGTCCCTTGATCACCAAAAGTTACAAAATTACATTAAAACTATATAATTCCAACTAAATTAAACTAAAACACAAATAGAACGAGGCAAATAATGCATGTTAAAACATGTGTAGCTTGACTCCCATTAACTCCCCCAAACTTGAAGAGTTGTTTGTCCTCAAGCAAACATAACATCTACCCCTTCTCACACACTCAAACACATAAATGCAGCAAAGAAATTTGACAAAATATTTTTGTAGAATCAGGTCTCACTAGCCACACTAATATAGACCGTAGTTTGGTACAATTTGAGTCAGAAACTTACTTTCCAAAGTGTGTGTGTGCAATAGAAAACAGAGTGTTGTTTGTCCATTCATAAGTTAAGTTCAATTAATTTCAAATGGACATTCTTGTTATTAGTACCAATTTCCATGTTGTCTGTAACTAAGGTATTCCTACTGAGGTTAAGATATAAGGGCTTCCTCTCAATTCTACAAGCATCATTGGCTGCATCTTTCACCCTCGTACCTTTTCATCCGAGAGTCCTTCGGCTTTTTCTATTTTACGGACTCTAGGTTCTTTCCCAATCAAGCATACACTAAGTGTATTTTCAGCAACTTTTGGCATTCTAAGCATACATTTTATTTTAATCTCACAAGGCCTGAGGACTCTCCTCTTTTGGTACCCTGCCTCACCTCTCAAGAGATTAAAATGACTCATTGGACATTCTGCCGTTAGTCGCTCAATTAACAAAACACTTAGCCTCATATTCAACCGCCAACTCCCCCTTTCCCAAGGTATTTAGGCTAATACAAACCACTATGGGCTCGATTCGAGACTGCCATAATGCGTAGGACTGCCCTAGCCTAACTCTCCAATTTACTGTCCCCTCAAATTTCGGACGAGTGAGCTCCAGTACATGACCACAACAATGCATTAAACATTTCAAAGTTTATAAATTTAAGCTCACAGCAACACATTGTCAACGGAAATGTTGTGCTTAAGGATGTGGTAATGTATTTCTAACACTGCCTAACACAGCCTAACGCTGAAAAATTAATGCAAACATGGTTTGTAATAAAAAAGAACAAATTTTTTAACAACTTAAAATTCCTCTCTCTCTCTCTCCGCGACCAAAAACAAACCCTAGCCTGCCTTCAATTTTCCGGCCACAATGGCCAGTGAACATTCAAGGGAGGCCCCCACTGGGCCTCCTTGCTCCTTTGTGAGCTTTTTTCAAACCAAAACCATCACTTATCAAGCCGATCACATTCATCAATGGTACGCCGTTTTTGGAAAATGAAGATGATGAATATGACCGGCTAATTGCTCCTCACCAACGATGTTTGGTTGAGAAATTTGCTTATGGAAGGCCGAAGATGGAGGAAATTCACATGGAGTGTAAAAAGATTGGATTTCATGGACGCTATACTCTCGGGTTGATGAACCCTAGACATGGTTTGATCCGCTTTGAACGTGAAGATGATTATCAACGTTGCTGGATGAGGACTTTTTGGAACATTGTCGGCTTTTCAATGAGGATTCTGAAATGGAAACCCAGCTTCAAGTTTGCAGAAGATCCCCCAATTGTTCCTATATGGGTTTCATTGATGGATCTCCCAATAGAGTTTCTAAACCCGGAAGTAATCTTTTCAATGGCTATGGCAATTTGAAAGCCATTAAAGGTTGATGCTCCTACCCTAAACATGACGCGTCCTTTGGTGGCAAGGTTTTGCGTTGAAATTGACATCACGAAAGAGCTCCCAAAATTAGTTACCGACCTTAAAATTGGATATCACAACCTTAAAAAGGATGGAAACATGAGCAATTTTTCACTTATGAACACGTGTCTTCCTATTCCTCTCACTGTTTTAAGATTGGACACAAGAAAGAGGACTGTGAAAAGGGGGATTTGAAGAAGAAAAACAAGCTTGAGGCACCTCCAAAACAGTCGTTCAACTCAGCCCAAGTCGCAGCCGCAGTCGCAAGTTAGGGTTTCCGCATGAACGAACCCTAAGTCGCATCCCAAGGTTTAGTCGCAAATTGTGACTCCAACTAGGATTTCTACGGCTGATAAAGCCTTAACGTCAGGTCCAAAAGATCAAGAAAAGGAGGCTATAGTGGTTGACAATCAAAATTCACCACCAAAGATCAACGAAGGAGCTGTTGCATCGCTGCAAGTTGAGTCACAGTGTGCGATTCTTCCTTATGCGTCTCTATCGCAACCACCCATTTGCGTTCCCTGTTCTAATTGATTTGCTCTTCTGGAAACGATACATGAAGTTGAAGATGAGCTTCCTGATGATAGCCAAGAGGATCACGTAGACGAGGTATTTTCAGAAACTCCTCCAAGTGTTTTGCCATTGGAGGAAGTCCAGCAGGCTTTTTTGTGGCTAAACAGGAAAGGACCTTTGCAACTCGGGAAGGTTTCAGATGATGGGGATGTCAGTATACGTTTTGAATTAGAAGAAATAGCAAATGGGGATCACTATTGCTAATGTGAAGTGGACAACGATAATATTCAAGCTGAAAGCGGTTTGCTTGGCAGCTTAACAATTTCCCGAAATAGAAGTTGTAAGACTAAGGCCGAAATGGCCAAGCTGCAAGAAGTGATGCCACACTGGCGGTCTCCCAGGTCGCTATAAATGGTTACTTTGTACCCAATTTTCCATGTTTAGTCACTTAATATGGAATATAAGAGGCATTAGCAATCAAGCCTCTCAAAGCCGTTTAAAAGCTTTACTTGCAATGACCTATGCTTCCAATCTCTAAATTGAAAGGTATAAAACGGGTGTTAGGGTTTGAAAAGGCCTTCTCCTCAAGTACTAATAAAATATGGGTTTTTGTAGATATGCTTTTGCCCTAAATTTATTGTCGGGTGATGAACAAGTCCTCCATTTTGAATTCCATCATGTCACGGTTCCTAGAGGTTTTTATGTATCTGCGGTTTATGTTAAGTTTTCTAGGTTGGAGAGGCAAACTCTATGGCAGCACCTTGTTGATTTCAGGCGGAATTTTGCGGATGTTCCTTGGATAGTAGATGGAGACTTTATTGTCATCAGAAACTTGGAAGAATATTTAGGTTGTTCGGTTCAAGACCCAGCCGCCATGGGTGATTTTATTGAGTGCATTCATGATTTTCATCTCTTGGAAATGCCAGCAGTGGGAGAGGAGTTTACATGGGGTGGCACAAGAAGCACTGGTTGGGTTAGCAAGAAACTGGATAGAGTTTTAATATCACAAGAATGGCACGCTTTATTCCCAACTTCTTCAGTGGAGAATCTTAATAGAACTACTTCTGATAGCAATCTCGTAGACGAAGCAAATTTTGTTAATGCAACCATCAACAAGAAAGTACGAAGATAATTTTGTCTATCCCGTGAAACTCAAAAGAGTGCAGAAAATTCACAGTAAGACGATCGTTTATCTAAGTGATTCTATCTCTTAACTCAAACCAAGCAAAGAACTCATTATCCATGAAAGATTAGAATTAAACAACAACCCACGCTAAGAATAGCAAGGACACCATTCAATATACTCGATCAGTCATCTATCAAGAGACTCAAAAAAGGTAGGAGCAAACAATGCCCAACTATGAAGGAATACTATTGATTAGTAATCTTCATAACCAACCAAAGATATGCAACACATACACTACCTCAAAATGCTTATGCCAAAGCACAACTCATCCAACAAAAGTAGGACAAACCCCACAATGGATCTCATGAACACACTCATCATGAAATTCGAACACCAAGCCAAAGGAAAGGCTCATCAATCGAACTACTAGAAGTAGTATGAAAATAAGAAGTTTAGTTTTAAAACAATTCTATCAAGAAGCATACTTGAAAAAGAACGGTTTCTGCAAGATCAAAAAGATCCAAGACAAGATGAAAACCCTCTTGGTTTAATCATACTTGACACGAAAAATGGACACTCCATTTAACAAAAATTCCTCACAGGAAAAACTCTCAAAAGAGACAACAAAAATGACCACTCAAGGGTGCTTAAGAAATTCGGCCAAGCCTCCTATTTATAGGCTTGAATTTTCGGCCAGCACCACTAAAAAGAAGACCAATTAGGACTCTCTAATCTTATCTCACAAGGAGTAAAAGTAGAAGAGTACTTGATCTCTTTGACTCTCTCTAAAATCTAGGAAACCTTATCTAAATGACTTATCCTCAAGTAGGATAATATCTAGAAGGAATCTAAGACTCCTAATCAAAACACTCTAGTTTAATTCAGTCCACATGACTTATTTAACTAGATAAAAATTCGAAAATTGACTCCTAGACTTAGACTAACTCTAATCTCGAAATTCAGCTTCAAATTGTTGAAGTAAAATGTCTTGAACGCCCTTCCAAAAGTGGAATATTGGTCTTGCGCCCCTTAAGTTGTAGAAAATTCCAATTTACTCCAAAACTTGTAAGTTGACTCTAAAAGATTGGAAAAACACTTGAAACAATTAAGATAGTTCGCAACCTATCCAATTGTGTAGCAATGGACTCAATCTTGAACACTTAGATCAAATAGGCAGTCCACTCAAGAACCTAAATGACTCTTCTCACTAGCTTGATCAATGATCTTCATGGAGCACACAGAGTCAAACTCTCTTGATACTCTTCAGCACTTATTTCCATGAGGTCTTCATCTCCTTTGGTTTGAACCCCAAAGTTAATGACATTCTCATCAACTCCCTATCACATAGGTAGTCAAGATCCATCCTTTCTTCCTTGATTGGCCTGCAAAGTAAACTTGGCATTCCAAAACTAGGATGAAGGACTAGCTCATTCCCCTCACTAGGAGAACCTCCATGGAAGGCTACATGATTCTCATCATCCCCTCCTTCTTTAAGAGGATTCGTCCTCGAATCATTAACCTCTATACCTGCACAAGGAACAAACGAGATATAAGGGTTAGTAAAATCCTCACCCTCACCACACTCTGATTTTCTCTCATTGCATGCATTTTTTTCTGTTTCCACGCTATTTTCATGGTTTTCTCTCGCCTCAAGTCTTACCTCATCGTGACCCTTTTTACTTTCTCGCGTCACTCGCTCGACTTTTTTTCTTCCTTGTATATAGGTTATCTTACGTCTTTTCTCTCGCACAGATCAGATTCTTCATAAGCCAAAGGCTTAAGAATGTATTTTCTGTCCTCTTTAGTAAAGACAAAGATATTCTTCGAGCAATGGTGCACAGCATCTACATCTGACTGCCAAGGCCTACCTAGCAAAATATCACAAAGAGACATAGGAATTACATCAAAGTAAATTTCATCTCTATACTCACCAATCTGAAAAGGTACCATGGCCTTTTTAGTAACATCCACAACCATCTCTTCACTCAACCATTGAAGCTTGTATGGTCTAGTATGCGGATGCATCTTAATTCCGTTTGCTATGCAAAATTCCTCACTTACACAATCAGTACTCGACCCACCATCGATTACCAAATCAACTTCATTGGACCACCCAACCGAACACTTAGTACGGAAGATACAAGTCCGTTGATCTCCATCTTCAGCGCCAAACACCAACCCCTGATCCTCAATTGGACCATTCCAACCACAAGAAGTATCATGCTCTCTTTCCACTTCTAAGGCAGCATAGTATGCCTCATAGAGCCTTGATTGTCTCCTTACCTTTGGATGTTGTTTGAAACACTTGTCCAAGCCATAGTGGAAACGGTCTATCAACATGTAGTCGTTCTCATCCACTTCTGAACTCAGAAACAACCCTTCTAATTCCTCAAAGTAAGATTGAATGGATCTACCATTCTGCTTACAATTGAGCAACTTCACTTTTGCTTCATCAAAGGTGTTAGTACCAGCATATCTTTCTCGCAAAGCACTTCTCAAATCATGCCAATCATCCAAATTACGATACCAATAATGTGAATAGATATTTGAAACTAGCTTCCACCAATTCAAAGCATTAGAACAAAAACAACCTATAGCTAAGGCTATTTTCTCACTTTCTTTCTCTATGTTAAGCAACACAAACAAATTCTCTATGCTCTTTTCCCAAGTATCATATTCTCTATGACAACCATAAAACAAAGGCAATGACACTTGCAACATTCCAGCATACGAGGGTACTTGTTTAACTTCAAAACGATCACATAAGACTCTTAAATTTTCAGCAATTTTCTCAAACTTACCAACCTTTATCTTGCTGATTTGAAAGCAATTGAGACAAGTCTCGGTTTGCCTCCTTAACCTCGGCCAAAAAGCATCATGTAGGAAGTCAATTTGACTCTTCATGAGCTGTACTTGAGCCTCCATGCGACCCTCTACACTCTTTGAAGCGATTTGAGTACAACCAGCAACTCCGGATGACATCTTTGCTCAACAACTCTGAGAAACCACCAACAAAAGAAGTAATGTGCCTTGTTTACTACACAAAAACTCCTTGAACCCTAGAACCAAAGTTTGGTTCGGCTGAAACTCCCCCAAGAACCAAAGGAAGGTTCGAATAAAGCTCTCCCCAAAAACAAAAACTCTCTTGTGCTTTTAAGAACACAACTCTCAAAATTTCAGAATTAAAGAGAAGAGTGCTTCTCTTGTTCTCTTCTCTTTTGATCTCGGCAGCAAGAAAGAAGAAGAAGATTGGAGTAGAGTGATGTGAGAATTTTTGAAAAACAGCACCCCTAGTTATAGGCAATGCAAGTCTTTTTGTGCAAGAAAACTCCTACTAGATAGGACCTAAATTTTCTCAAAAATATTCTCCCCTTTTTAATGATGAAGGCTGCTCGACAATGTGGAATAAAGAAGAAGAAAAACCGGCCTCATATATATAGACAAGGATAGAGTCCTAAAACTTAAGTAAACATAATCCTTTTTGGATACAAATTAGGAAAACTCATCCCTACTTATTAGAGATAAAATTTTCGACCCCCCTACTACTAAAAGGACTCAAATACACGGCCACACACATGCACAATTGTATTAGAAGACTAAAAAAATTTTCAGATTAGGATAAGACTTCCTTATCTTAATAGTTTTCGAAAATAGACTCACTTTAAAACTCTAATTATAATCTCACTGAAATTATAATTTAACACATGCAAAAATTAGTATTTAAATCCAAGTAGGACTTAAATAAAACACACAATAAAATTGTATTACAATTAGGAAACAATGGCTGCAAATTTTCGGCCAATGTGAACACAAAAATCCAAAACCGAATAGGACTCAAATCATAACACAATTTGGACTCAATGACCTTAATTTTAGGGCTAAAATTTTCGGCCATGTGAACACACAAATACAAGACCAAATAGGTCTCCAAGTGTAACACAAATAGACAACCAAAATTCAAGTTCAACTAGGACTAGGAAACCCTAATTTTTAGCTTCACAATTTCGGCTATACTATGACTCTAAAATTCAAAACCAACTAGGCTTAGAATACCACATAAATCACACGCACACACATGCAAAAAGTCAGCAAAAATTCGGCTATTAACCTTTTACCACATAGTTAAAATTTGAAAAATTACTCTTGACTCACTTAAAAAGGAAACTTGAAAATTACCACTTTCCAAAAATGGACAACAACTTTTAGAATCTTTCTAAAAACCCTTTTCCAAATTGTACTTGGAATTAACAAAAATCACTTTTTACCAAAACAATCCATGGCAAATAAAGTAACAAGAACACCATAATTATAATGAAGTAGGAAATTAAAGTTCCTTATTCAATTATGACATTTGCTTCATAATACTAAATTTAACACAAATCATTCTGAAAACTCAGTGACTTAACAATGCCATCTTCATAAATGACCATTGAAAATAAACTTTTCCAACAACCAAATATGTAAACTTTAAGAATACATCTCAAAGTCTATCATACTCAAATACACGGCCACACACATACTCAAAGTCTATCCCGTGAAACTTTAAGAATCATTCTTGTCATAAATTAAGAAAATCTTTTTAGTAAAATTTCACCCAATTTTCGATCATACTCTCGAAAATCAAGGTTTTAAAACACAAGTCAAAGACTTCAATCCTTAAAGTTGGCACAATTCAACTTCAAAGACCTTAAAACACTTTGATACCAAAAACTGATATCACTAAAAATTCATTCCGCATCACATGACGAGGAAGGTTTTGACTCAAAGTGTAAAACTCGAGAAAACAAGAAAACCAACATTTGTTACTTTTGAAAAATCTTTTGACACTAAGATTAAACAACAAAATTCGGTCTCTATGAAATTTTCATGAATTGAAAATCCATAAATTCCATTTTACTCATTAGATTCAAATGAAACCAACAAGAAGGAAGGCTTTTTCATTTACTTGCAAATCAAGGATAAATTTCAAGATGTAGCGCCCACTTTGATTAGATACCAACGTACCATCATCAAGCTCTCGCATAGACCTCAAAATAACACCACAAGATCAAACAAATGCGTAAGAAGTCTCGCACAACCACACAAAAGACAAGATCAATTTTGAAAACGTATTTTTCACAAGAATTTGATTTATTTTTTCAACACCCCATTCCAAAACAAGAAGGAACCTTGAAACAAATAAAGATAGTACTACTCGTTAAGTAGCACAAAGCTCGATCACCACACCAAGTAACGGATTCCGTGGTAATTCAAGATATTCTCAAAACCAAGAACTATGAACTCCTCAACTAAGAAGAAATCTCTCGAAAATCAAACTCATAATAGGAATTGATATGATAATATCAATTAATACCATCACTAAGATAATCCAAGCTCTGATACCAGGAAACTGATAGCAATCTCGTAGACGAAGCAAATTTTGTTAATGCAACCATCAACAAGAAAGTACAAAGATAATTTTGTCTATCCCGTGAAACTCAAAAGAGTGCGGAAAATTCACAGTAAGACGATCGTTTATCTAAGTAGAAGAGTACTTGATCTCTTTGACTCTATCTAAAATCTAGGAAACCTTATCTAAATGACTTATCTCAAGTAGGATAATATCTAGAAGGAATTTAAGACTCCTAATCAAAACACTCTAGTTTAATTCAGTCCACATGACTTATTTAACTAGATAAAAATTCAAAAATTGACTCCTAGACTTAGACTAACTCTAATCTCGAAATTCAGCTCCAAATTGTTGAAGTAAAATGTCTTGAACACCCTTCCAAAAGTGAAATATTGGTCTTGCGCCCCTTAAGTTGTAGAAAATTTCAATTTACTCCAAAACTTGTAGAATTCTCTTTATTGACTCCAAAAGATTGGAAAAACACTTGAAACAATTAAGATAGTTTGCAACCTATCCAATTGTGTAGCAATGGACTCAATCTTGAACACTTTGATCAAATAGGCCGTCCACTCAAGAACCTAAATGACTCTACTCACTAGCTTGATCAATGATCTTCATGGAGCACATAGAGTCAAACTCTCTTGATACTCTTCAGCACTTATTTCCATGAGGTCTTCATCTCCTTTGGTTTGAACCCCAAAGTTAATGACATTCTCATCACCTTGATCATAGCTCTTTTGAACCAACTCCCTATCACATAGGTAGTCAAGATCCATCCTTTCTTCCTTGATTGGCCTGCAAAGTAAACTTGACATTCCAAAACTAGGATGAAGGACTAGCTCATTCCCCTCACTAGGTGAACCTCCATGGAAGGCTACATGATTCTCATCATCTTCAAATCACTGTCCCTTGCTCCATATGTTTAATATTCAAATGGTTAGTAAGCTGAAAGTTTTTTGTTTCCAGAAGATGTGGTTGTGACGAGCTGAATTTAAAACTGTTTTCAAGGAAAATAGGGATCAGCCAATGGAGGTTTATGAAATGCTAGGTTTTTCCTTGAAGTTGAAACGTTTTAAATTCATATTGAAAGAGTGTGATACGAATCATAAGGCAAAGGTGGCAGATTTACCTCAACGCAGAAACTATGAATTTCCCAAGACTTGAAAACTTGCAAACCCAATGTTTTGGACTCTAAACTCACGAAAAATAAAAGGAAAGAAGAGATGCAAACCACAAAAATTTGCACCAAAATGGGAAGGAAAGGTTTAGAGGATGTAGAAAGTGTTTAAGGCTAGCAACCCAATCGGTCACCTTTCTAACAATCCTATCCCTTCAATTTATGGAATTGCTAGCGAAAAGGCTCTAATGAACAACTAACAAAGTTCCACCAGTAGAAAAACACCTATTCTACTTGCATGCATCAAAAAAGTACAAGCTTGTGTGCAATGCACTAATCTTCAAAACGAATAGAAAAAGAATAAAGAGTGTCCTCTCATCTCATATTGAAATATCAAATTCATCAAAGGTATCCTTAAAATGCTGGCCAAGCACCCCTATTTATAGTAGAGGGGGCCCAAAATTCTCCTAACAATTAGGAGAAGAGTTTGATCTCTAACTCTATTCCTACTTTAAAGAACTAAAAATCAACTTAACCTCTAATTGACAACTTGTGTCTTGTCTTAGAAGGCAATGTATCTAGACACCTTTATAGACTTAAGAAACACTAGTCTAATGAAAATAAAACTCCAAATACAAAGGAAAAGAATCTTCCTGAGTTGTCAACTCTATCAATATCTTCTTTGTCGAGTAATCATAGCAATCCAATTTTAATCTAATCTTCATCCAACGGTAGAGAGTAGACACCAATGAATAGACTTCTTATTTTGAATAAACTCTAAATTAGATAAAAGAGAATCATATCAAATCTTTTCCTTCCATGTGATAAGATTTAAATGATCTTATCTCTAAAAGATAGGGAATCTTCCAAATCTTATCCTTCCACAAGTATGATAAGATTTAAATGATTTTATACCTAAAAGATAGAGATTCCAACTCCTAAAAATTAGGAGATAGGGCCGGCCTCCCTTGCTTGGTTTGTGGGCCGAAATTTCCTTCCTCAAATGGGCCTTGTAACACATTAATAATCTTGGGCTTGTAACTTCCAGACTTGACATTCTCTTAGGCTAAACCATTTGATATAAGATTATTAAGTGTACTCTTCATCCTTTTACTTCTAGCTTGAGTCATTGGCCTTCCAATGTTGGATAATGGATCTTGAGCCACTCCTTGAGCTTGAACAGTACTTGGAACCCGAACACCTTGATCATCTTGGACTTGATTACCATGGATGTTCACTGATGATGCTTGGATATGCGCCGTTGGTTTAACGGTGGAACTCCGGTTAGGGTTTTTCCTACAAAATAGAGCCTCGGGGTCTCCCGATGGTAGTTACTCCGATGCTTAAGTTAGTAAAAGGGATTGCTAGAAAGTTCAGGAAGGTAATTCTTTCGGCTAAAGATTGCGTACCTTTATTGTGGTATGAGCTACCCTATTTATAGGTATGAGATTACCTGGAATGTTTTCGAATCCAACTAGGTTTCAGGATTTCACACAGACCTAAGAGTCCCGGTTGGACCTTTTCTACCCTTGGCGGGCCGGTCCAGTCTCGGTGATGGATATGGACTCGTCAAGTGCCCCTGCTAAGTGTTAGTGACGTAAACACAAATAACACTTGGTACAAAATAAGCATTACCTGAGACACACCCGAGAGTGGATGACTACCCTCGTTCGGCTAATCATCAAGCCACATGCCACACATCCTCGACGCAAACGCACAACCCTCGATCTCGGAGGATCGAGAGGGACTGGCGGGTCAGGTCTCGGCCCGGGAAGGCGACCCGCTTCCCAATCCTGCCCAAATTTTCAATTACTCGTTATTAGCGGGCATGTTCCCCAAATGGTGGCCTCAACATCATTACTCCCTTGAAACCCGCAATAGCTGTCATGTTGTGGTCCATAATTAGAGGAATGTGGGGGAGTCAATTTTGTTTTTAAGGAAAAAACTCTTCCGTCCCCTCAACACTTAATCCTTTTCCTTATTTTCAAAAACATAAAATCCTCTCCTTCGCAAAAGTATCCCAGCCTCCATTTTGTTCTTTTTTACCAGAGCATCTTATCTCTTTTCCCAGCCAGAACCTTCAAGATTTTATCCGATATACTGCCCCGGCGACGCCTTTTCCGGGGGAGCTGCAAATTGAAGCCTTTGAACAACACTGGGAAGTTATAATTCGAAAGGAGAGTGGTCACGTCCCCCTTACATAGTAAGTTTCTAGATCTGAATCTCTGATTTGCTCCGTTTCTTTTTCTGTTGTAGCCAGAATAGATCCTTGACGGAATTATGGTTAGGGATTCCGAAGGAAAAACCATTTTGGACTTTGTTTCCACCATAGATTCGGTGGATAAGGTAGAGAACCTTAGATCCAAGTATGACTTCCCCTCAGCCTTAGAGGCGAGGGCTCCATTAGGGAACGAGATCCAAGGGGAAGAATCACCGTGTATGATCGATTTATGCATCTAGGGCTTAGATTTCCCATCTACCCCCTGTTTGAGGAGATTGTTCAACATTATAGGACTCCTCTCGCTCGTTTTACCCCAAATTTAATTACATTTGTATTGGGGTTTGCGAGAGTGTGCCAATATGTAAAAGTAATACCCCGATTGATACTGTGGAGGTACTTTTTCCAAGTAGTTGTGACCTCGACTTCTTTCTAGGATTGGTATATAGTAAAAAGACGCCTTAGAGCTGGCGTGAAGAAGATGGTCAAGGCATATGGCAGTTTTCCGGAATGGAAACCGGACTTTGTGTTTGTAAAAGCGCCTGCCAGTTATTGTCTGCCATGGAATCTCCGTGAGACAAAGGGTCTCGGGGCCATAAAATATGAATGGACCCAAGAGGATGAAGAGTGTGTCGAGGAGTTCCAGGCAGATGTGGAGAAAATTCTAAAATACTCGAAGATTGTTAAGTGGAACGACGTTCAATACTATGTGCCCCCTGCATACGCGAAGGAAGGTGATACAGTCATCATCGAGGGAGCAACCAGAATTCCCCTCAAAATCTTTGTTGAAGAAGATCAAGGTACTAATCGTTTTCGTCTTTTTTTTATTTGTTGTTAGGTCATGTCGTCAAGCAATGCTGGGTCTCGATTATTTGGTGACGAAGATCCTTTTATCATTGTGAATTCAGATGAGGATGTTACTGTTACTGCCGCCCCTCAGAAGAAAAAGAAGAAAAAGATCGTGAAGGTGGGCGATAGGGCAAAGTCCAAGAAGGCCAAGACGGATGTGACCTTGAAGGAAACCGCACAGCCGAGCGTCGAGACGGTGCCCCTTGTCACCGAGTCTGTTCAGAAAACTATGCCGAAAGCAGGGCCAAGCATAGTTCCTCCGGTGGTAGAGAAGGGGAAGGGCCCTCTCGAGGGGGAGGCCATAGTCCTGCCTCCTCAACTGTTCGAGGGAGGCTCGTCTGTAGCAGTTCACACCTTCAGCAACCCGCCGTCAATCGAGTGTCCTATTCTCGAGGAATTCACTGCCCAGCTGAATGAAGCTGACAGCTTGAGACTGGTAAGTAGTTATTCAGATTAGGTTGTAAATGTGCTGCTGATGTCAATGTGTCCCTGACATGTTATGTTGGTTCAGATAAGTGCGGCCTCGATGGCCTACTTAGTGCAGCTGAGGAAACTTCGAGAAAACTTGGCTACCGCTCGGGCAGAAAGGGACGAGGCGTTATTCGAGGTGGTTAGCCTCGAGGAGAAGGCTCGCCAAGTTCAGGCCAAGGAGGCTGAAGTTTTCGAGGTGCAGGCCAAATATGATGAGCTCAACGAGAAAATGAAGTCGTTTGCCAGCCTGCATATTTCCAAGGAAGAACTTCACCATTGGTGCACCGCTTTCATGTATAGAATGATGTCCACAGGGGGGATGGCTGCAGCCCTCGAGGAGGTGAATTTGGTTGCTACCAAGTGTGGTGCGCACCGAGTAGGCGTGGCAGGGTTGAAGAGGCTCGACCAGGATAGGCCAATTAAGGCTAAATGGTTCAAGCAGCTCCTGATGAAGGACCCAAAGAAAACCATGCACCAAGCCATGGTGAAGGTCTTGACAAGGTTGAGCCTCGAGCAGCTTCCTCTGTGGGGAGCTTTGATCGGCGCCATGTCCAAAATGAGTTCCCCTGCGGAGATTGCCTCGTTTCAGGCGACACTCCTGCTGTCCTGGCCAAGGGTCCAAACGAGGAGGACCCTATAACCGAGGTACCTGACGAGTATATGGGTATCGAGCTCGAGGACGCTGATGAGGAAACCGAGGAAGACGTTGCTGATACCGGCCACTCCGGAGTTCAGAGAACCGCCGAGGATGCCTCCCAGGCCCCTTCCAAAGACCCTTCCAATGACCCCCTCCAAGGCAATGATGTTGTATGAATCCTGCCCTCTGTAATAGTTGTTAGGCCATTCAAACCATTTCTTTTTGTTGTAATGAACTAATTTTCTTTTCCACAGATTTATGCAAACCTCTCCTTCCCTTTCATTTCTTTTTCCTCTGTGTTCTTTCTGTTTGGTTTGATGTGAGTGCCTTATACTCCTCTGGTGAAGCAGGAAAGTTGGACCGTTCACCGCGTTCACCACATGGTGTTGTCAGAGGAGCAATCGAGGGAGTTCCCATTATATTCCATGATTAGCGGGATTTTGAGAAGTCGTGCAGATGTGCACAGCCTCAAGACGGTGGCGCATTTGGAGAATGACCTACTCGATGCCATGAGGACGCACAATGTGAAGGTTAACCAGCATCTGATAAATGAGATTAAGGGACTTCGCGAGGAGATGCAGCGTCGAGAGGTTCAAAGCCTGAAAGACCACAGTGATTCTGTGACTTTCGAAGCCGAGATCCATGACGAGCTGGTGACCATGGAGAAGGAAAATGCTCGGGTCAGGGCAAGACAGCAGATTACTGTGTCTCCCTGGTTTCTCGAGAAGCACCAGGTGTTAGCCCGAGTCCAGCACATAATTATGGTCAGGACTCATCGATTTATCGAGCCATGGATATATTGAAAGAGAGGTCTCGTGAGATCGAGCTTCTTACAGATTATATTTCCCAACTGCAAAATCTTCTGCTGGATAACAATATCGATAGTGGATCCTCGAACTCGGAGTTCTCGAGAGGAACTGTTGATGAGGGTGCACGCTCAGGACACAGAGATCATGGACCTTAAGGACAAATTGAATCAGTGTGTGAATCTCCTTAGCCTGCATGGGTATAAGGGGATTATTCATCCCTCTCCCGACAATCCTGTCAGGGAGGTGCTTGTAATACTGTAGAATGTATGTACTTTCCTGTGAGTTCGCACAGTAGTGTGAAACGAATGTTTATTTTACTCGAGTATTGATTTTTAAAGCGCTTTTTAGGCCGAATGTAGAGTACACGGCTCTATCACAGGAATTGGGTACGAATTCCTTGACTTGACACTGCGTTTCGCAATGTGCGTGAGGAAAGTTTCTCTAGTTTGTGTCCGGATGTTGAGTACACGGCTCTTGAACGAGGATGGCCCTAAAGAGGGAGTCCCTCGATGACTAGTCATGCATGCATTGCTATTAATGAAAAGAATATGTAATTTCTTTTATTGAATAATTTCCCGAGGACCCGGGTTAGCATTACATATGAGAGTATAAAACTGACTGGGTAAATAAAGCAAATAAAACACACAATGGGCAAATAGCGGTCAAAGACTTAAACATAAAACCTGTGAAGATTCTGAATGTTCCACCATCGAGGGAGAATGGTTCCGCTATCATCCATGGCCTGTAGGCGCTAGCAGCCTGCTGGGGAAGTCTGGATAACCTTGTAAGGCCCTTTCCAATTTGCAATAAGTTTTCCAGGGGTTTCTGCTCGACTGGCCTCGTTTTTCCTTAGTACGAGATCACCCATAGCGAGATTCGTGGCTTTCACCTTCTTGTTGTAGTATCTGCGAAGAACCTCTTTATATTTGGCCTTTCGGATTCTGACAGCGTCTCGACGTTCCTCGAGCAGGTCAAGGTTTAGCCTGATGTCATCATCATTGGTACTCTCGATGAAGTTTGTGGTTCGAGGACTCGATAGGCCGATCTCTACAGGAAGGACGGTGTCCATACCATAGACTAAGCTGTACGGTGTCTCGTCGGTCGAGGAGGGGGCAGTTGTTCGGTATGACCACAGGACGTGAGAAAGTTCGTCGGCCCATGCCCCCTTGGCGTTATACAACCTGGTCTTGATTCCATGCACTATTGTTCTATTGATGGATTTAGCCTGCCCATTGGCTCGGGGATGAGCTACACTCGAAAAGCGGCGCTCGATTTGCATTTCATCGCACCATGACTTGAAAGTATTGCTCTCGAACTGGGTCCCATTGTCGGAGACGATAACCTTCGGGATCCCAAAACGGCATACTATGTTCCGCCAGAAAAAATCCAAGACTTTCCTCCCTGTGATCAAGGCCAAGAGTTTGGCTTCTACCCATTTAGTGAAGTAGTCTACTGCTACAATGACCCATCTTACTCCTCCTACTCCTTTCGGATGAAAGGGGCTGATGATGTCAGTGCCCCATTGGTAGAATGGCCAAGGGCTTTGGATGGTGACCCTCTCGTGTTGCGGCTGTCGGGTGATGGGAGAGAAGCGCTGACACTTCTCACATTTTTGTACCCATTGGTAGGCGTCTTTGAAAATTGTCGGCGAGAAATATCATGCTCGCAAGACCTTCTTGGCGAGTGCTCTTGCTCCCATATGAGCTCCGCATGATCCTTCGTGTATTTCGAGTACGTAAGCTGCTTGCTTTGGGCCAATACACCTTAGCATGGGTAGTAGGTATCCATGCTTATATAGGATGCCGTCTTGCAATGTGTATTTGATCGCCTTTAACCGGAGGGTTCTGACTTCTGCTTTTCCACTCGGCAACGTCCCATCTGTAAGGTATTGGATAAAAGGGGTCATCCAAGTGGCGCCGTCCTCGATGATGGCCACTACGGGGACGTCTTGGATGCTAGGATTGGGGAGAATTTTGACCCATACCTTGTGGCTAAGGTGTGCAAAGTTCGAGGAGGCTAGCTTGCTGAGGGCATCGGCTCTTTTGTTTTTTGAGCGGACTATATGGCACATGGTGCATTCCTCGAATTTATCCTTGATGTCGAGGACCTTCTCAAGGTAGCTCGAGTTGCTCGTCGTTTGCCGTGTATTCCCCCAATATTTGTTTCATCACTACTTGAGAATCACTGAAAACTTGGATTTTGCAGACCCCAAGTTTTAGTGCCAAGTTCAGCCCTACTATTAGTGCCTCGTATTCTGCTACATTGTTGGTGACCAAGAAACCGAGCCTCAGCGCGTATGTATATTCTGCGTTGTATTCTTTCATGTTCTCGATGTCGGGATCAGTCGAAGGTTTTGATAATATGATGCTGGCTCCTCCCCCATCATCGCAACGAGATCCGTCGACGTATAGTGACCAGGCTCGAGGGTTGATGTGGGCGCGAGTAGTGGGATCGTCTTTAGGCTCCGCCGTTTCTTTGGCTTCGATAGCTCGAGGCGTTTCTACTAAGAAATCTGCAAAGGCTTGCCCTTTGATGGCTGACCGAGGCTTGTATTCAATATGGTGCTCGCCTAATTCGACTGCCCATTTCATCATCCTACCGGACGCTTCTGGCTTTAGCAGGACTTGCTGAATTGGTTGTTCCCTTAAAACCATGATGGGGTGTGCTTGGAAGTATGGGCGCAGACGTCGTGCGGCTAAGACTAGGCTGAGGATGAGCCTTTCAATGGGTGTGTAACGGGTTTCTGCCCCTTGCAAGACTTTGCTAACAAAATAGACGGGGACTTCTCTACCGTCTTTGCACTGCACAAGAACAGCCGAGACAGCCTTCTCTCGAGCTGCCAGGTAAATGTATAACGTTTCTCTTGGCTCAGGCTTGGCTAGTGTGGGCAACTGCTTGAGGTGCTCTTTTAGGTCTTGGAAGGCTTTCTGGCATTCTTCATTCCACTCGAATTTTCTGCCTTTGCGAAGGGTATGGAAAAATCGAAGGCTTCTTTCTGCGGCTCGAGACAGAAACCTGTTTAGGGTCGCCAAGGAGCCTGTGAGTTTTTGAACTTCCTTGACAGTTTTTGGAGCTTCCATGGCTAAGATAGCCTTGATTTTAGCTGGATCAACACTTATTCCATCCTTGGAGACTTGGTACCCTAGGAATTTCCCTGACCCTACACAGAAGGTGCATTTTTTAGGGTTCAGCTTCATGTTAATCTTGCGTAATATTGTGAAAATCTCCCGCATGTCTGCGACCACATGCTTATCCTTATTGGGTTTTATCACCATGTCGTCTACGTAAATCTCGATGTTCCGACCGATCTGGTCATGAAAGGTTGTGTTCACGAGACACTGGTATGTGGCTCCAGCATTTTTCAGTCCAAAGGGCATCTTGTCGTAGCAATATACCCCCATCTCGGTGATGTAGGTTGTCTTTTCTACATCTTCTTGTGCCATGAGGATTTGATGATATCCCTTGTAGGCGTCAAGGAAGCTGAGGATTCTGTACCCGACAATACCCTCCACCATTTGATCTATGACTGGTAGATTGTAGCAGTCCTTGGGGCAATGTTTGTTGAGGTCTGTGTAGTCTTGGCACATACCCCAGGAGTTGTCGGGTTTTCGTACTAAGACCAGATTGGCTAACCAAGCAGGCCATAAAACTTCCCGGAGTATGTTGGCACGGACTAGCTTCATCATTTCCTCGTTGATGACATCGTTACGTTCTCGAGCAAATACTCTTTTCTTCTGTTGTACTGGTTTGACATTTGGATCAACATTTAACCTATGTTCCATGACTTCTCAAGGGACTCCTGTCATGTCTACTGGGGACCAGGCAAATATGTCCTGGAACTCTCGTAGCAAGGCGCTGATCTCAGCTTGCAAGGGTCTTGGAGAGAAACCCCAATTTCGACGGTCTTGGCGGATTAATTCTCACTCAGGATTAATTCTCGCGTCTTGCTGCTGAACGAGGAAAGGCCGGATGTCTCGGGGTTTTCCACCTCTGGTGAGTTGATCGTTTGTTGAATCGAGTAGCATTCTGACATGGCGGACCCTAGGTTAAGGTGTGCGGTCTTCTTTCCGATTCTAACTGCAGTGAGCAAGCACTCTCGAGAACTCTGCTGGCATCCTTTCACTACTCCTACTCCATATTCCGTTGGGAACTTCATTACCAAGTGATAGGGAGAGCATATCGCGCGTGCCTGGCACATCCAAGGTCGCCCTAGAATCACATTGAATGGCGAGGGTGCATCTATTAGGGCAAAATCCATGGTTAAAGTGACTGTCCTAGGATGCGACCCTACCGAGATGGGTAGGCTAATTATTCCTGTGGGGATAATGGTGTGTCCTGAGAATCCCATCAGTGACATTGTAGCTGGGCGGATGCAAGGGTTTTTTATATTCATTTTCTTGAAGCAATCACTATATATGATATCAATTTTGCTGCCGTTGTCCGCGTAAACCCTCCCGACTTTCACTTTTTGCGATTATTGCTTCTATGACCATAGCGTTACTGTGGGGACAAATGTCTGGGACCACATCGCTATCTGTGAATACAATGGCCTTTGTTCCTTTGAACCTCTTGTGGCTAGGCTCTTGTCGAGGGGTTTTGGTGACAGTTCGCAATGAGTTCTTCATGGCTGTCGTGGATAAGACTTTGAAGGGAGCTCCATAAATAGCTCCCACCTGGTGAGTGATTAGCTTTGTTGGATCCGCCGGGGGGAGTTGTTGCAATGGCTGTGGTGTTGCTTCGGTGATGGGATAGTGCTGTTGTTGCGCATTGGCTCTTGGTTGCCAATTATTTCCTCGTCCATCCCGCCGTGGTGGGCCTTTGAAGTTTCTTTTAGGGTGATCTCTTGACTGGGGTCTGTTGTTCTTTTGTCGGGAGGCTGTTCCTTGCACATATTGCTGAAACTTCCCAAACTTGATCCCGTTCTCAATTTCACGCTTGAGCTCTCGACAATCCTCCCTGTCGTGGCTGTGATCTTTGTGATATTCACAGTATTGTTCGGGATCTGTTTGGATTAGGGGCCAAGGGTTTCGGAGCTGGCAATTCGTCCCTATGGATTTGGAGGATTTCTCATCAGAGCTTGGTCAAGGGTGTTAATTGCCTATCCATCTTGGGCAGTGCTGGTTTGTTTTCCTGGGGGATTCTTGGCTTATCTTTTGGTCCTACCGAGGTGAAGGATTCTTGGGACCTCTTGAGTATGTGTTCTCGCTGTATATGGTTCTCGACAATAGCCCACATCTCCTGAGCATTCCTAGGGGGTTTTGTCGAGAGCTTGACTCGCAACATTGAGGATTTCCTGAAGGGGTTAAGGCCTTGGATAAATCTATTGCGGATGTCTCGATCATCGATGTTGTCGACTTGCAAGGTCTTTTGTATGAATCGCCTATGAAAGTCGATTAGACTCTCATGCTGTCTTTGTCTGACTGAGGAAAGGTCGATGGACATCCGCGATATCTGTTTGCTTTGGAAGAATCGAGTAGCTATTTTGACGGACAAATCTTCAAAGCTAGTGATGCTTCCTTCCGGTAATTGCCCGAACCATCACTGTGCTGACCCGGATAAGTAGGAGGGTAGCGCCTTTGCCATGAAGTTCATGGTTGCGTTTCGGATTCTCATGACTTGGACATATCCTTGCAACCATTGGGAAACATCAGTATTTCCTGAATATGGCTTGAATTCTTTAGGGAAGTCAAACTCTCGGGGCTTAGGTTCATCTCGAATGCTGGGGATGAAGGGGCTCCGGTCTAGCCCTATCCCGATGATCTTTCTCATTTCCTCACGGATCAAGATATTCTGGTCTCTTGTTCCTTGTTTGTCTCCCTGGAAGTACGGAGGGTTTTCCCTATGCCAGTTATGTTGCTGCTGTCTTGGAGGTGAGTATCAAGGACGGTGATGGTATTCTTGGTCATAGTTGCCCTCGATGTTGTTGCGGCCTCGATGTGGTTTGTAGTCGTGTCTGTACTCACCTCTTCGAGGGCTTCTTCGATTCCAATTGAACTCTAAGCGATTATGTGCCTTAGTTCTCCTTGGGGGCTTCCCCTGTTCTCCTTCGAGGATCTCAACGCTCGGGGGGTTAGGATTCTCTTCGGCGCCCCTCCGTTGGTATATTGTGTCGAATTCCTTGAGAGTGGTGTCGAAGGCTGGGTATCTTTCTCTGAAAGCATTCCAGAATATGGTATCTCTAGTAACATATGAGCGTTCTTCGTGGGGGCTTTTGTACCCCTCGGTTTCTTGGTAATTCTCCTGCTCGTGGACTTTCCGCTTGCCCCGTTTCTTCTCGAGAAGGGCTAGGGTTCTACGAGCTTCTTTTTCGTCGATCAAATCCTCCAACTCTTGTTCTGTCGGGTCGGGTTGTCCAAGGAGACAACGCCGCCTGGTTTCTTCGAGAACATATCTCCGCATCCTCTATTGTTGGTCGCGATCATCGCCTAGCTTCTTGAGTTCAGCCTCGATTTTGACTAGTTTCTGGTCTTCCAAACGCTTGGTAGCAGCGGGGGTATTTCGAGGAGGAGGTATATCCTCTTTTTCAGGTGGAAGATTGGTGTTGTTTTGTTTCTTTGGATCGGGCTGAGAAGTGCCAAGAACCAAACGCTCCTTCGTCTGTTCTTTCCCAGGTTCTCTGCTGTGGCTTTTTCCTGTCTTTCTTTTTTCTTGCCGACGTTGGAATTCAGCCAGGGGAGTATCGTCTCCTAAACTGTGCTAGTGACCGGAGGATGCCGTGCTGCCGGCATCTTCTTCAACTCTGACCATCGTATTGATTGTTCCGGCAACCCTAGTTTTTATGGAGAGATGTTAGGGAAACCTGAGAAGGTTTCTGTGACACAAACCCTAAATTTCGGGTCCCATTGGGCGTGCCACTTGACAATGCTTGGATATGTGCTGTCGGTTTAATGGTGGAACTCCGGTTAGGGTTTCTTGCAAAACAGAGCCTTGGGGTCTCTCGAGGGTAGATACTCCGATGCTTAAGTCAGTAAAAGGGATTGATAGAAAGTTCAGGAAGGTTGTTCTTTCAGCTAAAGATTGCGTACCTGTATTGTGGTATGAGCTACCCTATTTATAGATATGAGATTATCTGGAATGTTTCCGAATTCAACTAGGTTTCAGGAGTTCACACCACCCTAAGAGTCCCGGTTGGACCCTTCCTACCCTTGGCGGGCCGGTCCAGTCTCGGTGATGGATATGGACTCGTCATTCACATCATTCCCTCCTTCCTCGAAAGGATTCGACCTCAAATCCAAAGCTTGTATAGCTTCAGCATCTGAGAAATCAAACGGAGATAAATCAGAAACATTAAAAGTTGCACTAACATTAAACTCACCAGGAAGGTCAAGTTGATAAGCATTGTTGTTCAAACGCTTGACAACTTGGAAAGCACCAACCCCACGAGGATCTAACTTTGATTTAACCTTTGTAGGAAATCAAATCTTCCTTAAATGAACCAAAACCCAATCACCAGGTTCGAATATCATTTCCTTACGCCCCTTGTTGGCAATCTGTGCAACATGTTCATTTCTCTTCACAATATTCATGTGTACTTTCTCATGAAGAGAACGTACATACTAAGCTTTCTTGGCTCCATCTGCATTAAGATACTCAGAAACAGGCAATGGAGACAAGCTAGAGAAGTTAAGGATTAAATCCATAAATAATTTCAAACGGAGAATATTGGGTAGTAGAATGCACAACACGATTATATGCAAATTCAGCAATAGGCAAACAAGAAGCAAAGAACCAAGAGTCTGATTAATCACCTCCGTCTGGCCATCTGTTTGAGGATGAGCAGTTGTTGAAAACAACAGTTTTGTACCTAGTTTTCCCCACAAATTTTTCCAAAAGTAGCTCAAAAATCTAACATCTCGGTCAGACACAATAGTTTTAGGTAAACCATGCAATCTAACAATTTTACACATAAATAAACCAGCTACATGCTTAGCATCATCAGATTTATGACAAGGAATAAAATGTGCCATCTTAGAAAACCTATCAACTACCACAAAAACTGAATCACACCCTTTTTGAGATTTAGGTAATCCTAAAACAAAGTCCATTGATATATCAGTCCATGGGTGGGTAGGTACAGGTAAAGGCTTGTGACTTAGCTTTGCTTGTTTGCACTCAATATAAGTAGAACAAACTTTTTCTACGTCACGTTTCATGTTAGGCCAATAAAAATACTCACATAAAACATCATAAGTTTTCAAAATACCAAAATGACCCATAAGACCACCACTATGAGATTCACGCACTAATAGTTCACGCAGAGAACAAGCAGGCACACATAATTTATTATCTTTAAACAAGAAACCCTCATGCCTATAAAACTTTTTAAGTGCGCCACTTTCACATGCTTCAAAAATGGATGAAAAATCAAAATCATTAGCATACAAATCTTTGATGTATTCAATCTCTAATAACTTAGAATCAAGCACAGAAAAGACATACGATCTTTGAGACAATGCATCAGCTACCACATTCTCTTTTCCCTTCTTGTACTTAATGACATAAGGAAAAGATTCAAGAAATGGCTTAATTTAGCATGTCTCTTATTTAGTTTGTTTCATCCATGCAAATATTTCAAAGACTCATGATCACTATTGATAAAAAACTCTTTTGGCATTAAACAGTGTTGCCAATTTTCTAAAGCCGTAATTACAGCATACAATTCTTTATCATAAGTAGGATAATTCAATGTTGCACCACTTAATTTTTCAGAAAATTATGCAATAGGCTTACCACTTTGTATTAACACCACACCAATTCCAACCCCAGATGCATCACACTCAATTTCAAAAGTAAGATCAAAATTAGGTAATGCAAGAACGGGAGCACAAGTTAAATCATTCTTTAAAGTTTTAAATACAAGTTCTTGTTCTTCACTCCATTCAAACCTAACATTCTTCTTTACTAAGTGATTTAAGGGTGCAGCCTTAGTAGAGAAATCCTTCACAAACCTACGATAAAAATTAGCTAAACCATGGAAGGAACGAATGTCAGAGACAGACTTAGGTGTAGGCCATTCTCGAATTGCCTTAACCTTAGCCTCATCAACTTTAACACCATCCTTGCTAACAACAAAACCAAGAAAAATAACTTCTGGTACACAGAAAGTACACTTAGCAAGTTTAGCATAAAGTTTATTTTCACGTAAAGCAGAGAGCACACTCGAAAAATGTTTAGCATGCGAAAATTCATCTCTACTATACACTAAAATATCATCAAAATAAACCACAACAAATTTACCTATATAAGGTCTAAGCACATGGTTCATAAGACGCATAAAAGTAGAAGGAGCGTTACAAACCAAAAGGCATAACCATCCACTCATATAAACCAAATTTAGTTTTAAAAGCGGTTTTCCATTCATCACCCTCTTTCGTGCAAATTAGATGATAGCCACTAGCAAGATCTATTTTAGAAAATATGCAACAGCCACATAGATCTTCTAACATGTCATCTAGCCTAGGTATGGGATATCTATATTTAATAGTAATTTTATTTACAGCACGACAATCCACACACATACGCCATGTTCCATCTTTCTTAGGAACTAAAATGACAGACACTGCACAAGGACTTAAAGATTCACGAACCATACCTTTGTCAAGGAGTTCCTCGACTTGACGTTGCAGTTCCTTGGTCTCCTCGAGGTTTGCCTTGTATGCAGGACGATTAGGAATTACTGATTCAGGGATAAAATCAATTTGATGCTCAATTCCCCTCAATTCCCCTCAAATATTGAAGAACTCACTTCCTGGTTACCCCTCCCAACTATTCTATTCACTCCCCAAGATCTCTCAAGAAGGTTTAGAATTTAGTAAGGGATGGATTCACTCTTTTCTTACCACTACCTTTGTCTTTTAATTCTTTAGTGCAATGAAGAATAGTGATACAAGAAGTACTTTATAGAAACAAATAAAGAGGATAAAAAAGTAAGGTTCTGAAAATAATTGCAACAAGATCTAAGGAAGAACACGAATATAGATCGAGTAGTTCTAATTATGAAAACTTAGATCTCACAAAAAGGCTAATAGAACTTGGAGCAAATTCTGAAAAATAAAAGCTTCGACTTAGGGTTATGGATAAAACCCTAATTTCAGCTACTTCATAAATAAGGGCCTATATTTGCACAAACCCTAGACACCGAAGATCCTAATATTTTTGAAAAAGATATGTGCAAATAATAGTAGTTGCACTTCAAGTCAAACTCAAATACCAATCTCCTTCTATGCCGTCTTTTTTTTTATTTTTGCAGGGCTTTTTTTTGTGACTCAAAACGTGGATTAGGGATTAAGATACCATAGATCAAAAAATTAAGGAGAAGAAAAAAAAAAATTCACTAATAATGGATCTAACTATAATAACTTCAATCAACTCAAACAAGAATACAATCGAAGTAAAATAGTGAGATCTATAACAAAAGACTCAAAAGTTTTTTTTTTAAAAAATAGAGATCTAACCAAAGATGAGCTTTAGTAGATCAAAACAAAAGCAAGTCCTCAAGAGCCGAAGCTCTTATAACCAACTGATACAAAGTATCAATTTTGCGAGTGACTCTACTTTCAAGTTTTCAAAAACCAAAAGCTCTGGTGCCAATTGATACAAAGTATCAATTTGCACTTGACTCTACTTGCAAGTTTTCAAAAACCAAGGCTCTGAGGCCAATTGATACGAATCTTGAGGCAAAGGTGGCAGATTTACATCAACGCAGAAGCTATGAATTTCCCAAGACTTGAAAACTTGCAAATCCAATATTATGGACTCCAAACTCACGACAAACAAAAGGAAAAAAGAGATGCAAACCACAAAAATTTGCACCAAAATGAGATGGATTGGTTTAGAAGATGTAGAAAGTGTTTAAGGCTAGCAACCCAATCGGTCACCTCCTTAACAACCCTATCACTTCGATTTATGGATAGAACGGCTAGCAAAAAGGCTCCAATGAACAACTAACAAAGCTCCACAAGTAGAAAAACACCTATTCTACTCTCATGCATCAACAAAGCACAAGTTTGTGTGCAATGCACTAATCTTCGAAAAGAATAGAAAAAGAACAAAGAGTTTCCTCTCGTCTCATATTGAAATATCAAATTCATCAAAGGTGATGAGAATCATGTAGCCTTCCATGGAGGTTCTCCTAGTGAGGGGAATGAGCTAGTCCTTCATTCTAGTATTGGAATGTCAAGTTTACTTTGCAAACCAATCAAGGATGAAAGGATGGATCTTGACTACCTATGTGATAGGGAGTTGGTTCAAGAGAGCTATGATCAAGGTGATGAGAATGTCATTAACTTTGGGGTTCAAACCAAAGGAGATGAAGACCTCATGGAAATAAGTGCTAAAGAGTATCAAGAGAGTTTGACTCTGTGTGCTCCATGAAGATCATTGATCAAGCTAGTGAGAAGAGTCATTTAGGTTCTTGAGTGGACGGCCTATTTGATCAAAGTGTTCAAGATTGAGTCCATTGCTACACAATTGGATAGGTTGCAAACTATCTTAATTGTTTCAAGTGTTTTCCAATCTTTTGGAGTCAATAAAGAGAATTCTACAAGTTTTGGAGTAAATTGGAATTTTCTACAACTTAAGGGGCGCAAGACCAATATTCCACTTTTGGAAGGGCGTTCAAGACATTTTACTTCAATAATTTGGAGCTGAATTTCGAGATTAGAGTTAGTCTAAGTCTAGGAGTCAATTTTCGAATTTTTATCTAGTTAAATAAGTCATGTGGACTGAATTAAACTAGAGTGTTTTGATTAGGAGTCTTAGATTCCTTCTAGATATTATCCTACTTGAGGATAAGTCATTTAGATAAGGTTTCCTAGATTTTAGATAGAGTCAAAGAGATCAAGTACTCTTCTACTTTTACTCCTTGTGAGATAAGATTAGAGAGTCCTAATTGGTCTTCTTTTTAGTGGTGCTGGCCGAAAATTCAAGCCTATATATAGGAGGCTTGGCCGAATTTCTTAAGCACCCTTGAGTGGTCATTTTTGTTGTCTCTTTTGAGAGTTTTTCCTGTGAGGAATTTTTGTTAAATGGAGTGTGCATTTTTCGTGTCAAGTATGATTAAACCAAGAGGGTTTTCATCTTGTCTTGGATCTTTTTGATCTTGCAGAAACCGTTCTTTTTCAAGTATGCTTCTTGATAGAATTGTTTTAAAACTAAACTTCTTATTTTCATACTACTTCTAGTAGTTCGATTGATGAGCCTTTCCTTTGGCTTGGTGTTCGAATTTCATGATGAGTGTATTCATGAGATCCATTGTGGGGTTTGTCCTACTTTTGTTGGATGAGTTGTGCTTTGCCATAAGCATTTTGAGATAGTGTATGTGTTGCATATCTCTGGTTGGTTATGAAGATTACTAATCAATAGTATTCCTTCATAGTTGGGCATTGTTTGCTCCTACCTTTCTTGAGTCTCTTGATAGATGACTGATCGAGTATATTGAATGGTGTCCTTGTTATTCTTAGCGTGGGTTGTTTTTTAATTCGAATCTTTCATGGATAATGTGTTCTTTGCTTGGTTTGAGTTAAGAGATAGAATCACTTAGATAAACGATTGTCTTACTGTGAATTTTCCGCACTCTTTTGAGTTTCACGGGATAGACAAAATTATCTTCGTACTTTCTTGTTGATGGTTGCATTAACGAAATTTGCTTCGTCTACGAGATTGCTATCAGTTTCTTGGTATCAGAGCTTGGATTATCTTAGTGATGGTATTAATTGATATTATCATATCAATTCCTATTATCAGTTTGATTTTCGAGAGATTTCTTCTTAGTTGGGGACTTCATAGTTCTTGGTTTTGAGAATATCTTGAATTACCACGGAATCCGTTACTTGGTGTGGTGATCGAGCTTTGTGCTACTTAACGAGTAGTACTATCTTTATTTGTTTCAAGGTTTCTTCTTGTTTTGGAATGGGGTGTTGAAAAAATAAATCAAATTCTTGTGAAAACTACGTTTTCAAAATTGATATTGTCTTTTGTGTGGTTGTGCGAGACTTCTTACGCATTTGTTTGATCTTGTGGTGTTATTTTGAGGTCTATGCGAGAGCTTGATGATGGTACATTGGTATCTAATCAAAGTGGGCGCTACATCTTGAAATTTATCCTTGATTTGCAAGTAGAGAACTGTTTCTCCTGTGAGCAAGTTGGTGGATCTTATGTGTTGGATCTTTAAGGAGAGAATTGATGCCAAAGAAGAGCTTCTGCTCGAGATAGCCTTTTCTTTCTAAAGAGATGTCTTTACATAAGGAGGATTTGAGAGTTTATCTTGTGGTAAATATCTTGGATCTATTCTTTGAAAGGTGAAGCTTAGTGATTTTGTACTTTCTACATAAAGTATAAATGAAAAAAGCCTTCCTTCTTGTTGGTTTCATTTGAATCTAATGAGTAAAATGGAATTTATGGATTTTCAATTCATGAAAATTTCATAGAGACCGAATTTTGTTGTTTAATCTTAGTGTCAAAAGATTTTTCAAAAGTAACAAATGTTGGTTTTCTTGTTTTCTCGAGTTTTACACTTTGAGATTGAGTCAAAACCTTCCTCGTCATGTGATGCGGAATGAATTTTTAGTGATATCAGTTTTTGGTATCAAAGTATTTTAAGGTCTTTGAAGTTGAATTGTGCCAACTTTAAGGATTGAAGTCCTTGACTTGTGTTTTAAAACCTTGATTTTCGAGAGTATGATCGAAAATTGGGTGAAGTTTTACTAAAAAGATTTTCTTAATTTATGACCAGAAATCTTATAGGCTTTGAGATGTATTCTTAAAGTTTACATATTTGGTTGTTGGAAAAGTTGATTTTCAATGGTCACTTATGAAGATGGCATTGTTAAGTCATTGAGTTTTCAGAATGATTTGTGTTAAATTTAGTATTATGAAGCAAATGTCATAATTGAATAAGGAACTTTAATTTCCTACTTCATTATAATTATGGTGTTCTTGTTACTTTATTTGTCATGGATTGTTTTGGTAAAAGGTGATTTTTGTTAATTCCAAGTACAATTTGGAAAAGGGTTTTTAGAAAGATTCTAAAAGTTGTTGTCCATTTTTGGAAAGTGGTAATTTTCAAGTTTCCTTTTTAAGTGAGTCAAAAGTAATTTTTCAAATTTTAACTATGTGGTAAAAGGTTAATAGCCGAATTTTTGCTGACTTTTGCATGTGTGTGCGTGTGATTTATGTGCTATTCTAAGCCTAGTTGGTTTTGAATTTTAGAGTCATACTATAACCGAAATTGTGAAGCTAAAAATTAGGGTTTCCTAGTCCTAGTTGAACTTGAATTTTGGTTGTCTATTTGTGTTACACTTGGAGACCTATTTGGTCTTGTATTTGTGTGTTCACATGGCCGAAAATTTTAGCCCTAAAATTAAGGTCATTGAGTCCAAATTGTGTTATGATTTGAGTCCTATTCGGTTTTGGATTTTTGTGTTCAACTTCAAAGACCTTAAAATACTTTGATACCAAAAACTGATATCACTAAAAATTCATTCCGCATCACATGACGAGGAAGGTTTTGACTCAATCTCAAAGTGTAAAACTCGAGAAAACAAGAAAACCAACATTTGTTACTTTTGAAAAATCTTTTGACACTAAGATTAAACAACAAAATTCGGTCTCTATGAAATTTTCATGAATTGAAAATCCATAAATTCCATTTTACTCATTAGATTCAAATGAAACCAACAAGAAGGAAGGCTTTTTCATTTATACTTTATGTAGAAAGTACAAAATCACTAAGCTTCACCTTTCAAAGAATAGATCCAAGATATTTACCACAAGATAAACTCTCAAATCCTCCTTATGTAAAGACATCTCTTTAGAAAGAAAAGGCTATCTCGAGCAGAAGCTCTTCTTTGGCATCAATTCTCTCCTTAAAGATCCAACACATAAGATCCACCAACTTGCTCACAGGAGAAACAGTTCTCTACTTGCAAATCAAGGATAAATTTCAAGATGTAGCGCCCACTTTGATTAGATACCAATGTACCATCATCAAGCTCTCGCATAGACCTCAAAATAACACCACAAGATCAAACAAATGCGTAAGAAGTCTCGCACAACCACACAAAAGACAATATCAATTTTGAAAACGTAGTTTTCACAAGAATTTGATTTATTTTTTCAACACCCCATTCCAAAACAAGAAGAAACCTTGAAACAAATAAAGATAGTACTACTCGTTAAGTAGCACAAAGCTCGATCACCACACCAAGTAACGGATTCCGTGGTAATTCAAGATATTCTCAAAACCAAGAACTATGAAGTCCCCAACTAAGAAGAAATCTCTCGAAAATCAAACTGATAATAGGAATTGATATGATAATATCAATTAATACCATCACTAAGATAATCCAAGCTCTGATACCAAGAAACTGATAGCAATCTCGTAGACGAAGCAAATTTCGTTAATGCAACCATCAACAAGAAAGTACGAAGATAATTTTGTCTATCCCGTGAAACTCAAAAGAGTGCGGAAAATTCACAGTAAGACAATCGTTTATCTAAGTGATTCTATCTCTTAACTCAAACCAAGCAAAGAACACATTATCCATGAAAGATTCGAATTAAACATCAACCCACGCTAAGAATAACAAGGACACCATTCAATATACTCGATCAGTCATCTATCAAGAGACTCAAGAAAGGTAGGAGCAAACAATGCC
Organism: Oldenlandia corymbosa var. corymbosa; assembly: GCA_949775105.1. NCBI lineage: Eukaryota > Viridiplantae > Streptophyta > Magnoliopsida > Gentianales > Rubiaceae > Oldenlandia > Oldenlandia corymbosa. The sequence goes on along the minus strand of OX459118.1, from coordinate 19,584,503 downwards.
CAACTATGAAGGAATACTATTGATTAGTAATCTTCATAACCAACCAGAGATATGCAACACATACACTATCTCAAAATGCTTATGGCAAAGCACAACTCATCCAACAAAAGTAGGACAAACCCCACAATGGATCTCATGAATACACTCATCATGAAATTCGAACACCAAGCCAAAGGAAAGGCTCATCAATCGAACTACTAGAAGTAGTATGAAAATAAGAAGTTTAGTTTTAAAACAATTCTATCAAGAAGCATACTTGAAAAAGAACGGTTTCTGCAAGATCAAAAAGATCCAAGACAAGATGAAAACCCTCTTGGTTTAATCATACTTGACACGAAAAATGCACACTCCATTTAACAAAAATTCCTCACAGGAAAAACTCTCAAAAGAGACAACAAAAATGACCACTCAAGGGTGCTTAAGAAATTCGGCCAAGCCTCCTATATATAGGCTTGAATTTTCGGCCAGCACCACTAAAAAGAAGACCAATTAGGACTCTCTAATCTTATCTCACAAGGAGTAAAAGTAGAAGAGTACTTGATCTCTTTGACTCTATCTAAAATCTAGGAAACCTTATCTAAATGACTTATCCTCAAGTAGGATAATATCTAGAAGGAATCTAAGACTCCTAATCAAAACACTCTAGTTTAATTCAGTCCACATGACTTATTTAACTAGATAAAAATTCGAAAATTGACTCCTAGACTTAGACTAACTCTAATCTCGAAATTCAGCTCCAAATTATTGAAGTAAAATGTCTTGAATGCCCTTCCAAAAGTGAAATATTGGTCTTGCGCCCCTTAAGTTGTAGAAAATTTCAATTCACTCCAAAACTTGTAGAATTCTCTTTATTGACTCCAAAAGATTGGAAAACACTTGAAATAATTAAGATAGTTTGCAACCTATCTAATTGTGTAGCAATGGACTCAATCTTGAACACTTTGATCAAATAGGCCGTCCACTCAAGAACCTAAATGACTCTTCTCACTAGCTTGATCAATGATCTTCATGGAGCACACAGAGTCAAACTCTCTTGATACTCTTTAGCACTTATTTCCATGAGGTCTTCATCTCCTTTGGTTTGAACCCCAAAGTTAATGACATTCTCATCACCTTGATCATAGCTCTCTTGAACCAACTCCCTATCACATAGGTAGTCAAGATCCATCCTTTCTTCCTTGATTGGTTTGCAAAGTTAACTTGGCATTCCAATACTAGAATAAAGGACTAGCTCATTCCCCTCACTAGGAGAACCTCCATGGAAGGCTACATGATTCTCATCAAAATATTTATTTAAATATTATTTAAGTTATATCAGGAAACTTTAGGAAGTCAAATCCGATTTGAACTTGTATTTGGATTACTTTTTGTCCAAGCCAACCTATGCCTATATAAAGGGGGTGCTGGTCGACCAAAAACATATAAATTTGATTATTATTGATATTTAAATACGAGACGAGGTGAAACTCTTTGTTCTTTTTCTATTCTTTGTGAAGAATAATGCATTGAACGATTGTTCTTGTGCTTTGCTGCAGGCGTGCGCGTGATTTTAAGTGTTCTTCACGTGTGGAGCTTTGTTATCCATTCATTAGAGCCTTTTAGCTAGCCGTTCTGGCCATGAATTAAAGGGGTGGGGTTTGGCCTCAGAGCTTCAGTTCTTGATTTCTTGCATGTGTTGATCTTCTAAAGCTCATCTTTGGTTGATCTCTATTTGTTCTTTCATAATTTTGTCTTTTGTCATAGATCTCACTCTTTGCTTCGAAATTGTTCTTGATTGAGTTGAATTTGATTGAAGTTATGTAGTTAGATTTTTGGTATTGTTATTGGCGGCCGTGTGTGTGTGTGCTGCCTAGGGTTTTTGTATTTAGGGTTCCTTAACCCTTAATCCACGAATTTTGTTGCTTAAAAAAAAGGCAAAAAGAAAAATAAATAAATAAAAATAAAATAGCCGTAAAAAGGGGGCAATCTTCTTGCTTCCTATTTTATATTTTCGGATTTAGAGGGTTGCTTAGCCCCTAATCCATGTTTTTCTTAGACAAAAAGAAAAAAAATTAAAAAAGGCAACATATTAAAAGGAAAGTATTTTATTTTAAAAGGTATATTAAATCTTACCTTATTTAATGAGATTTGAGAGTGTGCATTCAAAAGAAAAGTATCTTCTTTATAGAGGTATACAGAGGTTACCTTATTTGAATCACTTGCACATTATTTTTGAAAATTTGTTGGAGTTTGGTGGTTAGGGTTTCGAACTATAAGCCCTAAAAATTCTGTGTTGGCCGAGAACCAGGGTTCATCCTTAACCCTAAATCGAAGCATAATGTTTCAGAATTTGCTCCAAGTTCTACTAGCCTTTTTGTGTGATCTAAGTTTTATAGTCGTAACTACTCGATCTATATTCGTGTTCTTCCTTAGATCTTGTTACAATTATTCAGAACCATACTTTTTGACCTCTTTAGTCGCTTGCACAAACTAGCACTAATCTTCATTGCACTAAGGATTGAAGGACAAAGATCGTGGTAAGAAAAGAGTGAATCCATCCATTTTTTTAAACCTTCTTGTGTGATCTTGGGGAGTGAATAGTATAGTTGGGAGGGGTAACAAGGTAGTTAGTTCTTCGATACTCTTGTTCTTGTGTGTTTTGTGATGTTATAAGCTTGGTACAATGGGATACTACGATCATTATGATGAAGACTTGCAAGAAGAGGTTCAGTCGATGGATAGTTTCTATGACATACTTGATTCTATTACTGTGCCTACTAAGGAAGAAGTTCATCTCTCCTTAAAACTCTATGTCAAGACGGAATTACTACCAAATTAGTGGAGTTGCTACTCTTGGTGACTATATTGTTGATGATGATGAAGTTTCTGATATTGAGGATGATGGAACCTTATACAACTATTTTGACGTTCTTATCGATGATGGCATTGAACAAGAGAGGTCTCCTAGGCGTCAAGAGGTTGTGGGGATCACGCAACATCTTCATCACGATGACTATTTCTTCTATGATCCTCCTCTGAAGGACATCATTTCCAAGACATTGATGATACTTGAACAAGCCACTGATGATGATGTTCGAGATACAACGGCAAATGACAATAATAATGAAGTAATTATGGCCGATGTTCTAGTCACAATGGACAGTCCAGTCCCTACTATTCCTACATCTTATTCGCTAAAAGTGGTTGATTAACACGAATATCTAATTCTCATGGATGCATATGAAGATATTGATTTTGTGTTCAGTGGTAAATTCTCAATGGCGGTTTTGGCATTTGATCTAATCAATGACTTTCTTAAAGACCCAGGATCGTACAAAATGAAGACAAAGAAAACTACGAAGAATTTGTTCCTCTGGAATTACATGAAGCATGATTTGAGGACGAATCATTTCAAAGAAAGGGGGAATGATGTGATCCTTGGTGGCCTGTTGAGTGTCATATAAAATTATGATGATCATTACATTGATTTTGATCGCATAGGGGGTATATGGTATCATGTAGAGGTTGAAATCAAGGATGATGAAAGATTGAAGTCAAAGTATGGTTCACGTCAAGCTACAATCAAGGCGACAACAGATTCAACAAGATCGCGTAGACATGGTGGCCAAGCAAATGAGATAGACGAGAAAACTGAAAAGGTGCACATCGACAATTTAGCTGAGAAGAAGAAATCAATAAAGAAGAATGATGTGGACATCCTAGGTGATCAAGCACAATCACAAGTCAATGTTCAACCAAGTAATCAAGTTCAAGCTCAAAGAGTGATTTAAGATCCATTAGCTAATATTGGCAGTCCTATGACGAAGCCTCAAAGGAAGAAAATGAATGAGTCACTCAACAACTTGTTCATGGATGTTCAAACTCTCAATGGGGATTTAATTCCATGGGTATCATGTTTATCTTGGAGTGGAATTGAAGCTTTTGATGTATGTCGAGCTCTTGGTCGAGGTGAAGAAGTCGACACAAAAGTGGACGGAAGCTTGTCAAGCTATCCGTCGGTCGACAGAAAAGTTGACAATTCACGGCTAAACTTTCCCGAATTTCCTATTTCGGTGGGGAAAAGGATTTTCCCGTAATTTTGCTATGTTACCGACCTTAACACACTTCTAAAAGAATCTAGATTGTTTTAAATTACTTTTACATGTGTAATTATTTATTTAAATATTATTTAAGTTATATTAGGAAACTTTAGGAAAGACCTCATGGAAAGACCTTATCACACTCGCCGAAAGGAAAGACCTCATGGAAGTGAGTCATGAACGTAGAGCAGCGAGTAATACATCATACAAAAGTCATAGTGCGGAACAGGAATAGTTTCTTTTGGCTTGACAATTGGTCGCCCTCTGGAGTGCTTAAAGGGGAGTATCATGAAAACCTTCCTCATCGACATATCACCATCAAGGAGTTCTTTCTAAACAGGCCTCAGAGTTTGCATATGGTTCGAGATATCCTTCCTGCGCCAGTTAATACTTTTCTTGCTGATTTTTGTCATGTCTTTCAGGATGATGGAGATTAGATTTTTTGGGCAATGTACCTCTAGTGGAACTTTTTTGGTTAAAATAGCTTACAAGGTAACAAGGCAGAAGCTTGGGCAGGAAAGTTGGATGAAGAATGTTTGGAACTCAATCACCCCAGTAAAGATATCTCTTTTTGTATGGAGATTGCGAAATCGATTGTTGGAATTCCCGAAAGTATTGGCAAAAATTGGTATCAATATCTCACTGTCTATTTGTCAACTTTGCTTTAGTTATGATGATGAGATTGAGCATTGTTTTATTCAATGCTCATTGAGTCAGAGAATATGGTTACATTTTGCTGTGATGATTGAGCTCAATGTGTTGGGGTGTTTCTCCTTTGATTCGATGCTTGGTAAATGGTGGAGGAAGGGTGATGTTAAGACATACTCGGGTCCAGTCCGCAAGCTTCTCCCTTTGATTATTCTTTGGGAAATTTGGAAGGCGCGCAACAAGGCAATTTACGATAGAGTTAGAGCTAATTTTTACTCCATTGTTTGTGCTATCATGGATCAAGTTCGCTCTGTTTTGCTTGTCCATAATCTGAAGGTTCGCGGTGAGGTGGAAAAGGAATTTTTTAGGCGGGTTTTTGGAGTAAAACTAAGTCGAATAGTTCGACCTAGGGTTTGGAAAGTAGCTTGCAAATGTGACCCTTCAAACAGACAACAAAGTTTTAGCTGATCTTTTGAAGTCGGGGAAGGGGCTCTTGTGGAGTTACTATTCTATTTTGCATGAAATGATTTTCATCATTCAGAAGAATAATTTTCAAATTTTGCATATCTACAGGGAGGCTAATTCCGTTGCGGATAGATTGACGAAGTATGCATCTAATGGTTCCTCCAATATGTACTCTAGTTTAGAGTCTTTACCACAAGTTGTAGAAGGATTATTGATGCTAGATTAGTCATCCTTTCCTTATATTAGAACTCACTTTGCTTGATGTATAGCAGGTAAGTTTTATGCACTGCCTGACTTCTTTTTTTTTGAGGAATTTTAATAAAATATAGGTAGAGGTGAAGCTAGGGAACTATATAGTATATATGTCCATCCCTTGGGTAGACCCCTGGGTGCATTATGCTATATGGTACTGGCTAGTTCATAAATTTTGATAGTGGATCTCCTTGCTTTATTCCGCAAGACGATTGAAAGAAACCTATTGGGGATCCATTCACCATTACCGAAAACCAGCTGTTCTTAAGGTTATTCATAACCAAAAGAATGAAGTGACTCGGAAACCCTAACTTCTTCATTACTTTTTCCAAGAAGCTCCAAGAGACCCTTTCAAATGCCTTCATCATATCAATTTTGATAACAACAATGTTCCCAACTGCCTTATGGTTTATGAATTGACAAAGGTCTTGAGCCAAGACAACATTGTCAATTATATCTCTCCCCGATAGAAAAGCAGATTGCTCCTCAGAAATAATTTTTGGCATTACCAACTTCAATCTTTCAGTAAGAATTTTTGTGAAAACCTTATTAAGAAAGTTGCATAATCTGATTGGCCGGAGATCAAAAAATGTACTAATTGAAACCTTCTTCGGAATTAAAGTAATAACAGTACTTGCCACTGCCCTCGGGATTGGAAAACCGTTCAAAAAATCTTCACACGCAGCTTTAAGATCATCAGCTATTATGTCCCAACATGACTTATAGAAGCTCCCTCCAAACCCATCTATTCCAGGCGCACTTTCTTCATCAAGATTGAAGACCGCCAACTTGACTTCTTCCATGGTAACCGGGCCAATTAACATTTCCTTCTCCTCTAAGCAGAAGTCATATTTAGCTGATCAAGGAAAATTTGTTGCTTTTCATTCTGTTGCAAATGAGGTGAGTCCTCAGTAAGGAGATGCTGAAAAAATTCCACCGCCTCTTTTTCTATTTTTCCCAATTCTATTAAAGTCCGGCCATCATCCGTTTGTATCTTCTGTATCCCCATTCTCATCTTCTTTTCAGCAAGAGAAGCATGAAAATAGGCAGAATTACTATCACCTTCCTTTAGCCATGTTAAACGCATTTTTGTTGCCAAAAATCTTCATGCTCCTTGAGTTTTTGAAGCAAAAATGCCCTAGCCGAGTGTAGGTTTTGCCTATCATTTTCGTGACCAGAATGATCATATAGCACTTCCAACTCCTTCACTCATTCCTCCGCATTTCTCAAATTTTCAAAAATATCACCAAAATGTGTTTTATTCCATTCCTTTAACACCAAAATTTTCAGTCTATGCAATTTGATCGAGAAAGCCATCATGCCAAAGCTATTTGCCGGCTGCAACCAACTATCTTTTACAATGTTCTTGAAGTCACCTCTTCTAAGCCACATTTTCTGAAACCTAAAATATCTTGTCTAGTCTCAAGTTGAGTATCAAACTGAAGCAACAAAGGGGAGTGATCCGAGGTAGTGCGACTTAAGAGCTTAATGGAAACACGAGGAAATATTTCCATCCACTCTTGAGAGAAGAGGATACGATCCAACTTCTTACTAACCCAACCTGTAGTATGCGTCCCACCCCAAGTGAATTCATCACCAACAGAAGGAGCTTCCATCAGATTATTAGCTTCTATACACTGGTTAAACTCATCAATAGCACCATAATCCTGAATTGAGTTTCCCGAATACTCTTCCAAAGACCTTATAACGTTAAAGTCTCCCCCAACAACCCAAGGCTAAGATTGATGCAAATTCCTGAAATTTTCCAAATCTGACCATAGAGATCTTCTCTCCACTTTTTGTGACATGGCATACACCGCCGTGAGTAGAAAATTCGTTTGAAGAGGCACATATCCAATCTCAAAATGCATTGCTTGCTCACCAACTTGCAACCGGTTAATGGTGTAGAATTTATTATGAAAAACCCAAATTTTACTAGTACTTGAGGAGAAGGCAAAAAACAGCTCACGCCTTATTTCATCCAATTTATCTATGGTTAACATTGGTTCCAAGATCACCAGAAAACCAACTCTATAAATCCGAACAAGAGCTCTCAAACGTCGCTGAGAGGCTTCCTTCCTTATTCCTCTAATATTCCAAAAAATAATACTTACCATTGAAAATAGTAGAGATTATTGTAACCGGTGTGATCGCCGAAGCTCTTGGCCATCCAGTAGCCTGGCTCACTCCTCCTTCGATTTGCGGCCTCTTTTCTTCTTGGTAGAAAAAACCCCTTGCGCTTTTCCACCCAAAACAGTCTCATCCTTATCGCTTTCAGACCAACACTCCTTGCGCAATATCATGAGCATCTGTTTCATTCAAATCCATTACCAAAGAATCATCCAGGTAAGCAAGCTTTGCAAAACCTTCATCTTGGTTATTGGTCTTCGTTTGATCATCATGAACCACTTGAGCATGATGCTTCGCTTCTGTATGCACAATCTCTTCTTCTACTTCATCCTCCTCATTATCCAAAGTTTTAGCCCCGTCCCTATCATCATCCAAGGCTTCAAGAGGCGCGAACTTATTGGATTGAATTAATGGAGCGTCAATATTCAACTGAGCTTCATCTGCTGCTGAATCCTGATCGAGCTGGTTTGATTGCAAAGAGAACCCATCATCCCCTTGCGCGATAATGTCCTTCTTCGAACCTTCTACAGCTCGTTTCTCAGGATCGAAAGAGCCATCATTCCCTTGCGCGATGACTTTCTTTTGCACACCATAAACATCTCCCACCTTATGACAACCAGAATCCAGATGTTGACTATCAATAATATCAATAGGAATAGCTCTTTTCTCCAATGCCGACAAGCCCGAAGTTGATTCCCCGGCATGAGTTTCCGCAGGCTTGAAAATTAGGGTTGCCGCCGACTTCAAAGTTCCCACAGGCTACGATTTTTCAACAGCAGTCTGTACAACCTTTACTATAAGAGGGTTTTCTTGAATGATAGTGACCTGTAATTCATCCTTTTTACCTCTTTTTTTGGAACCCCAAGTAACCTTTTTCTGCTGCAAACGCAAGCCACCCTTAGCCCCAGTCAAAATTCTCTCCGCAGCGACGTGTTCTGCTATTTTCAGATCTTCTTTTATCACTCCTTTTCCTTTCCTACAGTCCACTTCTTTATGTCCAATTTTGCAGCACGCTGGACAATAAGACGGAACATATTCATAGGTATAATGCTGCTCGTACTTCTTCCCTTTTTTTGGCAATTCTGATTGAATTTGGCAAATCCTTCATTAGATCAACCTCAACGCAGAATCGCGCTACGGAAGGCTTTGTCAAATTAAGGGTTGGTGTATCCACTTGCAAGGGCTTCCCAACAGCGGAGGCAATGGAGTAGAGCACCGTAGGGTGTGTCCATTCTAAAGGCAGCTCATGAAGCGAAACCCAAATTGGAACGATCGGAGGATCTCCTCGAACTTAAACCCCGGTTGCCATTTCAAAATGCGCATTTGAAATCCGCCAATATTCCATATAGATGTGATCCAACATCATTGATAGTCCTCCTCCAATTCGAACTGAATCAACACATGTCTCGAATTCATAAGACCAAGGTCATAGCCGCCTTTGAATCCAATTTTCTTAAAGTCTTCCCACAAGATCTCCATTTTTGGTCTACCATACGAGAATTTGCCAACCAGGTTCATCTTGTGCGGAGCGATAAAATCTCCGAACTCATCATCTTCATATTCAAGCTCCGGAGTTCCATTGAAGAAAGTGACCTTCTTTGGGTTTTTGAGGGATTGGAAATCCACCATATTTGGGTTTACAGTAGCTGCTTTTGCAAAAAGACTTGCGAATGTGCGACATTGTCCAAGGGGGACTGGCGCGGTATCATTGTTTCATGGTATTCCGGCCATGGTGGCCGGAAAAAGAAGCCGTCAAAGCTAGGGTTTCTGAATAGTAGGGAGAAGAGAGGTAGGGTACCATTCTTCTCTTCAATTGAGTGTGCTACTGTAGATTCTTCCCAGTTGTGATCATCTGCTCCCATTCTTCCTTCCTCAACAAGATTTATCCACCTGCTTCAGCTCCAATTATCCTTCCAGCAGCTTGAATTCCAGCAGCTTCCAAATCAGTCCAGATTGATGCTCTTTTGTGCAATTTGGCCCTCATTTATGCTGATTTTCCACGTTGGCCCCTTGATTACCATGAAATTCAAAATCAACCCAAAGGTAAACAAATTCTAATTAATTGACACCTAATTCTAAGTAAAAATGAGTTGAAAATGCCTGCTAAAACTGTATATATTTTACTGTCATTGGATTCCCGAAATTTGAAGTGTTGCTTGTCCTCAAGCAACAAACTCAGACTCAGAGATTTGCTGATCCTGAAGCAAACAATTTCAGAGTTTATTCTTATTGACCTAGATACCAAAGGACTGACTAAGAGAGAATGAATGGAAATTTTACATTTTCATGGATAAGTTAAATAACAGTGATCGAAAAAGAATGTGGCTAAATGAACAAGAGCAAATGCAACATTGTATCAATGTTAGTCTCATATTCAAGTCCAGCACTAGACAGATTATACACTAGTGTTTATCACAGAGAGACAGTATCATAGTTCTTCAGTGTGTGGTTGCATATGTCACAGCCAAAATTCAAGTTTTTAACTATAATCCATTCTAAGAATTAACCAATTTAAGAACAAATGGACATCATTGTGATCAGTACCTATTTCCTGCATGCCATTAACTAGGGTATTCTCACTGAGATTTTTAGATTCTAAGGACTTCCTCTCATAACTGCAAGCAACATTGGCTGCATCTTATTCTCCCTCAACCTTTCTTCTCCTTCTCCGTATGGCTTTTCTTCTAGTCCCCCTTAGGACTTATACCAGCACATTTTTTTTAGCACTTTTTGGTATTCTAAGCATTTTTTCTTTTATTTCTCACCAGGCATGGGGACTCTCTTCTATTTATTTTGCCAAACATAAAACACTCAGAGGTACTACTGCCTCATTGGAGAGTCTTCCTAACTTCTCTCATTGCATATTTTTCTTTTCAGCTTAAATTAAACCGCCTACCATCCCCTTTTCCCATGGTTTTTAGGTTTTCTACAGACCACCATGGGCTCTTATAGAGACTGCCATGATGCGAATGGCTGCCTCTGTCTTCACTCAGAATTACAGTCCCCCCAGGTTTCAAATAAGTGGAGTCCAATATAAGATCACAACAATACAATTAGGCCTTCAGATTTTACGTATGAGCTCATAAACTCTCACTTTGGCAAGTGACACACTGTGCTTGAGAAAGTGAAGAACTATGGACCGACTTCAAGTGAATCAATAAGCGTTCAAAATTTATAAATTTCCCGCACATTTTTTAATGATCATAGACATATGACACTGTATATACATCAACTAGTTCAATTTGCACATAAGCTTTAATATATATATATATATATATATATTTTTCAAAATTTGATATATATATATATATATATCAAATTTTGAAACACTCAGAGGTACTACTGCCTAATTGGATAGTCTTCCTAACTTCTCTCATTGCATATTTTTCTTTTCAGCTTAAATTAAACGGCCTACCATCCCCTTTTCCCATGGTTTTTAGGTTTTCTACAGACCACCATGGGCTCTTATAGAGTCTGCCATGATGCGAAGGGCTGCCTTCGTCTTCACTCAGAATTACAGTCCTCCCCAGGTTTCAAATAAGTGGACTCCAATATAAGATCACAACAATACAATTAGGCCTTCAGATTTTACGTATGAGCTCATAAACTCTCACTTTGGCAAGTGACACAGTGTGCCTGAGAAAGTGAAGAACTATGGACCGACTTCAAGTGAATCAACAAGCGTTCAAAATTTATAAATTTCCCGCACATTTTTTAATGATCATAGACCTATGACACTGTATATACATCAACTAGTTCAATTTGCACATAAGCTTTAAATATATATATATATATTCTATATTTTTTTTTCAAAATTTGATCCTGTCAAAACATAGCATACGAATTTAGACTAATCCCTCCCCCATACTTAAAATTAGCATTGTCTTCAATGCTTACAAATACAAAAAATAGGGGAAGAACAAACACAAACACATAGCATGCAATTCAACTGTAAACAGAAAAATCATCATACAAAGTAGACTCTATCTATCCTAAGGACTCTAAGACACACAAAGAAACACAAGAAAACAGAAAAATGAAAAACAAAAAAGAAAAGAAAAAAAAAGAAAAAGAAAAACAGAGTACTCCCATGGGTAATCATAGGTATTGAAATGGGTGTGGAGGTCCTTCCAACTGCCATGGAGGTGGTATTTCTTCCCTGACATTGGTGTGCAAGAACTGAACACTGGCCCTCTACATCAATCTAGTGGCCAACACTGGGAAGAACCAGTCTTTCTCCCTTGGATTTGTGACACAGATATTCAACTGTTGTCTGATGACCACATCCACATCAATGGGGATGTTAAGGACCAAGGAAAGGAGCATAAGAGCCATCTCATAGGGCACCTTCTTGCGATGCCTCATTGGCATAATGTTGTGCATATCATATTGTACCACTGCTTGTATTCCGGCTTTAGATCTGAGGCCGGGAAGTGCTGAAGTGTGCCATTGCATTTTGACCATTTCACATCAGCAGGTCTTGAACATAGTGCATATGGCAATTCCTCCTCTGGGATGTCGTCCATTGCTTGGTAGGCTCCATCCGCATAGTTGAAATCTACTTCTGGGAGATGAAGTACCTCCCATATGGCTTCTATGGTGATTTCAACAACTCGACCTCTTATTGTGATTTCATCCCTTGGGTCTCCTCTGATGTTGCTGTAGGATTCTCGTATTGCGTTAAGGTTGCGGTAGATTGTGACAGTGCATAATCCTTCCCAATGGTGAAACGCTATGTAAGAATTTTGATCTGGCTGTCTCACCATACCTCGTTCCACAGTTGCCCGCCTCTCCCAGTTTCTCCGGTAGAATTCTATCGCCGCCTGATTGGTCATCAACCCCGATGCTGCTATGTTCTGCATTGTGTTCTGGTGGGCGGCTGGCTCATCTCTAGACGGTTGCTCTTGCAGATTCGGTGGTGTCATTGCCTCCCCTTGTGCACTACACTAATTCTTGCCCTCAACCTTTCTCTTACCATTGTTAGGTTATGATTTTGGGCAGGTTTATGTGGTTGAACTTTTGATATTCTCTTGGGAGTGGTTTTGGAAGATGGAAGGGAAGGATGATAAATATGGTAAGGGTTTTAATGGCTATGAGGGTCGTGGGTGGTAGTTTTATTGAGAAGAGTTTATTCGTGACCTTCTCTACCCGCCAATCACATCAAAAGGTCTTCAAAAGTGATTCCTCCCCTTTTCTTCTTCGACAGTCTTTTGACCAGACTTATTATGAGGACGTTGACTTTCCTTGTCCCGAGTCAATGTTCTCACTTGCAAGGGTGATATATATAACACACTCTCCAAAGTGAGTTCTTGGTCTCCATTTCTCTTTCCTTGAATCAGAATGCATGGTGCATATTTGTAAGTTTCCTTTGATTAATCATCTCAGTCGCGAAAGTGAGCTTGTCACCTCGCCCAATTGAGACGACAGATAATTGTGCATTGCTTTGTGTAGATAATTAAAATTAAATGTTGTCGTTATGCCTATATCATAATCGGCAAGGCATGTCTGGTTAACCATGCAGACAATTCCACCTGAAAATTTTTGATAAGGGTTCTCCACCCTTTCTAATTGCCACTAACAGATTGATTAAAAAAAAATACTAATTGAACCAAAATTAAGAACAAAAGAACTTACCTTGGGTTGCCTCCCAAGCAGCGCATTAATTTAAAGCCTCATGCCAGATTCAGTGGTGTTTCTATTCTGCATTCTTGGGTTGCATCAGATCCTTGTGCTACATCTCTTGGTTTTGAACTGTATGGTGTGCCTCTATTCTCTTCGGATTCTCCAGTGTGTCACTTGGAAGTGATCTAGCAGGTCTATCTGGTATCTTTCTTGCAATTTGTGCCACCTGATTCCGTATATGTTTTATAGTGGCATCAAGACTAGCAAGAACATTACCCACCTTGATCCATTCCTCTTTGACTCTGAATGGTTGATTCTGAAATCCAGGTGGTTGAGCTGGTCTCTGATAGTTTGGTTGGTGATTAGTCCAGTGGTTGCTCTGTTGAGGCCTCCAATGGTTGTAATTGTTGAATCCTCCTCTGTCATTTCCTTGTCTCACGAACTGAACTTCTTCCAACGTGGCTTGACAAGTGGAGATCCTATGCAAATCATCAACTTTTAGCTTGTTGATGTCAGCTCTAAACTTGGTTATTTCATTTGGGCTTGCAAGTGAGTTGTAGCATCGAGCTCCAAATCTTCTGCTTTCTTAGCTGTAGCTCTGGGTTCCTTCTGCCAAATGATTAGCACACATATTCTTCAACAGCTTGATTGCCTCCTCCATAGGTTTTATCATGAAGGCTCCTCTAGAAGATTAATCAAGTAATTCGCTGGAAGCCTGTTGCAATCCATTGTAAAAAATACATAGCTGCATTGGCTTGTCTACACCATGTTGAGGACACTTCCTTATCAATTCCTTAAATTTCTCCCAAGCCTCATAAAGAGTCTCTGTCCCATGCTACTGAAAAGTCATGATGGCTGATCTTAAGGCAACAGCTTTGACAAGTGGGAAGAATTTTGTAAGGAATGCCTGTTTGAGTCCATTCCAGGAGTTGATTGAGTTGTTGGACAAAGTGTCCAACCATTTTGTGGCTAAGTCCCGTAATGTGAATGGAAGCAGTCTCAAGTAAACCTCGTCCTTGGACAAACCTTGAATCTTGAAGGTGCTGCACAATCTCAAGAACTTCCTGATGGGCTCGTTGGGATCTTCACTAGGCAGTCCATAGAAAGGACAAGCAGCTTACACCCATTGAATCATTTGAGTTTTGAGCTCAAAATTCTCTATTGCAACATCATTGTACACAAGTGGAGTCTGAACTTTCTCCTCTTGGGGTACAAAATAATCTCTTAGCAGTTTGCGTTGAGTTGGTTGTAGCTCTCTTTCTTGAGGATGATCAGCTGCTGCTACCTCTGCCATTTACATCTTGTTTTGTTTAAGAACACGAGCAGCATCTTCTCTATTTCGCAAGGCTTTGGATCTCCTTGCCGTGATGATAGCAATCTCGTATACGAAGCAAATTTCGTTAATGCAACCATCAACAAGAAGGTACGAAGATAATTTTGTCTATCCCGTGAAACTGAAAAGAGTGCGGAAAATTCACAGTAAGACGATCGTTTATCTAAGTGATTCTATCTCTTAACTCAAACCCAGCAAAGAACACATTATCCATGAAAGATTCGAATTAAACAACAACCCACGCTAAGAATAGCAAGGACACCATTCAATATACTCGATCAGTCATCTACCAAGAGACTCAAGAAAGGTAGGAGCAAACAATGCCCAACTATGAAGGAATACTATTGATTAGTAATCTTCATAACCAACCAAAGATATGCAACACATACACTATCTCAAATTGCTTATGCCAAAGCACAACTCATCCAACAAAAGTAGGACAAACCCCACAATGGATCTCATGAACACACTCATCATGAAATTTGAACACCAAGCCAAAGGAAAGGCTCATCAATCGAACTACTAGAAGTAGTATGAAAATAAGAAGTTTTGTTTTAAAACAATTCTATCAAGAAGCATACTTGAAAAAGAAAGGTTTCTGCAAGATCAAAAAGATCCAATACAAGATGAAAACCCTCTTGGTTTAATCATACTTGACATGAAAAATGGACACTCCATTTAACAAAAATTCCTCACAGGAAAAACTCTCAAAAGAGACAACAAAAATGACCACTCAAGGGTGCTTAAGAAATTCGGCCAAGCCTCCTATATATAGGCTTAGATTTTTTGGCCAGCACCACTAAAAAAAAGATCAATTAGGACTCTCTAATCTTATCTCCCAAGGAGTAAAAGTAGAAGAGTACTTGATCTCTTTGACTCTATCTAAAATCTAGGAAACCTTATCTAAATGACTTATCCTCAAGTAGGATAATATCTAGAAGGAATCTAAGACTCCTAATCAAAACACTCTAGTTTAATTCAGTCCACATGACTTATTTAATTAGATAAAAATTCGAAAATTGACTCCTAGACTTAGACTAACTCTAATCTCGAAATCAGCTCCAAATTGTTGAAGTAAAATGTCTTGAACGCCCTTCCAAAAGTGGAATATTGGTCTTGCGCCCCTTAAGTTGTAGAAAACTCCAATTTACTCCAAAACTTGTAGAATTCTCTTTATTGACTCCAAAAGATTGGAAAAACACTTGAAACAATTAAGATAGTTTGCAACCTATGCAATTGTGTAGCAATGGACTCAATCTTGAACACTTTGATCAAATAGGCCGTCCATTCAAAAACCTAAATGACTCTTCTCATTAGCTTGATCAATGATCTTCATGGAGCACATAGAGTCAAACTCTCTTGGTACTCTCCAGCACTTATTTCCATGAGGTCTTCATCTCCTTTGGTTTGAACTCCAAAGTTAATGACATTCTCATCACCTTGATCATAGCTCTCTTGGACCAACTCCCTATCACATAGGTGGTCAAGAACCATCCTTTCTTCCTTGATTGGCCTGCAAAGTAAACTTGGCATTCCAAAACTAGAATGAAGGACTAGCTCATTTCCCTCACTAGGAGAACCTCCATGGAAGGCTACATGATTCTCATCATCCCCTCCTTCTTTAAGAGGATTTGTCCTCGAATCATCAACCTCTATACCTGCACAAGGAACAAACGAGATATAAGAGTTAGTAAAATCCTCACCCTCACCACACTCTGATTTTCTCTCATTGCGTGCATTTTTTTCTGTTTCCATGCTATTTTCATGGTTTTCTCTCGCCTCAAGTCTTACCTCATCGTGACCCTTTTTACTTTCTTGCGTCACTCTCTCGACTTTTTCTCTCCCTTGTGTATAGGTTATCTTACGTCTTTTCTCTCGCACAGATTCAGATTCTTCATAAGCCAAAGGCTTAAGAATGTATTTTCTGTCCTCTTTAGTAAAGACAAAGATATTCTTCGAGCAATGGTGCACAAGATCTACATCCGACTGCCAAGGCCTACCTAGCAAAATATCACAAAGAGACATAGGAATTACATCAAAGTAAATTTCATCCCTATACTCACCAATCTGAAGAGGTAACATGGCCTTTTTAGTAACATCCACAACCATCTCTTCACTCAACCATTGAAGCTTGTATGGTCTAGTATGCGGATCCATCTTAATTCCTTTTTCTATGCAAAATTCCTCACTTACACAATCAGTACCCACCGTCGATTACCAAATCAACTTCATTGGACCACCCAACCGAACACTTAGTACGGAAGATACAAGTCCGTTGATCTCCATCTTTGGCGCCAAACACCAACCCCTGATCCTCAATTGGACCATTCCAACCACAAGAAGTATCATGCTCTCTTTCCACTTCTAAAGCAGCATAGTATGCCTCATAGAGCCTTGATTGTCTCCTTATTTTTGGGTGTTGTTTGAACCACTTGTCCAAGCCATAGTGGAAACGGTCTGTCAACATGTAGTCGTTCTCATCCACTTCTGAACTCAGAAACAACCCTTCTAATTCCTCAAAGTAAGATTAAATGGATCTACCATTCTGCTTACAATTGAGCAACTTCACTTTTGCTTCATCAAAGGTGTTAGTACCAGCATATCTTTCTCACAAAGCACTTCTCAAATCATGCCACTATCCAAATTACGATACCAATAATGCGAATAGATATTTGAAACTAGCTTCCACCAATTCAAAGCATTAGAACGAAAACAACCTATAGCTAAAGCTATTTTCTCACTCTCTTTCTCTATGTTAAGCAACACAAACAAATTCTCTATGCTCTTTTCCCAAGTACCATATTCTCTATGACAACCATAAAACAAAGGCAATGACACTTGCAACATTCCAGCATACGAGGGTACTTGTTTAACTTCAAAACGATCACATAAGACTCTCAAATTTTCAGCAATTTTCTCAAAACTTACCATAGCTTTATCTTGCTGATTTGAAAGCAATTGAGACAAGTCTCGGTTTGCCTCCTTAACCTCGGCCAAAGCATCATGTAGGAAGTCAATTTGACTCTTCATGAGCTGTACTTGAGCCTCCATGCGACCCTCTACACTCTTTGAAGCGATTTGAGTACAACCAGCAACTCCGGATGACATCTTTGCTCAACAACTATGAGAAACCACCAACAAAAGAAGTAATGTGCCTTATTTACTACACAAAAACTCCTTGAACCCTAGAACCAAAGTTTGGTTTGACTGAAACCCCCCCCCCCCCAAGAACCAAAGGAAGGTTCGAATAAAGCTCTCCCCAAAAACAAAAACTCTCTTGTGCTTTTAAGAACACAACTCTCAAAATTTCAGAATTAAAGAGAAGAGTGCTTCTCTTTCTTTTCTCTTTTGATCTCGGCAGCAAGAAAGAAGAAGAAAATTGGAGTAGAGTGATGTGAGAATTTTTGAAAAATAGCTCCCCTAGTTATAAGCAATGCAAGTCTTTTTGTGCAAGAAAACTCCTACAAGATAGGACCTAAATTTTCTCAAAAATATTCCCCCCCTTTTAATGATGAAGGCTGCTCTGCAGTATGGAATAAAGAAGAAGAAAAACCGGCCTCACATATATAGACAAGGATAGAGTCCTAAAACTTAGGTAAACATAATCCTTTTTGGACACAAATTAGGAAAACTCATCCCTACTTATTAGAGATAAATTTTCGACCCCCCTACTACTAAAAGGACTTAAATACACGGCCACACACATGCACAATTGTATTAGAAGACTAAAAAATTTTCAGATTAGGATAAGACTTCCTTATCTTAATAGTTTTCGAAAATAGACTCACTTTAAAACTCTAATTATAATCTCACTGAAATTATAATTTAACATATGCAAAAATTAGTATTTAAATCCAAGTAGGACTTAAATAAAACACACAATAAAATTGTATTACAATTAGGAAACAATGGCTGCAAATTTTTGGCCAATGTGAACACAAAAATCCAAAACCGAATAGGACTCAAATCATAATACAATTTGGACTCAATGACCTTAATTTTAGGGCTAAAATTTTTGGCCATGTGAACACACAAATACAAGACCAAATAGGTCTCCAAGTGTAACACAAATAGACAACCAAAAATCAAGTTCAACTAGGACTAGGAAACCCTAATTTTTAGCTTCACAATTTCGGCTATATTATGACTCTAAAATTCAAAACCAACTAGGCTTAGAATACCACATAAATCACACGCACACATATGCAAAAAGTCAGCAAAATTTCGGCCATTAACCTTTTACCACATAGTTAAAATTTGAAAAATTACTTTTGACTCACTTAAAAAGGAAACTTGAAAATTACCACTTTCCAAAAATGGACAACAACTTTTAGAATCTTTCTAAAAACCCTTTTCCAAATTGTACTTGGAACTAACAAAAATCACTTTTTACCAAAACAATCCATGGCAAATAAAGTAACAAGAACACCATAATTATAATGAAGTAGGAAATTAAAGTTCCTTATTCAATTATGACATTTGCTTCATAATACTAAATTTAACACAAATCATTCTTAAAACTCAATGACTTACAATGCCATCTTCATAAGTGACCATTGAAAATCAACTTTTCCAACAACCAAATATGTAAACTTTAAGAATATATCTCAAAGCCTATAAGATTTCTTGTCATAAATTAAGAAAATCTTTTTAGTAAAACTTCACTCAATTTTCGATCCTACTCTCGAAAATCAAGGTTTTTAAACACAAGTCAAAGACTTCAATCCTTAAAGTTGGCACAATTCAACTTCAAAGACCTTAAAACACTTTGATACCAAAACTGATATCACTAAAAATTCATTCCTCGTCACATGACAAAGAAAGTTTTGACTCAATCTCAAAGTGTAAAACTCGAGAAAACAAGAAAACCAACATTTGTTACTTTTGAAAAATCTTTTGACACTAAGATTAAACAAGATAATCAACAAAATTCGGTCTCTATGAAATTTTCATGAATTGAAAATCCATAAATTCCATTTTACTCATTAGATTCAAATGAAACCAACAAGAAGGAAGGCTTTTTCATTTATACTCTATGTAGAAAGTACAAAATCACTAAGCTTCACCTTTCAAAGAATAGATCGAAGATATTTACCACAAGATAAACTCTCAAATCCTCCTTATGTAAAGACATCTCTTTAGAAAGAAAAGGCTATCTCGAGCAAGAAACTCTTCTTTGGCATCAATTCTCTCCTTAAAGATCCAACACATAAGATCCACCAACTTGCTCATAGGAGAAACAGTTCTCTACTTGCAAATCAAGGATAAATTTCAAGATGTAGCGCCCACTTTGATTAGATACCAATGTACCATCATCAAGTTTTCGCATCGACCTTAAAATAACACCACAAGATCAAACAAAATGTGTAAGAAGTCACGCACAACCACACAAAAGACAAGATCAATTTTGAAAACGTAGTTTTCATAAGAATTTGATTTATTTTTTTCAACACCCCATTCAAAAACAAGAAGGAACCTTGAAACAAATAAAGATAGTACTACTCGTTAAGTAACACAAAGCTCGATCACCACACCAAATAACAGATTCCGTGGTAATTCAAGATATTCTCAAAACCAAGAACTATGAAGTCCTCAACTAAGAAGAAATCTCTCGAAAATCAAACTGATAATAGGAACTGATATGATAATATCAGTTAATACCATCACTAAGATAATCCAAGCTCTGATACCAAGAAACTGATAGCAATCTCGTAGACGAAGCAAATTTCGTTAATGCAACCATCAACAAGAAGGTACGAAGATAATTTTGTCTATCCCGTGAAACTCAAAAGAGTGCGGAAAATTCACATTAAGAAGATCGTTTATCTAAGTGATTCTATCTCTTAACTCAAACCCAGCAAAGAACACATTATCCATGAAAGATTCGAATTAAACAACAACCCACGCTGAGAATAGCAAGGATACCATTTAATATACTCGATCAGTCATCTATCAAGAGACTCAAGAAAGGTAGGAGCAAACAATGCCCAACTATGAAGGAATACTATTGATTAGTAATCTTCATAACCAACCAAAGATATGCAACACACACACTATCTCAAAATGCTTATGCCAAAGCACAACTCATCCAACAAAAGTAGGACAAACCCCACAATGGATCTCACGAACACACTCATCATGAAATTCGAACACCAAGCCAAAGGAAAGGCTCATCAATCGAACTACTAGAAGTAGTATGAAAATAAGAAATTTTGTTTTAAAACAATTCTATCAAGAAGCATACTTGAAAAAGAACGGTTTCAAGATCAAAAAGATCCAAGACAAGATGAAAACGCTCTTGGTTTAATCATACTTGACACGAAAAATGGACACTCCATTTTACAAAAATTCCTCACAGGAAAAACTCTCAAAAGAGACAACAAAAATGACCACTCAAGGGTGCTTAAGAAATTCAGCCAAGCCTCTTATATATAGGCTTAGATTTTTCGGCCAGCACCACTAAAAAGAAGATCAATTAGGACTCTCTAATCTTATCTCCCAAAGAGTAAAAGTAGAAGAGTACTTGATCTCTTTGACTCTATCTAAAATCTAGGAAACCTTATCTAAATGACTTATCCTCAAGTAGGATAATATCTAGAAGGAATCTAAGACTCCTAATCAAAACACTCTAGTTTAATTCAGTCCACATGACTTATTTAACTAGATAAAAATTCGAAAATTGACTCCTAGACTTAGACTAACTCTAATCTCAAAATTTAGCTCCAAATTGTTGAAGTAAAATGTCTTGAACGCCCTTCCAAAAGTGGAATATTGGTCTTGCGCCCCTTAAGTTGTAGAAAATTCCAATTTACTCCAAAACTTGTAGAATTCTCTTTATTGACTCCAAAAGATTGGAAAACACTTGAAACAATTAAGATAGTTTGCAACCTATCCAATTGTGTAGCAATGGACTCAATCTTGAACACTTTGATCAAATAGGCCGTCCATTCAAAAACCTAAATGACTCTTCTCATTAGCTTGATCAATGATCTTCATGGAGCACACAGAGTCAAACTCTCTTGATACTCTTTAGCACTTATTTCCATGAGGTCTTCATCTCCTTTGGTTTGAACCCCAAAGTTAATGACATTCTCATCACCTTGATCATAGCTCTCTTGAACCAACTCCCTATCACATATGTAGTCAAGATCCATCCTTTCTTCCTTGATTGGTTTGCAAAGTAAACTTGGCATTCCAATACTAGAATAAAGGACTAGCTCATTCCCCTCACTAGGAGAACCTCCATGGAAGGCTACATGATTCTCATCAGATGCATATGAAGAGATTGAACATCTTGCTTTTGTGTTCGGTGATAAATTCTCAATGGCAGATTTTGTACTTAATCCAATATATAACTTTTTTAAAGACCCAAGATCCTTTGGAATTACATGAAGTACGATCCGAGGACGAATCATTTCAAACAAAGGGGGAATGATGTGATCCTAGATGGCCCGTTGAGTGTCATGCCTAATTATGATGATCATTACATTGATTTTGATCACACAGGGGGCATATGGTATCATGTTGTGGTTGGAATCAAGGATGATAGAAGATTGAAGCCAAAATATGGTTCGCTTCAAGCTAGAATCAAGGCGACAACAGAGTCAACAAGATTGCGCCAACATCAACAATTTAGCCGAGAAGAAGAAATCAATAAAGAAGAATGATGTGGACATCCTTGGTGATCAAACTCAAGGACAAGTCAATGTTCAACTAAGTAATTAAGTTCAAGCTCAAAGAGTGATTCAAGATCCATTAGCTAATATTGGACGTCCTATGAGTCACTCAACAACTTGTTCATGGATGTTCAAGCTCTCAATGTAGATTCAATTCCATGGGTATCATGTTTATCTTAGAGGGGAATTGAAGCTTTTGGTGCATGTCGAGCTTTTGGTCGAGGAGAAGAAATCGACACAAAAGTGGACGGAGGCTTGTCAAGTAGTTTGTCGGTCGACAAGAAAGTCGACAGCGCTCAGCTAAACCTTTTTGAATTTCCTATTTTGGTTGAGAAAAGATTTTCCCATAATTTTTCTATGTTTTTTACCTTAATACACATCTAGAAGATTCTAGATTGTTTTAAATAATCGTGACATGTTCAATTATTTTTTTAAATGTTATTTAAGTTATATTAGGAAACTTTAGGAAGTCAAATCCGATTTGAACTTGTATTCGGATTTCTTTTTGTCCAAGTCAACCTATGCCTATATAAAGGGGGGGATGGTTGACCAAAAACATATGACTTTGATTATTATTGATATTTCAATATGAGACGAAAGGAAACTCTTTGTTTTTTTTTTATTCTTTCTGAAAAATAGTGCATTGCACAATTGTTCTTGTGCTTTGTTGCAAGCGTGCGTGTGATTTTAAGTGTTCTTCACATGTGAAGCTTTGTTAGCCATTCATTAGAGCTGTTTAGCTAGCCGTTCAGCCCATAAATCGAGGGGGTGGGGTTGTTAGAGAGGTATTCTAATCGAGTTGCTAGCCAAAAACACATTCTTTTATCTTCTTGCCTTTCCATCCTTTTTGGTACAAATTTTTATGGTTTGCATCGTTCCTTCTTCTTTCTACACATTTTTGGAGTCTTCTCCATTGGCTTGGTAAGTTATCGAGTGGCTTGGTAATTCCATCATCTTACCTCAAGATTCGTACCCATTCCCAAGTAGAGCTTCAATCTCTGGCCATTCACTAAGAAAGTGTTGCCAGTTTGCAAATTGAGTAACTCCATTGCCCCTTGACTCATGATCTTGTTGATCTTGTATGGCCTTTGTATGGTCCTTTCCATCATGACTTCAGTTTAATAGGGAATAGCTTTAACTTGCTATTAAACAACAGCACCAATTGACCTTCTTCAAGATGTTTCTTCACCAGCCTCTTGCCATGTAATGCCTTGGCCCTATCCTTGTCAATCCTTGTAGATTCATAACCCGTCTGACTGAACTCTACCAGGTCATTTAGCTATAGCAATGTGGCTTCCCTACCGAGAGTAGGATCCATATTCAGCTCCCCCAGAGCCCAATATGCTTTGTACTCTAATTCTTTTGGAAGATGTTATGATTTTCAATACACAAGCCTGAAAGGTGACATGCCAATGGGAATCTTGAATGCAGTTCTATATGCCCACAAGCCATCATCCAATTTGGCAGGCCAGTCAGTTCTGGTGGCACTGACCACTTTCTCAAGGATTCTTCTAATTTCACGATTCGAAAACTCTACTTGACCACTGGACTGAAAAGATCTTCTATTGCAAAAATGAGAGCCTTCATCATTGATGATCATCCTTGGAGTGCCAAAACGTGAGAAGATCTTCTTTTTCAAGAACCTCACACATAGTTTTAGCATCACTAGAATGGACTGCCACAACTTCTACCCACTTAGACACATAATCAACTACAAGTAGAATGTGTGTATTGCCATATGATGACAGAAATGGTCCCATAAAGTCTGTGCCATATGTATCAAACAATTATACTTCCAGGATCATTTCCTAATGCAACTCATTCCTCTAGGATTTATTTCCTATTCTCTGGCATTTGTCAAAGCTAAGTCCTAACAAAGTAGGCAAAAATAAACCAGATTGTAGTACCTTAGAAGCTATTCCATGACCTCCAAAGTGTCCTCCATAAGGAGAGTTGTGACATTTTTCAAATATGGCACCACTTTTGGCTTCAGGAATGCATCTCCTGATAAGTTCATCTTCACATCTCCTGATGATGGGTTTCAAGGCCACCAAAATAAAACCTACTAAAAACTGTAAAAAGTGGTAAGCAGGGCCAATCCGACATGGACGGGTGAAACTCTAATAACCCCAAATGGTTTGAATAAAACAAGAAGATAAACAGAGAAAATAGATGAATTGCAAAACTGTGAAACTGACTTAACTAAGTGTCCTGGGATTCATATTCCACTACACTCTCTCTAGCTTCTTATTATTGTTGCTACTTTTCTGTTATGAAACTGTGTTCAATCAGGCACACATACACCTTAAGGTCACTTTTGATTGTTCCAAACAGTGTCCTAACAACAGCAAACCCACTAACTTCTGTTGTTGATTCTCGTAAGCCCTTATGATCGCCTCGTGCCAAACAACTAACTCCCGTTGTTGTTTGAAAGCTTGGGTTGTTACCCTCCTCGTTACCGGCTAATACTAGACATTCTAAGTGATGCTTACCCATCAGGGAGTCACACCGCATGCATGCACAATTGACTAGTTTATCATGCTAATCAAAAGGCTAATTCAAACTCTAGTACTAAGCACAAAAATATCATGCAAGCACAATCATGAATAACAACTTGAGAGATTCAAGTAACTAAAACCATATAAACAGTTTAGCTATTCATATTCTTGACTACAATGGATATAACACTGATCAACATAGCCAATACGGCAAATCTGCCATTGTTGTTAAAGGTTGGCAACTTGGTCACTTCCCTGAGTCGCCACCCGTGACTGTTGCTGACCGCTACTCTTCTTCGCTCTCTATTGTATATATTTCTATGGGTCTCTCTCTCTCTCTCTCTCTCTCTCTCTCTCATTTTGATCTCCCCCTTCATTTCCTGCCCTTCTTCTTTCTTTTTAGAAGAGTATGGCCTCCTTCTCCTTGGCTCTTTATTGGCCTTGCTTAGGATGAAGACTCACTCTTTGAGTATGTATGGGTGCCCATACTTTGTTGACCTCAATTGCAGCCCCAAATAAGCTAGGTAGCTGTCCCATCAGCATCTTCTTCCTCAACAACCAAGCATGGACTCTTCCTTAGTCTTGAAAACTTGCTTCTCCATCTTCCTTTGCCTTGAAGGAGAGCTTGATTTAAAGCTTTCCTGTGTTTCTCGAACCGATTCCTTCCTCTTCTCCAATTTGCATCACAAGTCCAATTGGGCCATTTTTTATTGTTGCTCAAAACTTTCCCAATTTGCACCAATTTGCTAATCTTTTATCCAAATTTGCAATTCAATCCCTTAATTACAAAAAGTCATAAAACCTAATTAGAAACATCTAATTCCTAACTTAACATTACAATTACAAGAAAGAAAGAGGTCAATTAAACTCGCTTTTAGACGTATAATTCAACTCGCATCACCTGAACAAGTAAGCATCTTACAAAAAATAGCTTCTTGCATCATAGAAGAACTTCTTGCGTTGCTGTGCTATGAACCCCACATAGTTTGCAAAGTCAGCAAACCATGGTCTCTACTCAAGCACTTGAGCAAGTGCTTCTCTCCCCAAAGTTGTTCATCCGGAAAAACTTCTGCACTTGGGGTAGGATCTTCTGGTGTATCCTCTAGTCTGGACAGCTGGTCTGCTACTTGATTCTAAATTGCTTTTCTATCCTTGATCTCAAGGTCAAACTCTCGTAACAAGAGTACCCATCTAATTAGCCTTGGCTCGGCATCTTTCTTGGTCACTAGATACTTGATAGCTATATGGTTTGTGTAGACTATGACTTTCATGCCTAACAAGTAGGATCTGAACTTGTCAAAGACAAACATTAAGGCCAACATCTCCTTCTCTATAGTTGATTAGTTGATCTGAGGAGTATTCAATGTCTTGCTTGGATTGTAGACCACGTGCATCACTCTGTTTCTACTATAGCCCTATAGAAATCCAACTGCAAAATCACTTGATCAATCATGATTCCAAAAGGTTAGCTCCAATTTGGTGTAACTATCACAGGGGTAGAGATCATCTTCTCCTTTAGCTCCTCAAACGCCTTGAACACAGGGCTCATCAAAGATGAAGGCAACATCCTTCTCCAACAGATTACACAAGAGGTTAGAAATTTTTTAAAAGACCTTGATGAATCTCATGTAGAATCCTGCATGGCCAAGAAAAATTCTCACTCCATGAAGTGCCATGGGTGGACTGAGCTTTTCTATCACTTCTATCTTGGGTCTACCCACTTCAAAACCTTTTCCAAAGATCCTGTGGCCTAACACAATACCTTCAGTCACCATGAAGTGGCTTTTCTCCCAATTTGACACTAAATTGGTTTCAATGCACCTCTGCTACATCCTGTTTAGATTCTCCTGACTGGTTTCATATGATTTTCTAAAAACGGAGAAGTCATCCATGAATAATTCGATGATATCTTCCACCATATCTGAAAATATTACCATCATACACCTTTGAAAGGTTGCAGGGCATTGCAAAGTCTAAATAGCATCCTTTTGTAAGCAAAAGTGCCATAGGGACATGTGAAAGTGGTTTTCTCCTGATCTTTTGAAGCTACTGCTACCTGGTTGTAACCTGAATAGTCATTTAAGAAGCAGTAGTAGTTGTATCTAGCAAGTCTGTCCAGCATTTGATCAATAAATGGCAATGGAAAATGATCCTTCCTAGTGGCTTTGTTCAGCTTCCTATAATTCATGCACACTCTTCATGCACTAATCACCCTTGTAGGAATAAGTTCATCTTGGTCATTCTTCGCCACAATCATCCCTCCTTCCTTAGGGACATATTGAACTAGACTCACCCAAGCATTGTCAGACCTAGGGTAGATGATCCCTGCATCTAACAGCTTGAAGACTTCCTTCTTTATTACCTCCTCATAGCTGGATTCACCCTTCTTTGACCTTCAATGCTATGCTTGTCTCCTTCTTCCAACAGTATCTTGTAGGTGTAAATGAATGGACTGTACCCTTGATATCAACTATGGTCCAACCAATGGCATCTTTGTACGGCCTCAGGACTCTCACCAGCTTGTCTTCTTCACTTTCTGACTATGATGCTGAGATGATCACATGCAGAGTGTTGTTGGTTTCCAAATACATATTTGAGATGTGTAGACAAGGGTTTTTGCTCCAGGGTAGGTGGTTCCTCCAAAGAAGGCTTGAATGATTTCCCTCCTTTGGACAGATCAAGAACCTCTATTGATTGACTTCTGAATGGCCATTTGGGAGAGGGATCAAGATAGCTAAACCAAGTAATGGCTGAGCTCACATCTGCTGTCTCTTCATCATCTTAAACACTAGTCAGTATTGAAGATGTTGAATGTCACCTTTTCTCCATCAAACTGTAATGTGACAGCACTACTCCTTACTTCAGTTACAGCATCACATGCTGGTAAGAAAGGTCTACCAAGAATGATAGGCACATCTTTATCATCCTCCGTATCGAACACAACAAAATCAGCTAGATAGATGAAGGACCCAACCTTCACAAGAATGTTAGGCAAAATGCCTTTTGGATACGTTAGTGATCTATTAGCTAACTGCAAGGTAATGTTAGTAGGAACAAGAATATCACTAACTCCTAAAGCATTGAAAATAGATAAAGGCATCAAATTAATGCTTGCTCCTAATTCTAGCAAAGTTTTGGAATTTAGTGTTACCACCAGTGCAGGGAATAGTAAAACTCCATGGATCCTTGAGCTTTGCAGTCAGCTTCTTCAGAACGGTAAAATTACATTCCTCATCCAAAGTGATGAATGATGAGTCATGAATCCTTGTTTTGCTTGACACCAGCTCCTTCAGGTGCTTGAAATACTTTGGCATTTGCTTCAGAGCGTCAATCAATGGAATATTTATGTGAAGACTCCCAGATTCTGCATGAATATGACCACAGCTATTTATGAAGTCTTCTACCTAGCTTCTCTTAGTGGATAGGGGTGTTTGAGACACATGCTGTAATTGAGGAGATGTAGATTGAGCCTCCTTATAGTTCCTGTTGTGGAATGCCCCTTTGAATCCACTGGTTTTTCTTTTTCTTTCTCAGTGAGGTCAATGATTTCTTCAGCTTCTTCAGAAGCTACTACGAGTGCGGTAGTCTGAACTTTCCTTGAGGAAGTGAGTTTCTTTCCACTACGAAGTGAAACATCTTTAGCTTGCTTCTGAGCCCCCTTCCTAGGGTTTTCAATGGTGTCACTGGAAACACTTCCGGCTATTCTGTCAGCAAATATCTTCTCATTTTGACTTAGCCTTGCTTGCATATGTTGTAGAGTTGCTTCTAAAGACTTCATCATGGTCTTTAGCTCTGCAAAATCACTGAGGCTACATTCTTGTTTCTGGAAACTAGGTGGTTGGTATGGCCTTTGATAGTTCCTTTACTGTTGATTGTTGTTCCAGTTGTTGTTCTGCTCCCATCTCTAGTTGTTCTAGTGATTGAAACAACCTGCATTGTCGTGTCAAACAAACTGAGCTGACTCAGTCAGAGCAGGACATTTGTCAATACTATGAGGACCAGTTCATGATTCACACTCTTTTTTTGACTTGGCGTTATCATTCTCCAGTTGGCCTATCTTATTGAAAATCATTGAGAGTTGAGCCTGCATATGAGTAGTTGTATCAACTTCCAACACTCTAGCTTTCTTAGGAATTGCTCTGGGATCTGCTTGCCACCTGTAATGGCTGGTTCCCATGTTTTCCAGCAGTTGAATTGCATCACCCACATTCTTCATCACGAATACCCCACCAACAGAAGAATCAAGAGATTCTCTTAAGGATTGATTCAGACCATTGATGCATCCAAATTATATCTAAAAGTGTGCTTAATTTACCTCTTCTTACTTGTAAATTATAATGTATAATTAAGAATTATTTATTTCTAATTAGGTTTTCTTGTTTTGGATGACTTAGTGATAACACTTAAATTTAACCACTTTTAGCAAGCAATTCTTATTCTTTTTTACTTATAAATTAATGAAAATTAAGTAGAATTAGTGTACTTTTAGGTTGATTTTATATTCAGGCTAAAAATATTGGACCAAAAGGTGGAGAAGAGCTTAAAAAAGGACCAGAAATGGAGCTGCTAGAAATTGGGTCCGGAATTGATCGATTGAAGAGGAAGGAAGAGGTTGAATCCTTGTTGATAAAGGCAGAATGGATACATCATCATCACAGTTGGTGATTCTACAAGTTGTAGCCAAAGAAAGAAGAAGGAAAATGCAGCAAATGAAGCTGCCATGCTGCCAAATTGATGCTAACTAATGCCGTTCGATTAGAGGAAAAGAAAACCTAAAATCTTGCTACAGAAGGAAGGATTGTTGCACCACTATTCTAGTTGTTGTTGCTGCAAGTGGAAGAAGAGAAAGAGGAGGAATATGAAGAATAAAGTTGCAGCCACTCTGCTGATTGCCAATGATGCTGCCTTGATTGAAATGAAAGAATGGTTGCTGATGGAGGCCAAAAATGGTGCTGCAGGTGATCCCGGGATACAAGGAAGAGAAGAGCAGAAGCTTGGAGGCTAAATTGGATGTTGAGAAGGAGGGAACAAGATGGTTGAAGAAAAGCAAGCTGCTGATGTTGCTGCTTGCTGCCTCTAATGCTAGTGGATGTTGAAGATTGAAGAAAGAAGAAAAGAGAATTGGTGGCTAGAAATGAAGCAGAAGCGTCAGAGAAGAAGACTAAAGAAGAAGGCCATGATGAGTAAAAGATGACTGTTGCGGCTGAAGAAGAAAGATGTGGCCAATCAGAAGGAGGCAACTTGGCAAATTGACAAGTTGCCCAAATAAATGGCTCTTCTCTCTCTGCTACAAGTTGTTCCTCTGTTTTGCTGAGAAGAAGAAGACTAGAAGAAGCAAGAAACCAAGCTGATGGGTGTAGAGACTACCAAAATAATTAACCAACTTAATACTGTAGTAGAAGTATGTCGGGTTGATCCCACAGGAACGGGTGAAACTCTAATGAACCCCAAACGATTCGACTCAAGTCAAAAAGAAAAGGAAAAACAGATGACTTGCGAAAGTGAGAAATTGACTCGACTAAGTTCATCCTAGAGTCATCCTCCTTCGTCTCTATATATTCATGTAATTGTTTTTGCTATATGATCTATGCTTGATTAGGCACTTGTGTATCTTAAGCTCCATGTCATTGTTCCAAAAGGTCTCTTAGCATTACGAACCAACTATATTCCTATGTTGATTTCAAATTATACTAAGGCATAAAGTACCTAAGACTTATGTGATCATCTGTGTCAAACAACTAAGTATCCTTGTTATTTAGAACCAGAGGTTGTCACTCCCTCTGTCATGGACTAGTTTAAGCAGATCTAAACTATGTTCACCGGGCCTTGATTCCATAGTTTGCATGCAAAATTAGCTAGTTGTCACGGATAACGAAAAGGTTCATTAAAACACTTAAACTAGGAACATGAAATCATATAAGAGCATTACCAAAACATTCATATATAGAGAGTAGGGATTAGACCCTAGAAAGGCTTTAGCTACACATATTCTTGACTACAATGGATATAGAAATTATCCACATTGCCAAGGACATGATTATAACACAGAAATATAAAAAAGAAAAGAAAACAGAGTATGAACCTAATCACAAATATATACAACAAGTGGGTATATTGGTGCAAATTGGCAACATCTAATTCCTACCGATAACAACAATGCATAAAGCATATGCAAGCACATTGTCAAGTGGAATGTTGTGCATGAGTATGTGGTCATGAATAGGTGTTTTTATATCATGATTCTACATTCTGAATCATCCTAGACCATTAACAACTCTCAAACCATGCAATTACTACACTGACAAACACAAAGCGTATAACTAAAAAAACACAAAGAAAAACAAGAAAAACATGACACAAAAAACAAAATAGACACTACATATAGACTAACTAGACACTATTGACACTGCACTCACTCCCCCAGACTTAAACATAGCATTGTCCTCAATGCTTAAAAAAACCAACAAAAAATCAGAAAAGAAAAAAAGAAAGGAAAGTATGTAAAAACATAAAAGACTTTGGCAAGTAAACATATGACTTCCCTGAGTGGTCAAGTTGTCATCCTATTGAAGTGGATGAGGTGGAGTTCTTGGTGTACACGATTCAACATATGGGTTTTAGGTTTGCAATCCCCCAGTTGTGAGTGAAAAATTTTAGTAGCTACCCTCCCGGTATAACACTCCACACAAGGGTTCATGACATCCTTGTTATGGCATATCGACATTGTAACTTTTAAATATTAAAAACCATACAACCAAAATCTCTCTCGACTACCAAGAACTAGCTTGTAAACTCAAACTAAAGATATTAGAAATTAAGCTCATAAAGTATCTTGGTATATAGCATTAGGAAAAGAGACCATAGTGGGAAAAAAAACCAAAAGTACCGTAGTTCCAAAAATAAATTCAGCATTTAAGAACAAATCTCAACAAGGAACAAGGTAACACATATGCAATGAAGCATGCTCGGCTGAAAATTATCATGAAAGTTACTAGAACGCATCAAAGCTCATAAAGGTAATCATAAGATTAATTAATCCAAACTAAAATCTAGCAATTCAACATTAAGCAGAAAAATATTCAAGACTCACATCAGCATCTAAGGGGCACGGCATTCACAGAATTCTTCAAGGATCGGGAATAGAAGGTAGGGAGGGAAGACACTTCAAAATATTTGGGTGGTCCATTAAGAGAAACATATCGACTTTAAGAATAAAAGAGGTTCAGAGCCACTTTGCAGAGTAACAGACTCACTTTACAAAGTCCTTCAGAACTTTAAGCAATGCAAACAACAGTCTTGAAGTCAACAGTCCCTATTTCTTAAATTCCCAACACTAATACATTTAGAAATATAACAAACTAAAAACACACACGCACACACACACACACACATGTACAGACAAGAAATCAATTCCCCCACACTTAAAACAGAGCATAGATCGGATGTAGACAAAAGGGTAAGAAGCAAACCAGTCACAGCAACTCAGCTTGTTGCAGAAGGACTTGGTGGAGTGAGAATCTAACTCCACAGAGTGATTGGCCTCCTGATGTGCTGTATCTCTGGATCTCCAAATAAATTAGGTGAAACTTGAAACCTTCTCTGCACATGGTAACTAACACATAAACTTCAACAAATAAAATCACAGAAAAAGAAAACAAACTAACCGATCAAGAACATTGGTAGTCTCCAATGACTTAAGCAAAAGGGCAGGAAACATCCATTCTTATGGCTTTAAGTAACTCGGAATAACCATCCCGATACCATAAGACTGTGCCTTCTACCAGTCGATCATGCTTCTAGGAAGCATGTCCTTTAATCATCCAACATGTAGGCCATCCCACCATGCTCCTCTTCTTCATCTTATTAGGGATCTTATTGGTTTGAAATGGATCGAAATCAACTTCCTCTGCTTGTACACCCTAAGAGACGTCACCATAAATGTTCACCTATATGACTCTCACCAATGCAGATAATTGACTCTTCTTCATTCCACATCTTTGTATCCCCAAGGTCAATCATCTCTTCCTTTGGAGAAAGAGTCATCTCAAGAGCTGAGCACAAATCATCTTCCCCAAACAGTCCCTCTAACTTCAACTCCTCATCAAGTGGGTCATTAACAACTTGATGTACCACTCTTGGCACAACGATTTTTTCCTCTCCGGTTGAGGAAGTCGATTTTACCACATTCCTGAGTGGGTATGGTGGTAGAGGAGGTCTAGGTGGTGGCTTTTGGCACGGGAGTGGTTGCACTTCCACCTCCATTGGCTCTACTTTGGCTTCAACCTCTAGTTCTGGTTGACCTTCCTTCATTGACGAGACTATTGCTTTGTGGGCTTGCTCTGTCTCCATTGTTGCGATGTCTTGCTTCTTTATCCATTCTTTGCACTCCTCCCACTCAAAATCGGGTGCTGATTCTTTGACATCATAGCAAGAATACATTGGTGGAGTAGAATAGTCATAATCCAGTTCATAAGAGTCAAAAAATTGATTTGCATAACAAGGATTATAACTATGACCAGGTGCATAAGGTTGGTAATTATCCTAATTGTTATAATTGGGATGGCCTGTACTACACAACTTCCTTGAATCAATCATGAACTACAGCCTGACAAGACTGGATTTAACCAGGTCAAGTTGCTCTTGGAGTTGGGAAGTTGAGACTTGCCCGTAAAGATTGTTTCATGATGTAGAGGAAAGTAATCTATCAATCTTTTGGGTTGGTTTCGTGGAACAAAAGGATAACCAAGATATGAAAGATGATCATCCATTATGTAACACCCTTAAAATTTTAACCTTATTATTTTATCTTATTATGGTCGTATGAAGGTAATTTTGAAATGTAGGATGTGTAAGATTTATTCAACTAAACCAAGAATAACTATGCTAGTTTAAGGTTAAATAACATCTAGTGCAGGAAAATAATGTACGTACAGGAATTAGTTTCAGAGTAAAATACATAGAGTCAAGGCAATAATATATAAGTAGCTCATTAAAAGAATAAAACTTAAACAATAACTACTTGCTGAAGTAAACAGCTTAGTCATCCTAGTATAATGATTCAGCAAAGATAGAAAAGACATGTGGAAGAAAGCTAAAGGGAATGGTGGCCAAGAAACATGCTGATGAGTAAGCAGCTCACAATGCTTCCCTACTCCCTATGGCTAGTGATGAGTAAGCACACTAGGTAAGACATGTGGCAGGAGCATATAATAGGATTAGACAAGCATCTTACACATCCAAGCTAGTAGTCTGACTCATTCAAGCTACTAAGCTGACTCATCCAAGCTAGAAATTTGACTCATCAAAGCTAGGAGTCATGCAAAGCTTACACCTTGAATTTTGGGGATGAGTAGACAAGCTAAAACCAATAAGATTTGTGCTTTTTGAGGAAGTAATGAAGCAAGCAGCATAAAAGGTTCCTAGGGAGTGACTCAGCAGAACTATAACTGATAAGTTGTCCAACTAAAATCCATGAGTAAGTAAAGCTTTAGGCTGGTAGGATCGTAAAGCACACATCTGTTCTATGCCTTATAAATAGGATTTGACGATGTTGCTGTTTACTCATACCTTAAAACAAACCACCTCCTCAAAAGTTTATTGGTAATATAAGAGAGTGAGTGAGGAAGCTTGCTGTTTGGATAAAAGGAGAAGAAGGGAGGAGAATCTCTCAAAGAAGAAGCGAGTAGCCATCACATAGGAAGAACGTTTAGAGGCAATCAATAAATCTTGCTTTAGTTTTGGTTGTTAGTTTGTTAAATAATGATTGTCATTATAGTATTAATGTAGTTTATGCTAATATATTTCATTTTAGTATTTTTATTAGGCTTAAGTTAGAATTATTCAACTTAAATTCGATTAGAATTCTTCAAAGCCCGCGGCCGTTTTTCGATTGGCAGAATCGTATGTGTCTGCTAAAACTGCCATAACACTTTGTAGAAAACTTGGATTTAGGTGGTGTTTATTGTGTTGTAAACTAGACTCTCAAAGCTTTCCAATGATATATAGTATGCACCCTGAACCGGTATGTAGTGATGAATTCCAGTCGCCAAAAACGTTCAGAAATGTTGTTCACTTTTAACCCTAGTACGAAGCTTAGCACTTTAAGTTTTTAAATGTTTAAAACGTTTATCAAGCTGTTACGTTGGCATTATTGCATTCTTGGATAATGAGTTAGGCATTATAGAATAAATCTTAAACTTTATAGACTGAATATTAGCTAAAAGATTTTAAATCAATAAGAAGTTATGGCTTCTCAATTTGACGTATAGATCAAACTATAAAAGTAAAATTATTAGAATATATATATATATATATAATATATTATATATACATTCAAAGATATACATTAAGATGATTACTATATAAATGATTTGAATTATTGACAACATTTAAGTATTTATTTAGTGTTATTCGATACATGTCGCAGGCAACACTTCCACGGAGGCGACAACTCCAAATAAATTTATTTTATTTTTTCTGGTAAAGGAAAATTATATTACTTCAACCAACAAATAGTTTTTCTTTACAAACATAACTGGTACTAACACCTATTTCTGTACAGTAAGCATGTCGATTCTATTAAAAAAAACTGTCTCATTCTTCTTTAGCTTCTTGTTGCTAATCTGAAAGTACCACACAAGCTCCTGCTTGATTTGATTACATCTCACAGCTACTTGCAACTGCTTCTGAGCAAATCTTCTGACATTTCTCTCTAGCCATACATGGTAAATGTAGGCTACAACAGCACCACAGACAAGTCCTCTTTTCACCAGGTTATAGTCACATCCATTCCTAATCCTGGCGGTAGCTTGATTTAAGGTTAAGCCTTTACCCTAAAACTCAAGCCATTTTATCAACTCCTGCAACAACTTTTGTGCATATTCACACTGAAAGAATAAATGCTGAGTACTTTCAACACTTCCTGTTTCACAAAGAACACATTCAACATTTACAGGAACCATGTTAAGTTCTAACAATCTGGTCATAGTGAGTAATTTTCCCTGTCATGCAATCCAAGCTATAAAGCTTTGCTTTGGAATGCATCTTCTGTTCCAGATCACTTCTGTCAACACAAACTTGTCCCCTTTGCTCCTCCATTGCTGGTAACCCATCTGAGTAGTATAAGTACTACCCATCTGCCAGACTCCAACATCAATATCTGCTTTAATTTTGTTCTTAATCTTCATCATTCTTTGCCAGTGCCAGCTACTATCAGCTGGTGGTTCATAGTCCCAAATACACTGCCCCCTTCAAATAATAACCATGCACCCACTTAACCCAGAGCACCTCTTTACACAGAACAATATCCAAGATCTGATTTGCTATTGCCGCTTCATTCCACACTGTTGGATCTCTAACATGTAATCCACCCTCATTGTTAGGTCTACACACCTGAGTCCAAGCAACTAATGCCATTTTGTTTCCTGTTTCATAACTCCCTAGAGGAAGCTTCTACAAAGTCTAGTAATCTGGGTGACTACATTCTTTGGAAAGGTATTCCCTGAATACACATAAAATGAACTCATAACAGAATTAATCAACTGGCACCGACCTGCATATGACAAATGCTTTGATTTCCAGCTTTGTAATCGCTTTGTTACTCTGTCCACAAGTTGTTGGCAATCCTGTTCTTTCCATTTTCTTGGAGATATTGGCAAACCAAAATACCTAATTGGAAAGCTCCCCTCTTCAAATTCCATAAATCTGTGAATGTCATGCTTCAGATTATCAGGAATACACGCACAGTAGATATTTGACTTCCTTTTATTAACATACAAACCCGTTGTCTCCCCAAAATGATTCAGGATATCCTTAACTGTACTACTGAGCATAGTTTAGCCTTACACAATATTATTAGATCATCTGCAAACCCTAAATTAGTAAGGTGCAACTTTTCACATTTAGGGTGCATTTTGATCTGCTTGTTCTCCATAGCCACCTTAAAACATCGTGTTAGGTATTCCATGACTAATACAAAGAGCAAGGGGGGAATAGGATCCCCTTGCCTTAATCCACGTCTCCCTTCGAAAAATCCCACACTACTGCCATTAAGGTTTAAGCAAAACCAACAGCCCAAGACACATGCCATTATCCATCTAGTGAACTTTTGCGAAAAACAAAAAGTTTCTAACATTTCAGCTATAAACATCCAATTTACAATATCATAGGCCTTCCTAATGTCCACTTTCATCATACAACTAGCCTTAACATTTTTCCTCCTATATAACCTTCCGAACTCTTGGATGAGAAGAATGTTATTCACAATCTTCCGTCCCTGAACAAATGCCCCCTGATTGCTATCTACCAAGCTAGGCAATTTCTTGCTAAGTCTATTACAAATCATCTTAGACATGCATTTATATATCGTATTACAACATGATATAGGCCTATATTCTTCGGCACAACATTTTTTTTTTGGAATTAAAGAAATAATAGTAGTATTCAACTATCTTAACATACTACCAGTGGAAAAAAAAATTCAAGTATTGCATCAGTTAGGTCATTACCTATGATGTCCCATGTTTGCTTGTAAAATCCACTCCCGTATCCATCCAAGCCAGGGTTTTTTTTGCTGTTGATGCTAAACATTACATCTCGAACCTCCTCTCTGGAAAATTCTTTAATCAATTCAATTTGCTGTTGGCAAGATAGTTTCCTCCCGGCAGCAAAAACTTCATTTTTTGCAAACTTGCTCATCCTTTCCTGTCCAAGCAAATCTTTAAATAATCCAACAAATGTTGTTCAACTTTCTCTGAATAAATATTACTTGTGAGTAATCCTCACTTTTTTCCGAAATTATTTCAAAATTGAGAGTATGGATATATTTGAAAAGACACTACACATGAACACATTGTTTAAAAGTATTTTTGAATATTGTTAAAGCCCTAAAGGTGTCTTATTCGCCTTAGGGTGTATTTATTAAGTGAACTTGTTCTCTGTCTTTATTGCTTGATAAATGTGGAATTGTGTGTGGCTATAAGCCGTACTTGTATTTATGCATGCATGCTTAAGGGCCCGAGGCGACTGGTTGAGCAAATGTGTCTTGAGCCAACAAAGGCCTTGGTCATGTCCATTGCCAACAGTAGCTGTTCAGAATCCTCTTGAGATATCCAGTCGCGACATGGTGTGTTGGTTGGAAATTGAGTTAAATTGGTACCTTGTCAGAAAGGTCACTCCTTCTGACAGCTTAAAAGGTTTTTTATAGCCTGACTTGAGTTAATGGAAACAGCTAGGGTTAGGGTTTAACCATTTCTGCCATAGCTATGCTTGGAAGAATCTTCTTACCTTGGAAGAATCTTGTGTGGAACAAGGTCCCCAACTCGTAAAACGACCGAACAATTCTCGAAGGTAGTGTTCCAAATCAAAGCTGTGCTTGTCCCATGAGGTATGTAGGGAACGCCTTGCACATGAAATCATTGGAAGCATTCCTTGATCTCATGGTATTCTTATAAGTCTGCAAGAACACCATGGGATCCGTATCACCCCCATAAGTCTTCAGATCTAGAAGTTCAAACTTCTCAAGAATGGGTGTTTCTCGGATATGTTGGATGAATGGACTGTCATCTTCCTCCTTGCCTCCTTCGGATCCGAGAACCTTGCGTAGTTGCTCCTTGATGACTAAGGGTACTCGAGACGGTGGTACGTTCACTCAGGAGAGAGGAGTTTCTTCTCGAGTTACAAGGTGAGGTTCTCGAGAGATGCCCCTAGGGTTTGGCTCGCCCTCTTTAAAGAAGGTACCCAGATTGTCAACCACGAGCTATCGCTGGCTGCTGTCGACTTCATGAAAGCTCTTCACAAAATCTTGAAACTTGTTGAACAAGGTAGGTTGAGACTTGAAAAAGGCCTCCATGAGGTTTTGATCAAACAAACCACCAGACGGCCTGTTAGAGGATGGTCCCGTCGGAGTTGCCTGTTTATCTTTTTCAGCGACAGTAATAAGTGTTTGTTGTTTTTCTTACGCCACGATGCTGGTGATGTTGTGCAGCGTAAAGCACCAACAAATTTCAACTTTGCTTCAAGAAATTTATTTAATTGTGAAGACCAAACAAATCGGTCCCACTGGGTGTGCCACTTGACGAAGCCAGGGTTGTACGGTGCTTAGGACGGGCGGCGATGATGACCTAGGCGGCGGCAGACTTCCTAAAACCTACAAGACAGCCTCGGGTGTTTCCCGAGGGTAGACTCTCCGATACTTAAGTCAATAAAGGAATAAAGAGAATAGAGAGAGAGGAATGTGTATTGTGTGTAGAAGACATGTAGAAGACGTGTAGAAGCTAGGAATTATGGGAGAGGCAGCACCTCGTTATATAAAGGTGGTGTTACCTGTTTCCTTAAACCTAGTCGTAATTGGTTTAGGTGGTAACTTAGCCTCCAAGGTACCCGGCCGAAACCCATTAGGGTTAGTCTTTATTTATGACTCGTCAAAATACAAGAGTTTCCTTGAGATGCTTTCTTCTCTAAGCTATTTGCCACTGAATTCGCTTCCATGAAGATATGAATAATGGAGAAACTTGCTTCTTTTCAATATCACAAGAATGTTCATCAATGGAAAAAAAATATTTCCAAGGGAAAACCCTTTGCTAATTTATAAGATCAACCACAACCTTATGATATGTCTGAACTTGGACTTTTGTTAGTCCCAACTGCTCACAATTCCTTAAACCACACAGGATCCCATATACTTCCACTTTCATGCTATCTCTATCTCCCAACAAACCACCCTCGCCATATACAAAGTGTCCCCCCTCACCTCTAATGACAAAACCATATCCAACATTATTATTCTCTGAAGATCCATCCAAATTCAAAACATATTCATTTGGTTGTGGAGGATTCCATTTAACTTCCACACTTCTCCTTTTCATAACGGAGTAATGTCGGACATGAAAATGTTGTTGTTGATCAAAGCTTCATATCATGTACTCACAAGACATCCGCAATATGATCTCTTATCACCCTTATGACTTGATTTGATGACAAAATAATTCCCTAAAAGATTCCTTTATGAATTTTTTGTTTGTAACTTTTTTGGTCGTTTGGCACTTTTCTTGGAGTTTGATCATAATTGGGTTCAAGTCAACAGGGGTATTTTCAGATTAAAAAATATTTATTTTTCATGAAAAATTAATATTGAATAAAATAATATTCAATTAAAAAATAAAATTGCAAAAATAATAAAATAATATTGAATAAAAAAATATTATTTTTTAAAAATCAAATTTTATAATTAAAAAAAACTTTTTCAGCCGTTTTTTAACACAGACCCATCATTGGACTTTTTATATATAATATTGATCACAATAAAATGCTAGGAAACAATTATTTTTCCCTCCGAATCGAGATCTTACCTTATTAATAAAATAATTAAGAATAACAAAATTAATAAAATATTATTATTTAAAAAATTCAAAAATATATGTGATTTTTTGAAGAAAAATACTATATTTTTAAATTGTAAACAATTTCATAGTATAGTCTTTTTATATAATGTTTTATGAAAAATAATTATATTATCTACATTGATAATTGCATTGTGATGAGAATCATGTAGCCTTCCATGGAGGTTCTCCTAGTGAGGGGAATGAGCTAGTCCTTCATTCTAGTATTGGAATGCCAAGTTTACTTTGCAAACCAATCAAGGAAGAAAGGATGGATCTTGACTACCTATGTGATAGGGAGTTGGTTCAAGAGAGCTATGATCAAGGTGATGAGAATGTCATTAACTTTGGGGTTCAAACCAAAGGAGATGAAGACCTCATGGAAATAAGTGCTAAAGAGTATCAAGAGAGTTTGACTCTGTGTGCTCCATGAAGATCATTGATCAAACTAGTGAGAAGAGTCATTTAGGTTCTTGAGTGGAAGGCCTATTTGATCAAAGTGTTCAAGATTGAGTCCATTGCTACACAATTGGATAGGTTGCAAACTATCTTAATTGTTTCAAGTGTTTTCCAATCTTTTGGAGTCAATAAAGAGAATTCTACAAGTTTTGGAGTAAATTAGAATTTTCTACCACTTAAGGGGCGCAAGACCAATATTCCACTTTTGGAAGGGCGTTCAAGACATTTTACTTCAACAATTTGGAGCTGAATTTCGAGATTAGAGTTAGTCTAAGTCTAGGAGTCAATTTTCGAATTTTTATCTAGTTAAATAAGTCATGTGGACTGAATTAAACTAGAGTGTTTTGATTAGGAGTCTTAGATTCCTTCTAGATATTATCCTACTTGAGGATAAGTCATTTAGATAAGGTTTCCTAGATTTTAGATAGAGTCAAAGAGATCAAGTACTCTTCTACTTTTACTCCTTGTGAGATAAGATTAGAGAGTCCTAATTGGTCTTCTTTTTAGTGGTGCTGGCCGAAAATTCTAAGCCTATAAATAGGAGGCTTGGTCGAATTTCTTAAGCACCCTTGAGTGGTCATTTTTGTTGTCTCTTTTGAGAGTTTTTCCTGTGAGGAATTTTTGTTAAATGGAGTGTCCATTTTTCGTGTCAAGTATGATCAAACCAAGAGGGTTTTCATCTTGTCTTGGATCTTTTCGATCTTGCAGAAACCGTTCTTTTTCAAGTATGCTTCTTGATAGAATTGTTTTAAAACTAAACTTCTTATTTACATACTACTTCTAGTAGTTCGATTGATGAGCCTTTCCTTTGGCTTGGTGTTCGAATTTCATGATGAGTGTGTTCATGAGATCAATTGTGGGGTTTGTCCTACTTTTGTTGGATGAGTTGTGCTTTGGTATAAGCATTTTGAGATAGTGTATGTGTTGCATATCTTTGGTTGGTTATGAAGATTACTAATCAATAGTATTCCTTCATAGTTGGGCATTGTTTGCTCCTACCTTTCTTGAGTCTCTTGATAGATGACTGATCGAGTATATTGAATGGTGTCCTTGCTATTCTTAGCGTGAGTTGTTGTTTAATTCGAATCTTTCATGGATAATGTGTTCTTTGCTTGGTTTGAGTTAAGAGATAGAATCACTTAGATAAACGATCGTCTTACTGTGAATTTTCCGCACTTTTTTGAGTTTCACGGGATAGACAAAATTATCTTCGTACTTTCTTGTTGATGGTTGCATTAACGAAATTTGCTTCGTCTACGAGATTGCTATCAC
The DNA here is from genome assembly GCA_949775105.1 of Oldenlandia corymbosa var. corymbosa. Taxonomy (NCBI): domain Eukaryota; kingdom Viridiplantae; phylum Streptophyta; class Magnoliopsida; order Gentianales; family Rubiaceae; genus Oldenlandia; species Oldenlandia corymbosa. The sequence goes on along the minus strand of OX459118.1, from coordinate 19,542,692 downwards.
ATTGACTTTTTCATTGATGACTACTGTTTATGGTGACTCGTCTAATTTCCCATATTCTGCTAATGTTTGAGAAAACTTTCTTTGTCATGCAGGTTTTAATAGACACTTCATTAAAAATTTCTCGAAGATTGCACAACAATTGTCTAGGCTGTTCAAACAAGATATTTCACTTGAATTTGGAGAAGAATGCAAGAAGGCATTTGATAGTTTCAAGGCAGCCCTCACTTTTGCACTTATAATTCAACCTCCCAACTGGGGTTTGCCTTTTGAGCTCATGTGCTATGCAAGTCATTATGCTGTAGGGGTTGTACTTGTACTTGGACAAATAAATGAAAAAAAAAAAAATTTATTATGCACCCAAGACACTCAATCCAGTGTAGTGCCATTACACAACCACTAAAAGAGAGCTCTTAGCTACTGTATTTGCTTTTGTACTAATGTTATCCGCCCACTAAGTAGTAACAACATGAGTAATTTCAAACATCAAAACTTTGATATTCAACATTTATTCCTTGCCTCTTATGGAGGCTTTTCATCTTCATGTGTATTATGGTAGTGCAATTACAATGTGAATTGCAGGTTTAAAACTTAAAGATGGATATGGATATATAGTTTTTTAAAAAATCGATTATTGGGGAGAATATTTAGCATAAGATATTTGCTCAATAATCCATTTTGTGTAGTAATTCCACCACTCGAGAACAATCACTCAGCAGCAAATCGAGACCACTCAGCAGCCGGCGCCGGTGCCATCGTTGCAACCAACCAAACAAAGGATGAGAACGATGCACAAGGAAATAGAGTATCTTTTCTGCTAGTTCAAGGGATGGCGGTAATTGTTGGACTGAGTTCATCACGCCCACTGTCAATCGAGGTAGGTCTCGCTCCTGCAGGAGCTGGACTACCGCACAATGAGTAGTTGCCCATCTTGGCATTAGGAATGGTACCGATCCCGTCCAACTATCGGGAAGTTACCTCCACGAGATGTGATCTGGCTTAGATTTAGGATTGGGCATGGATGAGCTTGCTATGTTATTCCAATTATTTAATATTCTTCAGAAGGTTAATAGTTTTTTTTTTGGCCGAAAAATATATAACCGAACAGCACTTTTGCATTGACAGTACCATGATGGTTTACAAAGTTCCAAAAGAGTATCTATCATATCCCTAATATTAAATAAGTCAGCTAAGAGGATATCATATTCCTAATCAAAAAGTTTAACAAAGCTTACAAAAGGATCAAGAATAGGCAAGCTAAGAGGATATCATATCTCTAATGCAAAAGCTTAACAAACCTAAAGATCAACTTTAATTTTAAGTAGGCAAACCTAAAGATCAACAATAATTTTAACTAGGCAAGTTAAGAGGATATCATATCCCCAATCTAAAAAGCTTACAACAGAATCATAATAGATTAATCTAAACATCAACAAGCTTGGGGAGTCTTGATAAAATTAGTCTATGATTCGTGGGGGATGTTAGCAAAGATTCTCCTTTGGTAAAGAGACTCAAAGTCAAAAGCAACATAGGAGTACTATTCCACGGAAATAGAACCTTGTGACAAAAGGCACTACTAGAAAAGGGGTCTTATACTACATTAGAATCCAAATGATTTAAGACACTTATTTGAAAGTGTAATTATAGATCACTTAAAATAACATTGAATTTTTAAGTCATATTTTTCAATTAAAAAGAATAGAATAAAAAGTTGTTTGGGGCATTTCCCCTCTTCCACAGTACCACGTATTTGTCACCCACGTTTTTAGGCCTTTAAAGAAAAGGAAAAGAAAAATTCCAATACCTATCAAAACAACTTTTACATGAGTATATTGGTTTCGTAAAACAAATTTATTTAATTAATTTTTAGTTTGAAGGATTACTATTACTCCCTCTTCTCATTGTCGTCAATCCAACACAACTTTTTAGTTGTCTTGGGTAAGATTCGATCTGGATAAGCAAAAATGATGGCTCCTTGGCCTCAAACTTGGTGTTAGTTTTCCAATTTTGTATTTGGGTGACTACGGGTCCTGACTAATGGCGTCGACACTTGTACTTGAGGGTTGATGTTGTCATCCACTGTGCTACCATTTTCGAGTCGATTTTGTATCTTAAAGGTGTGAATTTGGTAAGTTAGGGTCTTAATTTTGAGATTCATTTGGTGGTATTAAGTTTCTTCCACCTTCGCAGAATATCTTGACGGATCTGAGAGTTTTTCAATCGATCAAAACTTTTCATTTTTTTAAGGAAAATTTGCTCGGCTGCTTTTATTGGAAAATTGTGGCTGATTCAAATAGGTATGGTTCATGTTTTTTAGTTCATTGTGCATTAGCTTTTGAAATGTAATCAACTACGCCTTTCTATCACAGGTTGTTTTGGCTTATTGGATCTTTTGTTTTCCTATTTAAGGTTTCATTTTACTGCTCGATATGTGTACTTTACTTAATTTTATCCGGTTTGAAAACTTTTGCAACCTTCATCCAGAAAGCGAAGCGACTAAAGTGAGTTTCATGACATTTTGGGCTTCATTTTTCAACTTGAAAATAAAAGAGTATATTTAAAATCCGAGGCAGGAATCAATATGGAGTTTATGTGGAATGACAAATATAAAAGATTGCACTCTTGGGAAACATTAAAGATTTATGGCATATCTTTGACGATGCCTTAACATTTAGTTTGTAGAAGATAGTGTGGACCTATTGGATAGTGGTAGAATGAGGTTGAATTGTTTCTATATATTGTTGTCTTTTGTTCCCCTTAATACTTTCCTATATATGTCATTCAAACCCAAGAACCGAAGGCAGGCCTGATCTCTTTCGGCCAGACAAAGAATCAGATTGGGAGGGGCCAAATGAGCCAGATCCGGAGTGAGAAGTCCCAGGCCTTGATGTGGATGGGTTTGAGCTAGAAAGAGAAGGCCCAGGGCCAAAGTGAGGGTCAAAATACTTCCAATCCATAATTTTCTTAAGTTCTTTGGATAATTATTGATCCATATCCAGACCATGAAGAAACTTGACATTGAAACTAATGGCAAACATAGCTGTGGAAAATCTCAAACCTTACTCCATCACCCATCTCAGGGGATATGTATTGTATAGGATGTCCCCTTTCACTTTTTCCCCTTTCTCCATCCTGTAATAATAATAGGTTTCCCAACCCTGAGGAAATTCTTGAAGAGGAAATAGTAAATGAGATCAAAGGTGAAACATAATTATAGATGTGAAGCTAAAAATAATTAACAAATATAAAGAAACTTTTTTTTTTGATATTGTCTTGTATTTTACAAGTTAATAATTTTTAGCAATTTATTTTATTAAAATAAAAGAATGCCTGATACACAAAGTAGGCAAGAGAAAATAAGTTCAGAAAATCTGTCTTCTTAAGAATAAAAAAGATGAATGAGTACTCAAAAAAAAAAAAAAAGAATGAAAATCTAGGGACACTAGATGGGGGATCAATCCATGTGTTGTTATTTGTTGATTCGATCAAATCATAAATAAATTAGCCTTGTTTTTTGTGTTATTATGGAATTACCATTAATGCTAATGACGAACAAAAGTCCCACTTTGTATGTAGATTTAGCATCTAAATTTTTCAAAAATTATTTAATTGCCCATTCACTTAAAGAAATGTAAAAAAATTAATACATAAAATTTCGTCAAATATTTCAAGACAGTTTTTAGCTTTTAATTGTAAAATAAACAATAATGTCATAGATCTTATTGTATCTTTGTAAGACAGTTTCTTAGTGTAAAAAGCATAAGAACCGCCATTGAGCTTGTACAGCCTGCTCTTTAGCTTCTTGGAGTGCTTCCTTTATCGCTTTTAATTTAGTGCACATCCCTCTTTTTCGTGGTTTGAATAAAATTTTGATGCTCTCCCCAGTTTTCTTAGCTTTCATGATCCATTTTTGTGCACCAATACCACCACTACCACTACGAATACCACCATCACCAACACCATCACCAACAACAGCAACAGCAACACCACCACGAACACCAACACTAACAACATCACCAACACCACAACCCACACCACCACTAACACCACCAGAACAAGAACCACCATCACCACCACCAAAACAACCACCACCACCAAAACAACCAAAACCTAACCACCAAAACCACCAGAAGCACCACCATTACCACTACCAGAACCATCAACATCAGAACCATCAGCAGCAAGACCCTCACCACCAACATCACCAACACCACAACCTACACCACCGAACCATAACCAGAACCATCACCACAACCACCAAAACTACAACCACCACCAAAACAACCAAAACCACCAGAATCACAAGTACCAAAACCACCAAAACCACTAGAAGCACCACCACCACCACCACAACAACCATCAACATCAGAACTATTAGCAGCAAGACCCTCAACAACAACAACACCAACACAAGCAGGGTTTAAATGGGTTTTTAAATCCATTTCATAGTCATGTAGTTGACTAGCAAAGAGATTATGCCCGCCATAAAAGAAGTCCAAAGAGACCAGGATTTAACCTTCTTTATCCGCGTGTTCAAACCCCTATTGAATTTTCTAAATAGACACAAAATTGAAATAAACTCAAATCAGAGGTATTCATGAGAAGCATATGCCATGGGCGGCCCAAAAGGGCGGGTACAACAGATGCAGTGGGATTGATAATTGATTTTGCGAGTGGAAAAAGGCGTTTGTGTAGAAAGGGAAGGCGAGAGGCCTGTCGGTAGTCTGCCAGTACATATAGAATCCCGATGCAACCACCACCGGTATACACATAAAGGATAATGTATACCCAAACTGAAACGATACTAGTCCAACAGCCAAAAAACAAGAGAAGATGACTGAGAAGAAGGAAATCCGCAGTTAAGAACAAACGCTGAGGCCCTTGTTGTGACAATGTCATGCGCCGTGGAGGAAGTAGGAGGACAAACATGTGGCGTATCAGAGGCACCACGGTGTGGTAAGTGTTACCAACACCAGTGGCGACGCTGTGATAAACATTAATGAGAGCAGTGGTGGCGATATTGTAAGTGTTTTGAAGGAATTGTAAAATCCAAATCCTAATTAGGATATGGAGTCCTGGCAGTCGCTGACAACCGGAGGGATAGGTAAAACATGAGGGCGGTAAACAATAGGGACAGGAGGGAAGTGATCTGTGGTATGGTGGGTAGGTGGGTGGTCTGGTGACGGCTGGGGAGAAGGCTCTACAAGCTCTCATTGCTTTTCAACACCTTCAACAACACCAACACCACGTTCAAAATCAGGTTCAAAATGAGGAGTTTGTTGTTGGTAACTTCAAGAATTGAAGGCGGAATTGAAGACATGTTGAAGAATGTAGGTAACTACAAGTTTAGAGGAAAATTGCTTCAAAAAACCAAACAATTTTGCCTTTTTATATATTATTGTTAGGAAAGAAAAATATGGCACTAGGGAAGTATGCATCCTTTTAATCTGGTTTGCAATCAATCGAACTCTTTATAAGTATCTTTAAAAAAAAACATAGGAACCGTCATGGTGTTGTTTTAGAAAAAAATTTTGTAAGACGGTTTCTTTTCACAATTGGGTAACTCTTAAGCACTGCCTGTGTACTTTTTTCTTTTATGATAATAAAATTGGGGTCCTCCCGCAAAGTATCGCCCTGAATTTCCCTAAAAAAACTATTACTAGAGCAATTTGATCAGTTAAACTACATACTATTTTGTAAAATTGTTACATCGAGTTTTGAGGTAAAAAATGGTTCAGAAATGGGAGTATAGAGAAATATAAGTCGAATTTTTGGAAAGAGAAAAATACCGAGATTGGATTCTTGAAATCCGATTTTACTCCTAAGTTGGATTTACAAAATCCAAACTTCCTTTAATACGAAAAATTAATTACATTAATCAAGATTAACAGAAGGTCAGATTTTTAATTAAAAATCCGACCTTGACATATTAAAAAATAATATTTTAAAGAAAAATACATAGATTTTTTACGAAATCGAATTTTGAAAATTCAGGACAGTTGAACAGTGCCAAGGTCGACAGAAACTTAGAAAAAACTTAGAAACCAATCCCAACCTATCACAACAGCACCAAACCAAATTTCATGCAAGAAATTGTCTAAAAACACATTCGAAACACATCGTAACAAACATTAGCTAGTTCAAAAGCATTCGAATTCCTAAATCATCCAAATTATAATTAATAAATATTAACGAGTTCAAAATCATAAAAACATCCAAATTACTCCTAATGGAACCGGGAGTAAACTTGTTGGCCTGTTTACTCACCCTATCACTCTTGCGAATCTCGCCCGTTTTCTTTTTCTTTTGGGAAGAAACGCGAGGTGAAGGGGACGCTTCTTCTTCTTCTCCTTCTTCTTCCTCATCCCTAATGTAATAATCTTCATCGTTTTGATAGTCCCCATCATCTTCTTGCATCGGAGACGGATTGGGATGAACTATCAATCTTCGATCTCGAATTCCCAATTGTCGCCTCCTCCTTCCACCTCCAGTCGGCTGAGATAATGTTTTCTGCGTGAGCACAATATGTTCACTTAACTTCGGTGGCCTTTTCAGAAGAACTTCACTATCTCTCTGAGAGCTCATATCATTTGGGGCCAAAGTCAGGGCACTGAAACTCTTATCGACAATTTCTAAGAGTTTTTCCTCAAGACTACCACCAAGGCCATGATTTGCCCGTAAGGTGGATTCAGCGAGATGATATACGTCGCTAAGGTTTTCATCCTTCAAAATTTGAACCATGTTAATAAAGTATAAGATATAGCAAGGAAAAAGGTAAAAGAAAATTTTAAATTAAAATAACGACATAAATCTTATATAAAATCTCTCCCGCGATGAAGACGAGTGATAACCCTGTGCCAGAGTGCCGTATTGGGTGGGATCAAGTGATGAATCTGACAGTCCTCCTTTGAAACCACAGCATGTAGTCTGTTGCACTGAGGACCAAGAGCCGGATCAACCAACTCATGAGGGACCATGTTCTTTTCTGTCATATTCCAATGGGGTTGTACCTTGCTATGTTTTAGCACCCAATCATCATATACCTTTCAGTTCGCTAGGCCCCCATGGTGTATTGCTTTCTAACGATCACTGTCATGGATTAACGGTGCCTCTGGCCTAGCTTGCTTACATCGAAACTGACAAAAGACCCGATTGGGCTCGTATGGTTCTCTGACGGCCCAACAAAAGATCCACGTCCTGCAGAAGTAGATATGAGTCCCTACTTTACAGAAATCAGGGAGAGCGTCGATGAAGGAAGTGTATGGAGTCCACCGAAACTGGCCAAAATTGAAATAATTATTAAAAATATATAGATGTGAAGAAAAAATGGTAAAAAATATAGAAAAAAAAGAAGAAGGAATCTGGATTTAGGGCATTTCCACCTACAAAGGAACAGAATTCTAGTTAGATTAATTAAATTTAAATCTAAAAAACCAAAGTACACATAAGAGGAAAGAATAAATAATAAATAATAATAGAATAAATCTGTAATTACCTATTGGCCAGTGGAGCGTCCGGCGTCAAGTAACTCTGGTCTTTAATTTTCATCTTCGGTTGAATTCTTGGGATACGCTCCCAAGCCCATATCTAAAATTATAAATCAAACAAAAAGACATAAATTAGAATAACCAATAAAAATATAATAAAAAATATAAATAAACAAAAAACACAAAAAAATGTACCTGCATCAGTATATAGCATCCGGTAATGTCATTCTTCTTGGGCGCGGAAGCCTAACACAAACCAAAGTACAATCTCACTAACAATGCTGACCCCCAACTATAGGAAGCACAGACATCCAAATCCTCTAGAAGACACAAGATCCAGAGCAGTATTCTGTTTTCAGTATTGTCAGGAATCAAGAAAGAGCCATGTAGGAGTAACATTAAGGCACGCGCCCTCTTTGTATAGACCTCTACTGGAGCATCTTCTGGGATCGGGAGATCACACTCGGCAATTAAACACTCTTCATAAATCTTATTCCCATCAAACATGTTATGAGCGAGTGTAAATCGCAACAACCTAAAGCACATCGCCATCCACTGTGCCCTAGTCTTCTCAGGTGTCATCCCCTCCGCAGGCATACCATCCACTCTCAGACCAAATAACTGAGGGTATTCATACAATTGTGCTCGGACACCCATGTCACAATCTCCCACAAACCGTGGTCTTTCAAGGAGGCAAGTACCTACCAACGAAAAGAACATAACCCTTAGGGGTTGATTCTTTTAGGGATTTGCACCAAATATACCATGTATTGCCGTCACTTTCCTTCACATAATACTCTCTTTTTTGCTCTATGTTCCACGCTCATATACCATTTTTACATCGATCTTGTTCCTAAAACACGTTCCTTTCCCGATTGTTGCGGTTGTCCCATCCCACATAGTAAGCTGAAATTCATCCTTGTCCACTTTGTATGATCCCATTTACCCTCTGAACGATATAAGTGCCTGTCATTTGTGGTGAATTTGTCTTCAACCTCTTCATCACTCTCCCGACTCCCTTCGGATATTGGTTGGTCTTCATCGCTTTGTTCACTTATCGATGTTTAGTCCTCATCATCGAATTCATCGTCTTCCACTTGATCATCTTGCATGCGATTGCCATCCTCCATATTCGGTCCACCGATATCATCATCTTTCATATAATCCACATTCTCCATATTCGGCCTAACACTACTTGTCCCTACTTCCAAATGAGACCTAAAAGTACCCGCCACCTCCAAATCCACATACAAATCAATATTTGTCGAATTTGGAAGGAAATACAAGACTTGCAATGATGCGTCGTCCTTGATTTTGGCGATATGCCTAAAACCATTGTCCATCATATCATACAAAATTGAGAGACCTGAATTAACATTCCCTCTATTCCACTCAGCTCTTTCACAAATCAATCCAACCAAATGATAGAATGATACCTTATGATCAATCACAATGGAATCGTCCGGGAAGTTGTTAAAAGTATTCACAATCACATTCTTCACAACAAATTTGCTCGACCAATAGATATTAATGAAATATGGACCGTTAAGCGCCATTTATATCTGTTGATTACATGAATTAAAGCACATTTGTGAATAAATTATTACCGAAAATACCCAAACAAGGCATAATAAAACAAATTATTATAACAAACACCACAAACAAGGCATAATCAACACCTAAATTTACTAAACCCCCTACAAATTCAAAAGTTGAGGGCAAATTCAAACATTTTACTAAATGGAACGTTCAATAACATGTATACAACAACAATAATCACCAACTAAACCCAACATCAACCCTAAAAACTTATAAACATTCCTAGTTCTACACTTCTACAAAAAAAAAAGTCTAAAAACAACAAAAAAATAACTAACCTTCTTGTGAAATGGATTTAAGACATCCATTACGAAGAATCGTGAACAAAATCTTCAAATCGCCTCCTCCTTCAAGAGAAATGAAGAATCCCAATATGTGAATAGTGTTTTTCGTTTCCCCGTTATATCACATAAAGGTCGGATTTGTGAAATCCGAGGTTATAAGTAAGGTCGGATTTTGATCTGACCTACAACTAAACTCGTATTTATTAACTCCGACCTTTTGCCCACCAATTCCTTCCATTGAATGCAAATATCTACTGGTTGGTATGCTTAAATAAGGTCGAATTTCAGGAATCCAACCCTGTACTATTCATAATTTTCAAATCTCCCGCCTATATTTTAATTTTATTAAAAAATATAAGGTCGGATTTTCACATGTATTTTCATGTGCGGTTCATTATTTGACCGTTATTTCAATTTTTTCACATGTATTTTCTAGAAAAAAATATTATTTTATTAGGTCGGATTTACAAAATCCAATTTAGTAATTTAATTAGTAGTTCGGATTTTGTAAACTAATCTCTGTATTTTTCTTTACAAAAAAAAAGTCCAATAGATCTCTCTACTCCTTTTTCTAGACAATTTTTTATCCAAAGCACCCTTGTTACATCAGGAGCAACTTTGATGAATTTTATGTTTTTTACTAGCAATATATTTACTTTCATCTTTATTAATATTAACAATTTATAATTATAAAGCAAAGCAATTTTCCTTATAATTCGAAGAACAAACAAATCTCATTGTACATAAACTGAATTATTAATTTTTGAAGAAACCTTTTTTTTTTCTTTCCACACGCTGATGATATTAGATTTCACACATTTCAATATACTTGGTTACTTGTAAATAGATTAAATATATAGAATCTATATAAGATTTTAAATCTACATGATCAACAACAAAGTTCATATTTAAAACATAACAGTGTATCATGGACTGTTATACTGTTGATATGAACAATCATAGTGGAAAAACTTAAACTTGATAGCAATATAGTTTTTTCTTCATATGCAAACCAAGTATGAAAGTTTTAAGATTTATTTTTTCCTCCATTCATCACCACTTTAAGTCATACAATTGAACTCCATGATAAACCATTTCATTGTACCTAGAGAATCTTGTTGATAACGTGTTAAAAAATATCATAATAAAGAAAGAAGACAAAAATATAAGTGTAGAGAGAATATGAGAATGGGGTTTTTCTTCTATTGATTCGTGTTTTGGGCAATTTGTAACCCATCTATTTATACAAGTTGTGGGATGAGTGAAAACACTTGATCAATTATATATCATGACATAAAAGATATTTTAAGAATTTTATCAGAGATTGGAAAGAATAATGAAAATTGGTTGTGAACATACAATCAAATCTAATATTTTATAGCAGAAATTGCTTTCGAGAATGTTATAGGTTGGAAAAAAACTAACGTCTGAGGCTTGCACGTATCCTCATTTATAACTGCATTAATTAGGTAAATAAAAGTAATATACATTTAGGGATACTATTGTATAAACTTTTCATTTTTTCTTTATATAAATAATGGTTAAGTGTAAAATTAAATTAAGAATTAAATATCATAGATATTTTTTAAAACATAATGTGAAGTAACTTTTGAGAATGTATTTTAGATAGAAAAAAAACAATTAGTGAGATTAATATGTGTATTAAACCAATCGATTGAACTGTAATTTTTTTTAAGAAGGAAGCTAATAGTGAAAAAAGAAATTAAACTATTACATTTACAAGAACTATCAACCAAGTTGAGTCATGAGCACATGATTGAGATTAAACATAACAAGAAAAAACATAACCCACTGAGATTTCACAAGATACGACTCCTTTGATTATATACTAGTGTTGTGCTCGTACGCTGCATGATGGAGGTTTGATCTTAATCTTTGAAATATTGTATGTCATCAATGTTAACTCTAAGGGAAAATTTTAAATTTTTGTATGAAAGATAATTCAGTAAAGATATCCTTTATTTTTCTTTTCAAATAATACCTCTGTGATAAAAATGTGCGTGTTGTGGAAAATAGGTAATTAGAAAAAAAAATCACACATGTTGTGATCTTAATTTCAAAAAAAAAGGGGCAAAAAAATACTAGTGAAAGCTATCACAACAACTTCATATATTCTCGAGGGCTTCCTTGTAAACCACATTTATCTTGCGAGTATAGACTTACCATCTTTGTTACAAGTAAGACCTTTTCTTGACTTGACTCTTGAAAGAGCAGTGTATAGCTGGTAATGCGTAAAGACTGGACGACGCAAAAATAGACCCCTGTGATTGCGACGGACTATGGCTCTTATTGATTGTCATCACAAAACATGTAATAATTGGGAATTGTCTTTGATACGTTAAAACTCATTAATATTTTTAGCTACTATTTTAGTATTTTTTTGAAATTCTATTGAACCAAAGAAAAAAAAAGTAAAAAGAAAATAGAAGAACATGCGGACCTTATCCTGTCTACATTTTAATATTTCCATATACATTTTTGATTGCTCGTTTAACCCAAAAAAATACGAAGCAAACACTACTTGTTCAAAAAAGTTATTCAATTATGAAAGGACCGTCTTCTAGGGGTCTCATTACATTTTCATCTTTAATAACACGTCACTCCACATCATTCTACTTAAAAGGTTCTGAGTCATTGGTTGGTAAAAAAATCTGCAATGGTTTTGGCTATTTTAGTATTTTTTTGATAACTCGTTGAGCAAAAAATAAGAAAAAAAAAATGAAAAAAAGGAACCGAAAGATCTCATTCCGTCTTCATTATTGACACCCACTTGAACAAAAAATAAAAGGTGCAAAAAGAAAAAACCAAACATTACTTGTCAAAGAAAAAAATTATTGAAAAGTGTTATCTAATTAAGAAAGAGCCATCTTCTGAAGGATTTCATTTCATCTTTATTTTCATCCTTAATATCATGTCAAAATCATTGTGCTAAAATAGTTTCAAAATCGTTGGTAGGTTTTAAACCTGTGATGATTTTGCTGCTATTTTAGCAATATTTTGACAGCCTGTTGAACAAAAATAAAAGAAGAAGAACTGACAAATCTCATTTTGTCTTCATTTTCAACTTTCCATCTTCATTTTCGATACCCCATTAAACACACACATAATAAAAGAACCAAACACTACTTACTTTTTCAAAAAGAAAAGTTTCAAAAGAGTAATCTATTTAAGAAGAGGCCATCTTCTGGCGGGTCTTATTCCATCTTCATTTCCATCTTTAACATGTCATTATGTACGATCTTGTTTAAAAGGTTCCGAGTTTTTAGGAGGTTAAAAACCTACGATGGTTTTGACTGCAATTTTAGTTTTTTTTTTACAGCAAGTTGAACGAAAAAAAAAAAGGTGAAGAAGATCGGCGGATCTCATTCCACCTTCATTTTCATCATTCCATCTTTATTTTGTTAACAAGCCCGTTGAGCAAAAAAAAAAAAAGAAAAAAGAAAAAAACCAAGCATTACTTGTCCAAAAAAAAAATTCTTCAAAAGCTATATCAAATTATGAAAGGCCCCTATTTCAGCGGGTCTTATTCCATCTTCATGTTCATCTTTTACAATATGCCAATATGTATTGTTCTGTTTAAAAGATTTTGAGTCTTTAGTAGGTTAAAAACCAACAATAGTTTTGGCTGCAATTTTAGAAATTTTTTACAACCAATTGAACCACATACAAAAAAAAGTAATGGTAGATCTCATTCCTTGAATCTATGGATCAAATTATTGTAATTGAAAGCTTAATCAAGAACTTAGGGTTTCAGATTGTAGAAAGAACTTTACTCTTTCAAGTTGGAATTTGAATTTCGTTAACTGTGCAAGTTGTTCTGCATGAGTATATATACACCAAAATACGTGTTGATCACGTCTAATACGTACTAACTAACAACTCAGCTAACTACCATATTCTGCACATAACTCTGGTGTATTTACAAAGCTGGCCCCTATAGTATCAACTATGTACAAAACTAACCCTGATTATGTACAACTAGTCTTCACATGATCAAGGTGGATCAGCCGCTTCTTGATCTTCAATCTCTACATTCCCCCCGCAAGCTGATGCTAGAAGAGCATTCTTCAAGCCAAGCTTGTGCAACATCTTAGAGAATGATGGAAATGGTAGGGACTTGGTGAAAACATCAGCAACTTGATCATGGGAATAAAAAAGCACGGGAACCAAGAAACCTTGCTGAAACTGATGTCTAAAAAAGTGGCAGTCGACTTCTAGATGTTTTGTGTGCTCATGGAAGACCAATTCTTCGTGATTTAAATTGCAGCCTGATTATCACACCACAAAGACAGAGGGAAAGACAAAGAAATGCTGAAATCCTGAAGAAGATAAGACAACCATAAGAGTTCTCTTGCTTCTGTATTCTCCTTCAGCAGGGGAACAAGACACAGTGCTTTGTTGCTTTGTTTTCCATGAGATCAAAGGGGAATCGAGAAAGACACAAAAACCAGTGACTGATTTCCTGGTAACTGGATCTGAATTCAAGTCAGAATCACTATAAGCTGACAACTGCAAATCTGTAGTAGCTGAATAGAACAAACCATGTGAGGGTGATCCTTTGAGATACTTTGGCACATGGAAAAGGGCATTCCAATGGTCTTCACAGGGTCTATGAACATGTTTACTCAGCTGTTGGACTGCAAACCGGATATCAGGTTTGGTAAAACCGAGGTAAAGGAGCTCTCCAACAAGTTTCCTATACCTTGAAGACACTGCAATAGGCTCTCCTGGTTTATCTATAAATTGGTGACCCTTAGGGAGAGGGGTAGTTGTTGGTTTACACCCTAAGAGCCCTGTTGCTGAAGAATATCAAGCATATACTTTCTCTGGCTAAGATATATACCTTCTGAACTTCTGGTAAGTTCAATGCCAAGAAAATATTTGGCATTTTCCAAGTCCTTGATTGTAAAAGCTTGATCCAGAGATTTCTTAACCTGATTAATGGATGCCTCATCTGATCCTACTAAGAGCACATCATCTACATGTACTATAAGAGCTAAGAAGACTTTTCCAGCAGAATTCAGGAACAGACAAGGATCATGTTGAGATTGTTGAAACCCCAGAGATTGGCCTTTGGAAACAAATTCTTTGTTCCATTGTCTGGAAGCCTGTTTCAGGCCATATAAAGACCTTCTGAGTTGACAAACTTGACCTGGTTTAGCTTTGTTATACCCTTTTGGTGGTTGCATAAACACTTCTTCATCTAAGTATCCATGAAGAAAATCATTGTTGATATCCAATTGGTGCAAAAACCATCCTTATGCTGCTGTTAAGGCCAACATCAATCTAACTGTTCTTGTTCTTGCCATAGGGGAGAAACTGTCAAAGTAGTCCAAACCTTCAACCTGATTGTAGCTTTTTGCTACTAGTCTTGCTTTCAACATTTCTACAGTGCCATTGGAGCAAAACTTAACTTTGAACACCCACTTGGATCCTATGCCTTTCTTTCCCGGTGGCAAATCTATGAGAAACCAGGTTTGTATTTGATTCCAAAACCTCAATCTCATTCTGCATTGCCTTCACCCAGCCTGGATGTTGACTGGCCTCTGAATAAGTTGAGGGTTCTGTAACACTGTCAAGCTTAGCTAGGAAAGACACATGAGCTACTGTGCATGAAGGCATGGTATAAAAGGGAAAACAGGGGTGGAGTGTATATGGAAGAAGAAGATTCAGACAATGAAATGGCATGATTATGGACAGAACAAGCTTTTGCAGAAATATAGTCATCCATCCATCTACGAGCATGTTTGGTTCTAGTACTTTTTATAATTTGAACAGGCTCAGTTTCTGGATTGGAGGTATATGGAATGTCTAAAGGTGGTGAAGGAATGATTGGTTCATCAGACTGTAAGTCATATTCAAGTGTAAGGGTTGGATCACCTGGATGAATCTCAGGTGAGGTTGATTGAAGATTGGGATTGTGATTTATATCATGATCAGGTGAGCTAATGACATCATGAAAAGTATGAGGTTGAAAAGGATCTATCCAGTATGCGGAATGATCTACTGGATGAAGTGAAACAGGTTACATTTCAGACACTGGTGGATCATTGGTATGTAAAAAATGAAATACAGATTCATGGAAGACCACATCCCTTGATACAAAAATCTTTCTATTCACTATATCATAGAATTTATAAGCCTTTTGACCCAAAGGATAACCTATGAATACAGACTTTATTGCTCTTGGATCAAAGTTGTTTTTGGAAGGAAGAGTGTTAGTAGCATAGCAAAGGCTACCAAACACCCTCAAGTGGTGTAAATCAGGAAGTTTTGAGAACAAAAGTTGATATGGTGTTTGCCACTGTAAAACTGAGGAAGGTAGTCTATTTATAAGGTAAGTGGGTGTAAGTAGCTTCTCCCCAAAAGTATTTAGGAAGACCCGATTGGAATAACAAAGATCTGGCTATTTCTAGGAGATGTTTGTGCTTCTTTTCCTCTACTCAATTTTGTTGTGGAGTATATGGACAGGATCTCTAATTGATTATGCCAAAACCTTTAAAGAGATCTTGGCAGTTGTGACTCAGAAATTCTGAGCCATTATTAGTTCTAAGACATTTAACACTTTTGTCAAACTGTGTTTTAATCATATTGAGAAAGGTGGACAAAATAGAAACTGTTTGAGATTTGAATTGCCTAAGATAAGTCCAAGTGGATCTACTGAAATCATCCACTATGATCCAGAAATATTGTGCTCCACTAAGGGTTTTATGAGCATGTGGCCCCCATATATCAACATGTATAAGATCAAAAATGGAAGAAGTTTTGTATAAAACTTATAGGAAATCTCAGTCTATGTTGTTTGGCCAATGGACAAACAGTACATTGTTTAGAAGTGAAACCATTATTGACATTATATAACCCTAAATGACTAATGATGGAATCAGGTACATGTCCAAGCCTATGATGCCACATTGCATTATTACATTTCTGAATATCTGTTGGAGAAAGAAAATACTTTCGAGGGTTGAGGTACAAAACAAAAGGGTGATTGACATGTGTATCCATGAAGTGATTTATGGATCCTTGTGTAAATGACTAATGATCCAAGACATAAAGTTTGTTCATGACTCTACTCACTGCAAGAACTCTTCTATTCACCTGGTCCTGCAACAAACAAAAGTTTGTTGAGAACAAACAATCCATTTTTGAATCACTAGCCAACTTACTAACTAAAATGAGGTTATATTTGAAAGAAGGAACATATAAACAATCTGTGAGGGGTAGAGTATCTGAAAGCATGACATTGCCAATATGATCAACACTTTTCATGCTTCCTTAGGAAGGAAAACTGGGGTAAAATGTTTGACTGATTGAAAGGTTGAAAAGAGTTTTAAGAGTGCACTCATGTGTCCAATAGCTCCTATATCTGTAAACCATAAACTAAGAAATAACAATTGTTCAGAAACACGTAAAGAACTCAGTGCTTGAAAGGTGCTCATACCTAAGAAATCATGGTAATGAGGAAAGTTGACTTTATCATATCCATCTGCTGGTTGCTTCCCTTTCATGAGCCTTCCCATGTCCCGTTGCCGCTTAAGAAGTGCTCCCAGCATGTGTTGCATGCTACTATTGTCCCCATTGATCCCTTCTGGCTACTGCTCAACCTGTGAATCAGTCAAGTTTGCCAGATGATTGCCTAATTTCTGCCCTTGAAACTGTCCTTGAAACTGTGGTTTCTTCCCTTCTTTGTGATTATCATACCACCATTCCAGATATCCAATAAGTTTGAAACAGCCTTCTTTGAGATGACCTGGCATATGATAATGATCACACTTAAGTAACTTTCTTGCAGCTCTGTCCTTTCTGAAATCATTCTCCCTAACAGTTTTGTTGAATCTGTTGTTTTGGATAATCATAGCTGCATCTGAAACATGGTTGTCTTGTTGTTGCACCTTCATAGCATTTTGTTCAATCATAGATCCATAGGTAACGTTAACCTGAGTTCCATGGAATAGGCCTTTTTCCCATCAGGTAAAGGTTCCATCAGAAGGACCTAATTTCTTACAGCTGTGTAACAATCATTCAGCCCTATCAAAAAGTGATACAATTTGTTCTTTCCATCTCTAATACCAGTTGATTTGACTGCAGAGGTAAAACCACCACATCCACATCCTTCAACAGGATCTAAAACATTTAACTCATCCCACAACCTTTTAATCCTGGAGTAATAAAGAGCTACAGATTCATTTCCTTGATTAATTGTGCATATCTCCCTGAGTAATTGATATATCTGTGGTCCGTTGTTAGTTCCATGCCAATATTTCAATTCTTCCCACAGTTCAAATGATGTTTCTACCATTGTATAATTCTCAACAAGCCCAGAATAAATTGAATTAAGGATCCAGGCAACCACATTATCATTCACACATAACCATTGCCCATAGTCTGGACTTTGAGGATTAGGTTTATCATAGGTACCTATAATGAAACCTAATTTGTTGTGTGAACCAAGAGCTCGCCTCATTGCATAACTCCAGGCCACGTAATTCAGATCTGTGAGCTGCATGTTAATCGGAGTAAGAACAGAGTTACCAGAAGGCAACATCATGAGAGGATGATGATATCCACCAAATTGAATCGCATCAGCCACTCGCCTTCTTCTTTGAAGCTCATCCATGCAATGCGCACCACTTGACTTCGTCAGATTCGCCATTAATTCCAACGAATTACCACCAGAATTGAAGAACAAGAACCTCCGATTATTTGCAGCGGAAGTTGTGTATCAATTAAAGCTACTTATTCTATGGCTATCCGAGCAGGATTATTCCCGCTCTGATTCCATCTTGAATCTATGGATCAGATTATTGTAATTGGAAGCTTAATCAAGAACTTAGGGTTTCAGATTGTAGAAAGAACTTTACTCTTTCAAGTTGGAATTTGAACTTCGTTAACTGTACAAGTTGTTCTGTATGAGTATCTATACACAAACGAAATACGTGCTGATCACGTCTAAAAAGTACTAACTGCCAACTTAGCTAACTACCGTATTCTGTACATAATTTACATAACTCTAGTGTATTTACAAAGCTGGCCCCTATAGTATTAACTATGTACAAAATTAACCTTGATTATGTTCAACCAGTCTTCACATGATCAAGGTGGATCAGCCACTTCTTGATCTTAAATCTCTACATCATTCCGTTGAACCCAAAAAAAAAAAAGGAACCAAAAAAGAACCAAGTAGTATTTACTTATCAAAAGACAAACTCTTCAAAAGTGTTATCTAATTACTTGTCCAAAGACATTTCTAGGCCTTAGACACAGCGACATTGCACGATAGGCGTTTAATTAGATATTAATTTTCGAATCTCATTTTGTTTTCGTCACTATATCCAAAAGAAAATGAAACTCTACTTGATCTAAATCCGTCAAACACCATCACCACTAATCACTGCAAAATTTTAAATATTATCAAATAAACTCATGCCATCTATATAAACTCATGCCGCATTTGTCAATCTCTTTGTATGCGGTTCACAAAAAAAAAATCTGGAAAAAAATCAAATTTGATTGTGTAAAATAAATATATGACTTGTCACAGCTTGTTATTGGGATACTAATAGCTTAAAGGAATTTTGGCTGGTATTTAGTTTAAGGAAATTGAGTTTTAAAGATTTGAAAGATCATATCACTTTCAAATTTAAGATTATTTTATTTTTAATGTGAATTATCCCACCTGAACATAGTTACCTCATTTTAAATAATTTTCTTCATCATCCCACATTTTTCTTGCATACTTTCACCCATTCCAACTAAAGATCCAAAATTCAAGGAAAAAATAAAAAGTAACCCGCATGTAGCATGAGTAATGTCTTTAGACAAATGGGAGAGTAAAATTAATATTTTCCTCTGAGAGAGATTCGTGGTAACTTTTATGCGAAAAGGAGATATATTTATAGTGGTTATGGTTTTGGCTTAAGGAGCATCGCATGATCGATCCGTTTAATTAAGTGATTTTTTTTAATTGATTTAATTACTATATTTTAAGTTGTGTTTATCCCTTATATTGTGGGATAAAACAATTTCTGTGAGAAGAACTGGTCGAATGTAAATGTGAATGTGAATACCTTAACTTCATAAAAAGGATAACAAAATTAAAAAAAATGGATAACAATATTAATCTTATTTTATATATACCTTAACTTAATTATGTTCGATCATGACTATATTTTCTATAACATAGATTAAGTTTAAATTTTAAATTGATATTAATTTTGGGAATATAAGATTATCTTAACACTGTTATCTTATCTTTTAATAAAAAGCCAACTAATTAAAATATAACTCAATTCATAATAAAGTTATAAATTAATGGTTTTACTAATACATTTTAATTGTTTAATGAAGGACCAATCATCAAGTGACACATGTTAATGGAATCAATTGGAGGGCAATTGGATGACACGTCATCACTTCATCCTCTTTCCTTTAATATATATATAATAATTTCAATCTAATTTGTTAGGTACTAAAGTTGTTATTTCCTCTGGTCATGCCTCTCTCGTGTACTTGTTAGAGACGAAGTAATTTAAAACCACGACTCATTCAATGGATCTTCTACTACAAGAATTTGATTGGGAAATTAAAGAAAAAAAGGAATTGGCAATTTTATTTCTGATTCTCTTAGCCAGTTGGTGCATGAGGAAGAGTTACAATCAATTTAGAACTCTTCCCGGAATGAGTATTTAAGAGCAATTAATGGAAACCAAGGTAAGGAACCCTGGTTTGCTGATATAGTTAACTTTTTAACTACAAGTAAATTTTCACCTAGCATGAGCACTTTCCAAAAGAATAAGTTCAAAAGCACTTCAAAGAATTATTGGATGAGCCTTATTTTTTAAAATTTGGGCCAGATCAAATTATTGAAAATGCATTCCTGATGATGGAATTCATAAGATACTTACTTATTGTCATGATCATGCATGTGTGGTCGACATTTTGGTCCAAGAAGAACAAGAAGAAAAATTTTAGATGGTGGTTTTTATTGGAAATCATTGTCTAAAGATGCATATAATATTTGTAAGAGTTGTGAAAAAGGTCAAAAGTTAAGTAACATATCATTTAGGAAGGAGATGCCACAGCTCCCTTTGCTATTTTTAATAATTTGATGTTTGGAGTATGGATATTATGGGTTATTTTCCAAGTTCATTTGTGTATTCTTTACATTTTGCTTGCAGTAGATTATGTATAGAAATAGGTAGAAGCAAAAGCAACCCGAAAAAATGACTCAAAAGTTGTAGCTGAATTTCTTAAATCTAACATATTAGTAGGTTCGGTGTATCAAGAGCAATCATCAGTGATCAAGCCACCTTTTTTTTCCAACCGCACAATAGAAGCATTGATGTGCAAATATGGTGTTAATCATTGTTTATCTACTGCGTATCATCCCCAAACCAATGGGCAAGACAAGGTTTGAAATCATGCAATTAAACAAAGTTTGGAAAAAACAGTGAACCCAAATTGTAAGGGCTGGAATCTACATTTAAAAGATTCACTTTGGGCTTACCGTACTGCTTGCAAAACTCCAATTGTATATTTTACCATACAAGTTTGTTTGTCGTAAAATGTGCCATCTACCAGTTGAAATTGGGCATCGTACTTTTTGGGCAGTTAAAAACTTTAACTTGCGTGCTGATAAAGCGGGATTGGAAATAAAGTTACAACTTCATGAATTGGAAGAAATTCAGTTGAAGGAATATGATAATGCTCAGCTGTACAAGGAAAGGACAAAACTCATTCATGATAAATTTTTGCATAAGAAAGAATTCATTGTTAGGCAGAAGGTACTTATTTTTTTATTCCAAATTAAAGTTTATGCAAGGCAAGTGGCGATCAAGGTGGCATGGACCCTTTATACTGGTTAAAAAATTTCCTCGTGGGATGATTTAGATTAAGGGCTTGGAGTCCGGTAAGAGTTTTTGAGTTAATGATCATAGAATTAAACCACTGGTGGTCCCAATATGGGTTGCACTTTATGATCTTCCTATTGAGTTCATGCATCCGAAAGTCATCTATTCGATGGCTACAGCCCTTGGTCAACCATTAAAAGTAGATACACCAACAATGAACATGACTCGTCCCTCTGTGGCTCGGTTTTGTGTTGTGGTGGATCTAACCAAGGAATTACCGAAATATGTGAAGATTGGCAAGAAGGGTCGTAAACAAGAGCAAATTTTCACTTTTGAGCAAATCCCATCTTACTGTTTAAAATGTAGTAAGATCAGGCACAAGGAGGCGGATTGTCGAGTTGGGAAGCCCTCGCAGCCAAAGATGGATGGTGATACTAATGTAGCTCTTGTCTCGAAGAAGAAAGGGATAAAGATTAAAGCAGCGAAGCCTAAATGGCCACTCAAAGGGGGGGATTCAAAGAAAGATGCTTTGGAAGTAGAAATCTTGCAGATGAACCCCCTAATAGTTAAAGGTTTTGAGTCTCAAAATGTTACTGGCAAAGATGATAATGAATCGCACCCTGCGGACGAAACCCTAGCGCGACTTGGCGCGCGCCCTGCGGAGGAAACCCTAGCTGCGGAAGAGTTGCACCAAATTGAATCCACTTCTGGATTATCCACAATCAAAAAAGGAACAATACTAGTGGATTTACAGTCCACTCTAGTAAGGGAAGAAGCAGTGCTGGAACTCCCAAAGTCAAATGCGACGGCGCCGGTGCAGTCGGAAAATCGATTCTTGGTTCTCCAAGAACAGGAAGTCGCTGATAGCGATGATGATGTGGAAAATATTCTTATTGAGGATATTAATCAAGAGAAACAGAATGTTGGAACGGAAAATGTTGAGTCGGTGATTGTAACTGAATCTCATGTGGATATTTCTAGTTCTATGTTAGAATTAGAAATGCGGAACCTATCCCCCACACCAAAGTTTGGTCCGATCCATTTTCCTGATGATTGTTTTGCAGCGGAACATCATGACAGTGACGGGGATAATGAAGAGCGTGAGTTGTGGTCTGAAGGCGAAATACATTAAGACCGTGTTGTGGAAAATGACAAAGATGAACGTTCAGTTAAGAAAAAACGTGGACGAAAACCGACGTCTAAGCACGCTAAACAAGTTGAAGGTGCTGAGTTAAGGCGCTCTATTCGACGTCAGTAGGTTCCTCTCAATTCAAAGTTTCCAATGATTAGTTTTATCTTTTGGAATATTCGTGGAATAAAGAGTCAGGTTTCTCAACGTCGTTTGAGATCTATGATTCAGATTTACAAAGTTTCTTTTGTGGTCATTCTCGAACCAATGGTTCCGCTTTTCAAATTGGAAGAAATAAGAAGAGAGCTGGGGTTTGATTTAGCTTTCGCTTCTCCCACTAGCAAAATTTGGGTGTTCTATAGTAGACTTTTTACAGTGAATATATTGATAGAGTCAGAACAGGTGCTGCACTTTGAGGTTGGATACATCCCGCTTCAAAAAAGATTTTTGGTGTCTTCAATCTATGCCAAGTCGAATAAAATAGATAGGTGCACTCTTTGGAGTAGTTTGGAGAATTTTAGAGGGGCGCGCCTTTCTTTACCTTGGGTGGTTGGGGGCGACTTTAATGTACTTCGATCTTTGGAGGAACATTCGGGATCATCGGTCCTAGATTATGGAGCAATAGATGAGTTTAATCATTGCATTGAAGCTTGTGATCTGATTGAGGTTCCTCCTATTGGTGATGAGTTTATTTGGGGTGGCACAAGGCATACGGGATGGGTAAGCAAGAGATTAGATCGTATCTTGTTTTGGTTTCACATGTTTTCGAAAACCTCGATTGAACAGCTTAGTTGAACTACTTCGGATCATTGTCCTCTCCTCCTCCAGTTTGATATACACATTGAAAGTAGGCCAAGATGCTTTCGGTTTCAGCAAATGTGGTTAAGAAGGTCGGATTTCCACAATGTAGTGAAGGAGAGTTGGTCCCAACCAGTTCATGGATATGGTATGCTAGCTTTTTCCGCTAAACTTCGCCGGCTAAAATTCAAGCTCAAACAATGGAACAAGGCACATTTTGGTGATTTCTTTGATAATTTGAAGAAAGCTGAGGAAAAGGTAAAGGAAATGGAGAATATTTATGATCTTTCTGGTGATGTGAATGATAGAATGAATCTCAACTTGGCTAATGCCACCTATCTTCAAAAGTTGAAGGAGCATAAAGACTTTTGGAAACAGAAGATGAAATTGAAATGGTTGAAGAAAGGGGATGCAAATTCATCTTTTTTCCATGCGACTTTGGTCGAAAATAGAATGAAAATGGGTATTCATAAAATACAAGGTGAAAATGGTAGAACCCTAACTGATTTAAGAGATATAGAATGCGAAGCAGTAAATTTTTTCCAGCATTTATTAAAAGAGGAACCAGCCCACTCGGAGCAAGGGGAGAAGCAAGAAATCTTTCTGAATCTGTTTCATGATGAACTTGATTATTCTGACAAGTCGATGCTTATGGGTATGGTGACAATGGAGGAGGTTAAAAATGCTGTTTTCAGCCTTGGTGAAGATAGTTCTCCCGGTATTGATGGATTTGGTGGTACATTTTATAGGTCTTTTTGGGATCTTATAGCTGATGATTTATTGCAAGCCTGTAAAGAATTCATCGGAGGAGTACCAATTCCAAGGGTTGTTGCTAGTACATTGATAACCTTGTTGCCTAAGAAGCAATCTTTTACCACCTTTTTCAGACTTCCGGCCCATCAGTCTTTGCAACTTTCTGAATAAGGTATTTACCAAAGTCTTAACAGGAAGAATGAAGAAAGTTCTACCCAAGATAATATCTGAAGAACAATCCGCTTTTCTTGAGGGGCGAGATATCATTGATAATGTGGTTCTAGCACAAGATCTTTGTCAATTTGTTACTCATAAAGCTGTTGGGAATAATTTGATTATTAAGGTTGATATGATGAAGGCGTTTGACCGGGTGTCGTGGAATTTCCTTGAAAATGTGCTTCGAAGGCTAGGGTTTCCACAGGGATTCATTGCATTGATCATGAACAATCTTCAAGGTAGCTAGTTCTCAGTAATGATTAATGGCTCTCCTTCTGGTTTTTTCAAGGCCTCTCGTGGCATAAAGCAAGGTGATCCGCTATCACCTTACTTATTTATCCTAGTAGCTGAAGCAATGACGAGGAGGTTGAATTCATTGGCTCAAGAGGGGAAGTTGGCAGTGTATGGAACTCTGGCCGGTTCTTTGAGGGTTTCTCACTTGTGTTTTGCGGATGACTTGGTAATCTTACAAGGGGACAGAAGAAATCTCTTAAAGTGCTAGATACATTCTTCAATGATTATGAGTTGGCGTTGGGGCAAAGAATGAATCGTCAAAAAAGTTTCTTCCTAGTTGCAGAGTCATGCCGCGCGAATCGGGTAGAAGTCATTGCA
This sequence comes from Oldenlandia corymbosa var. corymbosa, assembly GCA_949775105.1. Lineage (NCBI taxonomy): Eukaryota > Viridiplantae > Streptophyta > Magnoliopsida > Gentianales > Rubiaceae > Oldenlandia > Oldenlandia corymbosa. Next base: position 19,517,944 of record OX459118.1, on the reverse strand, counting down.
ACGGCCTTGGGGATTCAAAAGGGATCTTTTCCTTTTACATACTTAGGCTGCAAACTGTACCAAGGAAGGAAGAAGGCTTCAATATTTCAGTTTCTTCTCGATTCTCTTGAATTGAGGTTGGCTAATTGGAAGAACAAGCTTTTATCTATGGGTGGGCGATTAATACTTTTAAGACATGTGCTAGCAGCAATCCCTATTCATGTCTTTTCTGCTATAAGTCCTCCTATTTTGATTCTTAAGCAAATGGAAAAACGGTGTCAAAGATTCTTGTGGCAAGGCACCAGTGAGGAGAAACGAAGGCATTGGCGATCTTGGGAGAGCTTAACCTTTCCGACTTTGGAAAATGGGTTAGGGCTTCGTCGGTTTCAGGATGTCGTACAAGCTTTCCCTTATAAGCTTTGGTGGAAATTTAAGCATCAAAAAGGCTTGTGGAGTAAATTCATCTCTTCTCTTTCAACTTCAGCCAAGATGAACACTACTTGGAGTAGGGTTTTGAAGGTGGAACATGAGGCGTCTAAAAATGCAAAGGCCTTGATTAGTGGAGGTGACAAACTTTTTTGGTTTGATAATTGGGCGCATGAAGGCCCTCTTTGGGGTTTGAATGAGGAACATCCACCTTTTCCACCTTTAACCATTCAAGAATTTTTTGCTAATAAAGATTTATTCTTGAATGATATGCAAGGAGTTCTTGATTGGAGAATTTTTCATGAATTGCAGCACATGGAGATTACGCTAAGGGAGGGGCGCGATCTCCTTTTTTGGCAGCATTCAACTTCTGGAAAATTTACTGTAAAATCAGCTAACTTGCATCTGAGAAGGCGGAACCAGGAAGACTCTTTGGCTAGGAATTTTTGGCATACATTAATTCCTCTAAGGGTTCCTTTTTTTGTTTGGAAACTGAAGAATTTATTGGTCCCTTTTCCGGAGATCTTGAGTACTTTTGGCATCCAGGATCGTCCATCCATTTGCTTATTATGTCGCAACCATGAGGAGCGTGTAGCTCATTGCTTTTTTAGTTGTGTTGAAGTTAAATGCATTTGGATCCATTTTGCAAAAATTTTTTCCATAAAGCTGGAGAATGTTACCTCTTTACTTGATAATTTGCAAAAATGGTGGAGTGGAGGCAATTTTGCTCTTGCTTAACAAGCCTTGATCAAGATCATTCCTTCTTTTCTTCTTTGGGAAATTTGGAAAGCGAGGAATAAGGTGTATTATGATGGGGTCCCATTTGACAAAGGAAGAGTTATACGTGATGTCTCCTATGCTGCTAAGGATGCATTATTTGTTCATGATTTGAAGGTGAAGAATGTGGAAGAGAGGGACTTTATTGAATGGTCTTTTGGATTAAGATTGCATAAAATTCAAAAACGAACTTGCATTTCGGTTTGTTGGAAACCTGTGCGCGCGGAGGGATTTGTACTAAATTCGGATGGTTCGGCTATTGAGGATGGTTCTGGCTATGGTTTTGTTATTAGACATCATGAATGAGATTTCATGTATGGGGAGCATGGTTTCCTAAGTCCCGGTGATAGTTTCGGGTCGGAGATTTATGGTCTTTTATTTGGAGTGCGAAAATGTGATCAGCTTGGCTTGGCAAGAGTTGATATTCAGACAAACAATAAGGTTTTGGCTGATCTTCTTGGTTCTTTGAATTTGATTCCATGGAAAAACTACTTTCAAATAAAGGAGATTCATGAGATAATGTGTAGGGGATCATACAGTATATCTCACATTTTTTAGGAGGCAAATGCCGTTGAGGACAGTTTAGCTGGACAAGGCTCTCTGGGCCGTTCATGTACTTATACTGGATTGGGGGCTTTACGTAGGCATACTCGTGGTCTAGTACTACTAGATCAAATCTCATTTCCTTATTTGAGAGTACGACTCAAATAGCATTGTAATTTGGTAAGTCTTAAGCACTGCCAATCTCCTTTATTTAATGGAATCACATAAAAGGGAGGGTGGAACTAGGGAACCATGTAATATGTATGTCCATCCCTTGGGTTGACCCCTTGGGTGCATTATATTATATGGCACTTGCTAACTCAAAAATTTACCTCCTGGGTAGACCCCTTGAGTTTTTTTGGGTTAGTTGGGACCTGAACGCCATCCTTTCTATTGATTTAAAAAAATTGGGAGTTTGAATATGCTTTTTTTACTTGTCTTTGTATGTTTTATACATTAACAAGGGCATATCCTAAGGGCAGTGGGTTGTAGATCTAACCAGGACGAAGACCTGCAAGACAGAGGTTAGCACTCCGAAGATTAAGTCAGTATTAATGAGAGAAAATGTAGTAACACACTTTTAGGGAGAGAATGGGAGTGTGGAACAAACCCTCTGTCATAAATGGCTTGGGTATATATAGTCCCAAGTAGTATTGTTCACGCTAGGGCTCCACAATACAATGGGTTTCCTTAAAGAGGTGAGGCATTGGGCTTAAGCATCATTATTGGGCTGGAATTCAGGATGGCTAGTATTAGGCCCATCAAATGCACCTGCCAAGCCTGGAAAGACACTAACTCTTTTGCTTGGCACCTGGACTCTTGGATGTCCAAATAAAAAAAGTGTGGCCCAAATTCTATAGCCCAACCTCATAATCATCTTCTAGGGTTTCGGTGAATCCAGAGGTTACAATCATGTCCCGCCAAAATCGAATGAAGGGCCTAGATCATCTCAATTTCGAAAGGAAGCAATGATGGTGATTACTTAACCGAGGCAACTGTTTAGTGCCCCTGGTGGTCTATAAAACTTGAGGACTTAAGCCATTTGACACTTTCTCTTTTCTGCAATCATATTCCTATCTTCAACATCTCATCACCCTTCTTTCTATCTATCGTCACAAAAAGAGCCTCACGTAGGGCATTCATATACCTATCTGAATTCTGGCATATAGTGGGCTCGAGGACCTTCCCATTGTAGTAAGTTTCCTCCCCTTTTTTTGAACCACTTATCTGTCTTTTACTAGTAGATCCGAGAGATGGATGAAATATAGTTCCAGGTAGGGAACATAGCATGTACCCTACAGTAGAGGAACTTGAATTTCCTCAAGGAAAAGTATAGTTTCAACTTGCTTCACCCTATATGGCCTGAAGGTGAACAATGGCTGACCACCCTTTTCGGGCAAGATCACCATTTATTCCAAGTACCTAGAGTATGGAATTCACTTTCCTCTTCTTCCCTTCTAAGATAGCACTAGCTGAATTCACCCCGAACCTGGTAATGGTGGTGTTGGCCTTTGTACATGTAAGAAAAATAAGATCAAACATGGTTTCTTCCTTATCAGATGTTTTCAAAAAATGGTTCAATCAGGAAGTTTTACCCAAACATGAAGAGCTCCCTTTGAAACTCTTCAAGACGAGCGAAACCATGAAATTGTGGTGGTTGGCATATTTTATATAAACTCGGATCTATCGTGAAACTACTTGGGACTATAAACACCCCAAGGCATTTATCACCGAGGGTTAATTCCACACTCCCAATCTCTCTAAAATTGTGTTATTGCATTTTCTCTCAGTAATATTGACTTAGTTTTTAGAGTGCAAACCTATATCTCGTAGGTCTTCATCCTGGTTGGATCGTCAACTCAATGCCCTCGGGATTTGCCCTCATCATACATTGAAGACAATGTATGTTCTAGGTGGGAGTGAGAAGAGTTTGTGTGTTTTGATTTTGTTTTTATTAAATTCCTTACTTGAAAGAGTTGTACTACTTTTGGGTGAAAATTTTTCAAAATCTAAGTCTAAACACCATTTTCAAACGTTTCAACCTCTATGTTACTAATCATTATAGGTTGAAAAGAGAAAAATGAAAAACTTGATTTTTCTTTGCAATGTACTACTCATAAATGTTTGTGGATCTAAATGTTGATGTTGATGATTGAAATACGGTCACAAAAAAGCCTTTCTGAGCATATAGTTAGCATATTAGAATGCTCAAAATTTTTATGTGAGAAGTATATCATATTGAGTTATTGATTAATCTTTATTTTGTCGAGATTGGAGACATCTGTGCTCTTATGAATGGTTTATCACTAAAATAAAGGCTCTAGATTTAGCCAAGTTAGCTTAAAAAGCTTACCCGTACCGTGCATGTTTACTAAGTCAACAAATTCTAAGCACTCACCATTTTTTGTAAACTCCAGATATATTAAACCTGTAGTCTTGTTTTTATCCTTTCACCTTTTTGGTGAAACTGTGGATTAGGTTGCTTAAATTGAGTTTGTGGTAAGAATTGGACATTATAATGGCATGTACTCTACTTTACAATTTATGCATTTTTTTGTAATATAGGGCGTGTGAAAAATAAATTAAAAGAAAAAAAAAATCGGGAAAAATACTCGAACAAAAAAAGGGAAGGAAAAAAGAAAAAAAAATCACATGAATCCCTATTTGATAGTTGTTGTGGAGTATGGCATAGGTTACTGAATATATTTTGAAATGCTGTGGTTTGTAAGGCAACATGGGAATTTTACTTCAAGTGCTTATGCAATTCACACTCAAAGTTTGAGATGTGAAGATGAACAATGTTCCTACATGGGATATCTGGTGAGATGGTAGAGTTCAAATATACATAATATACCTTGAAAAAATTAAAAGAATTAAAAGCATACATCATCAATATATATATATAAAGATATATATATATATATATATATATATATATATATATATATCCACCCTTTTCCTTACCTAAAATCCCATCACAACCCTATTAAAGACCTTTATTGGAAAGTTTATTTGCTTGTTTTATAATGATGTGGTGTCTTTTAAAATTCAGAAGCTAATCTTATTAGATATTGATTTGTATAAATTGTCTTGTACGATATCCTTTTGACAGAAAAGAGAAAAAAAAATGAGTGACTGATTCGTGAGGCGATTTTGTTCCAATCATTAATAGGGTTTAGGGACAATACAACTATCTTGTTGAGAATACATCATATCATAGGAGTTTATGTTTGATTAGCTAATTGAGTATGCTTGCGATTGATTTGTGACATGTTAGTAGCGATTATGGTTTAAAATGTTTTCCAAATTCGTGGTTCGAAATGGTGTGTGTAAGCAAGTTGATTTATAAGTTATTCCTTTTAAATTTGTTCGTGTACAAGCAACATTTAGGTTTGGGAGAGTTGATGAGCTCAATATTTGGATGATATTTATGGTGATTTATGTGTTATCATGATTAGTATTGACGGTAATATTTGTGTCTTGTACTTAATTTGATCATATGATGTGTTTTGGATGAATATAAAGAAAAAATACATAGATTTTGAAGATTTTCAAAGGTTATATTGAAAAGACTTGTTCTTATGGAGAATTTTGTCATTGGAACATGTGTGAGGTGACTTGTATCCATTCGATCATCTCTCCCGAATCAGGGAGACTATACCTCTACAATCCCATCACTAATGAGTGTCTCTGCTATAATCATGTCATCAACCAGACACCAATGGAGCTGATGTTTGTTTCGTTCTTTAGAATGCCTCTAGGTTTTTAATATAGTGCGAGAGGGAAGCAATTCAAAGTATTCAGACTTGATGCCAATTTGAATGACGAAGAGGAATGTGATCCATGGACAATGGTATTAACAGTTGGATCTAATCAATGGACTAGACAAATTATGCCTCCTTTGCTTAAGATGTAGTTCTTTGGAGTTAAAGCCACTCGCATCATCTTTCTTAATGAGAACCTTAGTGATACAAAGACAAGAGTGATTGTCTTCAACTTGGACCTAGAGAGGTATAAATACAACTCCTTTGTTTTTTAATCGCAATTTCAGAGATCTAGCTCTAACGACCATAGATGGATATTTATACATCATTACTTATGATCGTAATACAAATATGAATGTATGGCGAATGAGAAGATACGAAGACCCTTCATCATGGGAATTCAGTTTCAATGTTCTCTTATATACAAGATTCATTGTGCATGAAATGGAATCTTTGGTGGAGGGTTTGCTAGGAGATTGCTATTTTGTTTGCAGGGCTGATGGTGGTTATATAGCTCGGCAAATCAACAAACTCATGCTCGAGGATTGATGTAGCACAATATTGACGATACTATTGGTCATGGTTTTGTGTCGATGACTAAGTTTCACTTCACTATACTATATCAACTCCTTCGCATGCAATGCCCACAACAACTTAGGAGTAGCAAATGAAATGGAGGATCACTTCTTTGAACGTGGCGTCCAAGATGGAGCCGAAGAAGATGGAAGAGAAAAACCTACACTGGTTCTTGAAAACGTAGATCACAATGATGATGTGGAGAAGGCTATGGGGGTGAAAATGAGGACGTCGAAGAGGATGACAAAGAGAATGAAGATGAGGATGAGGAAGAGGATGAAGATGCAGAGGATGAAATTGGAAATAACTTAGATTAGTGTTCATTGGTATGAGAAGTACATGTGGATTTTGTTGTCAAGGAAAGTGTATTTTAACTGTGCATCCGTAATCAGGGCATTTTGCAGAAAGTTGAAGGAACATAGATCTTCAAAGTAATTTAGTCAAACTAGCAAAATTCTGAACATTTGAGTTATGACAGTCAAGACTGTTTTTGATCCCGGTGCTTACGGCTAGAGGGACAACGAGAGTGATTTTGTTATATGCTTATAGCAACTTTCTATTTACATGTATGTTGTTTACATGAAGAATAGTGCATAGTTGCACCAATTGGTGAACTGTTAAAAAACAAAAAACAATAAGACTTATGCTTATGGGCAGGAGCATTGTTGATTTAGCAGGTGATCATGTGGAGTAACAAGCAAGAAGGCTCCATCAGAGACTAAAGCACAAAATTGAGAAAGATTGTGGAGTCAAATTGTAACTAAAATCTCTTCAAGGACCAAAGTACAATTTTACAAACTTTTCACAAGATTGCTGCGGATTTGAACGATTTGAAGGGCTGCCGCCCTAGTTTTTCCTTGTAAATGTTATTTTTCACTATATTTTGAACAGAAGAGAAGAGGTACAACACGCAGAACGACAGCCGAAGCTCACAACTTGGATTTCTCTCAATTTTCTTCAAATCTAGCTCTTTATTTCTAAACATCAATTCTTGTATTGTTATAAGAATGTTTAGTAGTTAAAACCCTTTTCTAGTTAGAAGATTATTAAAGCCTTGTAACTATTTCAATTATGAGACCTAATTAGTTTTTATACATCAACAAGTTGTAAGTATTTATTGATTTGTTTTTTAATTGTTATTAATGATAGATTGGCATTACTTGAATAGATGGTAGCATTAAATTCTCCAAGATGATCTAATTTATTGAAAAACAAGATTTTTTTTTGTTACAAAGAAAAAACCAATCAATTAATTGATCAGTAAGTTTTTTTTCTTTTTAATCAAGAAGAAAGGATGGAAAGATGTTTAGGTTCCGACTGACACAAAAAATACTAAAGGGGTATACCCAAAAGATATTTTTTGAGCTAACAAGTGCTAGATGGTACAATACACCCAAGGGATGCACATGTATACCATCCAGTTCCCTAGAGTCTTCCCTCCCTAAATTTTATTAGTTCTGAATGCAGCAAAAAGCGGCAGTTCATAGGCTAACCACTATTACATCAGGAAGTCTGACTTCTAATTTAAGGAGGAACATTGATCTAAAATTAATAATCCCTTTACATAAAATGGCAAGAAATCTAAAGAAAGATACAGTTCAGAAGTTCTAGAAGCTGCATTTTTTAGCCAAACTGTCCGCTACAGTATTTACCTCCCTGTAAACATGAGAAATACCAAAACCATTTCTTTGCATTATAGACAATATTTCTTGCATATGCAAAAAATATTTCCAAGGAAAACCAGATCTCCCAGCTAGGGATTCAGCCAGAGATTTATTGTCAGTTTGATATACTATATTCAAAAGGCGAAGCTGCTCACACTTGCGCAATCCAAATAGTACACAAAAACCTCCGCCATATAACTATTTCCTTCTCCAAGATAGCCACACTCACCATATATAAAGGATTCTCCTTCACCTCGAATAACAATGCCATATCTAACCTATTCAAACTAGAAGAACTATTAGTGTTAAGGATAAAAGAATTAGCCGCAGGGGGCTGCCATTTCACTTGCAAAACCCAAGGCGAAATTAGTCGACCAAGGCTGAAATGGAAAACATTTGAAATAAAACTTTTTTCACCTAAAACATTACAAATTTTCAAATCACGTATCATTAGCAAATAGCACGCATGTTCCATAATGAGGGAAATAATCAATGAGACATTCAGTTGTACACCTACAAAGATCATCTTGTTGCGATGCTTCCAAATTTCCCAAATAATTAGAGATGGTAAAATCTTGGGCAGTGCCCCAAGGGCCATTTTCAAATCACCTCCTTGCCACCATCTCCCAGGCATAGAAGCAACTGAAGCTAGTCGAACAATATTAACATTTAGTAATGCTAAAAAATGCTTCCATATTTGGATCGCAAAAGAGCACCCAAGAAAGCAGTGAGAAATACTATCTCCACCTTCCTTACAAGCCGAACATATAGACGGCAGCACATGCATACCTATTTGACTTAAAACTTCAGGAAAGGGTAGCATTCTATTGCGCAACATCCACAAGAAAACCGAAACTCTCAAAGGAGTTATTGAATTCCAAACATTTCTCGTCCATCCCTCTTCTGCCCTCCTTCGCCTAGCAACTTCATTGGCCGACTTGACTGAAAAATCCCCCATTGTAGTATGCTGCCATATCAACAAATCATCATCAGTCAGAAATTCCGGGTCTTGATCCGCAAGGAACCTTAAAATATTATCAGAGAGCACATTGCGCATCATAGGAAGAAAAGCTTTCTTAGAAAGGAAGAATTCCCGAATGCATAATTCTGGAATTGGGGGTTGCGCTCCATCTATATCCCAAAGCACACCAAAAGACAACCAATTATCATACCAAAAGGAACTATCTCCTCAACGTATAATCACTTTGGTATGCCTAACCTCGCAAGACTCCATCTTTGAAACCCTCCTCCAAGAAGTTTTATTTTTGGCAGCCCTAGATAAGGAGTGAATGAAGTTGCTCCAAATACCCTTATTTTGCCTCAACTTCCACCATAATTTTACCGTTAATGCATCAATAATACCTTGGAAGCTACGTACTCCGAGACCATTTTCTGAGACTGGATATGAAAGTCTATCCCAGGACCTCCAATGTCTTTTACTTTCTTCACTCGTCCCACACCAAAAGAACCTTTGAAGCTTTTGCTCCATTTCCACTAAAACAAGTTTTGGAGGAGGAATCGCAGAAAGTATATGAATTGGAATTGACATCAAAACACTCCTGATTAATACCAACCGGCCTCCTTGGTTCAATAATTTACTTTTTCGGCTTAACAGTTGCTTATCAATGCTATCACGGAGAAATTGGAATGTAGAAGCTTTGCGCCACCCTTTATAAATCTTGCACCCAAGTAACCAAAAGGAAGAGATACCCATTGTATACCTAGAGTTCCTTGTATGATAGCAACCCTCCTTGCATTACAATTTTTTGACACCATGAAAGTGATCTTTTCCCGACTTAGTTTTTGCCCTGAAGCTCTTTCATAATCTGAAAAAAAAACAATTCACAGTACGCAAAGACCTCTCCAATCCTCGTGAAAAAATGATCATATCATCCGCAAAAGCAAAGGGAGAAACTAGCAAGGAACCAACAGGATGTTCGCAATCTTTCCACTTGCCACTAAAGAGTTTAGACTTCTGGACATGGCTTCCAATACTATAATGAAAAGATAAGGAGACAAAGGGTCTCCTTGCTTGATACCTCTAGAGGACTGGAAGAAACCAACTCGGCTGCCATTAATCATAACCGAAAACCATGCATAACGGAGATTATTCATTATCAATGCCACGAAGTTTGGAGGAAACCCAAACTTGATCATTACCTTTTCTAAAAAGCTCCATTTCACTCAATCAAAGGCTTTTGTCATATCAAGCTTTAAAATGAAGTTTCCTCCCTCCGCCTTCCTGTCTAAGAACTGACATAAATCTTGAGTAAGCAGCACATTATCCATAATGTCTCGTCCCTCTAAAAAAGCTGATTGCTTCACCGAGATTACCTTTTCGTCAGAATTTTGGTGAAAACCTTATTTAGGAAATTGCAAAGGCTAATAGGCCTAAAATCAGCAAAAGTACTCACAACAACCTTTTTAGGAATGAGAGTTATTAAGGTACTTGTGATCGACCTTTGCAAGGGAACACCAACCATAAACTCTTGACATGCTTTCCCCAAAACCTTCGCTCAAATTAAAAATGGCTTCCTTGACTTCCAATCTGAATTGGCCACAATAATAGTGTAGCATCCTCATCTCCAAGTATTTGAGGCATATGTTCCATAAAGGAAGCTTGTTTTGCATCATCATCAACCTCATCATCGTTAAGGAGGGTTTTGAAAAGGTTTATTGACTCTTTTTCAATTTCTTCCATAGAAGATAACATCCTACCGTCCGAAGCTTGGATTCTAAATAGGCCTGGCCTTAATTGTTGCTCCTTCAAAGATGCATGAAAAAAAGGTGAAGTGGAGTCCCCCTCTTTCATCCACTTCATCTTCATCTTTTGAGACCAAAAATCATCATGCTCCTTCAAGATTTGTAAAGGCCCGCCTTAGCAACTTGCATTCGCATACGATCATGATCATTCCCAGAACTATCATAAAGACTTTCCAATTCTTGCACCTTGCTCTCACATGCGTGCGAATTCTCAAATATATCTCCAAAAGCCTCCTTGTTCTATGTCTTCAATTTAACTTTTAGGCACTTGAGTTTTAAAGAAAACCCAAGCATTCCATAAGACTCAATAGGCTGGTCCCAATTTTCTTTAATCACACTCTTGAATTCAGCTCATCTCAACCACATCGTTTGGAATTAAAAAACCTTTGACTTGCTAACCACTTGGACATTAAACAAATGCAGCAACGGGCAATGATCCGAAGTAGTTCTGTTTAGGTTTTCAATTGAGGAACTTGGAAATAACTCATGCCATTCTTGCAAGATTAAAATCTTGTCAAGCTTTTTACTGACCCAGCCGGTTTGCCTTGTTCCACCCCACATAAATTCCTCACCAAGTAACGATTATATATATTTTAAACCCTTAGCATTGTTCAACCAAGTAGCGATTGATGCTATTCATTTTTTTTGTATAATAGTTTTTTTATCATGTAAAGAGGCTAGGGCGATATTCAGGTTCCAACTGACACAAATATACTCAAGGGGTATACCCAAGAGATATGTTTTGAGCCAGCCAGTGCTAGATAATACAATGCACCCAAGAGGTATATCCAAGGGATGAACATATATACCATCCCATTCCCTTGCTTCACCCTTCACCGTTTTTATTGCATTTAAGCAAAAAGATGCCAAAGGCAGAGTATGTTCCAACCCTAGGCTTTTATGAACAAGTCTTTCTCCTTTTGTAACAGAAAATTACATCAGTAACTCCTACTTCAAATATAAGGGAAGGAAGATTGATCTAACATTAGTAATCCTTTTACATAACTTGGTAAGCAATCTATAGAAGAGTAAATTTGTGATGCCCCAGAAGCAGCGTCGTTTGTCAGCCAATCCACAACAGCATTAGCTTCTCTACACATATGAGAGATTCAGAAACCATTCCTACGCATAATAGAAGATGTTCCTGCATGTACAAAAAATATTTCCAAGGGAAACCCAAATTCCCAGATAAAGCCTCTGCCAATACTTGATTATCTGTCTGAATCTCCACATTCGAGGGTTGCAATTTCTCACATCTCCTTAACCCAAAAAGAATACCTGAAATCTCAGCTTTATAACTATCTCCTCCTCCAAGATATCCACCTTCACCATACACAAAAATGCCACCTTCACCTCTAGTTACAAAGCCATAACCGGTCTCATCAAGACTTGATGACCCATCAGTATTAAGAATGTAAGAATTAATAGGTGGAAGCTGCCATTTCACTTCCAAGACCCTTGACCGAGTAACTCTTTCAAGGTTAACATAAAAGATATTTGAGAAAAGAAATTTCTCTTCAACATTCTGAATTTTTAAGTCATGAATCATCAACAAAGAACGTACCTGATCCATTATGACATGAATTATCGTTGAACTATTCGGATGAGCATCTTCAAAGAAAACCTTGTTTCTAACCTTCCACAACTCCCAAAGAATTATGGAGGGTAGAAACTTCCGCAATGCACCATAGGATGACTTGAAGTCTCCCTTGCACCACCATCCACCAAGCAAGGACGAAAGTGAAGTCGCGCCTTGTATAAAAATCCGCATCAATGAGGAAAAATGCTGCCAAACCTTCTTTGCAAACTCACATTCAAGGAAACAATGATTGATCCCATCCTCATGCTTCCTACAAATTAAACATATAGCTGGAAGGCAATAAAATCCCATTCGTGCTAAAACTTTGGGAAAAGGAAGAAGTTTGTTGCGCAACTTCCACAAAAAGATCGAAACCCCCAATGGCATTTTAAGGTTCCAAACATTTTTTGTCCAACTCACTTCAACATGATGCCTTCTCAAAACTTCATGGGCGGACTTGAAGGTTAATATCCCTTCAGGTGTATGCTACCATACTAGAAGATCATACTCCTCCATAAAATTTTTTTCATGATCCGCAAGATAAAGGAGAACCTTATCCAACAATGCAGCTTGTATTAATGGAAGGAAAGTTTTTCAATTAAGGAAAAATTGCCGAATGCTCATGTCCAGAAGAGAAGGCTTCAATCCGTGAATGTCCCAGAGGAAACCATAGGCCGACCAATTATCAAACCAAAATGATCTATCACCTCTATGAACAATCACCTTTGTATGCACTGTCACCCTTTGTTCCATTTTAGAAACCCGCCGCCAAGATTTTTTCTATTTGGCCGCATTTGATAGAGAAAGAATAAAGTTACTCCATATACCGGTTCTATTCTTGACCTTCCACCATAGCTTGACATTCAAAGCAATACGAACTCTTGGAAACTTCAAATTCCCAAGCCATTTTCAAGAACCGGGAATGTAATTCTCTCCCACGATCTCCAATGCCACCTAGTTTCCTCACTTGTGCCGCTCCAAAGAAACTTTTGGCTCCTTTATTCGACCTTGGAGAATTGATTTTGGTGGAGTTATTGCTGAAAACACATGTACCGGAATAGAAGATAAGACATGCTTGATCAGCACTAACCGGTCTCCTTGACTAAGCATCTTATTCTTCCAACCGAGAAGTCTTCTATCAAGGGTATCTAGTAGAAACGGAAATGTAGATACTTTCCTTCTCCCTAGATACAATTTGCAGCCAAGATAAGTAAAGGGGAAATTTCCTCTCTGAATCCCAAGATTTCCTTGCAGTATAGAAACTCTCCTTGCACTACAATTATCCGCAACCATAAAGGAGCTCTTCGGCCGACTAACTTTTTGACCCGAAGCAATCCCATAGTTTGAAAGAAAGCCATTTAACTCCTTTAGAGATTTTTTTAGACCCCTGGAAAAGATAATCACATCATCCACAAATGCTAGGTTCGAAACTGGCAGAGAGCCTACTAGAGTGCCATAGCTTGCCACCCTTCCATCTGCAACCAAAGCCTTCAGCCTTTGCGTCATTGCTGGATAAACTAAAATAAAGAGATAAGGAGATAAGGGATCACCTTGCTTTATACCTCTAGAATATTCAAAGAAACCAACCGGCCCCCTCCATTGATCATAACCGAGAACCATGCATTCTCCAAGTTATTCATTACCAATTCAACAAAAGCCACATGAAACCCAAACTTGAGCACCACCTTTTCTAAAAAGCTCCACCTAACAAGGTCAAAGGCCTTCATCATATCAAGCTTAAGTACAAAGTTCCCCCCTTCCGGCATTGCAGCCCAAAAATTGGCATAAGTCATGCACTAGCAATACATTATCCAGTATATCTCTTCCCCGCAAGAAGGCTGATTGCTCCTCTAATATTATTCTTGGCAGCACAACCTTGATTCTCTCCGTTAAAATTTTAGTGGAAACTTTATTAAAAAATTGCATAGATTAATAGGCCTATAATTCGCAAAAAGTGGTTACCGTAGCCTTCTTTGGAATAAGGGTGATCAAGGTACTTGAAATTGACCTAGGAATAGGGATGCCAAGCATAAATTCTTGACAAACTCTCCATAGATCATTAGCAACAATATCACAGCAACCTTTATAAAACGCCCCCCCCCCCAAAACCATCAACTCCTAGAGCACTATCCTCACTTAAATTAAAAACAGCCTCCTTAACTTCCTCAAGAGCAATAGGCCTCACTAATCTAATCCCATCCTCGTTGTCATGCAACCACGGTATGTGGTCAACAAAAACCTCCTGCTTTTCATCACAACGTGGATCAATATCAAGATCATTCAAGAGAGTCTTGAAAAAGGCCAAAGCTTCTTGCTCTATGTCTGCCGAGTTAAGCAACATCCTCCCATCCTCGGCTTGGATTTTAAAGATCCCTTGCCTCAATCTCCTTTCCTTTAAGGAAGCATGGAAGAAAGAAGTATTAGAATCACCTTCCTTCATCCATTTAATCCTTGTTTTTTGAGACCAAAAATCATCATGTTCTTTTAATATCAGTAGCAACTCAGCCTTGGCAGCTTGTAAGCACACCCTATTTTTGGTCGCTCCCGAAGTATCAAAAATAGATTCCATCCCTTGCACTTTGTTCTCAGCTTCCTTCAAATTTGCAAATACATCACCAAATGTGTCCTTGTTCCATTCCTTCACCTTCACTTTCAACCTTCATAACTTAAGTGAAAACCCTAGCATCCTAGAAGCATCTATAGGCAGCTCCCAATTCTCCTTTACTATGTCTTTAAATTTCAACCACATTTTTTGGAATCGAAACACCTTTTGTTTGCTAGAAGTTTGGACATCAAACAAGTGAAGCATTGAGCAATAATTAGAGGTGGTGCAATTCAGGTTTTCTAGTAAAGAGACCGGAAACAATGCATGCCATTGTGGCGATATCAAGACTCTGTCAAGCTTATTGCTTACCCAACCCATTTGACGAGTGCCCCCCAAGCGAATTCTTCACCAACCGCATGCATATCATCAAGATCACATTCTTGAATACATTTATTAAACTCTGATATTGCTGCCAAATCTTGTACCGAAGTCTCTGAATATTCTTCTAGCATCCTGATCACATTAAAATCACCACCAATAATCCAAGGAGCCAAGTGATGCAGCCGCCTAAAATTGACAATATGCTGCCATAACAGTCGACGCTCAACTCTTGTTGATTTTGCATATACCGCTTAGAAATAAAACTTTTCAGGCACCAAATCATTAGTAACTCAAAATGGAGGACTTGTTCCAAATCCTCCAGCAAAGTGAGTATAAAACCATGCCTATTAAACACCCATTGCCGGAATTTCCAAGACTTGTTCACGGTCTCATGACCGGTGATCAAGCGGGGGAGGTCCCCACTGGACCTCCTTGCACCTTTGCTAGTTTTTTTCAAAAAACGGAAGCCCCTCTTTCCAAGGGCTCGCTAATTAAGGAGGTGAGATTTATCAACGGATCTCCCGTTCTTGAATATGAGGATGAATAATATGATAAATTGGTAGTCCCTCACCAATTGAGTTTGATCAGGAAGTTCTCCTATGGAAGACCGAAGATGGAAGCTATCCATGGTGAGTTTAAGAAGTTAGGGTTTCAAGGAGGCTATACTCTAGGTCTCATGAACCCTAGGCATGTTCTTATTCGTTTTGAGAAGGAGGAAGACTACCAGAGATGTTGGATTCAGACTTTCTGGAATATAGCTTGCTTTTTGATGTGTATCCTTAAATGGAGACCTGGCTTTTGGTTTGAAGAGGATCCACCCATTATGCCCATTTGGGTCTCCCTCTTGGATCTGCCCATTGAATTCCTAAATCCGGAGGTAATTTTCTCAATGGCTACTGCTATTGGGAAGCCATTGAAAGTGGATGCTCCAACATTGAACATGACGAGGCCGTCGGTTGCTCGGTTTTGTGTTGAGGTTGATCTAACCAAGGATCTCCCAAAATCAGTTAAGGTAGGGAAAAAGGGGGAGAAGCATGAACAATTATTTACTTATGAACATGTGCCGGCCTATTGTACTAAGTGTAGCAAGATCGGCCACAAAGTTCAGGATTGTCACGCCGGCAGCCTAAAGCCGATGGAAAAGAAAGGAAAAGCTTCAGTTTTGAAAACTCAGATGCGGCCTAAAGGCAATTTGGAAGCTAAAGTGGGAGACGTGCGGCCTCAAGGTGATGCTTTGCATCCATCGTAACCTGCAAAACCTATCATGAAATCGCATAGCTTGAAGGAAAACCCTAAGCCGCAGGGGGGTGTGACTTCAAAGGTAATATCGCAGCCTACGGAAAAACCCAAGTCTGCGCAAGTTCCGTCACATAAGGGGACAACCAATCCTGCTGCCGCTTCAACTTCAGGTCTGTCTAGGCATGAAAAGGGGACTATCCCTGTAGATATTTCAACTGTGGTTGGCGAGAAGACTGTTGAATCTTCATTGACAGAGCCAGCTGCGACCCAAACCGAAGCGGAGCATGTTGCGACTGGAAACCTTAATCAGTCGAGCTTGAATCGTTTTTCGGTTCTTACCTCGATTAGTGAGATCAAAGATGAGACAATCTCTGATGATGATAATGTGGAGGTGGTTTATGTGGAGGAATCGCCTTCTAAGGCAGTGGAAGACTATACAAAAGCTTTGGTTTATTTGATAGTTCGAAGATGACGAATCTATTTATGAATGATAATTCTGTGGGTCTTCGGAGTAGGGTTGTGGAGGACGTGATTAATGATGGTGAAGTATGGTCAGAGAGTGAAAAAGAGGATACGTTAATCACTAGTGAAGTCCTTGGCGCTTCCACAGTAGCAAAGAAAAGAGGTAGGAAATTGAAGGCCGAGCGAGCTGCCATGACTGCGGCAGCTTTACCCCGGCGATCTCCCCAGTTGAATTAGTTGCTTTTTGGTTTCTTCCTTTCAATTTTTTCAATGATTAGTCACTTATTTTGGAATATTTGGGGTATAAGGAGTCCGGCATCACAAATGCGGTTAGTGTCTCTGCTTCGGATGTATAATGTTTCTTTGTTTGTTATATTGGAGCATATGCTTCAAGTTAGTTGTTTGGATGAAATAAGGAGGTTGCTGCACTTTGATGTTGCTTATTCCTCAATTAATAGTAAAATTTGGGTTTTTGGAAAAAGAGAGCTTGCTGTGGATTTGTTGGAGGAGAGTGCGCATGTTCTACATCTTAAAGTTAAACAACATTCCATCAGCAACTTCATATTTTCTCTCAGTGGTCTACGCTAAATCCACTTGGGCTGATTGTGGGACTTTGTGGGAATATTTGGTGTAATTTATGCAGCATCATTTGATCGTGCCTTGGATTATAGGTGGTGACATTAATGTGATTCGAAGTTTGGAGGAATATTCGGGTACTTCGGTTCAGGACCATGGGGCTATAGAAGAATTTAATGAATGTATTGAGTCATGTGGATTGTTGGAGGCTCATACTGTTCGTGAAGACTATACTTGGGCAGGTACAAGGCAGACAGGATGGGTGAGCAAAAAGTTGGATAGAGTTTTGTTTTCTGAAGAATGGCAAGAGCTCTTTTCCAATACCTCTGTTGAAAATTTTAGTAGAACCTCTTCTGATCATTGCCCTATGTTAGTTTCATTTGCATTGCAAGGGGATAGCACACCAAGATTGTTTTGATTTCAGAGTATGTGGCTCCGAAGGAATGATTTTCTTCATGTTGTGCAAGAGAGTTAGAATCAACCGGTAGACAATTTTGGCATGATGAGATTCTCTATAAAGTTGCAAAGGCTGAAGCTGAAGCTCAAGGAATGGAACAAGCAAAGTTTTGGTAATGTATTCGAGAACCTAAAGAAGGCGGAGGAACAGGATCAATTGTCGGAAACTCAATATGATGCTACAAAAGATGTAAATGATAGAATCAACCTTCAAAAAGCCAAGGCCCTTTTGTTGCTAAAACTAAAGGAGCAAGATGATTTTTTTAAGCAGAAATTAAGCTTAAATGGACAAAGGAGGGGGATGCAAATACTTCTTATTTCCGTGCTACTCTAAAGGAGAGACGTTTGAGGCAAGGAATACATAAAATCAAGTCGCGGGAGGGTGATGTGTTGACCGATATGGTGGAAATTCAAAAGGAAGCCGCTGATTTGTTCCTTGATTTTTAGACGGGTGAGGAAGGGGATCACCAGCATGATTTTCATGATACTTTCTTGGAGCATATTCCGTGCATTCTTGAAGAGGAAGATCAACTCATGTTGTTGCGGCCTTTGTTACTTGAGGAAGTTAAGGGGGCTGTTTTTAATCTAAACGAAGATAGTGCTCCAGGGGTAGACGGTTTTGGTGGTATTTTCTATCGAAAATGTTGGAATATAATAGCAAGTGATCTCTTGGATGCTTGTCAGGAGTTCATGGTTGGAGTGCCTATACCTCGTGCCATTGCTAGCACATTGATTACGCTAATTCCTAAAAAGTCAGTGGTGAACACTTTCTCTGATTTTCGGCCAATTAGTCTTTGTAATTTCTTGAATAAGATTTTTACAAAGGTTCTTACAGAGAGATTGAAGCGTATTTCACCAAGGCTAATCTTTGAGGAGCAATCAGATTTCTTGGTAGGGAGGGATATTATTGACAATGTGTTGTTGGCCCAAGATCTATGTCAATTTATCGACCACAAGGCTAAAGTGAGCAATATGGTGATTAAGGTAGATATGATGAAGGCTTTTGATCGGTTTAAGTGGAGCTTTCTTCAGGCTATGTTGACTAAGTTTGGCCTTCCAGCTCATTTTGTGGGGTTGATTTTGAATAATTGCAAAATAGTTGGTTTTCTGTATTGGTCAATGGTAGCCCTGTTGGCTTCTTTCAAGCTTCGAGAGGAATAAAATAGGGAGTCCCCTTGTCCCCTTACTTGTTTATACTCATCTCTGAAGCTTTAACAAGGAGGTTGAAGTTTTTGGTAGAAGTGGGAAAGATTGCAGCATATGGTACTCCAGCTGGTTCAAGGGTGGTGTCTCACTTATGTTTTGCAGACGATTTGATCATTTTTTCTAAGGGTTAGAAAAGATCTTTGAAAGAGGTTAATTCATTTTTTGAGCAATATGAGCTAGCTTCGGGTCAAAAAGTTAGCCGGGAGAAGACCTTTTTTGTTGCCTCAGGAAAATGCAATCCAAGAAGAGTTGAGATGATTAAGCGAACCTTGGGAATTCAAAAGGGTTCTTTTCCTTTTGTTTATTTGAGCTGCCGGTTGTTTCATGGACGGCAAAAGATCTCCACATTTCATTTTCTTCTTGATGCTTTTGATGCTAAGCTCCTTAACTGGAAAAACAAATTACTCTCGCCTGGAGGTCGTTTGATGTTGTTAAGGCTTGTTTTGTCATCAATGCCAATACTTATCTTTTCAGCTATACTCCCCCAAGACGATGATTCAAGGTTTGGAAAGAAGGTGTTAGAAATTTCTTTGGGAAGGTGTGAATGGGGACCAAAGGAGACACTGGCATTCTTGGTAAAACATTACCTTCCCGGTTTGTGAGAATGGTTTCGGACTGAGGAGTTTCCATGATGTTATTGACGCTTTAACAGCTAAGCTTTGGTGGAAGCTGAAGAATAGGAAAGGGATTTGGAGCTCCTTCTTACTCTCCCTCTCAGATTCGGCTGAGGGTAGAACATCATGGGAGAGATTAATGGAGATAGATGGAAGAGTGGCGCCACTCTGTAAAGTCATCATAAGGAGGGGAGACAAATCTTTTTGGTTAGATAATTGGTCAAGCTGTGGAATATTGAGGAATATTTGTCTTGGCAATCCTCCTTCTCCTAACCTTACAATTAGATAATTTTCTTTGCGAAGGGATGATACTTGGAAGAGTTTCGTGGCTGCCTTGGGCCCTCGGTTCTCTCCTCTTTACCATATGCTGATCTTGATTTTATGGAGGGGGATGATTTATTGGTTTGGCAAAATACTCTGCGGGGGGAGTTTACGGTGAAGTCTGCCTATGAAGTCCTTAGAAGCCGCCGAGCTGCTGAGCCCCTTCTAAAAAATATTTGGCATAGGAAGGTACCATCTCGTATATCCTTCTTCTTGTGGAAGTTATGTAATGGTTTACTTCCTTTCCCTGAAGTTTTGAATATCCTTCGTATTGGAGTCAATCCATCTATATGTGGGTTTTGTAGGCAAGATGCTGAGAGTATGAGACATTGTTTTTATCAATGTATTTTTGCCACAAGAATTTGGACGCATTTTTCTCATATCATGAATGTTGATACAAGGGGGTCTTCTAGTCTCCTTTGTGTTCTGAGGAGATGGTGGAAAAATGGTTCTTTTGATGCGGCGAAAGGGGTTCTATACAAGGTTTTCCCCATTTTTATTCTTTGGGAACTATGGAAGGCCCGAAACAAGTTCTTCTTTGAAGGTACTTCTCCAAATCTTGCTGCCATTACTCGCTTAGTTTTATCTAATATGAGAGATGTGTTGATTGCTCATGAATTCAAGGTTAGTGGTGAGGCTGAAAATGGCTTTATTCATACAATTTTTGGATTGCACTTACCACTTTCACCTAGAAGGAGATATCGGCTTGTGACATGGATGCCCCTAAGTGAGAATTCTTTTGTTCTAAATTGCGATGGTTCCGCCAATTTAAAAGGTGCTGGATATAGTTTTGTTATAAGGGGAGAGGGGGGTGTTTTTGTATATGGAGAGTGTGGCTATCTTGGTGATGCTGATAGTTATTCTTCGGAGATCTGTGGTGTATTATTTGGACTGCGGAAGTGCGAGTTACTTCAACTCTCTAATGTAGCAGTTTAGACTGATAACAAGGTTCTTGCTGATGCTCTGGCTGGCCAAGTTGGGTTTCCTTGGAGGCATTTTCTGAAGCTTGCTGAGATGAAGAGTATCTTGGAGAGAAGGAGGTATTCTATTATTCATATTTACAGAGAAGGCAATTTTGTTGCAGAATTCTTAACAAAGATGGTATCAATGGGAAACTTTTCAAAACTTTCAGTTCTCTTCCTAGCTTTGTAAAAGGACTAACGGTTTTAGACCAAAAGTCCTTTTCTTATTTACGAAAATGATCCGGAAAAAAAATTGAGGTTATGTAATAGTGGTGAAACTTAAGCTCTACCATTTCTTGCTGCATATTAATAATAAAAATGGGGAGAGAGGTAGAACAAGGGAATTATGTAGTATATATGTTCATCCGTTGGGTATACCCCTTGGGTGCATTATACTGTATGGCACTGGCTAACGCAAAAATTTACCTTTTGAGTATATCCCTTGAGTTTTTTTGAGTTAGTTGGAACCTGAACACCATCCTAACCTTTTCTTTGAAACAAAAAAAAAAGCAAGCTCAAAACCAAGCTCCCTTCTAATATCATCAATCTGGCCACTAGTAAGCATAGGCTCCAAAATAAATAGAATCAAAACCTTATGCAATTTAATCAAAGTTTTCAACCGTCGTTGATGCGATTGATTTTTAATTCCTCTAATATTCCAAATTAGTTGACTTAATATGGAAAAAAAATTAAGGGAAAATAAATCATTACTGCAACCCAGGTGATCGTTATGGGATCACCCCTTTAAGCATCTCGACCTTCTTAGCCTTAGACTTCGGTCCTCTCTTTCACGAAACAGTTACATCGTCATGAAACAACCCAAGTTCTGATTCATGAACCAATGCATTGTCCTTTTCTCCTTCCGACCAGCATCCATGATCTCCGGACTCTGGTTCCAACAACTCAGAAGTTATGCCAACCTCCCCATCATCTCAAAATTGTCCAATGCGCAAAGGATCCTTCTTATCAAGCCTTTTGCAGTGCATGTTCGACCTCCCAAGTTGTCACATTTCCAAAAGGATTCTCTACATAAACATCCTCTAAATGTTAATCATTTTCCTCATCTTGGCACTCACCTTCCACTTCTTCAATAGTTCCTCGCAATGCAAAACGATTTGCAGTCAATGCGGGCTGGGATTGTTGCACGGGATTTGAGTCCGTTGGCGTCACTTCAATCTGTTTAGGACTATGATCCTTATTGGTTTTGGGGGAATCGTGGACATCTATAATCGTCGCCTCTTCCTCTAGCTTGTTTAACCCAGTTAATATCGCAAGCTCCAGAACTTCTTCATTGGTCGCGGAAGTAGGGTTTCTGCAGCCTGCGACTAGGGTTTCCGCAGGGAGCTCATGCTGCGGGCTTTGATTCTCCTTTTCTTTGGGGGGAGGGGGATCCCAAACTTCAACAACAGTTACTGCTTTCTCCTCATCAGTCAACCCCGACAACGATCCAATGATTACGGAGATATGATTTTCACGACCCTCATCTGACTTAAGAAACCCTAGCGCGCAAGGTCGCAGGTTGCGACGTCTACGAGATATGCGATGGCTGCGATATATGGCTGTTTTTGTTTCTTCCCACACGTCTCTGATGGATGTTTACCCTTTGCCAACTCCTTCAGAGGCATACCTTTCTTACATTCCTCATTCTTGTGGCCAATCTTGAAACATTTAGAGCAATAGGAGGGGACGTGTTCATATGTAAATAGCTGCTCATGCTTCGTTCCCTTGCCGATCTTGACAGATTTTGGTAGTTCCTTTGTGAAATCAACCTCCACACAAAACCTTGCGACCGATGGCCAAGACATGTTCAATGTGGGGGCATCAACCTTCAACGTTTTTCCAATCGCTGTTGCCATGGAGAAAATGACCTCCAGATTCAAAAACTCAATTGGAAGATCCAAAAGAGACACCCACAATGGAACTGTTGGTGGATCCTCCACAAATT
Organism: Oldenlandia corymbosa var. corymbosa; assembly: GCA_949775105.1. Taxonomy (NCBI): domain Eukaryota; kingdom Viridiplantae; phylum Streptophyta; class Magnoliopsida; order Gentianales; family Rubiaceae; genus Oldenlandia; species Oldenlandia corymbosa. The sequence continues at coordinate 19,495,166 of OX459118.1, read as the reverse complement.
TAAAGCCCTGTTTCTACTTGAGGATCCTCATCAAGTACCCAGCAATGTTCCAAAAAGTTTCAATCCAACAATGTTGGTAATCCTCCTCGCGTTCAAAGTGGATCAAAACATGTCTAGGGTTCATTAACCCTAGAGTGTAATTCCATTAAAACCCAATTTTTTTGAATTCTCCATCTTCGGCCTCCCATAGACAAATTTCCCAATCAAACTTAATTGATGAGGAGCTATGAGGCGTTCATATTCTTCATCTTCATACTCCAATACCGCCGATCCATTTATAAATGTAACCATCTTAATGAGAGATATCTGAGAGTGGTTTTCTCTGGGTGGCTTTCGGGAAAAAACTAGCGAATGAGCGAGTAATAATTAATTGAAAATTTTTTGTATGACTATACCAAAGTTTCACAAAAAAAGAAAAAAGAAAAAATATTTTCGTACCTTTTTAAAAATGGAAGATTTTACTCCATAAGAAAACGAAAAGAAAAACTCAATCCAACAATTTTTTCACATGAATAATGATTTTTTACTACTACTGATTTGTCCTAAGATATCGAGATAAAAGTGCTCTAAAGTTAATCTAGCCTCCTTAATTAAATCTCGAAAGATTTTTTATGAAAATTTAAATGAGATTATTACTTCCAATCTATTTCTTATCATAGTGTACTGCTGAAATTACTTTTTAGAACAGGTTTAAGTATTATGTAGAGTGTTTCTTGATTCCCAAGTTAAAAATGTAATTCAAAGATTCTTCCATGCATTCTCTCTACCCTATAGGAATTAAGAAAACAAAAATCATATTATAATATATATACAATTATGTTTTCATATTTTATGTACATACTTTTACTTTATAGATAATGAAGAGTATTTCATTGAAAGAATAAAATTTACCAACCAGTTACAAAAAGGGTAAAAAATAAGAATAAATATATATAAATATACATATGTATATATATATATATGTATATATAAACTAAGGCAAAAATAAGAGAAGGAATCTTCTTATGTGTGTTTTTTAGACATTTTCACTTTAAAAAATGGCATATATTTTTTAAGTTTAACAAAGTTTGCATTAAGTATGGGTAGATGCTTGAAAAGTTAAAACATATTTAAAGCCAAAAATAAAAAATGATTAATCTCGTCAATGATAATAATAGAAAAATGCCAAAAGTATACAATAATCTAGTTCAAATTTCAGTATGGACACATTTTGTTTTGTACTTTTGAATCTCTTATTGGGAAAATATAAACCTCCATTGCATATAGGTATTTCCGAAGTAATTCCTTTTCTGGATCGTGAACTGCTTCTAGTGGTGATTTATCGTCAATCCTCATCTATCGTCTCCCCAATACTCCGGTTCCTCATAAGACCCAAAGATTGGATAAACAGAATGGTTGACGACGGTATTTGCTGGTGTAGCAGTAGTAGGCCCAACTTGGGAAATCACCTGCGTGCTAGGGTTTTTTGGAGGAATTGGGGAAGAAACTTTTTCAAAGTCAACATTTTCTGATGTAACCTTGAAACGTCCTTATTATTGTACAATATGAATTTTCATTTTCTCATCTCGTGCATCACTGTTCATTGATTGTTTGGAAGTTTTAGAGCAAGTCTCCAAATGCATAGCATCAGCTTTATGAAGTTGATCACTAAGATTAGAATTTGAAGCCAAATTTCCAACAACTTTCCATTGGCCTCATAATCTGGTTTTCCCAAATGGTTAGATTCAATACGAAAGCCATCTTCAGTAGAGTTTAATGATGGGTGTCGCGACCTTCAAAGAAAACCTACTTAAAACTGCAGACAGTGGTAAGCCGAGTCGATCCCACAGGGACGAGTGAAACTCTAAAAAACCCAAATGACTCTAGTCACAATGAAACATAAAAGGCAGATGACTTGCAAAAGTGAGAAAGTGACTTAGCAAAGTGTTATGGGGATCTTAACCTATCCTCTCTCTAGTTGGTTGCTACTTTGTGGTATGAAACTGTGTTCAATCAGGCACAACAACACTGTAAGGTCACTTCCGATTGTTCTAGACAACAGTCCTAATAGTAACAAGTAATCTAACATGTAAATGAGAGGCAAATTAAGTATGCTTTTTAGAGGTACATTTGACTCTCATCATTTAACTAAATATAATTTTTAATAATTTCAAAATCGTTTTAAAAATCTATAGCTTAAGAGTAAAGATCTTATGTCTCCCTAAATAAATCTGTAAAGAAAGACACACGATCCAAAAGCTACTCACTTGTACAAACTCCTTGAACTTTTATTCAATAAACTACACTCTAAATCTTCGAGAGTTGAAAGGGCGGGGGGGGAGTTTAAAAACTAGTGAGGAAACCAAAAGGGTTTGCACCCACCAAGCATGCAAACACACACACACACACACATACACACATCTATATATATATATATATATATATATAGGGAAAATCTAGAGTCCCGTTGGCCATTTTTAAAGTATAAACTCATGCTTTCAGGTAAATCAAGTCTCAACCTTCAAGGACATATCATGTGTCAAACTAGCATTTAAAGCAATTCATATAGCACAACGAGGTTTAACACATACAAAATGACTCACGCATTTCCATGAGGTTACACGGTTGGGACATCTCACATGTTAAATTCAACAATGAATAAAACATATTTATATTAGTAGTTCAAGTACAACATGGAGGGAATGGCTCACACATTATCAAAAGATCATAGGTCGAGACATCTCACGCATTAACCCACACGTAAGATTCTAAGTAGACCCATTGACCAAAAGGCCCTAATCTTAGTAGTATAACAAGTGGCCCACCATCCAAAGACTAATGACCGAACAAGTACAGAATGGGATCACTATCATAAGACTAGTGACGAACAAAGAATGAGTGACAATGATTGCGCTGCCCCGTACAAAAGCAAGCATGTGGAAGCTACCATGTCAAAGTCCCACATCGGTGGGGTTTGACAGTAAAGCTTAGTTTAGAAGCTATAACTGCTTGGTGTATTATTAACTTGGGTGTAACCATTTTAGGTATAGAGATGATGAACACTGAAATATTTATTGGAATAGACCTAGCAATTTGGGTATTATAATTGATATAAGATCTGACCTAGTCCGGACGTGAACCAAGCTCTTAGCTCACAAGTAAGAGACAAGTGCGGAGACACCTCAGAGCTCATACAGAAAAAGACAAGCGTTGGAAAGCTGATGCAACCATGTTCAATCAAATTTCAAAGATGTAAAACAAAAGCTGGACGAAGTAGGGAATTACTACCAAGGTTAAAGTAATTAACACAATCTCATCCCAAACTATTAAAAATTTGAAAATTGGTCCCAAGATGTACAAGTTATTGAGGAATTTCGTCCCAAGCACAAAAACATGAGGATGCTTATGTCATTCCATGTGTAGTCGAATGTTTTAATCAATATTAACAGTAAATTTGACAGATGTAATATATTTTTTATTTGCTCCTTTACCTCTAACCTTCCCTCCGATGCACCACCATCTCCTACAACCTCCATCAACCTCAAACAAACCACCGTTGACTCCATCAATACATTCAAACCTCAGTGTCAGTACCAAAAATCTTTCAACGAAAAAAATAATCAAAAATTAATATAATTTAACACCTTTGCAAAATAGCCAAAAGTGAAACCCAACAACAATTCAATCTCAAAGGTAATGATAACCCCAATTAAGATGATCTGGTCGAGAGATTCACTTATTTACTGATCTATTCATCATAACGGATGCTCAAATAGTGGTGTTTGGAGGAGGAAGTGGCATCGATTAGCATCATCCGTCTTAGAGAAGAGTCTCATTAAAAAAAATTAAAATTAATTAAAGATACAAATAGTTTGGTTTTGGATTTTTAGATTGGTGTTCCCTTTTAATGGTGTTCATGGAGGCCAGGGAAGTTGTTGAAAGTTGGTGCGGAGGTGCTGGGTCGGGGGAGGGTGGGGTGGTGCTATGTTGGGGGAGGAGGACGAAGGATTGGAGAAAAAAGAGAGAGAATTTTTTATTTTTTATTTTTGTTTATAAAAGAAGACCACATTAATTTACATTTAAAAATCCAAAGAACTATGGACTTGGTTCATTAAAAATCCCAAGACGTCCTCAGGTTTTTCGACTTGGGACTTGATTCATTATTTTTTGGTATACCTTGGACTAATTTCCAAATTTTCTATAGTTTGGGATAAGATTATTTTAATTCCCTAAATCTTGGGACTAAATACCTAATTTTCCCCCAACTCAAAGATTACATGTGACTTTCAACTGACAAGTATTCATTCCAAACTCACTTTAAACAAAGTACTTAGAACCTCTTCAATATATATTTTAGGGTAATAAAAGAAATATTTTTCAAACCACGAGCCTTAATATGTATTTCATTATAGGCATCAAAATTCCAAGAACTACTATGGATCAACTAAGGTTTGAAAAGAATGAAAAGTGAATCAACAGAAAATAGAAACTCAAATATGAAATTTCAAGTTAACGAGAAATTCATTTTCTATGTGCCAACTTTAAACATGGTTTTAAAACAAACCACAAGGAAGAAGAGATGCTGCCGCATCTATTCCTGGAGTGTGAGGCCCCGCAGTGAGCTTGGAAGCATTTCGCCAAAATGTTAGAGGTGACACTGCCGCCATTTCACACTACATGGCATATGATTCAAATTTGGTGGGCTGCTAGGAGTTTCAAATCGGCAAAAAAAGGCAGCTATTATGGTAGTTCCTTTATTCATATTGTGGGAAACTTGGAAAAGGAGGAACAAGGTCGTTTTTGCCGGTATTTTAATTCCCATTGAGGTAGTTTGTAATACAGTCTTTGATCACTTGCAAGCTATGCTAATAATCCATCAGCCGAAAGCAAAAAATCATTTGGAGAAGTCAAGTTTAGAGAGAATATTTCGTGTTGCATTTACGGAAAAAAGAAGGAAACAAGCTTGGTTGTTAAATGGAAACATCCTGGGCATGGGAAGTTTTCCCTAAACTCTGATGATTCCGCTTTAGCTATGGACTTTGGTTATGGCTTTGTCATTCGAGGGGAGTTTGTATTGTTCATTTACGGAGAGGTTGGTTATCTTGGTATTGTTGATAGTTTTATGGTGCAAGTGGCTGGTCTACTATTCGCAATTCGAAAGTGTGAAACCCTAGGCTTGCATGAAGTGGAGATTCAGATGGATAACCTAATGGTAGCCAACATGCTTAATGAGGGTTCCATCTTTCATTGGCGAGCACATTTTCAGTTGAAGGAAATATATGAAATGATTCAGAGATATGCGCGTAACGTAATGCATGTTTACAGATAAACAAATTCAATTTCGGATAGCCTTGAAAGATTGGCGTCTTCGGGTTGCTGGCAAATCTACCCTAACTTTGCTAGGCTTCCTCCGACCTCTAAAGGGTTAGTGATAATGAATGAAAAGGTTTTTCCCTATATCAGGGTTTGTTGATCAGATTGCATAAGATATCTTGTAATAGATGTATTTTGATATATTATTTTCTCATTCATGTATCTTGGTAAGTCTCAAGCACTGCTAGTATTTTTTCTGTCAAAATTAATAAATCAGGGATTCATCAGGCTATGTATGGGGGGCTACAATATTCATCTTAGAGGTATACCCTCTAAGTATATTGTACTTCTCTATCCATAGTCTTGTTAGTATCTCTTTCTTTTTGCTTAAAAAAATACCACAACTTTGTTTTAAAATATGCCAAAACTGATACTTTGAAGGGAATTTAAAAGACCCATAAAAAGGAGTAAGCCAGAAAGGTTTTGTTTCAAAGAGATTTTAATCTTTTAGAAATTTAGTCGACAATTGTGGTCCCAACTTCAAAACCATTTTTAGAACTAAAGGAAACCCTATTTTACATTCAATAAAAACTGACAAACACCTTAACAAGTAAAGAAAGAGCCATGAAAAGAAATCAACCCAAGAGTTTTGTTTCAAAGACATTTGGTGTTTCAAAAATCGGTCGTCAGATCGTATTTTGAGAAAATTTTTTGAGTATAAATAAAACTCCATTTAACATTATGTAAAGATAGTCATGAACCTTAAAGCTAATGAATGGATCTGTAAGAGAAACTATTACAAAAGACTTCTTAAACTGAGCAAATGACGCATCTAAGATACATCATACCTTCTCGAATTTTAGAAGAACAACAGCTATGACACGCCAACATTAGAACCACGTCTAGATCTATCCAAAATTCCTTTCCACAATCCATACACTACAAGATAAAAAATGATCAATAGAGTGATTTTGTAAAAATCAATCATTTAAACATTATTCAATAAGGGAAAACAATGTTCAAGAAAACAACATCTCAACATCAAACATTGCCCAAGATCGAAAAAGTCATGCTTAATCTTTCATGTTACCCATACATATAATTCAACACTTCATATCAACTTTGAAAAAAAAACACATCCGATAGCATATTCAAGTATCGTAATCATAATCAGAAACAACACAAAACTCAAACATGCACACAATACTACTAAGGAACTTATCAAAACTAAATATGCAAAATAAGGGTTTTAGAAAAACCTATTTTGATACCAAAAAGCGTCTCTTGATTCCCTTACCTTGATTCAACTGGTCCTAACTTCAGTATAGTCCCTTGAAAGTTGCATGAAGTTGGAGTACTTGTGCAAATGATCAACTGGTGGAGAATGATGGCTCTTATGGCACTTGATGGAAATTTTTAGAAGTTCATCAAAACTTCACTTAAGATAGTAATCGATTAATTATAGAGTTGAATGGTTATTGGATGTTGATGGTATAGTTTGAGGCATAGAGAATACAAGGAAAAGGTTAACGTATTGAAGTAAAGTAAGTAACAAAAGTTCGGGTTAGTTCTGGTTAATGATGAAATGCCTTAAGACTAGGTAAAAGTTGGGTTTACATAGAAGTCTTAGAACATATTAGTATTTAAGTAATTTTTTCTAACGTTATAAATTTACACAAAACCTATCTCAAACTGATTGTCATTATCATGTACATGATGCTTTCATATGCTACTAATTCAATACCATCTCTTTAATATTCCTAGTAATCTACTCAACTTATGTTTTTCACCTAGAATTTACAAATTACTCATAGACAAGTAAGCATTTTACATTTGACACCTAGTTAATCAGTAAGTTAGTGATTTGGAATTTTTTAAAAATATAAGCAGATTAATAAGGTAAAATTAGCTTCCTAACCTTACAAAACTAAATAAAACTTTTTAGGTCATCGCATTATGAGCTGTTGTACAATCAACCAAGGAATGAGCATGTTTATTCTTTTAATGTAGGTCAACAAGGTCTGAATATTTACTTGCTAAGAATAATTGATGTTGATACTAATTGGCTGAAGACGATTTCCATTCAAACCGTTTCCATGGGCAATAAGACTCGAGATGGAACTTGAAATTCCTTTTTTAGAGATGATATCTTCATCTTGGATCAATGAAGCCTGAGCTTTCATGTCTTCAAGGTCAAAGTTCCAACCACTAATATCACGTTTATATTCATTTCTACGAAATTTCTTCTTTCTGGCCATCTGGTATTTTCTTTTGTGCTAGCATATCTTTTTCCTTCATCTTTAGTTTCTGAAGCTGAACACCAAGAGCAAGAAGACCCTCTAAGAGTGTTCTTGCAATATTATCATTTGATCTGACTTGTTTGAAAAAGCGATGTTTCGACAAAGTTTTGGCTGATAGTTGTTTGGTTGGATCTTTTACCAAACAACCAGAAATCATCTGCTTACAAGAAATTGAGAAGTTTTTGTTTCTATCATAAGCAAACACAGGGTGGATTTTGCAAAGTCATAAGCAAAACTTCCATTGGTGGGTATTTTGAGATTATACCAAATGACCAAATATCAACTTTGAAATCATAACCATGCAATTGCTCCATAACCTCAGGCGCCATCCAACGAGGAGTTCTGACAAATGTATTCCTCATGCGTCGCCTATCACTTGAATCAAATAAACAAGTAAAAACTCTAAAAATACCCAACTTGACCCCCCATGTGAATCAAGGAAAACATTCTTAGCCTTCACATCATGATGAATATGCTCGTGACTATGAAAGTAATTTGAGCCCTTTAAAAAACTCCATTAAGCATAGTTACAATAGCCATCTCCTTAAACCCATCAACATGTACAGCTTTTATTATGTGAAGAAAAGAACCCCCAGCCATGTAAGGCAATACAACCCCATAAAGCATAATCACTAACAAAGGAGAAGTGAGATTTAAAAAACGTTTGGATTGTCAACTAACAAAAGTATTTGAACTTCTCGAGATATATTTTTAGATCACGCTTTTTGTGTTCAAAATCATAAATTTTGATGGCAATGATCTTGTTATACAGAATACAAAGAGCACGGTGGATGCAAGCGCTCACCCATGTCCCAACCTCTTCGTAAAGGGTGCAATGCTCCATGCCTATTGGAGTCCTTTTTTCCATCCATCTCTACACCCTTAATTCTAAATCCAGCAAGAGCTATATAGTGTTGGACGACACACGCGGTGTGTGGCGGCAATATCACAAAAAAAAAAAAACAAAATAAAAGGCAAAATTGTTTTTTTACAAATCTTCAATCGTGATAATGGAAATAAGATCTTAACAAGAAGTTAACAAGAAACAGATTTGTCAAATTTCAAGAAACAGAAGACGAACCCCAGCTGCTTTGATTTCCTTAACCAAAACAGCCGTCCCGATGGACTTCATTAAACAATCTGCATAATACCCAACCTTGGAATGATTGCTTCTTCATTAGCAACTTCTTCCACTCGGAGAGAATTTGCAGCAACAGCCCCATTCTTTACCCAGAATGGATATTCTCGAATTCGATGACCTTCTTTTCCACACTTGAAACAGCCCTTGCCTTTTTCCTTAGAGCCACTTCCATTGCCATCAACCTTCGCCGGTTCAACAACTTTCTCTTTTGCCAAGAACTTGTCTTTCTTAGCCTCTTTTTCAGCATCTCCACCAGTTGGTGCTTGCATATCGACCAACACATCAGCAACTTGCAACGCATGAGTTAGATCTTTGACATTATGCCGGCACAACTCACTTTGTGTCCAAGGTTTCAATCCAGCCACAAAATTGAATACCTTGTCTTCCTCGGACATGCCATCTACATCCAACATAAGAGATGAAAATTCTTTAACATAAGCATGAACAGAACCAACCTGTTTTAGCTTCCTCAAAGCCTCTCTAGCCATCCAACTGGAATTGGTAGAAAGAAATTGTGCTTGCAACTCCTTCTTCTCACCATCCACGAGTTCATTTCTGGCCTACTGTGATCCTTCACCCGTGTTCTCCACCACAAATTTGCATCCCCATCAAGATACATGCTTGTGATCATAACACGTTCTTCCTCTGGCACATGGGCAGCCTTAAAATATCGCTCCATATCCCACACAAAGTTTTCAAATTCCTTCGCACTTCATTCCCCACTAAATTTCTTAGGCTCGGGAACTTTAATCTTCTTCCTAACCAATGGTGCATTCACCCTTGCACACTTCAAGGGAGCAATATCAGTTATTAAACCATCAACTTTAGTAACTAACTCACCAGAAATTGATGATCCAGCCCCGGATGAAAGAGTTTCTTCCATCTTTTCGATCTTTGCCACAAGACCCATCACAAGATGCTTCAAACCCACCAGGTCTGCCAGCACCACCATTTGATCTTGTGGAACCATTTCCAACTTCTTGAGAATCTGTTGAATTACACCTTCAACTTTCTCAACACGATCGGTAAGAGCCCCTCGTCCAACCATTTCTTCGCCTCAACAAGCACCAGGCCCCAATCTAACGAGGCTCTGATACCAACTTGTTAGACCCTGAAGTTCTTCCTACGAATTTAGAGATCTAATGGCGTGAGATCTCCTAACAAAAGTCCCACCAGCCCTCACTAAATATCGGTCAAGGCAACGAAAAAACGATCTGATACTTAGAGAACAAAATGTATTCTTAGAAATTTATTAAAAAAAATCCAAAACACGCAAGAACTTAAATGGACAAAATTCCAAAATCTCTCACAAACTTTTATTCAACTCAACAAAACGTTTACAAGAGATTTCCCACCCAAACTTGGGTCAATCACCTACACTTAGGGAATTTTCAGTAACTATGCTCTCTAAGAGTCAAGGTATAAAACTCTAGCCTTCGTCCCTTCTCCTTATAAATACAAGTTTACAAGTATTTATAAGCACATGATTGACAACCCCAATCATCTAGGCCATTAGATTACAAGCTAATTAGTTACATTTTCAAATTACTAAAATAAGTATTCACCCTCCTAATAAAACTACTTTAGTAACTAATGAAAACTAACTCCAAACTTTAATCTAATCCCTTTGGCTCTATGGTTTTAGCCATTCACAATTAATGACTTGAACCAATCAACCAAACAAGTGCAGCCATGCACCAAAACCACTTAGAAAAGTTCTAGGATAATTTTAACCTTGTAACACTAATCCACTACTTAAGACCTTCGGTTAGACATTTTCTTACTATTGATAAATATCTTAAGTAACTCAACAAGCCATTCAATCCCAAATTTTTCAAGGCATTTTCACGCCTCTTTCGAGATTTATTTAGGACCTATGGCTTTACCATTTGTCTTTTTTTGCACAACTTTTTCAAACTCTCTAAATTAAATTTTTCTATAATATATCAAATGTTTATGTTTCACTTTTCTCTAATTCACCTGGTGTTGTTTCTCTACTATTTACTTCAGTAAACAACTTACCAAAATCATCTGATGTGAGAAAGACTAAATGAAAAAAAAAAACAATTAAAGAATTACTATTAAGAAAGAAAAAAAATGATACAACCACTAAATTCTAGATAGAAATGTCTAAAAATGGGCGAAGCTAAATAATAAGTTTAGAATTACTCTAACTAACTTGAGAAAGAACAATGGTTATAAAACAGTTGATTGGTATCATTAAAGGGGGTGGTAATATTTAGGGGAAAACATTATTATAAATGGAGACGCAATATAACTACAATAAATGAATAAAATGGTTAAAAAACTGCAGTGCAATACATTGCGAATCACTTTAACTTATGTGAGAAAAACTAAATGGAGAAAAATGTAGTTGAATGATATCATTAAAAGAGAGAGAAAATCATAAAACAAAAATATCAATTACAATTATTTAGAATATTAAAAATTGTGAAATATCTCTCTCAAGCCTCAAGCCTCCTTCTCTCTCAAGCCTCCTTCTCTCTTTTCCTATGGCCAGCGATCTGCCGCCGGCCATAGGCCCTAAACCACCATTTTAACATCCCCAACGACCTTCCTTCGTACAAATTTTAGCATCAAATCCAAAAACTCTACACAATAATTCGGCAAAAAACCAATCTCTCATCCCAATTATAATTCAATTAGAACCAACTTTCTTCAAAGGAGAGCCAAATTTCCTTCTTACAAAAGAAGAAGATGAACATTTGGCAGCCCCCTTTCAACTTGCCCTCGCCGGTAAATTTACCAAAGGCCGGCCGAAAATGGACTATTTGCGGAAATAATTTTAAACTATTGGCTTCAAAGGAGACTTCTCACTAGGATCGATCGATCACCGACATGTCCTCGTCTGCTTTGACCTTGAGGAGGATTATCATCGATGCTGGTTAAAAGGTTTATGGACCTTTGACAAGCATCGGATGCGAGTTCTCAAATGGACCATGGACTTTGATCCGGCACAGGAAAGTTCCATTGTACCTGTCTGGATCGCCTATGAAAGCCTTCCCATCCATCGATTCAACACGACTTATCTGTGGAAACTATCTAGTGTTATTGGAACTCCTCTTCAAATTGACTTCCCAACGCTCAACATGTCATGACCATCTGTGGCATGAGTCTGTGTAGAGTTGGATCTCCTCTACGAGCATCCAATTCGAATCCGACTGGGGATAGAAGGGTCGACCTAGTTTCAACAAATTTTTTATGAAAACATGCCATCATATTGTGGTGAATGCAAACGGATAGGACATGATCTTCAATCCTGCCGGTATAACACATCATTGCACAAGTCTGATTTGCCCCATTCATAACAACAATCAAAACCACTCCCACAAGGAAAGCAACCAACAGCTCCCTCTAATGTCACACAACCCCTTAAGAAAGCCAATGAGGTGCCGTAAATATGGACACTTCCACTACTGTCGTGAGGCTGCTGTTGAAAGATGTCCCTCCCGGTGAAGATTCACCATCTTCGGATGATACACCGTAAGTAATTGATGTTGATGTTGTCGCTCTAAATTCCAATTCTACTATTGTACGTGTGAGGCCACAGTTGCAAGAGATCGTTGCCGGTGACGCCCTATGGATGCGCTGCCATGATAGTAACCAAAATATACTGATGGTTTTGTCACACCCTCAACTCAATGACTCTCTGGCGAACATCGATCAATTGATGTCGCTACTGTTACTGAGAGTTCTCCATGTTCAAGAATTCCAGCTATTGCGCAGATAGAATTGCCAATCAAAGCTCTTGTTTTGCACCCGGTTCAACAAGCCTCGGAAGATCATCGATCTATTGAAGATGTTGCTGCTACTGAGAATTCCACCCAATCACCTTCGACGGCTGTGTAGAAAACGCTTCTTGGACCCCACACCCTTTCAGCCCAAATTGTTGTTGCTTTGTCCTCTGATGTTGTCGCTGCAATAGATTCTCCTTCGAGCTCAAAGGCTGCCGCCAGTAATGGTGGAAAAGCAGCACATTCAGAAGAGGAATCCCGGCGTGAATTGCCTGATGGTGCCGCTGCTGCGGAAAACATGGAAAACCGGCGTGAGTCAATGGTGACTCAATAATTTTGGGAATCACTGCTGATTTCGGGGTCTGAGATTGCGCCCCTACCCTTTGTGCAATAAAATCATTCAGTTGGTCAACAGAACCCGAAGTTAGAGTCCCTATCTCACTCTACTTCATCACATCCGGATCCTCAAGTTTTAAATATTGAGAAGTCAAAATCAGACTCCTTAACTCCGCGAACAAATTATCCCCAAATTTCTCCTCCAGATAATAACGAGATTTCCTCTAAAAATAGCCCTCAAAACAGCTCCACAAAAAAGCTAAATCCAGCTGCTATGGAATTCTCCTATCCTTCTAGCCCTTAAATCCCAAATTCAAACACTATTCTACCACAATCTTCTCCCTCAATTTCCGAAAAATTATCCACTCAAAATTCTGCTAACAGCTCTACACAAAAATTAAATCCTTTAGTAGCCGATTTTTCCTTTTCTCCTCGATCACAAGTCTCGCTACTCGAAATTCTTCTCCCTATTTCAGCATCGAAACCCAAACAATATTCTAAAGATGATATGGATGTAGGGATAAATACTGAGCATTTTAACCCAAGTTACTCGATTGAAGAAACAAATTCTAAAGGCAGACTAAATCATGCTTCCAATGGTTCTGATGATGAAGATTTCGATATGGAATACAAGTCTTTGATTACATGGACATGTAGACCATTTGGACTTGAGATTGTAGTAACTCTACGCACATACGAAAGTGTAAAGAGTGAATCAATGGGTTTAAACTACCATACTTAATCTAATGACTAGGTGAGATTGAAAGAAGATTCTAATCGTTGAGTTCTACCGCACCTGTGAAGTAGTCATTGAGTTTTTCCAGACAAGGAAATTGCTACGGAAGCTCAATGCCACGGGGATAACTCCAATCCCTAAAAACTCAAACTCTCATACAGCAGGAGAGTATAGCCCGATTTCTTGTTATAATACATTGTAAATGTATTACAAAGATCAGTTGTAATAGTTTAGGATGTATTCTGCCACAGATAGTAGGGCAAAATCAGTCAGCATTTGTTAAAGGTAGACTCATTATTCATAACATACTACTTATACAAGAATTTTTCAAGATGTACAGATGGAAGAATGCTTCTCCATGGTGCATGATGAAGGTTAACTGGCAGAAGGCGTATGACTCCCTGGAGTGGTAGTTCTTAGAAGAAGTACTTAGAGCTTTTAAATTTCCAGTTAAGTTTGTCAACGGGATTTTGGAATGTGTTACATCTTGCAATTGCTCTTTGAACTTGAGTGGTGGGATGACTGGGTATTTTGAAGGCAGAAGGGGTATTAGGCAGGGTGATCCAGTTTCCTCGATACGGTTTTTATTGGCTACGGAATACTTAAGTAGAATGTTTAAGTATCAAATAGCTAAGGGACAGTTTCATTTCCATCCTAAGTGTCAGAAGTTTCAAATTACCAACTTGTGTTTTGCAGATGATGTAATCATCCTGTGTAGAGCTGATAAGGAGACAGTTACTAGTAAGAATGTGATAAAGGGGTTTGCTGCATGTTCTAGACTTAAAGAAAATTTATCCAAGTCTCATATCTATTTTGGGGGGATTAATGAAGAGAGAAGGAGGAGCTAACAGAGATCACTGGGTTCATCAGGGAGAGTTTCCGATGAAATATTTGAGAATTCCAATTTCTCCAAATAAATGGAATAGTATGGATTGCCAGGTGTTGTAGACAAAATAATTGCTAGGATTAGATGCTGGACTACTAGACATCTATCCTCTGCAGGGAGGATAGTATTAGTTAACTTTGTATTGTTAACAATGCATTATTATTGGGCTTCAGTTTCTTTACCGCCTAAAGAGATCATTACTCAAATTGTAAGAGTATGTAGAGAATTTTTGTGGGGAAAGAAGGAGAATGGGAGAGCTTATGCACTAGTAGCTTGGGAGGATATTTTTCAACCTCAAAATGGGGGAGGATTGAATATAAAGGAGCCAACAATCTGGAATAAAGCAGCCTTATGTAAGCAGATATGGCTTTGGCAGAGAAGAAGGAAAACCTATGGGTCAAATTGTGCCATGCATACTATTTTAAAGAAAAGGACATATGGAGTTATCAGCCACCTCATGATGTATGTTGGCATTGAAAGAAGCTGATGAAACTTAAAGATAAATTGAAGGAAGGTATGGTTAAAGGGAAATGGGATGGAGAGAGAAATAGGGTATATTCGACTAAGTCAGGATACAAATGTCTTTGAGGTAGTGGACAGAAATGAGGGAGGCCAACATGGTATGGAGTAAATACAACATATCTAAACATAGCTTTATCTTATGGTTAGCTATGAAGTCAAGGTTGCTGACAGCAGAGAGGATGAAGAAAATGCATATCATTGATCAACTAGTGTTGTGTAGCCTGTGTTACAGTGAAGAGGAAACTTTGGATCATTTGTTTTTTAAGTGTACATACTCAAAAAAGATACTGCAACAAGTTGAAATGTGGATGCAGTACAACAGTATACCAAAAAGACTGGCACAATGGAAAAGAAGATTGACAAGAATACTGTTTCAAAGCAAATAAACAGAGAATACTCAGGAGTGCTTTAGCGGCTATGGTATATCACATATGGCATCAAAGAAATGCCGTTTATCATGGAGAAAAATTGGTACCCTCTAATGTAGTGTTTCAGACCGGAAGTTTTGCGGAGATTAAAAGTGGTATGTAAAAAGTTCATAGGAGTGAAAAAGAGTTTGAACAGAAGATAGGTTTGGATGTTTGAATCCGTACTAAGTTGTAATAGAAGATTTATGTTTGTAAACATGCCTGGTCTGTTGAGAAGAAAGTCAATTCACCTTTCATCAAAAAAATAAAAAAAGAAAAGAAGAAGTTAGAAGTGCAAAAGGCAATGGCTCCTTAGTTTCCAAACTCTTATTGGTATAATTAGGTTGAATGAACATGACCTTCAGTACATCTTAGAAACCTTGTTGGCCTTCCTATTATCCTAGCCCTACTTTCCTTGTACTATTTTCCTTTTCTTGCTACTTTATTTTCATCCTTTATCTTTCCTTGCTTGTGTATTCAATATTTTGTTCTTGTTGTAATCGTCTTGATACGAATCTTGAGACGAGATGATTGAATTACCTCAAACGCGGAAGCTATGAATTTTCCAAGACTTGATAACTTGTGACACCAATGGAGAAGACTTCAAACCCCACAAAAAAAGAGAAGAAGAAAAAGAGAAGAACGATGCAAACCACAAAAATTTTCACCAAAGAATGGAAAGATTCGAAAGATGAAAAATTGTGTTTTGGTGCAATCCAATCGGTTCCTCTCTAACAACCCTATCCCTTAAATTTATGGATAGAATGGCTAGTGAAAAAGGCTCAATTGAACAAACTAACAAAGCTTCACGCGTGAAGAGCACTTAAAATCACGCTCACGCGTCAACAAAGCACAAACAAGTGTGCAATGCACTAATCTTCGAAAAGAATAGAAAAAAAACAAAGAGTTTCCTCTCGTCTCGTATTGAAATATCAATTATTATCAAAGGCATATATAATTGGGTCGACTAGCCCCCCTTTATATAGATATAGGTTGGCTTGGACAAAAAGAAATCTGAATACAAGTTCAAATCGGATTTGACTTCCTAAAGTTTCATAATATAACTTAAATAAGATTTAAATAAATAGTTGCACATGTCACAATTATTTAAAACATTCGAGTAGCTTCTAGAATGCTTGGAGAGTTGGCCATAATTGTAAAATTACGAAAAATCCTTTTCCTAATTGAAATAGGAATGTTGGGAAAATTCTGCCGCGCACTGTCGACCTTCTCGTCGGCCAACAGTCTGCTCGACGCAATCCTATCGACTTTGTTGTAGACCAACAGCCTACTCGACACCATGCCGCCAGCTTTGTTGTCGATTTCTTTACCTCGACCAAGAGCTCAACGTGCACTAAAAGCTTGAATTCCACTCCACGATAAACATAAAACTCATGGAATTGAATCGACATTAAGAGCTTGTATATCCATGAACAACTTATTGAGTGATTCATTCATTTTCTTCCTTTGAGACCTCGTCATAGGACCTCCAGTATTGGCTAATGGATCTTGAATCACCCTTTGAGCTTGAACTTTATTGTGTGGTTGAACATGGACTTGTCCTTGAGCCTGATCACCTTGGATGTTCACATCATTAGGTTTCCCGTCAATCTCAATTGTTTGGCCATCATGTCGATGCTATCTTGTCAACTTCATTGTTGACGTGATTCTATTTTGACACGAACCATATTTTGGCTTCAATCATCCATCATCCTTGATCCCAACCTCAATATGACAACATACACCCCCTATCTAATTACAATCAATGTAATAATCATCATAGTTAGGTATGACACTCAACGGGCTATCCAGGATCAGATCACGTCTCTTTTTCTCAATCCCTCACAATTTAGCACTAGTTTAGGAAATAGCCTCCTTGTGGGATCGGCCCTTACTTGCACAACACAACGACAGGGTTACTCTTGCATCTTGAGTGGGTGCAAACAAGGTTTTTATTTATTTGTTTGCGTATGTGTACTTCTCATATACATCCGAATCGCACCACAACAAGACTCCTACTCAGTTATTGGGCTCGATATTGGAACTCCTTGGGCCTAATATCCCTGGTCAAAATTCATAACAAGTGATGTCAGAGCAAAAGGTTGGTAGAACCTAGTGGGCTATCTGGACCTTTGGGACTTGTGCACCTGGTTGGACCATAGAACTCGGTACTTTGAAAGTTGTCTCATTTCCGATTTGGAGTAGAGATGGGCCTGTTTCGGTTACAAGTAGAAAAGGAATTGGCTTTGATGTGGTGAGCTACTCCATGAAGGAAGGATATTGTTGACGTCATGAGTAGGAATAGTTTTCCGACATTGGTATCAAAGAGCGATAGAGAATAGTTAATAAGTAAGTTGGTCCCAAAACCTATCATCTTGAGGGTTTAGATCGAGGTGGATTCCTATTTACTTATTGGGCTCGACATTGGAGCTCCATGGGCCTAATCTCCTGAGCCAAAATTCCCATTAGTTTTATTTCACCATTATTAAATCTTTATTTTTATTAATTTATCATGTTTTTGTACATATGATTATTGTGATTAATCACTTTTCATCAAAATTGTAAAACAGTTTTGTGCGCATACATATATAGATATGAATATATACATATATTGCACGTATATATACATGTATTTATGTATGTATGTATTTATGAAAAGAGGGAGCAAAGGCCCGAATACAACAACACATTTTTTTAAAAAATAGTGATAGACGAATCTAACAGTATGCTACTAAATAGAGACTTACTTTGAAACATCAAATTATTCTACCCACATGATGTTTCCGTACCTCCGTTAGATAATAAATTTGCTGGTCCAGTGAATATTCTATGTGTGTCTAATTTGGACATCCCAATTACGTTAGAATAGGGATATGATTCAAACGGTATCATCTTCACCCTATTCATCCTATTTTATTTTTGACATTTAAATTTTCATGCCCCATCTAACAGATGGGTTTAACATCAAGTAGATCTATGTGACAATGATAAAATAGATTCTTTAAAAACATCGGTTGTTTCTCTATAATTCACAGTGAAGTCTTTGCTATTGTTTTTTTCCCCTTTTTTTTTGAGAAATACATTTTTTTTAAAATAGATAGTTTAGGACGATATTCAGGTCCCAACTAACCCAAAAATACTCAAGGGTTATACCCAAGAGGTATGTTTTGAGCCAGCCAGTGCTAGATAGTACAATGCACCCACGAGATATACCCAAGGGATGGACATTTATACTATCCAGTTCCCTACCATCATCCCTCCCTAGTTGATTTTATTTCACAGTCCCCGAGTCAATCGAAATAGGCAGTACATAAAAACTTACCTATTTTACATCAGACAAACTGAGTTCTAACATATGGGAAGGAAGATTGATCTAGAATGAATAATCCTTTTACAACTCGTGGCAAAAAAGCTAGTCTAGAGTACCATTCCGAGGAAACATTTGATGCATATTTTGCTAATCGATCAACAACTGAATTAGCCTCCCTGCATACATGTGAAATTCGGTAATTGTTATTCTGTATAAGAAAAATCATTTCCTGCAAATGCATGTAATAATTCCAAAAAAAACCTTTATTCGACTTCAAAGTGTCAGCTAGGGTTTTGTTATCCGTTTGAAGTTCCACATTGAAAAGTACCAACGAATCACATTTCCTTAAGCCAAATAAAGCACAAAAAATTTCAGCTTTGAAGCAGTCTCCCTCTCCCAAATAACAACTTTCCTCATACACAAAAAGGCAACCTTCCCTCGTATCACAAATCCATAACCAGCATCATTTAAACGTGATGAACCATCCGTGTTTAAAATGTAAGAATTCGCTGCTGGAGGCGTCCAAGCCACTTTCCAAACCATAGGCCAAATAGTACGACTTAGGTTTATGCCAAGGAGACTTTTGAAAAATTCCTTTTCCTCCTCACCTCGAACCTTCAAATCATGTATCATCATAGTAGATCAAATCTGATCCGTAATGGCACGAATAATGCTCTGAACATTAGGCCGAATTCCATCATAAATAGCTTTGTTACACGCTTTCCAAATTTTTTTTTGGTAAAAAGGTAAATTTTCTATTAAGGATAAATTACCAAAAAGTACAATCTCAACTGTACAGATATCTCCTCTTCTGGCGACAAAACTGCATTGCTTTACATTCTCTACACTATCTCTAAAGGCATTTAACAATACATATCAAAATCTACAACTATTTCGGAAAAAAACAAGCTACATAATCAACCAGTATGGCTAAGGGAAAAATTCCTGCAGAATCTGATCTTCCTTTGTGGTTCTGCTTTTACTTTGTCTGTTGAGAATTCTGATTCGAACTTCTCTTTGTATCAGCATCAATATCTTCTATTCGGCTCCTCCCATATGTGATAAATGCAAGCCAAACCGCTGCAAGCAAAACTGCTCTTTTCAGTTTCGCATTCTTCCACATTTTCATAATTTGGTTCTTCCATCTATCAGCATTTTCTGAGATATTTGCACACATCAACCATTTTCTTATACTATCCAACAACTCATTTGCAAACTAACACTGGAAGTACAAATGATCCACTGTTTCAGGTTGCTGCTTACATAATAAACAGCTAGGATCAGGTACAGTCATCTGCATTCTCATCAACCTGTCTCTAGTCCAAAGTCGCTTTCTCCACGCTAACCACATAATAAAGGCATGCTTGGGTATAGTCCCTTTTGCCCATATACAAGATTCCCCTTGCTATTTTTCTCTCTTCTTGGTGAGCCATTGGTAACCCAAGGAAATCGAGTAGAAACCTTTACTGTTAGCTAACTAGTAACTTCCCATAAATCCCTCCTTCACTAAGTGCTGGATTTTTAATATTTGCTTCCACTGCCAGCTTGAGTCTGGTTTCACTTGCACCTCCCAAAAATCACCATCGATCCTTTATATAGACTGTATGTATCCATCTCACCCATAACATATCCTTTTTTAGAGCTAAATGCCAAATCTGTTTTATAATAGCTGCTAAGTTCCAGAGTTGTGCATCTCGTATACCCAGTCCACCTTCCACTTCATTATAACATACATCTTCCCATTTGACTAAAGCTAGAGCTCGACCACCCATTTTACAGCCCCAAAGAAATTCTTTACAAATTCTATTGACAGCAGTAGTAACACTTTGCCGCAGTATAAAGATGGAGCCCCAGTACGAATGCATAGACATGAGCACAGAATTAATTAACATTAATCTTCCAGCAAAAGAAAGATGCCTATTACTCCAACACATAATTCGGGCTACAATTTTGTTTATAACCCCCTAACACTCCACTTGCGACCATTTCTTCGGGGACAATGAAACTCCTAGATATTTCATTGGGAAAGAACCAACAGCAAAATGAGTAATACTACATAGTTTTTCTTGTAACTCCACTCCAGCCCCTCCAAAATAAATGGATGATTTCTCATGATTTGCAACTAAGCCTGTGGTCTCTGAGAACTCCCTAAACAGTCTCCTGACCTTTTTTACTATACTTACATCTGCTTTGCAGAAGATCATAAGATCGCCTGCAAAGCAAATGTTACTGAGTTTTAGCTCTTTACATTTCGGGTGGTATTTGAATCCTGACATAGCAGATTTCTTTAAAATCCTTGTTAAATACTCCATAACTAACATGAACAACAAAGGAGATATAGGATCTCCTTGTCGTAAACCTCTTCTTCCAGGGAAAAAACTAGAACAACACCCATTTATCATTAGTGAGTACACAGGAGTTGTTATACAGGCTTTAATCTAAATTCTGAACTCTTCTAGAAAGCAAAACCCTACTAGCATTTGTTCTACAAATCCCCATTCCACATAGTCATATGCTTTCTTTAAATCTATTTTCATCATAACTCTACCACTAATTCGTTTTCTCCTATACAACCTAATTAATTCTTGGGTGATCAAAATATTGTGAAGCATTAGCCAATTTTTTACAAATGCATTCTGGTTTTCATCGACTAGAATGGCCATAACATCTTTCTGTCTATTACACATAACTTTAGAAATGCACTTATAAACTACGTTACAACAGGCTATAGGCTTGAATTGACTAGCAGGCATAGGAGATTCAACTTTAGGAATTAGAACAAGATTCGTAGAGTTTACATGTTTTTGTACCTGTCTTGTGGCTAGAAATTCCTGCACAGCATCAATCACGTCATTTTCCACCATTGTCCAAGCAGACTTGAAGAAGCCATCTCCATAACCATCCGGCCCCGAGCTCTTGGTATCATTCATTTCCCATAGAGCATTCTTGATCTCTTCCCTTCGTACAGGTTTGATGAGCCAAACCTGTTGTTCAATTGACAGAACTGTGCCCATCTGGAAAACATCCCAATCAGCTGCACTTCTATTAGTATTTTCAACCAATAGTCTCTGATAAAAATCCACAAAGTGTTGTTCTACTCCTCCCCAGTCATTAATTGTTTCCCTGCATCATTTGTGACTGTCCAGATCCGATTCTTCATTACTCTGACTTTCGGTTTAGAGTGAAAGAATTTGGTGTTCTCATCTCCTTCTGCCACCCACTATTCTTTTACCTATTGCTGTAGAAAACTATGTGCAGCTCTATTAGACTGAACATACTCCTCAAAAGCCAACCTTTCTTCCTTCTGATAGTCTTCATTAACAGGATTACTACTCAACTGCACCTGCTTTTCCTCCCACTTAACCTTATCCTTCTGAGCTTTAACCACTATATCCGCAAAGCACTCCCAGTTTAGTGCTTTTAATTGTGGTTTAAGCGTTTTCAACTTGGTACAAAGCTGATACATTTTTGTCCCCTTTACTGGTTTTCCCCAACTTCTTTGCACCACTTCTAGAAATTTAGATGTTTGACTCCACATGTTGAAGTATTGAAACGGTTTTGCTTTAGTCTGAACTTCAACAAAAACTTGCACCGGCATAGGAGAATGATCTGAGATCCCCTACGTGAGTACGGATGCCACTGAATCAAAATAATTATCAATCCAATCCCCGTTTACAAATGCCCTATCCAATTTTGAATGTACTCTATCGGCCCCATATGCTGATTACACCATGTAAACATTTTACCATTCTGTCTCAAATCCATCAATTGACATTCATCCATACATAGCTGAAACTCCTCAAAATCCTGCAATGTGACAGGTCTATCACCCACCTTTTCCTCTAGTTTCAAAATGTTGTTTAAGTCCCTCATTAGTATCCATGCTCACGTTGTGTGCTTAGAAATCTTTACCAAATCACACCACAACTGTCTTCTCTCCTCTACTACATTCGAACCATATATACCAGTGAAGTAAAAACAGCTATTATCCTTTTTACGTCTAACCTGACAATTAACTAATTGATCAGATTGACTTATAGGATCAACAGTCAAGCTATCATCGCATAACAACATAATTCTTCCCTTTTCATGACTTGCATAATTGGTACACCAGTTCCATCCCATCCAGTTCTACTTCAAGTATAGCTTCTCCTCTTTCTTTTATCATCTTAGTCTCTACTAAACAGATTAAACTAGCTTTATAAACATTCATCATTCCTTGCACTTCTTTTTGTTTTAAAGCGGAATTTAAACCCCTAATATTCCAACTAAGCAGGCTACACATGATTAACAGGTTCTTCATCGAGCAGTATGCCCAACTTAGTCCCTCCTTTCTCCTGTGTCCCTATAAAAGGCTGCACAACAGCTGTTTCCTGAGTATCTTTGATGACTAAGCCATTGCCTGCATGTTTCACTATCAGAAGACCAGCATATTTCTTTGGTGTCTCATAGTTGCCCACACCAGTAGGCTCTTTGTTGGACGTCTCAGTTAGAGACTCTCCATCAGAACCCTCCTTAGTAACCAGGCCATCCAGAGACTCACCCACATTATCTTTGCTTTCTTTGCTCTTACCAACCTTCTCCAACTTGCAACTACCTGCTTGGGTTTAGCATCAACCTTCACCTTGTTCAACCTACAATTTTCAGTAACTTGACCAAATCCCTTGCAGCAATTACATTTGGTAGGAAGCCACTCATATACAACCTTCTGAACTCTGACATTCCCAGACTCATCTTCAAACAGAATATTATCTTGCACTGTATCAACAATTTCCATTTCTACGAGAATTCTAGCATATTGGACTCTGCTTTTACTCATAGTACATTCATCTGCTAAAATTGGGCATCCTATGGCACTAACAATTCTGCTTAAGGAAGACTAATTCCAATATTTCAAATCCAAACCGTGCAAATGGATCCACACTGGTACTTTTTCAACTTCCCGGTAATTCAAACCCATATTAACAGACCATGGTTTTACCACCAGTGGCTTAGACCCAAAATGATAAATATTTGCACCTGAAACTTCATCTCGAGCATGCATTGAAGTAAAACATACAAAAAAACAAACCAGTAGGCAATCGGATTACCTTGTCTATGCCCAGCCTCTCCCACAGCTTCTTACAGTGAGCCTCCATCACCCACACCGGAGGATATACCAAGCACAAAACACACAACCGTTCATTCCCAATACTCTTCTGATCTGCCCCACTTTTTGCCCCTCCACCTGTTTTGGCATAATGAACTGCATCTTCCCAGTCTGCAACCTGAGCTTGCTGATGTCAAACGTCTTCCAGGCCTGTTGACTTTCAACCTGTAAGTAAATCAATCCTAACACAACGGAATAAACACAGAGTGGTTTCATACCAAGATCAATTTGTAATCTATGAATAATATAAGCAGTTCATAATTGTGTACCTTTAACAGCTAATAGCAATCACGATCAACACACGGTGATGTTTGATCACAGAGCTGTTCAAGTGTCCAGCCTCTAATGGTATCCACACGAACATTTCTTGGGACACAGACACAAGGCATGACAGCTAGTTCTCTGGATTGTAAACTAGATTAATTCAAGAACTTGTGTCTGTGACTTATTTATATAAGTCTATGACTTTGGATAATTATCATAAAGCCCATGACTTATTTATTAATAAGTCCTTATGATTAATTTATCACATAAATTAATCTCTTAATTATCCCAAGTGATTGTCCTATTGTATGTGACCCTTTAGGTTTCTAAAATACGTTGACAATAAATATAAATTCTAATACTAGTATTAGTTGGCTTTTGGACATAAAACCAACAAACTCCCACTTGGAAAGACAACTAGCCAGGATTAAAAACTTATATTTATAGATCAAGAATGGCCTCTAGCCAGGCATCATGACCACCCAAGTATTAGGAAAAGTCATGTGATCGACTTCACCTTTCCATGCACAGATTCCGTGTAATTATTATCCCTTCACCATCCTATATCCAAATTAGTTCAAGAGTAAGGGTAAGTTCTAACTCTATAAGAACTAATCAATTATTTTCTTGTTCTAGAAATATAACTCAGTTGAAGTTGAAATTAGAACAATTCTAAAATCTCTTCTAGTTTGCGCAAACATTTTTGAGTCACAATTCCAACAAGTGGCCATTAAAGCATATACTCTTCTTTATTAGAAGTCGTAAATCCTTTATTGATCATAAACTTCCTTCCATGTTTCATACTGTACTCAGCTCTAAAAGCACACATAACCAACTAAGGTCAAGGACCAAAAGAGCTAGAACATAGTAATCCACACTCCGGATACTCTTATAATCTCAAGTCGAAGGATCACTTATACTACCGCCTTGTAGAGATTATTTCCATTAGCACTTAAATAAATTACCTTATGAAAATCTCTAAGCAGGTCAATGCAATGTACTTGTTCTCTAACAAGCATCCACATATTTGCTTTTGTGTCGCCACAGAATAGTCAATGAGATCTACTAACTCTTAATTTAAAAGTAAGCAAAACATGTGCTAGTCTATCCGTATGAACAATATCCCATCTTGTTAATACTACGACTAGGGATAGTTTAAGAATAATATCTAAAAATATGAATAATCTCATTATCATAATTCTTATGATTTCTTCTATACGAATATCATTCTAGGGATTTTACCATTCATTTATGTAATTAAACAAGTAAAATGAATGATAAAAAATTCCATATGTCCATATTGCATAAAATATAAAGAAATACAAAAATTAATTGCTTTTCGTCCATTTTGTCCATATATTGAATAAAACTCTCCCACTCCGACTAAAACCAACTGATAAACACATTTACCATAAGAGAAAATTTCTTCAACTAGGATTTCTATCTTGAATCATTGATCAAATATCAAATGACAAAACCACGTACATCACTGGATCATTTATGAGACAGAATTTTTCAATTGATGAAAAAAACTGAAATTCAATAGAGAAATTCTTAATCCAATAGTGTTCTAAACTCTTTTAGAAACTTTGTGTAATGGCATAAGTTGTAACTACAATATAGTATTATACATGGAACACTTCCAACATGTGATACTATTATTAAGAGTAAACACATTCAAATTGTTATCACCTTCAAAAGATGAATTAACACAGGTAAAAATCTACGATTACACCAATGAGAATATCTAAACTCTCGATTATAATTTTCACCATGAGTTAATCAACATGCTCTTAACACTTAGAGCATGATGGCTAAGATCAAATACTTATATATGCAAACAAGCTAGATCCAATAGTGAAACTATAAGGAAATAATTGTGCAACAAGTATATACTAAACAACTTTAGTATTACATAGACCATGCAATATTTACAAATCTATTCGCATAGATCATGACTTCCCAAGTCCAAATTACTATTCTTAACTCTTAGGAATAATAACTAACTCAATGATAATAAAACTATGAAATCAAGGTGTTTATTTTCTTTCTATATATTATGTCACACATAAAGTAACAGAAAATAAACTCAATTTTCCCACTCAAAAAACTGAATGCACGAGACATCCAATTATTTTAATAAAATCAAACACTTTGATTTTTTTAAAAAAAATGCATGAATCCAAACTAGATTCATGTTTCTTGTATACTCTCTTATGATTTTTGGATATAGAGTTTAAAATTATATCTTATATAAATAACTCCTTTTGCAAAATGCAACTTTGATATCCTTTTATCATAATATGCAACTATTGCTAACATACATCATTATGTGATTAAAATTAATGTTCTATAAGTTGAACTTACTATTTTGTGGCTGTGAACAACTTCACATTCTTTTATTACTCCCACTAACCTTTTTGAAATACACACTTCATTTCTAAAAGTTAATGTGCTGCGAGAAAATAATGAGTCGCTAGAATAATAAATTAAAATAAGTAACCGAACTCTTTTTGGATACTTCACAAACAGTTAAGGACTAATCAAATGTTAACATAAAAAGTGGCAACCTAAACTTTCATGTAAATTTTATTGACCTATGTGACTCATATCTTATATGGTCTATAATCAACTATTGTTTTAGAACATTCATTACGGGAGAGAACAAATGGCATAACTTAAGACTTTTTATGAAACATATCTCATATATTTAATCTTACCTTATACAATACTATACTTCTATAGTTTGTATAACTTACTTAGATAACATTTTGTTTGATCAACGTAAGGAATATCATGATCATATCATAATATTATTAAACCTTCATCGAAACTCTAACTTCCTTTTAGACTTCGATGAACTCCTTCAAACTCGACACTCTATACTTAAGAAGTATATTTTAAACACCAAAACCAAGCGAGTTGCCTTCTGGTGTTTGCATTCCGATCTTGTGGATCTAACTCATCCTTGAGTCTCCATGATTGACACTCATCACTCAACCGAAGAGCTTCTCCCACCAGTGGTGCACTGTGCAGAGTTCTGTTTGCTGATGAGCCTTCGATTTCAGAAACAAGACAATTCAACTCCTCATTTTGTGCCTCAATAACCTTCTTCCCATATCTATCCTTAGATGCTATGTCCTGATTAATTGAGCTTGCCAATCGAATTTTTCCATCCCCCAATTGATTCTTGACCTCTTTCTGGTGCACACAGGGGAGTGGTATTTGAAGGGGCAAAGGGGTTCAGTTTGGAAGAGGAAGACGAAGAATGGAAGAGTTTCAATTAAATGCAAAAGCCATTAAAACCTTGGAAATTGTGGCTGACTAAGGGGGCCTTTAAACGGACGCGATTGAATTCGAAATTTGAAAAAATCGGGAAATTCTCCCCCCAAACTTAAACTATAAATGAAGTTCAAAAAGTAATTTGTAGAAAGTGTTGTCCAGTTGTTCTTAATCAAGCGAGTGAATTCCCCACTTGCGTGAGTGACGTCAGGGTTTGAGTGACTTACAGAATCAAGTTGTTGTAGATTCACTCGGCTGAGTGACCTTCTTCACTCCTGGGAGTGAGTTTACCTGAGGCCTTTTATGTTTGCACTTTCTGAAATCAAATTAGGGTGGCAAATACCTCCTCTGTTCCTGCAAAATTAGCATATCAACAAAATTAGCCACACAAAAGCAAAACGCATAGGTTGCCTCCCATAAAGCGCATTGGTTTTAAGTCCCATGCCAGACTTCAAAAGAATTTTAGTTAAGCTCCTTCAGGACTAGAACATGATTGTCCTGTCCTTTACTCCCTTATGTCAATCCAAGGTATTGTTTTAGCCTCTGCCTGTTAACCAAAAAGGTGTTGCCATTTTGTGGATTCATGATTTCCACTGCTCCTTGATTTAAAACCTTGTTGATTCTGCAAGGGCCAGTCCATCTTGACTTCAACTTTCCTGAAAAGAACTTCAGCCTGGAATTGAACAATAAGACTTCTTGCAATCATTGCAGTTTCTTCTTCACAATATGTTGATCATGATAGGCCTTAGTTTTCTCCTTGTAAACTCTGGATGATTCATATGCCTCCAGCCTGAACTCTTCCAGCTCATTCAATTGCATCAATCTGAGTTCCTTGCTTCCCTTTGGATCAAGATTCAGTTCCTTAACAGCCCAGTAAGCCTTATGCTCCAATTCTACTTGCAAATGGCATGCTTTCTCAAAGATCAGCTTGAATGGGGACATACCAATGGGGGTTTTATAGGCTATTCTGTATGCCCACAGAGCTTCATCCAATCTTGACGACCAATTCTTCCTGGTAGAGTTGACAACTTTTTCCAGGATTCTCTTCACTTCCCTGTTTGACACTTCTGCTAATCCGTTTGATTGTGGATGGTATGGTGTTGATACTCTGTGCTTGATCCCATATTTCTTTACCATGGTTGCCAATGACTTGTTACAGAAGTGTGATCTTTCATCACTGATTATCATTCTGGGTGTACCAAACTTGGTGAAGATGTTTTTCCTTAAGAACTTGAGAACAATCTTGGCATCACTGTTTCTTGCAGCTACGGCTTCTATCCATCTTGATACATAGTCCACTGCCAGCAAGATGTAGGAATTTCCAAAGGATGACACAAAAGGACCCATGAAATCTATCCCCCATATGTCAAACAGTTCCACTTCAAGCATGTTCTGTTGTGGCATCTCATTTTTCCAGGAAATGTTTTCTGTCCTTTGGCATCTGTCACAGCCCTTGACAAATTCGCGTGAATCTCCGAACAGGGAAGGCCAATACAGTCCAAATTGCAGAACCTTGATTGATGTTCTTTGACCATGTCCACCATATGGGGAGCTATGACATTTGTGGAACACTTCTGCAAATTCGATTTCTAGAAGACATCTTCTGATCAATTGGTCTGCACATATCTTAAATAGGTAGAGTTCATCCCACGGGTAGAGTTGAGCATCATGAAGGAATCTTTTGCACTGTTGAGGAGTGTAACACCAGCAGCAACAAAGTTAGCAAAATCTGCAAAGCGGGGTCTGTTACCTGTCACTCCCATGAGTGTGCCTGTCACCTGTCACTCCCATGAGTGTGCCTGTCACTCGCCAGAGTGACTCATCAGGGAATTTGTCTAAAATTGGAGTTGTATCTTCTGGAATTTCTTCAAGTCCAGATGGTCTGCCACTTGATTTTCAACACCCCTTCTGTCCTTTATCTCCAAATCAAATTCCTGTAACAGTAACACCCATCGGATCAATCTAGGCTTAGATTCCTTTTTATTGATTAAATACCTGATGGTCGCATGGTCTATGTAGACTATGACTTTCATTCCTAGCAAATAAGATCTGAATTTGTCAAATGCAAACACAATTGCCAACATTTCTTCTCTGTAATGGTGTAGTTGACTTGTGTAGGATTGAGAGTTTTACTAGCATAGTAAACGACATGCAGCACCTTATTCCTTCTCTCCCCAAGTAAAACACCAACTGCAAAATCACTAGCATCACACATTAGTTCAAAAGGCTGTGACCAATCTGGTGTGATGATTACAAGTGCAGAAATGAGATTCTTTTTCAGTTCAGTAAATGCATTTAGACAGAATTCATCAAAAAAAAAAAGCAGTGTCTCTTTCAAGCAAATTGCAAAATGGTTTAGAAATTTTTGAAAAATCCTTAATGAACCTCCTGTAAAAGTTAGCATGGCCTAGGAAACTCCTTACTCCCTTGACTGTTGTTGGTGGGTTGAGCCTTTCTATGACTTCAATCTTTGCCTTGTCCACTTCAATTCCCTTCTGTGAGATCTTATGCCCCAAGACAATCCCCTCAGTTACCATAAAATGGCACTTCTCCCAATTGAGGACTAAGTTTGATTCTATGCATCTCTTCAGTATCAGTCCAAGATTGTCCAGGCATGCATCAAGCAACTTGCCAAAGATTGAGAAGTCATCCATGAAGATCTCAATTATATCTTCCACCATATCAGAGAAAATGGCCATCATACATCTTTGAAATGTTGCAGGTGCATTGCATAGTACAAATGGCATTCTCTTAAAGGCAAATGTGCCATAGGGGCAGGTGAACATCGTTTTTTCTTGATCATCAGGATCTATGGCAATCTAGTTGTAACCTGAAATACCATCAAGGAAACAGTAATACATGAATCAAGCCAATCTATCTAGCATTTGATCAATAAAAGGGAGTGGAAAGTGGTCTTTTCTGGTAGCTTTATTAAGCTTTCTGTAGTCCATGCACACTCTCCATGCATCGTTCAACCTTGTAGGGACCGGCTCTTGAAGATCATTCCTTATTACTATGATTCCTCCCTTCTTGGGCACGCATTGAACTGGACTCACCCACTTACTGTCAGATATTGGGAAGATGATTCCAGCGTTACCCACTTACTGTCAGATATTGGGAAGATGATTCCAGCGTTTAGTAGCTTAATAATTTCCTTCTTTACCACTTCTTTCATGACTGGGTTGAGCCTTCTTTGTCCTTCAATGGTTCGCTTGGCATCATCTTCAAGTAGAATCTTGTGCATACAGATCGAAGGACTGATGCCCTTAATGTCTGCAATCAACCATCCAATGGCCTCTTTGTGCAACCTCAGCACCCTTAGCAACTTATCCTCTTCAGTACCTGTAAGCATAGAAAAAATAATCACAAGTAAAGTGTTACTTACTCCAATATAGGCATATTTCAAATGTGAAGGCAGAGGATTAAGTTCTAGAGAAGGTGGCTCTTCAATTGAATGCTTGAGGCATCTTCCTTCCTTAATCATGTCCAACAGGTCAAAGGGTTGTTGTCTAGGATGCCACTTAGGGGAGTGGTTCAAGTAACTCAGGCAAGTGAGCCTGTACTCATCTCCCCCTTCCTGTTCTTCACTGTTGTCTGGACACAAGAGTTCCTTGAGGAGTTCATCTTGTAGCACTTCTTCTGCCACTGCTTCTTCTACTTCTCCACTCTTCACCATATAGCAGTTGTGGACTTCGGCAGGATATCTCATGTTTTTGAAGATGTTGAAGGTGACTTTCTCCCCATCAAAGTGCAGTGTGATTTTCCCCTTTTTTTTCACCTTGATGATTGCATCACTTGTTGCCAGAAAAGGTCTCCCTAAGATGATGGGCACATCCCTGTCTTCTTCCATGTCCAAAACCACAAAATCTGCTGGGTAAACAAAATTCCCAACCTTCACAAGAACATCATGTAAAATTCCCTTTGGATAGATTAATGACCAGTTTGCCAACTGCAATGTCATGTTAGTAGGCACCAAAAGTTTATCCAGATCAAGCAATTTAAATACAGGCAATGGCATGAGATTTGTACTTGCACCAAGATCTAGAAATGCTTTCAAAAATTCTCTGATTCCTACAGTGCAAGGAAGAGTGAAACTACCGGATCTTTTAGTTTAGGTGGCATTTTTCTTAGAATAGCTGCACTGTATTCTTCATTTAGAGTAATAAAAGCAGAATCATGCACTTGTGGTTTATTAGTTACTAGATCTTTCAAGTACTTGAAATATTTAGACATTTGTTTAAGTGCCTCAACAAGTGGAATGGTGGTATTGCATCATGTGGCTTTTGACTTGGTGCTTGGATTTTGATTTCATCCATTCCAGGTTTTTCCACTGATTGCTCCTGTTTAACCAAATGATCATCATTAGATCATTTCTCAGAAGGTGTTTCCTTATTACCTGCTGGGTCACTCGCAGGAGTGACTTTTTCACTTGGCTGAGTGAGCTGTTTTCTACTTTTGAAAGTGATAGCCTTTGCTTGCTCTTGATCATTTCCCTTGGGATTGACAATTGTATCACTTGGTAGACTTCCAGATGGTCTTTTGGCATTCTGCTTTGCAATCTGGGCTAACTGATTTTCCAGACTCTTGCAAGATACAGCCAAATTCTTAATTGCATTCTGCATAGAAATCCATTCATCTTCCCTCGGTATGTATTGCTGATTAGAACGCTGTTGATTCTGATAATTTGGAGGTTGGCCGTCTTGTCTCTGAAATCCTGGGGCTTGAGTAGGCCTCCAATAGTTTCCTTGTTGTGGTGCATTATTCCAGTTGGGGTGCTACTGGTTTCTCCAATTGTTGAAGTTAGTTGAATTCTCCAGCATTGCCATGCCTAACAAACTAGGCAGCCTCCATTTTGGATGGATAGTTATCCAAATGGTGAGGTCCATCACATAACACACACACTTCAGCCTTGGATTTGGACAGCTCACTCCTCAGTTTTGTCATCTCATTCATCATCAAAGCTATCTGTGCTTCCAGGTGTGTTCTGGGGTCAAGTTCCATCACTCCTAGTTGCTTTGTACTTGCTCTTGGATCAGATTGCCACCTTGAATGATTGGTGGTCATATTATCAAGCAATTGCCTTGCTGCATCAACCGGCTTTATCATGAACACACCACCAGCTGCAACATCAAGGGAGTCTCTTGTGGCTG
The DNA here is from genome assembly GCA_949775105.1 of Oldenlandia corymbosa var. corymbosa. NCBI lineage: Eukaryota > Viridiplantae > Streptophyta > Magnoliopsida > Gentianales > Rubiaceae > Oldenlandia > Oldenlandia corymbosa. The sequence goes on along the minus strand of OX459118.1, from coordinate 19,462,636 downwards.
GTAGCAACCATTGTAGAAGATGCTCAGTTGGAGGTGCTCTTCCAAACCATGCTGAGGGCATTTTCTGATCATTTCCATCAGTCTTTCCCATGCTTCATAGAGTGTTTCAGTTCCATGCTGCTTGAAATTCATTATTGCAGTTCTATGTTGTGCAGCTTTTGCAGGTGGAAAAGACTTTGTAAGGAAGCCTTGTCTTAACTCTTCCCAAGTGGAGATAGAATGGTTGGGGAATGTAATGAACCATGCTTCGGCGTGATCCTGCAAAGTAAAAGGAAATAACCTCAATCTAATGTCATCATTGGATAGGCCTTGAATCCTAAAAGTACTGCATAAACGCAAGAAACTTCTTATATGATCATTAGGATCTTCATGAGGTAATCCATGGAATGGCCAGGCTGACTGAGTCCATTGGATCATTTGTGGTTTTAACTCAAAATTTGTTGCCTCCACATCAAGGAATACTAATGGGGATTGGACTTCTTCTTGTTGTGGAATACAGAAATCTCTGAGCAATCTCTCAGGTTGATTTTGTCGATCCCCACCAGGGTTCCTATTGTTCTCTGGGTTACCACCTTGGTTAGCCATTTCTGATGAACCTTCTTGGCGGTTCTATTGCAACCGATCTTGCTTTCTTTTTGCTGCTCTGGCTCTGCGTATAGTAACTTCAATTTCCGGATCAAAAACTGGTTCACTTCGTTGGTGCCTTTTAGTCGTACATCAAAGAAAAGAAATTAGAAGCTCAGGGGAATTACCAGAGAAGGATTATTCACAAATAAAAAAAAAAAATTTTTGGAGGTTTTACGCCGTCCTCGGCAACGGCACCACTTTCTGGTGTGTGCCGAATTCACCAAAAATAAATACTAGCTGGATTATAATTTTTGTAGATAACGGAAGTTAGGTTGATCCCACGAGGACAGCTAAATCACCTAATTTATTATTAATAGACTACCAGTTCAGACAAGGTGCCACTCAGGGGAATGAAAACGTTCACTTAGGGGAGTACAGACCAGGGGTGTTCATCTCCTCTTCCTATTGCAGTAGTTTTGTAATTTGCACTTTAATGGTTCTGTTCTTGTTCATTCAGCTCAGATGTAACTCTTAGTCAGTTCCCATTTTTTCTAGAGTAATCTTTGTAACTTTAACAATCTATTTTTCAATGATTGAGTCCAGTTATAAAGTCATTAAGATCTCAGGCTTATATGAATGCTCATGTCTGCTAAGTATATTCCTATCTTAGTTAAAACCATAGATTATTACATCTATTTCACAAGTTGAAGTTGAAATAATCCAAACCAAGTTTATCCTTCCAAATTTTCCGTAGTTCTAGCATGCATTGAATTAGTGATCAAGTAACTGAATGTAGAAATACTTCCAACTTAAAAACATAGAACAAAACCAGTGCATTATAACAACTACAACATAGGTTGAGGAGATTAACCCCTAGAAGCTATTTAGCTACTCATACTGGTTGATGCTACTGCTACTACTTCAACAGACATCGGAGAAGTATGCATCAATGAAATGAAATACAAGCTAACAGTTAAAAGAAGATTCAATTCAAGGTGCCACTCCTAGGAATGACAGAGTTCACTCAGGGGACAAGCATGCTCTTTAGTTTTTATTGTGGAACACCTTTATTAACTCCCAATGTGTCTTGTGTCTTGGAGTTGCTTTTTGACCAGCTCAGCCCATGCTTCTCAATTCTGAAATTAGCAGCCCAATTATTACTCCATAAGCCCCCAATTTTCATCACTTGTTGACTCAGGTCCATCCCTTCACAAAAACATAAAACTTACTAAGTAATGTGAAATAATTCTAAGAAGCACCCCCAAATTTTCAACTAATTAGAGAGTAAATTGCATTGCTTTTATATAACAATTTGAACGTTATCACCAAACAAAGATAACATATGGAAGGTGAAATCTGGATCCCCATTCTGCCCAAAACCGCAGGGAAAGATAACAGGCTGTTTCGTTGTCTCTGCATAAAGATCGATATCTTCGTGGGGGTGATCGAATTGCACACATTTCTCATCCGAGATTCCTCCATTAGCCTAGGCTGCATTATGTCATAAGCTGACCTGACTATAAAAGCTCCATTGGAAGTATGATGCCAGAAGAACAAATCATCATCATCCTTAAAATCATGATAGAAATCAGCAAGAAAGGAAAAAATGTGAGCTGGAATTTTATCATGAATTTCACTCAGGAGTTGCGGCCTGTTGAGGAAGAATTCCTTGATACTCAGATTTGGGAGAGGAGGATCATCATGATGATCACCCCAAAGAACGCCATAGGGTGACCAATTATCGTACCAGAAGGAGCGATTTCCTCCTTGCACTATAACCTTGGTATGAAGTATTGCGCGCTGTTCAACCTTCATGATTTGCGTCCATGATGTTTTGCCCTTCACCAAATGAGATAAATAACTCAGAAACCAGCTCCATATACCCTTCTTTTGCTTCCATTTCCACGAGATTTTAACCTTCAAGGCATCAACAAATCCATGCAAACTACAGATATTGAGTCCATTTTCCAAAACTGGAAAAGTTAATCTCTCCCAGGACCACCAATGTTTCTTTTTCTCTTCATTAGCTCTGCGCCATAAGAATCTTTGACAAACATTTTCCATCTTTTGTATAATCACCTTTGGTGGCGGAATGGCAGAAAAAACATGTATTGGCATAGAAGCTAAAACATGTTTAATTAAAATGACGCGGCCACCTTGACTTAAGAGTTTATTTCTCCAACTCAAAAGCTTATTGTTCATGTTATCCAAAAGAAATTGATAGATAGAAGCGTTGCACCTTCCCTGGAACAACCAACATCCAAGGTAAACAAAAGGGAAACCACCTTTCTAAATACTTAAAGCGTTCTGGATGATTTCAACTCTTTGTGTAGGACAATTTTCAGCAACCATGAATGAACTTTTTTGTCAATTAATACGCTGGCCAGAAGCACATTCATAATCATGGAAAAAGGCATTAAGGATATGCAATGGTCTCTTCAAACCCCATGAGAAAATGGTAAGATCGTCCGCAAAGGCAAGGTGAGAAAAAATCATTGAACTTGAAGGAATACCATATGCAGCCACCTTCTCAGATTCAACTAAGACATTAACTCTTCTTGTCATGGCTTCCAAAACCAATAGGAACAATTATGGAGATAAAGGATCTACTTGCTTTATACCTCGAGAAGGCTGAAAAAAGCCAACAGGATCTCCATTTAGCATGATTGAAAACCAGCTATTGCGCAAAGTATTAATGATCAAGAGAACAAAAGCTTGCGGAAACCCAAATTTGTGTAATACTTTCTCTTAAAAACCCCATTTCACTCTATCAAATGCTTTCATCATGTCCAATTTTAGAACATAATTCCTCCCTCATACTTCCGGTTAAGAATTTTGCAAGGATCTTGGGCTACCAACACATTATCAAAGATGTCCCGCCCCTCCAAAAAGGCCAATTGCTCCTCCGATATAAGTTTCGACAAAACCCTTTTCAAGCTTTCAGTTAGTACTTTAGTGAAAACTTTGTTCAGAAAATTGCATAGACTTATGGGGTCTATAATCTGAAAAAGTATTTACCATAGCTTTCTTCGGGATAAGAGTTATCATAGTGCTTGAAATAGCTCTAGGTATAGGGATTCCAAGCAGAAATTCCTGATAAGCCAACCACAAATCATTTGCAACAATGTCCCAACAAGATCTATAGAACGTTCCTCCAAAGCCATCAATCCCTGGCACACTATCTTCATTCAAGTTAAAAACCGAATCCTTAATCTCCTCAATTGTAACTTGTTGTAACAACAAATCTTTGTCTTCAGAAACAAGGATCGAGGGAATATGGTCCAGAAATAACTCCTGCAAATCTTCTCCACTTCTTCATCATCATCTTCATTCAGAAGGTTTTCAAAAAACCTTATTGCCTCTTGATCAATTTGAGAACTAGAGGTTAGCATTCTTCCATCCTCTGCCTGGATTTTAAAAATGCTTTGCTTGATTCCCCTCTCCTTCAAGGTTGCATGAAAAAGACTATGTTCGCGTCCCCCTCTTTTAACCATTTGAGTTTCATCTTTTGCGACCAGAAATCTTCATACTCTTTAAGCCTTAGCAGCAAATTAGCCTTTGCTTCATTCAGGGAAATAGGTCATGGTCAGATCTTGATGCACCATGAATATCTTCACGACATTGCATGTTTGCCTCCGCCAATTTTTTATTCTCAAAAACATCTTCGAATACGCCCTTATCCCAATCTTTCAACTTCATTTTCAAGCTTGTGAGTTTCAAAGCAAAATGAAGCATTCCAGTTTGCTCCATTGGCTCATCCCAACACTTAACAATCCCCTTAAACTCTTCCCGACGTAACCACATTTTCTAGAACCTAAAAACCTTCGGCTTGCTTTCCCCTTGCGCAGCAAAAAGGTGTAACAATGAACATTGGTCAGAAGTGGTCCTACCTAAGTTTTCTATAGAAGAGCTAGGAAAGAAATCGTTCCATTCCTTGGAGATCAAAACCCTGTCAAGTTTTTTACTCACCCAACCTTGGTTTCTAGTGTCGCCCCATGTAAACTCTTCACGTGTCATTGGAAGCCCGAGAAGATCACATTCATATGTACAATCATTAAATTCAGACATAGCCGTATGATCCTGAACCAAGGCACCTTAATACTCTTCCGATGATCGAATAACATTGAAATCCCCAGCAACCATCCATGGAGAGTTCTCATATTTCTACCTAAATACAATTAAATTCCTCCATAATGTCTGTCGTGCCACTCTAGTAGTCTTAGCATACACCGCAGAAAGATAGAACTTTTCAGCAATGTTAACATGAGTTACCTCAAAGTGTAATACCTGATCATCTTCTTCCAGCATGGAGATTGAGAACTCTTGCTGACTAAAGACACAAATTTGGCTAGAGTTTGAAGAGAAGGCAGTATCAAAGTTCAGCTCCCTTCGAATACTTTCAAGCTGACCCAAGTCCAGCATAGGTTCTAAGATTATTGAAAAAGAAACCCTATACATTTCAATCAAAGTCTTCAACCGTCGCTGCGACGGTTGATTCTTTATTCCTCTTATGTTCCAAATTATTTGACTTAACATAGAAAAATATGATAAAAGTCCAAGAGCTTCTACTGCAGTCGCAACGACCGCCTTGGGATCAATCCCTCTTGCAGTTTTGCTAGTTCATCCTTTGATTTCCAAGCATGTTTCTTATGCACATAACCTTCCCCTTGCCCTGATCCTTGAACATATACGTTGTCAGAATCCCCATCGAACCAACTGCAGGGTTTACACTCCCCAACTTCAGTGCAACTTCTTGATCATCAACAATTTTCATAAGCATTATGTACTCCATTTTCATGCGGAGGATCTTGAACAAACACATCTTATACATATTCCTCCCCGTCTACATCAACAACTTCAATCAACACCTCCTCAATCGTATCCAGGGCTGGAAAGTGATTAGATGTCGCCGTACTAGCGATTACCTCAGATGAAACATCAACAGTGATTGCATTTTTTTTTCCTTCTCCGACTCCATAGGTAGATTCCTACACCTGCACGCCTAAGGTTTTCGCAACTGGAGTTTGCCCGCCTAGGGTTTCCGCAACAGGAGCTTCCGCACCTAGGGTTTCCATAATTAGGGTTTCCGCAACTTGGTCTAGTGATGGTTGCGGCTCTACTGCTCTAACAATTAGAAGCTGTGAGTGTAAAACTTCAACCTCAAGGTTAGATTCTTCTGCTCCTTTCTTCGTTTTCCAATTCAGCTTTAGTGGCTGGATCTTGATACCTTTCTTCTTAGTTATCAGAGCCACATCTTTTCAGAGTTGTTCATCGGCGGACGAGGCTTCCCATGTTGACATTCTCTTGCCTTGTGGCCAATTTTACAACACTTGGAGCAATATGATGGGACATGTTCATAAGTAAAAACCTGCTCATGTTTCCTTTTTCTCTTGCCAATCTTAACCAACTCTGGGAGGTTTTTCATTAGATCAACTTCTACACAAAACCGCGCAATCGACGGTCTTGTCATTCAAAGTTGGGGTGTCAACCTTCAAAGGTTGTCCTATTGTTGTTGCCATCAAATATATGACCTCCGGGTGCATGTACTCTATTGCCAAATCAAACAATGACACCCAAATGGGAACCATTGGCGGATCTTCCTCGAAATGAAAACATGGTTTCCATTTCAAAATTCTCATCGAATAGCCTGCTATATTCCAATAATCCGAATCCAACACCTTTGATAGTCTTCTTCTTGTTCAAACCGGATTGAGACATGTCTAGGGTTCATGAGGCCCAAGGTGTAGGTTCCATTCAATCCAATCTTCTTAAATTCCTTATGAATGTCCTCCATTTTTGGTCAACCATAAGAGAATTTCCCGATTAAACTTAATCGGTGAGGGGCTACAAGTCTGTCAAATTCATCATCCTCAAACTCCAATGTTGGACTGCCATTGATGAACTCAACTTGCTTGATTAACGAACTCTTATCCTTCTCAATGCCGGATGGCTTTTGAAAGAAGCTCGCACCGGCGGGTGGTCCCTGGCCATTATGACCGAGAAGCAGCCTTGAGCCGTCAATTCTAGGGTTTCGCTAGAGAGAATAAAGGGTATTTTGGGAAGAGAAAAAAGGGTATTTTTACTTGAGAAAAGGGTTCTTTTTCCCTTTAACATATATTTGCCAAACAGACTCAAAATCCATATCTAGACTTAGCAATCTCTAATTGATTTCAATGGTGGTGGAAGTGCTGGGACTAGACTTTTATATCCGGGGATGGGTTGGATTTCATTTTATAGAGATTTTTTTCTTGTATATATTTAGCTTGTTTTTATTTATAATAGATAAATTTTTCTTGTTAGTAAAAATGGTTTTAATCAACTATAATTTCTCTCTCTCTCTCTCTAAACCCTAGCTGCTGACTACCAAAAATTTTTGATCACGGCCGCCGCCTCCCCTTGATGGTAGGTGATCGGAATGTGGATGTCCCCACTGGAACTCCACAATCCTTTGCATCTTTATTTCATAAACCACTGGAGTCAAAATTTGTGGGTAACCATCAATACAAGCAAGTCAAGTTCATCAATGGGGGGCAGTGCTAAAATTGAAAAATGATGAATATGAAAAGCTAATAGCGCCACATCGTTTAAGCCTTGTTGGAAAATTTTTCCTATGGCTGGCCTAAGCTAGAGGAGGTGCGATCAGAATTACGTAAAGTAGGATTTTATGGAGGCTTTGAAATAGGACTCATGAACGCTAAGATTTGATCATCATGGACTATTCAAGGTTACCAAATGAGGATCCTCAAGTGGCAGCCCGAGTTTAAGTTTGAGGAGGATCCTCCAGTGGTACATTTGGGTATCATTGAAAGAGCTACCAATATAATTTTTGAATCCAGAGACTCTATTCTACATTGCTACAGTGACTAGAAAACCATTTCAAGTAGACACTCCGACGTTGAATTTGACACGGCTGTCTGTTGCCCGATTCTGCGTTGAAGCGAACTTGACAAAGGAACTGCCGAAATCCATTAAGATTGGCAAAAGAGGAAAGAAGCATGAACAATCATTGACCTATGAGTATGTCCCGTCCTTTTGCTCCAAATGCAAAAAGATTGGTCACAAAAAAGAAGAATGCCGCCAAGGAAAAGTGGTTCAAGCTGCGCAAGTGGTGAGAAACCCTAGACAAGAAACAAAAGATGCGAAAGGTAAAGGGATTCTGATTAAACAGCCTCCACAATGGAAATTAAAGCCATCTAATACAGTGGAATCTAAAGAATCAAAAGGAGTTTATGTCCGAGGAAATCCCAATTCGTCGGGGTTAATAGTTGCGGAGAAAACCCTAATTCCGGTTGATGCTATAAATGATTCTAGGCCTGCGGCAGAAGTGCATGGTAATGATGAGATGCATCGTGTGGAAGTGCCTGTGAAAGAAAATCAGATAGAGGATAATGTGTCCTTAGCAGAGCAAAAAACTCTACAGCAAGAGGATCCTACTACAAACAATAAATTCCAAACCTTGGCAGAAATTGTGATGGTTGAAGATGCCAGTGATTGTGAGGATGAAAGGGAAGAACCTAAGCAACCTGTTGATGAAGCAATTCAAAAAGAAAATGTGTCGCCTGAAAAAGATCCGCATCAAGAAAGATCTCTGACACAACGATCGGATCGAATAGTTCACTACGCGTCTGATGAAGAACATGGTGCTAACAAAAGTGAATTATTTGAGGAAGAGGAAGCTGCAGGGGGTGCTGGTCAGAAGGGGAGATGGAGGATCCACAGTTGGGAGATTTGAGCCAAGGATCTGTCACCGTTAAGAGGAAAAGGGGCAGGAAATCCAAGAAGGAAAGGTTGAAAATGACGGAGGGTCTTGTGCCCCGCCGCTCAGCTCAATTGCAATAAATGGTTTTGTGTTAATTCTAAATATTTTTCAATGATGAAGCAATTAATTTGGAAAATTAGGGGTGTTAAAAATAAAGCGGCTCAGCTGCGTTTGAAGTCTCTAATTCAAACGTATTCTGTGTCTTTTTTGATCATTCTTGAACCCATGCTAGAAGGTTATCAAATTGAAGAAGTGCGGCGGCTTCAGAACTTTGATTATGCTTGTTCATACTCTTCGAGCAAAATCTGGATTTTCTTCAAAGATGGCTTCGTCTTAACTCTGCTGATGGATAAGGGACATGTTCTTCACTTTGAGGCTAAGGATCCGAATGTAGATCACTCTTTCTATGTTTCTGCAGTTTATGCGAAGTCGAGTAGAATTGAAAGGCAACAATTATGGGCTGATTTGAAGGCTTTTCATGATGATCATAATGGAAGTATGTGGATGGTCGGTGGAGACTTTAATGCTATTAGAAGTCTTTAAGAGTATTCTGGCAATGCACTACAAAGTCGGGGCTCACTTGATGATTTTAATGCATGCATATGTGGTGGATGGATTTGTGTAGTGTCGTTGATTCACTTTCCAAAAGAATAATTTATAAACCTTCTTAAAACTATTAGCTTGTGGTAAGTAGGGTCGTTCCATAGGGACGGCAATCAACCGCTTAAAATCTGATTAAAGTACAGAAAAAGAAAGAAAACAGTTGAACAGATTGTCACTTGGGAGAGTGCGAATAGTCACTTGACAAAGTGATGAGGCAGAAGGGTCAATCACCTTCCTACCTTTATGATCCAGCTTTGATTCAAGTATTCCTGTAGTGACTGATTAGTTGTTCAATCAAGCACTTATGTATCTTTATAATTCCTTCCAGACAGAATAAAGAGCCCTAGATTATCAACCCAGTCAGAGTGTTCTTTAATCTAAGTCATTGAGTTCTTAAGCCCTTTATGATTGCCTATGTCATTCACCTAACTTCCGTCGATGTCTTGAACCACAGGGTAGATTTCCTCCATTGTCATAGACTAGATTAAGCAGTTCTAAGATTATGCTTCACCTTCCAGATCTTCATAATGATGTAAGCACAATTAATTAACTGACCAAGTTAATTAAAAATTTAATTAAATCACTTATCTAAGCACAACACCTAATCAAAGAAACTGAATCAAAATCGTCACATAAAGATAGTAGGGATTGAACCCTTAACTGAGTTAGCTACTCATGCTTATGGAGTTAAATATGAGAGCGACCAAGTACAAAAGATAAGACATAACTCTAAATCAAAAGGTTAGAGGAACGAAAGGGAAGAAGATAGCAGAGACAATTTCTGTTTGTTCACTATGGCGAGTGGCGTTCGCCACTTGACAGAGTGACAGTCTGCCTTATTCCTGCTACTACCCTGTTTCTAACCAACTAACTAACTACCTAACTACTGTCTTTTGGACTAAATCTAACTACCCAATCTGTTGTTTTTCTAACTGCCATTGGCTGACTATTTATAGAGATTTGGAGAGGATTGGATTGGTGGAATTCTGGCCTTCTGTTCAAGAAAGCAGAGGAGACAGCAAGTTGCAGCAGCCAAAGGCATTTGTTCATACAGCAACTTCCCAATTTGCAAGTTGTTGCCTTCTCTTGGTAGCATCTTCCTTCTTCAGCCGCAATCAACCATCTTCTACTCATCATTGCTGCTTCTCTTTAGTCTTCTTCTCCGGCGCCTTCTCAACATTTGAAGCCACAAATCTCCATTTCTTCATTCTTTATTGCTTAGCAGAGCTACTAGCAGCAGTAGCAAGCAGCAGCATCAGCAGCATGCTTCCTTCCATCATTGTGTCTTCATCTCCCAATTCAGCCTGAATCTTTTTCCCTTTTCTTCCTTGTTTCCTGGGTCACTTGCTATGCCATTTATTACCTTACTGCAGTAGCCAATCCATCAACTTAGCAGCAGTAGTCACAGTAGGTAAGTAGCAGAGTTGTAGCTGCTGCCTATCACATATTCTCCCTCTTTCTCTTATTCAACTTGCAGCTGCTACAACTTGCAGTGATAGCAAAGCAATTTCCTTCCTTGGGCACAAAGATTTCAGCTTGTGACTCCTCTTTGATTGATAGCAGAACTAGCTACTACAGCAGCAATCAGGTATCAGGGCAACTGCCCTTCTTCCTCTCAATTGAGTGTGCTGCTGCAGATTCTTCCAAGTTGTGATCATTTGTTGTCATTCTTCCTTCCTTAGTAAGGATTTCTCCACTTGCTCCAGCTCTGATCAGTCCTTCAGCAGCTCAATTTCCAGCAGCTTCCATTCCAGTCCATTTTGATGCCTTTTTGTGCAATTTGGACCTCATTTATTCTGGTTTTCCACATTGGCCCTCTGGGATACCTGAACTGCAAAATCACCTCAAAAGTAAACTAATCCTAACTAATTGGCACTAAATTATGAGTAGAAATGAGTAAGAAATGCCTGAAAAAAGGGTATATATTTTTCTATTACCAATATATGACTGTAATATCTAAGAAGTTCAGAGTGTTGGAGAAGAGTTCACTTGGGGAGGAACAAGGCAAAACGGCTGGGTTTGTAAAAAGCTTAATCGAATCTTGTTCTTAGCAGAATGGCTCGAGTATTTTTCTGTCACCTTAGTTCTAAACTTGCATCTAACTCCCTCTGACCACTACCCAATGCTGTTCATTTTTGGAGTGCCTTCAGACACTAAACCAAAACAGTTTTGGTTTAAAAAAATGTAGTTCAGGGAGCAAAATCTTATGACAGTTGTGAGCGATTCTTGGAATCAGCCAATCAATGGTTATGGTATGCAAACTATTTCGGGGAAGATGAGAAGGTTAAAAGCTGCTTTGGAAGAGTGGAATACAAATTCTTTTGGTAATGTATTGATAACCTTAAAACGGCTGAAGAAGAGGTCAGCTAGCTTCCTGGAAACTCAGTATGATTGCTCTAAGAGTGATGAGTACAGAACTAAGCTTCAAGCTGCAAAGGCTCACTACATTCTAAAGTTAAAAGAACGGGATGACTTTTGGAGGCAAAAAATGAAGCTAAAGTGGCTTAAAGAGGGAGATGCTAACACAAGTTTCTTCCATGCTTCTCTAACTAAGAGGAAGACAAGACTTGCAATCAATAAAATACAATCGGAAATGGTTCATGGTTGGATAAGAGAGATTAGATCGAAGGGGAAGCGGTGAATTTTTATCGTAATCTTCTCACTTGTGAACAAGTTGGGGGTAGTGATCAAGCACAAGGAGTTTTGATACAACATATACCTTCACTACTCATGGAAGAAGATCGTTTGAATCTATTACTCCCGTTGGAATTAGAAGAAGTTAAAGCAACAATATACGATTTGGACCCCGATAGTGCTCCAGGGCCTGATGGTTTTGGTGGGGAATTTTATCGTAGATGCTAGAATATAATCTCAATGGATTTGTTTTCCACATGAAGGGAATATATGGCTGGAGTTCCATTGTCGCGAGCTGTTGGAAGTACCTTCATCACGTTGATCCGAAAGAAAAATGTAACCACTACGTTTGCTGATTTTAGGCCCATAAGCCTATGTAATTTTTGAATGAGGTTTTCACCAACATCTTAATAGAAAGAATGAAGAAATGCTTGGAGAAATTGATATCAGAAGAGCAATCGTCTTTCCTTTCGGGCCGGGATATAATTAACAATGTTTTGCTGGTTCAAGACTTGTATCAATTTTTGAAGCATAAGGCGGAAGGTGATAATGTAATCATCAAAATGGATATGATGAAGGCTGTTCTACTGGCTTTTGGCTTCCCTCCAGTGTTTGTGGAATTGATAATGAACAACTTGACTGGAAGTTGGTTTTCGGTGTTGATTAATGGCTCGCCGACGGGATTCTTTCAATCATCCAGAGGGTTGAAACAAGGCGATCCGATGTCCCCCTATTTATTAATCCTAGTGTTAGAGGTTTTATCAAGAAGGCTAAATTTCCTTATACATGAAGGAAGGATTGTGCGTTTGGAATGCCAGTTGTTCTTCTCCGCCATCACATTTGTCTTTCGCTGATGACCTTAGAGTTTTTACTAGGGATCTGAAAAGATCGTTGCGAGTTCCCAACAAGTTCTTCTCGGACTATGAAGCTGCAAGGGGTCAGAAAATAAATAGGAAAAAAATTTTCTTCATGGTTTCGTTGAAATGTAAGTCTCAGCGAGTTGAAATTATAAGGAATGCTCTAAGTATGGACAAAAGCTCTTTTTCGTTTGTTTACTTGGGTTGCAGACTGTTTGAAGGACCAAGGAAAATGTTGCCACTTTCAGCACCTGTTGGATTCTTTTGAAAAGAAGCTTTCCAGTTGGAAGAATAAATTCAAGTCGCAAGCTGGAAGATTACTTCTTATTAAGCATGATTTGGCAGCAATCCCAATTCATACAATCGCAGCTATACCTCCCCCAAAAAACATTATAGCGGAGTTAGAGGCAAAGTGTCAAAGGTTTTTATGGGGGAGCTCAAATGAAGAAAAAAGGCGACATTGGAGAGCATGGGAGAAAATTACCTATCCTTTGGCAGAAAATGGTTTGGGACTAAGGAGATTTAGGGATGTTATTGATGCTTTTTCTACCAACCTTTGGTGGGAAAATGCAAAAAACGCTTGCTTGTGGGTTAGATTTATTGCTTCTCTATCACAAACGGTGAAGGAAAAAACAATGTGGAAAAGAGTCCTAAGCATAAGATGCCGGGCAGCAACTCATTCCAAAATACTTGCGCGAAGGGGGAATAGCTCTTTTTGGTTCTCAAACTGGTCTAATTTTGGAGTTTTATGGGATATTCAGAATCATGATCCCCCAATGCCGGGTTTAACAATAAGGCAATTCTTCCAACACAGGCAACGTTATGGTGTTGAGCTGTATGATCACCTTTCAAATCATGTTGTGGAGGTGGTGCTACAAATGGAGGTGGAATTTCAAGATGAGAAGTAGGACATTTTGATTTGGCAGCCTAACTCTCAAGGGGATTTTACAATAAAATCCGCATATGAATTGATGCGACGAACGCAACCTTGTGATGAGATATCTAAAAAGGTATGTCATTTTACAATTCCTTTAAGGATATCTCTTTTTGTATGGAAGTTATATAATAGATTGTTTCCTATCGCTGATGTGGTAAAGAATTTAGGAATCTATGTGATGCCCTCTATGTGTGTTTTTTGTAAGCAGCAAAATGAAAGCATTAATCATTTGTATTATGAATGTGTGGAATCGAAGAAAGTATGGGATTTTTTTGTGGCAAAATTGGGGCTACATATTCAGCCAGCTGTGGGATTGTGGGTTTGCATATCCTCCTGGTGGTTGTATGGGAATCATTCTTCAGCTACGAAAAATTTTATCAGAGTTCTGCCTATGTTTATATTGTGGGAGCTGTGTAAGGCTAGAAATGGCTTTCCTTTTAAGAATGTGTCCTTCTCATTTAACAAAGTTTGTGTAGCATTTGAGGATCATGTAGTTTCTTTGTTAAAGGTTTGGAATTTGAAGGTCAAGTCTGTAGTTGAATCAAAAAAGTTGGAAGAGTTGTTTGGAGTGAAACTTTCTTTTTCAGACCGAAGAATAATCCAGCTAGTCAACTGGACTTCTCTAGATGCCAATTTTTATATCCTTAACTCTTACGGTTCAGCTCTTGGTGCCCCAGGGCATTCAAGGTTAGGGTATGTTATTTGAGGAGAGCATGTTAAATTTATATATGGTGAGTCCAGGTATCTAAATATTGGCTATAGTCTGAATGTTGAGGTTCAAGGGATTATATGTGTTGCTAGGAAATGTGATGAGCTGGGGCTGTTCAATGTAGCTATACAAACAGATAAATATGGTTCTCACAGATATGTTACTTAAGAAGAGCAACTTTCCTTGGAAGCATCTGTCTGAATTACAAGAAATAATGGGAATAATGAAGAGAAGAAGGTACAAAATTTAACATATCTTTCTACAGAAACTCGGCGGCGGATGGTTTGTCAAAAATTGCATCTTCTGGTGCAAATGTCATCTATAATGTTATAGAAGAATTGCCAGTGAAGGAACAATTGATCCTAGATCAAAGATCTTTTCCTTATATTAGGTATAAGTAGCACCTCTTTATTTATATGTCAAGCCTTTAATAGAAATAGTCCTCATGCTAGTTCTTTCCTTTCTTTTTCGGAAGCTTGATGTGAAGGGTTAGTTTATTCTCTGCCCTTCTTTTTTAAAATATTTAGTAAAATAGGGAGGGATAAGACTAGGGAACCGGATGGTGTATATGTTCATCCGTTGGCTATACCCTTTGGGTGCATTGTACTCTAGCACTGGCTGTCTCAAAACATACCTCTTGGGTATACTCCTTGAGTTTTTTTAGACGGTTCGAACCTGAATATCATCCAAACCTTTCTATTTAAAAAAACAAAAGATAAATTTTTCTTTAAAAAGAGAAAAGTCAAAAGTTGATATTTATTGCAAAAAGCTATTAAACAATCACAAAATCGACAGATTTTTAGGTTAATTTTGCAAATTCTAAAAGCTAAATTAAAAACATAGGAATAGAATTAGTTGTACTTAAAATGTTACTTCAGGGGCTAGCTAACAAATGATTAAAGCTTTTATAAGTGTTTAAAAAAATTGGGGGTCAATTTTGAAAAACTTAAAACTACATATACGTACTAATTTGCAATACTTTAGTTCCAACTACATGTTCGCTTCCTCTGCAACTTCAGGCGCCGGAAAAATTGTTCAATTTGCAGCCCCTACCTAAGCCTCCATCAGGAGCCAGCCTTAAATATTATTGCTCTGGCCCTATATACTATTATGATACTATGAATATCTCTGACCAGCGACAGCCCGGGGCCAACTGACTCGAGCACTTAACTAGTTCCGCCCCTGGGTGGTGATAACGGTTAATTTATTACAAAAAAAATGGCAATTTACTCTTTAATTAGTAAAAAATTAGGAATGTTTCTTAGAATTTAATTCGTTTTACTTAACTACTTTGTGTTTCAATTAGGCAAGGACCTGAGTGATTAATTGATGAAAAAGGAGGCCTAAGGAACGAAAATGTGGGCTGATGAATTCAAATTTGTTTAGATGGTCAAGGTACTCCAAAGCACAAGCCAACAAGAGTGTCCCACTCTTAAATTCCAAGAGCATGCTTGTCCCCTTGAATGAAGAAGTAGCCACCCACATTGAGCAATACTACTGCTGATACCATTGCTGGAAAAAATGAGCAAGAGACCAGTCAATTTGGGGTCCAAGACACAAAGCATTGGGGGAATAAAAAATTACACAAGCATCGGATAGCTCTCTAGGGAGAGGAACCGGAACAAGGCTCTATAAAAAGAGGGGAGCTGCATTTTCCAGAGGAATCAATCCATCTCTGCTTCTCTAAGTAGACTAGAGCACACAGAGAAACTCCAGAACAAAGGCAAGAGAAAGGAATAACAACATCAATTCAACAGGAGGCAGAGTTGAAGAACATTCAGCCCAATCACTGGTTCACTCTCCTGAGTGAACTCTATCACTCCCAGGATTGACACCTTGAATTGAATACGCTGTCTTCTTCTCTCAACTGTTAGCTTGTATTTCATTTCATTGATGCATACTTCTATGATGTCTGTTGAAGTAGTAGCAGTAACATCAACCAGTATGAGTAGCTAAATAGCTTCCAGGGGTTAATCTCCTCAACCTATGTTGTAGTTGTTGTAATGCACTGGTTTTGTTCTATGTTTTGAAGTTGAAAGTGTTTCTACATTCAGTTTCTTGATCTCTAATTGAATGCATGCTAGAACTACGGGAAATCTGGAAGGATAAACTTGGTTTGGATTATTTCAACTTCAACTTGTGACATAGAGGTAACAATCTATGGTTTTGACTAAGATAGGAATATACTTAGTTGACATGAGCATTCATAGAAGCCTGAGATCTTAATGACTTTATAACTTGACTCAATCATTGGAAAATAGATTGTTAAAGTCACAAAGATGGCTCTAGAAAAAATGGGAACTGACTTAGAGTTACATCTAAGTTGAATGAACAAGAACTTAACCATTAAAGTGCAATTTACAACTGCTGCAACAGGAAGAGGAGATGAACACCCCTTGTCTGTTCTCCCCTGAGTGAACGTTTTCATTCCCTTGAGTGACACCTTGTCTGAACTGGTAGTCTTTCAACAACAAATTAGGTGATTTAGCTGTCCTCGTGGGATCGACCTAGCTTCCATTATCTACAAAAGTTATAATCCCGCTAGTATTTATTTTTGGTGAATTCGACACACACCAAAAAGTGGCACTGTTGCCGGGGACGACGTAAAACCTCCATTTTTGTTGTTATTCTTTCAGTAGTGAATAATCCTTATCTGGTAATTTCCCTGAGCTTTTAATTTCTTTTCTTTTGTGTATGACTAGAAGGCACCAATGAAGTGAACCAGTTTTTGATCCGGAAATTGAAGCTACTATACGCAGAGCCAGAGCACAAAAAGAAAGCAAGATCGGTTGCAACAGAACCGCCAAGAAGGTTCATCAGAAATGGCTAACATAGGTGGTAACCCAGAGAACAATAGGAACCCTGGTGGGGATCGACAAAATCAACCTAAGAGATTGCTCAGAGATTTCTTTATTTTACAACAAGAAGAAGTCCAATCCCCATTAGTGTCCCTTGATGTGGAGGCAACCAATTTTGAGTTAAAACCATAGATGATCCAATGGATTCAGTCAGCCTGCCCATTCCATGGATTACCTCATGAAGATCCTAATGATCATATAAGAAGTTTCTTGCGTTTATGTAGTACTTTTAAGATTCAAGGCTTATCCAATGATTACATTAGATTGAGGTTATTTCCTTTCATTTTGCAGGATCACGCCCAAGCATGGTTCAACACATTGGCCAACAATTCTATCTTCACTTGGGAAGAGTTAAGACAAGGCTTACAAAGTTTTTTCCACCTGCAAAAGCTGCACAACTGAGAACTGCAATAATGAATTTCAAGCAGCATGGAACTGAAACACTCTATGAAGCATGGGAAAGATTGAAAGAAATGATCAGGAAATGCCCTCAGCATGGTTTGGAAGAGCATCTCCAACTGAGCATCTTTTACGATGGTTTGCTACCAACCACAAGAGACTCCCTTGATGCTGTAGCTGGTGGTGTATTCATTATGAAGCCGGTTGATGCAGCAAGGCAGTTGCTTGATAATATGACCACCAATCATTCAAGGTGGCAATCTGATCCAAGAGCAAGTACAAAGCAGCCAGGAGTGATGGAACTTGACCCCAGTACACACCTGCAAGCACAGACGGCTGTCATGATGAATGAGATTACAAAACTGAGGAGTGAGTTGTCCAAATCCAAGGCTGAAGTATGTGTGTTATGTGATGGATCTCACAATTTGGATAATTGTCCCTCCAAAATGGAAGCTGTCCAGTTTGTTAGGCAGGGCAATGCTAGAGGATTCAACAACTTCAACAATAGGAGAAATCAACAGCACCCCAACTGGAATAATGCACCACAACAAGGAAACTATCAGAGGCCTACTCAACCCCTAAGATTTCAAAGATAAGATGGCCAACCTCCCAATTATCAGAATCAACAGCATTCTAATCATCAATACATACCAAGGGAAGATGAATGGATATCTGTGCAGAATGCAATTAAGAAATTTGTTGTATCTTGCAAAAGTCTGGAAAATCTGCTGGCTCAGATCGCAAAACAGAATGTTGAAAGACCATCTTGAAGTCTGCCAAGTGATACAATTGTTAATCCCAAGGGAAATGATCAAGAGCAAGCAAAGGCTATCACTCTCAGAGGTGGAAAACAGCTCACTCAGCCAAGTGAAAAAGTCACTCCCACGAGTGACCCTGCAGGTAATAAGGAAACACCTTCTGAAAAAAGATCTGATGATGATCACTTGATTGAACAGGAGCAATCGGTGGAAAAAACTGGAATGGAGGAAACCAAAACCCCAGCACCAAGCCAAAAGCCACATGATGCAATACCGCCATATCCAGTAAGACAGAAGAAGGCCAGGGTGGATGAAGGGCTCAACAGGTTTATTCAAAATTTGGAAAGCATACATATCAATGTTCCACTTGTTGATGCACTCAAACAAATGCCTAAATATTTCAAGCACTTGAAAGATCTGGTGGCTAATAAACCACAAGTGCATGATTCTTCTTTTATTACTCTAAATGAAGAATGCAATGCGGCTATTCTAAGAAAACTGCCACCTAAACTAAAAGATCCGGGTAGTTTCACTCTTCCTTGCACTGTAGGAATCAGAGAATTTTCAAAAGCATTGCTAGATCTTGGTGCAAGTATAAATCTCATGCCATTGTCTGTATTTAAATCACTTGATGTAGATAAATTTTTGGTACCTACTAACATGACATTGCAGTTGGCAAACAGGTCATGAACCTATCCAAAGGGAATTTTACATGATGTTCTTGTGAAGGTTGGCAATTTTGTTTACCCAGCAGATTTTGTGGTTTTGGACATGGAAGAAGACAGGGATGTGCCCGTCATCTTGGGAAGACCTTTTCTGGCAACAAAAGTGATGCAATCATCAAGGTAAAAAAAGGGGAAATCACACTGCACTTTGATGGGGAGAAAGTCACCTTTAACATCTTCAAAAACATGAGATATCCTGCCGTAGTCCGTAACTGCTACATGGTGAAGAGTGTAGAAGTGGAAGAAGCATTGGTAGAAGAAGTGCTACAAGATGAACTCCTCAAGGAACTCTTGTGTCCAGACAACAGTGAAGAACAGGAAAGGGAAGATGAGTACAGGCTCACTTGCTGAGTTACTTGAACCACTCCCCCAAGTGGCATCCTAAACAACAACCCTTTGAGCTGTTGGACATGACTAAGGAAGGAAGATGTCTCAAGCCTTCAATTAAAGAACCACCTTCTCTTGAACTTAATCCTCTGCCCTCACATTTGAAATATGCCTATATTGGAGCAATTAACACTTTACCTGTGATTATTTCTTCAATGCTTACAGGTACTGAAGAGGATAAGTTGCTAAGGGTGCTGAGGTTGCACAAAGAAGCCATTGGATGGTCAATTGCAGACATCAAGGGCATCAGTCCTTCTATCTGTATGCACAAGATTCTACTTGAAGAGGATGCCAAGCCAACCATTAAGGGACAAAGAAAGCTCAACCCAATCATGAAGGAAGTGGTAAAAAAGGAAATTATTAAGCTATTAGATGCTGGAATCGTCTTCCCAATATCTGACAGTAAGTGGGTGAGTCCAGTTGAGTGCGTGCCCAAGAAGGGAGGAATCACGGTAATAAGGAATGATCTCCGGGACCTGATCCCTACAAGGCTGAACAATTCGTGGAGAGTGTGCATGGACTATAGAAAGCTTAACAAAGCTACCAGAAAAGACCACTTTCCACTTCCTTTTATTGATCAAATGCTAGATAGATTGGCTGGATTCATGTATTACTGTTTCCTTGATGGTTTTTTAGGTTACAATCAGATTGCCATAGATTCTGAAGATCAAGAAAAGATGACATTACCTGCCCCTATGGCACATTTGTCTTTAAGAGAATGCCATTTGGACCATGCAATACACCCGCAACATTTCAAAGATGTATGATGGCCATTTTCTCTGATATGGTAGAGGATATAATTGAGATCTTCATAGATGACTTCTCAGTCTTTGGTAAGTCGTTTGATGCATGCCTGGACAATCTTGGACTGATCTAAAGAGATGTATAGAATCAAACATAGCCCTCAATTGGGAGAAGTGCCATTTTATGGTAACTGAGGGGATTGTCTTGGGGCATAAGATCTCACAGGAAGGAACTGAAGTGGACAAGGCAAAAATTGAAGTCATAGAGAGGCTCAGCCCACCAACCACAGTCAGGGGAGTAAGGAGGTTTTACAGGAGGTTTCATTAAGGATTTTTCAAAAATTTCTAAACCATTGTGCAATTTACTTGAGAGAGACACTGCTTTTATTTTTGATGAATCCTGTCTAAATGCATTTACTGAACTAAAAAAGAAACTCATTTATGCGCTTGTGATCATCACGACTGATTGGTCACAGCTTTTTGAACTAATGTGTGATGCTAGTGATTTTGCAGTTGGTGTTTTACTTGCGCAGAGAAGGAATAAGGTGCTGCATGTGGTTTACTTTGCTAGTAAAACTCTCAATCCTGAACAGATCGACTACACCACTACGGAGAAGGAAATGTTAGCAATTGTGTTTGCATTTGAAAAATTCAGACCTTATTTGCTAGGAATGAAAGTCATAGTCTACACAGACCATGCTGCCATCGGGTATTTAATCAATAAAAAGGAATCTAAGCCCAAATTGATTCGATGGGTGTTACTATTACAGGAATTTGATTTGGAGATAAGGGACAGAAGGGGTGCTGAAAATCAAGTGGCAGACCATCTGTCAAGACTTGAAGAGATTCCAGAAGATACAATTCCAATTTTAGACAAATTCCCAGATGAGTCACTCTGGCGAGTTATAGGCACACTCATGGGAGTGACAGGTAACAGACCCTGGTTTGTAGATTTTGCTAACTTTATTGCTGCTGGTGTTATTCCTACAGATTTTACTCCTCAACAGCGTAAGAGATTCCTTCATGATGCTCAACTCTACCTGTGGGATGAACCCTACCTATTCAAAAGATGTGCAG
This sequence comes from Oldenlandia corymbosa var. corymbosa, assembly GCA_949775105.1. Classification (NCBI taxonomy): domain Eukaryota; kingdom Viridiplantae; phylum Streptophyta; class Magnoliopsida; order Gentianales; family Rubiaceae; genus Oldenlandia; species Oldenlandia corymbosa. Next base: position 19,441,623 of record OX459118.1, on the reverse strand, counting down.
ACCAATTGATCAGAAGATGTATTCCAAAACCCGAATTTCCAGAAGTGCTGCACAAATGCCACCGCTCTCCATATGGTGGACATTTCAGTGGTCAAAGGACGGCAATCAAGGTTCTGCAAGCTGGACTGTATTGGCCTTCCCTGTTCAGAGATGCACGCGAATTTGTCAAGGGCTGTGACAGATGCCAAAGGACAGGAAATATTTCTTGGAAAAATGAGATGCCACAACAGAACATGCTTGAAGTGGAACTGTTTGACGTATGGGGGATAGATTTCATGGGTCCTTTCGTGTCATCCTTTGGAAATTCCTACATCCTGCTGATAGTGGACTATGTTTCAAGATGGATAGAAGCCGTAGCTGCAAGAAACAGTGATGCTAAGACTGTTCTCAGGTTCTTAAGAAAAAACATCTTCGCCAGGTTTGGTACACCCAGAATGATAACCAGTGATGAAGGATCACACTTCTGTAACAAGTCATTTGCAACCATGCTAAAGAAATAGGAAATTAGGCACATAGTATCCACACCATACCATCCACAATCAAACGGACTTGCAGAAGTGTCAAACAGGGAAGTTAAGAGAATCATGGAAAAAGTTCTCAACTCTACCAGGAAGAATTGGTCTTCAAGGTTGGATGAAGCTCTGTGGCCATACAGAACAGCCTATAAAACCCCCATTGGTATGTCCCCATTCAAGCTGGTTTATGGGAAAACATGCCACTTGCCATTAGAAATGGAGCATAAGGCTTACTAGGCTGTTAAGGAACTGAATCTTGATCCAAGAAGAAGCAAGGAACTTAGATTGATGCAATTGAATGAGCTGGAAGAGTTCAAGCTGGAGGCATATGAATCATTCGTCTCTATTCGTCTCTAAAAGGAGTAATATGATATTTGAAAGAGAAATAAAATGTGCACTGAAATGCATTCTATTCTGTAAAATATCAAGGAATATGTTCCTCCACATTTTATTTTGAGCAATATCATCAATACTATAATATAGAAAGGTAACCTGCAAGTTTACAATATAATAATAATTTTGCCATCTGGCACGATCAATTGCACTATATCGGTCTTATTGTGATGTATAAAATATTAAATGATTCATATATTTATAGTTGGTTAAACCAAAAGTTTCTCCAATACGATGAATTATACTTCTTTGTTTGTGTGATTAGACGATTACAACACTAGCACGAACGAAAATTCGTAGAAACTCTTTGGCATATATGATTTATACATGGTAACGTATGCGATTCTATTCACCCACATCATTAACCATTTGACATAGTGTAACCACTACTTGAGGTTTGTGTAGATTACTCGCGTAGGTGTATTCACATTTTGCCCTCATCATAATTTTGCTCCAATAGTATTAAAGAGTGTATATCTCAATATTGTAATAAATGTATTATTTGGTGAAAGTTGAGCATCTAGTACATAATGTCCAAAGGTAAATCGATCCAGTTGAATCGTTTATCAAAGGTGTTCAAGTAATCAAAATCATTGCTTATGGGAAGTAAATATCTCGTATACAATCGACAATGTGTTGTAATACAAATAAACTATATGCATAAGATCCAAATAGTTCATTTTCTATTTCCTCCTAAAGTTTGGTTTTTAGTCAGAAACCACACATATCCATTTTCAAATATTATATATGAAGTTTATATTATTGTTATTCCACCACAAAGCACACAAAGATGGAGCCTCCTGAAGAGGTTAAAAATATATCTGGAATATTGAATCTCTAATGGTTAAGATTATTAATGTTGTATTAGCTACTCAATGAATTGATGGTATTAGTTTGACGAGTTAGTTACTATGAAAGGGAGATTATTAAGTGCTCGGTTGGTCAATCGTCATTTCAGCGAGTTAGTTATCCCAACATCATGAGGATATGTTAAAACATCCTATTTATAGATCAGATGGACAACATTTTTATCTCATGATGATCCCCTATTAAGAACCAATGTTCTCAAGAAAATTTTTAAGATCAGATATTTTACTGACCAAAACATGTGACTTAATTACATGCGAAGTCTGTCAAGTTCAAAATTTTGGAATTATGTCCCTATAGGACCATCTACCACTACTCTTTAATTGGATGTCATTTAATGAGTGGTAAAACCATTGATTCCAATGATAAGAATCCTCGTAAATAAAAATGTTTGATTGAGACGGTAAATACGAGTGATTTTAATCCAGAAGAATCTTTGAGATCGAATGGTTTTCTAGTACGGTGAATAATAAACTTCCAAAAAATGTTCAAAAAATTTAATGATGGCGAGACCTCATTACTATAGATCATAGATGGAATCGATTGACAATAAAATGTCAACATGAAGTTTGCTTAAGCTGCAATAATTAGAAAAATGAATGAAATAAGGATCATGAAGTGGAAATGTTTAAGTACAGACATTAAAAGTATTGACTATATTGAATGAAAGGTGCAAAACACATACGGGAATATGTGTAAGTGGATTTGAAATTACTAGAAAAACTTGAAGTTGGGTGATTGTACCAAATATTATCGAGCAACCTACCTGTAGCACAAGTTTTTTGATATTGGTTAATTTGTTACACCAAAACATTACAATTTACTCTGAATTTAATGAAAAATGAGGGGCGATTCTTTGAATAAGTTCATATTACTTAACTAGTTTTCATGTTTTTGCATAGGAAGGGACCTGAGTGAAGAAATGCTGAAAAAGGAGGGCTGTTGAGACAAAAACGAGCTGATGAATTCAAATTCTGCTGAGTTGGTCAAGGACATCTCCTACACACAAGTAATGAAGTTGTCTCTCCTTAAGAACCCAAGGGCATGCTTGTCCCCTTGGCCGACAAATCAGCCTCCCAAGCTGATCAATGCCACAGCTGATACCACTTCTGGAAGGAGAGCAAAAGACCAGTCCAAGATACAAGACATTGGGGTGAATAAAGAATACATAGGCATAGGGAGGTGCTCTTGGAAGAAGAACCGGCATCCAGCAGTATAAAAGGGGAGATGCATACACAGAACAATCATCTCTGGCTACACCTTTCAGTTGCCAAGAACACATAGAAAAACTCCAGAAAGAAGGCAAGAAGGAAGGAAGAACAGCAACAACTCAATAAGGAAGCCAAGTTGAAGAACAACCATCTCAGTCACTACTTCAGTCCCCTAAGTGAATCCTGTCACTCCCAGGAGTGACCTCTGAACTGCATAAGCTATCTTCTTCTCTGAAACTATTAGCTTGTATTTCATGCTTTGATGCATACTTCTATGATGTCTGTTGATGTAGTAGTTGTAGCATCAACCAGTATGAGTAGCTAAACAGCTTCCAGGGGTTAATCTCCTCAACCTATGGTTTAGTTTTTGTAATGCACTGGTTCTGTTCTTTGTTTTGAAGTTGAAAGTATTTCTACATTCAATTACTTGATCTCTAATTGAATGCATGATAGAACTAGGGGAAATTTGGAAAGATAACTTGGTTCGGACTGTTTCAACTTCAACTTGTGACATAGAGGTAACAATCTATGGTTTTAACTAAGATAGGAATATACTTAGTGAACATGAGCATTCGTATAAGCCGTAGCTCTTAATGAATTTATAACTGGACTCAATCGTTGGAAAATAGATTGTTAAAGTTACAAAGATGACTCTAGGAAAAATGGGAACTGACTTAGAGTTAATTCTGAGCTGAATGAACAAGAACTTAACCATTTAAGTGCAAATTACAACTGTTGCAACAAGAAGAGGAGATGTACACCCCTGGACCGTACTCCCCTGAGTGAACATTTCCATTCCCCTGAGTGACCCTTGCTTGAACTGGTAGTCTTTTAACAACAAATTTGGTAATTTCGCTGTCCCTGTGAGAACAACCTAGCTTACATTATCTACAAATCCATAATCCAGTTAGTATTATTTTTGGTGAACTCGGCACCCACCATTTTTCCAAAGTTTGAATATTAATCATGAAGAGATATATTCTCTCGTGGTGGATGAAAAGAAGAAAAAAAATATTGGCTAAATCTTGCAGCAAATGAAGAAATAAAAATGTGACTCTTGAATATAGTGATCACTTGATACGTGAAACTTCGCATTTAATAATGACGTCTAGATGAACTCCACGAATGATTCGAAAAGGAACATGATTCCCAGTCCTCGAGAAATTAATTTAAAAGACTTAGGCAAATTCTAGTGTCTCATGTATCTAGATAAACTTGCATATCTTTTTTAATGTTTTGTTATTGTCGTTTATGAGCTCATCTATATGTTTGTTTTATCTAGATATGTTATGTTTGTTTGTAGCATGATTCTTTATGATTTTCTATATGTTTTTATAACCATATTTGAATGATTGGATTATACTAATATTAGTCTGAATTTTCATATTGGTTAGCACTAAACGCCTGTAGAGTTTCAAAAGGCTAACAGTTATTGAAATTTCTTATAGAGTTCGAATAGCCTGAATATTATTAAAACTCTTGAAAACTTCATTATAGTTGTAAAAAATTCAAAGGAAGTTCAAAAGGTTGCTTCTTGCCTGAAGCAAGAATATGAGATGAAAGATCTTGGAAGAATAAAATTTTGTCTTGGTTTATGAATTGAACATTTGGACAATGACATCATGTTGCATCAATCAACTTATACTGCTAAAGTGTTTCCACATTTCTATATGGACAAAACATATCCTTTGAGCACACCAATGGTGGTGAGAATACTTGATAAAGATAAAGACCCTTTTAGGCCTTGTGGAAAAGATGACTACTTGGTCCAGAAGTACCGTATCTTAATACTATTGGGGCATTAATACTTTTTGCTAGTCATACATGGCATGATATATTTTTCGCAGTAAATTAATTAGCTAGATATAGTTTTTCACTAATTCGAAGGCATTGGAACTGTGTTAAGCGTATATTCTGCTTCAGTCAAGGTACGTTGGATTTGGGTCTTTATTACTCTAGAACATTAAAATCTGATTTTGAAGGTTATGTAGATCATGGGTATTTATCCAATCCTAATAATGGTCGATCCCAAATTGGATATAAGTTTACATGTAGAGGAAAAGCTAGTTTTTGGCGGTCTATGAAGCAGACTCTAGCTGCAACTTCTACCAACCATGCTGAAACTTTTGATAATTCATGAAACAAGTCAAGACTGTGTTCGGTAAACATATATTGTTCACTACATTCGAGGATCGTGATCCAGAAATTGACTAGAAGGCACCTGAGCTTCTAATTTTTCTTCTTTGGTGTATGACTAGAAGGCACCAATGAAGTGAACCAGTTTTTGATCCAGAAATTGAAGCTACTATACGCAGAGCCAGAGCAGCAAAAAGAAGGCAAGATCGGTTGCAACAGAACCACCAAGAAGGTTCATCAGAAATGGCTAACCAAGGTGGTAACCCGGAGAACAATAGGAACCCTTGTGGGGATCAACAAAATCGACCAGAGAGATTGCTCAGAGATTTCTTTACAACAAGAAGAAGTCCAATCCCCTTTAGTGTTCCCCGATGTAGAGCAACCAATTTTAAGTTAAAACCACGGATGATCCAATGGACTCAGTCAGCCTGCCTTTTCCATGGATTACCTCTTGAAGATCCTAATGATCATATCAGAAGTTTTTTGCATTTATGCAGTACTTTTAAGATTCAAGGCTTATCCAATGATGACATTAGATTGAGGTTATTTCCTTTCACTTTCCAGGATCACGCCCAAGCATGGTTCAACACATTGCCCAACAACTCTATCTCCACCTGGGAAGAGTTAAGACAATGCTTCCTTACAAAATTCTTTCCACCTGCAAAAGCTGCACAACTTAGAACAGCAATAATGAATTTCAAGCAGCATGGAACTGAAACACTCTATGAAGCATGGGAAAGACTAAAGGAAATGATCAGGAAATGCCCTCAGCATGGCTTGGAAGAGCATCTCCAACTGAGCATCTTCTACAATGGTTTGCTACCAATTACAAGAGACTCCCTTGATGCTGCAGGTGGTGGTGTGTTTATGATGAAGCCGGTTGATGCAGCAAGGCAGTTGCTTGACAATATGACCACCAATCATTCAAGGTGGCAATCTGATCCAAGAGCAAGTACAAAACAGCCAGGAGTGATGGAACTTGACCCCAGTACACACCTGCACGCACAAATAGCTGTTATGATGAATGAAATGACAAAACTAAGGAGTGAGCTGTCCAAATCCAAGGCTGAAGTGTGTGTGTTATGTGGTGGATCTCACAATTTGGATGACTGTCCCTCCAAAATGGAAGCTGTCCAGTTTGTCAAGCAGGGCAATGCTGGAGGATTCAACAACTTCAACAATTGGAGAAATCAACAGCATCCGAACTGGAATAATGCACCAAGGGAACTATCAGAGGCCTACTCAACCCCCAGGATTTCACTGACAAGATGGCTAACCTCCCAACTACCAAAATCAACAGCGTTCTAATCAGCAGTACATACCAAGGGAAGAACAATGGATTTCTGTACGGAATGCAATTAAAAATTTGGTTGTGTCCTGCAAAAGTCTGGAAAATCAACTAGCTCAGATCGTAAAACAGAATGCTGAAAGACCATCTGGAAGCCTACCAAGTGACACCATTGTCAACCCCAAGGGCAATGATTAAGAGCAAGCAAAGGCTATCACTCTCAGAAGTGGAAAATAACTCAATCAGCCAAGTGAAAAAGTCACTCCTGTGAGTGACCCTGCAGGTAAGAATGAAACAAACTCTGAGAAAAGATCTGACAATGATCATTTGGTTGAACAAGAACAACCTGAGGAGAAGTCTGGAAAGGGAGAAGCCCAATTCCCAGAACCAAGTCAAAAGCCACATGATGCAATACCCCCATATCCGGTAAAAAGGAAGGCCAAGATGGATGAAGGACTCAACAGGTTTATTCAAAATTTGGAAAGCATACATATTAATGTACCACTTGTTAATGCACTTAAACAAATGCCTAAATACTTCAAGTACTTGAAAGATCTGGTGGCTAATAAACCACAAGTGCATGACTCTGCCTTTGTTACTCTAAATGAAGAATGTAGTGCAGCTATCCTGAGAAAATTGCCACCTAAGCTAAAAGATCCGGGTAGTTTCACTCTTCTTTGCACGGTAGAAATCAGAGAATTTTCAAAAGCATTACTAGATCTTGGTGCAAGAATAAATCTCATGCCATTGTCTGTATTTAAATCATTTGATCTGGACAAATTTCTGGTACCTACTAACATGACATTGCAGTTGGCAGATAGGTCACTGACCTACCCAAAAGGAATCTTACATGATGTTTCTTGTGAAGGTTGGAAATTTTGTTTACCCAGCAGACTTTGTGGTTTTGGACATGGAAGAGGACAAGGATGTGCCCATCATCTTAGGGAGACCTTTTCTGGCAACAAGTGCTGCAATCATTAAGGTGAAAAAGGGAGAAATCACACTGCACTTTGATGGAGAGAAGGTTACCTTCAACATCTTAAAAAACATGAGATATCCTGCTGAAGTCCATAACTGCTACATGGTAAGAAGTGTAGAAGTAGAAGAAGCAGTAACAGAAGAAATGCTACAAGATGAACTCCTTAAGGAACTCTTATGCCCAGACAGTAATGAGGAACAGGAAGGAGGAGATGAGTACAGGCTCACTTGCCTGAGTTACCTGAACCACTCCCCCAAGTGGCATCCTAAACAACAACCCTTTGAACTGTTAGACCTGACTAAGGAAGGAAGATGCCTCAAACTTCAATTGAAGAACCACCTCATCTGGAACTTAATCCTCTGTCTTCACATTTGAAGTACGCCTATATTAGAGCAAGTAACACCTTACTTGTGATTATTTCTTCTATGCTTATAGGTACTGAAGAGGATAAGCTGCTAAGAGTGCTGAGGTTGCACAAGGAAGCCATTGGATGGTCAATTGCAGACATCAAGGGCGTCGGTCGTTCCATATGTATGCTCAAGATTCTCCTTGAAGACGATGCCAAGCCAACCATTGAAGGACAAAGAAGGCTCAACCAAGTCATAAAGGAAGTGGTAAAAAAGAAGATTATTAAGCTGCTGGACGCTGGAATCATATTCCCAATGTCTGACAGTAAGTGGGTGAGTTCAGTGCAGTGCGTGCCCAAGAAAGGAGGAATCACAGTAATAAAAAATGATCTCTAGGAGTTGATCCCTACAAGGCTGAACAATTCATGGAGAGTGTGCATGGACTACAGAAAGCTTAATAAAGCTACCAGAAAGGACCACTTCCCACTTCCCTTTATTGATCAAATGCTAGATAGATTGGCTGGATTTATGTATTACTATTTCCTTGATGGTTTCTCAGGTTATAACCAGATTGCCATAGATCCTGATGATCAAGAAAAGACAACGTTCACCTGCCCCTATGGCACATTTGCCTTTAAGAGAATGCCATTTGGACTGTGCAATGCACCTGCAACATTTCAAAGGTGTATGATGGCCATTTTCTCTGATATGGTGGAAGACATGATTGAGATCTTTATGGACGACTTCTCGGTTTTTGCTAAGTCGTTTGATACATGCCTGGACAACCTTGAACTGATACTAGAGAGATGCATAGAAGCCAACTTAGTCCTCAACTGGGAGAAGTGCCATTTTATGGTAACTGAGGGGATTGTCTTGGGACATAAGATATCATAGGAAGGAATCAAAGTGAACAAGGCAAAGATTGAAGTCATAGAAAGGCTCAGCCCACCAACCACAGTCAAAGGAGTAAGGAGTTTCCTAGGCCATGCCGGCTTTTACAGGAGGTTCATTAAGGATTTTTCAAAAATTTCTAAACCATTGTGCAACTTGCTTGAAAAAGACACTGCTTTTATTTTTGATGAATCCTGTCTAAATGCATTTATTGAACTGAAAAAGAAACTCATCTCTGCACCTGTAATCCTCACACCTGATTGGTCATAGCCTTTTGAACTAATGTGTGATGCTAGTGATTTTGCAGTTGGTGTTTTACTTGGACAGAGAAGGAATAAGGTGTTGCATGTGGTTTACTATGCTAGTAAAACCCTCAACCCTGCACAAATCAACTACACCACTACAAAGAAGGAAATACTGGCAATTGTGTTTGCATTCGAATGAAAGTCGTAGTCTACACAGACCATGCTGCCATCAGGTACTTGATCAATAAAAAAGAATCTAAGCCTAGGTTGATTCGATGGGTGTTATTCTTACAAGAATTTGATTTGGAGATAAGAGACAGAAAGGGTGCTGAAAATCAGGTAGCAAACCATCTGTCAAGACTTGAAGAGATTCCAGAAGATACAACTCCAATTTCAGAAAAATTCCTTGATGAATCACTCTGGCGAGTGATAGGCGCACTCATGAGAGTGACAGGTAACAGGCCTTGGTTTGAAGATTTTGCTAACTTTGCTGCTGCTGGTATTATTCCTCCAGATTTCACCCCTCAACAGTGCAAAAGGTTCTTTCATGATGCTCAACTCTACCTATAGGATGAACCCTACCTATTCAAAAGATGTGCAGACCAATTGATTAGAAGGTGTATTCAAGAACCGGAGTTCACAGAAGTGTTGCACAAATCCCACAGTTCTCCCTATGGTGGACATTTCAACGGTCAAAGAACGGCAATCAAGGTTCTGCAAGCTGGACTGTATTGGCCTTCTCTGTTCAAAGATGCACGTGAATTTGTCAAAAGCTTTGACAGATACCAAAGGATAGGAAACACTTCCTGGAAGAATGAGATGCCACAACAGAACATGCTTGAAGTAGAACTGTTTGATGTATGGGGGAAAGATTTCATGGGTCCTTTCGTGTCATCCTTTGGGAACTCCTACATCCTACTGGCAGTAGACTACGTTTCAAGGTGGATAGAAGCCGTAGCTGCAAGAAACAGTGATGCTAAGACTATTCTCAGGTTCTTAAGGAAAAACATCTTTGCCAGATTTGGTACACCCAGGATGATAATCAGTGATGAAGGATCACACTTTTGTAACAAGTCATTTGCAACCATGGTGAAGAAATATGGAATCAGGCACAGGGTATCAACACCATACCACCCACAATCAAACGGGCTAGCAGAAGTGCCAAATAGGGAAGTGAAAGGAATCCTGGAAAAGGTTGTCAACTCTACTAGAAAGAATTTGTCCTCAAAGTTGGATGAAACTTTATGGGCATACAGAACAGCATATAAAACCCCCATTGGTATAACCCCGTTCAAACTGGTCTATGGGAAAGTATGCCACTTGCCAGTAGAGTTGGAGCATAAAGCTTACTGGGCTATTAAGGAGCTGAATCTTAATCCAAGAAAAAGCAAGGAACTTAGACTGATGCAATTGAATGAGCTAGAAGAATTCAGAATGGAGGCACATGAATCATCCAGGGTTTATAAAGAGAGAACTAAAGCTTATCATGATCAACACATTGTGAAAAAGGACCTACAAGAAGGACAAGAGGTCTTACTGTTCAATTCCAGGCTGAAATTCTTTCTAGGGAAGTGGAGGTCGAGATGGACTGGCCCCTACAAAATCAACAAGGTTTTAAATCAAGGAGCAGTGGAGATCATGAATCCACAGAATGGCAACACCTTTTTGGTCAATGGGCAGAGTCTAAAGCCATATCTTGGGCTGGAAAAAGAGAATAAGGGACAGGGCAGTCCTCAAGGAGCTCAACTGAAATGTTGTGAAAGTCTGGCATGAGACTTAAAACCAATGCGCTTTATGGGAGGCAACCCATGCGTTTTGCTTTTGTGTGGCTAATTTTGTGCTATGCCAATTTTGCAGGAACAGAAAAGGTATCTGTCACCCCAAACGGATTTCAGAAAGTGCAAACATAAAAAAGGCCTCAGGTAAACTCACTCCTGGGAGTGAAGAAGGTCACTCAGCCGAGTGAACCTACAGCAACGTGATTATGTAAGTCATTCAAACCCTAACGTCACTCACGCAAGTTGGACAATTCACTCACCTGAGTGAGGACAACTGTACCACACTTTCTGCAAAAGCTCACCTTTTTGAACTCTATTTTACAACTTAAGTTTGGGGGGAAATTTTCCCGAAATTTTTCAAAATTCAAATCAAACCGCGTCTATTTTTAAAGCCGCATTGGTCAACCACAACTTCCCAGGATTTAACTGCTGTGCATTTAATTAGAACTCCTCCACTTCTTCTTCTTCTTCTTTTTCTTCTCCCAGAACCAACCCTTCAATTACCACTCCCTTGTGTGAACGCACTAACCCTTCTCTGAGATTTCAAGCAACCAAGGCGGAATTTCAATTTAGACCCAATTCACATCGCTTTACCAATTCAGTTTAGGGTTCCCAAATCATTCCGCCGGCTAGGAGAAAGGTTGCTGCCTGCAAAAATGCTTCCAACACCAGAAGACGGATATCCTCCTCCTCATTCTTGTCCTCTCCTAAAGGGCAACCTTCCCCTCACCGGGAGCCTACACCGCCGCCGCCTCCACAACCACCAAGGGCCCTCCAAGAACAAGCCCTCAACGCCATCACAGACGAATGGGAGCCAAGACTATTCCCGAGAAAGAAGGCTTGGGATTTCCTGCTGAAACATCTCAAGCACAAGATCATTGCAGAAAGGGGAATCGTGAGGATGGTGAAGCGTTCGCCTACATCAAACGCCATAGGTGGGAGATGTTCTCTAGGCCCCTTATCCGGCCCCAGCTCCAGATCGTGCAGGAATTTTATGGCAATTTCTCTACTGCCCCCAGAGATGGAGTCTTTGTCCGAGGAATATCAGTTAATTACAACACAATAGCTATTAGGGCCATCTGGAAATTGCCAAGAGTCAGCACCGATTACAGGGATACCATCGCTGCCTTACATCCGAATCAGCCACTGGAGCAAGCAATTTTGTCAAGACTGGCAAAGGAAGGAATAGGTTGGGAGAAGGATGATCAGGACAACCCCTTGGGATTCTTTGCTAATGCCCTGCAAACGCCTGATCTGAATTTATGGCACCACTTCATCTGCTGCAATCTGATGCCAACAACCTACACTGCCAAGGTCACCTACGAACAAGCCATGATACTGTATGCAATTGTCACAAACACGCCACTAGATGCGGTATCAGTAATCAGGGATCAACTCACCAGATGTATCACAGATCCCAAGGTGAAGAGCTGGTACTTCCCAGTGATGATCACCATGCTTTGCAAAAGGGTAGGGGTGACCTTTTTGAACACAGACGCAGAGAGCAGCCTGCAACAACCTTTGAGGCTGAATAAGTTAGATCAGAGACCCCCAGACGCATCTTTCTCAGGACAAGCAGTATCCGCTCCCACTCCGGCTGGACAGTTGAGGCAGAGAGATTTCAACAAGCAGACTCGGTTTATCCTGGACTATGTCCACCAATGCCAATTAAGGACCGAGCGTTTCTTGCAAGAAATGCACAAATGCATTGGATGCCCTGAAAACTGCCCATTACCACATGATCCGCCAACCCATCCACTTCATGGCATGCCACCATGAACTTTCAAGGAAGTCATGTTCTGCTACCCCAATTAGCTATTTAGTTTTTCTTTTTTCTGTTAAATTGTGAATTCTAGTTATTTTCTGTTGATGTGTTCTGTTCATTATAAGTTATTCTGTGTTGATCTGATTGCTGTAAGCATTGAGGGCAATGCTTTTAATAAGTTTGGGGGAGTAGTTTGGTGTCAGGACTAGTGTCAGTAGGATCTTTAGGTAGGTTCTTTAGGTTGAAGTATTTTAATGTCTAGATGGAGTCTGTAAATTTTTTTTTGGAATAAAATGAAAATTTTCTAAAAAGGAGCTGTCAACAGTCTAGGAGGATAATGGTTTTGAAAAAAAAAATTTTGCTAAAACACTTTTGATGCTGAGTCTGATGCATGAAGTGAAAGAATGGCTGACACTCACTCACACACATGAACAATGCCACTCGTGGAAGTGACTGCCTAGAACATAAATTCTAAAATTTGGCATGACTAATTCACTGTTGTGATCTGTGTCTAGTTCTAAGCTACAAGTAGATGAGAAATTGTTGTAAACCTGAGACTTCCCTTGTGGTATCCATTCACAACCTGTTTGTTAAAAAAAAAAAGAGAGAAGAAGAGAAAAAAAATAAAAGATTGGATCAACTGAAACCTTAGGGGTAACAGCAAGGAACCACCACAAAAAGTTCCAAACTGTTGGAGTGATAAGGGTTGAGGTATAAGGCAGTGGAGAGATAAGGTCGAATAACACCCCTCCCAAAGGTGTAGGTTGGTCCATCTACATGAAAAAAAAAACAGACAGACAGAAAGGCTGTGAAGGAAGTCCATGATTGAAGCATCAGTAGGTAAATCAAATCGAAGTAACTTGGGCAAAACCAGATCACAAGAATGACCACCACATGCTGAAACTGGTTAAACTAGAATGGATTGATAGGTTGGCATGAACTAACACTTGTGGAAGATATTCTGAATTCATGTGAAGGTTAGTTGTTTGATTGTGGATTGCAGAAGACTTTGGTATCCCTAGTGTGTGTTTTCTTTACTTATATCTGAGACTAAAGGTTGACAGCCCCTGGTAGATTGGTGTTGTGTTGTGTTCCATATCCAGTGTCACTTGCCCGAGTGAGCATCTTCACTTAGGAAAGGAAGTCAGGGTTAAGTCTGTATGGCAGTATTGTTTCCCCTATTTCTCAAATATAATCCTCAAAGTGTCAGTAAGAGTCTAGTGGTATTGCTTGAGGACAAGCAATTCTTCCAGTTTGGGGGAGTTGATAGTAGTTAATTTGTTACACAAAAACATTACCATTTACTCTGAATTTAATGAAAAAGGAGGGGCGATTCTTTGAATAAGTCCATATTACTTAACTAGTTTTCATGTTTTTGCATAGGAAGGGACCTGAGTGAAGAAATGCTGAAAAAGGAGGGCTGCTGAGACAAAAACAGAGCTGATGAATTCAAGTTCTGCTGAGTTAGCCAAGGACATCTCCTACACACAATTAATGAAGTTGTCTCTCCTTAAAAACCCAAGGGCATGCTTGTACCCTTGGCCGACAAACCAGCCTCCCAAGCTGATCAATGCCACAATTGATACCACTTCTGGAAGGAGAGCAAAAGTCCAGTCCAAGATACAAGACATTGGGGTGAATAAAGAATACATAGGCATGGGGACGTGCTCTTGGAAGAAGAACCGGCATCCAGCAGTATAAAAGGGGAGATGCATACACAGAACAATCATCTCTGGCTACACCTTTCAGTTCCCAAGAACACACAGAAAAACTACAGAAAGAAGGCAAGAAGGAAGGAAGAACAGCAACAACTCAATAAGGAAGCCAAGTTGAAGAACAACCATCTCAGTCACTACTTCAGTCCCCTGAGTGAATCCTGTCACTCCCATGAGTGACCTCTAAACTGCATAAGCTGTCTTCTTCTCTGAAACTATTAGCTTGTATTTCATTTCTTTGATGCATACTTCTATGATGTCTGTTGAAGTAGTAGTTGTAGCATCAACCAGTATGAGTAGCTAAACAGCTTCCAAGGCTTAATCTCCTCAACCTATGTTGTAGTTTTTGTAATGCACTGGTTTTGTTCTTTGTTTTGAAGTTGAAAGTATTTCTACATTCAGTTACTTGATCTCTAATTGAATGCATGCTAGAACTAGGGGAAATTTGGAAAGATAACTTGGTTCGGACTGTTTCAACTTCAACTTGTGACATAGAGGTAACAATCTATGGTTTTAACTAAGATAGGAATATACTTAGTTAACATGAGCATTCGTATAAGCCGTAGCTCTTAATGACTTTATAACTGGATTCAAAAGTTGGAAAATAGATTGTTAAAGTTACAAAGATGACTCTAGGAAAAATGAGAACTAACTTAGAGTTAATTCTGAGCTGAATGAACAAGAACTTAAACATTTAAGTGCAAATTACAACTGCTGCAACAAGAAGAGGAGAAGTACACCCCTGGACCGTACTCCCCTGAGTGAACGTTTCCATTCCCCTGAGTGACCCTTGCTTGAACTGGTAGTCTTTTAACAACAAATTTGGTAATTTAGCTGTCCCTGTGGGAACGACCTAGCTTCCATTATCTACAAATCCATAATCCAGCTAGTATTATTTTTGGTGAACTCGGCACCCACCATTTTTTCAAAGTTTGGATATTAATCCTGAAGAGATATATTCTCTCGTGGTGGATGAAAAGAAGAAAAAAAATATTGGCTAAATCTTGCAGGAAATGAAGAAATAAAAATGTGACTCTTGAATATAGTGATCACTTGATACGTGAAACTTCTCATTTAATAATGACGTCTTGATGAACTCCACGAATGATTCGAAAAGGAAAATGATTCCCAGTCCTCGAGAAATTAATTTAAAAGACTTAGGCAAATTCTAGTGTCTCATGTATCTAGATAAAGTTGCATATTTTTTTTAATGTTTTGTTATTTTTTTTCTTTTATGAGCTCATCTATATGTTTGTTTTATCTAGATATGTTATGTTTATTTGTAGCATGATTCTTTATGCTTTTCTATATGTTTTTACATTCATATTTGAATGATTGGATTATACTAATATTAGTCTGAATTTTCATATTGGTTAGCACTGAACGCCTGTAGAGTTTGAAAAGGCTAAAAGTTATTGAAATTTCTTATAGAGTTCGAATAGCCTGAATATCATTAAAACTCTTGAAAACTTCATTATAGTTATAAAAAATTCAAAGGAAGTTCAAAAGTTTGCTTCTTGCCTGAAGCAAGAATATGAGATGAAAGATCTTGGAAGAATAAAATTTTGTCTTGGTCTATGAATTGAACATTTGGACAATGACATCATGTTGCATCAATCAACTTATACTGCTAAAGTGTTTCCACGTTTCTATATGGACAAAACATATCCTTTGAGCACACCAATGGTGGTGAGAATACTTGATAAAGATAAAGACCCTGTTAGGCCTTGTGGAAAAGATGACTACTTGGTCCAGAAGTACCATATCTTAATACTATTGGGGCATTAATACTTTTTGCTAGTCATACACAGCCTGATATATTTTTCGCAGTGAATTAATTAGCTAGATATAGTTTTTCACCAATTCAAAGGCATTGGAATTGTGTTAAGCATATATTCTGCTACAGTCAGGGTACGTTGGATTTGGGTCTTTATTACTCTAGAACATTAAATTCTGATCGTGGAGGTCATGTAGATCATGGGTATTTATCCGATCCTAATAATGGTCGATCCCAAACTGGATATAAGTTTACATGTAGAGGAAAAGCTATTTTTTGGCAGTATATGAAGCAGACTCTAGCTGCAACTTCTACTAACCATGCTGAAACTTTTGATAATTCATGAAACAAGTTGAGACTGTGTTCGGCAAAGATATATTGTTCACTACATTCGAGGATCGTGTGACCTAAAATTGGATAAGAGCTTTCCTATTACTTTGTTTAAAGATAACACTGCATGCATTGATCATTTGAAGGAAGGATATATCGAAGGTGATAGAACGAAACATATTTCACCAAATTTTTTGTTACTCATGGTCTCCATAACAAAGGTAAAATCAATGTTCAACAAATTTGTTCATGTAACAATTTGGCAGATTTATTCATAAAGTCATTACCCAAATCTGTTCTTGAGAAATTAGGACACAACATTGAAATGCAACAGTTGAAAGATATCAAGTGACGTATCCAGCAGGGAGAGTAATACGCATTGTATTCTTTTTCCCCTTACCAAATTTTTATCCCAATGGTTTTTTTTTTGGCAAGGTTTTTAACAAGGTAGTGACATATTCAGACATGTACTCTTTATCCTTCACTAAGGTTTTATCCCAAGGGTTTTTTGCTAGTAAGTTTTACCGATGCATTGTTCCACATAGATGGACATTCAAAGGGGAAGTGTTATGAAATATTTGAATTGATTTGTTGAATGTTCACAATTAATATGTATTATTTTATTCACAATAAAAAAGATATGATTCTGTAATATGTAGCATTGATAATAGACTGATTTAATTCACATGGTTTGGTCTTCTCCTTCTTGTATAAATGAGAAGCTTATTCATGTTTCAGAAATGCTCCTCAATACAAATCTCTTATCTCTCTCTACTCTCTTGTCTTTACTTTCTTATTTTTATGCTTAGTTTCATATTGCTAGTTAGTAGTAATTTTATAACACTAGACAATTATTTCGAGACAGAGAGGAATAACAAGGATATAACGGGAAACTCTTTTAACAGAGGTAACATGTACAGGTAGAAGCTCTATTACTGACATCGAAGAAAGAACGTAGGAGTTCATTAGACATTTGCAAACCATGAATGAGGGATGATTGGGTAGTTTGGAATACCACAAGGGCTCCTCATCCATTAATTAACCCCACCTTTTTGTAGGTAACGTCGGGAACACAGCTTCTTGTTGGAGAAGAAACTCATATATATGGTTATTTAGAAAGAAGTAAAACTCCATGAGAAGACTTCAATTTTTATTTGAGAAATGTTAAAACTCAAACTTAAACCTCAAAAAAAAAAATAAAACCAAAAAAACAAAATGATGAATCAATCATCTTTCATGTCCAGTTTTAGTATAATTTATACTCCCTTCGTCCCAAAATTATTGTCCAGTTTAGAATTTCATTTCTAGTTCAAATTGTATTAAAACTGAAAATGCAAACTGGATAATTATTTTGGGATGGAGGGAGTATTAAAAATGAAAATCTAAAGTGCACAATCATTTTGGAATGGGAGAAGTAAAGTCTAGGATTTAAGATGGATAATCAAACATACATATTACTTGTTTCGGATTATTCAAAATCAGTACTTACCAATTACAATTGGCAGATTAAGTTAATTACCACGTCGACATCAAACAGATGTAAGCAGACAATTGAGTTTTCAAAACATTAATCTTCTCGTGTAACTCGATCAATTAAGTTTTGATTTTTGCAACATCTATGTGTCACCGTCGATCGATATGCTTCAAAAATTACATTAAGTCGTCAAGTTTCCAAACGCCCCTTCATAATTGGATGGCTCACAAACACCTTTCATTTCCTGAGAAATTAAGCCTTCAAGACGGCGCACCAATAAATCAAAATCTTGTCGGTTGCTAATTAAACTAAGACGAACATAACGACTTTCTGAACCGAAATCATGTCCAGCCTTGCCTTTGATATTTGCTTCATCCCATAGCACAGAATAACAGTCTTTGTCTTCATCGTTTTCGCATTTAATCCATGCATAAGCTACCATCATCATGAAGAGAAAGCAAGGTCAATTATTATAACGTGGATTAAAAAAAAAAAAAGAAAAGTTCATTATTCAAAATCAAAGAATGAACTCCCTCCATCCTTAAATATAAAGTACAAATAAATAATTTGTAAAATTAAAGAAAATAATTAAGTTCGTTATTTTCATGGTGAACTGTCGATATTACTCATCATATTAGAAATGTCACCACCCTTTAAGGAGCCAATCAAATTGAAATTTAGTAAATGTAAGTTAGGGTGAAGTTGAAAGAACAAAATTTAGATATTTATTATAATATAAATGAAACTTTAAAGAAATCAAATTTTATAGGACTAATGAAACCTCAAACAATAACTTATAATAAGAATGGGAAGAAATACGTACCAGGAGTGACAGAACGAAGTTCTTTGTGAAAAAATGTACAATTGTTTTGGGTGAGGTCTTGGAGAGAAAATCTTTTGGACAATGAAAAAAGCTTGCTTAACCTTTCCCATCTGGATCTCATAACATTATATCCGAAATCGAACAGTTCTCTTCCGTTCCCTTGTAGCACCACGTTCAGAAGCTTCAACGTTCTCAACTGAGTTTCTCTAGAAACTCCATACGTTGTCTGATCAATATAGTACATCATTCTTTTATAAACGGACTCCTCTTTCACTATTGCCCACCTGAAAAACACATTTTATATATATCGTTACCAAAAACAAAAAAAATGTCGTTAACACAGTTCACAAAAAATGTAACACAAAAATGTTGGTGAGCGATACATACCCCAATCGAGTTCCGCAGTGACCCGTAAGTTTAGAGAGTGTGAATAGCATGAGATCTTCGTCCAATTGAATTGGAATTGGGGAAAAATGTGGCCAGTAATAAGCTAAATCATGAATATGCTTGACATTTTTTCCTCCAAGGATAACATCCTTAAGTTGACCATCTGGGTTGTTTGGTGAAGTGACAAACTCGATGAAATTCGTAGAATCTTCTGATTGGTTGATCCAAGACATTGTTTCACCATCAAACTTGTATTTTCTTGAAACGAAAAGATCTGTCTGTGATTTGTAAACCTGCACTACTAACAGTAGTTAGAAAAAAAAAAAACTAACTACAATTAAACAAATAGTCAATCGATAAATAAATACACCAAAGGTAAAAATCAATTTAGACTGACCGGATAATATGGTACCGATGCAACAACCTTGGCAGTAGTCGAACCGGAATCTTTAGAAGAAAAGGCGTAAACTGCAGCATTAAAAAGCTGAGTTGATCCGGTTCCGAACACGATATATCTTCCTTTTGTGATCGCATTTCCGACGGTATCATGCAACATTCGAATTGCCTTCTCTAGCTGTTTGGATTCGAGTGAACCGTCCGCGAATTCGTATCCCATTCGATACCATCCGGCCATCATTACGGCACTGTTTTCCGCATTTTGTCTCCAGAAAGGCTCCAGGAAAAATGGGTTCCCACTGAATGACATACATATATTTTTTCCCAAAAAGAAATAAGCATTAGTACCTGATCAGTTTGAATGTTTAGTTCATTTTTATTACAGCTTAAGAAAGATGAAGCATATTACCTTTGCAAAAACTTTTGGCTTATGCTGTTTCCTGCATGTCGTTCTTTAAAGTTCAATTTTTTATTTAAATCATCCCCAATCCATCGGATAACTTTTTCTCTTTCTTAACTTCAATTAGGTTTTAAAGCAAAGAGTTTAGGGGGAAAATGGCATAAAGTAATTTATTCAGAAGTTTACAAGCAAGAATGTAGTTTTTATGAGACGGAGAGAGTCTACTGTGCATACATGTGCTAAGACATACACCACCTTTTCGTCAAAAAAGAAAAAAAAAAAGAAGATATACTTCAACTGTCTCAAAATGATTTCCGAGTTTTGTTTTTTATTTTTAGTACAATTCAAAATTATGAACTAAGAAATGAAAATCTAAACTGGGCTATTATTTCAGGACGGAGAGAGAGTATATATATAAATTGATTGCAGTAAAGTTGTACGTACTTGTCGACATCTATGAGGCAATATGGAACAAACTGTGAACAATCAAGGCCAGTGTAGCAGGCATCGCATTCGCAAACCGGTAAGCCGCCATCCAAAACTAAGCCATCCAAATGAGCAACTCCATGGCCAGAACAAGACAGGGATGAAACAGCTTCAGCTTCTTCAGAAGCTTTCCTGCTCCAAGTAAGCTGGTCATGTTTAGGGTTCATGGACATATTCAAGAAGAAAGAAACAATGAGTATCAGATTGAGTAGGGCCGAAAAAGTTAAGCTCAAAGAAAATCTTATCAAATTCTGGTGTTTATCATCATGTTTGGGTTGTTGTTGTTGTTGTTTTTTGCATATTGCTGTTTGTTGTTGTTGGTTACTCATCTTGAATGAGAAAAGCCGTAAACGATGACACAAGTGGACCGTTGAATTCGGGATGTTTATTTTTGGAAACTTAGAAAGCTTGGGTGGGTAGAAGAAATAAAAAAAGAAGCCATATATAAATACTGATGTACATATTATTTCTATCCAAAAAGATATTTTACATTATAAATTGCATGGTGGCACAAACGGAAAAAGAAGTGGCATTGATTCAAAATTTTAAATTGGTGGTTGCTATATCAGGAAAATGAGGGATACATAAATATATAGAGTGTGGCAAGGCAAGGGAGTTTGTTAATTATAAGTTGGGATCAATTATAATAACTACTAATTAATGATAGAGACTTCAGTTTAAACTTAGACGCAAGAATTTTCCTTGGGTTTGCAACTCAAAGTAACCGATAAAGGAACAGTGAACAAGTAGTATATATGTCTCTTTCTTATCTTTTACACACAATTGAACGTGCATTATATACTCTATCCTGAGTAGAGTGTTTATACAAGTTAAGTGATGCAATTCGTTGGCTAAGATGGTGACCACCTCTAACTAATCTTGTTTACCTGGAAAATGGTAATTTAACTAAATAAGTGCTTCATCAGTCTCAAGAAAAGAATTTTGCTTGTTGCTTTATTGCAGCGAATTTACTGATAAAGTCGAAGGAAAACTAATTATGTACTCTGATATATGTGTCCTTACTCTTCATTTTGACTAAGATATGAAGGTTAAAAGGGAAACTATGTATAATAATTGTTCCGTTTTATGTGTTGTACGAGTCTACGGCAATATGTAAAGATAATAATTATTTCCTTTTGTGTAAATATAATTTTTTTTTACATATTTTAACAATAACTTGTTTGTATATATTCTAACTTTCTTAAAACGTAATGAACTAGCATTTTTGTTAGCCAATAAATATTCTATATGTAGTCTCTATATATGTTAAAGGAGAGTTTTCAATCGGACACTATGATGTAAAAATTAGATAGTATAATCTACGAGGCGAAAAATTAAATAGCCAAGTTCACGTGTCTTAATCACATTACTCCATTATTTACTAGAATTACTTTACACGGTACAATATGAAATCATATATTTTACTTGAATTAACAAATAGAGAACTCAATTTAATTAAAACTGCCTTTCCGCTCCTTCATTCCTTTTTAATTCAACGCAGCAAATTAAAATAACACTCCCCCAAAAAAAAGGAAGAAAAGGGGAAGAAAATTAAAAACAAGCAATTTCTCTGCGCTGATTAAAGGTCACCAAGATCGAACCTTGACCTTTGCCGTCCGGTAATGGATGCCATTTGCCTTCACCCCCCCTTTTTTTTGGGTTCATTCTATTTGTCCCTTTGCTTATTAAAATTTAACTCAAATTTCCCACACCATGTTTTGTAGGACTGGGATGATTATGAAGAAAAATGAGTTGAAGCAACGGTAATACTGTTCTTCAATCCAGGTTTCCTGTTTATAGATAATATTATTTTCATTTAATGATAATTTTTTATTTTTAAATCCATATAAACAACTAATTTTATCGGATTTTTTTTGCCACTAATTGTGCAAATATTTATCACCATAATAAATTCTAGCTGCCACCGTCAATGTCTCATCATCGAGAAACAGAATTAATGAAGCCGGCGGCACGGGAAAGAATTCATTAAGCTAAACAATATTCAACCACCCTTCCATTGCTAGAGGCCAAAGTCACCGGAAAAAGTATTCGACATTCCTCGAAATTTTCTCTGAGATTAAAACTTAACAACTTAGATACAGTATCGAAGTTTAGCAATAGCATAGTCCGTATTAATTCAATTTTCTTTTTTTTTTTTAGTGAAATCGCACTTAATCTTAGAGCTTCTAGAGTTCTACAGGAGAAAAGTGCACCACTAGCTCCATAAAAATATCATTGGCAACCCAATTAATAAAATCAACATCAAGAACTTTAACATGTCGCTCCACAGCAGAGTTGATCCATTTGACAACATAAAGTGGTGCACCCGTCAAATGGAATTAGTAGTACAAATAATAGAAACACGTGATTAATCATCAACCAAAAAACAGAATAACTATAACATTCACATTGAATAGTTGATTAATAAAGCAAAAATAATAATAATAATAATAATCTAACAATGTGCCCAACACGATTGATATTTTCCACCGTGTACAAAAACTTGAATATATATTAATTTGATTGTCGAAAAAGCCCCATTTTGAACTATGACAGTTCATCTCTTTCCTTAATTCTTTTGTCATTATGATTAATCATCAACCAAAAAACAGAATAACTATAACATTCACATTGAATAGTTGATTAATAAAGCAAAAATAATAATAATAATAATAATCTAACAATGTGCCCAACACGATTGATATTTTCCACCGTGTACAAAAACTTGAATATATATTAATTTGATTGTCGAAAAAGCCCCATTTTGAATTATGACAGTTCATCTCTTTCCTTAATTCTTTTGGCATTATGATTACAATGATAATGAGTTGTTAATCATTAATAAAATTTTTTTTTTTTGAGAAAAACAAACTTTCATTAATGATTACCGGAAAAGGTCCAGCACCAATTGAGAAACAAAGTCTGAGAGAGTATTCCAAACCGTTTCAATTACAGAGACTGATTTGGCAAACTTAGCGAGAGAATGAGCTATTACATTGTCCAATCTCGGAATCCAAGAAAGATGAGAAACTGGTAAATCGTGACAAATATAGATTACGTCTTCTAAAACGGGAGCACAGGCTGAAGGACCATCAGTCTCCTTTATAGTTGCCAAAATGATTAAAGATGAGTCACCTTGAATAGCCACATTTGTAAGTCCAAGCCTTCGACAGAAAAGTAAGGCTTCTCGCAAAGCAAGGGCTTCTGCCGAATCAAAATTAATGACATCCGAAAATTGGCGGGATAAACCATGCATGAACTGACCTTCTGGACTTTGAATAACGATTCCAGCTCCAGCGCATTTACCAGTGTGAGAAATTGAACCATCGAAATAAATTCGAATGGCATTTGGTGGAGGAGGTTGGAATATTGGCATGGTTCGCAGAGTTTGATCAATTCGATCTTGATTTGCTCTCAGCTCCATGCAGTCACGTACTATTCGACTGGATTGAAGTACAACTGCCCATGGTGATATTACTGTTTGATCAAACAACTTAGAGTTCCGAGCTTGCCAAATCCCTGAAAGCAAAGCGATCAGGAAAGAGGCAGAAACAAATTGATTATCCAGTATCAAAGTACACAACCATAAATCACAGTGAGTTCGTTGCCGCAAGAAAATCTGATCATGAAGGCCTGCGATTCTGAAAACCTATGTAGAAAACGGACAATCAAAAAAGATGTGGCAAGTGTTCGTTGAATTCTGCTGACAGAATACACATGACATGTCAAAGTTCAAGTGTCTGATGGCCAAATTTCCTGGAGTTGGGAGAGCATTGATGCAAAAACGCCATGCAAATAGGAGATGGCGATTCTGGACCTTCAGGTTCCACAGCTTCTTCCAAAGGGGATCGCGAATTCCAGTCGGCATAGCTGATGATGATCTGATTTGATGACTGAATTGCGGAGAGTACAACAGCTGAAAATAAGCAGAGCGGACAGTATGGTGACCTTTCTAAGTGTGATGCCAGATCCATCGATCAGTGGACTGAGTATGTGGTAATGCCATAGACAGGATTGCTGCAGCTTCCAAAGGAGGAAAAATTGAAGAGATAAGATCTCTATTCCAATCCATATGATCATAAAACACTAAGTCTGAAACAGTTGCTGTAGCTGGTAAAATTTGCGGAGTTGAAGTAGTATGAAAAGAGGGCTTAAGAGGGATCCATCTGTCATACCATATGTTAGTCTGACTGCCACTCCGAATCTGTTTCTTGCAGCCAATTTCCAGTACTTTCCTTCCTTCAAGAATGCTACGCCAAGATCATGAAGGTCGTGATCCAAGATTGGCATCAAAGAACTTTTGCGACGGAAAGTACTTAGCTTTCAAAATGCGGGGAAGTGGAGAATGTGGTGCTGTGAGAAGCTTCCAAGTTTGTTTACTTAACATTGCCATGTTGGAAGCCTTCAGATTACGAAAACCCAACCCTCCATCTTTCTTGCTGTGGGACATGGATGACCATGAAGACCAGTGAATTTTCCTTCTGTCTGATGAGGCTCCCCAGAAAAAGGTGCTGGACATGGATTATAGCTCCTCCAAAACATTATTTGGTAACATAAAACAAGACATTGCATAAGAAGGGATGGATTGTATTACAGATTTAATTAATATTTCCTTCCCAGCCCTAGAAAGCGATTTTGAGCTCCAACATTGTAGTCGTTTTCAAACCCTATCTTTTATGCTTGAAAACACCTCATGTTATGCAAGAGAATAATTTTTAAATTTAAACATAATTAAATATCAGTATTAAATAAGATATGTTTTAAAAAAAATTATAAAAAATAAGTATTTAAATTAATTTATCCCTCATAACATGAACCCTTCCAGATGAAAAAATAAAATAGTAAGATGTATATTTTTGGTTGCCGAGAATCAAAATTGTTTAATCGTAGTCAAAAGAATTAACTCCTTACCGGTGCTAAATAATTTATTTTTAAAAGATTGGTAATCTGCAGCAAAATTCAAAAACGTCAATTAGATTATTCATTATATTTTTTTTTGTATGATATAATGGCAGAAAAGTAAATGTTGTGATGATAAAACAAAACTTATGGATCAATAGGAAGAAAGTTTTCCAAAACAAGAAACAGAATAAAGGTCTTTGTAAGAGACAAGCAGGAAAATAATAAATAGTAAAACATAAAATAATCATTACAAATGTTTTAAGAAATGAAACATTAAAGAGAAGTAATCAAATTTAGAAGAAAAAGAAAGGCAAAGACTATACAACCAAAAAAAACAATGAAGTAAACACTATATTGTAGAAAAAATATACGAACAAACTTTAAAAGAAATGTTGTAAAAAAGATATATAGAGAGACGAAAAACAAGATAAGTTTATGAAAAGAAATTATGAGAAATTTTTTGTTAAGAGAGAGTTTAAGAGACATGACACGCGTAGAAATATTTAAAAAGCTCATTATGAAAACAGCGAATACTTTTATAAGATATAAAAATATAAATCAGCAAAACGAAAAAGATGGTTATTTTAGTTACATTGGATGATTTCAAATATGTAAATTTTTTTCAAATGTACTTAAATAACAAAACATATTGAAATTAAAAATTACACAATTACAATTTACATCATTAATATTATTTTTTCAAATATATTACTCCATCGAAATGTCATATAATCGTTAAATCATTAAACTGATATATATCTTGAACAACTCATACAACGTTCCTGGTAAACACTAGTTATATAATAAAAGAGAGGGTGTCATACAGTTATATAAAAGAGAGGGTGTCATTTTATTGGCTAAAAGAAAACCCCAGCCTGCTCAATCCATGAATTTTGATGCAGCTTGACCTTATACAATTAAATTTAATGTTTTCACACATCTAATGAATATTATGGTCGGTGCGACAGTTTATTTAAAACAAACATAAAATGTGAGAAATGCGTGACATTTGTTTGGATGCCTGAATGGAATAATCATTATTATATCATTTTGGACCGGATGTTAAACTTTATCAAATTCAAGGACAACCAGACATGGAGTACGAAAATAGCGATAAACATTGTTGATCGGAAATTGATAAATTAAGAGCATTTTGATTGTTTTAATAGCAAATTTTTATGAAGTCCAAATGCTACTTTTATGATTTTAAATATTTTAGTTATTTCTCCCTTAATTTACAAATCTCCTTACAAGTTATGATTGAAAATTGTTTTCCTAATTGTTCAATAAGTTTTTTTTAATTAATGTTTCTCTATAACTCTCTCTCTCTCTCTCTCTCTCTCTCTCTCTCTCTCTCTCTCTCTCTCTCTCTCTCTCTCTCTCTCTCTCTCTCTCTCTCTCTCTCTCTCTCTCTCTTTTGGGTCAAAAGTGATATTCATTGCCAAAGAAAATAAAAGAACCTAATTTACATGTTTTACAATGGACTAATACAATCCACCTTAAATGACTTATCTAAAAACAAATGGGCATTGTCATCCCAACTTTCTGAATATTTGTTAGATAAGTCTAATTTGGCAAGATTGGAACAAGAAGAATTTCATTCTTTTCGGATTTACATGAGTACACATCTATCAAAAGAAAAAAAGTTTTTAGCAAAGAGATGTCTTCAACTATAGCTACAACATCTTAAACATGTGATATTTTTCCCTGTAACTAAGCTACCGTAGTCTTGTCATCTAATTCGACTTCTATGTCTTTTAAACCTCACTGTTGGCCTTCTATCATTGCCTCCCTGACTGCGATCTACTCAGCCGCAAATGCACCTTGAGCATACTTCTGGTAAATAGACTTTGCTATGATCAATTTCCTATTTTCATCCCTAATGCACATTCCTAGCAGACCCTCCTCCCTTCTTCATCTCTGAATTCACATTTATTCTACACACTCCTTTACATGGAACCATCCATCCATTGCCACATCCCTTTCTATTCCCATCTATATTTCCTCTTTACTTTGCCTGAGTTTTCTTAAACTCACCCCATTCCTATATTGTCCTATGCACCACTTCCCTCCCCTTTAACCTCCATCCTTCAAGTGCCATAAATTTCTAGTTTTCCACAGCTACCAAAGAACATACACCGAAAGCTCCACTCTTGCCTCCACCTCTCCCAAATCCTCAATCATCATCATTGCCCACCATTCCTGAAAATCATAGGCTCTATTCACCAAGTCATCCGACTTGACATGAGACAATTTCCAAACACGTTTTACAAAATCACAGTGAAACAGTACGTGTTCAATATTCTCCATCTCTATTCCACACCTTTTACAGACAATATCCGCTTTCATTCCTTTTCAAGTTCAACACTGTATTGACTAGAATCCACCCTTTATATGGCTTCCAGATGAAATGTCGAAGCTTATTTTTCACAGGTAAATTCCAGGTTTTTGACCAAATTTCTTTTTGGAATCTCCCTTCCTCTGCTAGATTCCCCTTCACTCCTCCTTTCTCCTTTTCTTTTTTCAGTAAGTCTGAATGTAGAAGATACTGAAACTTACCATTCTTCTCCCCTCCCCAAACTTGAACATCTCGGTTCCCAAACTTACTCAAAGGTATCTGAAGCACCTTATCCACCTCTTCCAGACCTAGCAACTGCTTAAACAACTCATGTCTCTATGGTTATTAGTTTCTCCACCTTTGTGAAGTTTTGCACCCTCTCATTCCTTCTTATAACCCCAACAGCTCATCCATCGGTGAGCCAATTATCGAGCCATATATTCACCTTCCTACCATCCCGAATCTTCCACCTTATTTCTTGATGTACACCCTTACTTGGCCCCAGCCACCCTTTCCGTAGACAAGAGTCAGTCCCTTTCTATCGTACTTGGAATAACGAGTAATTTGGAGAGTATTTCTCCTTCATCACCTTAGCCATTAGTGAGTTTGGCTCTTCAATCAGCCTCCAAATTTGCTTAGCCAATAGAGCCTCATTTATAAATTTAAGATCATTGAAGCCCAAACCTCCTAGCTCTTTTTCTTTAGCCATTTTATCCCACAAACACTAATGTATTTTCCTTTTTTCCTCACTATCCCCACCAGAATCCCGCCATGCTCTTTTTATCTTATCACAAACATTATCAGTCAATTTGTAACAAGATATAGCATAGAGAGGAAGGGCTTGTACCACAGATTTTAATAGGCTCTCCTTTCCGGCATGACAAGAACTTGTTTTTCCAACTCTTAATTCTCTTTGTTGCTGCTTCCACAACATACTTGAACACTTCTGCTTTTTATCTTCCGATCACCGTGGCAAACTTAAGCATTTTGATTTCATTTACACACTTACCCCATTTAGTTCAGCACATGTCAACTCCTCTCTAGTCACTGGTATATTCTTACTAAAATCAATGATGATTCACCCCAATTGACCTTTTGACCTGAACATCTCCTATATTCACTCAAAATTCTCTTAAGACATTGGATTTGACAAATTTCTGCTTTACAAAGTAACAGGGCATCATCAGTAATCTACACCATAAATTAAAGGTCAAAACCTTTTTTTATTAGCATATCCGCCAAAAACCTCTACTCTACCCTATCACACACTTTTGCCTGGCATGGGCTGTCAAGGCCCCAGAAAAAGAATTATTATACCAACTTAAAACTAGAAGACATTGATAAGTTGGGTCAATCCCACAGGGAGCGCAGTGGCTGTCTTTGAACCGTTAGATAACTATAAACCGAACCAAAATAAAATAGGAAAAGAGAGATGACTTGGCCACTCACGCGAGTGTTGTCAGTACTTTCATGAACGATTGCCTTTCTTAACATAACACTAAATAAATCACTAAATAACAAATATAGAAGTAAATTCAAGCTGACAGCATGAAAGGTAGCATTGAAAAAATGCAGGGTAATAAACAGAGTAAGGGAGCCTGGAGATCCTCCTGTCTTTCTATGTTACTTTTACAGTTATTATGCATTCATGTGGTACGAAGTGTGTTTGATTAGACGCTAATATAACCATAAGTCTCTACAGATGTTATTAAGAGAGTCCCTCCAGTGACTAACAAGCTCCCTTCCATGTAAAGTGTTCAAGTCCTATCAGGCCATTAAAAACTAGAGCCTTATTGTCCGCCTCGTGTCAACTAGATATCTTCGGATCATGGTTGAAACCTTAGACTAAGTAATTTACTAAGTAATTTCATGTTTACTTCAACTTGAATTTTTATTCTTTATTTTTTATTTTTAAATTTTTATTTTATAATCTAGTACCAACATATACAATTTAGGAATTATAAGAAAAAAACTGTAAAAAAATAAAAATTTTAAAAATATGAAATCCTAAACCCAAAAGTATGTGAAAAATGGCTTTCTTTCACTATTTAACGGCTTAAATTAATAGAATGATCTCGAATGGATTTTTGGCTTAGTACGATGGCCTATTTTGGAAATAAATTTGATTGATGACCTGTGATGAAATTACTCAATGGTTCAATGACCTATTTTATGGTTCACTCTAAAAAATAAGGAAGAGGTAGGAGGAATCACTACTAGAACACTCCCCATGTTATGACACTTGCAAGTGTTTTAATAAGTATACTAATGAGACACTTAAACTATCGAGACACTTCCACCAAGTGTCTTCCATTCCAATGTGGCAATAGGTATTTGTGTAGCAATATGTTTGTGTATTAACAAATAAACTATTAAAACACTTAAAAGTGTCATTTGAAACTATCTAATGTTACACATCTTTATATAATTTTTTAAAATTTAATCAAGAAAACAAATATTATTGACTTTAAATGTCATATATTATCTATTTGTTTTTATTTCATTTAAAATATTTGATTATTTATTTATGAATTATACAATTATTTTAGATCAATTCAATTATAAAATAAAAGATTGCACTTAAAAGAAAAACATTTCGAACCAATCATCTAATAAAATAATAATATTTTATACCAATATGAAATATATGTAACTGATACGTACATACATGAACCTCGACCATCCATTTACAATTTACAAACTGTTAGACTATTCTACACTTGTCTAAAAGAAGTACAAATTATCGATCAGAATAACAATACTTCAAGACTTGGTCTAAGCTTCTACCATCTTTCCAAATAGTCTTCTGAAATTCTAGGTGGAGAATGCAAGCATTTCACCCCATTCGTACAGCTCACATGCAACATATTCCTTGCAATCTCACATGTAAGATCATATCACCCACTGGCTACTATGAAAGTCAGTTAGAAATAGAGTTCAAGCTGCAATTACTGCTACTAGGATGAGAGTATTTTTTATTTCCTCTTTATTGAACCTGTGATGATTATGAAATGATTCACTAAGATGCCACTTCAAAAAAGGAAAGTTTAGGCCAAAGTTGACTGGATATATTTACCATTTAGGCTGCAGATGACAGAAAATTTGTCACTTGTAGCTTCATTTTTCCTTGAACATCACCAAACAAGGCTCTTCAGGAGCTCAGGACAACTTTAATTTATTGAGCTTGACTAATAACACCATCCATCTATATTAACAACAGTGCAGGAATATAGTGCCAAGAGATAGTGAAGTCTATGTGTTCAACAAACTTAGGATCAGAACTTGCCACAAAATAGACCTCCATATGAAGATAATTAACTTTACTTCTTTTCAGTAATGGATGCCACAATATAATTGAAATAAATAGAAAAATCTCAACATTAAACTTACACACCTTGTCTTCACTAATATCATTGAACTAAGAAGCTGTGCATATTCCCTCCAAAAAATGAGATAACTACATCATGTCAAAAGCAAGCAATCTGATACTCAGACTACAATCTAGAAACAACTAGAGAAAAGTTTCTTTTATATAGAACTATATACACATATGGTTTATTGGGATGCACTGTAGCTTGACATCAAAGTATCAAACAAATTATGGAAGACAACATACAAGATTAGATGATGATATTGTAAACATACAACACCCTCTAATCGTACAGTAACACATCAACCTCAAACATCAAGAAACTATTTGATATGATTTGAATTTCCCAATGAAAACCTGTAAGTCTTTTGCATATATGTGCTAATAATAGGCCACATCAAGGATACATGATCTTGTTTCTGTATCAAAGTCAATCGGATAGTTCTTTTGTTTCTATAACTTTTGACAACTATGACAGTTAACACCAAATTTCTGGCTTAGGTTCCTTGGAAATAATAGGAAAAGATTTACCAGCATAAATTATATTGCTCCAGACAGAAGAAAGAAAATTTACAATTCATCTTCTTATGCGGATTGTGGGGCAACCTGTTTAAACTGTTCAATTGTGAATAACTACAAAATATATTCTTTGTGACATCTAACTCTGACAGCAAATACGCACCCTAAATAATAACCTCGTCATTTTCATAAATTATGATGAATTTAGTCTCTCATAGTCTTACCTCCGACCTCCGCAATAGCATTCGAGTTTACAAACCCGACGTCCTCGTCGAACTGGCCGCTTACGTCCGCCGCAGAATTCTGATTCATCTAATCAGCCTATTGTTTATCACTGAAAAGGAGAACCATATGGCAATAAAATAAAATCCAATCTCAAGACGAAATCGAATGGACCTGAATAATCAAATAATAATAGATAATCATGGATTTAACACTATATATGGAACAAATTCTACCCAAATCTTTTATTTCGAACAAGAAAAACAAAAAGTAGGGTGACCTTAATCTTACTTGAAACTCCCGGATGCAAGCCTTTAATCACCACTCCCGCAGGCCGCAACCATTACTTCGTTAGTTGTCTTCTGCCAAGGTCCATTCCACCGATTGCTGAAGAGAATGATGATAGTATCGTTAGGTATTGGTGAAGAGGAGGAACAGAGGGGTAAGGAGGGCTGTCGTTTGGTATAGAAATATTGCTAGAACATATGGTGTTTTTTTTTTCGTTTCTTTTTTCTGTAGTGTGCTTTGATTAAGGCGGAATGCTTCCCCCTCTCTTAATCTGACCAAAATAAATTTCCTCCGCAAAATTGATTTTTAAGCCTCAACTTTTATTCCCAAATATTCGATTTATTTTTTGAAAAAAATAAAACAAAATATTGTACATTTAAGTTTACGTTAACCTTTACTAATCCTAAAATCCTTACAATTTATTTGCATTATAATTAATTTGCTTCAAGTTTGAATTTTTATTTCAAACAATTATACATATTTGCGCATGTATGTTTAGCATACATGAGAATTTGTGATTTAAAAAAATTACGGCAAAAAATGAAGAAAACTTGTTGCATGGGATTTTCGTTCACGCAATTTTTCATTTTGTTTTCATGGGCTTTCAATTTTTAATAATGTAAATTATTTATGATTCACAAATAAATTATTATAGAACAGTTTTCATTTTCTTGATAAATATTAGACATACAATTTATCTACTAGTTAATTAACTTATAAATTTTGACAAGTGTTTTAAAATGATATTCTATTGTGACATATTTTTTAAAATGTCTTAACAAAATTTTCTTATGTTTAATAATAAAGGAATGTCTCAATTGCTCATCTCTTGTGACAGATGAATATTATGTCTTAACTTTAAGTGTCTTATTATGGGGGGTTTTCTAGTAGTGAATAGAAAATTCACCTATAAATAAAAGGCTTCCTATTGTGTTTTGGCGAACCAAAAAAATTTGCTGATATGAATCTTGAGGCAAAGGTGGCAGATTTACCTCGACGCGGAAGCTATGAATTTTCCAGGACTTGAAAACTTGCAAATCCAATATTATGGACTCCACAACTTCACGAAAATTTAAAGAAAAGAAGAGATGCAAAACACAAAAATTTGCACCAAAAAGGGATGGAAAGGTTTAGAAGATGTAGAAAGTGTTTAAGGTTAGCAACCCAATCGGTCACCTCACTAACAACCCTATCCCTTCGATTTATGGATAGAACGGCTAGCGAAAAGGCTCCAATGAACAACTAACAAAGCTCCACAAGTAGAAAAACACCTATTCTACTCGCATGCATCAACAAAGCACAAGCTTGTGTGCAATGCACTAATCTTCGAAAAGAGTAGAAAAAGAACAAAGAGTTTCCTCTCGTTTCATATTGAAACAATTCATCAAATGTACAAATAAAAGGCTGGCCAAACACCCCTATTTATAGTAGAGGGGGCCGAAATTCTCCTATGAAGTAGGAGAAGAGTTTGATCTCTAACTCTATTCCTACTTTAAAGAACTAGAAATCAACTTAACCTCTAATTGACAACTTGTGCCTTGTCTATTAAGGCAATGTATCTAGACACCTTTATAGACTTAAGACACACTAGTCTAATGAAAAATAAAACTCCAAATACAAAGAGATATTCTCTCAAAAGAATCTTATCCTTATCTTGAAAAGAATCTTCCTGAGTTGTCAACACTATCAATATCTTCTTTGTAGAGTAATCGTAGCCATTCAATCTTGATCTAATCTCCATCCAACGGTTGAGAGTAGACACCACCAATGAATAGACTTCTTATTTTGAATAAACTCTAAATTAGATAAAGAGAATCATATCAAATCTTATCCTTCCATGTGATAAGATTTAAATGATCTTATCTCTAAAAGATAGGGAATCTTTCAAATCTTATCCTTCAATAAGTGTGATAAGATTTTAATGATTTTATCCCTAAAAGATGGAGATTCTAACTCCTAAAAATTAGGAGGTAGGGCCGGCCTCACTTGCTTGGTTTGTGGGCCAAAATTACCTTCCTCAAATGGGCCTTGTAACACATTAATAATCTTGGGCTTGTAACTTCCAGACTTGACATTCTCTTGCGCTAAACCATTTGATATAAGATTATTAAGTGCACTCTTCATCCTTTTACTTCTAGCTTGAGATATTGGGCCTCCAATGTTGGATAATGAATCTTGAGCCACTCCTTGAGCTTGGACAGTACTTGGAACCCGAACACCTTGATCATCTTGGACTTGATTACCATGGATATTCACATCATTCCCTCCTTCCTCGAAAGGATTTGTCCTCGAATCCAAAGTTTGTACAGCTTCAGCATCTGAGAAATTAAACAGAGATAAATCAGAAACATTAAAAGTTGCACTAACATTATACTCACCAGGAAGGTCAAGTTGATAAGCATTGTTGTTCAAACGCTTGATAACTTGGAAAGGACCAGCTCCACGAGGATCTAACTTCGATTTAACCTTTGTAGGAAATCGAATTTTTCTTAAATGAACCCAAACCCAATCACCACGTTCGAATATCATTTCCTTACGCCCCTTGTTGGCAATTCGGGCAACATGCTTATTTCTCTTCACAATATTCATGTGTACTTTCTCATGAAGAGAACGTACATACTCAGCTTTCTTGGCTCTATCTGCAATTAAGATACTCAGAAACAGGCAATGGAGACAAGTCTAAAGGTGTTAAGGGGTTAAATCCATAAACAATTTCAAACGGAGAATATTGGGTAGTAGAATGCACAACACGATTATATGCGAATTCAGCAATAGGCAAACAAGCTTCCCAATTCTTACGATTCTTTTGGATCAAAACACGAAGCAAAGAACCAAGAGTCCAATTAACCACCTCCGTCTGGCCATCTGTTTGAGGATGAGCAGTTGTTGAAAACAACAGTTTTGTACCTATTTTCCCCACAAAGTTTTCCAAAAGTAGCTCAAAAATCTAACATCTCTGTCAGACACAATAGTTCTAGGTAAACCATGAAATCTAACAATTTCACGCATAAATAAATCAGCTACATGATTGGCATCATTAGATTTATGACAAGGAATAAAATGTGCCATCTTAGAAAACCAATCAACTACCACAAAAACCGAATCACACTCTTTTTGAGATTTAGGTAATCCCAAAACAAAGTCCATTGAAATATCAATCCAAGGGTGGGTAGGTACAGGTAAAGGCGTATATAACCCATGTGGTTGTGACTTAGACTTTGCTTGTTTGCACTCAATACAAGTAGAACAAACTTTTTCTACGTCACGTTTCATATTAGCCCAATAAAATGCTCACATAAAACATCATAAGTTTTCAAGATACCAAAATGACCCATAAGACCACCACTATGAGATTCACGCACTAATAGTTCACGCAGAGAACAAGCAGGCACACATAATTTATTATCTTTAAACAAGAAACCCTCGTACCTATAAAACTTGTTAAATGCTCCACTTTCACATGCTTCAAAAATGGATGAAAAATCAGAATCAGTAGCATAAAAATCCTTGATGTATTCAATCCCTAATAACTTAGAATCAAGCATAGAAAGTACATACGATCTGCAAGACAATGCATCAGCTACCACATTCTCTTTTCCCTTCTTGTACTTAATGACATAAGGAAAAGATTCAAGAAATGCACTCCATTTAGCATGTTTCTTATTCAGTTTTCAATGTTGCACCACTTAATTTTTCCGAAAAGTACGCAATAGGCTTACCGCTTTGCATTAAAACAACACCAATTCCAACCCCAGATGCATCACACTCAATTTCAAAGGTAAGATCAAAATTAGGTAATGCAAGAACAGGAGTGCAAGTTAAATCATTCGTTAAAGTGTTAAATGCAAGTTCTTGTTCTTCACCCCATTCAAACCTAACATTCTTCTTTACTAAGTGATTTAAGGGTGCAACCTTAGTAGAGAAATCCTTCACAAACCTACGATAAAAACTAGCTAAACCATGAAAGGAGCGAATGTCAGAGACAGACTTAGGTGTAGGCCATTCTCAAATTGCCTTAACCTTAGCCTCGTCAACTTCAACACCATCCTTGCTAACAACAAAACCAAGAAAAATAACTTCTGATACACAGAAAGTACACTTAGCAAGTTTAGCATAAAGTTTATTTTCACTTAAAGCAGAGAGCACACTCGAAAGATGTTTAGCATGCGAAACTTCATCTCTACTATACACTAAGATATCATCAAAATAAACCACGACAAATTTACCTATATAATTGCTAAGCACATGGTTCATAAGACGCATAAAAGTAAAAGGACCGTTAGTCAAACCAAAAGGCATAACCATCCACTCATATAAACCAAATTTAGTTTTAAAAGCGGTTTTCCATTCATCACCCTCTTTCATGCGAATTTGATGATAGCCACTAGCAAGATCTATTTTAGAAAATATGCAAGAGCCACATAGATCTTCTAACTTGTCATCTAGCCTAGGTATGGGATGTCTATATTTAATAGTAATTTTATTCACAGCACGACAATCCACACACATACCCCATGTTCCATCTTTCTTAGGAACTAAAATGACAGGCACTGCACAAGGACTTAAAGATTCACGAACCATACCTTTGTCAAGGAGTTCCTCGACTTGACGTTGTAGTTCCTTGGTCTCCTCGGGGTTCGCCTTGTATGCAGGATGATTAGGAATTACTGATCCTGGGATAAAATCAATTTGATGCTCAATTCCCCTCAAAGGTGGAAGTCCCTTTGGCAATTCTTCTGGAAAAACATCCTCATAATCCTGCAGAACAGTTTTAACAACACTAGTAATATTTTCAATGAGGTTAGTGTTAGTTAAACATAAATCCTTGTAAACAATTAAAACAAGTGGAGCGCGAGTATTTAGAGCCCTCCCAAGGTCTCCCATAGAAGCATAAAAGCTGCCTTTTCTCTCCCCAGCTTTTGGCTTTTCTTTCAAACTCTCACTCACTTTTGATTCTCTCCCATTCCCCAAACTCTCTTTTGACTCTTTCGATTCACTTTTATGTCTATTCTCTCTCTCTCTTTGCATTTTTTTCTGAGATTCTATGATATCCGTAGGAGATAACAGACATAATACAATAGACAAACCCTTATGCACAAGTGAATACTGATTTGTCTTTCCATCTTTGTTTGCACCTCGATCAAACTCCCATGGACGTCCCAACAATATATAATATGCTTGCATTGGAACCACATCACAAAGAACTTCATCCTGGAACATTTTACAACATAAGAGTAAGCGAGCTTGCGACCGTACCTTAATTTATCCACGATCATCAAACCATTTCAACTTGTAAGGCTGAGGATGCTTGAACGTAGGAAGGTTCAATTTCTTGACAAGTTCCATGCTCACACAGTTTGTGCAACTTCCTCCATCCACAATCACAAGACACGTCTTATTATTCACCTTACACCTGGTATGGAAAATATTAGTGCGTTGCTCGAGATTCTTGTCTTGAGCTGGCTGGATACTAAGAGCATGAGCTAGTACCATCATCTAGATCATGATAAGACTGTAACTCCACTCTATGTCGAATGGGAAGGTTCAAGCCATGTAAAAACCTTGTTATACTTTGTTCCTCATCTTCTTCTAATTGACATTTAAGCTTCAAAGTATTCATATCTTGGTAGTATTCCATGACCGAGAAGTAGCAGCAGCAAGCAAGCAGCTCATGATGGCCAAAAGCAGCCAACTGCTCGAGAATAATTCTGCAATTTTTATAATTGCAAATTAATCCTTATATATTTTATTATTTCTATTTTAACCTCTAAAGTTTCTTATTTTTCAAAACAGTTCCTGGAGTTCAAAATCCATTGAAGGGGCAGAAAAATCAGCTGAGAACAATTCCTCAATTCAAAGGTTTAAAATTTTGCAGATAAGCTCTCAAGTCTTTTGAAGCAAGGGGCACTCATGAAGATTGATGTTTCGAGAGATACATATCCTCGAAGGGGCACGCATCCCTCGAGTACCATTCTACTACTCAAAGTGTTCGAGTAGATGTATCTTGACTTTCATCTACTCAAATACTACATTCTCGAAATTGAGGTAACACCTCTCAAATGAACAATTTATCTCGAGACCGAGGGGTCACCCTTCAAATCAGGCACTAGGGACCACCCCGCATCAGAAAGATAACAAAAGACCCGCAAGACGGGCATCGGTTTTAAATCAGACCTGCTTGACGGGCACGACCCATAAAGACCTACTGGACGGGCAACGGCCAAATAACACCTACTAGATGGGCACAACCAGAAGACCTGCACGACAGGCAATATAGGCTTCTCACCTTCAAATAAGAGAGTATAGATTTCTCACCTTCAAATGAGAGTAAATGCTTCTCACCTTCAAATAAGAGAATCTAGGCGCCATTCTCCTTATTCGGCATACACAGTCTTTCCCCTCCTAATCAAGAACTCACTACTACAAAGAACTCCTCGAAGCACTTTATTCTCTTTATCTTATATAGGTGACACCCGAGAACAAAAGAGTTCAAAAACTGGGGCAACACCATGAAACCCGAGAAGACAGCAACACTCATAGCAACCCATATTCTTCTCATCGAGTTTCGAGAATATAGCTTGCTAGGGGCACTTGACGAGTCCAGATTGAACCCTAAGCCTATCCAGATTGAACCCTAAGCCTATTGAGCCTAGCGTTAGATTACTTAAAGACTGAGTCACCGCCTAAACCTATTCTGATTAGGTTTACGAAAACATGTAACACCACCTCTATATAAAGAGCTGGTGCCTCTCCTGTAATACATATCTTCTACCTATCTTCTACACCTCATACACACACACAACCACCTCTCTCTCTATTCTCTCTATTCCCTTGTTTACTTAAACATCAAAGAGTCTACCCCCGGGAGACACCCGAGGCTCTATCTTGTAGGTTTTAGGCCGTCCATCGCCGCCTAGATCATTGTTGCCGCCTGTCCTAAAGCACCGTGCAGATTCATGCTTTGTCAAAAAGAGTTAAAAGTAAAATTATTTCAACATTATTCTTAAGACATTAGTAGAAGTTATTAGTATTGTAAAAATAGTACTAAGAAAAGAATGTTCAAGGTGTTAGGTGACGAAAAGGTGTTTAATTGCTTGAAGAGGAAGTTGCTTAAGTCAAGGCGCGTTCCTGCTCACGATGTACATGCCTATTTAAGTGCTTATAATGTAAACTAAATGTTTTATTGTTATGCACAGAATGTGATAAATGTTTTCTTTGATTTATGTCAGTGTTTTAAAATTGAGACTATATGCACGTACGATATTATGATAGTGATTGAGGAAGTGAAAGGAATGAAAAAGTTAGAAAGCCCAAATCCCTGAGTAAATGTATGCAGATGAAAAGGTTAGAAATCTCAAGTCCAAATATAAAGATAGACGAGAGTAGCCTTAAGTAAAGTGACCCCTGATTTCAGAAGGTTTATATCCATAACTATGCACAGATTATCATAATTAAGTATATCGCTATGTCTTAATTTCTAAAATTGTGAATGTGTTATTTCTGAAAGGACAAAATGCACTTTTGGTCCCCCGGCTATTAGAAGTAGCAAGTTCGAGTCACTATAAATTTTTAGTTGACAAAAATAGTCCCTCCATCCATCCATATTAGCGAGAGAATCTTGAGGAGCTCTGCTTCTGCCGCCGAGGAAGTGCTGATGGAGATAGAAGCAAGCAAACCCCAAAATACAATTAAAATCTATAAGTTAATCCCTCAAGAAGAAGAGAAATGGGTTTGGCCGTTTGGGGTTTTAAATTTTTTTATAACAATTAAAATCTAAAATCAAAATGGGCCCGGCATAAGTTATTCTTTTAATTGTATAAAATTTCAATTAAAGAAAAACAAAAAACAAAAAAAATTATTAGGGTAAAAGTAGTGGACCCTACTGCTTTAGGAATTAATAAAAAATTAAGAACTTAACGGAAAGAATGGTTCACCCGTTAAGTTTGAAAAAATTCTGTTAAAATGACTAAAATTGATGACAAAAATATTTTAGGGGACTATTTTACCAATTGAAAATTCATGGTGACTCGAGCTCGCTACCTCCTCCAATAACTGGGGGACCAAAAGTGCGTTTTGTCCTTTCTGAAATGAGAAAGTTACAAAGTGAAATGTTATTTTACAAAATGAAAGTGTTCTATGAAATTTTTTTGAAATAATCATATTTTCGTGAAATGTTTTGAACTTTGCATGAGTACTTGAACTTATATGTGTTGGCGTCTTACTAGATATTTTAAGTGACAGCAATGACGATTACGAGGATGGGGAGTATGATAGGGAAGAATAGTAAAATAGTGACCCGTTAGGTGAACTAAAGATATGTTTCTTTGTATTTTGTTATAGTTTAAATCCGTTGCATAAAACTCTAGTAATTTACTTTTGATAAATAAATACATGCTAGTTGAGTTTGCATGTATCAATCTGATATGCTTATATTTTACCTATTTATTATATCCCTAATTTGCGATTTTTGCAATATATTTTGAGTACAAATATGCTATTTATGTGATTTTATCTTTAATTGTAGGATTTGTACTCAAATGAAGAATTGTTGAAGTTTTGAGCTAAAATCGAATTAAAAGCAACTCAATGGGAAAGAATTGAATATTGGAGCAATTGATGGGGAAGAAAGTAATGAGTTTAGAGAATTGGAGGGCCGATGATGCAATTTTGGAATTTTATTTTTAGTTTTTGGAAATTGGCCGAACAAACGATGATGGTGCGGCTGATTTGGGATTGGAATTGGATAAGAATTTTAATCCCGATATTATTTGGGAAACAAGTTTTCTTGCTCTTCAAGAAGTAGGGTTTAGCCGGAAGCCTATAAAAGGAGAATTAGGGATATATTTTTACAACATAACTGAACCGAAAATTGGCCGAAAACCTTACGGGTGCAAACCACTTTCCCCGCCGTCCACCTTCTTTCCTCCTTGCCGATCACCTCCACTTCCTTGCTGCACCAGCCGAGGTTCTCCTCCTTCACCGGCAGCATCACCACCACCTTGCTTCCATAACCACCACCTCTCCTCCATCACCACACACGCAGCA
Source organism: Oldenlandia corymbosa var. corymbosa (assembly GCA_949775105.1). NCBI lineage: Eukaryota > Viridiplantae > Streptophyta > Magnoliopsida > Gentianales > Rubiaceae > Oldenlandia > Oldenlandia corymbosa. The sequence goes on along the minus strand of OX459118.1, from coordinate 19,400,736 downwards.
CCAACTTCTTCCTCTTCTCCATCACATCCACGCACCACCAAGTAGCCAAGTCCACCCTTCGCACATCATCACCACCCTGCTTCTACCTTTCCATCACCGAACCAGTAGCTTACCATCTCATCACCTTACGCATCAACACCATCCGCCTTGAACGTCCAGCAACTAAGGAGAAAAGCTTTTGAACGCAGAGAACCGAAGCAAGCTGAAGCCTTGAATTGAATTGATTTACGCTTTCGGTTTCGACGGAGTTTTCCGGGTTTTATTTCTTTTGTTTTATTTATTAAATTTCAGAATTAAGGATGATGTTTCTAAATATTATTAAATTATTTTTGATAATGTTTAGTGGCTAAATTCTTTTAAAATCTAGGGCTTGGGTGTAGCCACCGAATTTATTTGGTTTATTTAGTTCATTATTATTTGATTTTTCTATTAATTAATATTTGTTATTCTTGTTTTAATTCATGCAAGTAATTGGCCACTATTTGCGTGTCTGAAGATATTAATCGAAGTAGCAAGAGTGGAAGATTAGTATTAGTACGTAGGAATAATAAACTTAGGGTGTAAGCTATGAGAGTAAGATTATAACCTTTGCAATATTTGATCCTTAATGGTCTTAATGTGCTTTTGTTAATCCCTATAGTCACGAGAGTAGTCATAGGATTAATATAAGTAAGAGAATTATAACACGAGAGTGTATAGTTCTTAATTAGGTGAATCGTTGTGAGATTAATGGAAGTTAAAAGTCAGATATTTGTGAATTGAACTAAACCAAATATTCGGTAGGTGAACCCAATGTCCTAGGTTTTCTTTGTCTGATTATTTGAATTAATATTATTTGCTTTTATTTTATTTATTTATTTTAGTTTTAAATTTTATAAATCTGATATCCTCATTTATCTAGATAATAATAGGAGTAATTTTTACCTGGTAATTAGTATTCCTTCTCTGTGGGATCGACCCTGCTTTCTGCTTTACTACGAGTAATTGTATTAAGTAGGTAATTAATATTTGGCTAGTGTGACGACCGCTTATCAAATTTGGCACCGTTGCCGGGGAAGGCAGCTAATATCGAATTTAGATTACTTTCTTTTATTAGTTTAGATTTGTTTTTTTATTTTTATTTAGTTTATTGTCTTACTATTTTAGTGATTTCTTTTAAATATTTTTGTATTGTTTTTATATGCGAAGTGCTAATTCTGAGACTTTGCAATTTGATCCAGAGATAAAAAGAACAGCTCGTGCGAACAGAAAGGAAGCAAAACTAAGAAAAGAGAAGAATCAGAGTGAAACCATGGGCGACAGAGTAAACACTCGGACACTGAGGGATTACTTTACACCTACGGAGAATGTTGCTAGGTCAAGTATTACTAGGCCTACCATTGCTGCGAATACCTTTGAGCTCAAGCCAGCATTGATCCAGATGGTGCAGCAGAATCAATTCTCCGGTTTTAACAATGAGGATCCAAATGCGTATATTGATAACTTTTTGGAGATCTGTGATACTGTTAAGATAAATGGTGTGACGTCAGATGCAATCCGGCTGAGACTTTTCCCATTTTCATTGAGGAGAGAAGCGAAGAATTGGTTGAATACTTGCGATCCTGGTTCCATCACAACTTGGGATGAGCTTTACAAGGAATTCCTGATCAATTTCTTCCCACCACATAAGGCAGCGAAATTGAGAAATCAAATTACTGGGTTTATTCAAGAAGATGATGAGACATTTCATGCTGCATGGACAAGATTCAAGGAATTGCAAAGAAGATATCCTCACCATGGTATTGAGAAAAGTACTCTAGTTCAGACTTTCTATCAAGGATTGACAGACTTTGCAAGAAACAATGTGGATGCTGCAGCTGGAGGTTCATTAATGGATAAGTCAATTGATGATGCCTATGAATTGTTTCAAACTATGGCAAAGAATAGGAATCAATGGTCGAACTCGGGAAGTGTTTCCAAGAAGCCTGCTGGAATGTATGAAGTCAATGAACTAAGTGCCAAGAACGCAAAGATAGATGCACTGACCAAGGCGATGGGTAATCTTGTAAATGCTAATGCAGTCTTCCATGCCACTGTCTGTGAGTTCTGTGGAGGTCCTCATTTGAGTTCTGAATGTATGCAACTGGCAAGTGCACAATATGTCTCTAATTTCAGCAAGCCTCAGCAGTAGAACAATCCTTACTCCAATACTTACAACCCTGGTTGGCGAAATCATCCAAACTTTTCTTGGAATAATCAAGGGGCTCAAGACTTTAATACAAGACCTCAAAACCCTCCTGGTTTCCAAGCAAAGTTATACCAATCTGCACCTAAGTCAGCAACGGAGGCAGGTTTGGAGAGAATGGAGAAATTGTTGAGGGAAAACAATGAACGATCTAACAGAATAGAATCAAGGTTAGATCAATTGACTACTGCTCATACGGCCTTGCAGATGCAAGTGAGTCAAATGGCTACATCAACAAATACTCGTGAGCAAGGTCAGTTGCCAAGCAAGCCAGATATCAACCCTCGAGAGCATTGTAAAGCTGTTACCTTGAGAAGTGGAAAGCAAGTAGGTAACCAAGAAGAAGCCAAAATTGATGAAGACTATATAATGGTTGATGAGAAGAATGAGGGGAGTGAACAGATTGATAAAGAGAAGGTCGAAAAAGAGGAAGAAAAGATACCAGTTTCGCCACCAGTTCAACCTTATGTTCCTCCAGTGCCTTTTCCGCAGAGATTGCAGCGAACAAAGCACGATAAGTAATTTGAGAAATTTCTTAAAGTTTTTAGGCAATTACACATAAACATTCCTTTTGCAGATGCTTTAGCTCAGATTTCAGCTTATGGGAAGTTCTTGAAGGAGATCATCTCCAACCGAAGGAAAGTGGAAGATTTTGAGACAATAGCATTATCAGAGGAGTGTAGTGCAATCATTCAAAAGAAGTTGCCTCCAAAACTGAAAGATCCAGGGAGTTTCTCTATTCCTCTAACTATTGGTGATGTTGATTTTAGGAAAGCTTTGTGTGATTTAGGTGCTAGTGTTTCACTCATGCCTTTGTCTGTCTGTAGGAAACTTGTGTTGAAAGAATTGTGGTCCACTAATATTACTTTGCAACTAGCTGATAGATCTTTAACTTATCCTAAGGGGGTTTTGGAGAATGTGCTAGTTAAAGTAAAGAAATTTTATATTCCTGTTGATTTTGTTATGTTAGAAATGGAGGAAGATACTGAAATTCCAATTATTTTTAGGCCGTCCTTTTCTAGCTACAGCTGGTGCGGTAATTGATGTTAAAAATGGGAGTTTGAAATTTCATGTTGGTGAAGAGTCTGTAGAGTTTACCTTCTCTAAGGACTATAAGTATCCCGCTTTACCGATCATGTTTTCGATTGATGTACTTGATGAATTAACAAAAGCTTATTCTTTGCTAGGTATTTCCAAAGACTCTCTTGAGCTTTGTTTGAGTACTATAGGTACTGTTGATGATGAGAGGGAAGAAGTTGCTGAAGTTGCTTGTACTATGAAACTTCCCCGTGTAGAGAAGGTTGGTTTTGAAAAATTGGTTAAAGGTAAGTCTCTACCGCCACCTTCTTCAGTTGAAGCTCCTGTTCTTGAGTTGAAACCACGTCCTGCACATCTCAGGTATGCATTTTTAGGTGAGAATAATACATTGCCTGTGATTGTGAGTTCTTTGTTGACTGATGCACAACTTGAGAAATTGTTGCGTGTTTTAAGATTGAGAAAGAAAGCTATTGGTTGGACAATTTCTAATATAAAGGGAATTAGCCCTTCTGTTTGCATGCATAGGATCTTAATGGAAGATGATCATAAACCTGTGATTGAACATCAAAGAAGGTTGAATCCTCACATGAAAGAAGTAGTTAAAAATGAGATTCTGAAATGGTTAGATGCTGGTATTATTTTTGCTATTTCTGATAGTGTGTGGATTAGTCCTGTTCAAGTTGTACCTAAGAAGGGTGGGATGACTGTGGTTGCAAATGAAAATAATGAATTGATTCCTACTAGGACTGTAACTGGATGGAGAGTTTGCATTGATTATAGGAAGTTGAATAGTGCTACTAGGAAAGATCATTTTCCTTTACCTTTTCTTGAGCAAATTCTTGAAAGACTTGTTGGGCATAAATTCTATTGTTTTCTTGATGGATATTCTGGTTACGATCAAATTCCTATTGCTCCTGAAGATCAAGAAAAGACTACTTGTACATGTCCTTATGGTACTTTTGCATTTCGTAGGATGCCGTTTGGTTTGTGTAATGCTCCTGCTACTTTTCAACGTTGTATGATGGCTATATTTTCTGATTTCATTGAGAAGATCATGGAAGTGTTTATGGATGATTTTTCTGTGTTTGGATCTTCTTTTGATATTTGTCTTGCTAACCTTTCTTTGGTTTTACTATGTTGTGAAGAGACTAACCTTGTTTTGAATTGGGAGAAGTGTCACTTTATGGTGCAGGAAGGTATAGTTTTGGGGCATAAAATTTCTTCCAAAGGTATTGAGGTGGATCGTGCTAAAATAGAAGCTATTGAGAAATTGCCTCCACCAATTTCAACAAAGGGAGTTAGAAGTTTTCTTGGACATGCTGGTTTTTATCGTCGTTTTATTAAAGATTTTTCCAAGATTACTAAACCTTTGTGCAATTTGTTAAACAAAGATGTGGCTTTTGAGTTTACTGATGATTGTTTAACTTCTTTCAATGCCTTGAAGAAAGCTTTAATTACAGCCCCTATTTTAGCAGCACCTGATTGGAGTTTACTTTTTGAGTTGATGTGTGATGCTAGTGATTATGCTCTAGGTGCAGTTCTTGGTCAAAGAAAGCAAAAGAAGTTGCATGTGATTTCCTATGCTAGTAAATTGATGAATGATGCTCAAATGAATTATGCAACTACTGAGAAAGAATTGCTTGCTGTTGTTTTTGCTTTTGATAAATTAAGATCATATCTAGTTGGTTCAAAAGTAATAGTTTACACTGACCATGCAGCAATCAAGTATTTATTGGCTAAGAAAGATGCAAAGCCAAGACTTATTCGTTGGGTGTTGTTATTACAGGAATTTGATTTAGAGATCAAGGATAAGAAAGGGCTTGAGAATGCAGTAGCTGATCATCTGTCTCGAATTGTAATGCCAGCAGAAGAAGTAGAGCTTCCAATCAATGAAGAATTTCCTGATGAAAGAATTTTAGCTCTCTCTTCGGTTCCATGGTATGCAGATTTGGTCAACTATCTAGTAAGTGGTGTTATTCCCCCTAAATTCATCTATCAGTAGAAGAAGAAGTTTTTATGGGAAGTAAAGCATTATTTCTGGGAAGAGCCACTACTTTTCAAGTTTTGTGCTGATGGGATTATTAGAAGATGTGTACCAGAGGATGAGTTTGAAGATATACTTACACATTGCCATTCTTTAGAGTGTGGAGGCCATTTCAGTTCATCTAAAACTTCAGCTTAGGTTTGACAGTCAGGATTTTATTGGTCAAGTATGTATAAAGATGCCAGAAAGCTTGTGGAGAAATGTGACAGATGTCAAAGAATGGGTAATATTTCCAAGCGTAATGAGATGCCTTTGAATGGTATTCTGGAGGTCGAGCTTTTTGATGTCTGGGGTATAGATTTCATGGGCCCGTTTCCATCTTCTTTCAGCAATCAGTATATTCTGGTTGCGGTGGATTATGTGTCAAAATGGGTTGAGGCTATAGCAACTCAAACTAATGATTCTCGTGTGGTGATTAAATTTCTAAAAGAATATTTTTACAAGATTTGGTGTTCCACGAGCTATCATTAGTGATGGAGGTACCCACTTTTGTAATCGGAATTTGGATGCGCTGTTGAAGAAATATGGTGTTACTCATAAGGTTGCTCTTACCTACCATCCTCAAACCAATGGGCAAGTAGAGTTGGCGAATCAAGAACTGAAGAAAATTCTTGAAAAGACAGTGGGGCGTTCAAGAAAAGATTGGTCCATGAAATTGGATGATGCTCTCTGGGCTTATAGGACAGCATTCAAGACACCATTGGGTATGTCTCCATATCGATTAGTGTTTGGGAAATCATGTCATTTACCAGTGGAGTTAGAGCATCGAGGTTATTGGGCTGTGAAAGAGTTGAATATGAATTTGAAGGCTGCTGGCGAAAAGAGATTATTGCAACTCAGTGAGTTGGAAGAGTTTAGACTGGATGCTTATAAGAGTGCAAAGCTTTACAAAGAGAAAACTAAATTTTGGCATGATAAGCATATTCAGAAGAGGGGGTTTGAAGTAGGCCAGAAGGTTTTACTTTTTAACTCGCGACTGAAGTTGTTTCCTGGCAAGCTCCGTTAAAAGTGGTCTGGACCATTTATGGTTACTAAGGTGTTTCCATATGGTGCTGTTGAGATTTATGATGAGGCCCATGGTTCTTTCAAGGTTAATGGGCAGCGATTAAAGTTATACTTTGCTGGAGAGAGGGTACCTCAAGGAGTTCTGTACTCTTTGGGTAAACCTTCACTTGATTGATCAGCCGCATAGTCCGGCTCATGACTTTAAAACAGCGCTTATTGGGAGGCAACCCAATTCTTTATTTTGCTTTATTTTTCTTTTTCTTTCATTAATAAGTTGATGGTTAAGTTTTTTGTTCCTGATTATCTAGAGATCTTTGATTTCTAGATTTTTGTGGTTTTTCTTAATCATCTGTTTTTTTTTTAGGTTTGTTTTTTCTAATTTACTTTAGTTTTGTAATTAGGTTTGTTGGAAGGGCAAAACTCTGGTGTCCAATGGTGTTGAAAATGAAACATCCAAAATTCTGAAGAAGTTGGTCGTGTGCTTGAATGGCAGTTGCAACAATTTATTCAACAATTCCGGTCCTCCGCTTCACATTCCCAAGGTTGTGTCGTTTCTTTTCATTCTTTTTGTTTTATGTCTTTTCTTTTCTTTTCACTTGGTTGTCTTTCCTTTTGTGTTTTATACATTGAGAGCAATGTATACTTTAAGTGTGGGGGAGAGGAATGCGTTTTGTGTTTATCTTTCTTAAATAAAAAAAACCCATAAAAATTGAGAAATTGAAAAATCCAAAAAGCCCTATGATGAAGATGGTTTAATTATCTATAACATGTAAGAATTAAGCTATTTTGAATTGTATTGCTGAACTTGTGTATTTCTGTATGTTGCTTTGAATACCCTGTTTCTTTTGCACTTAGTCGTGACTGTGGGGTAAGCCTAAAGTGAGATATAGTTGCATAAGTTTGATGTAGATATGCCATGAAAAGTTGTATTTGATTCACTCATACTTATATGATTTGTATGTGGAACCCATCATGTTGTGAAGGAAAAGCAAGGCATTAACCCAATATCAGCCTTAAAAAATCTTATTGCTTTGACACTTTGTGTTAAGTAAGTTTGGGGGAGGGGTGTTGGCGGATGCTTCTAAGGTTAGGTTAAATTTTAATGAGGGAGAAAGGAAGAGCATTCAATGTTGATGCTAGCCCATTGAGAGGTGAGGAATTGGCAACCTGAGCGGAGAGTCCTCAGGCCCGGTGAGGAAAATAGATATGTAGACTGCCCTAAGTTGTTGAGCCACTATGTATAGGAGTGAAAAAATGCTCTGAGTAGTGGCCTGAGTTAGAAAGAGTCCTGAAGAAAAGCCGCATGGACCGAAGAATGGGTTACGAGGGGGAATAGGTTGTCTGTGAGATAAGACCTTCTACTTCATAGTATGATTGACGGTCCATTGCATTGAAATATGATATGAAATGTGAGTCTGTTGTTAAAGTAAGATGGCATATTTGAAGTAGAGCTTTTGTTTTCTATGTTAAATATAAAGTGATGTCCCTAAAAAACGAAGCACACACACACAAGCGTGGGGGCTAAAAGTAGCTATGGTTTGCATACTAGAGGTAGTCGAAATCTTTGTGTTATATGATGTGATTGAATCTCTGAGGCCGCCAAATTAAATAATTAAATGTTTTTGCTTGTTTAATATTTGGGATTGCTTGAGGACAAGCAATAATTTAAGTTTAGGGGTATTTGATATGCTTTTGTTTTACCTATTTATTATATCCCTAATTTGTGATTTTTGCAATATATTTTGAGTACAAATATGCTATTTATGTGATTTTATCTTTAATTGTAGGATTTGTACTCAAATAAAGAATTGTTGAAGTTTTGAGCTAAAATCGAATTAAAAGCAACTCAATGGGAAAGAATTGAAGATTGGAGCAATTGATGGGGAAGAAATTAATGAGTTTAGAGAATTGGAGGGCCGATGATGCAATTTTAGAATTTTATTTTTAGTTTTTGGAAATTGGCCGAACAAACGATGATGGTGCGGCTGATTTGGGATTGGAATTGGATAAGAATTTTAATCCCGATATTATTTGGGAAACAAGTTTTCTTGCTCTTCAAGAAGTAGGGTTTAGCCGGAAGCCTATAAAAGGAGAATTAGGGATTTATTTTTACAACAGAACTGAACCAAAAACTGGCCGAAAACCTTAGGGCTGCAAACCACTTTCCCCGCTGTCCACCTTCTTTCCTCCTTGCCGATCACCTCCACTTCCTTGCTGCACCAACCGAGGTTCTCCTCCTTCACCGGCAGCATCACCACCACCTTGCTTCCATAACCACCACCTCTCCTCCATCATCACACACGCAGCACCAACTTCTTCCTCTTCTCCATCACATCCACGCACCACCAAGCAGCCAAGTCCACCCTTCGCACATCATCACCACCCTGCTTCTACCTTTCCATCACCGAACCAGCAGCTTACCATCTCATCACCTTACGCATCAACACCATCCGCCTTGAACGTCCAGCAACTGAGGAGAAAAGCTTTCAAACGCAGAGAACCGAAGCAAGCCGAAGCCTTGAATTGAATTGATTTATGCTTTCGGTTTCGACGGAGTTTTCCGGGTTTTATTGCTTTTGTTTTATTTATTAAATTTCAAAGGATGATGTTTCTAAATATTATTGAATTATTTTTGATAATGTTTAGTGGCTAAATTCTTTTAAAATCTAGGGTTTGGGTGTAGCCACCGAATTTATTTGGTTTATTTAGTTCATTATTATTTGATTTTTCCATTAATTAATATTTGTTATTCTTGTTTTAATTCGTGTAAGTAATTGGCCACTATTTGCATGTCTGAAGATACTAATCGAAGTAGCGAGAGTGGAAGATTAGTATTAGTTCGTAGGAATAATAAACTTAGGGTGTAAGCTACGAGAGTAAGATTATAACCTTTGCAATATTTGATTCTTAATAGTCTTAATGTGCTTTTGTTAATCCCTATAGTCACGAGAGTAGTCATAGGATTAATATAAGTAAGAGAATTATAACACGAGAGTGTATCGTTCTTAATTAGGTGAATCGTTGTGAGATTAAGGGAAGTTAAAAGTCAGATATTTGTGAATTGAACTAAACCAAATATTCGGTAGGTGAACCCAATGTTCTAGGTTTTCTTTGTCTGATTATTTGAATTAATATTATTTGCTTTTATTTTATTTATTTATTTTAGTTTTAAATTTTATAAATCTGATATCCTCATTTATCTAGATAATAATAGGAGTAATTTATACCTGGTAATTAGTATTCCTTCTCTGTGGGATCGACCATGCTTTCTGCTTTATTATTAGTAATTGTATTAAGTAGGTAATTAATATTTGGCTAGTGTAACGACCGCTTATCACAATCTTAGACTTTAAAAAAGTGTAAGATATCTTTACTTGTATGATGTTCTATATTGTTCTTTGTTATAATTGTAGCATGTCAACTAGCCCGAGTCAAGGCGGGACAAAGTATAGGGAGGATTAGATAGAATGGTGTACGCACATCTTCCTTCATCCTTCTGCCAAGTCCTACTAAGTCTAAATTTGATGATGTTGTATATCTGGACAATTATTGCCAAACTTCTCGTTCCAATCAACGATGCATTATTTCTATTAAATGTAATGAAGTTTTTATCTTTTTTGGGAAAAAAAAGTGTGCATACATTGATTGGATTATACACTAAAACTATGATGAATGCATGTAAAAAATGAACTTCATCTATCTTATCTTAGTAATCTAAATTTTACATTTCAAATCTAAATCAGACTTATAAAATTTGTGCATTGTCTAAGTATTGAAATTTTTGTTGTTTTCCGTACAAATTTCAGAATGCAGTGTGGATTATTTTTTTAAATACTTAGGGAGTATTTTATTCGTTTGGTAATACTACTAGTTGGTTGAATTTACTAAAATTACCATATTCTAATTTCTTGAATTTAGTTTTCAAAATTAAACTAAAATTACTATTGCTAAGATTGGAAGGATGATGGAGTATTCCTTTTATGCTATGCAGGGCATATGTATTCATATTTTCCTCCAAATTTACATGCTTCGAGAATTGCACAGAATTAAGTTTTTAATTTGAGGTGTAAAACTAAGTATTAACCTTAACCTCAGATTAGGAAATTGGGAAGGAGTCAAAGACGGAGCCTTGCTGTCTCACAATTAGTTAGGAGAAGAGTGGGAAAAAACAATACCCAAAACAAACTAAAACAAAATCCCAAAGAAAACGATGCAAAATCTTTCTCCACTGTTTCCCTAAATTGTTTATCTTTAAGAACAAAACGGGAAATATCCAGTTGCTGCTTCTTTGCCGCTTTTTATCCTGTATAAAATTTATCTTTAGAATACCAGGTAAATTGCTGATCTAATTACTTTTAGAATTTTATTTGTCAATCGCTAATTAGGTATCAATGTTTGTTTTAAAATAATCCGGATGAGTTTGCAGTACATATTGATATTGTTCTTGCATATATATACCCAACGCATGGTTTTCAATTCATTCATGCATACATTTATAATGCATACTCCAATTCAAAACAAAAACTATTTTGGTTTTAATTTACCAGCATTGAAGGAAATTGAAGGAAAAGTGTATTATATGTTTTGAAGAGAAAAATGTTATTTTGAATTCTTTTAGAACCAAAAGATGATGAAAATCTCAATTTAGTTTCTTCCAAGAAATGTGAAAAAAGCAGTGTTGAATTGATCCATCACTTGATATTATACCGTGGTTAGAGTATAAATTGATTGGTGTCTCCTAAACTTTTTGTTTGATCCATTTGATTTATGACCTCTTTTGTGGTACCGAAAAATATTACGTTGAAAATTTATTTGCGTCTCCAGTAGTTTCCATCTAATGTTGTTTGTATTAATTGAAATTCTTTCGAAATTTGATTGGATTTAGTTTAAGATTGTGCATTATCTCCTATGTCCTGAAATTCTATTTTTGAGTTTGTGGTAACTTTGTGAATGATAGTCGTATTTTTTTTATTTGAAAAGGTAAGTTTGTGAATGATAGTCGTATTTGGAATTGTACTTGAATTGTACTTTCAAAATCTCCTAACTACACACGAATGCTATATCGTTTTTTGGATTGAACCGAAATCAATGTTCTTGATATCCACTCATTGGATAATGTAATCCAATCACAAAAGAAACTCTAAATATATAAACTTCTTAATCAATGAGAAATTGTTGTATTGTTTGTGAAATCCATCTGAGTTTATTTTTTTGGGGGGCCAAAAAAACACAGAAATAGGGAAGGAGGGAAGGAAGAATGGCTGATGAACAACCAAGAACAGGGGAACATGTGGAGAAGCAGAAGATTGTGATGCCTCATATCTGTTTAGAAACAGTGAAGAACAGTCAATCAAGAGAAGCAAACTCAATACCAACATCACCAATGTCCTCCTTGAGGAAAACATCAAGTGTCAAGTACAATTGTTTGTGTTCACCAACCACACACGCAGGGTCTTTCCGGTGCAGATATCACAGGTCAGCCAGCATGACCCGAAACAGCATGTCCGTAGGCGCCAAACTCTCCGAGCTAACTGGCAAAATCAAGTGAAGACGTGTCTGTCGCCCGACGACGACGACGACAATGAGTTTGCATTGCCCTTTCTGTTTCCAGCTACGTTAGCATGATTAGCCTATGTTAAATATGACTCAAATTAGGTTAATGCTGTGTTGTAGTCCTTGTGGAGGGTTTAAGGACAATGTTTGATTTTATTTCCTTTTAGGTTGTTGATCTGCTCAGTTTTTGTGGTGTGTTGTTTTATGTCAATAGGACGAAAGGCTTTTTGGTGGGTTGGTAGTAAGTTAATATTTTGGTAGTAAGTTTTTCGTTAGAGACCTTTTCTCTGTACCAATTACTCGTGACTTTCAGTTGATGGATCATTTCTTTCAGAAGTGTTCTTCTACTGATTTGCATTAAATCTGTTGTATTCGCCAGCTACGCAGCCAGCAGAAGGTGTCGCAAAAGGCCATATTTTGCAGCTCATTATTCTTGATTATGTGAATCCAGAATGCAATGGAATTCCTAATGCACAGATGTTCTGAAACAAGGATTTTCTGAATTATCCGATAGCTCTTTTAATAGCCTTTGTTCATGGTTCATGTTGTATGAAACATACCAAAATATGAGGATTCAACTTTCTTAACGGCCCTGAGAAGGCAACTAGTTCAGATGCCTGACTTTCTGAAACCTGTGCCTCAATCTAACGGAGTACCAATCTTTCAATCTGGTAAGAGGTTAAACTAATAGCAAAATGCACAGCATGCTCATAGTCACAGTTAAGGAAGATCAAAATCAACACATGGGTTGCAACAAACCAGATAGAAAGCTCAAGTTTGTCAGAAGCAACAAGCTTACTAGAAGACTATGTACAGTATTAATCTTGGCCGCAATGGCCCGTCACCATGAAGGACGCAAACACTGGCTCTTTTTTTATACACTACTGTGCTGCTGTACAAGAGGAGAAGCTCACATGGGGCAACTGTTTTCTTCCTCTTCTTGAGGTATGATGTAATTACGGCAAAGGGGGCAAGTAACATGCCAATACTTCAACCACTTCTCCAGGCACATCCTGTGAAACATGTGACCACAAGAGAGGTGGTTTATCTCGGAGTCTGCCACGAATTCTGTAAGGCAAACAGGGCATTCGTGACAGAAGCTACTGCATCTAAGGATTGAATCATAACGAACTGCTGGAGTTCTACTCCGGAATTCTTCCATATATGACTCTGAGGGGGTTCCCCGGCATTCTAATGAGTCCAAGGTATCGTCAAGGGAGTAATCTTCCCAGGATGCAACATTGATGCCAACCACATGAAGAATCGAACGAAATATTTCCTTGAAGATTGAGATTGATATAGCGGTATTAACCAAGATTACGCAGAGCACTCCCCCATCAGATGGAGTTGAGTATGGTGAGAGACCCATGACTGATCTGCTAGACAAAAAATATATCAGAATTAGAGTTTGGAAAAGAGAGAGAATTTTGCCACTGCACAATCAGGCTGTAAGGCAAGGATAAACAAAGCAAACCCCTTTTAATGTACATTTCCAAAATAAAAGGCTTAAATGGTTGAAGAAATGTTTTGCATGCGCAAGAACAAACTCACAGTTCTTAACAGTAAAATTCCTTCAGCTTCTGTTATTTGTGGAAGTCCTCCACCAAGATTTAAAAAAATTCTTGAACACAACTTCAAGTTACATGCAGGACATCTCACTTTGAGCAATCCAAAGTCTATAAAATTTCATGATGCTTCAAAGCAAGCCATTCGAACTAAAACTCCCTATAACAGATCAAAGTTTGTGTGTTGGGGCCACTGAACCCTACTTAGTTCATTAGATAACAAAGTTCACAATGTCCCTTTCTCCTGAGCGAATAAGCTCACCAAGATCAGATTTTTTTTCATCCATAAACTGAGTGTACAAAGTTCCTTTTTGTTACTAAGGAAATCCTTCAAGTTTTGGACTTAGTTCTATGGAAACTTAGCCTCCCTTATCATTATCCCACACCGACTAGAAAAACCAAAAGCATAATTCCCTCTTGTACTTCAACTCGATTTACTCTCATGGAAGAACGGAAAAGGCAGATGACAGTTCAACAAACAAGAAAGAGTAATGTGGCTCATTTGTGTGCAGCAAACCATACACACACTCTAATGAAAAACTTAGTATGAAAACCTTCAAGCGAATTTAAGACGTGTTAATTATTTCAAGAAGGGTTCCTCAACTGATCAATAAATGAAGCTCGTTTTTCATCACCATATGAAGATGAATTGATCTAATGAGCAGTTGGAAATATGAAATAACGAGAAAATTAATGTCTCAAGCTAAATATTCAGGATATGAATGAGCAGCAAGCAAGCAAGCAAGGGATAGGGGTAGGTAATCATCTTGAAGAAAAGAACAGCCTTGAAACAACGTGAAACTGAATTGAAAGGCAGATAAAGCACAATTTTGCTTAAGAAGTGAATATTTTCAGGCCATACACGTCCATCTAATTCAACTGTAAATTCTTTAGAAATTCATTTCACCCATCATAGAATTTCCATATACATATTAAAGTGAAACGGTGGAACTCATTAGCGCTAAATCGAATTCAAATAGCTCTCGAACCCCGAACTAGATGCAAACAAAACCCGGGAAACTCAAGAGGGAAATTGGACCTAAAGAAAAATTAGGAGTGATTCAAAATAAAGACTGCCAAAACAGCTATAACAATTGCAGAGAAACAAATTGATCCAACGCCAAAAATAGGGAGAAACAGATTCAGTTTTTAAGAAAACATGGAAAGAAAAGATAACACAAAAACAGAGAGTTAAGAAAAACCCAGAATTAAATCAACAACAAAGGATTCCAAAAAGATCCCAAATTCATCACAACCTTCAAAATCCAAGATCTGTAACTAACTTCCCATGTTACCAAATTCAACAACTAGAAGTAAAAAAAAGGAAAAGAAGGGGGAACAATAAAGGAAGAGGAAAAAGAACTAGCCACTTACAAGTTGAGCTGAAACCAGAAAGATTAGTGCTTTATGAGACAAATAAGATAGAGATATATAAGCAAGGTGTGGAAGGGAAGTCGCAGCAGGTTGAAGATGATGAAACTGGAAGAATTGAGAAAGGAAGAAGGGACATAGGATCCCCTCCTCAAAGGTAAGAAAGGATTAAAAGGGTGGTTGATGATGATAGAGAGAGCAAATGCAATGATTTAAAAAGTCCCCCAATTTTTAAGCATTCACAAGAAGAATGGCTTATGATGTTTGTTTGTAGAACAATCCTTGGCCCACCCACCACTACAAGTGTCACCTTTCTTTACAATGAAAAATTCATGTAATCTTTTTCATTTACCCCAATATATTTGGAGTAGGAGGACCTAAAAATAAAATTGAAGAACAGATCGTTGCTGCCCCTCAGAGTTTCAGAAAATTACTAAATGAACTGAAGGTTCATACACAATTACCAAAACCCCTCCAAAATACCTAAACAAATTTGACGATTTAGTGTAACATTTGCACCCTAATAGAGACACATGATTCGTTTGAATATTCTTGCATAATATACCAAGCGAAAAATTTTCTTGCATAAGCTCTCATCCAATTCGATCAATTTTTTTTAGCAACTGGATTTAAGTCGTGTGTTGCACAGGTTATTTTAATTTTTGAGTAATTGCAAATTTATGATAGGAAAATGATATGTGTAGTGAAAGTGTATAGTGAAAAAAAATAGAGATAAAAAATAGTGACTGATGTGTACCATTTATTTTGTTGTTACATTGTCATAGAAATTTTATTTTTTTATCCCTTGAAATTACATTTTTAGCTCTAATTATTATGTACGCATCAGTCATAATGCATTTTCACTATATAAGTGTTAACATTGAACAATGAAAATATTTAAAAACCTCGAAAAAAGTTTTGGAATGTCATAAATTGATTGTCTAGCATCACTACAATATAAATTGTACAGTTAATATATGGGGCACCCAGAGCTCCCTTATCACGCGCTCAATACAGCCCCACTTGCATTTAACTTCCCATAAATTACAAAATTACTTCTGCACAAAATTAATATAAATAGGCTTATTTTATGCAAAACAAAAAAGAGAGAGAGAGAGAGAGAGAGATCTTTTTGCCCAAATTTCTCTCTCATCGTTACTCCCTTTGGTGAAATTCACTCAAAATCTTCAAAATTTCATTCTGGCGAATCTTTGTGTTCAAATCTGCATATATTCGTTCCATTTCATCATTTCCGCGACATATCTCTGCAAAATTCATAGACTCTGGTGAGTTTTTTTCTTCAATTTTTTAATTTCTTCGTCGAATATTCGTAGATCTCAACTTTTTCAGTGCGACCTTGCTTGTTGTTATTTATTTCTCTGGCAAAAATTCGTCTTTCCTCCTATTTTTAAGATTGCTGATGTTCAACCACCAATTGTTACAACAGAAGAATGATAATTAAACCTGTAAGAAATGAAGCGCGAGAGTCAAACGATCCAACAAGTGATGTTCATCCTATGATGATGAGTTGTTCATTTAAAATATATGATTGTTCATCCTCTGAGAGTGTCTTGTTCATTTCATATGGATTATTGTTCATCCTGTGATGTTCATCTCCTGAGAGTGTCTTGTTCATTTCATATGGATTATTGTTCATCTTGTGATGTTCATCCTCAGAGAATGTCTTGCTCATTTCGTATGGATTATTGTTCATCCTATGATGTTCATCCTCTGAGAGTGTCTTGCTCAGCATGTTAAATACAATGCTAATCCTGTTTTATATGATACTCATCCTGTTTGATACAATGCTCATCCTGTATTTGCAATTAATCTTTCCAGTACATTGTAAACAACAAATGGTTACAATTGTGGCCTTTTTCCTGCTGCCTCAACAGGGGTAAAACAATTTCATTTGAAATCTTTCCTATTGTTTTCAACATTTAGTTGGTCTCACATTGTGTTTGTTCTGGTTTCTGTTTCTCTTTTCGACCCTTTTAAACAGAGGAAAAAAGATAGCCTGAGTAATCGTCTTACGGATTGAGGATGAGATATCTAGCTGAGATCATGAAATCAAGAACCAATATCTTGTATCTAGAGCTTGAAGAAAAAATCAATGAACTTTATCTTGAAAATGTATAGGGCAGAAAGTTATCGGAAAACTAGAATAGGAGTTTTTGACTTATCAGAATAGGAGTTTGTAGATATTTGACTAGGTAGTTATCGGAAAATGATAATGTGAGTCCTGCTGAAATGTTTGAGATGTCCTCAATCACTTTGAAAGTTAAAAATTCATTATTAATCACTGAAATTTTTTTTTGCAAATTGTGAACTGAAAGTTTATTTAGATTTCCTGTTGTTCATTGCACAAGATACAATGTGCATCCTGTTTAACTCCAATGTTCATCTAAAAACCAGTCTTGTTTGTAAAAAAAATAAAATAAAATCATGTATGTTCATCCTATTAAACTATAATGCTCATCATGTTAAACACAATCATCAATTTGAACGACAATCTTAGATCCTGGTCGATGGAGAAATAATACATAATTTGTTGAAGAACAACTAGGCAAAACCCTAAACGCTAAACCCTAAATGCTAAACCTAAAAAACTAGGCCCTAACTGATAAAGAAATGCTTAAACCCCCACTAAACCCTAAACCCTAAACGCTAAACACGCTAATAAAAAATTTTTCGGTTTAAATTTTTTTTAAACTAATTAGGCTAGGTTTAAAAATAATTAGGCTAATTGGTTTAAAATCCTGGCTTAATTGGTTTTAAAAATTTAAAAGTTAATCGCCTTACTGCACAAACTAGGCCCTAACCGAGTCGGAAATGCTTAAACTCCCTAAACCCTAAACCCTAAACAACTAGGCCCTAAACGACATAGAAATGGTTAAACCCCCTAAACTATGAACCATAAACGCTTAACACTAAACCCTAAACCCTAAATCCCCAAAATCCTAAATCCTAAATGTTAAACCCTAAACAACTAGGCCCTAACCGACACTGAAATGGTTAAACCCCCCTAAACTATAAACCATAAATGCTAAACACTAAACCCTAAACCCCCTAAATCCTAAATCCTAAATGCTAAACCCTAAACCCTAAACAACTAGGCCCTAACTGACACGAAAATGCTTAAACACCCTAAACCCTAAACTACTACACCCTAACCGACACAGAAATGCTTAAACCCCAAACCTAATTGATTTACATCTATTTTATATGAAAAAAATGGTTTGTGGTGTTAGTGTTAGTGTGTTTACTTCCAAACATCTTGATAACAATTCAAAAACACATCAGAATTTTTGCACAGTTTGGTATTAAATTGAAAATTTATTAAAGCTTTTCAGTTATTCACTGAGCAAGGTACAATATTCATCCTATAAAATTACAATGTTCATCTTGAATTCAAATGTCCATCATTGTGAAAAAATCTTGTATAACTACAATATTGCTCATATCCAGCAACTATTATTCATTTCCATGCAATTATTGCTCATCCTGCGAAACTCTCAAGTGAATTTTATGTCTATAGTTTACTGAAAAACTGTCAAGTTCATCTCAAGAACTGTGATGTTCATCTTGCGAAACTAAAATGTTCATTTCAGTAACATCAAATGTTCATTGTAGTAACCATAAATAGGTAGAGAGTCATTTAAATTTATGATGCAAGAACTCCAATATTATCTCTATAATCCACCAACTTCAGAATAGCATGCTGATGATCGAGCAATTGACCTATTCCACTTAAATCCTATAAAAATTTAGTAAATCTCAAATTTAGATATATGAAAAATTAGACGAGAGAAAAATAAAAACATAAGAATTGAATCCAAAGATATAAAGATCAAATCACCTAAAGAGATAAATCAACTGCATCATAAAGATACCTTTTCAAAAATCAGAGATAATAGAGTCAAAGATTAGATTACATCGATTGCAAAAATGAAAACCCCTTTTTTGTTGGTTGATAGAAGAAATGAGAAAATAAGATGAGAAGGAGGAGAGAAAGAGAGGAAGAAAACGACAGAAAAATAAGATGGGGAAGAGAGAAGAAGAGAAATGAGGAAGATTCAACTCAAGATTGGATCAGAAATTCGTCGGAGTGAAGATTTAAGAAGAGAAAAATATGCCTGATTGAAAAGGAGAAAAAAGGAGAAAGAAGAAGGAGTTAACTTAGTCAAAAATAAAATTTGGCCAACGCAATTTTTTAAGCATGCTTTAAACGCGTCCGTCCAGGAGCTCTCTAACTTGGGAGCACCGAGTGTCCCATATAATTTTACCTAAATTGTATTATTGTTTCAAAAAGAAACCAAATAATGGATAACATTCTCCTCTCTATAACATTTATAATATGATTACTTAATAAAATTTTTCGTTTTTTGTTTTATAAATTTTTGTGTCCATATTTGATTTTTTATTTTGCAGAATATAATGTGAAGTTAGCATCGTTTTGTAAGAGAATATTAATCTTTCTAACTCTTATTTAATTATCATTGCAAAATAAAGAACATTATCTTCAATTCTCTTAAAATGTAAACCTTTTGTCCATTAGAGTACATACAATTCAAGAGATGTTAAATATAATTTGCTGAAAATTTTATAATTTGTATAGGAAAATTACCCATTTCGAAAACTTGTAATCTTGTACGATACACAAACCACAATATGGGTAATATGTTGCTAGAGTTGTGGTATTTCTTGAGTCATAAATTTTGAATAATATAAAAATAATTGGTTCCTTAAAAGCGAAAGACAAATATAACAAATAAATAAATTTTAAAAAATACAACCTAAAGAAAAAGAAGAAATTAGATTAAAAAATCACAAAATCAATAATGTAATAGACGTAAAACTTGATTTAGATTTCAAAAAAAAAAAAGTATGGGCCAATGGTGGAAAATGTTTTAAAATTATAATTTATGCTATTTTTGTCAGAAATTTTAAAAATATATATTAAGGACATGGTAAAGAAATAAGAATAGTCATCAATAATACAACGAAAAAAATCGAAAGGAATCTAGCGGTTTTTTTTTTTCTCTAAATCTTATCAAAAGCATGTTACTAAATATACTTGAAGATATTCATAGCGTAATATTTGCATTGCAAATGTTGTACGTTACATCTCATTTTTCTAATCTCCTTTTGCTCATTACACATCTAATTTAATCTATTTACATGATTTTTAAGTAGATAAAAAGTGGAGTTAGATTTCAAAAAGTGCATTAAGGCATGTAGTGATAAAATTTTAAAAAATAATTATATCAAAATTTTGATTAAAAAAACTCATAAAATTGCAAGTCACATGAACATTGAAATGAATAAGAACAACCACGATTAGATTTCAAAAAGTGCATTAAGGCTTGTAGTGATAAAATTTTAAAAAATAATTATATCAAAATTTTGATTAAAAAAACTCATAAAATTGCAAGTCACATGAACATTGAAATGAATAAGAACAACCACGATTAGATTTCAAAAAGGGCATTAAGGCTTGTAGTGATAAAATTTTAAAAAATAATTATATCAAAATTTTGATTAAAAAAACTCATAAAATTGCAAGTCACATGAACATTGAAATGAATAAGAACAACCACGATTAGGATATGAAATATTATTTTGAAAAAGTTCAATTATTTTGATTCTCAAACTTCTTAAAACATATGATTAAATAACCTTAATTGAAACCATATATAATTGTTTAAAACTTGCAACACAAATATTTTAATATTCACTACTTAAAAATCATATTCACGAAGTTCCAATATTCTGATCATTTTTCCCCCTCGATAATATTAATCTTTTTATGTAGGATTTTTCAAATCTCAAAATTGGAGCCAATTAAAAACGTCATTATGGACCCGTGCTGAAGAATTTTAAACATATAATTTATGTTAACATCTTGATAAAAACTATTTTGAGTAACTTAATATTCTGGGTGGTAATCAAGGTGGGTAAAAGATGATAAATACAGAAAATTGATGTATAAGACATAATAATTTGAATTAAATCTAAAACTATACTATGTTTTTGTGTTGGAATTTCATTTTTTACAAATATATTTTAGGTCAAGATATTCGTAAAATCTTTAAAATGCTTATCAAATAAACCTAAAAATAAAATAAAAACAAAAATCAATTAGCTAACTAAAAAAATCGAGAGAAATTAAATTGTTTCTGCTCTAAAATCTACAAAAACATATGACTAAATGATCTCAACTAAAATTACATTGATTGTCTAACATTTATAATGCACATCTCTGACCTCATATGCTTTTTTTTAAAAAAAAAAAATCTTTTTTTAGTCATTACCTATTCAGTGTAGTTACAATATAGAGACACATATTGTTCCTTTTTTATGTCAACCTTAATGGGGAGTTAAAATTAATTCTTGAGTTTCTTGCAAATGAGTGAAAAGAATTATGTCTTTGGGGTTATACAGACCAAATCTTTTGTGTGTATTTATCGGTAACTGACTTTGAAACTGAATATCAAAAGTTGGAAATTTTTGAGATGCAAAATCAATCCTAAATTTTAGCATATGTCAATAGACTTTATGTCATCCTCAAGTACTTATAGTATACATGCATCTACTAAATATTTCAATCCATAGTAATTTCAATGTTGGCATGCCAACAAATTTAGCTCCCTTTGAATTGTTGCTTTACTTTGTGTTTTGTTGTTTTGCGTGTGTGAAATAAGTTTTGGCACTGATTTTAAAAACCCATTCGGACAAAAAAAATTGTTTCTTTTACCAACACTAGTTAGTGCTACAATGGTGATGCCGCCCAGTTAAAATGTCAGAATTTGGCTAGAATTTTGGCTGACCAACAGATGTCTTAGGGCACTCAGGATTGTAGTCAATGGTTGTTAATAATCAAGATAGTGATTGGTAGGAGACAAAATGATAAAATAATTATTTGAAACATGTTGGAGGGTTCATAAAACAAACGTGTTCTTGAAGTGCATGTTTGGAAGAACTGTCCAAACAGAGCCATCCATTTGCTATTAATTTTCACGCACAGAATTAGGAAAATAAAATTCATGAAGGAATTAAGTTATAAATACATCTAATCAATGTTTCTGACAAACTTCAAATTCCACGCATCTAAACACTCCAATTGCAATAACAGATTTTGTTTTTTTTTTCCTTTTTGTTAAGGTTACTGATAACTACAATTGTACATGCATCTTTTTGCTAAAAAACTAATTAATATCAAAATTATCAATCACCAATTAATATAAATATCATCAGTGTTTGTTAATTTTAAGGTTTCGTGATCTGGGTAGTAACTTATGTTGTTAATTTTGATGTGAGTCTAAAATTATTAATATTTATATCGATTGTCATAGGGTTTAAGGTTTCGAAATGAATGAGATCACTGAAGATATTGTTAGTGTTTTCACAATAATGAATTAACATACATTAATAAATGCACACACATTTAAAGTGACCGATTTGCATAATTATATACAATTATACTATCACCCTAACCTATGATTGGATGAACCCGTTGAATCATTTAGTAAAAACTTAATAAAATGATGATTAGCTAAGAATATCCTATATTTCAATCCTACAATATTTCTTAAACCATCATATAAAATTTATCATATTTTTTCATTTAATTTTTTTTAAAATTTTTTGTTAACATCAAAAGCCCACCATCCGATGAAACCATCAATGCCCCTGTTAACCAAATTACCCCTTCACTTGAAAATGAAAACTGCAGTAGTGTTTCTTATCAAAACTGTTAAGCAAATGCCCATGCAGTTGCAAATGAAAACTATTAAGCAAATGACCTGCATTTTTAATTGCATCATTATATTTTTTAAAAAGAAATTTTACTAACAGCTTAACCTACCATTGGATGGATCCATCGAGGCCATGCGTAAAAATTTTATATAAATGATGTTTTGACTAACGATTTCCTACACTACAAATTTATAACACTTCGTAAACTAATATATAAAATTTGTTGCATTTTCCTAATTCATTATTACTTTGCCTTTTTAATGTTATACTAACACCCTAAGCCACCATTGGATGAACCCGTTTGGATCATTTGTCAAAATCATAATCAAATTATGCTTGGCTAAGGATATCCTAAACTACAATCCTATAACACTTGTCAAACTACTATATAAAATTTGTCACATTAGTTTATTTAATAAGTATTTAAAAAAAATTCAGTTACACCCTAATCCACCATTGGATGAATGTGTCAAGGCTCCTGTTAAGCAAATGACCCCTACACTTGCAAATGACCCCTGCATTTTATTTATTGAATAATTATTTTCTTTTTTTTTCATTTTTACTAACATCCAACCCACCATTTCATGAACTCGTCGAGGCCATATGTCAAAAATTTATTTAAAAGAAGTTTTGGCTAACGATTTCCTACACGACAATCTTATAGCACGTCATAAACTATCATATAATCTTTGACGTAGTTTCTAGTTAATTATTATTTTACTTTTTTTAATATTATACTAACACCCTCACCTATCATTGGGTGAACCTATCAGGGTCATTAGCTAAAATTATAATTAAATGATGCTTGGCTACGGATATTCTACACTACAATCTTACAATACTTGTTAAACAACCAAATAAAATTTGCCATATTTGTTTATTTAAAAATAATTTTTTAAAAAAACAAATTTGAATTACAGCCAGCCCACAATTAGATGAATCCATAAAGGCACCTGTTAAGCAATTGAGCCATAGCAATATTAAATGAAAACTGTTAAGCAAATCACCAGCATTTTTTAGTACGATTTTTCTTTTTTGAATTTTCACTCACACCTCAACTCACCATTGGATGAATCAATCGGGCCCATGTGTCGAAATTATATATAAATGATCTTTTGACTAACGATCTCGTATATGACAATCTTAAACAGTTCGTGAACTAACATATAAAATTTGTCTAATTTTTGTAGTTAATTATTACTTTATTTTTTAATATTATACTAACACCCCGACCCATCATTGGATGAACCCGTTAGGCTCATTTGTCAAAATAATAATTAAATGATACTTATCTAAGGATATCTTACATTACAATCCTATACTTGTTAAACCACCAAATAAAATTTGCCATATTTTTTATTTAATAATTATTTTCTTTTTTAAAATTTTTAACTACGCCCAAACCCACCAGTGGATGACCCTGTCAGGACCCCTGTTAAGCGGCACTTGCAAATGAAAACTATTAAAAATAAATGACCCCTGTATTTTTTAATTGAATAATTATTTTCCTTTTTTGATTTTTTACTAGCACCCTAATGCACCATCGAAAAAACCCGTTGGGATCATGTGTCAAAGTTTTATAATAATGATCTTTTTAGCTAACGATCTCCTATACTACAATCTTATAACACTTCGTAAGGTAACATATAAGGTTTG
Organism: Oldenlandia corymbosa var. corymbosa; assembly: GCA_949775105.1. Classification (NCBI taxonomy): domain Eukaryota; kingdom Viridiplantae; phylum Streptophyta; class Magnoliopsida; order Gentianales; family Rubiaceae; genus Oldenlandia; species Oldenlandia corymbosa. The sequence goes on along the minus strand of OX459118.1, from coordinate 19,376,522 downwards.
CCCCATTTTTCTAGTTAACTATTACTTCACTTTTTAATATTATACTAAAATCCTAATCCACCATTGGATGAATTCGTCAGAATCATTTGTCAAAATCATAAGTAAATGATGATTGGCTAAGGATATCCTACATTATAATCCTATAAAACTTGTTTAATGACCATATAAAATTTGTTACATTTGTTTATTTAAAATTATTTTCTTTTTAAAATTATTTTTTTAATTACACCCAAGCCCACCATTAATGAACCCATCAAGGCCCTGTTAGCAAATGACCTCTGCATTTTTTTTATTAAATCATTTTTTTTTAATTTTTACTAATATCCTAACTTATTATTGGATGAACCCGTCAGGGCCATTTGTCAAAATTTTATATAAATGATGTTTTGGGCTGACGATCTCCTACTTTACAATCTTATAACACTTCGTAAACTAACATATAAACTTTCCCCCATTTTTCTAGTTAATTATTGTTTAACTTTTTTAACATTATACTAACACCCTGACCCACTATTGGATGAACCTGTCAGGGTCATTTGTCAAAATCATAATTAAATGATGCTAGGCTAAAGATATTCTATACTACAATTCTACAACACTTGTTAACCCACCAAATAATTTTTTATTTTTTGGGTAAAACAGTAAAACTACATTACCACCAAAACTGTCAAAAAATATTTACAAGGATGGATCTATTACACAAAACTTCTTCTAATATTGATGTCCAAACTTTCTAGATAATCCAATTCAGCTGGTCTTCCCTTCTTACATAAAAAACTGTACTCTCCTCTAACCTCCTGCTTAATACTTTGAACTCTGTTCTGAATTGGCATAGCTATCTGCTGGAACTTCCTCTGATTCTGTTCTGACCATATGTGATAAATAGCGCTGAGACAACTGTATACAAGACTCTTTGCTTCAACTTTTGGAACCGCCAAGTTTTCAGAACCTGGCCACCTGTGTTCGCAGAGTTTGAACCTGTAACCTTAATCCTAGCCAATCCATAAGCTCTCTGAAAAATTGCTGAGAGTAAGGGGAACAGAAAGACAAGTGATCAACATTTTTCACCTGAGCATCACCAAGTTCAAAATGCTAATTCCACTTAGCATATTCATGCACATCAATCTATCTTAAGTTAACAGCCTCTCCTTCAAGACAATCCAGCAGAGACAACTGTGTTTTGGCACATTAAAAGGACTCCAAATCAGTTTAGAGTTTCTGCATTTTCTTTGCTGACCACTTAGCCAAGCATAGCCTGATTTAACATTGTATCTCCTGTCTCTTTGCCCTTGCCAGTATCCATTTTGCACTCCTTCTTTTAACTTCTCCTTAATAATCATAAGTTTGCGCCAGTGGACTACAACAATACCCTTCTATTATGACACATATATTAGGACGCCTTAAGAAACAGTGTCCTAATATAGTATATTGGGACACTTCAATGAAAGTGTCCTATAAATATGATTTTAGGAGATGAATTCATGTGTCTCGACAACAATACGTCCCAATATAAAGTGGGACATATAAAAGTGTCCTTACAACCATTTTTGGGATGCTTAGGAGCGTCATATCTATTAGGAGTTTTTAAATTATTGTTACTTTTACTTTAGATAATGAAACTCTTAACGCCCTAAAATTTATGAATATATCCATGTGAGACTCTTTTTTTTATTACTTATTGGTCTTTTTGAAATTCCTACAATACTAATATGACACCCTAATATTTATGTTTTTGTCTCGTAACTTTTTAAGGTTGCTAAGTTTATATTTTATATCAATTAAATGCATTGTTATCAATGATATTGAATTTTGTGATCGGAGTTTATAATTTTAAATCCAAATAATTATGCTAATTATTAGTTATTATAATTAACAATAAGATTTGAAATCTAAGTAATATGACTTAGTACATGTTATAATCAATTATGAAGAACATATTGTTACAACACCACCTGTCATAGTATTAATCAAAATATACATATACACATATAGACCCACATTATTCAAATGGTTATACCATACTTATTAGTTATTACCTTTTTATTTGTTTTATGTTTGCTTATATTTTCCATACAAACCATTTAGAGCATGTTTCATAACTCATTAGTATTTGTTACATTCAATTATCCGTACATCTTTATTGATCTCTTTATAGAGTTTTGATTATATAGCTATAATATAATGATATGTTCGTTCAAACCTTTTATTGATTTGATCCATTCTCAAAGTATAACACTTCATAATCATCTCAATTCAAAAGTTAATCTAAATTAGTTTTTTTTTGGGAGTTATCATTAAATTAACTCACTTAATTTTTTGTAAGGATGAATTTGACAATGTTTTATTGATTTCTAGTGAAAAAAAAATTATTATTTTTGCTACATATCATTTAAGAAACGTGCTAAACAAAGATTACATGATAATTTGACAATTAGAGTTCTCAAATTCAAAACATAATTTTATGTTAAGTCTAAAATAAATCAAGAAAAAAAAAAGATGGAAGCCCGAAAAAGGGGGGAAGGCGAAAAAAGAAGAGGGAAATGGTTTTAAGTCTAAAAAAGAGGCTCTTTATCTAAAATTGTCAAATTTCTTTGCCAAACTTCTTTCCATCGTCAAAGAGGCACTCTACAATCTACATTGCCCAAATCCTTGCCTTTTATCTCCTTCTATCATTGATGAAATCGGCTGACTGCAGGTGAAATTTTTTATGACCAGCCGCGAGGAGCCAAGGACAATGGTCCCGTCAATTGAGCAAGAGAGAGTCCAAGAAGAATGAGACCACATCATGCTGGTCAAACGAATAGATCTGAGGTTGAGAGTGAATCGTTCAGATCTGAATTGATAGGGAAGCTGATGGTATGAACGTATTGTGTTGGGTCGCCCAAATCCCACCGGTATCCGATGTGAACATCCATGGTAATCAAGTCCAAAATGATCAAGGTGTTCGGGTTACAAGTAGTATCCAAGCTCAAGGAGTGGCTCAAGATCTATTATCCAACATTGGAGGCCCAATGACTCAAGTTAGAAGTAAAAGGATGAAGGATGCACTTAATAATCTTATATCAAATGGTTTAGTCAAGAGAATGTCAGTCTGGAAGTTCAAGTCAAGATTATTAATGTGTTACAAGGCCCATTTGAGGAAGGAAATTTCGGCCCACAAACTAAGCAAGGGAGGCCGGCCATATCTCCTAATTTTTAGGAATTGGAATCTCTATCTTTTAGGAATAAAATCATTTAAATCTTATCACACTTGTGGAAGGATAAGATTTGGAAGATTCTCTATCTTTTAGAGATAAGATCATTTAAATCTTATCACATGGAAAGATAAGATTTGATATGATTCTCTTTTATCTAATTTAGAGTTTATTCAAAATAAGAAGTCTATTCTAGATACATTGTTTTAATAGATAAGACATAAGTTGTCAATTAGAGGTTAAGTTGATTTCTAGTTCTTTAAAGTAGGAATAGAGTTAAAGATCAAACTCTTCTCCTAATTGGTAGGAGAATTTTCAGCCCCCTCTACTATAAATAGGGGTGCTTGGCCAGCATTTCATTTATACCTTTGATGAATTATTTCAATATGAGACGAAAGGAAACTCTTTGTTCTTTTTCTACTCTTTTTCGAAGATTAGTGCATTGCACACAAGCTTGTGCTTTGTTGATACATGCGAGTAGAATATGTGTTTTTCTACTTGTGGAGCTTTGTTAGTTGTTCATTGGAGCCTTTTCACTAGCCGTTCTATCCATAAATCAAAGGGATAGGGTTGTTAGAGAGGTGACCGATTGGGTTGCTAACCTTAAATACTTTCTACATCTTCTAAACCTTTCCATCCCTTTTTGGTACAAATTTTTGTGGTTTGCATCTCTTATTTCCTTTTATTTTTCGTGAGTTTGGAGTCCATAATATTGGATTTGCAAGTTTTCAAGTCCTGGAAAATTTATAACTTCCGCGTCGAGGTAAATCTGCCACCTTTGCCTCAAGATTCGTATCACAGGGATTTGTTCCCCTTCGATAGATGCCACCGGCTGTGGGAGTGAGTCACATCAAGATCTAAATTTACATCGGTCCTCCGAATCTATGTTTGTTTTAAAGGAACTATCATCTGGTACTTCTTACTCTTGTTTTAATTTCAATTGTGATTATTATTTGAGTGTTTAGAGTTTTACCCTTTATTAATTGGTTTTTTTGAGCTCAAACCAAAGCGTGCTCATAGTTTTTTTTACTAGTTTTTTTTTTTAACTACAATGCAGTGTTCCGACACAATGTTTTTTATGCTTCTGGAATCAAATGAGGTGCCTTAAGATGATGAATCAAAAGATTTCTATTCAAAGATGAAAGGAGGTTACTAATTGGCACTTGGTTGAGTTCAATGTTGGAGATGAGTCTCAGGAGGAGGCTGGTGATGATACTTTTAACTTCAATGACTTCCCAGGTACAATTTATTTATTGATATCTTTAATTTTGATTTGGAAATATGTTGAGCAATTAAATTTGTGGCTCCAGATTTGCAGCAGTTTCATTAGTTACGTGGTCATAGTGTTTGTGGCTTTTTTTTTTTTTTGCTTGCCACGGTTTCCGAATCTTTGTCCCGACTAATCGGTTAGTCGATCCGGGTCACACACCTGGCTGTGGTGGGTGAGTCTCCTAATAAGAGTTTTTTACATCCACAAGCTTTCGAATCAGAGACCTTGCTTAAACGGCATCAAGCTGTTTACCACTTGTGCCAACCTCAGTTGGTAGTGTTTGTGGCTTTTTTTCTCGCTTAACTCAGGTCCTGATTTCAAAATTTATTAATTGGGATTAGAGAATTGTGTATATTTAAATTGAGGAAACATTCATAGCTTTAGTTGTTGGTAAATGTAAATTTCTATTTCCTTGATGTGAGTTCTGAAATATTGCTTTGAGATGCTGCTTGATGTATAATTAATTATAACTGATTTTGTAGGTTGATTTTGTAATTTTCAATGAGGAATGCGGTAAACGAATTGGAGCTTTTGCATTGTATTTAGAATACTTGAGTCTAGATTTATTGTTTAATTCAATACACTTCTTTTGGCATATGCGTCCATTACGTAGTTGATGTAGATTGAGGTTATGCCAAAAGAATTTTTCAATTTGAAGCCCCAAAAGTTATTCTGTCCAATTCTGTGACAAATGAAATTTTTCAATGTCAAATTCTGGTTGTTGCTTTTCAGTTTTCTAAAGGAAATCCTTGGGCCAATCTTCCCCTATCATCCCGTAGGACTCTGGCTGAAATATAGGTTAATTTTTTTCTTCTTTCCTATCTTTGCTTCTTGTCACTATCAATGTTTATGGTGGTTTTATGTATCTTGTCAGCTTGGATGAACTGCCTTAATGCTTAGTGTTTACCTCAATAAAAGGTATGCTTTTTGTGGAACTTTTCTGTATTATTTGCTTTTGCATTTGTCATGTGTTAAGTTGTTTCCAAGAGTGACGAAGTAATAGCATTGTGTTATTGGTTCATATTCAGTTGATAATGATGATTCTTGAAGATTTGCTTTGATGTTCGTTTGCTGGCTATTTTCATCACTTCCAGTTCTGTGATTAATGGGCTATGATAGTTGGCTGGCTGCGAATTTTCATTCACTTGAAAGTTTAAAACATTGAACTTTTCTTTTTCTTTTTTTGTTAGGTAGTGTATGCATTAATCAAACTATGAGATTTTATATATCTTTTTGTTGGCCTGCAGAGTGCAGATTTAGTTTTAGTGGAAGATTATTCCTAAAACGATTAAAAAAATTAATGGATTACGAAGCCAAGAATCCAAAATTATCTCAACATTAATCCAAATTATCCACCTAAAATTTAGGTCTTCTAAGTTTGACTATGATTTGAACTCTTAACTAGTGGAATTTAAAAAGGCTTAAAAATCACTAAAAAGGCTTTGATTATTATCTTCACAACTAATAAAACTATTTAATTTTTCCATTTTATTTCTTCATTATTAGTTGTGTTCCATACCACATTGGTTTAATAGTGACACTTTTTATATAATTGACCATGCCATCTTTCTTTAATGTTTATATAATTCTTGGTAGTGGTGTTTACTCATTAGTTTAGTAATTGATTAATTTTGGTAATTCATTACTGAATCATAGAGTTTTTTTTCATAAACTAAATTAATATTTAAAAAAAGGAAAATACCAATATATTAATTCTGTTTTTAGGTCTCAGATTTGAAAACCGCTTTACGGCTGCTGACTGTAGTAATGCTTTTATATAATTTATCAAAACACAAAAAAGCATTAGTGGTCAAATATACTATGCCCAAATTTTCGTCTTGATCTACCTTTAAACTAAACTTCAATAAGCAAAGACTGTACTTGACATGAAGTGTAAAGAACTTGGAAAATTTAAAACCAACTACGGCAAATTGATCTTTCTTACTTTAAAAATTGAAAAATCAGAAATTATACTCCCTTTGTTTTTTAAAATTAGTCTTATTTAAGAAATTAAAATCTTAAAAATAGCTTATGAGATTTATATAATCTCCTACAAATTAATACCGTCCTAAAAGAATATACACAATGCACTAGAAGTGAAATTTCAAATTTGACAATTATTGTGAAAGAGAGTATAAAATTAATAAGTAGACGTGATGGTTCATTCAATTTTTCATTTTAATTAATCCAATTTATAGACTAGATAAAGTAATTATCTACGAAACCGTTATTGTATTTGGGAAGGAATGACCAAAGTAATAAATAAATTATTTTTGGCGGGATAGGAGTTAAATTTCCCCTGTTTCCCACCATTAAGGAAAAGAAACCTAAAACATGGCTGAAAAAAAAAAACAAATCTATTTACATATCCCCTTTACTTATTTAAAGAAAAATCTTCCAAGACACTTGGCAGCTCCACATTCATTTTTTTCCCGCTAAAAAGTTTTTTTAGTGAAAAAAAATTCTAACACGTAGCACAACAACTATTCAAGAAAAAAGACCGAAAAAGAAAATATAAAATAAAACTGTTGTTCGAAAAGTAATGTCCAGTACAATGTTCCAAGTAAAGGTTCTAGTAGATTATTTATTTAGGAGATGATATATTTAATTTATATAACTTCTCTACTAGAGACTTTAATATAATAATTTTGTAATAATCGAAATGTTATGAAATAATTATAATGCTTAAAAGGAGAGAGAGAAGGTGATTAATCCCTTTACACTTCATGAAAGCAATAAACACTTAGGACACGTGTCATCTTCACAAAGTTTTTTTTCCCGCCTAAACCAAATAACTCAATGATTTGCTCAAAAAATAGGCCACGTGGCAAGGGGTGATAAACCGGGAAGTAAAAAAAAAAATACAGTCCCCAAAATATTAAAAAGATCATAATCACGTTAACTCCTCCCCAATATAAGGGATATACAGTCCAGGTAATCTCCCCTTTAAACTGTCCCCAAAAATACAGTCCCCAAAATATCCTCCCCAATATAAGGGATATACAGTCCAGGTAATCTCCCCTTTAAACTGTTATACATTGGAGTTTAAATTTGTTTTAAAAAAACTACAATTATAATGAAGATCATCCGAATTATCTCTCCCTGATTCAAAGCCATCATAATCATCTCTCTCTGATTCAAAGCCCTACAAAAGATCACAAAATTTTACAGTTACCATCTCCAAGCATTAACGAATCAAGCTATGTTGGTGTCCAGATTCATTTTTCATCACAACCATCAGTAAAACTCAGAGCAGAAATCAATCAACATTTATACTCAAGATCATAAATCAAATTTCACCCAAAATTATGCATATATATATATATATATCCATGTATCCTGATCATCATACAACCATGATAATCCACGTATCCATGTAACCAAAATTATGCATATCCGATCATCATATTTTGGAAAATATGACAGATTTTCTTGCCATTGATTATCAAACAACCATACTTATCAAGGCTATGAAATATACATGTATAAATATGTTTATATGGCACGAGTTATAGCCACCAGTGAACCACCATCAAATAACGCTGAATCACCCCTTTCAGACTTTGGTACCTATTCTGCTCTTCATCACCTTTCAATGGCTGCTGCTCAGAGGTATATTGAAGACATTAACGGCTTGATAAGCACCAAAAGTCCACACTTCAGAACCGTAGTTCGTGTCATGTCAATCTGGAAGATGTACAAGAAGGCAGATCAGAAAGAAATCAAGTCACTTGAACTCATATTCATAGATGCTCAGGTATTATATATTTCGATCTTTTAACTCTTAAATTACTATGAAGTGTATAGAAACCAACTACATCACTGTATACTAATCTCTTTTTTGAATATAGGGTGGAAAAAATCAGGCTACCATCCCTAAAAGCTTTATGGACAGTTTTATCAACTACTTCGAAGAAGGCTGTGTTCGGCAAATAGCATGTTTTGATCATGCTTTGAACATTGTTGGTGGTTACCGTTGTTCAAAACACGAATACAAAATCATGTTTGAATCTAACACCATTGTGGATACTGTGGATGCTGTTGTTGATTTGGATATTCCTAACCATGTGTTTGAATTCACTCCTTTCGCTGAGATTTCAAATTTCATTGCGAATTTTGATTCCTGTTTTGATATATATTTTCCATCGTTATATTATTACAATTTCTGTTTTGATATAACTAAACATGTGAATTTTCTAACACTTTTGTTTAATCCAGATGTTATTGGACATGTTATTGGTGTAAGTGAGACGATCATTGATGGGGAGAAGAAGAGGATATCTGTGGAGCTGGAGGATGAAAGGTACATTCTTAGATCATATTTTTAAAATATGATCATTATAGATATCCAAACAGTATGTCATTAAGTTTTTTTATATCATGAAAGTTTACACAGGGCTGACAGGTTGAAGATCACTCTGTGGAATGGAAATGTTAATGCCATATCGGCAATGATGGCGGATCATCCAGTAATGCCGGTAGTGCTTATTGTGCAATATGTGAAATGCAAAAAGTGGAATTGTGAGTCATTTCATTTGCATCAAAATTAAACTTTTTATTTATTTAAATCCCATGTTGCCAACTTCACTATTTTTTTGTCTTTTAAATCTTAACAACAAGGGCTTCAGTCACCACTAATATGTACAATGGCAGAATCTTCCTAAATGACATGTCTATGCCTGCAATTTCTGACTACAAAATGAGGTTCTATTAAATAAATGTGTCTGTATACTATCTTTTGGCCAATCATATTCTACCTATTTGTCCAAATTCATGTATTATTCGTATTTCACAGATTGGAGGATATTGAGGATAAAGATGCAAGTGTCGAACGGATTTCTATACTTTCTAACATATCTGGATACAATACTTATGAAGACTTTGTGAAGGATGCATCAATGTTAACCCTGTCTGAGATTAAGGAGTTAGAGGAGGTAATGACATATTCAGAAACTTATCTTCAAAATCTTATGTGTATGTTGTAAGAATCTAACTATTAAGTTGATCTGAATTCAAACAGCCTTGCTATGTGGTTACTTTTGCTAAAATTACTGGATTGGTGAAGGATTTTGATTGGTGCTACTTAGGATGTAGAGACTGCAACAAGAAGGTGACAGAAATTGGTAAAGACACTGATACCAGGTTTGTAGGATTGCCTAAAAGTAACCAACGTGGCAAGGGGAAAAAGGTCACCAATGAAAACAATGGTGAAGGTATCAAGAAGTTTCTATGCAGCAAACATGGTGCTGTTTCTGCTGTTGCTCAAAAGTAAGATCATTATCATCACACAGAAATGATCATTTATGTGCATGTATATTTTTCAGAAATTATTTTTCACTTAATCACTATCTAATATTAATTTGGTTAATCTATGGACAGGTTCAAGATACAGGCAATTGTTGTTGATGGATCAGGAAGTGGTATAATAACCTTATGGGACAGACAAGTTTACAATTTAATTAACAAGACTGCATCTGAACTCCTTGAAGAGTTATTAGTCTACATTTTTACTTACAGGATTAATAATCATTATCAATAGATTCTAATTGAAAAAACCACAATTACAGGAACCAGGAGTCTATTATCCAATAAGCTAGATGAGCTTAAAAGAAAAAAGTGTTTGTTCAAGCTTGATGTTTCACAATTTAATATAAGGAATAGGGACAGTGAAATGTCAGTTGCTAGGGTTACTACTGATGCTGCGATTATAAAACAGTACCTACAAGCTGTATCTGAAGATTTGGTAATTATCATTAAATATTCACTTTTGTAGACATTAATTTTATTTACCAGCAAAATAAAAAATAAGCAAATTGTAGAATGTCTCACATATCACATGTACTCTTTTATGCTATAATAATGCAGGAAATAGATGCAGAAGCCAGTATTGAATTTGGGCTCAATATGACCCAAACAGATGACAGTACTGCAAAGGTGATCCGTAAACATGAAACATACGTTATGGACTATATATTACAAAATATATTCCAGATAACTGAAACATACATTTACTTACATGTCCTTTTTTGCAGGCTGATGTATCATGTACTGGGGATGTTAATATAATGCTGATGTTGGGACTCCTCTGGAAGATACTGCTGATACTCCCCCACCAAAGAAGACTAAATCTACTCAGGACCCTGAGAGTGTCAAATGCCACCAGAACAAATGTGTCAGGAAAATCTGAAGAAAATTCCATCGTCATGATCTTATTTGCGTTTGAATTTAAATTTCCAAATAAAAACTGCACTACATCAGATGTATGATGTTGTTATCCCTAGATAGAACTTTCTTTTGATGGATTTTAACATTTTTTGTTTATAAGCACTTCAGTTTTGGTGCTTTTTTATCTCAATCAATTTTTGCCTTATGTAATACAAGGATTGGTCTTGATTGTTAAGCACTTCAGATTCTTAGATAGTTAGAGTATGTTTTTTAATTTACTTTTACAGAATATTGAATGTTAAGTTCATTCCATAAGGCTTAAAATTTGAAAACAAAGAGTATTTGGTAAGTTTCATGAAAGCAATAAACACTTTATCCGCAATATAAAATCAAATTTTAATAATCCACATTTTAAAGTTTTGAAAACTCATTCAAATATATCGACTGTGAGGCAAAAATAATTAAACCTGCAAATATATAATCACTGATAAGTTGAACTTAATATAAGTCACTATCAGAGTTAGAATTGTATAAATTCCATGGAAAAACTTTTAAATGAAAAAAATTTGTGTTAATCTTATCAGTGTGAATACAAAAGATAATCTTATCAATGGAATAAGCACTAAATACGTTATAATTTATTGTTATCCCTGTAAATCAGGGTTAACCATATTTATATTCCCAAGTACATATATTACTGGCTTTAATTTCACTGTTGAAAATACCATAAGCCACCCTTTACAAATTCTTTCTGCAACTTACATTACGTTTCTGAAGAAAATTTGACAGCCAACAAGGAACAATGTCAAACAAGCGTTTTGCGAGGGTAGAACTAGGGTTTGCCTGCTTCCAAGTAATTTTTAAGTTCTGATAATAGTTTATTTTTGCATCAGTTTGTATTTCTGATACTACATATGTAATAAACTTTTGTGGTGGTTATCATCAATAAAAAAATGATGTAGGAAATTCCTTTGCCTTCAACTTTGCTCATTCAAGATGAAGATAGATCAAAAGAGATTTTAGTGATCAGTAACAATAACGAGTACAAAGTCATTGGTTTGGTCAATAAAGATTGGACACACATGAGGATTGGTGGAAATAATTGGTATGAATTTGTGAAGGCTCACATATTAGTTCTCAATCAGGGACTCTACTTTATTGTGAGGGAATTAGGGATTATGAATGTTTTTGTGTTTATGTTCTCAGCAACAGTCCAACACCAAATATGTCATGGAATCACATCAACAACATCAAGGTTCAAATGGTATGTTGTTTGTAATTTTTTTGAATTTTGACTGATATGGAAAGGTAAAAATGTTGTTTATGTTTTGTTCAATTTGGTCATACAGGTTGTACCGGTTGGATTAAGTAGTTGTATCACAGAAGACCATGCAGATAACTTTGGTTATTTTTCAAACTGGTCGCTTGTCTGTGGGGAGCGTACATATATCAATCAAATATCATATTCTCCTCATGAGAATGCTACAAGATTGGTTGTAAGTGGGTATCAATGGGATAAGCTTTTAAAAGACCATGCCGACATGGTACAACATTCTGAATTTGCTGTTTTCACATATACTGGAAAAATGCGATTAATTATGCATTTTTTCAGTAAGAAGGAGTTGAACAAAAGCCTATTACAGAAGATGACTGCTTCAAGATCCCCATAGGAGATAACCACTGCTAGCATAAAGCCATTGTAATATATTATATCTTTTACTTTCTGTCACCTTAATCATATTTACTTTACTTATTTTTTTTTCATTTTTTTAATAGACTGTTCCCTCCGAATTCTGGAGACGACATAGGAGTATCCTTACCAAAAACTTGGCTGTCATATACACTAATGCAATGATGTATAATATGCAGTTCCATAAATCATACAATCCACTGCATTATGGTAAAAAGGTGTCCCAGTTGAAGCTTATCGGGAATTGGAACGTACTGATGCTTGATAATCAGTTTCCAAAAGGAAGTGTTCTTAAATTTATGCTGGATGTCGAAAGTGTACACCCCAGAAAGAATGATGTAACTTTTTCTATTTCAGAGATTTCCTAGATCTATCTTCATCATTATTGTTTGAATTGTTTCAAAATATTTTAAGTTGTTTTAAATGTCTGGTGGGAACTAAATAACTTTTGCTTATCATATATGTGATTGCTTCATGAAATTATTTTATTCTCTTGGTCAGTAACGATATTTTCTTCCTGAATATTTTACTATGACTTCAACTGATTTGTAAGTATTTATGTTAATAAAGATAAGACTCTATGTAAAATAAATACTTTTACAGTCTTATAAATATTTAATAGAAATAGTTTCCTTAAAATTAATATTATGATAAAATAAGATAACAACTACAATATCACAATCAAAATTATCTAATCAATGATAAAGATGCATAATCATTTAAATGAGATTCCTTGAGATGTAAAAGTTGAAACAGGATCAATACTTAAAAACATAAGATAAATACCATATGTTACAAGTTCAAGAACATCTAAATGTACATTGACACATTCACAGAAGTTTAACAATTCAACAATGGTCAAGATGTCAGCAAAGGCTGCCAGAAAAAGCCGATCACAAATTTTACAAGCGAAAAGAAAGAAGATTCAAGCAAAAGCAACCAGAAAGAAGCGAACCCAAATCATAAACGATCAAAGGAGAAAGGTGATTTACAGATTTATTATACATGGTTGCTTCAAACAGATTTTACGCAATAACAGGCAAAATATTACTCCAAAGGAGTGTAGGTGGTTCAGACATCAACTTTTAAACAATAAAAAAGGCAAAGTTGTTAACGGTCGACATTCCGGCATCCTTACATACCACAATCATTATCCGTTTTTCATGCCAAATGTGAACCAACAATCAGTTTCAAATGATTATGTAATTTCAAGAGGTACGTAATTTGGGTTTGCTGTTAATAAGTTTTTGTGGCATTTTAATCGCATATGTATATATTTTATTTATCTGTACAGATTCAGCCTCATTTGGGAGGTCTATTTATGAGAACCCCAGAATGAAAATGAAGGAATTGTTGGATAAAAAAAGAGGGAAGATTGTTCAAATAAAGCCTACCATTCGAATGGGTGGTTTCAACATATCTAATACAGATAATTCAATTTCAAAAACTCATAATAATTTAGCACTGCAAAGGCACAGTTCTAACGGTAGGTGCTTTATTATTATCAGTCATTATCCATTTTATATAAGTTATTATTAGTGTTGTGTTGAAAATATATAAACATAAGTACCAGCAACAAATCAAATTTGTCCACAGATTAAAAAATGATAATAATAATTCAATTTTCAAAAATTAAAAGATAATGAGATATAGGAATATAGGACATACCTCTGAATTTGTAACATTCATATACTGTTATCTCCTTACACAGCAACATCAGACACCAATCTTAAAGGTTTGAAGCGCAAGCGCCAACAATCTGGAATGAATTTGAAGAAAACTGTGTTGCATCCTGGCAAGTACAAAGTCAAACAAAATGAGGTTAATATAATTAACGCATGTATTTTATACTTACATAACAGTTTTTTGTATATTTTTAAATGCAGTAAAAGAGTTTTTTAAACAAATAATGTTCATGCAGCTTATGATGATCTTGGTGATCCAGATTATGTATGTAAATTCTGTGTGGATTGTGGTATGCTGAGAGGACTGAAAAAAGAAGGAGACCAGCAGTCCCCACATTTTCAATATGTTGCAGGAAAGGCAAAATCCATCTACCCTTACTCAAGGAACCACCTTCAAAATTAAAGGAGTTGTTTATGTCTAATGACAGCAAAAGCAGACACTTTTTAGAGAACATACGAGCCTACAATAATATGTTTGCATTCACGTCCATGGGTGATAAAATTGTTAGCACCATAAACAATGGACGTGCTCCATTCGTATTCAAAATACAGGGACACAACAGTCATTTAATGGGTAGTCTTCTCCCACAAGATGATTCAATTCCTAAGTTCTCTCAGTTGTATATTTATGACACTCAGAATGAAGTCAATAATAGAATAGGTGCTCTGAGGTACAACTCTTACTATATCTGAAAAAATGCTTTTCCATTTAAATATAATTCCAAATGTTTCATATATATGTACATATATATATATAGTTATAAGACCGTTTTATTTTTATTTATTTTATGAACTGCAGTTCTGGTCAGAGTGGAGACAGTTTGAGGACACTAGATGCTCAAATTGTTAGTGATATAAAGGAAACATTAGATGAACACAATGTCCTAGCACAGACTTACAGAAAGATACGTGACACAGTTCAGGCGGACTCTTCAACAGAAATAAAGCTTAAGCTTATTAGTGCTAGGAAAACGGATGCAAGAAGATACAACATTCCAACAGTTGATGAGGTAGCAGCTATAATTCCAGGAGATGAGGACAATGAATTTGAGACAAGAGACATTATTGTTCAATATAAGTCTGGAGAATTGCTGAGAATAAACAAGTTGCACCCTTCATACTTTGCACTTAGTACCCGATCATTTTTCTGTATGGTGAAGACGGATTAAGAATCAATATAAAACTTGGAGATCCAGACACTGATTCTGATGATGATGATGATCAAAGTGATGATGATGATGAGGAGGAAAATCAAAATGAAGAAGAAGAGTACAGGGGTCCCCGTAAATGAATGAGTATGAGAGAGTGGTTTGCTTTCCGTATTATGGAAAGGAATGATGATGGTAACATGCTATTGTTTGCACAGAGGTGTTTCCAACAGTTTTTAGTTGATGGTTACAGTGCAGTTAAAGCTGGTCGTATCTTTTTTGTGAAGAGAAATCAGAAAAAACTACGATGTAAAACATATGAAAACATCAGAAGATCTCTAGAAACAGGCAATAATGATGCATCAGACATTGGTCAGAGGATTTTACTGCCATCCTCTTTCACTGGAGTCGACAGATGGAAACGGGAGAACTATATTGATGCAATGATAATAGTGAAGGTGTTCGGCTACCCAGACGTGTTCCTAACGTTTACATGCAACAAGTGGCCTGAAATTGTTAGGTACTATAAAAAGAGGGGGTTGAAGCCTGAAGATAGGCCTGATATTGTTTCAAGGGTTTTTAACATGAAACTTGATAGACTGATGAAGGACATTAAAGATAAGCGTGTATTTGGTCGTGGAGAAGCAGGTAAACATATTATTACCAATGATTTGTACTTTTGCATCATAAGTTCAGGCATTAAAGTTCGCATATTCCATGAAATTTAATTACTACATTGCATAACAGTTTACTCACAATTTCTTAAATTTCATTGGTTCAGGTGTTTACACTATTGAGTACCAGAAAAGAGGTCTCCCACACGCACACATAGTTGTGTGGCTACATCGGGATGATAAAATAACAAATGCAAAAGATATGAATAAATACATAAGTGCGGAACTACCCGACAAAGACGATGACCCAGTCCTATATCAGATTGTAACTGATTTGATGATCCATGGACCTTGCGGTGATGATTTCCCTCAGAGTCCATGTATGGTGGATGGAAAATGTTCTAAGAGATTTCCCAAAAAATTTAAAAATTTTACAAGCATAGTTGAAGATAGATTTTCTGATTATATGAGACGTGATGATGGCAGATCCTTCGAAAAAATGGTTCAACATTTGACAATAGATGGGTAGTTGGTTACAACTGGTACTTGACTCTTAGATACTATGCACATATAAATGTCGAATGGTGTAATCAAGCTGGGGCTATAAAGTATTTATTCAAATACTTGAATAAAGGATCTGATCATGTTTCTTTTAAATATACGAGAAATGGGGAGCCAATCAGAGAAGAATATGATAATGGTCCAAAAGATGAAGTCAGAGATTGGTATGAGGGCAGGTATCTATCTGGTTGTGAAGCTGCATGGAGAATGCTTAATTTTAAGCTCCATTACAGATCACATTCTGTAGAGCGTTTAAGTTTCCATATGCCTGGCTAACAGAGTATAGTTTATGATGAGGATCAGACTGTTGAAGATGTCCCCGTGAAAGCTTCAACCAAACAGTCAAAATTCTTGGGTTGGATGGAAGCTAACACATTGTATCCTGAAGCAAGAAACTTACTTATATAAATTTTCCATCCAAGTTCGTATGGAAGAAAAAAGAAAAAGTTTGGGTCCCAAGGAAAAAAGGATCAAGTATTGGCAGGATACATGGAGTCCCTGTAGCTTCAGGTGAACCTTTTTACATGAGAGTTCTTCTTAATGTAGTCAAAGGTCCAACATGCTTTGAGGACATCAGAACTATGGAAGGCACTGAGTACTCAACATTCAAGGAAGCTTGCTTTGTAAGAGGTTTACTGGATGATGACAAAGAATATATTGATTGCATACAAGAAGCATCTACTTGGGGTACAGGTAACTATTGTAGGAATCTTTTTGCATCTCTATTGGAAGCTAATTACCTATCAAGTGCTGAAAACGTTTGGAAAGAGACGTGGGAGTGTTTTACATGTGATATCCAGAACAAGCTCAGAATATTGTACAGGAAACCAGGTAATATAAAAATACTATTTGGATCTAATTTGTACAGTTAATACAGTATTTTTTATTACATTAATTTTATGGAATATTTAAAATTATTTCATTACAGATAACATTATTTCATATGTAGATTACATTGCATCTGAAGAAGAACAAAAAATTCATGCCCTTAAAGAAATCGAGCTTATATTAAGGTCTCATGGTTCAAGCTAGAAAAATTTTAGAGACATGCCATACCCAGGGGACGTCTTAGTAGAAGATGGAAACAATGTCATGATACATGATGAACTTGACTATGACAGACCATTGATTCAAGTAAAGCACGATTCACTCTATGCAAACCTGACTGATGAGCAAAGATCCGTTTACAATGAGATTTTGGCTGCTGTTGAAAATGGAAATGCAGGCCTTTTTTTCTTATATGATTACAGTGGGACAGGTAAGACGTATATATGGAGCACGCTATCAGCTGCACTTCGTATGGAAGGACATATTGTGCTTAACGTCGCTTCAAGCAGAATTGCTTCTTTTTTGCTGATAGGTGGTAAGACAGCTCATTCAAGGTTTTAGATTCCTATTAATATTACAGATCAATCTGTCTGTTCTATTAAGCCAGGAAGTGATTTTGTGCATTATTAAAGAGGGTAAAACTTATTATATGGGATGAGGCACCAATGATAGATAAGCACTGTTTTCAGGCATTGGACAGATCTTTAAGGGATATTCTGAGATCCTCAAATCCAAACAGTGAAAACCAACCTTTCGGCGGCAAGGTAGTTGTTCTCGGTGGTGATTTTCGTCAGATTTTACCAGTTATTGCAAAGGGAACTAGAGCTGATATAGTTAGGTCTACAATCAATGCATCATATTTATGGCAACATTGTAAGGTACTTAGACTGACTGTTAACATGAGATTACGTGTTGGAAATTCTACTGATGATCCGCAGGAAATACGTGAGTTTTCTGATTGGTTACTAAAGGTTGGTGAAGGTAGGATTTCAGAACCAAATGATGGTGAAGCAGAAATTGAGTTCCCAGAAGATGTAATTATCCAGGAACCGGGAAATCCTATTGAGGTTATTCTCAATACTATATATCCAAACTTGCTGGATAATTTGAAGGAACCAGGTTGGTTTCAGGAAAGAGCTATTCTTGGACCTACACATGAGGTTGTTGACAAGATCAACGATTACATGGTTGAATCGTTGCCCGGAGAAAAATGAGAATATCTATGTTCAGACAATATTTGCAACTCTGAAAATGCTTCTAGACAAATATCAGGAAATGCAGGTACTTTTGAACAAACAACAGGACCAGGGTCTGAATCTGATCAAGGAGTATACAGTCCTGAATTCCTCAACAGTGTAAAGGATTCAGGTCTCCCTAATCAAATATTGGTTTTGAAAAAGGATGTTCCAATTATAGTGCTACGTAATGTTGATCAAAGGAATGGTCTTTGTAATGGAACAAGGCTTCAGATTACACGTATGGGACATTACGTGATAGAGGGTAGGGTCATCTCAGGAATCAACATTGGCCATGTTGTGCCTATTCCTAGGATGGACATTGTTCCTACTGATAATAGTATCCCGTTCAGACTGAAGAGGAGACAATTTCCTAAAGCAGTCTGCTTTGCAGTGACTATCAACAAAAGCCAAGGACAGTCCCTATCTACGGTTGGTCTATACCTGCCTTGACCAGTGTTCAGCCATGGACAGCTATATGTGGCACTGTCAAGGGTGACAACTAAAAAGGTTTGAAGGTCTTGATTTGCAACCCTGACGGTTCGCGATCAAATCGCACAATGAATGTTGTTTACAAGGAAGCTCTACGTAATGTAATGTAGAGTGGGTTATTCATTTAAGATGTTTTAGATTTAAACAATTTCAATTCTATGAATTTATATACTTTTTCAATATATTCATTCAGCTAATATATACTTCACCATCAGATTAAAGCACAATTCACAGTTACCATCATTAAAATTACTCAGTTATACTTGAATTTATTTATTGTAACGAGTAATTAACAAATATAATGTTTATCTTTACAGTACACTGTAAATACAATTCTGGAAAGGATATTTTATTCTAAAAAAAATACGTAATAATAAATACTGATCTCTACAAATTAGGGTTAACCTTAATCATATATATTTAATTCCTTAGACACCCATCATTCAAACTACTATAAACCATCGTTCCCATTCATATACAGGCAGTCAACACACGTTCCTGAATACGAAGCTTCAGAAGAAAGGTTGCAATTTATAAGAACTGTAATACGACTGTTTTAGTACATCCTTCAGTACAGAGATATTCAAAATTCCATAGATCCTTCAGTTTTTATATTAAATATAGATATAATCTATGGAAGAGGCTTATGATCAATTGATTAGTGTACCAATAAACATCCGCAGGAAAGGATTGGTAAGCCTTTTTTCATTATTTATTTGTATTATGATTATTATTGATTTTCACGCTTTCTTATTGACAAACATTATTTATATAAATTAACAGATCCTTAGCAGCAACCTAACTTCAATTCTGAGACACGTTGGAAAACTGATCAAAATTCAATTTCAAGGGAACAGATTTTTTTTTTGCAAACATACATATCACTAAGAAGAGGAGATGTCAGATATATGAATCTAATCTGGAAGCATTTTTTCAGGAGTTTGGTGTATGTTCCAGATCCAGATTTAATGTTGTTTATCACAAATCTTCTAATGTGATACAGTTATTTCATTTTACATATGATGGATGTGAAAGGATTCACATAGATGTCAATGCAAATACTGGTAACCGCTATCTACTGAGTTTAAATGATAGCACATCCAAACAAGCTGTAAGTCTTTAGATTCTTCATTTTCGATTCCTGCTTTGCCATTGTTATCTTAACCTTTTAATGTAAATATACGTTTTATAATATATAGTATCATGACTACCAATAACTGAGATTCAATTACAGGTTATCGAAAAACGTTTCTTTTATGGTATTGATTGGCCTTCAGAACTAACCACAGCAAACTGTATTGATCTGAAGCGCAATCAATGGAAGTTCATGGTCATGAAGATAAATAATGAAACAGTAGGTTTTGAAGGGCCGAGCTGGGAAGATTTTCATGACTATTATTACAATAGTCTGAAATGTGTCAATGTAATTGTTGTCTACACTGGAATCTGTTACTCCATTTAAGGCTTTACAGCAATGAAGGCTACTGTTGCAACCTAGACATTGTTGCTTCGGATACATCTGAAGGTTTGTATTTTATAATCTTTCACTGAGTAGTTCAATATCACAAATTTTATTATCATAATACATATGTTTATAATAATCTGAATTTATATTCAGGTGAAGTTGACACAGTAGATTATCTCTGCACCAACGGTGATCAGAACACGTTTTCAGCAACCATGACTGAAACTGTGATTTCTTATAGCAGATTAGTAAGAACCATAGTATACCTACGAATTTACTACAAGTCAAAACTAATTTAATTATGTGTCAACTCTAAACTATTTATTTCATTACATTGTAGGAGATACCTTGGCATATAGTCCGAAGACTAAAGTTAGAAGATTTCACAAATGCTATTTTGTACTATGGTGGAGTTGCTGCACTTAACATGCATCGAATTGTGATAAATGACAATCCATATCGGTTTGTCATTGAAGATGATTTCAAGTACATGATGGATTTGAAGAAGATACCTTTGGGTATAACTTTAGGTTTTCGTATAGATGCTCGCAAGGCAGTTAATAAGGAATATCTGATCCTAGAAATTTTTTAGGTGACACTATTTGGCATTCTGTTTTTGCATAGCATTATTATGATGCATGTTCATGACCTAATAATTTCCAGCACTGAATAAACTCTTTAAACCTCAAAATTCATTCGTATATTTATATATATATATAATTGCAATTTTTGGTTTCTGGTTAACCAAAAAACAGAAACCTTGATGTGAAGAAACCAGAAATCTTTATTGGATGCAAATACTGGTAACCAGAAACCAGCAACCAAAAACCAAGAAATCTTTGAATGAAATTTTTATCCATCTCAAATTGTAATAACTAGAAAGCTTGATTTGAAGAAACTATCTCACGTTTATTGGATGGTTGAGTTTTATACTCCCGTTGACCGTCCCAAAAACAGCAATAACAACATTGTAGAAACAGTAGCAGCTCCAATCCCAGCTCGAATACCAGAAAATTGACGAATGAAAAAAAAAAAAGAACCGTAAGCTTCAAATCATCAAAATGGGATTTGACTGATAGTTTCATATATACGATTCAAACAAATCCGAAGCTAATAAGAGGTTGAATAAACTATATTACCTTATAGATCTAAACCGGATTGAATGCATATGCATTCTAATGAATAATCCAGTTTTGTTGATGTCGAAGCTCAGATTTTAGCTCAAACAAGAAGATTTCCCAACGACATACACAATCTAAGCTCACTTATGATAGATCGATGTTGGAAATCAAACTGACACAATTAGATGAAGAATCTTAAATTCCTCCAGATTTCAAACACATTATCAATCACAACATTAGATCTCACATTCGCAGTGTAAATGATTCGAGCAAAAATCCTAATCAGAGCTAGAAAATTTGACAGTGGTTTGTGTGGATTCGTTTGCTACCGAAGGAAAGTATGTCGAACTTCGGTTTCTCCGAAGTGAAATACGGCTAATAAAAAAGTTAAAAGGGCCGCATTATGATAAGTCGGGCAAAATATCCCCCGCATTTTCATTTCACTTTTTTTAAAAAAAAATTTCAGAAAAACGTAATTAGTTAAAAGGGCATTAACTGGGCTGAGTTTGGGTTTCTGAAGTACCACATTATAAAAGGCCTGGACCCGAATATCTAATGACCATTATAAACACACAGATTTTAAATTTTGGGCCTTTCATATGTTAGAGAATTTTAACTACAAATTTAAAATTTCCTTAATTTACAAATTATTAAAAAAAATTAAATACAAACATTCTATACAATTACTCTATAATCGTCACATATATTTTATATCAATAAAAAATTCATGACCTATAATCTTTACTGTATCAAAAATAGCAATAACATGTAATAACAATGTCTTTAATAACTATTCATAATTAGTATTATTGTAGTCGAAATTCAATCATTTTCATGATTACATAAATTAAACTTATAGTAGATTTAATGAACTATTTGTAAGTCAAAATACATATCAAAGTTAAAAAACAGGTGCCGGCCGGGCATCGCCCGGACCAAGCATCTAGTAACTTTTTTGAAAGAAGAAATGGGTAAGAAGCAAAGTCGGAAGAAATTTACTGGTGTATATTTTTGGTGCAATTTTACCACTACATAAGCCTTCTATTTATAGCCATCACCTAATGGCAATTTTGTAAATATATAATAAGTAGGTTTACATCAAAATCAAAGTACTATACTTAATTGTATTCCTTACTTGATGCATGCTGACATTTAGAAGGTGCTTGATTCATAGGTATCAAATGCCATAGAATGAAAGATTAGATTTGACACCCAACTTTAGATGCTTGGTTCAATTTTGGGGTCCACAAAATTGAGTTTCAAAGGCATAGGCTCATTCCCTACCAAATTGATGGGAATGCTTTGTCATTTCTTTTATCTCCTTCCTTGCCCCTCTCTCGTCCCTTCCTCCCTCCTCTGTCCTCTCTCTGTCTTTCCCTTTCTTTTTTCTTTTTTTCTTCCCCACTCTACCCTATCTTCAACAATCATCTTCTTGTATTTGGACACTCTCTCATCTCTCGATTTGGGCAACCTCTTCACTACAATTTCATCACTCCCACGGCCACATAACAATACTTCCAATTCAATCAATTGCCAACAATTTTGAATGATTTGCAAAATCTGTTATGTTTTTTCCACCTTTCCTACTGCAACCTTCTTCTAGATTACCATATGTATTTGTCTCTTTTTTCTTCTTATCCATCGAATTCTCATCCTTCTTTTGAACCCAAAAAAAATTCTCATCCCTTCTTTTTGAATTGGTTCAAGGCAGTAAAAATGTATTTTGAAATTAGTATAATCAATAATAAAGGAAAAAAACTTATTCAAGTTGGGGTTCTAGAAGCTTCCGAAAAAATAAGAGAGAAAATTTTCATAGATCTAGTTTTCGCTTAAACAAAAATTTAAGAAAGTGAGTTGATTTTTCCGAGCAATTAAGATGGTGGCGGTGGTTATCAATGGAGAGAAAAAGAGTGAAATGGTGCACTAGGGATAGAGACGGAGGTGCAGTGGGCACTGGTGGCTATGGCCAGTTGAAGGCGGAAATCATTATTATATATATTAAAAGAAAGAAAGATAATCGATACGTGTCACTCATTGAGACCATTAAGCCTCAATTAACACGTGTCATTTGCTAATTGGTTGATCATTAATCAGTTAATTTTTTTTGTAAACAGTTAATAAATTATTTACTATATAAGATTTTTACAGATATTACAAATTCCTGAGTGTGAGCTTGAAAATGAATATTTTTAAAAATTACTGAGAAACTCCTGACTTCATAAGTCATTTCATTTACGAGTTTAAACTTTCAGCCTATTGTCATTTTAGCTCTTAAAGTTCCATTTGTGTGTTACTTTTATCGATTTTACATTTTCAAGGACGATTAATTGAGTCTTATCTAATCCCCCAAAGTCCCCTTGCCTATAAATAGGTCATAGATATCTAGACATAATTTACGCATTTTTTAAATATATTTTTTAATCCAAACATAACATTAGTTAGTGGCGACATTTTTTATTATACAACTTTTGAAAATCTTTGTTGTAATATTTTTGACCAGATCTTACAAATATACCTCTCATAAATAATATCAATACCTCTCATTTTGATCTAAAATTGATTAATAAAAAATATTACAGTATTAAGAAATATTAGTAACTACATTTTTTTAAGAGAACTAGGGCGGTATATTTGTAACTATATTATTTAATTTGAAAGATAAATTTTCAATATTGACAAACCCGTACAAAGCGCGGGTCACACACTAGTTTTTATGAGAAAAAATGAGAGATTGAAAACAAGGGGCATAAATGGAATTAAATGCATTCCTATCTCAAAATTTTCTACAACCAAGTACGTTAATGAATCCAAGATAATTCAAAGTATTCCAATGCATTTCAAGGTTTCATTCCACATCTATGAACCAGGCACCTTCTTAATATATACTAGATGTTTGGCCCAGGCAGATGCCCGGGCGCCCCTTCTAAATTACTATTTTATTAAAATCTAATTGAATTACAATTTTTTGAGGAATTAATTTGGCGTATATATCATTTATGCTATGATTTGGGGCTTAAAAAAATATACCTATAAATCTGAAGTTATAAGGGAATAATAAATAATTAGTTTATAAGGCATTATTCTTAATTGCTGGATTTAGGTACTTTTATTTTTTATTTATATTAAGCCTGCAAAACTATACGATTGGACATTTGAATTTGAATTAATATATACATTCGTTTGAAATGTAACTGATCCTTATTTGTAGTAAAACATGTGTTTTTTTTTTTATAAAAAATTATATCACTTCTAATTAAAAGAGACTTACACGTGGCAAAAAGACTCCTGAAATCTAAAATATGGTGCATTGAAGCCAAAACAGATGCATACTTAGTTGTCACATAAGCTTAATGTCTTCTGCTTTAATAGGGTAAAAGGGATTAAAAAAGACTTACACATGGCAAAAACACTCCTGAAATCTGAAATATAGTGCATTAGAGCCAAAACAGATGGATACTTAGTTGCCACATAAGCTTCATGTCTTCTGCTTTAATAGGGTAAAAGGGATTAAAAGAGACTTACACGTGGCAAAAAGACTCCTGAAATCTGAAATATGGTGCATTGGAGCCAAAACAGATGCATACTTAGTTGCTACATAAGCTTCATGTCTTCTGCTTTAATAGGGTAATAATAAAATGGATTTTGCCATTCATTTTACAACAACTATATCAGTTTATAACTTCGTAAACGCGTCTTCAATCTCATATAACCACTCCCCTAATTATCTCCCAAATTATAGCACGAATCAAATTTTGATTTCTTCCATCGCAGAATCAAATTCCAAGATAAAGATCGGTTTTTTTTTTTGGATTTTTTTTTAGGTCTTATCGTGGGGCGATAAACCTCTTCTATGCTACTTCTTCCACATCTCTCTTCGCTGCTCCACTCCTTTCAGCCTCGGCAAAGAGCAAAGGTCAATTTGGAAGCACCGCTGTCGAACTTTCAGAACAAAGAAGTCATCGGTCTTTAGATTGGCAATGGGAGAACCGAGAACGCCACTGTCGGAGCTCTCCCCGGTCTTGCTACCATCAACCTCTTCCGAATTCAATGACTATGGTGATTGACTCTCTAATATCACTCTCAATTCAATTGATTCTAAGGTAATAGTTGCGTTTTCTATTATTTAAATTTCGGTGCAAATAATGATTTACAGATGATTTGATGGCCGAATTTATGAAGGGTTTTTCAGATTTGAGAAGTGGCGGCATCATCGATAAACAATTCGAAAGTCTTTGCAAGGTAGATGCTTCCAGATTTTCTATATTGATTAAGACCAGAAAATTGTGTGTTCGAGTCAATCTAGGCTTTTTCGTCCTTTCATCTTTCTTCGTGATCAAAGTTGGGATCAGAAACGGAGAAATAGTCTTTTCTTTTGTTGAGATAATCAGGACTGAATTTGAAAAACAATCACGAATTTCTGGGTAAAGCGTAAAAGGGATAGGCTTTTTTATGAGTTCTTTCTTATCTATTTTTGGTTGCAGTTTCAGCGATGGGGATGACGAGTACTGGGGATATATTGACTCCATTTAGTCCTTTTCTGGATTTCTTCGTTGTTACCTCTGGTGATGGCTGAATTAAGGTAACCCTTCTGCTTTTTTGTTGCTTTTGCAGTTTTTTTTTTTTTTTGTGTAACTGACTGTCATATTTCAATCAAATTCTTTCCTTTCAGAGCATAATTTTGGTGGCATGCTAAACAATGATGCAAGCAGAGTTTGTTATGGAGATACATGTGGGTTTTGCTAATGAGATGTTCTTGGCACCTATCGCCGGCTCTGTTAGACCTGTGAGTGACGGTGAAAGTTGCAAGAGAAGAGGGAGCAGTCAGTGGAATAAGTTTGGCTCCCCGAGAGTCAAACAGCGGCAACCCCGATTTAAAATTTGGTGAGTTCAAGTGACAAGCTGCATTGCCGGCAGATTTCTAATCACCGAATCTGAATTTGGTGAATCTGGTAACAAGCCGCATTACTCGCTTTTCTTTAGAATTCTTAGATGATGTATGTTGTTATGATGATGACTATGATTCTGATTAAAATCTATACAAAGCCATTGTTCAATTCTAGATATGTATGCAAAAACTTCATGGGAAACTTCATGCAAAAACTTCATGTGGCTAATTGGGTTTAGCCTGAATATAGGTGATTCACAGCATATTCTCTTTTTAGAGTGTTTCATATGAATCTTAGCATTTCTTTGATGTTTGCTCTATTTATTAGATTTATCTAAATGGTAAAATCAGATGCTGCCAAGACTATACATCTCTTTGAAAGCCACAACGAAAGTGAAGGGATCACAAATGAACTGGTACAATTGCATGGTGTGTAGATTATGGTCTCGCACTACTTCAGTATTTCAATTTTCATCTCTTTGACCATTAAACTTTAACAGGGATTGATATGCATACCATTTTGTCAGGTAAACCTCTAATTTTGTTTCCATCTTATGTGAATATCTTACATCAGACCATTTTGCCAAAGGACTATTATCATGATATTCAGTGATGTCCTTTTCATGTCTCCATCAAAAATTCAAACCAGATTCTTGCATATGTGGTACCGACGGATTTTCTATTTTCTTGAAACTTTCTGCATGGGTTTCACTTGAGGATTCACTTTACAAGAACTTAATTTCTCTTTGATCATATGGTTAAGAGGCTGGGATTGTTAAATCTCTCCTGGCCTGTTTTTTGTTTGTTTTCGTTTCGGTTCTAAATGTAGTTTTCTGTTTTTGTTCTTTTCTATATTTATCAATTTTAAAGCAAAGTTTTTGAATGTCACCTTCTTCCGTTTATTGGTTGTCCCAAGTACTATTATGAAGATATCGATTTGGGTGGAAGCTCTATTTGGTCGCCATGGTATGTGTTGGCCTTTCCATGAATATATTGGAGGTACACACTTCAGAGAAGACACTTTCTTCTTCGAAATCAAGATGCCCACAAGTTGGAATATTGGAGGAGCAATAAGACACTGTATATTCATCAAAGAGCGGGTTGTTTTTGTCATCATTGATGTTGTATTCAAATTGCCCATAATCACTTTGGCACTTTATTGTGGTTGCTCTTTATGTAAGTTTTTGATACCAAATTTTCTCATTATTTAATTTTGATCACACGGGAGAAGTAGTATTCATTATCTGTTTCCCTTTTCATTTTATAATTAATCATCTTTTGTGTTCTTATTGTTTATTTGCATCGCAAAAAAAAATTATTTTTGTATTTTTCACATATTAATTATAATGTAGGGCTAAAAAGTTATAGACTTTCATGTAGTTCGGCCTTAGGACGTGGAAGAATGAAAAAAGACAATCACAAAACATCATTCCTTTCTCAGTTATTGTCTAATTTTTTAAGTTGTAGTCGGGCAACGACATGAACTGTGACCACTAGCATGTCTCAACGTCGTATTGGATCCGCCTATTGGTAATGAGAGAATAGTTGTAAGAATTTAGAGCAGTTTTTTGAATTTATAACTGTCTTTTTAGGCTTGGTCAGATGTATATGGTACTTGTGAGTGACAATTTCATTGAATGTCAACATTTCATTGGGGCTTCATAAAAATAATTATTTTTTTAATGTTTGAAATTAATAACAGGCCCATCTTTAATCATCAATCCTCCTTATTCATTCATTTAATTGGCGATTTGGGTAAACACCGTTCTTTCTTCTCCTCTTTTTCCTTTCTCTACTGCTTATTTTTCTTCCCCATCTTCCCTTCCATGGGAGAATGGGAGATATAATTTGTCTCTAGTTTTAGTTTTTATTTAATTGAATAAATTTAGTCCGTCATCAAATCTTTGATTTACTAGACGTGTACAATCTGTCAGTAAATCTTGATGTATTAGGTGTTGTAGTCTGTCAATAGATCTCATTCTATTGACTGTTATTTAGTTCTTTTGTAATTGTCTGTGTGATCTTTAGTTTGTAATGTTGTCCATGATTATAGTGTTATAGTTCGTAGTCATGGTTTATGTTTGAGGATTTGCAGTTAAAGTAGATCTATATTTTAGATCTGTTTTTTGGAGCCTTCATCTGATGATAAGTGAAGTATTCGAGATCGATGATTTTTTTTGGTACGTGATGCTTACAACAAGTATTTGCAGGTGTTACCGAGTTAATGATTTGGTCGGAGTTGGTTATTTGGTCGTCCGCAGTAAAGATGATCGGTGGATTCTTAGTTATAGAATTCTAATCGATTGTAATATGTTAGTGATCGTAATCCTCTGTCAATCGTGGTTAGACGTTTCCCAACAAATTTAATGAAGTTTTTTTAATCTCAAAAAAAAATAAAAAATAACAGGCCCCTCTGGAACAAGTATAATTAGTAGTTAATAGGTTTATATTTATTATTTAAATCCAACTGTTTTTTTTTAAAAAAGTAACATCTAACACTGTGAATAACAATTTGAAACTGCGTATGATTACGGTATAAAACCTGATATGGACTGACTAAGTCATCTGATAAAAAATAATTTGCTTTTCAAGTGATAACAAACTTAAAAACACGTGGAGATTGGGCATATTATAATAAAATAATAAAATATTATAATAAAAATATATTGATTTTATTGTAGGATTTATTTTTTCTTTCAACCAATTTAAATAAAGGGGGCGGCCGGCCATCCCCCGGGCCAATCACGTGTCTATATATTATAGAAACCGAAAAGAGAAAATGAGACAAAATCTTAGGTGTAATTTTCTCATTTATTCTCACATAAAAAAACTTACTAACAATTGTCTCTAGGTCCTCCAAATTAAATTTAAATCAACTAGGAAGAAATATAATTGAAATTAAGTGCACCTAATTATGAGAAAATTATAGAACCAAAATCATTAGCACAATACTATAATTTTTAAAATTTTTGATATAATATTTATATTTATTACATTTTTAAACTGCCCTTACCATCTACAAAATATTGTTATACTAATCAATAATTTCATTTGTTTATAACATATCTAGAATTAGATGTTATACCCGCACGATGTGCGGATACAAAAATATAATGTGTGGTTCTTTCTTTGCATTTGCTATACTTTTTTTTTATGGATATTCTTGATTCACTTATAAGAGAGAATATTTATTACTTTATTCATTCCAAGATAACAGTCTAGTGTGTTGTATTTGTTTTAATATGAGGAAAGTATAGCCTCAACCTAGGCATGACCACGGTCCGTCGGTTCATGAACTGGACCGAAACTATAAAAGGCAGTTTATAAAATCGTCCGTCTAGTCAAGGGCCAGTTACGGTTCTAGTATTTAAAAATTGTAAACCGACACTTCACACCGGAGATTTTGAACCAACAGTTCAAACCGTCATAACCTGTCTGTTAACCTTCATTTTTATAAAAATTATTGAAAATTTCTAATTAGAAGTTAGTTTTTATGTAATTTTTAATTTCTTTATACTTGTGTTTTTGTTATTTTTGAACTATTAGTAAATGTTATAGAAAATTGCAATGATAATCCATTAAGTAATTGTCTATTGGGATTCTACTAAGTTTGAAACAGTATCTTATATACTACTTTCTTTTCAAAATAAAACTCACTTTCTATTTGTGGTAACACCAAATTATGAATTTATTTTGTTTTTCAATGCATAATTTCATAAAATTTTCTCAAATTATCATTGTATTTTAAATAGTATTTATAGGAACTTAATACACCATTACTTAAATTAAGTGGTTGACCTAATTAATTTACGTAAAAAAGATTTTGTTTCATTTATTAATAATCAACCCTTAGTTCTTGTTATGCCACTCAAAATAGACTTATATTTTTTTCTTAAAAAAAGACACTACTTATTTTTAATTATTAAAATCATGGGAAACCCGAATATATCATTCTATATTTAATCATTAAAAATTTGGTTACCCATGGTACTAAAAGTATTTCTAATTTTATTTTTCTTATGCACTTGTTTTTTTCATTAATTTCTTTAGTTTTATTTTAACATAAAAATTAAATAGTATTAAATTAAATTACAATTGCACAAAAATCTAATTAAACCCATAAAATATCGGATTGAAATTGTCAACAACAAGAAGTAAAACCGTCAATAAATTGAAACCGAAACCGTCCGAAATCGGATTGGAACCGAAAGTTTATAAATCAAAACCGTAACCGTTACTGTAGACTTAGGAGCTGGTTAAGATTCATATATTTCTTGAACTGTGAACCGGTGATTCTGAACCGTGCTCATGCCTACCTTAACCATCTTGAAAAAAAAAATCGATAGGGTACAACTAAAATAAAAAAAGGTAACCACATTAAAAATAATATATTTTTGATGGGAATAATGTATTATTATTGTCCTCTATAGCTTTTCAAGCCAGAAAAATAATTTGTTAATGTACTTCTTTCTATTAAGATACAATAGGATAATAATTAATTTGTTGCATAACTTTACATAGTAAAAAATGAGCCAGCAAGATCTGCTTGGACATAAATTTATCTTTCGGCTTTGAGGTTTCTTTGATGTCCAGGCAATCAAAGACCTCATTTCTCAACAACATGTGGTTTACTACTTTTCTTCGTAAGTTTGGATCTTCACAACAACAATTCATAAAATAAATAGAGGCAAGAAATCAATTTACAAAAAGAGAAGAAAAAATAATCATCAAACATGTACGACCTATTATTCAGAAGGAAATTAACACGCGAACCACTATTTTTGTTTCAATCAGAAGTTAAAATTGAGGGAGGCTCATACCAAAAGGGAAAAAAGGGACTACATACCTTAATGCCTTGTCATCGAGAAGATTAAGCCGTGGATACTATAATTGAAGGGGGAAAAAATAGCTTACTATGTAAACTTGTGAGAAATAATCAGAATCAACCCTTACATGGAGATTCAAATGGAAGAGAAGCCTATTAACTAACCACCATCATAGTGTTTACACGAGCAACCTATCCAAAACCATTAGAAGACAGGAAAAAGAAGTACTTAAGGAAAACAACATTGATGGCCGCTAATAAAATTCATATACAAGTAAAGTAGTAAGAAAAGAATAATAATAGGGATTAGATCATCATGGATACTTTCCTTCTATTCTTTTTCAAGAGTGTTTGCATAGACTTTTGATACTAATTTAGAAGGCAAATGAGAATCATGGTTAGGGTGAATGATTTGGGTTGAGGTTTGACTATATACAAATTCTTAAATAAGATCGTATCTTTTGAAAATAATCCACAACAACCGGCCCAATTCTTAAAAACTACTATAGTAAAATTACAAATTTCAAACTTGCAGATTTTTGTATACTTAGATTTGACTAGCTTAGATTTGTTTTATTTTGGTAAGATAAGATTTATTTTGTTAAAGTAACCAAAAGACAGAACAAATTTGATTGAAATTTGAAAATTTTACGGTTTGAAATTGAAAAATCTTCCAACAAAATTAGAAGATTAAGATCGGGATAAGATTTTGAGTGGTGGTTTTGAGTTTCGATTGAGGAAATCGGGAATGTAAAGTTGTTCATTTAGATGAGTTTCGATTTAACTAAAAGACAGAACAAATATCAACTGAGTTTTTTTAACTGAAGATATAATTTTTTCCATTTTAATAAATAAAAATAGAAAAAATTTCCAGTCCTACCTGACAAGTGGAAAACTATCTATATATCCTCTCTCTGGGTTTTCTATTAATAAGTTATATAGATAGATAGATATAGAATATATATAGATAGATAGATGAGTTTTTGAGTTAAAAAATGGTTCAAAAAAAGGAGTAGAGATAAATATAAGTCAAATTTTGGGGAAAAGAAAATACCGATATCGGATTCCTAAAATCCGATTTTTGACCTAAATCGGATTTGGCAAATCCGACCTACGCTAAATACGAAAAATTAATGAAATTAATCAAGATTAAGAGAAAATCGGATTTCTAAATCCGACCCTAATATATTAAAATTATATATTTTCCGAAAAAACACTTAGTTTTTTTTTTGAAATAAAATTTTGACCGAAGTCGGATTTTTAAAATCCGATTTTACATTAAGGCCGAATTTTATAAATCCGGGTAAGCTTAAATCGGATTTTGAGAATCCGTGTAAGCTAAGGTCGGATTCTTAAAATCCGATTTATTCTGAAAACAAGTTGAAGGTCGGATTTCTTAAATCCGACCTTGGACAGACTCTTTGAAAAAAATAAAAGATTGGTTTCTAAACCAATCCCAATCTATCAAAACAGCACCAAAACCAAATTTCACAAATAAAATTACCTATAAACACATTCTAAACACATCAAAACAAACATTAACAAATTCAAATCCCAAATCATCCAAATTACAACATTTATACATGAAAGAGTTATAAATTAAAGAGTCCTACAATTGAATTACTTTGACGACCTTTTCTTCCTTGTAGCCCCATCGCCGGGAGTATACTTCTTGGCCGGTTTACTAACCCTATCACTCTTGCGAACCTCGACCGTTTTCTTTTTCTTTTGGGAAGAAACACGAGGTGGAGAGGACTCTTCTTCTTCTTCTTCTTCTTCTTCTTCGCCCCTAATGTATTAATCCTCATCGCTTTCATTGCCTTCATCATTTTCATCATCTTCTTGCATCGGAGTTGGATTAGGATGAACTATGATTGTTCGATCTGAAATTCCTGTCGCTTCCTCCTTCCTCCTCCAGTAGGCTTCGATGTTGTTTTCGCGTGAGTACTACATTTTGACTTGACTCGGGGTCTTTTCAAGAACTTGAGTATCGGACCGAGTGCTCATATCACGTGGGCCCAAAGTCGTGGCACCGAAACTCTTGTCGAAGATTTGGAAGAGTTTATCCTCTAGACTACCACCAAGGCTTGGATTTTCCCGTAAGGCTGCATCAGCGAGATGATATATGTCGCGAGATTGGAAGACTCAGAAAATTGAACTATGTGAATAAAGTGTAAGATATAGCAAGAATTAAAATATAAAAAAATTTAAGTCAAAATATAATATTAGATCTTACATAAAATCTCTCCGAGAGATGAAGACGAGTGATAACCCCGTGCCGAGGGCCATATTGAGTGGGATCACCATAAATCGATAGTCTTCTTTTGAAACCACGGCATGTAGTCCGATGTGCATTGAGGACCTAGTTCCGGATCACCCAATTCATGAGGGACCACGTGCCGATCTCTCACATTCCAATGAGGTCGTACCTCGGTGTGTTTTGCACCCAATCATCATATGCCTTTCCAGTCCCAAGGCATCCGTGGTGTATCGCATTCCAGCGATCAATGTCATTGATTAACGGGTACTCAGCACAGTTTGGACGCATTGAAATTGACGAAGGACCCGATTGGGCTCGTATGGTTCTCTGATGGCCCAACAAAAGATCCACGTCCTACAGAGGTAGAAATTAACTCCCTCTTTACAGAAATCAGGGAGATCGTCGATGAAGGGAGTGTATGGAGTCCATAGAAACTGTCCAAAAATAAAAAATTGGTAAAAAAAATAATGTAAAATATGAAAAGGAATTTTTTCAACTGCAACTTAAATCAATACTTACATCCCCATCCCTCAGGCTAGATAACTGATCCCTGATGCCAGCAACACAATGAGCGGCGATGTTCGCTTTGGATTTTGGGCATTTCCACCTACGATTGAGACATAATAGGAAATAAAAAATAATAAAATAAATCATTGGATTTTAACATAATAGGAAATAATAAAATAAATCATTGGATTTTAACATAATAGGAAATAAAAAATAATAAAATAAATCATTGGATTTTAACATAATCGGAAATAAAAAATAATAAAATAAATCATTGGATTTTAACATAATAGGAAATAAAAAATAATAAAATAAATCATTGGATTTTAACATAATAGGAAATAAAAAATAATAAAATAAATCATTGGATTTTAACATAATAGGAAATAAAAAATAATAAAATAAATCATTACCTATTGCCTAATGGTGCGTCCGGCACCAAGTAACTCTCATCTTTAACCTTCCTCTTTGGTTGAAGTCTTGGGATACGCTCCCAAACCCATAACTGAAATTTTAAATCAAATAGAAAAGGCACAAATTAGGAAAACAAACAAAAATATAATAAAAAAATATAAATAAACAAAGAAACACAAAAATTCACCTGCATCAGCATATAACATCCGGTAATGTCTTTTTCCCGGCGCGGAAGCTTGACACGAGCAAAGTACAACTTAGCTAAAACAATGACCCCAACCGTAGGTAGCACGTAAATCCAAATCCTCGAGTATTGTCGGGATCCAAAGTGGTATTCTGTTTCCGTATTGTCGGGAATCAAGAAACCTCCAATCAGTAGTAACAGTAATGCACGGGCCCTCTGTGTATAGGCTTCTATTGGGGCATTTTCTGGGATCGGACGCAGACACTCGTTGATTAAACACTCTGCATAAATCTTATTCCCATCAAACATGTCACTAACGGGTGTAATTCCCAACAATCTAAAGCACAATGCCATCCACTGTGCCATAGAATTCTCAGGTGTCATCCCCTCCACAGGCTTACCATCCACTTTTAACCCTAAATAACACCTCAACGTCTTCTAGAGTGATAGTGGCCTCGCCAAAATGAAAATGAAATGTATGAGTTTCAGGCCTCCACCTCTCAACCATTGCAGTGATCAAACAATTGTCCGCTTGTATATAACCTAGTTGGATCACCCCCCCAAAGCCTGCCCGCCTTATCTCATCTATGACTTGTGGAGGGCAATGCCGGGATGGTTTCTCTATACAAGTCCAAAAATGACTATCAAATCTCCTGCCTTTAAAGGCTTTACTAAAAGCCTCATGGTTCTCGAAAATGGCTTTCGCCCTATGATGGTCATATAGGTATAATAATGAGTCATCTATTGGAGCCGGATTAAAATGTTGCAGTGTGGGTTGTGAGGAACTCGAACCCTCCATATTTTAATCCTATAATACCAAATACTATCAATACCAATACCAATACCAATATCAATACCCATATCAATACACACACACCAATACCAATATCAACACACACACACACAGTGCCGGCACACACAGAGTGCCGGCAACACACACACACATTCACACAGTCACACACATTCACACAGTCACACACACACACAGTGCCGGCACACACAGAGTGCCGGCAACACACACACACACACACACAGTGCCGGCACACACAGAGTGCCGGAAACACACACACACACACACAGTGCCGGCACACACAGAGTGCCGGCAACACACACACACATACACAGTGCCGGCACACACAGAGTGCCGGCAACACACATACACACACAGTCACACACACATTCACACAGTCAGACACACACATTCACACATTGCCGGCAACACCCACACACACACATCGCCGGCAACACACACACACACACACCCGGCAACACACACACACATTACCTAAATCAAAATGAAAAAAATGGACAAATTACCTGAGAAATCGCCGGGGAAGAGAATCGAACAAAAGGGAAATCGCCGGGGAGGGGAATACATTTCCTCGACTTCACGTATTCTTCCTAGAACAAATCCACAGTCTTAATAAAAGTAGCTTCCAAAGCCCGGATTGGCAAGAAACGAACGCCCTTGAGGACGTTGTTGTAGCTCTCAGAAATGTTCGTTGTCTGGTTACCCCAACGATAGTGTTTGTCTTTGGCAAGAGTCCACTGACAAGCATCAATCTCCTCGAGATACAAATAAGCATCATTGCTAAAATCACGTAGCTCATTCCTTAGTTCTTTGAATTTAGACTTAGAAAGTTTCGTGCCCATCTCCCAACACAACCTTTTGATCTTTTTACTTCAAAACTGCGCCACCAAGTTACTACGG
This sequence comes from Oldenlandia corymbosa var. corymbosa, assembly GCA_949775105.1. Lineage (NCBI taxonomy): Eukaryota > Viridiplantae > Streptophyta > Magnoliopsida > Gentianales > Rubiaceae > Oldenlandia > Oldenlandia corymbosa. Next base: position 19,340,268 of record OX459118.1, on the reverse strand, counting down.
ACGTGACGAAGGCAAAACCGGTGGTATGCATTCCATTCGGGCATTAGGCGTATTGCACTGATGATACCCTTGTACCGATCAGATATAACACACACAGGCCGGTCGGATATAACATGATTCCTCAAATGCTTCAAGAAGAATGACCAACTTTCCTCACTCTCTTCATCCACGATCGCATATGCAATTGGCAGGATGCGCTTATTCGCAGTTTTGACCATTGCAGCAAGTAATTTACCTTTGTATCGTCGCGCAAGTGCGTCCCGTCGATACTAATCACCAGAGGACATTTAGCAAAACAATCAATTGCAGGCTTGAATGCCCAAAAAATGTATTTGAACGTCCTCTCTATATCGGTCCAACCGGTTGCCATTCCCACTCTACAACTGTCGGGGTTGCTCTTCTCTAGGGCGGCGAAAAATCTAAATTAAAATAAAAAAAATTAATCCTTATTTTATTCCTAAATTACAAACAAATCAAAAAAATTAGATAGGACTTAAGTAAATACCTTGGAAGTATGTCAAAATTGGAAACCCAGTCGCCGTAAACAAGATCGATAGCTCTTCTCCTTCCCTCCCATGCCCTGTGGTAAGGAACATCGACATGCATACGGTCTTTCACTTCTTCCTGAACTAGCTTCACTTCATAATCTGGGTCCAACTCAACCTTATGCCTTATGAGATGCGCAATAAGCGTTGTGCTCACATTCCGATTATTGTTATCTTCGGTGACATTCATACAATTGTGCTCGGGCACCCATTTCACAATCTCCCACAAACCGTGGTCTCTCAAGGAGGCACGTACCTTCCAACGGCAAGGAACATATCCCTTAGGGGTTGACTCTTTTAGGGATTTGCACCAAATAGACCATGTTGAACCATCACTTTCCTTCACATAAAACTCTCTCTTTTGCTCTATGTTCCACGCTGCAATACCATTTTTTGCTTCTTCCTTATTCTTGAAACAAGTCCCTATCCCAATTGTTGTGGTTGTCCCATTCCACATGGTAAGTTGAAAATCATCCTTGTCCACTTTTGTATGATCCCACGTACCCTGTGAACGATATATGTGCCTATCCTTTGTGGCGAATTGGTCTTCGACCTCTTCATCACTCTCCCGACTTCCTTCGGATATTGATTGGTTTTCATCGCTTTGATCACTTATCGATGTGTAGTCCTCATCATCTTCACCGTGATCATATTCCATGTGATCGCCATCTTCCATAAACGGTCCACCCACATCATCATCTTCCATGTAATCGACATTCTCCACATTCGGCCTACCACTACTTGTCCCTACTTCCAAATGGGACCTAGAAGTACCCGCCACCTCCAAATCTACATACAAATCAATATATGTCGAACTTGGGAGGAAATACAACACTTGCAACGATGCGTCGTCCTTGATTTTGGCGATACGCCTAAAACCATTGCGCATCGTATCATACAAAATCGATAGACTCAAATTCACATTCTTTCTATTCCACCCCACTCTTTCACAAATCAGTCCAACCAAATCATTGTACAATAACTTATGATCAATCACAAAGGAATCGTCCGGCATGTTGTTAAAACTATTCACAATCCCATTCTTCACTACAAATTTGCTCGACCAATAGACATTAATTACATGAATTACAACACATCATGAACAAATTATTAAAAAAAATGACACAAACAAGGCATTATCAAACAACTTATTATAACAATTACCACAAACAAGGCATAATCAACACTAAATTTACTAAACCCCCTACAAATTCAAAAGTTTAGGCCAAATTCAAGTATTTTACTAAATTGAACGTTCAATACCACGTATACAACAACAATCATCAACTACACCCAACATCAACCCTAAAACCTTATAAATCATCCTAGTTCTAAACTTTTACACAGAAAATAACAAAAATAATTCTAAATATATCAAAACATTAACTAACCTTCTTATGAAATGGTTTTAAGACATCCGTTGCGAAGAATCGTGAACAAAATCTTCAAATCGCCACTAAAATCACCTCCTCCTTCAAGAAATAGCCTACTTTACCAAAAATCCCGATATGTGAACAAGTGTTTTCCGTCGCCCCATTATAACACAATAAAGTCGGATTTCTAAAATCCGATTTTACTTATAAAATCGGATTTAGAAAATCCGATTTACATGTAAGGCCGGATTTCAAGAATCCGATCTTCTGCCAGCTAATAACGTACATTCAATGCCGATACCTACTGTTAGGTATGCTTAAATAAGATCGGATTTTGTAAATCCGATGTTGTCTTGTTCTTAATTTTCAAATCTCCCGCCTGTATTTTTATGAAAATAAACAAGGTCGGATTCCTAAAATCCGACCTTTGACTGTTCTTTATTTGACTTTCAATACATTTTTCTCATATATATTTTCCGGAAATAAAAATTGTTATTTTATTAAATCGGATTCTTAAAATCCGAACTACTAATTTAATTAGTAGGTCGGATTTTGAGAATCCGATCTCGACATTTTTCTTTACCAAAAAAAAAAAAATTATAGATCTCTCTACTCCTTTTTCTACCCCATTTTTTAGCCAAAGCACCCATAGATAGATAGATAGATAGATTTATTTATTTATTTATTTTTTATAAATGTGAAGGAATGAACTATGCGCGGGGTTTAACATCTAGTTTGGGGGAAAAAGAAAAACACGCAGACACACAGTGGTTTCCTCCTCCTCCTCCTCCTTCCTCCTCGGAGATTCCCTGATTCCGTACGATCGAATTCTCGATGCTGAAAGGCCGAGAAAGCGTGAAGCGCTTAATTGGTAAGCGACGTCGCTTTCTCCCCAATCGTGAATCCATCCTGTCCTCCCCTCTACCTCAGGTACAGCTCCAAATTTCAAATCCGACAATAAATCGTTTAATTTCGAAAAAGCGTTCGTTCACTAATTGAATTGGGTTGTCATTTCTTTTTCTTTTTTTTTTTCTCTCAACTCCAGAGGTCATTGGATTCCTTGAAGGAAAAACCGGATGCAGAAGTTTGCGAAGCTCATCATCAGCAACCTGACGTGAATCGAGTTGAAAATGGTGATTTTCAGCGGGTTAATTGCCCCATTTGTGGGGTAAAAATTCGTAGCGACGACGCTGTAATCAACTCCCATTTAGGTATTCTTAATCTCATTCATTTTGTTTGGAACTCAAACTTCGTGCTGTGGGAGTGTTTGCTTTAGTGTTGACAAAGTAAATGACGATATCAATATTGTTTTTACCTCCCCTATGATGTTATACTTTGATTCTTCCCTCCGTAAATTTAAATGTTGGCTATTTGGTGATGTATAATGAAGTTCATCGCAGTTGACAAACTGTACTATTGCAAGGGCTTTGATATGTTATGTTGGGTTTTTACAGCTGTTCTCAATCTTTCTTTTTTGTATGAAACTTACTACTAGGAAGAAGGATTCTTTTGATTTTGATTCCAGCATCTGGTTTTCAGATGCATGCCTGGCTGGAGGGAGGAAGCGAAAATTAAGCCAACAAACCTTATTTCAGTTAAATTTCTGTTCACGACCTAAGGTCCAAGTTCCGCCGATTGAGTCAGACGGTGGAGGAATAGCTGATATTGTTGACAGCAGTTGCATCGACAGAATCGATTTCAATGCTGATCCTGAACTCTATGACAATGACACCAATGTTTTCCGAGAAAATAGCGGGGATAAAGCTGAATTAAGTTATAAATCTGTTTTTACTGGGAGCAGAAAATTAGCTGATGATGAGGAGATCAACAATCAGGTTGCTTTTCCTTCACTGCCTCATGGAGTGATTTCAGAGCTTGATGTGGGGGATGGCCATGGTGATGATATGCCATCAGAGATTCTCCTTCAAACATTTATTGTTGGCAGAAAATTTGCTGATCAAATGGAGTTACAAACGGAGACAAAGTTATTCCTTTCTAGAGACCCAGAGAATGTTAAGGATGCAAATGCTATAAAGGTTTTCATACTTATGCTTTTGGTCTATTTTTCTTTTTCTTTGGGCCTTCAGCAGGACGCATTAATGACCATTTTAGGTAGGTTCTTTCTGCAGATGGAGAGCTTTGCAAAGTGGTGGGCTTTCTACCCCGTGAGTTGGCTCAATATCTCTCTCCTTTGATGGACAAATTCAACTTGTCTTTTGAGGTATTTAATTTAGTTATAAAATGGAAAATAATTGTAGGACGAAATGTCAAACTTCTGTGTCACTGTCTTCATATGGTTCCGAATTTCTACTTTTAATATATCTTGTAACCTAATTGAATGCAAATGATCGTATTTGATTGCTGCTCTTGGATTTTCTGTATCTTTTAATTTATTATTGTTGTTATTTTCAGTGTCTTGGTTTTGCTTATGTTCAATTTAAATAGAAAACTGATATAACTTGATGGTTTCTACTGTTTACATTATGCATTTAGATGGGATGTAGGTGAATTAGGGAAAGGTGACAAAAATAACATGATGAGTAACTTAAAAAATTTTAGGACATATACTTGCATGTCTATCTTCCATTCTGCTATTTTAATTATATATTTTCTAATATTCTCTAGGCACATGTGACTTCAATTCCAAAGCATCCACTTGGTGCTGCTCCTGTCCAAATAGTTTGTCGAAACCATTTACTTCAGATTAAAGAGAGCTGTGAAGCTCTGAATCTTTTCAAGTCCCTGCAGAAACATGCCATGCATGTTGTTCACTCTGAAAAGGCTGGTTTTTCTGGCCTGACAAGATATCAACAAAACCTTGCCCTGTTGATAAAGGAGGTTCTAAAGACCTACTCCCATATTCTAACCGATGATGAAAAGACGTTCCTAGGTACTTATTAAGCACCTACTATTGTTATAGTTGGGAACCTCTTGGTAGCTTATATATATATATATATATATATATATATATATATATATAGAATAACATCCTTTTTCTTCTACTTTTCGTGTAGTCTTTTTATTTATTTATTATTTTTTCTTGGTGAACAGAAAGGTTGACATTGCTTTCAGATGACAGTCAAAGTTTGTTTGCACGCCTTTATACACGGAAAGGTCTTTCTTATATTGACTTTTCCATTTTCTATTGAAAAGTATCTCCTAGTTATTCAAGTGTTCTTGTAGCTTTAGCTGACACAACAAGAAGCTGTTTTGTAAGTGTGTGGAGTGAATGACTTGGTGATGGTATTTCCTCCTTTAGGGCCTTGGTATCGGATGTCTTCTCTCTCATACCCAGAGATACTTGACTTGGAAGGGGCTGTTAAAGAACTCTCTGGTAGACAAGTTTCTGTAAATTCACTGACATATGGACTTTTGTTTTTAGAATTTATCTCAATTAAGTTTTCTGTTTTAACATAATGCAGTTGCAGGCTACATTTGTTCCCTTAACTCAGAAGTGGACTTTCAAGATGATGACTTAGAGGAGATAATAAATGTGCTTAAAATTGCTGAGCTGCGCGAGATAGCTAGTATTCTCATGAAAAAGGTAAAACATTTTGATTGATTACCTGTGACTCTATTTTCTTTCGGATGGGGATTATATTTGTCATGCACCAGTTACTGTAGAAGATAACTTGTAGAAATCTTTCAGGTTCTAGTGTTTCCTTATGCACATAGAAACAATACTTTAGTTTTTTTGAAATGGTGATATATTTGATGCTGGCAAATTACAATCATGTTACTGTCAAGCACTGCTATGCAAGTAACATTATAGTTTTTATCTTTTGTTTTATCTTGTTCAAAGGTCTTTACTTGTTATGCTGGTGGTTGCCGATATTGAACCTAATTCTTTGGTAAGTTTCAAAACTTTGGGCTGGATAAGGCTTGCCTGTCTTTGTTTCAGTACATAGTGTAGAAATTGCATGACCATTAATGGTTTGTAAGAAATATCGGATTGGTACTTGTTTATTTCAATCTGCGTGATGGAAATATTTCAAGCATGTAGCTGATGTTTCCTGGGCATTTGGTTAAGATCAATAACCTGATCCTTTTTCTTTTGTTTACACTGAATTATGCCTATAGTTGTATGATGCTTTTATAAGAAAACAATTGCTTAATACTTCATTTTGATATGCTTGATGGGACTAGGAAGAAAAGATTAACTGCAGCAAAAGTTTTGGGTTAATTTATCATTCATTGGAGTATACAAAAGGATGAAGTGAATGCGAGCAAAATCTTTGTATCACGAACCACCCGTTTTCTGTTACTTGAGTCTAACTACAATATATCTTTGTATCACAATTCGTTCATTTCGTATTACTTGATTCTAGCTGAAATACCTGGCTGTAGCAATGGAACATTTTGGTGACTACATGGAGCATCATGGATGGATCTTTCTGAAGTGCATGGTTCCATAGTTTGTGCTCCCAAATTAAACTGGCTTCTGATGACTACACAGAAAAAGAGTATCTGTGTGGACAGATACGGGCCATAAATAACTCGTCACTGTGGAAGTTTATCTTTCAGGAGTAGTTTATAGTTTTGCTTTGACATTTGTCTAATTTGATAGGAAACCTAAACTTCTCTTCACCCGTGTGGTACATCTCTTGGAAAGACGAGACTTTCTGTAATCTGTAAATCTGACACTGGGGCTCCACTTGGTTGACCCGTGTTTTTACCCAATGAGACTTTTTCACCTGTGTGTTTTTACTATAATCTTCTTGCAGGTTTGAGGGGTTTAGTTTTGTGTATGTGCTTATTATTGTTTGTTAATGTGTTTTTTTGGTTCGGTTTTTTACCTCTTCACAAGGAGATTTGCAAGACAGTTGCAAGAAAGTCCTCAGATAAATATCATAAAAAATATTGGTGATATACAATAAGTTCATTTTTTGTTTAATAGAGGAATCTCTACTTCACTGGAAAACTTTGTGCCCATTAAACACAAAAGTTTGATGCCATCGTGTAGAACAGATTAATTTTTACTGAGGTGATGCTAGAACTGCCACTTTGCAGTATGAGCTGGCCATGGTGTGTTTGAAACGAAATGTCTGTTTAGTTTCTTTAAAATCCTTAAACCTGTATTAACATCGGCTTCTAAGAACCTGTATACGTATGTACCCTTTTTTTTATATTATTGTGAGTGTTAGATTTTCATTGTTGAGTTTGGTTATTTATTTTCAGTAGTATACCTAATCAAAATGACTAATGAAATTACATACTACTTTTTATAAATACTGTGTTTTCCTTTTTCAATTTCTCTTTTTGTTCTTTTGCTTAAGATCTTAGTCGTTTGCCCTTACTGGTTTCTTGAAAAATTTGTGCAGAATTTCACTTGGCCAGGTAGAAAGAAGCAGAAAAAGTGCATCCAGAGTATGAAAAAGCAAGATTTAATTGGTATACTTCTGTCTTCACACAAAAAAAGCCTACGGTAGGATGGGTTTTTTCCCTTGGTAAAGAAGCATATCTAAATTTGGATTCTTCATAATAGTTCACCTTCATGTGTCACCGCTATTTGTTGACCATGCAGTTCCAATCTCCTAAGATTAATTTTACACAAAACTGTGTTCTGCATTAGAATATCTGCATTAGCCGAGTCTCTTATATGGCGAGCTGAGGTACATCATTTTTATCTTAAGTTATCTTAATTCCACCTACTTTATTTTTCTCTACAATTGTGGTATAATATTTTGCTTTTTGCAGCGGTTATTTTTCTTGAATGGGGAGCAGGATTTGTCTTCCTTTTTGCTTGTGGATTTAGGAATTATGAAGTATCCAAATTACAATTGCATACAGTCGGACCATATATTTATTAATAGGAGTGACCTGCTTTCTTATGAGGAGGTATGCCATGCAACCGAAGGCTGCATTTCATCATTTTCCATTTCCTAAAAAGAATTGGAGGGAATAAGTATTTTCTATTTCAGGCTATTGAAGTTGCACAAATTATGGATGAGTCACTTGACATCAACAATTCTGAGTTGGTTATGAGATGCATTGAGGTTTCTGATTCCGGCATCTCCACTTCTTTAAAAGCAGTTCAATCATCAACCTCAAAATCAAGGGAGACATTTCTATCATGCTTTTCAGCATCCTGGGTCTACTCCAAGGTGGTCTTATTAGGGATTTCTTTTCTCGAGCATGAGCAGAGGTACGGATAAAATACTGGTCTTTTGTGTGCCATGAATTAGTAGTTTATTTTGATGTGTCCCTTGGGATTGTAAACGTTAGTGATTAGAAAACATGTTTGGAAATGGAAGAAAACCATAGCTTCCTCATTTAATATATATATATATATATATATATATATATATATGAGTGGTGATAGGTACAGGGAAAAATTACAAGGAAAACTGACAAGGAATGATGTGTCATTGATCAAAACTATTTTGGAGGTAAGAGCTAAGAATTATTTTGGAGGTAAAAGCTAAGAAATTTTAGCTTTTATAAGAAAATTGATTTGTTACTGGTATATGCTCTGATTAAACAAAAGTGGGTAATCAAACAATAAGCCCAGCCGTATAAGATGTTCCATGCTCACATAGACAGTTTCATATTGAAAGAATAGCAAAATTTATCCCTACTGGAGATTGAGATAAATGATCATGATTATGAATGGACGTAGCTATAAGGAGGTTTTAGACCTGTTCTTCTAAGGGCCTTATTTTGACTAAAGAAGAGTTAGGCTTTGGGCTTTAGCAAAACTCATTTATCAAATGCTTGCATTAAGTTTGTGACTTCTTTGGACACTGTGTAGATGGGGCGAATGGATTTGATAATTACTTGAACATCTGGTCGGTTGGGTATCGTGAAGATTATGGGCACATATCACCTTGAGCAGTACTGAGAATGAGGAGGTTTATATTATTGTTCTTCTATGGCCAATATTTTCATCTCAAAGGATTAGATTTTGGGATTTAGCATAAAACATGTTTGAGATGCTTGCATTTAGTTTGTTGTTTACTTGGACAATGATATGTGGATGGGGCGAATGGCTTTGCTAATTACTTGAAGTCCTGAACATCTGGTTAGAGTGGGTATTGTGTTATTAAGTTTATCAGCATATACTACCTTGAGTTGTGCTGAAAATGAGGATTTTTTCTAATTTTATAGGAACTGAAAGCTGACTGAGTTTTATTTGTAGCAGTATTGGTTTCTAGTAAATTTGGGCTTGCGAAAAGTATGTGTTCTTTTGTATCGTAGCTTTTCAACCTCTAGGATGTGACATGGAAGCTTCTTTTTCTACAAGTTCAACCATTTATTTGACCCTGACTTGAAAAATAAACAAGACTTATCTTAATGTCTACAGGTCTTGTACGGATAAAATGCAATTATGTACATCAACATAACATAACCACTGTGTTCCCAACCAAGTAGGGGTCTGTGGGTCAAGAGTATACAGCCTTACCCTTGTAATTTACAAAGGCCGTTTCGTGGCAATTCAAGATATGTTGCATCATACTCCCTCTGTCCCACAAAACTAGTACACATTGAGTTTTGAGTTTTGTCTTGTTTTTAGTACAAATTTGAAAACTCAATGTGGACTATTTTTGTGGGACAGAGGTAGTATGATGTATCAATTTCCAGCAACTTCGCTAATAGAGGCACTAAATTTAGTAGAGCCATTTTGATCTAGTCCATTAGCACAATACTAAAAGAATTGTCGATGACGATTCTTCATGGGATTGTGTAACCCATGAAATAATATTTCTAAAATGTTGGGTGAATTTTTATTGTATGGCATGTCTATAGCCCATGCTGTCTCAGATTTGATATTACTAAATGTATGATTGGGCCTTCTATCAGGAAAACAGTGGTTTCTACGATATCAACCCAATGCTTGGTAATTGATTATGTCTGTATGAGCGTGTTGGTTTTAATGCAACCATCCACTTTTCATTTGGTTGATACTTTCTGTTTTATATTCCAGATAATATTTAGGGACTTGGAATTTTCCTCCTCTTTTCCTTAAATCCTTATTCCCATTTTTTTCTGTTTAACAGGTACAATGATGCTATCGATTTACTGAAGCGGCTTCTACTCAATTTTCCTTTTGATAGAAGACGAGGATACTGGACACTGAGGCTATCAGTTGACCTGGAACACGTTGGACGTATAGATGAAAGCCTTAAAGTTGCTGAGGATGCCTTACTGGATGAATGGGTTCGTTCTGGTGCTAGAGTGGGCCTACAAAGACGGGTTCTAAGACTTGGAAGACCTCCGAGGCGCTGGAAAACTCCTAGTTTTTCAAAGTCACTTAGAAGGAAGATCACTGAGGTAATTGTTTAGGTGTCTGATTCTAATTAGTCTATTATCCCTTGGGATTTATGTTACACTCTGATTAAAAGGAACTGTACTTATCCTTCATGATGTTTTTTTATCATTTTGCTATTTCATCAGGTTCATGTAGTAGGTAGACCTTTGGCCTGTAAAGTAGGAATGAGGAGCATATTCTATGGTGAGGATGGGGAACAATGTGGAGTTGAACAACTTGCTCTGCAGTATTATGGTGGAGAAGGAGGTGCATGGCAGGGTGTTCACACGGAGAGTGGCATTTGGTTGACTATATTTGGGATCTTAATGTGGGATGTTATTTTCGCAGATGTGCCAAATGCCTTTCTTACAAAATTTCAGGTACTTTTAGTAAGTTTTAAGTAATCTTGTTCAAGATTGTAATACAGATTTGATTTAAGTTTTGTTTGTGTGCAACAAGTTTTCAAGGGAGGTATTGTCCAGTTAGATCTTTTGTTCTTCAGATGCTCATCTTTGTTTTGCTACAACTTTAAAATGGCTGTCTTTGTTGTTTTACTCAATGGATCATAATTTCTCTTCTGGCTCTAGCTATTTGGCCTAATTGATCATTGGGATGGTTTTAAAGTTTCTTTCCCTAAATTATGTTTGTGCTTCATTTTTATCTCAATGTTTACGTTGGAGGGGGTAGAAGTAGGAGAGTGGATGATACTGAGCATTGACCCCTCATCGAAACTTGCAAGAATTTTAATGTTTGTGAGTCATACTTAATTATCATTTTAAGGTTAGTTGAGTGTATTTAAAATGTAATTATCTTTTCCTTTGATATTTTATCCAAGTCATCTGACCTTTAAATAATTTTGTTCTCATATTTTAAATGAGTAATGATAGTGTTAGTGGATTCCTGTCCTGTAGTGAAATGGGTTAGGGAATGCAGTAACTGAGATTTAAAAATCAAATCACCAATCAGACTTCTAAAAGAGTGAAACATAACAAGTAAGACATTATACTCATTTAGAAGATAAGTAAGACAAGAAGACTATGATTTTATAAGGCCCAGAGTGTAATGATTTTATAAGACTATGATTTTATAAGACAAGTAAAGACAAGTAAGACAAAAAAAAAAAGGAAGAAAAGAAGTCTAGTATGGTTCATACATAATCAAGACCCAGAGTGTAATGAACATTGCTTAGAGTAAAATATTGTAAAGTTTCATAATAGTACTTTATTTTTGGACAGAGATGAATTCACATTGACTAATAATTTTGTTGCAATTATGCACCCTATCATTTGCAGACTGCTCCTCTAGATCTAGACATGGACTGCTTTTATGAATCAAGAAAGCAACTAATTGAGGAAGTTCTTGAAAAGGTCAAGGATGGTATGGCTGAAGAGATGCTTATTTTATCATGGGAATCACATTTAGGCACATTATGTCGGGGAGTGAATTGGGAGAGGCATTCCTTGGATGAGCTTCGTGCTGCTGTAACGTGCATTGGAGGTGCATGTATTGCTTCAATTTGCAGACATTTGGCCCAAGATTATCGGAGCTGGTCCAGTGGGATGCCTGATCTACTCCTATGGCGCTTCCATAATAATTACAAGGGTGAAGCTAAGCTTGTAGAAGTGAAAGGTCCAAGGGATAGACTTTCCGAACAGCAGCGTGCATGGTTGCTTTTTCTGATGGATTGTGGCTTCAACGTTGAAGTTTGCAAAGTGACACCTCCATCTCTGGAGTAAAAGTCTTCTTTCAGAGATCACAGCATGCGCACAGTTTCTCCCAAAAATCATGGTGTGGATAGTGTCCTCTCTATATCTATGCATCTCCTTCTAAAAGCAGGAGAATGTTGCAGAAGAAAAGGACACACCAGATGTACAGGATGTCTTTGTAACTTTTCGAGAATATATACATATAATAAACTCTAGATTTACGCGTGAAAATATATCTTTGTTATAAACTACAATAACTTGAACTTGAAAGTCCCTTTACTAAACCAAAATACTCCTTCCCCATTTCCATGAGTTCCCTCTGTCCTCTGACTATGGCTTGTGTTCTTGATGTCGGAGATAATGGCCAGAAATTGTTGTAATGTTGGTATTGGCTGCTGCTCCGGTGAGGTGGGCTGCTCTGCCAAAGAGGTGATGAATGAATTTCCCGTTTCAGCATCTTCTAAAGAATTTCGCAGAAGCCTAAAGTGAACTCCACCGTCACCATGAATATTCTAATTGGCCATAATTCTTGCTCTGGCACCGGAATTGATTGAACTCCGATAACCCTTTTCATCATGTATGGATTTGAAGGGATCAAATATGTTACTCTGTTCGGATTCAGATTCATTTCGTGGTTCTAGCATGGTTTTTCTTGAAGGTAGAAACTTCAGGGGAGAAGGAAAGGGATATGACAAAAATTTGGGGAAAATAATCAGATTTTTTTTTTTTTTTTGTAAATTCTAATTTCTTCCAATATTTAAATCTTGTTCGATGTCCAAAGTTGGACAATAATCAGATATTGAGTTTCGTTTTTCCTTTTTTTCTTACTTTTGTTTGGTGTAAGTAGTATTGTGATCAATGAGGCCATTTGGTCCATTGTCTCTTTCCTTTTTATTTAACATTTTCTTTTGATAATATCAAAATATATATTCTAATTTTCTTTTTAAAGTTTTTATTTCTTTTGCGGTTAGTTTAATTTTTACACATGTACCATGTACCATTTAAGCAGACAAATTTAAACCAAGATAAGTACAAATGTACCATCAAAGTGATGAATTGTACACACTTAAATAGTCAAGAATTTGTGGGCATTGGCAAGTTTATGGTGTCACAAATGGAAGTTTTTGAAACATGCTCAAGTAGTTTTCAATTTTTCAATTTATACGTGTACATCTAGTATTTAACCCTATCAATATATAAGTTTTAAGGGCTACTCTGCTCATAGTAAATTGGTTTTGAGGTGTAACTCCATAGGCTTTTATATACGCTAGTTAATCTAAGGTACTTTGATTTGAAAAAGAGGATCGACTTTAACGCCGAGATATAGCATTGCGACATCATTTCGGACCATGGTGTTTTTAAATTTTTCATCATAAACTTTTCACACAGTATAATAGCAGCAGCATTGCTACATCATCATCTCTTGCTTTCATGAATTTTTTCCATTAAATAAAGAGGGCATTTGTGCTGGATCGTCATTTTTTTTTTAAAAAAAACTTTCCGAAGAACCAAGACAGCATATGTGCTGCATACTCTTCTTTCCATTCTATGATTTATGCGCACTTGATGGATTAATGCATGAGATCATTGATTTCGTGTTTTGTGCCTTTTAGATATGAATAAAGTTGTCTAATTTTATTAATTTTCTCCATATTTTCTTGCACTACAATGAAGTATGCATTTTGATTGCTCAACACTTTTCAATAATCGACATTTATTAAAGTCATTTTTTGGGGTATTTGTTTATGTTTATTTGAAAATTTATACACTATATCTAAATTCTTCTCTCTGACATCTATCTAAATTTTTCCAACGGTTCTTTAACGTTTTTCCAATCCCTAAAGCCGCCGGCATGGCTACTAGCCAGCCACCGGAAGCTAATGATCCTAACAATCATCCCCGGAAGCCATCTTTTGCACAAATATTGGGAACCTCCCTAAACCAAGAATAATAACCAAATCGATAGAAACCCTAAACCCAAAAGCTTCAATAATCACGTCTGAACCTATGATCTTCAAAGGGGAACCAACGTTTCTACTCACCAAGGAAGAAGATGAACGACTGGCCATCCCTTTCTAATTGGCTCCAGTCGGCAAATTCTCAAAAGCTCGACAAAGATGGAATACTTATGGAAGGAGTTCCAAACAATTGGTTTCAAGGGGAATTTTTCTTGGGGAATGATCGATCATCGGCATGTTCTCATATGTTTTGATCTTGAAGAAGATTTCCAGCACTGTTGGATGAAAGGATTCTGGACATTTGATAAACATCTTATGAGGGTTTTTGATAGCAACACAAGAACGGAACCGAAACCAATGCTTAAACAAGAATCAACTTTGAATATTGAATGGGACAGAATATGCAGCGGAATGATGATAAACTCGAATACTTACTTGAATACCAGAGACGCAGATTAGGATGATATTTGATCTTCACGAGTTCAAAAAGAACCAACAATCTAACTCAATCCGATGAGTGGAACTATTGAATTCTAGCAAGGTCCCTTTCAAAAATCTTACAAGAAGAACCAATAGATATTGATCTATAACCCTTAAGTATCGAAATCAAAAGACAATGTTACTATAGACGCCACTTTCCATCGAACCATACAAGAAAGATAAGTCTTAAAGATCATCACTACTCAAAGCAACAACCAAACTATTTACTCTACACAAGAACAAAAACTAAGAAAGGTTAAAACCTCACAAAATCAATTCAACTCAGTACATAGAACTTGCAAACCCACTTAAAGAGCAATTCTATAGCACGAAGAATAATTTAGCACGTAAGATAGACAAATACAAGAGAGTTAAGGATTTTGTATATAGAATTTCAGGGATAAAATCGGGGTCTTTACTATGTAAATAATACTTATCTTAATCCTTAAGTAATAAAGATTACTTTCTCCTTAAGTCTCCTAAGGGGTAATTTGGTCAAATTTGGCTATGTATGGCCGAATATGTAATGTAGGGAGACAATTTGGAAATTACCCTTTTAATATGTGAAAAGAATAAATCTAATCAAGGTAAGTTTCCTACCACTTAATAAATATATTTCTTTCCTTCTAATATTTCTCCAATAAAGATACTTTCCTTTATTTATTTATTTTTTCTCTTCTCCGAATTTTCTTTTTCTCCTTTTCTTTTCTTTCTTTGTTTTTTTCTTCCTTTCGGCTGGCTAGGGTTAGGGTTTTCCCGTGCCCCCTTCTTTTTCTTTGGACGGTAGCTGCGACACACAACAACAATAACACAACAACAACTTCACATCAATCAATCCAAACCACCAAGATCAACACCAATCAACCCAATCAATGGACCAAAAGGCTATATGTGATGATGAACAACTTGAATCTTGAAGATAAGTATGAAGAATACAAAAAATGAATTGTCCAAGTGGTAAACAACTCCAAAAAAAAAAATAAAAATCGACTAAGACTTCCTCTTTTGGGAGAGAGAAATCCGAAAAATTAAAACAAGAAGAAAGACACACAATTCGAGTTTAGAACCACGATGGTATACACCAAAGATGGCTCTGAATACCAAAAATATGATAGCAACTCAAGAACGAAACCAATGCTTAAACAAGAATCAACTTCGAATATTGAATTGGATAGAATATGCAGCGGAATAATGATAAACTCGAATACTTACTTGAATATCAGAGACGCAGATTAGGATGATATTTGATCTCACGTGGACCAATTTATGAGTTCAAAAAGAACCAACAACCCAACTAAATACGATGAGTGGAACTATTGAATTCCAGCAAGGTCCCTTTCAAAAATCTTACATGAAGAACCAATAGATATTAATCTAATAGCCCTTAAGTATCGAAATCAAAAGACAATGTTATTATAGACGCCACTTTCCAGCGAACCACACAAGAAAGATAAGTCTTAAAGATCATCATTACTCAAAGCAACAGCCAAACTATTTCCTCTACACAAGAACAAAAACTCAGAAAGGTTAAAACCTCACAAAATCAATTCAACTCAGTACATAGAACTTGAGGTGCGACCCCTCCTTTTTATAGGGGTGGTTGGCCGAATTTCCAAGAGAGAAAATAGGGCACTTTCCCTAATTCCACGAATTCAAAGTCAAATTGGACTCTTTGACTCCTAGTTTTCTTTATGACTAAGAAAACGAACCTAGACTCTTCCATAGACCTAATACATTAGATCTAAGTGTGAAAAGAAATTAAAACTCCTATTACTAAGGAGATATTCTCAAAACAGAAGCTTACTCCTTGCACCATTGCTTGGTGACAAAGTAATCTCCTTTTCTTGAGCTCCACTAAACCAATATCTTCCTTGTAGAGTATTTATTTGCCAAAAATAAATAATTAAAATAGAGGGTGGCTGAAACTCCTTCCTATATTGTAGGAATGGAAAGAATCTTGGCTCCCTTAACCCTTAACCTAGGGTTTAGGCGCACGCATCTCCACTCGCACGGTCAATGGGCTCTTGGCTCTTCAACGGGCCTTGAGTTGTGCTCCATCTAGGTCTATGAGTCCATTTAATTGTACTTGCAACACATGAACAATCTTGGGCTCGTATCGAACACATTTAACCATCTCATTACGACATGTAGACGTAACTAGATTGTTAAGATGAGTGTTCACAGTCTTGGATCTTGAACGAGTGATTAGGCCAACAATGTTAGTCAATGGATCTCTAATATAAGGATTGTTCATAATTGGCTCATTACTAACATTCACAACCTTCACAAGTTCTTCCTCTTTAGCATGATCATCTTCTAGTTCTTCCATAGCTTGATGGTCTCCATTAGTTTTGAAATGGACTCCGAATTTTAACCCGGTGCAAGAATCTCCCTTTATTCCAGTATGCGTTTCATTTGAAGGTATGGGATTGGTTTAATGAAGAATACTTATGGAAATAAGCAGGTCTAGTCTGAAAGCCCCTTAAGATCGATCATCGATGTACCAACGCTTAACATGTCCAGGCCTTCGGTCGCTAGGGTGTGCGTGGAAGTATATCTCATGAAGGAATTGCCAAAGCGTATACGGTTGGGAGTAGAGGGCAACACTTATTTCCAGCCTGTATTCTACGAAAATCTTCCGGAATATTGCAAGGATTGCAAGAAAATAGGACACTCTGAAGCTAATTGAAGACATACCGAAAATGTTAATCTAGTCGAAAAAGAAAAAAGGACCAAAGCTGAAAAAACTAAAGGGGGTGAGTTTGTAGAGCAAAGGAAGTCGCAAATTAAGAATTCAATGCAGGCAAAATCAAGAAGATCTGTCTTCATCAGGCTTGACGAGTCCATATCCATTACCAACATTGGACCGGCCCGTTAACCACGTAGGAAGTCCAACCAAGTCTGATAAGGCGGTTTAGGTAACCCAAAACCTAGTAATATTTGGTTATCTCCCAGGGGCTTTCATGCCTATAAATAGGGTTGGTCGGGTACGCAATCTCTAGCTTAACACACTATGCATTTAGACGTTCTTAAAACCCTTTACTGACTTAAGCATCGGAGTGTCTACCCTCGAGAGACCCTCAAGGCTTTATTTTACAGGAAACCCTAGCCGGAGTTCCACTGTTAGACCGGCGGTGTAAAACCAAGCTTCGTCCAATGACATGCCCAGTGGGACCCGAAAACTAGGGTTTGTGTCACAAAAGCCTTCTCAGATTTCCTTAACATCTTCTGGTGAGATCTAGGGTTGCAGGAACAATCAGCGCAATGGTTAGGGTTGAAAAAGACACCAGCAGCACAGCATCTTCCGGCAGACAACATAGTTCAGGAGACAACACCACCCTAGCAGAATTCCAACGTAGACAAAAATGGAAGAAAGCGGGAAAGAGCCATGACGGAGGACCTAAAAAAGAACTAGCAAAAGAATGCTTGGTCCTTGGTTCTTCCCTACAAGATCCGTAGAAACATGACAAGGCTAATCATCCACCCGAAAAGGAGGATGTGCCTTCTCCTCGAAATACCCCAGCTGCCAAGAAATGTTTGGAGGATCAGAAGCTGGCTAAGATCGAGGCAGAACAGAGGATGCAAAAATACGTCCTCGAGGAAACCAGGCGGCGCTGTCTCCTTGGAAAACCTGATCCCATAGAACAGGAGTTGAGTGATTTGATCGAAGAGAAAGAAGCTCGCCAAACCCTAGCCCTTCTCGAGAAGAAGCGGGGAAAGCGGAAGGTCCAAGAGAACAAGGATTACCATGAAGTTGAGAGTTATGAAGACCTCCATGAAGACCACTCAACAGCTACTCGAGACACCGTATTCTGGAATACTTTCAGAGAAAGATACCCAGTATTTGATACAACCCTTGAGGAATTTGACGCAACATACAGGCGTAAAGGTGCTCGAGAAAATCATGGTTCCCCGAGTATCGAGGTCATTAAAGAAGGAGAATGCAATCCTCCAAACTAACGTGCACGACCGCCTGGGACCTAATTGGAACCGAAGAAGTCCTCGAAGAGAGGAGTATAGACCTGGCTATGAACCATATCAAGGTAACAACAACATCGAGGGCTATCATGACCAAGGATAACATCACCGTCCTCAGTACTCACCTCCCAGACATCAGCAATATAACAGGCATAGAGAAAATCCGCCATACCTCCATGGAGATTAGCAGGGAACAAGAGATCAGAATGTCTTGATTCAAGAAGAAATGAGGAAGATCATTGGGATAGGGATAGATCGGAGTCCCTTTATCCTTGACATTCGAGATGAACCTTAGCCCCGAGACTTTGACTTTCCTAAGGAATTTAAACCATACTCAGGAGATACAAATGTCTCTCAATGGCTGCAAGGATATGTCCAGGTTATGAGAATTCAAAACGCAACTATGAATTTCATGGCCAAAGCCCTACCTTCTTACTTGGCGGGGTCCGCACAGTGATGGTTCGAGCCATTGCCAGAAGGGAGTATAATTAGTTTTGAGGATTTATCCGTCAAATTAGCTACTCGATTCTTTCAGAGTAAACGAATATTGCGAATGTCCATTGATCTCTCTTCAATCAGACAAGGGCAACATGAGAGTCTCACTGATTTCCATAGATGGTTCATACAAGAAACCTTGCAAGTCGACAACATTGATGATCGAGATGTTCGCAACGGATTTATTCAAGGCCTCAACCCTTTTGGAAAATCCTCAATGTTGCGGGTCAAGCTCTCGACTAAGCCCCCCAAGAATGCTCAAGAGATGTGGGCCATTGTCGAGAATCATATACAACGAGAGCATACACTCAAAAGATCCTAGGAATCTTTTGTGTCGGTAGGACCAAGAGACAGATCGAAGGTTTCTATGGAGAACAAACCGACGTTGCCCAAGATGGATAGGCAGTTAACACCCCTAACCAAGCTGCAACGAGAAATCCTCCAGATCCATAAAGACAAATTACCAGCCCCGAAACCTTTGGCACCTAATCTAAATAGGTCAATGGAACAGTATCGTGAATATCACAAGGATCACGGCCATGACAAGGAGGATTGTCGAGAACTCAAGAGGGAAATCGAGAATGAGGTTAAGTCTGGCAAATTTCAGCAGTACGTACAAGGAGCCTCTCGACAAAAGAATAACAAACCGGGCCTATCACGAAATTACCCCAAAAGGAACTTCAAAGACCCCCACGAAGAGATGACCGGGGGAACAATTGGCAACCGAGAGCCAATACCCAACAACAGCCTCAGCAAATTACTGAAGGAACACCGCAACCACTCCAGCAACTCCCCCCAGCAGATCCTACGAAGCAGATCACTCACGAGGTAGGGGTTATTTACGGAACACCCCTCGAGGTCTTGTCTACCACGACCATGAAGAACTCATTGCGGACCGTCACCAAAACCCTCGACAGAAGCCTAGCCACAAGAGGTTCAAGGGAACCGAGGCCATCGTATTCACGGATAGCAATGTGGTCCCGAATATCTGCCCGCATAACGATGCCATGGTTATCGAAGCAATAATTACAAATGTGAAGGTCGGAAGAGTTTATGTGGATAATGGCAGCGTGGTCGACATCATATTTAGCGATTGCTTCAAGAAGATGAATATCAAGAATCCTAGCATCCGCCAAGCAACAATGCCCTTGATGGGATTCTTGGGTCACACCATTATTCCAACAGGAATAATTAGCCTCCCCATCTCGGTAGGATCGCGTCCTAGGACGGTCACATTAACCGTGGACTTCGCTCTGATAGATGCACCCTCGTCGTTCAACGTGATTCTAGGACGACCCTGGATGTGCCAGGCACGTGCAGTCTGGTCCCCCTATCACCTAGTAATAAAGTTCCCGACATAGTATGGAGTTGGAGTGGTACAAGGATGCCAGCGTAGCTCTCGAGAATGCTTGCTCACAACATTTAGAATCGGAAAAAAGACCGTGCAACTTAACCCAGGTACTATTATGTCGAAGTGTTACTCAATCCAACAAACATCTATACCATCACGGATGGAGGATCACAAAACCTCCAATCTCCAATCACTCAGCAGTAAGACACGAGAGCTGATCTTAAACGAGGCGGATCCCGCTAAAACCATTCAAATTGGCGTCTCTCTTCATTACCCATTATTAGCCGAGGTTAGTGCCTTGCTACGCGAATTCCGCGATATATTCGCTTGGTCTCCCACGGACATGACAGGAGTCTCTTGAGAGGTTATGGAACACAAGTTAAATGTCGACCCAAACGTCAAACCTGTGCAGCAGAAGAAGAGGATATTTGCTCTTGAACACAATGACATCATCAACGAGGAAACGGCGAAGTTAGTCCATGCCAACATACTCCGAGAAGTCCTGTGGCCCACTTGGTTAGTCAACCTAGTCTTAGTGCGGAAACCCGATAATTCTTGGCGCATGTGCCAAGATTACATTGACCTCAACAAGCATTGTCCCAAACACTGTTACCCCTTACCAGTCATAGATCAGATCGTCGAGGGTATTGCTGAGTATAGGACTCTCAGTTTTCTTGACGCTTACAAGGGATACCATCAGATCCTCATGGCACGAGAGGATGCAGAAAAGACAGCTTATATTTACGAGATTGGGGTTTATTGCTACGACAAGATGCCCTTTGGACTAAAAAGCACAGGGACAACTTATCAGCATCTTGTGAATAGAACCTTTTATGATCAGATTGGCCGGAACATCGAGATCTACGTGGATGACATGGTGATAAAAACTAACGAAGACGAGCAAGTTGCCGCAGATATGCAAGAGATCTTCACGATCTTACGCAAAATTAACATGAAGTTAAACCCTAAGAAATGTACTTTCTGTGTTGGGTTAGGGAAGTTTCTACGATACCAGGTTTCCAAGGATGGAATTAGCGTCGAACCGGCAAAAATCGAGGCAAATTTAGCCATGGAGGCGCCAAAAACTGTCAAGGAAGTTCAAAAACTCACAGGCTCCTTGGCCGCTCTAAACAGATTCCTCTCTCGAGCTGCTGAAAGAAGCCTTCCATTCTTCCATACGCTCCACAAAGGTAGGAAATTTGAATGGAACAAGGAGTGCAAGGAAGCCTTCCAGGACCTGAAGGAACACCTTAAGTAGTTACCTGTATTAGCTAAGCTAGAACCAAGAGAAACTTTATATGTCTATCTGGCAGCTCGAGAGAAATCCATCTCAGCCGTGCTCGTGCAACGCAAAGATGGCAAAGAAATCCCTATCTATTTCGTCTAGTAAAGTCTTACAAGGGGCAGAAACCCGCTATACACTCATGGAAAGACTCATCCTCAGCCTGGTCTTAGCCGCTCGACGCCTGCGTCTGTACTTCCAGGCGCACCCCATATGGTTTTGACGGAGCAACCTATCCAACAAGTTCAAGCCAGAGGCTTCCGGTAGAATGATGAAGTGGGCAGTCGAACTGGGAGAACACCACATCGAGCACAAACCACGGGCAGCCATCAAAGGACAAGCCTTTGCAGATTTCTTGGTAGAAATGCCTCGAGCTGTCAACGTCCCAGAACTGGTGAAACCCAAGGATGTTCCTGCTACTCGCGTCAACATCAACCCTCGAGCCTGGTTACTATACGTCGACGGCTCTCGTTGTGATGAAGGGGGAGGAGCCAGTATCATACTAGCCAAACCATCAGCCGATCCCGACATCGAGAGCATGAAGGAGTATGATACGGAATATACATATGTGCTAAGGTTTAGATTCCCGGTTACTAACAACGTGGCCGAGTATGAAGCATTGATAGTAGGACTGAATATGGCACTAAAGCTCGGGGTTCACAGAATTCATATTTTTAGTGACTCTCAGGTAGTGGTGAAGCAAATCTTGGGCGAGTATACAGCAAATGATGAGCAATTCAAGCGACATCTCCAGAAAGTTGTCGAGATACCGTATCCCACATAGTCCGATCGAAATATAAAAGGGCAGACACCCTTAGTAAGTTGGCCTCCTCGAATTTTGCACACCTCAGTCACAAAGTGTGGGTCGAGATTCTCCTCCAGCCTAGCATCCAGAAAACTCCCGTAATGACTATCGTCGAAGACGAAGACACATGGATGACCCCGTTCATCCGATATCTTACAAATGGTACATTACCAAGGGAAAGAGCAGAAGCCAGAGCCCTCCAGTTGAAGGTGGTTAATACACGCTGAAAGATGGTATCTTATATAAGCATGGGTACTTGCTACCTATGCTAAGATGCATTGGCCCAAAGCAAGCAGCTTACGTGCTCGAAGAAATACACGAGGGGTCATGTGGAGCACATATGGGGGCGAGAGCACTTGCTAAGAAGGTCCTGCGTGCAGGGTATTTTTGGCTGACAATCTTCAAGGACGCATACCAGTTTGTAAAAAAGTGCGATAAATGTCAACGCTTTTCTTCCATCACTCAACAGCCGCAGCACGAGATGGTCACTATTCAAAGCCCTTGGCCATTTTACCAATGGGGCACTGACATTATCGGTCCTTTTCATTCAAAAGTGGCAGGAGGAGTAAGATGGGTAATCGTTGCAGTAGATTACTTTACTAAATAGGTAGAAGCTAAACCGTTGGCCTTGATAACAGGAAGAAAGGTGTTGGTTTTTTTCTGGCAGAACATCGTATGCCGCTTTGGAATCCCAAGGGTTGTCGTCTCTGACAATGGGACCCAATTCAAGAGTAATCCCTTCAAGTCGTGGTGCGAGGAAATACAAATCGAGTACCGCTTCTCAAGCGTAGCTCATCCTCAAGCTAACGGTTAGGCGGAATCCATCAAAAGAACCATCTTACATGGGATCAAGACCAAGTTGTATGACGCTAAAGGAGCATGGGCTGACGAGCTTCCTCATGTCCTATGGTCATACCGTACTACCGCTCATTCCTCGACAGAGGAAACGCCGTATAGCTTAGTCTATGGCATGGGTGCAGTTCTCCCTGTCGAAATAGGCTTGTCGAGTCCTCGAACAATAAACTTTGTCGAGGGCACTAATGATGATGACATCAAGCTGAACCTCGACCTGCTCGAGGAACGGCGAGGCGCAGTCAGGATTCGAGAGGCAAAGTATAAGGAGATTCTGTGAAGACATTATAATGAGAGAGTGAAGGCCACAGATCTCGTGGTAGGTGATCTCGTATTAAGAAAAAATGAAGCCAGTCGAGCAGAAACTCCTGGAAAACTCACAGCAAATTGGGAAGGGCCCTACAAAGTTATCCAGGCTTCCCTAGCAGGCAGCTACCGCCTACAAACCTTGGACGATAGTGGAACTATTCTCCCTCGATGGTGGAACATTCAGAACCTTAGCTGGTTCTTTATTTGAATCTTTGCTTGCTATTCGCTTATCCCAGTCATGTGTTTTATTTACTTTATTTACTTGTCAATTTTATTCCCCCATGTGTAATGCTAACCCGGGTCCTCGGGTAATTATTCAATAAAAGACATTACATATTCTTTTTCATTGTCGACATCTTATTCATGACTAGTCATCGAAATGGACTCCCTCTTCAGGGCCATCCTCATTAAAGAGCCGTGTACTCAACATCCGGACACAAACCGAGGAATCCTCCTTGTACACACTGCAGGACGCAGTATTGAATCGAGGAATTTGTACATAATTCCCTCGATTGAGCCGTGTACTTTACATCAGACCAACAAGCGCTATACAAATTTAAAACTCGAGTTTCATGAAACCATACTACATTAGTTTCCTTCATACAACTGTGCGAGGACATAGAGACCACATATTCTTCTACACTATTACAAGAACTTCCCTAATAGGATTATCGAGAGAAGGGCGAATAATCCCCGTAAACCCATGCTGACTAAGAAGATTTACCCATTGGTTCAGCTTATCTTTGAGATCCACAATCTCTTCATCTTGGGCATGTACCCTCATGAGCAGTTCCTCTCGAGAACTCCGAGTTCGAGGATCGGCAACTACTTCAGGTTTCTCGAAAATTGAAAAGTCAATATGGTGGTCTAATAGTACGTTCTGTAGGTCGCTGATATACCCCATGATTAGCTCGACCTCCTGAACTCTCTCCTTCAACATATCCATTGTGGCAATGAATCTACGAGTTCGAATGGAAATCATGTGCTGCACTCGAGCCAACACGTGGTGCTTCTCGAGAAACCATGGTGATAGGCGATCTGATGACCTTGTCTCAGCCGGGTATTTTCCTTCTGTAGGGGAACAAGTTTGTCATGAATATCGGTCCCGAATGTCAGAGAATCCCCAAAATCTTTGTCTTTCTGAAAATCTCGTCGTTGTATCTCCGCACGAAGTTCTTTGATTTCATTAATTAGATGTTGATTGACTCTCACATTGTGTGCCCGCATCACGTCGAGGAGGTCAACCTCCAGCTTTTCTACTGTCTCGGCGCTATGAATGTCGGCACGACCTGTCATAATGCCACTAATCATGGAGTATAGGGGGAGCTGTTTTGCGTGTTCCTTCGACAATACCATGAGATGGACACGATGAACATACCAACCATCCTGTTCCAACACAGGAGTAGGAAACATTTGCATTAAGTCGAAACAAGGCGAAAGGAGCAAAATCTATTGACGAAAAAGGGGAAATGATAATTCGACATATAAATTTTTAAGTCTAAAAATCCTAATAACTATTGCAAGAAGAGAACGTTCATACAGCATCTCGATCAGGCAATGTATCCTTGGATTGAGATGTCTCCCCAGCCTTTCTCTGCACCCCGGAATGGCCCGTGTCGGCTACATCCTCCTCAGTAGCTTCATCATCAGCATCTTCAAGCTTGATCCCCATATATTCATCTGGCACATCAGGAATGGGCTCCTCCTCACTTGGGCCCTGGGCAAAGATTGTAGGGGCATTTCCAGGGAATGACACGATGTCCGAGGGATAATTCATTTTAGCCATGGGTCCCGATAGGGCTTCCCATAAAGGCAGTTGCTCGATGCTGAGCTTGGTCAAGACCTTCACCATTGCCTCGTGCATTGTCTTCTTTGGCTCCGGAATCAAGAGTTATTTAAACCATTTAGCCTTGATGGGTATGTCATCCCTAAGCCTCTTAAGGCCCGCTACAGCAACTCGGTGCGCGCCGCATTTAGTAGCTATCAGGTTCACCTCCTCGATGGCAGCTTGGTGCGTGCCGAGTTCACCAAAAATATTACTAGCTTGGATTGTGATTTTTGCAGATAATGGAAGCTAGGTCGATCCCACGAGGACAACTAATTACCAAATTCGTTGTTGAAAGACTACCAGTTAGACAAGGTGTCACTCAGGGGAATGAAAACAGTCACTCAGGGGAATACAAGCCAGGGGTGTTCATCTCCTCTTCCTAATGCAGTAGTTGTATAATCAGCATTGTAATGGTTAAGTTCTTGTTCATTCAACTCACTTATAACTCTAACTCAGTTCCCATTTTTTCCTAGAGTCATCTTTGTAACCTTAACAATCTATTTTCCAATGATTGATTCCAGTTATAAAGTCATTAAGATCTCAGGCTTATATGAATGCTCATGTCAACTAAGTATATTCCTATCTTAGTTAAACCCATAGACTGTTACCTCTATGTCATAAGTTGAAGTTGAAACAATCCAAACCAAGTTTATCTTTCCAGATCTCCCTTAGTTGAAGTATGCATCGTAAAACGAAGTTCAAGCTAACAGTCAAGAGACGAGAAAAAAGCTTGTGCAGTTCTGAACCACTCCTGAGAGTGAAAGAGTTCACTCAGGGAAATGAGACAGTGACTGGAATTGCTGTTCTTCAAGTCTGCTGCCTTCTACATTGTTGTTGTTCTCCCTTCTTTCTCTTCCTTCTGGATCTTTTCTGTATATTCTTGGCAACTGAAAGGTGTAGCCAGAGATGCCCATTTTTGAGAGTGCAACTCCCCCTTTTATAGAGCCCTGAAGCCGATTCTTCAACCAAGAGAGCCTCCCCATGCTTGTGAATTGTTTAATCCTTCCTAGGCCTTGTGTCTTGAATCCGAAATTGACTGGTCTTCTTCTCTTCTTCCAGCAGTGGCAGCAACAACCTCATTGATCAATATGGGTGTTTGGAAATTCAGCCAAAGAGACAAGCATGCCTTTGGAATTCTAAGGAGAAACACACTCATCAATGTCAAGGTGCTTTGTGTCTTGGGACTGTTTTTTCGACCAGCTCAGCAAATTTGAATCCAGCAGCCCACAAATTGTTCCTTTGGCCCCAATTTTCAGCAATTGTTCAATCAAGTCCTAACCTAATAAAAACACAAAAACTAGTTAAGTAAAATGCACTAATACTAAGAAATACCCCTAATTTCTTACTAAATTTAGAGTTAATTGTGATATTTTTATATAACAAATAAACCATTATCACAGCTGCCATCCCACCTATTGACATCATCCTGTACATAAAGGCAACACACCATTTGTGCAGGTCCTCCTTCGAGACGTGTAGATTGGCGTAACCCTTAAGTTGCTCCTCGAGCTCATTGTATTTAACCTACACGGCAGCCGATTCCTACTCCAGGATTGATACCTGCCTCGACCTCTCTTCCAGGACGATCTTCTCGTTCAAGTCGCGATAGAACCAGCTCTTCCTTCAATTTCTTATATGCATCAGGTTCGGCATCGAGCATGCACTCATCTGTATACAATCGAGGTGTTAAGGAAGATTTCTCTAAAACATGGTCATAAGCAAAGGTAATAAATTACAATGGAAACCTTACCAGTCTTGTTATATCAGTTTCATTCAGCTTCGAGGTGAATTTCTCCTACAAGGGGCACTCGATCGTGGGTGGCTTGCTAAATATGTGGGTTGCCACTGTTGGTTCCCCCTCAAATAGTTGGGTGGGCAATATTATTGCCTCTCCATCGAGAGGGTTTGCGCCTTGGTTGGTGGTAGAAGAGACATTTGTCCTTGACCCCAGGGGCGGAACCTGAGGTTCTTCAATGGTAGGGGGCACAGTTTTCTCCAATTGTACTGGATTCTGTGTCGAGGACACGTTGGATCTTGCCTTCTTGTTTTTCTCCTTCTCTGAGGCTTTGACGATTTGCCTCTTTTTCTTGTTTGGGACAGCAGCTGTAGTGGCCGTAACTTCCTCATCTGAATTTACAATAGGAAAGGGATCTTCGTCACCAAATAATCAAGAACCACCATTGCTCGAAGACATGACCTAAAAATAAGCAAGGAAGTGAAAATAGTTAGTACCTTTCTTTTCTTCAACAGGGGTCTCGAGAGGAGCCCCGAGTGCAGTCTCGACAAGGTTCTCTTCTTCCTTTTCCTCGACAGGAGTGGCATGAATGAAATGCTGTAACGTATCCCATCTCAACACCTTGGAATACTTTTCGAGCTTTTTCAAGTCCTCCTCGAATCCATGGATCATTTTCCCATCTTCATCCGTCCATTCGTCCCTTATCGCCTCATATCCATTAATTTCTCGATAATTCCAGGTGACGCGATATTTCTCCGGTGCCGTTACATAGAGAAAGTTTGGCTTCCATATGGGGGACCCCCCATACTCCTCTACTATCTTCCTAGAACCAGAAGCCATATTTCTTTTACTATATACCAGTCTTGGAAACTTGTCAAGGGTGTGGATACTCTAATGAAATATCTCCGCAAGAACAGGCACGGTCTCACCTTTACTCGTTTACAAATTTTCACAAATCCGAGAATGTAGGTAATTAGATTCGGGGTTAAGCGTGCTAAGGGGATTTTATAGTAATCAACGATCTCCTCGAACAAAGGAAAAAAGGGGAATCTCATGCCTAAGAACATAAACCTGTCATATATGGTGATTTTTCCTTCTGGAGGAGTATTGGTTCTCTCATTTCCTAGGGGGGCTCTAGCTTCTAGATCTAGGGGCAGGTCGTATTTGGCTTTAACAGAGTTTACCCTCTCAACACTATCTATGGAGGATGCAAAGTCGTCAACTGACCTCTGGTTTGGATCTGTAGCCATGATTATCTATTTGCAGGAAAATAGAGATTTACGCTACAAATTCAACCAGAGAAATCTAAAACGGAATTCAAATGAATAGATCTGAGGACTTATTGTTGAACGGGGGAAAGACCGCTCGCCTTTGGAATTATAGCCTCCCAGTTTCTTCACAATTCCTCAATCATGGGTTTTCCGGCGATAACGTTACTGGAGCAAGTGTGTTGAATCGGGCCTGTGGATATTCCGGCAAAGAGCAGCTAGAGCGCTTTGGCAGAGAATGGAACCTTAATGTTTTGGGGATAAAATAGAGGGAAGTGAACTTTTGAGAGTTCTTCTGGTTATTTAAGGCCAGAGTTAAATCCTCTCATGTTTCTGCGGTTACAGCCCACGCTTTGACAGTTTGGAAGAATTTCAAGGACGCCGTAATGATAATGAAGCCGCAGTTTGGGGAACGTGTCCACTAATGGTGCGCGGTTGAATAAATTGGGCGGGATTATGAAGCGGGTTACCTCCCCGGGTCAGATCGTGGCCAGTAGGTTGCGCTTTAAGCTTCCTCGATGCAGCATAGGTCGAGACTGACACATTCGTCTTGGGCCTGCTTGACATATTACTGGACCAGTCTTGTCCGTTACTCTTGGGCCTGTTCCAAGTAAGTCTATCTTGTGTCAAGTATTGTTTATCCTGTACAACTAACACTTGACAAGGGCGCTTGACGAGTTCATATCCATTACCAACATTGAACAGGTCCATTAACCGCGTAGGAAGTCCAACCGAGTCTGATAAGGTGGTTTTGGTAACCCAAAACCTAGTAATATTTGGTGATCTCCCAGGGGCTTTCATGCTTATAAATAGGGTTAGTCACACCATAATACGGGTACGCAATCTCTAGCTTAACACACTACACATTCAGACGTTCTTAAAACCCTTTACTGACTTAAGTATCGGAGTGTCTACCCTCGGGAGACCCACGAGGCTTTATTTTGCAGGAAACCCTAGCCGGAGTTCCACTGTTAGACCGGCGGTGTAAAACCAAGCTTCATCAAGGCTTATGTTTGGCAAAAAAAATTAGCAATTCTGATTGACGTAGACGATAGCAGCCCTCTCATGACCACCTCCGCCAGGCGGAAAATGTCAAAAGATAAAGCTTGAGGCTATGTTGGAAGAAAATGAGAAGGACGCAACGATAACGGACCCTTGGGAATCAAACAAGACAGAGGATCAATTTGGTTTAATTGAGGTTCAGCAAAATACTGAAAAATAACAAGATGAGGTTCAAGAAAATGCAGGAAAACAGCATGATGTCTTAAAACAGCCAGCTCAAAATCTGGAACTGTCATCGCGGTTTCAGGCTTTGGCAAATATGGAAGATATGATGAAGATGAATCTGGAAAAAAGGAGGACTTGGCACAAGATGCTGAAATAGGCGACGATGAAGATTCTGCGGAAGAAGAAATAGAATTGGAGGAACCTTTTTTGAATCAATCTTTATCAAACTGAAACGAGTCCGACTTCGCAGCTAAAGATGATATTTGTATTGATGGGAAAATGGAGTGGAAATTCCTGCTGACACTCGCATGATGAACTCTGATGGTGAGACAGATAAAAAGAAGCCAGGAAGGCGGAAAGGATTTAAGAAAATGATAATTCAGAATAGTGAAGAAGAACCTCGTCGTTCGACGAGAATCCAAGGTGCCCTTTCCTCCAATGTTTAAATATGACTAGCCGAGATCTACTCCGCACGCTGTGCGAAAAATTACATGCCCGTTACCGAAACGCATTATTTTATGAAGTAACATTTCTCAAAGATGGAATAATTAAGCATGATCCAGGTTACCTTGGCCCGAATTTGAAAATTAAACATGGAGGAATTAAACTGGGCAACTATTTTCTGTCAATCATGTTGCGCCATACAAACTTCAATTATCATAAAGTTTTAAAGGGCAAAAGCATGAATATACATTTACCGAGAGATAATCAGTTTCAGAGTATTAAATTAGTACTTAGCAGCTTTTCTCAGAACCACATTTCTGTCGCCCTAAATAACCTTCACGTTCCAGGTACCACAGCATACCTTCAGCTGTATCTTGCTCTGGTTCCTTTTTCTTTCTCCTGCTTCCCCCTTAACATTCCACCACTTGGTTCTGTCCATCTCCAATTCGCACCACCGCCTTGAACGTGAATCTGTAACAGTTTTTGCCCCCACACATCAACACTAGAGCCAACAACTAAAAGGAACGGAGAGGGGAATCACTTAAAATGTTTAAATTTAGCTTCTAAGTGCATTTTGGTATGCATAACTGTATTTCTTCCAACTAATAGATACAGATTTGATGGGAAACTGTTATTCCAACGTAGATATTTTAGTTTAGCACATAAACTGTCACAGCCTTTTCTTTTATTAAAACTGATAAATATTGTTAAAAGAATACATTCTAGGGATAAGCAGGATTAAGGGACCTATTCCACATCTATGCTGGGTTGAAGCCGCGAGTCCACATGACTTTTAGTACAAACTGGATTCCAAGAGAATGCTTGGGTGAAACCATGAAATCAACCCAACTCAATCACGCATCTCTCCGCTAAGAAAATCCATTTCGGAATCAAGTAAGACCACAAAGCCATAGCATAGATTTCCACGATTAATTTATGGAACCCAATATCCTTAAGTATGCTTTACTCAGAAGGCTTGAAAGAATAATAAACCATGAGAAGATAGCTAGAAAATGAAATTACTCACATGGGCATCGACCACCCAAAATTGACTCCTAGCACTTTCGAAAGCAATTTCAGTGTTTCCTAACATTCTTGCCATTGTTTTCCTGGCTGAATTTAGAACACCTATTCTAGCACTGCAATTGAGGAGGCGTTTGTTTGTCAGGAATCGGATTCAGGAATCGGAGTGGGTATTCACTTTCTTGTTTGGTTAGACGGAATCAGATTGAAGGAATCGGATTCAGAATCAATTTTTCAATCCAACCTCCCCCCTAAGGAATCGATGGATTCAGAATCGAATCCTTTTTCATTTTTTTTTTCTTTTTCTTTTTTCTCTCCTCCACATCGATCTAGCCAGAAAGTCCAGAAACACAGAAAAGTCTTCCAATTTTTCCATCTTTCTTTTGTTCCTCTCTATTGTCAATTGTTCAATATTTATCGCTCCTCCTTATCTCATTCTCTGAATGAATCAGTCTCACAGATCTGTGAGATTGCTGCAATTGCCGCCGGCGCCCGAAGGTTCGATTCAATAATTTATATTTTCTTCTCGTGCTATCATCCCCAGATTCGAGGGATTCGGTTGATGCCATCCCAGGTTGCTGGCGGCGGTGGGAAGTAATGACATTAAAGGGTGGATGGAGGTTGCCGGCGGCAGAAAGTATTAGAAGGCTGGAGTGGAGGTTGTTGGCGGGCAGTGACGGTTGTGAGAAGTTTTGATAATTTGAAGGATGAGTGTGAAGTTAATGGTGGCGACAGAACAAAAAAAAAAGAAGAAAAAGTATGGGACTAACAAAGAAATGGATGGTGGTGGAGTCGCTGGTTTTCTGGTGGTGGTCGTGGTGGTGCTTGTTTTTGTGGGTTTCAAGGAGAAGAAGAGAAGCAGCAGAGATGAAGATTAAAATGGGTTTTTTTTTTTTTTATTTATTATAATACTAAAAGCTCATATTTTAAACCAAACACATGATTCGAATCTGTAAAATTCGAATCCAATCCACCATCATTCAAATCCGTTTCCTAATCCGTTTCCAGCTGACGAAACAAACGCCTCCTGAGAAAAGCTTATATCAGTGAGCCCTTACCAGTCTTACTCATATTAGTGAGCCCTTAGTAAAGACTTGCATCAGAAAGAATCAGCCAGTTTAGAAGGTTAATCACATGAAAACAAGAGTATTGTGTTGGTCACCAAGCAACTAAAAATCAGTATGAAGACATTGCAACCTTAGTAAACTGAACATGAATGTTAGACGCTAGGATTACCAGCAAACACATTACTTTTGATTGTGATAACTTTGTAACTAAAAAAATGAACTCCCAAACAACCTCTCCACCTTCGTACCTCGTTTGCATTTGAAGACCATCATGCTCACTGGTCTTAATGGTTCCTAGGTGTGGAATACTAACTTAGGAACCAACCTCAATAAGCCTATTTCCATAGGACCTTAGTTACCAAAAGCAATGTGTGAACCTTGTAAATCAGTAACTTCAGTCTCAAAATCCAAAGGGAGAATACAGCCGCTCTAACTTTGCATATAAGATACGATTTATCATCCCTAAAACCACCAACAACAAAAAGGCAATAGACACCACCAGGTCCATAACATCTACTCCAGCACTGGCGAGATCCATTAGCAGTTGTGATAACATAATTCACAACTGGTATACTATCACTAAAGAACAAACGAAATATGCTCCTTTTAGGAGAAGTCAATTTCTTGCTTCAGTGAGCATTTGTGCTTTTTCAATGTTTGTATTAAAGCTTTCCAGTAATGTGATTCATTTATTATATCTGCTCAAGGATGAGTACAGACTTATGGTCTATTTTATCACATTTGAGCACCAACATGGTATACTAAAACCCAGTGCCTGAAAAGAAATCTGAAAGCCATAATTGACTGATGGATCTCAAAGGTGTACATAGTGCTAACAACTAAATCCTGTTTGTCCACAATGTGATTATTTTTGGAAGAAATTATAATTAAATAGAAAAGGCTTAGTAGTGTAAAAAATCTTACTTGAACATCATCATTGAACATTCTATATGTATTTCTATAACGCTGCAACAGTTTAAATGCTCACTTGCTCTGAAAATCTCTAAACTGCAAGAATGCATAATGCCATAGTTGTCATTTCTAAAGTATTCACATCACCAAACAAGACCAACAGAAATGGTGGTCAACATTATATTCATACTAAAAAATATAAACTTACAAAGTACCTGCACTATCAAGATCTCTTGAATCTTAGCTGTGTAACTCAAGTTACATGCCTCCAAAGATGGGCTGTTCGTCACCTCTGACACTGGCCTATTTATCCATTTTTGCCTCATTTTGCTCAATCGCCTTGTAATTTTATGCTATTTACTTATTCTACAGTGACGTGACCTGCAATATTACATCCAGCTTTTACTTACATCCAGCTTTTACTTTCTCGTTCAGCAAGTTAAGTTCTTGAATGAAATGAATTTTCAAAGATAAAAGGAAGTGATGAACACTACAACTTTGATTCATGGCCTACAGAATACCAAACAAAGCAACACAAACTTTTTCAGAACCTTTTCTTTTGTATCACATCCTTTGAAACAAAGAATTTTCATTGTTCTAAAACACCATTCAATAACAGGTTACTTCTTAATACCAACAACTCTGTATTTCCATTTACTTTCTTGAATGCTAATAACCCTCCTCAAAGTCAACAGCTTAAACCTAAAACCTAGGCATTTTATACTTTCCAATCAAACAAATTATAACTCACCCTTTAGTTCATAAATCAACCCCAGTAAATCTCAAGTTATACACAAGACTCAAGCTATTGGTATGCCTTTAACGAGTCAATTCAAGGCTCTATATTTTTTGTTAAGTTAAAGTCATAAGAAGGCAAAATTTGTAATTCTTCCCTACCATATAAGTATCGTATAACATCATCATATAGGGACTACAGCAAAACTCTCTAACTGCACAATTAGTAGGAGCAAAATCTCTGTTTCCGGACAAACCGAATCATGCCATAAAGCTAAAGAAACATCTGCCCAATCAAAGAGACAAAAAGGGGGTCCAAGACACAATTCTTACAAATACAGACTTATTGATTTCCACAATATGAAAGTTTTAGACAAACTCCTTTTAAAGAAATTTACTCAAATAAATTCTAGAAAATAAAATCAGTAACCAAGAGGAAATTTTGAGCATACAGATTATGACAACAATTATAAATTGAAAACCTAGAAAGTAAACAGTCCATACCTTAGTGGAAATAGTTGGGGTCAGATAAGAATGATCATCGGAAACCAATGCCATAAACAGAAAAGAAAAAATAAGTTAAATGCACAAATGTACAGAGGAAACTTCTTTCAGGTAGAATAAAAGTAGGAAAGAACACCACACACCAAATTGCTCTTCCGCAGCTGAGGTATCAATTTGACATGTGCTTCAATAGTCTCTTCAAAATTACATTTTGCATTAGCATGTAAAGCAACCAGAAAGACACGGAGTCAATTAGAATAACTAACTTCAAGAACAAGTATAAATCATTTGAAACATTAGAGACACATTGAGCACTAGACATATGATTTACGAACAATTTTTGAGACATATGATCATATTAACTGTGTCTAATGCATACACATTTGCAGAAGCCAACTTCAACTTGAGCCTGTGTTTTATTCCTAACATTGTCCTGACTATCCTACATCCTTAAGCATTTACATGTTATAAACTTTGGAGCAGTAAAAACATGAAAAAAAAGAAAAAAAAAAGGAATGTAACTTTTAAATTAGTTTCATAAACACATTGCAAAAAAAAGAGCAGCTCAACTATTTTACTTCACTAAGCAAGGAAAAAGCAACCTAGATTGGTTTTCCCAAATGCAAAACAAAATTTTTCAATTCAAGTTCAGAAATGAGCCATCAAGCTCAAGTAAATACTAAAAAAGTCTGACCTTCAGAAATTGAATGGCTTCCTTCAATCCTACATAGTCTTCTCTTTCTTTGCAATAAGAAAAAACCAGAGCAAAAGGAAAAAATGGGAAGCAAATAGGAGTAAGGCTTAAATACTTTCCAAAATCATTGGCAAAGAGGGCTAAGATTCAACACTGATCAGACATTAGGAAATAGCTAAAACCACCAAGGTTGCAAGCACAGTGGCTTCCCTCTAGACTCAAAAGTCAAAAGGTCCTCTGAGTTGCCCTACCAAGATGAGAACTTAGCTACAAATGTCTGATAAATTTTCTTTTGAAAACCAACTACAGAAATTCATCAATGCCCCCATCCAATGTAGAGAGGGAGAGCGGGGAACATAGTGCAAGACGCAGCTGTCAATAGATAGTTTTTTTTTCTTGAAAAAACGATCCAAACAGAGCCAAAGTTGAGAAACTCTGGGGGTACTTTGATATTTATCAAAGGGATTTTTTCGAGGGAAAATTTGAGATCATCCGCGGAGTAAACGCAGAAAGAGGGGAAAAAACCCTTAAAAAAAAAAAACCTTTCCTCCACTGCGTCGATGACGCCTCGTTCTTAAACTAATGAGCGTCAAATTTGAAAAAATGGGGAGGCTCAGATCTGCCTTAGGCCAGATACAAGAATCCCGCAATGGCTGCAAAAATCAAATAACGTATTTTGCCCCGCCAAGATACGGGTTAAGCTCAAATTCAATTTGGAATCCGATTTGAGAAGGACGAATCATCAAAGCCTCAGTTTAGGGTTAAAAGCGGAATCGATGATGATGATGAAGGCTGTGAGGGGCGGCGGTAAAGAAGGGTGTGAGATGTAATGTTACCATCTCTCGAGATGTTTACCTTGCAACAATGGATTGGCGGAGCTGGAGAACAGTAAAGAGGATGAAAGAATTGTAAAGACCATCAACAGTACTATAAGGATTGCCATATCCCAAGAGACGGTATTCTTGAACAAAGGCCGAAGATTGCACCGAAGAATCCGGCAGGC
Source organism: Oldenlandia corymbosa var. corymbosa (assembly GCA_949775105.1). NCBI lineage: Eukaryota > Viridiplantae > Streptophyta > Magnoliopsida > Gentianales > Rubiaceae > Oldenlandia > Oldenlandia corymbosa. The sequence goes on along the minus strand of OX459118.1, from coordinate 19,304,446 downwards.
ACTGAATCAATAACCAACCATTTCGGGCAACCTTGGAAAACCGCCAGATACAAGGGTGAGAGAACCCGTCACGGGCGATTCTGTGTTGCCAGGAAGATAACAAGAGTAGCAGACAAAGTCGTTAAGGTCGGACGGTGGAGCTCCACGTCAGATGCAGGCCGTTTGATGAAGTCAACTGTCTGTCCGAAATGACGATGAAATGAAACGAAATGAAGTGAAATGTAATTAGTCTGCCTTATCACGCGTGCGAAGAAGGGAAGAGGCGAACCAAAGTCGCACGTGGGAACCATTGACCAGGGATGGTCGAACGAAAAACTTTTAAAATGCATCCGCTTTTTAGAATTCACTTTATAATAAGTCAAATTATATGGAACATAAGAGGAGTTGGGAATAAATCGTCTCTGCGTAGACTTAAGAATTTAGTTTCGATGCATTCTGTTTCTTTTGTGATTATCCTGGAGCCGATGGTTCAAGCTGAGAAATTAGAGGATTTGAAACGGTTTTGAACATGGATAATGTTGTTTCATCTTCCTTTGGAAAAGTTTGGGTTTTATACAAGATTGATCTTGAGATAACTATAATGGATGATTTAGAATAAGTATTGCATATGGAGGTCACACATTTATAGTCTTCAAAGAGTTTCTTAATTTCGGCGGTACATGTAAAGTCGACACGAAGAGAAAGACAAGAACTATGGACAGAACTATTGAGATACTATGGTATGATTGTTGTTAAACCTTGGATGGTGGGTGGTGATTATAATGTAATCAGATGCTTTGATGAATATTTAGGGAATTCACAACCGAATAGAGCAGATATACTAGATTTTAATGAGTAGATTGAAGCTTGTAATTTGTCTGAAATTCAAACACAAGGAAATGAGTATATATGGGTTGGAAATAGACAAAATGGAAGGGTGCGGAAAAAACTTTATAGAATTTTGTTCACCGAGGAATAGATCTATTTCCAAACTCAAGTATTCAGCATCTTAGTAGAACTTCATCGGATCACGACCCCTTGCTTCATCAGTTTGATAATGACATTGAATCAAAACCACGCATTTTTCAATTCCAAAAAATAAGGTTCAGAAGGAAGGATTTTATGGAAGTAGTCCGGAAAAATTGGAATCAAGAAGTTCTAGGATATGGGATGTGGGGTTTTTCGAATAAGCTAAGAAGGCTGAAATGCTGCTTGAAGGAGTGGAACAAAACGGTCTTTGGAGATGTAAATAGGAATCTAATGGAAGCTGAATAAGATATCAAGATCAAGGAATTAAAATATGATGATACAGGAAATGTACAAGATCGAGCAGCCCTTCATCAAGCTCAAGCGGTTTTATTTCAAAGATTGAAGGAGTATGAAGACTTTATGCAGCAAAACACTCGACAAAAATGGATGAAGGATAGTGACGCAAATACCGCATTTTTCCATGCATCACTATTATAAAAAAAGGGCAAAACTTGGTATTCATAAGGTTAGAGGACAAACACGAACATGGCTCACTCGACGTGAAGACATAGAGCAGGAGGCTATGACTTTCTTTAGGAATTTGCTAGCTGACGAGTCCATATCCATCACGGAGACTGGACCGGCCCACCAACTGTAGGAAGAGTCCAACCGGGACTCTTAGGGCGGTGGAGATTCCTGAAACCTAGTAGGATTCGGGGATTGCACAGGTAATCTCATACCTATAAATAGGATAACTCATACCACGGTACATGTACGCAATCTATAGCTCAATAAACTACATACCTAAGCTTACCAGCAACCCTTTTTACTGACTTAAGCATCGGAGTGTCTATTCTCGGGGGACCTCGAGGCCTTGTTTTGCAGGAAACCCTAGCCGGAGTTCCACCATTAAACCGGCGGCGCGTATCCAAGAATCGTCAAGTGGCACGGCCAGCGGGACCCGAAAACTAGGGTTTGTGTCACAAAAACCTTCTCAGGTTTCCTTAACATCTCCCCATAAAAACTAGGGTTGCCAGAATAATCAATATGATGGTCAGAGTTGAGGAAGACGCCGGTAGCACAGCATCCTCCGGCCACCAGCATAGTCTAGGGGACGACACCCCTCTAACCGAATTCCAACGCCGGCAAGAAGAGAGGAAGACAGGAAAGAGCCACGGTGGAGAACCGGGGAAAGAACTAACAAAAGAGCGTTTGGTTCTTGGTACTTCTCACCCCGATCCGGAAAAACAAAACAAAACCAATCTTCCACCTCAAAAAGAGGATATACCTCCTCTTCGGAATACCCCTGCTGCCACCAAGCGTTTGGAAGATCAGAAATTGGCCAAGATCGAGGCCGAACTCAAGAAGCTAGGCAATGATGGCGATCAACAACAGAGGATGCGGAGATATGTTCTCGAAGAAACCAGGCGGCGTTGTCTCCTTGGACAACCTGACCCCACAGAACAAGAGTTGGAGGATTTGATCAACGAAAAAGAAGCTCGCAGAACCCTAGCCCTTCTCGAGAAGAAACGGGGCAAGCAGAAGGTCCAAGAGCAGGAAAATTACCAAGAAACCGAGGCGTACGAAAACCCCCACGGGGAACGCTCGTATGCTACCAGAGATACCATATTCTGGAACGCTTTCTGAGAAAGATACCCAGCCTTCGATACCGCTCTCGAGGAATTCGACGCAATATACCAACGTAGGGACACTCGGGAAAATCACGACCCCCCGAGTGTCGAGGTCATCGAAGGAGAACAAGGGAACCCCCCAAGGCGAACTAATGCACATAATTCGCTTAGAATTCAATTGGAATCGAAGAAACCCTTGAAGAGGTGAGTACAGACATGGCTACGAAACACACCAAGGCCATAACAATATCGAGGACAACTATGACCAAGAATACTATTACCGTCCTTGATATTCACCTCCAAGACATCAGCAACATAATCGGCATAGGGAAAATCCTCCATATTTCCAGGGAGATCAGCAAGGAACAAGAGACCAGAATACCTTGATCCAGGAGGAAATGAGAAAGATCATTGGGATAGGGCTAGACCGGAGCCCCTTCATCCCTGACATTCGAGATGAACCTAAGCCCCGAGACTTCGACTTCCCTAAAGAATTCAAATCATATTCAGGAGATACCGATGTCTTCCAATGGCTACAAGGATATGTCCAAGTCATGATGATTCAAAACGCAACCATGAACTTCATGGCAAAGGCGCTACCCTCCTACTTATCCGGGTCAGCACAGTGATGGTTTGGGCAACTACCAGAAGAAAGCATCACTAGTTTCGAAGATTTGTCTGTCAAACTAGCTACTCGATTCTTCCAGAGCAAACGGATATCGCGGATGTCCATCGACCTTTCCCCGTCAGACAAGGACAACATGAGAGTCTAACCAATTTCCACAGACTGTTCATACAAGAAACCTTGCAGGTCGACAACATCGACGATCGAGATGTTCGTAACGGATTCATCCAAGGCCTTAACCCCTTCGGGAAATCCTCAATGTTGCGAGTTAAACTCTCGACCAAACCCCCCAGAAATGCTCAAGAGATGTGGGCCATTGTTGAGAACCACATACAACAAGAATGCACACTCAAGAGGTCCCAAGAATCCTTCGCTTCGGCAGGACCAAAGGATAAGCCAAGAATCCCCCAGGAAAACAAACCGGCACTGCCCAAGATGGATAGGCAATTAACACCCTTAACCAAGCTCCGACGAGAAATCTTTCTGATTCATAGGGACGAGTTACCAGCTCCGAAACCCTTGACACCTAACCCAAACAGATCAACTGAACAATATTGTGAGTATCACAAAGATCACGGCCATGACACAGAGGATTGTCGAGAGCTTAAGCGGGAAATCGAGAATGGGGTCAAGTCTGGGAAGTTTCAGCAATATGTGCAAGTAACAGCCTCCCGGCAGAAGAATAACAGACCCCAGTCATGAGATCACCCTAAAAGAAACTTCAGAGGCCCACCACGGCGAGATGGACGAGGAAATAATTGGCAACTGAGAGCTAATGTCCAACAACAACACTATCCCATCACTGAAGCAGCACTACAACCACTCCAACAACTCCCTCTGGCGGACCCTACGAAGCTAATCACTCACCTGGTGGGAGCTATTTACGGAGCTCCCCTCGAAGTCTTATCCACTACAGCCATGAAGAACTCATTGCGAACCGTCACCAAAACTTCTCGACAAGAGCCTAGCCACAAAAGGTTCAAAGGAACGGAGGCCATCGTATTCACAGATAGCGACGTGGTCCCAGACATTTGTCCCCACAGTGACGCTATGGTCATAGAAGCGATAATCGCAAACGTAAAAGTCGGAAGGGTTTACGTGGATAACGGCAGCGCGGTCGACATCATATATAGTGATTGCTTCAAGAAAATGAATATCAAGAACCCTTGTATCCGCCCAGCTACAATGCCTCTTATGGGATTCTCGGGCCATACTATTATCCCCACAGAAATAATTAGCCTACCCATCTCGGTAGGGTCGCATCTTAGGACGGTCACCTTAACCATGGACTTCGCCCTAATAGATGCGCCCTCGCCGTTCAACGTGATCCTAGGGCGACCCTGGATGTGCCAAGCACGCGCAATATGGTCTCCCTATCACTTGGTAATGAAATTCCCAACGGAATATGGAGTGGGAGTAGTGAAAGGATGCCAGCGGAGCTCTCGAGAGTGCTTACTCAAAGCAGTTAGAATCGGAAAGAAGATCGCACACCTTAACCCGGCTCCGCCGTGTCAGAATGCAATTCAATTCGACAAACGGTCAACCCATCGGAGGTGAAAAACCCCGAGATCTCCAGCCTTCCCTCGTTGAGCAGCAAGACGCGAGAGTTGCTCCTGAGTGAGACTGATCCCACCAAGACCATTCAAATTGGCGTTTTTCTCCAAGACCCCTTGCTTACCGAGATCAGCGCCTTGCTACGCGAGTTCCGCGATATATTCGCCTGGTCCCCAGCGGATATGATAGGAGTCCCTCGAGATGTCATGGAACATAAGCTAAATGTTGATCCAAATGTCAAACCAGTGCAACAGAAGAAAAGAGTATTTGCTCGCGAACGTAATGATGTCATCAATGAGGAACAATGAAGCTAGTCTGTGCCAACATACTCCGAGAAGTTCTATGGCCTACTTGGTTAGCCAACCCGGTCTTAGTACGAAAACCTGACAACTCTTGGTGTATGTGCCAGGACTACACCGACCTCAACAAACATTGCCCCAAGGACTGCTATTCTCTACTAGTCATAGATCAGATGGTGGAAGGCATTGCCGGATACAGAGTCCTCAGCTTCCTCGATGCATACAAGGGATATCATCAAATCCTCATGGCACAGGAAGATGCAGAAAAGACAGCTTACATCACCGAGATAGGGGTATATTGCTACGACAAGATGCCCTTTGGCCTGAAAAACGCCGGAGCCACGTACCAGCGTCTCGTAAACAGAACTTTTCATGACCAAATCGGCCGCAACATCGAGATTTACGTGGACGACATGGTGATAAAGACCAATAAGGATAAGCAAGTGGCCGCAGATATGCGGGAGATCTTCACAATATTACGCAAAATAAACATGAAGCTGAATCATAAAAAATGCACCTTCTGTGTAGGGTCAGGAAAGTTCCTAGGATACCAAGTCTCCAAGGATGGAACAAGTGTCGATCCAGCTAAAATAGAGGCCATCTTAGCCATGGAAGCTCCAAAAACAGTCAAAGAAGTTCAAAAACTCACAGGCTCCTTGGCAGCCTTGAACAGGTTTTTGTCTCGAGCCGCGGAGAGAAGCCTTCCATTTTTCCATACCCTCCGCAAGGGCAGAAAATTCGAGTGGAATGTAGAATGCCAGAAGGCCTTCCAGGACCTGAAGGAGCACCTCAAGCAGTTGCCCACACTAGCCAAGCCTGAGCCAGGAGAAACCCTATACATTTACCTGGCGGCTCGAGAGAGAGCCATCTCAGTCGTGCTCGTGCAGCGCAAAGACGGCAGAGAAGTCCCCGTCTATTTTGTTAGCAAAGTCTTGCAAGGAGCGGAAACCCGTTATACGCCCATGGAAAGGCTTATCCTCAGCTTAGTCTTAGCCGCCCGACGTCTGCGCCCATACTTTCAAGTACATCCCATCATGGTTTTAATGGAACAACTAATTCAGCAAGTCCTACTCAAGCCAGAAGCGTCTGACAGGATGATGAAATGGGCAGTCGAATTGGGTGAGCACCACATTGAATACAAGCCTCGATTAGCCATCAAGGGACAAGCCTTTGCAGATTTCCTAGTAGAAAAGCCTCGAGCTATCGATGTCAAGGAAACGACGGAGCCTCAAAATGATCCTACTAGCGTCAACATCAACCCTCGAGCCTGGTCACTGTACGTCGACGGCTCTCGTTGCGATGAAGGGGGAGGAGCCAGCATCATCTTATCCAAACCTCCAGCTGACCCTGACATCGAGAACATGAGGGAATACGACGCAGAATACACATACGCACTAAGGTTCGGTTTCTTAGTCACCAACAATGTAGCAGAATACGAGGCACTAATAGTAGGACTGAACATGGTACTAAAGCTCGGGGTCCGCAAAATTCAGGTTTTTAGTGATTCTCAGGTGGTGGTGAAACAAATATTGGGAGAATATACAGCAAATGACGAGCAACTCAAGCGCTATCTCAAGAAAGTCCTCGACATTAAGGATAAGTTTGAAGAATGCACCGTGTATCACATAGCCCGCTCAAAAAATAAAAGGGCCGATGCCCTCAGCAAGCTAGCCTCCTCGAATTTTGCACACCTCAGCCACAAAGTATGGGTCGAGGTTCTCCCCAACCCTAGCATCCAGGATGCCCCTGTAACGGCCATCGCCGAGGACAGCGACACTTGGATGACCCCGTTCATCCAATACCTTACAGATGGAACGTTGCCCAGCGGAAAAGCAGAAGCCAGAACCCTCTGATTGAAAGCGATCAAATACACATTGCGAGACGGCATACTATACAAGCATGGATACCTCCTACCCATGCTAAGGTGTATTGGCCCAAAGCAAGCAGCTTACATACTCGAAGAAGTATATGAGGGATCGTGTGGAGCTCACATGGGAGCAAGAGCACTCGCCAAGAAGGTCTTGCGAGCAGGATATTTCTGGCCGACAGTTTTCAAAGACGACTACCAGTGGGTACAAAAATGCGAGAAGTGTCAACGTTTCTCTCCCATCACCCGACAGCCACAGCACGAGATGGTCACCATCCAAAGCCCTTGGCCATTCTAACAATGGGGCACTAACATCATAGGCCCCTTTCATCCGGAGGGGGTAGGAGGAGTAAGATGGGTCATTGCAGCTGTGGATTACTTCACTAAGTGGGTAGAAGCCAAACTCCTGGCCTCGATCACAGGGAGGAAAGTCTTGGATTTTTTCTGGCAGAACATAGTATGCCATTTTGGAATCCCGAAGGTTATCGTCTCCGACAATGGGACCCAGTTTGAGAGCAATACCTTCAAATCATGGTGCGACGAAATGCAAATCGAGCGCCACTTCTCAAGCGTAGCTAATCCCCAAGCTAATGGGCAAGCCGAATCCATCAACAGAACAATATTACATGGGATCAAGACCAAGTTGAATGACGCCAAGGGGGCATGGGCTGACGAGCTTCCCCACGTCCTGTGGTCATACTGTACAACCGCCCACTCCTCGACCGACGAGACACCATATAGCTTAGTCTACGGAATGGATGCCGTCCTCCCAGTCGAAATAGGCTTGTCAAGTCCTCGAACCATAAACTTTGTCGGGAGTACCAATGATGATGACATCCAGTTAAACCTTGACCTGCTCAAAGAACGTCGAGACGCTGTCAGAATTCGAGAAGCAAAGTATAAAGAGATTCTGCGCAGACATTACAACAAGAAGGTGAAAGCCATGGATCTCGCTGTGGGCGACCTCGTACTAAGGAAAAACGAGGCTTATCGAGCAGAAACTCCTGGAAAACTCACTGTAAATTGGGAAGGGCCTTACAAGGTTATCTAGGCTTCCCCAGTAGGCAGCTACCGCCTACAGGCCATGGATGATAGCGGAACTATTCTTCCTCGATAGTGGAACATTCAGAATTTTCGGCAGGTTCTATGTTTGAGTCCTTGTCCGCTATTTTCCTATTATGTGTTTTATTTGCTTTATTTACCCAGTCATTTTTATACTCTCACATGTAATGCTAACCCGGGTCCTCGGGAAATTATTCAATAAAAGACATTACATATTCTTTTCATTAATAGCAATACATTCATGACTAGTCATCGAGATGGACTCGCTTTTTAGGGCCATCCTCGTTCAAGAGTCGTGTACTCAACATCCGGACACAAACTCGGGGAATTTTCCCCACACACACTGCCAAACGCAGTGTCAGGTCAAGGAATTCGTACCCAATTCCTATGATAGAGCCGTGTACTTTACATCCGGCCTAAAAAGCACTTTATAAATCAATACTCGAGTAAAATAAACAATAAGACGTTCCACACTACTGTGCAAACTCGCAGAAAGTACATACATTCTCCTACACTATTACAAGGACCTCCCTGACAGGATTGTCGGAGGAGGGATGAATAATCCCCTTATACCCATGTAGACTAAGGAGATTCACACATTGATTCAATTTATCCTTAAGGTCCACGATCTCTATGTCCTGAGCGTGCACCCTCATTAACAGCTCTTCTCGAGAACTCCGAGTTCGAGGATCCACGGTTTCCTCCGGACGCTCGAAAACCTCGAAGTCAATGTTGTTATCCAACAGTAGATTTTGCAGTTGGGCAATATAATCTGTAAGAAGCTTGATCTCACGAGATCTCTCTTTCAGTATATCCATGGCTGCAATAAAATGGCGAGTCCTGACCATAATCATGTGCTGGACTCGAGCTAACACTTGGTGCTTCTCGAGAAACCAGGGAGACACAGTGATTTGCTGCCTTGCCCTAAGCCGAGCGTTTTCTTTCTCCAGGTTAACCAGCTCATCGTGAATCTCGGCCTCGAAAGTCAAAGAATCACTGTGGTCTTTCAGACTTTGAACATCTCGACGCTGCATCTCCTCGCGGAGTCTCGTTTATCAGATGTTGGTTAACCTTTACATTGTGCGTCCTCATTGCATCGAGTAGGTCATTCTCTAAATGTGCCACCGTCTCGAGGCTGTGCACATCAACACGACTTCTCAGAATCCCGCTAATCATAGAATATAACGAGAACCCCCTCGATTGCTCCTCCGACAACACCATGAGGTGAACACGGTGAACGGTCCAACTTTCCTGTTTTACTAGAGGAATATAAGACACTTACATCAAACCAAAGAGAAAGAAAATAGAGGACAAAGAAATAGAAGGGGAAAAGATGCTCGCGTAAATTCGTGAAAAGACGAAACAAAGAAATTAGTCCATTACAAAGAAAAGAAACAGTTTAAATGGCCTAGCAACTATTACAAAGGGCAGGATTCATACAGCATCACTGCCTGGAGGGGGGTCCTTGGAAGGGTCTTGGGAGGCGTCTTCGACAGTTTTTTGGACACCTGAATGGCCGGTTTCAGCAACGTCCTCCTCGGTGTCGTCGTCAGTGTCCTCGAGCTCGATACCATGTACTCATCGGGTACATCAGGTATGAGGTCCTCCTCGCTTGGACCCTTGGCCAGGATAGCAGGGACGTCGCCTGGGAATGAAGCAATCTCCACCGGAGAACTCATCTTTGCCATGGCGCCAGTCAAAGCCTCCCACAGAGTTAGCTGCTCAAGGTTCAGCTTTGTCAGGACCTTCACCATGGCCTCGTGCATGGTTTTCTTCGGGTCCTTCATCAGGAGCTGTTTGAACCATTTAGCTTTAATCGGCCTATCTTGGTCGAGCCTTTTCAACCCCGCCACGCCAACCCGGTGCGCCTCGCACTTGGTAGCAACCAAGTTCATCTCCTCGAGTGCTGTAGCCATTCCTCCTGTCGACAGCATCTTATACATGAATGCAATGCACCACTGATGCAGTTCCTCTTTCGAGATGTGCAAGCTAGCGAATGACTTCATCTTCTCATCCAGCTCATCATATTTAGCCTGCACCATGGCAATCTCAGCCTCCTTAGCCTGAACTTGGTGGGCCTTCTCCTCGAGAGTCACCACCTCAAACAACGCCTCATCCCTTTCCGCTCGAGCTGTTGCCAGGTCCTCTCGAAGTTTCCTCAACTGCACTAGGTAGGCCATCGAGGTCGCACTTATCTGCATCAACATAGCATATCAGGAACACATTGATATGCATATGCATTTACAACCTAATCTGGAAAATGACTTACCAGTCTCAGGCTGTTGGCTTCATTCAGCTGAGCAGCTAATTCCTCAAGGATCAGACACTTGATTGACGGTGGGTTGCTAAAGGTGTGAACTGCCACAGACGGGCCTCCCTCGAACAGCTGAGGGGGCAAGACTATTGCCTCTCCCTCGAGGGGGTCTTTCCCTTTCTCTACCACGGGGGGAACAATGCTTGGCCCTGCTTCTAGCATAGGTTCCTGAACAAACTCAGTGGCAAGGGGCACCGTCTCGATACCCGGCTGTGTGGTTTCCTTCAAGGACGCATCCGTTTTAGCTTTCTTGGATTTCGCCCTATCGCCTACCTTTACGATCCTCTTCTTCTTTTTCTTCTGAGGTGTAGCAGTGACAGTAATGTCCTCATATGAATTCACAATGACAAAAGGATCTTTGTCACCAAACAATTGAGACCCAGCATTGCTCGACGACATGACCTAACAACAAAAAGAAAAAAAAGAAAATGATTAGTACCTTGATTTTCTTCAACAGAAGTTTCGAGAGGAATTCTGGTTGCTCCCTCGACGTTGACCGTATCACTTTCCTTCGCATATACAGGAGGCACATAATATTGTACGTCGTTCCATTTAACAACCTAGGAATATTTCAGAATTTTCTCCACATATGCCTAGAGCTCCTCGACGCACTCTTCATCCTCTTGGGTCCATTCATCCTTTATGGCCCCGAGACCCTCCGTCTCTCGGAGATTCCATGGCAAGCAATAACTCGAGGGCGCCTTTACAAACAAAAAGTCCTGTTTCCATTTCGGGGAGCCGCCATACGCCTCGACCATCTTCCTCACGCCGGCTCTCAGACGCCTTTTCACGATATACCAGTCCTAGAAAGAGGTCGAGGCCACAACTACTTGGAAGAAATACCTCCACAACACTAATCGAGGTATTACTTTTACATGTTGGCATACTATTGCAAACCCAAGTACAAATGTAATTAAATTTGGGATAAAACGAGCAAGAGGAGTCCTACATGTTGCACAATCTCCTCAAACAGGGGATAGAGGGGGAATCGAAGTCCTAGATGCATGAATCGGTCATGTACAGTAATTCTTCCCCCTGGAGGAGAGTTAGCCCTCTCGTTTCCTAATGGGGCTCTCCCCTCTAGGGCTGAAGGGATGTCATATTTGGATCTAAGTTTCTCTACCTTATCAACTGAATCTATGGTGGAAACAAAGTCCAAGACAGTTTTTCCTTCGGAGTCCCTAACCATAATTCCGGCAAGAATCTACTCTGCCTACAATTGGAAAAGACAAAAACTTGGAACAAACCGGAGATTCAGATCTGGAAACTTACTATGGAAAGAGGACGTGACCACTCACCTTTCAAATTATAACTTCCCAGCGTTCTTCAAAAACTCCAACTGGCAACTCCCCCAGGAGCAGCGTTGCTGGGGCAGTGTCTCAGGCAAAAGCTTGAAAATTCCGGTTGGGAAAGGGGTTTAGAATGCTCCGGTAAAGAAGAATTCTTTGAGGTATGGAATGCTTTAACAGAGGAGAGATGGAATGCTTTAACAGAGGAGGGGATTTCGAGTTATTTGCAAAGAAGTAAAATGATTAAGTGTAAAGGGACGGTAGAACTTTCTCCTTAAAAATAAAATTTATTCTCCCATGTTTCCTTAATTATGGACTACGATATGACAGTTATTGCGGATTTCAAGGAAGTAATGATGTTGAGGCTGCCGTTTGAGGAACGTGCCCACTAATAACGCGAAGTTGAAAATTTGGGCGGGATTGGGAAGCGGGTCATCTTCCCGGGTCAAGAACTGACCCGCCAGTTACTCTCGGTTTTTCGAGATCGAGGGTTGAGCGATCGCATCGAGGTCGTTTGACATGTGGCTCGATAATTAGCCGAACGAGGGTACTCTGTCCATTTTCGGGTATGTCCCAGGTAATACTTATTTTGTGCCAAGGGTTGTTTACCTTTACGTCACTAACGCTTGGCAGGGGCACTTGACGAGTCCGTATCCATCACCGAGACTGGACCGGCCCACCAACTGTAGGAAGAGTCCAACCGGGACTCTTAGGGCGGTGGAGATTCCTGAAACCTAGTGGGATTTGGGGATTGCCCAGGTAATCTCATACCCATAAATAGGGTAGCTCATACCATGGTACATGTACGCAATCTATAGCTCAATAAACTACATACCTAAGCTTACCAGCAATCTTTTTTACTGACTTAAGCATAGGAGTGTCTACCCTCGGGGGACCCCGAGGCCCTGTTTTGCAGGAAACCCTAGCCGGAGTTCCACCATTAAACCGGCAGCGTGTATCCAAACATTGTCACTAGCGCAAGGTGATTCCGCAGGGCATGAAGAGGCTTGTGAACGGATGCTAAGTAGTGTACTTACCATAATTACGAATGAGGTCAATGTTGGATTAATTAAATCGGTTTCAATGGAAGAAGTTAAAAAGGCAGTGTTTAGCTTAGATCAAAATAGTGCTCCGGGAGCGGACGGATTTGGAGGTAATTTTTATAGGCAATGCTGGGAAATTATCAAAAATGACTTGTTGGCGGCATGTGTAGAATTTATGGCGGGAGTTCCTCTCCCTAAAACAATAGGAAGTACTCTAATTGCGTTGATTCCGAAGAAAAGCTCAGTTAAGACCATTGCGGATTTTCATCCCATAAGCCTTTGTTCATTTATAAACAAAGTCTTCACCAAGATTCTTACAGAAAGGTTAAAAGAAGTACCGTCAAGTTTAATATCGGAGGAACAATCAGTTTTCATCTCCGGCCAGGATATCACCAATAATGTAATCCTTACACAAGACCTCAATCAATTTCTTGATCAAGAAACAAGGGGAGGAAATTCGATTCTAAAAGTTGACATGGTGAAGGCATTTGACCGAGTTTCTTGGAGCTTTTTGCGGAAAATTCTGAGCAAGTTTGGATTGCATAGACATTTTGTCTCTTTAATAATGAATAACTTCGCTGGGAGTTAGTTTTCGGTACATATCAACGGAGGTTTGACGGAATTTCTTCAGACAACAAGAGGACTCAAGCAGGGTGATCCTCTTGCTCCTTTTCTCTTTATCCTAGTTTATGAGATTTTAACAAGAAGATTGAAGACTTTTGTGGATTGTGGAAGAATAGCTCCGTACCATGTTCTGGCTGAATCTTTAGTACCATTGCATCTTTGTTTTGCGGACGATTTAATTATTTTTACTAAGGGGCTGAAGAAATCTATGGACACTTTGAATATTTTCTTTCAAGAGTATGAAGAAGCATCCGGCCAAAAAATGAACAAACAGAAAAGTTTCTTCTTTACGTCGGAAAAAACTTCACAAGTGCATATGGACATGATAAGTAGAGTACTTCAAATGCCTAAGGGGAGCCTTGCCTTTGCATCTCTTGGCTTTCAACTCTTCAAAGGGAGGAAGAAATCGACTTATTTTCAGCATATTTTAAATTCCTTTGATGCTCGCCTTTTGAATTGGAAGAACAAGATGCTTTAGGTGGAAGATTCTATAGCTGCGATGGAACCTCCGAAGGAAATTATCCAAGTGTTAGAAAGGAAATCCCAACGATTTCTGTAGGGGGAGTGACAGAATTTGGTGAAAAACGTCATTGGAGAGCATGGAATCAACTCACGTTCCCAACAGCAGAAAATGGACGTGGTTTTCGAAAGCTTCAAGATAATGTGGAAGCATTCTCAGTCAAATTATGGTGGGAGTGGAAAAATAAGCAAGGCATCTGGGCGAATTTCATTCATTCACTCTCAGATACAACGAGAAAAAGAATAAGCAGGTCAAGAATTTTAAAAGTTGATGTTTTTGTGAGCAGGAGAACCAAAGTAATTTTGGCCAATGGGAATGCTTCTTTTTGGTTTGATGGGTGACTGGAATCGGGACAACTTTGGGCAACACACTGGTTGAGCAAGCCACCTTATGAAAATCTCAAGGTTAAGGATTTTTTTGATAGAAAAGAATTTTATTTAACTAACCTAAGTGATTTTTTGCAGCCGCAGGTCAAGCAAAGCTTAGAAAATATTCAAATGCAATTCGCAGATGAAGAGGATAGACGAATTTAGAAGCCATCCATAGTCGGGAATTTTGAACTCTCAATAGCATACAGGGAGATTCGGGAGACACACAATGAAGTCCCTCTTGTTAAAAATTTTTGGAACAAATTTATTCCCAAATCTCTTTTTTCTTCTTGAAACTATACAATAAATTGATTCCATTTCCTGAGGTTCTACAGATAATTGGATTCAATTCCCAGCCTTCTCGGTGTCTCTTATGTCTAGAAGATGAAGAAAGCATTGATCATGTCTTCTTGGAGTGTCAACAAAGACGACAAGTACGGTTTTATTTTTCATCATTATTTGGGTTGCTGACGCCATCTTATCCAGGTCTATAGAGTTTTTTGCATTCTTTGTTTGTTGCTGGGAGCTATCAATAAGCATAAAAGGCGGCAATACAAATGCTTCCAGCTTTCATCCTTTGGGAAATTTGAAAAAGTCGCAATAGGTGCATAATGGAGGGAGCGGTATTTTCTTCTGTTTTTGTAATTCATGAAGTAAAATCTAGTATATCAAATGCTCTGTGTATTCTTGAATTATATCCAAAAACTGAGTTTGTAATGCCCCGGAAGCAGGCTCCTCCTGTTGTCAGTGAAGAAGCTGTGCTCGGGCGTCGGCCTGGCTCTCGTCAGGACTCAATAACAGTCGTTCGGTATTCACGAGCAAATTAAACGATATAATGCATCTTGATATTGTATTCAATCTATAAGATTCAAGGACTAAACTATTACATATATTTTAAAATCGGGAGTAATTAAAGAGTACTATACTATCATAGTCCTAACCCTGGCGAGTGCTTTTATTGCACAGTTAAAAATTTCCGAATGTTATTTTGTGGTCTTCATTAACTGTAAGGAAAACAAATTAACGGAATGAGCTAAAGCCAGTGAGGTCCTATAAAAACATTAATATAACAAACAAGCTCCTCAATAAGACAATCACATATAAAGAATACAGCGAGTGCAAAAGAAATCCACTCCGAGTCAATATGACTGGAGAAATTAGAATGGATTTCTGGTTACATTCGGAACACTGATCTCGGGTTCACTTGTCGATCATTTGTGTATTTCGACAACCATGACCAAACACTAATTTTGGTACCAATCACTTTGGTAAATCTACAGTTTACCATTCACTATCTTCAAGTTCCTTTACCCAACGATCAAGTTCAATGCCGACCCGTCGGGTTTGATTCACTAAAAGGTTTGTGGATCCACTTCACCTCAGTTTAACACGCACATTCAATGGAGTCATTTACACAAATAACTCAATATATTCAATTTAACACTTTCAGGGGTGATAAAGTACACCCCTGGTACACATAAATCATATTAAATTAACACAGTATTAACATTTTAATGAGAACACTCACCTTGATGATGGGCCACTAATCACATCTTTCATCAAAGATTCGATTGATTTTCTAAATTTTGATGATACAAATGATCTTCTCCCGTGGGTTTTTTTTTTTTTTTCTATATTGGTTCTGTAGCTTTTGGGATGGGTTTATTTAATTACTTGCCTAGTACTTCATTTGAGAAAAATATTGCTATTTCTATTGGTTCTCCATCTCCTTCATTTATTTGCTTCCCTCTCTCTTCGACTCTGACTCCTCTCTCTCGACTCTCGGCTTTCACCCTCACCTTTTTTTTTTATTCGTCTTGCTAAACTCAACATCCAAGTCACTTATTTATACAACCTCCGTCCCAAAAAAATAGTCCACATTGAGTTTTGAGATTTGTACTAGTTTTAGTATAAATTTGAAAACTCAATGTGGACTATTTTTGTAGGACGGAGGGAGTAGTGATTATGGTGAGGAGAAATAGATGTACGTAGGGATTATAGGGGGAAAGGGGTACTGGGTAGGGGGAAAACTTTACTGATGAGGTGGTTTAGTTAGTAATTATCCACTCCATTTTTTTTTCCCTTTTAGTTTATAAATTTGGATATACACTAAAGTTTCACATTTTTATAACTGCGCCTGCCATGTTTTGTAATTT
Organism: Oldenlandia corymbosa var. corymbosa; assembly: GCA_949775105.1. Taxonomy (NCBI): domain Eukaryota; kingdom Viridiplantae; phylum Streptophyta; class Magnoliopsida; order Gentianales; family Rubiaceae; genus Oldenlandia; species Oldenlandia corymbosa. The sequence continues at coordinate 19,288,146 of OX459118.1, read as the reverse complement.
TGATTCATGCCCTTATCAATTTTAGACCTTTTCAAATCTAACATTAATTTTATATAAATTTCATAATCTCTAACTTTTAAACTATTCATAACTCTTTATTAATAGTGCTTAATTATATATCTAAAAATTCTAGTAACTACTTCTATTTTTGTAGTGGCCTGCAAATTTGGGGCCTCACAAAGTTGGAGAGGCAAGAGATAGAAACCATTTTTCGAGATTCGATTAGGGCACCGAAAAAGAAAAATGTGAGGGTATTGTCTTGGATACCACCCAATTCTGGAGAAGTTATTTTAAATGCAGATGGATCAGCAATAGGAGCTCCAGGAGACGTTGGATGGGGCTATGTGGTGAGGAGAGAACATTGGAGATTTATCAAAGCAGCATGTCAGCACATTGGAGAAAGCTATAGCATCAGTGCTGAGATAGAATGAATTCTTCAGGGGTTACATTGGTGCGAGTCGCAAGGTTTTGATAAAGTTCAAGTCCAAACAGACAATAAGGTGGGCACTCAATTGTTTCATAATGGTAAAGTATTTCCTTGGCAGGATCATAGTTCTTTAAGTCAAATTAAGCTATTTTGGAAAGAATTATATTCCAAATTGATGATATTTTTAGAGAAATAAATTGTTTAGTAGATGGTCTATCTAAATTGGCATCCAGAGGACATTCCACAGAATATGATAGACTTTCTGATTACCAAGGTCTTTGAGAGGAATTCTATATTTAAGTCAGATAACTTCCCTTATCTGCACATTAGATAATTACTATCTCCATTTTTTTATCTATGGTTTTAGGGTGAACCCAAAGTGTTTTTTTATCTGTCGCACTTCATTTCCAATGTAACATTAAATACAACTTTTTCAATCTTACCCTTATCTCTCTCTACTTTTAATAACATATATTAATGACAACTACCTACTCTTTTACTTCAATTTCAAATTTTTTAGAGTTCCAATACTTTTAGTTAGGGGCAAGAAAGACAATACCCTTATAAATTAAATTCTCAATCATTGTTTTCTTTATAGTTGTTCAAACTCTAGAGCGACAGATAAAAAAAAACGGAGGTAGTAGTTTAGAATTTATAGATGTAGATAATTGATCTGTCAGAGTTTTTATAAAACTCTTTGTGAGACAATTCATAGTTTTGAGATGTTTTTGTGCTTTCAAAAAAGAACTATAATGGAATTCTAGTGAATTTCTTTAAGACAGTCTCTTAGTGCTAGCTGTTAGAACCGTCTTGGAGTTTGTAGAAAAACTTTTGTAAGAAGGTCTCTTTTGTTTTGGGTAAGTCTTAAACACTGCCCTTTATAATTTTTTTCTTTTAAATTAATAAAACCAGGATTCTCCCGCCAGGTATTGCCCTGGATTTCCCTAAAAAAAGTCATTTTTTGGGTAGGTTTTTATTTAATATATTTTTACATCAATGGATGTACTATAGGTTTAGAACATAATTTAATTATAATTTTGACAAATGACCCTGACAGGTTCATCTTTTAGTCGGTTAGGGTGTTAATATAATGCTAAAAAAGAAAAGTAATAATTAACTACATAAAATGAGACAAATCTTGTATGTTAGTTTACGAAGAGTTATAAGATTGAAGTGTAAAAGATCGTTAGCCAAAACATCATTTAAGTAAAATTTTCACACAGGGCCTTGACAGGTTGATTCAATAGTTGGTTAGAGTGTTAGTTATAATTTTAAAAAGGAAAATAATTATTCAATAAAAAAATACAGGTTTCATTTTGCTTAAGAATTTTCATTTGTAAGTGCAGGGTCATTTACATAACTGGTGCCTTGAAGGGTTCATCCAATGGTAGGCTAGGGTATGATTAAAAATTAAAAAAAAAGAAAAAAAAAATTATTAAATAAACAAATCTGGCAAAATTTATTTTGTGATTACAATCAAGAGAACACAAAAGTCCGAAAAAGTGTCGTTTCTTCTCTCTCCACTGTGGGCGAAAATACCACCGACTGTGTGAGATTTTTTCTCTCTGAATCTCGGCACGCTACTAACGAGCCCATGATGGTGGGGACGCAGAAGAAAAGAGGGAAAGTGACGGCGATGGAAGTAAATCAATTGGAGGAAGAAATCAAAACCCCTATAGTCAGCGATGAGAAAGCTTCAGATCAGGTAACGCGCACAACTTTGAATCCGATTTCAATCGATGAAGGTGCTAAGGGTTTAGAACTGTTGTGTAATCAAAAGGTAGTACAAATTGGGGAATCTTTGAGTCTTGCTGAGTCTAGGAACAATGAAATCAAAGATGCTAGGGTTAATGGGGTATGGAGTAATTTTGATCCAAAGAAGATGACTGCAATAAACCGTAAATTGGAATTTATTGAGTATGTAGTTATAAATGATAAATTGATTGCAAAAGTGCAAAGAGATGAGTTCTAAGAAGTGATAGATTACTGGCATCATTCATTAATCTGTTACATTCAGGGAGCAAACCCCCCTTTCTATGTTGTTAATGGTTATCTTCAAAGTATTTGGGGGTAATTATGGGGCTGATAAAGTTTTGTTAAAGGAGAATTGGATTTATATTGTTAGATTTACTTCTATAACAGCCAAGGAAATTTTGAGGCTGAAGTTTTCCACTTCGACCATAGACCCCTTATTGTCAATGATTGATCAGTTGAAAAGTGTTTTAGCATGGATGAGGTTAAGAAAGTTCCAATTTGGGTTCAGCTGCCTAAACTGAAGTTGCAGTACTGGAATAAAAAGACCTTAAGCAGAATTACAAGTTTAATAGGAACCCCTATTGAGATGGATGAAATGCTAAGGAATAGAGCAGGGTATACAAGAGTGATAGTAGAAGTGACCATTTCTCATACTTTGGCCACTGAAATTTGGTTTGAAGATGAATTTGGAATTATTCAAGTACAAAAGGTGAGATGTGAATGGTTACCTGTAAAATGTCAACAATGCAAAGGGTTTGGCCATGAAATGGCACATTGCAGGAAAATAGTCATCAAAGTCTGGAAACCAGCTGAAAGGAAGCAGGCTCCACCAGAAATGGTTGGGCAAGAGCACCAGAAGGATCAGCTGTTGGACATCAGAACCAGGGCGCCCTTATGGATACTGGGAATGGCAGTTCATCAGAAGGGGGACTGAAGAAAGCAAGAGCAGGGAAGCAAATTCAATCAAGCAGTGTGACACAGAATCTAGAACCCAGAGAAAGTACAAGATCAAAGGTCCTAGCCACTTTAATTACTATGGAACTATCATGAGTAATCTTCTCAGCTGGAATATAAGGGAAACACAGAGAGATGGGAAACTGATCTCTGTTAATAATGTGGGTATTGCAGGCCTGTTGGAAACAAAAATGCAGGGAGATAAAGTGGATGAACTGATGAGAGAGAAATGGAAGACTATGATTATGTGCGAAATCATAGTAGTACTATCAAAGGCATTATTCTGCTTATATGAAAAGAGGAGAATATAGACTCAGCTATATACAGAAAGAAGATCAATGGATACACTATAGTGTACAAGATGCCAGTAACAAATTGTTTGATCTGACTATAGTTTATGCACATCATCAGGCTCAGGGGAGAACAACTTTATGGAATGATCCGCTAGCCAATCGACCTTCCAATAGAGCATGGATCATGATAGGTGAATTCAATTGTATTTTATATCCAGAGAAGAAACTTGGAGGAACTACTAGCCTCAACTCAGACACTGGAATGTTTAAACTAATGATTGAGAAGCATGAGTTAATAGAGATGAAGGCATAAGGCAATAAATTTACCCGGAACAACAAGCAAGTTGGGGAAGGAAGAATCACATCAAAGCTTGACAGGGCATTCGTCAATGAAGCTTGACTGAATGACTTTCCAGAAGATGTAACATGGGTAAAACAAGCTGGAATCTCAGATTATTGTCCTTTGCTGGTAAAATGGGGGCATCTTCAAGGCACCATTACCAAAGTTTTCAGGTTCTACATCATGTGGACACATCATTAGGATTATCAAGCCACAGTTAGGGCAAACAGGCAGACAGCAGAGGCGGGCACCAAACAATTCTTGTTAGGTCAGAAGCAAAGATCCTTGAAGCCAAGTCTAAAACATCTTAACAGGCATAAATTCAATGAAATTGAGAGGAAGGAGCATCATGTGAAGCTGGAATTGGAAACAGTTCAAGCTAAGCTGTAAGATGAGCCAGAGAATGTTAATCTAAAGAAATGGAGAAAGTGCTGACTAGAGAATACATCGAGGCTGCCAAAATAGTTACAGCCTACTAGAAGCAACACTTGGAAAAGAAGTGGATCCAGGAGGGAGACAACAACTCCAGGCTGTTCTATAACTGCATCAAGCAAAGGCGATTGCAGAACAAGATACTCTCCTTCACTGATCAGAATGGCAACTTGGTTGATGACTGGAATCAGGTACAACAACATTTTATAGAATATTATGAGAATTTGTTAGGTACGAAAAAATCTAGGGTTTTGGCTGATTGTGAAGCATTTAATTTAGGCATTAAACTGTCTGTATAGAAGCATTTTCTCCTGATTAAATGCTTCTAAACAGCAGAAATCAAGGATGCAATGTTTAGTATAGATCCTAACAAGTATGTTGGCCCAGATGGGTATAGTAGCGAGTTTTATAGGTCTTCTTGGGAAACAGTGGGTAAGGATGTATATAGTGCAGTAATGGAATTCTTTCAAACTGGGAAACTGTTGAAATAGTTAAATGCCACGTCAATTTGTCTAATTCCAAAAACCATAACCCCTAGAGATACTACTGAGTGCTGTCCCATAGCATGCTGTAATACTGTGTATAAGGTCATAACAAAGTTGCTTAGTAAGAGGTTAGGTCAAGTTCTGCTAGATTTAGTTGACCTAAACTAGGGAGCCTTCATAAAGGGTAGATCTATTCTCCACAATGTGTTATTAACGCATGAATTATTTAGGCTTTACAGAAGGAAAAATGTCAAGCCCTGCTATCTTATGAAAGTGGACCTGAACAAAGCCTTTGATTCTGTCCATTGGGGGTTTTTTGATGAGATGTTGCAGAATTTAGGATTCCCACCAAAATTTAGATCTTGGGTCTTGGAATGTGTTACCACAGCCAGCTTTACGCTGAATCTGAATGGTCAGAATACGGGGTTCTTCCATGGGAAAAGGGGTCTTCATCAAGGTGATCCTATGTAACCATTACTTTTTAGGATGGTGATGGAATACCTTACACGATTATTTCGGAAAGAGATCAAGAAAGGATGTTTCCGTTTCCAACCCTTATTGTGAGAAACTGGAAATAGTAAGTTTCAGCTTTGTTGATGACTTGATTATCATCAGTCAGGCTGGCATTCAAACAATATCAAGGATCATAACAGTGCTACAACAAATTGAAGCTACCACTGGTCTTATAGTGAATATCCAAAAATCGAATGTTTATTTTGGCGGGGTAAAAGATGATCTTCAACAGCAGTTCCTTTCCAATACGCTATCTTGGTGTTCCTATCTCTTCCTCTGCTTGGACACAGGATGATTGCTAGGATGTGATAGAAAAGATAACCAACAAGCTGCAATGTTGGTCCACAAGTCACCTCTCCTATGCTGGGAGACTAGTCTTGGTAAACTCTTTGTGGGATCGACCCGACTTATCCTATCTACAGTTTAAGTTGGTAATTTATTTTGAGGGCTTCGACAACCCACCACAAAGTCAAATACATTTTCCCTTCAGAACTTTCGATCGCATAGTTTAACAAATTTCAACACTAATAAAATTCAAAGTAATCCCCGAATCTGATAGTTGGACCAGTCAGAACTAAACAAGCTTGGTAGGAAGAGAAAGTAATCAAAACCACCAATTGAGTAGGCCTTACAGATACAAGGTCAACAAATCCAGTATTTAATGATCTACAACAAAATCATTCTATGAAGGAAAAAGTGATAAATACATATAGGAGGCAGGTTTCTCATTAGATAATGCACGGCCGAGCTCTATAATTGTCTTCAAACACATCCGCAAGAGCTTTATGCACAAGTCAGAACTTGGAAATCAATTGTGTCCATAGTGCATTGTGTGGCCCACATTTCTAGTTTTCATGTTCCCAACTTTAGAAGATATGGTTTTAAATCTATACAGCTAATTAACAAAGTTTCAATGGCTTTCACGAGGAGATAGTAGCCATAAAAGTATATCACCAAAAACTTAGTTCAAGAAGCAATGCAACAACACGTGCAAACATGTTTATCGGTTTCCTTTTAAGTTGAATGATGACGAGTGCATTTCGTACTATATTTTTCGGCATTCAATTTACCTCTTTATGCTTAAATTATAGGTTAATTAGGTTAGTTTTATATAGTTATAGGCTAATTTAGTGACTTGTGGTTGTCCAGGGACTGAATTGCAATACGGGCAAAAAATGGGGCAAAAGTGACAAAATGGTGAAGATTCGGGCTGAATTGGAAGTTGCTGTAGGGACTGATCGTTCAAGGGCTGAGAAGAGGAAGAATCCGGTGGGAAGAAGGCCAAATTAGAGCAATCCTTAGAAGCTAAGGAAGGAGAGCCGTTGGTGAAGTGATGCTACTGACATTGGGAGGAGATTGATGTGCCTTAAAGCTGAAATCTTCATCTAAATCCCTCCTAAAAGCTGATTAGAGGTAAGGGGGAAGTTGAGAAGTATGGGTCTCCTCTCTTTTGCATAAAACCCATCGGGTAAATAGGAGACCAACTTGGCTAAGCAAGACCTCTCCCCAACCTCTATGAAAGGCAGCAGCAGCACGAGGACAAAGGCATCGATGTCTAGAATACAACTTAGAAGTAGATTGTAGTGTAATTTAGTTCGGTAGGAAGAAACAGAGTATAACTCTTGAAGGTAGACTCAGGGGTGTCACTTGGGGAAGTGAAAAACTGACTCTGCAAAGTCAGCTGTATTTAACCACACTTCCCGACTTTACTATTCCCCCGTTTTCTGTCTTTTCTGTTGTAATCAGGATGAAGTCTCAACACCTGAACTTGGTGGTGTTTGAGCTTCACTCCATGAGTAGCTAAACTCCTTGCTATGGTCTAATCCCTCTACTCTATATAATTATGTTTTAATTCATGCTCTCGGATGATATTTGTATGCTTAGCTCTTGAGTTTAAATTATCCTTTTAGCAATAGGCCGTTCAAGCTAATTGTGCATGCATGTGGGGGGAATCCTAGAAAGGTAAACTTCACTTAAAACGTCTAGAATTAACTGGTGACAAGGGGGTAACAGTCCAAGGTTTCAAAGAACAACGGAAGTTAGTTGTTTGGCACGAGCCTATGACTGTTGTTTGGAACAATCGGAAGTGACCTTACTGTGTTTATGTGTCTGATTGAATACAGTTTTATACCACATGGATAGCTAGAAGAATCAATACATATGCATATAGAGTAGAGTGGAGGACGACCCTAGGCTACCATCACTTTGCCAAGTCAGTTACTCACTTGCCAATTTGCTGTTTTTGCTTTTGTCTTGTGTTCTGGTATTAGATCCCAATTTTCATTAAGTGTTTCCCATCTCTGTGGGATCGACTCTTCTTATCACTTACTACATGTTTTAAGTAAGTTTATTTTGGTGTTCTCGACACCCATCAAAAGTGGTGCCGTTGTCGAGGACAGCGTAAAACATCTTTTTGAAAATTACTGTTTATTAATTTTTTGCTCGTTTTTTTTTAGTTAATAGATTAAACCCCAAATTCTCTTTGGTTCAGTTACATGTTTTGTTTGGTTCTTGATTTCTGGTATATGACAAGAAGTAATCCTCCCGAGGTATTCTTCTTTGACCTAGAAATTGAAGCCACTTCCAGGAGAAGCAGGCAACTCAGATGACATTACGCAGCTACTAAAGCTCAGGAGGAGTTTGCTGAAACCATGGAAGCCTTAGCTGAAGAAGAAGTCAGACATAATGGTGGAGCTGAAATTCAGCCAGCTCAACCCCCATTGCTGAGAGATTCTTTCATCCCTCAACAAGAGGAGGTTCAGTTACCATTAGTATTCCCAGATGTGGAAGCTAATAAGTTTGAGCTTAAATCAAATATGATTCAATGGGTTTAAGCAGCTTGTCCATTTCATGGTCTGCCATCAGAAGATCCTAATGACCATCTATGGACCTTTCTCAGGGTCTGTAGTACTTTCAAGATCCAAGGACTATCTCAGGATGACATCAACTGAGATTGTTCCCATTCACACTTCAAGATTTAGCTCAGACGTGGTTGAACTCTTTGACGAATAACTCCATCACAAGCTGGCAGGAATTAAGGCAAGCATTTCCTACTAAGTTCTTTCTGATAATGGTTTATTTGTTACAAAAAAGCATCACAATTAACTCTGAATTTAGTAAGAAATTAGGGGTATTTCTTAATATTAGTGCATTTCACATAACTACTTTTTTGTATTTTCTATTAGGATAGGACTTGATTGAACACTTGCTGAAAATTGGGGCCAAAGGAACAAATTGTGGGCTACTGATACAATTTTTGCTGAGCTGGTCGAAAAAAAAACACTCCCAAGACACAAAGCATCTTGCCATTAATCAGTGTGTCTCTCATTTGAATTCCAAGGGGAATGCTTGTCTCTTGACTGAAATTCCAACCACCCATGTTGATCAATGAGGTTGCTGCTGCCACTACTGGAAGAAGAGAAGAAGACCAGCCAATTTTGGATTCCAGATACAAAGCCTAGGAAGGATTAAACAATTTACAAGCATGGGGAGGCTCTCTTGATTGAAGAACCGGCTGCAGGGCTCTATAAAAGGGGAGCTGCACTCTCAGAATTGGACATCTCTGGCCACCCTTCCAGTTGCCAAAACACACAAAAAAACTCCAGAAGAAGGCAAGAAGGAAGAAGGAACAATAACAACTCAATAAGGAAGCCAAGTTGAAGAACAACCTACCTAGTCACTGCCTCACCTCTATGAGTGAACTCTTTCACTCTCAGGAGTGGTTCAGAACTACACAAGCTTTTTTCTCGTCTCTTGACTGTTAGCATGAACTTTCTCTTATGATGCATACTTCTATGATGTCTGTTGATGTAGTAGATGTAGCATTAATCTGCATGAGTAGCTAAGTAGCTTCCAGGGGTCAATCTTCTCAAGCTATGTTGTAGTTGTAATGCACCGGTTCTGTTCTTTGTTTTGAAGTTGAAAGTTTTTCTACATTCATTTACTTGATCACTTAATTGAATCCATGTTAGAACTAAGGGAGATCTGGAAAGATAAACTTGGTTGACATGAGCATCCATGTAAGCCTGAGATCTTAATGACTTTATAACTGGAATCAATCATTGGAAAATAGATTTCTAAGCTTACAAAGATGACTCTAGGAAAAATGGGAACTGACTTAGAGTTATAAGTGAGCTGAATGAACAAGAACTTAACCATTACAGTGCTGATTATACAACTACTGCATTAGGAAAAGGAGATGAACACCCCTGGCTTTTATTCTCCTGAGTGGCTGTTTCCATTCCCCTGAGTGACACCTTTTCTTTGGTGTATGACTAGAAGGCACCAACGAAGTGAACCAGTTTTTTTATCCAGAAATTGAAGCTACTATACGCAGAGCCAGAGCAGCAAAAAGAAGGCAGAATCGGTTGCAACAGAACTGCCAAGAAGGTTCTTCAGAAATGGCTAACCAAGGTGGTAACCCGGAGAACAATAGGAACCCTTGTGTGGATTAACAAAATCGACCAGAGAGATTGCTTAGAGATTTCTTTATTCCACAAAAAGAAGAAGTCCAATCCCCTTTGGTGTTCCCTGATGTAGAGGCAACCAATTTTGAGCTAAAACCACAGATGATCCAATGGACTCAATCAGCCTACCCGTTCCATGGATTACCTCATGAAGATCCTAATGATCATATCCGAAGTTTCCTGTGTTTATACAGTACTTTTAAAATTCAAGGCTTATCTAATAATGACATTAGACTGAGGTTGTTCCCTTTTACTTTGCAGGATCACGCCCAAGCATGGTTCAATACATTACCCAACAATTCTATCTCCACTTGGGAAGAATTAAGACAATGCTTCCTAACAAAATTCTTCCCACCTGCAAAAGCTGCACAACTCAGAACAACAATAATGAATTTCAAGCAGCATGGAACTGAAACACTCTATGAAGCATGGGAAAGACTGAAGGAAATGATCAGGAAATGCCCTCAGCATGGTTTGGAAGAGCATCTCCAACTGAGCATCTTCTACAATGGGCTGCTACTAACTACAAGAGACTCCCTTGATGCTACAGTTGGTGGTGTGTTTATGATGAAGCCAGTTGATGCAACAAGGCAGTTGCTTGACAATATGACCACCAACCACTCAAGGTGGCAATCTGATCCAAGGGCAAGTGCAAAACAACCAGGAGTGATGGAACTTGACCCCAGTACACACTTGCAAGCACAAATGGCTATTATGATGAATGAAATGATAAAACTCAGGAGTGAGCTGTCCAAATCCAAGGCTGAAGTGTGTGTGTTGTGTGATGGATCTCACAATTTGGATGATTGTCCCTCCAAAATGGAAGATGTCCAGTTTGTCAGGCAGGGCAATGCCGGAGGATTCAACAACTTCAACAATTGGAGAAATCAGCAGCAGCCTAATTGGAACAATGCACCACAAGAAGGGAGCTATCAGAGGCCTACTCAACCCCCAGGATTTCACAGACAAGATGGCCAACCTCCCAATTATCAGAATCAGCAACGTTCTAACCAGCAATACATACCAAGGGAAGATGAATGGATTTCTGTGCAAAATGCAATCAAGAATTTGGCGGTGTCTTGCAAAAGTTTGGAAAATCAGTTGGCTCAGATTGCAAAACAAAATGCTGAAAGACCATCTGGAAGCCTGCCCAGTGATACAGTTGTAAACCCCAAGGGGAACGACCAAGAGCAAGCAAAGGCTATCACTCTCAGAAAAAAAGTGGAAAAAAACTCAACAGCCAAGTGAAAAAGTCATTCCCGTGAGTGACCCTGCAGGTAAGAATGAAACATTTTCTGAGAAAATATCTGATAATGACGATTTGGTTGAACAGGAGCAAGCAACTGAAAAACCTAGAATGGAGCAAATTCAATTCCCAGCACCAATTAAGGAACCACAACAGCCAGCTCCAATCTCACCATATCCGGTAAGACAAAAGAAGGCCAAAATGGATGAAGGGCTCAATAGGTTTATTCAAAACTTTGAAAATGTACCACTTGTTGATGCACTTAAACAAATGCCTAAATACTTCAAGTACTTGAAAGATTTGGTGACCAATAAACCACAAGTACACGACTCTGCTTTTGTCACTCTAAATGAAGAATGTAGTGCAGCTATTCTGAGAAAATTGCCACCTGAGCTAAAAGATCAGGGTAGTTTCACTCTGCCTTGTACGGTAGGAATCAGAGAATTCTCAAAAGCATTACTAGATCTTGGTGCAAGCATAAATCTCATGCCACTGTCTGTATTTAAATCACTTGATCTGGACAAATTTTTGGTACCTACTAACATGACATTGCAGTTGGCAGATAGGTCACTTACCTACCCAAAGGCAATCTACATGACGTTCTTGTGAAGGTTGGTAATTTCGCTTACCCAGCAGACTTTGTGGTTTTGGACATGGAAGAGGACAAAGATGTGCCCATCATCTTGGGAGACCTTTTCTGGCAACAAGTGATGCAATCATTAAGGTGAAAAAGGGAGAAATCACACTGCACTTTGATGGAGAAAAGGTGACCTTCAATATCTTTAAAAATATGAGATATCCTGCTGAAGCCCATAACTGCTACATGGTAAGAAGTGTAGAAGTAGAAGAAGCAGTGACAGAAGAAATACTGCAAGATGATCTCCTCAAGGAACTCTTATGCCCAGACAGTAATGAGGAACAGGAAGGAGGGGATAAGTACAAGATCACTTGCCTGAGTTACCTAAACCACTCCCCCAAGTGGCATCCTAAACAACAACCCTGACTAAGGAAGGAAGATGCCTCAAACCTTCAATTGAAGAACCACCTCCTCTGGAACTTAATCCTCTGCCTTCACATTTGAAGTACGCCTATATTGGAGCAAGTAACACCTTACATGTGATCATTTCTTCTCTGCTTACAGGTACTGAAGAGGATAAGCTGCTAAGAGTGCTGAGGTTGCACAAGGAAGCCATTGGATGGTCAATTGCAGACATTAAGGGCATCAGTCCTTCCATATGTATGCACAAGATCCTACTTGAAGACGATGCCAAGCCAACCATTGAAGGACAAAGAAGGCTCAACCCAGTCATAAAGGAAGCGGTAAAAAAGGATATTATCAAGCTGCTGGACGCTGGAATCATCTTCCCAATATCTGACAGTAAGTGGGTGAGTCCAGTGCAATGCGTGCCCAAGAAAGGAGGAATCACAGTAATAAAAAATGATCTCCAGGAGCTGATTCCTACAAGGCTGAACAACTCATGGAGAGTGTGCATGGACTACAGAAAGCTTAATAAAGCCACAGAAAGGACCACTTCCCCCTTCCCTTTATTGATCAAATGCAAGATAGATTGGCTGGATTCATGTATTACTGTTTCCTTGATGGTTTCTCAGGTTACAACCAGATTGCCATAGATCCCGATGATCAAGAAAAGACGACGTTCACCTGCCCCTATGGCACATTTGCCTTTAAGAGAATGCCATTTGGACTGTGCAATGCACCTGCAACATTTCAAAGATGTATGATGCCCATTTTCTCTGATATGGTGAAGGAAATAATTGAGATCTTTATGGACGACTTCTCGGTTTTTGGTAAGTCGTTTGATGCATGCCTGGACAACCTTGGACTGATCTTGAAGAGATGCATAGAAGCCAACTTAGTCCTCAACTGGGAGAAGTGCCATTTTATGGTAACTGAGGGGATTGTCTTGGGACATAAGATCTCACAGGAAGGAATCGAAGTGGACAAGGCAAAGATTGAAGTCATAGAGAGGCTCAGCCCACCAACCACAGTCAAGGAGTAAGGAGTTTCCTAGGCCATGCCGGCTTTTACAGGAGGTTCATTAAAGATTTCTCAAAAATTTCTAAACCATTATGCAACTTGCTTGAAAAAGACACTGCTTTTATTTTTGATGAATCCTGTTTAAATGCATTTACTGAACTGAAAAAGAAACTCATCTCTGCACTTGTAATCATCACACCTGATTGGTCACAGCTTTTTGAACTAATGTGTGATGCTAGTGATTTTGCAGTAGGTGTTTTACTTGGACAGAGAAGGAACAAGGGGTTACATGTGGTTTACTATGCTAGTAAAACCCTCAACCCTGCACAAATCAACTACACCACTACAGAGAAGGAAATGCTGGCAATTGTGTTTGCATTTGATAAATTTAGGCTTATTTGCTAGGAATGAAAGTCATAGTCTACATAGACCATGCTTCCATCAGGTACTTGATCAATAAAAAAGAGTCTAAGCCTAGGTTGATTCGATGGGTGTTGTTGTTACAGGAATTCGATTTGGAGATAAGAGACAGAAAGGGTGCTGAGAATCAGGTAGCAGACCATCTGTCAAGACTTGAAGAGATTCTAGAAGACACAACTCTAATTTTAGAAAAATTCCCTGATGAGTCACCCTGGCGAGTGACAGGCACACTCATGGGAGTGACATGTAACATGCCTTGGTTTGTAGATTTTGCTAACTTTGTTGCTGCTGGTATTATTCCTCCAGATCTCACCCCTCAACAGTGCAAACGGTTCCTCCATGATGCTCAACTCTACCTATTCAAAAGATGTGTAGACCAGTTGATCAGAAGGTGTATTCTAGAACCTGAGTTCACAGAAGTGTTGCACAAATGCCACAGTTCTCCCTATGGTGGACATTTCAACGGTCAAAGAACGGCAATCAAGGTTCTACAAGCTGGACTGTATTGACCATCTCTGTTCAGAGATGCACATGAATTTGTCAAAAGCTGTGACAGATGCCAAAGGACAGGAAACATTTCCTGGAAGAATGAGATGCCACAGCAGAACATTCTTGAAGTAGAACTGTTTTGATGTATGGGGGATAGATTTCACGGGTCCTTTTGTGTCATCCTTTGGGAACACCTACATCCTACTGGCTGTAGACTACGTTTCAAGATGGATAGAAGCCGTAGCTGCAAAAAATAGTGATGCTAAGACTGTTCTCAGGTTTTTAAAGAAAAACATTTTTTCCAGGTTTGGTACACCCAGGATGATACTCAGTGATGAAGGATCACACTTTTGTAACAAGTCATTTGCAGCCATGGTGAAGAAATATGGGATCAGGCATAGAGTATCAACACCATACCACCCACAATCAAACGGGCTAGCAGAAGTGTCAAACAGGGAAGTGAAAAGAATCCTGGAAAAGGTTGTTAACTCTACCAGAAAGAATTGGTCCTCAAAGTTGGATGAAGCTTTATGGGCATACAGAAAGGCAAAACCCCCATTGGTATGTCCCCGTTCAAATTGGTCTATGGGAAAGCATGCCACTTGCCGGTGGAGTTGGAGCATAAGGCTTACTGGGCAATCAAGGAGTTGAATCTTGATCCAGGAAAAAGCAAGGAACTAAGGCTGATGCAATTGAATGAGCTGGAAGAATTCATACTGGAGGCATACGAATCATCCAGAGTTTATAAAGAGAGAACTAAGGCTTACCATGATCAACACATTGTGAAGAAGGACTTGCAACAAGGACAAGAAGTCTTGTTGTTCAATTCTAGGCTGAAATTCTTTCCAGGGAACTTGAGGTCAAGATGGACCAGCCCCTACAAAATCAACAAGGTTCTAAATCAAGGAGCAGTGGAGATCATGAATCCACAGAATGGCAACACCTTTTTGGTTAATGGTCAGAGGCTTAAACCCTACCTTGGATGGACAGAAGGGAGTAAAGGACAGAACTATCGTGTTCTGGTCCTGAAGGAACTTAACTGAAAACTCTTTTGAAGTCCGGCATGGGACTTTAAACCAATGCGCTTTATGGGAGGCAACCCATCTTTTTTGATTTGGCTTGACTAACTTTTGTGATTATGGCGTTAATTTTGCAGGAACAGAAAGGAATTTCTCATCCCAACTTGATTTCAGAAAGTGCAGAAATGTCAGACACTCAGGTAACTCACTCAGGAGAATGAAAAAAAGGTCACTCAGCTGAGTGAGCCAAGCTTAAGTTACCAATGTAAGTCATTTAAACCCTGACGTCACTCACACAAGTGCGACAACTCACTCGCCTGAATAGGTACAATTGTATAACACCTTCTGCTCTATTCTTTTGGACTTAAAATTTGGAATTTAAGTTTGGGGGGGGGGGGAATTCCCCGAAAGTTTTCAAATTTTTAAAAAAATCCAGCCGATTCTGTTTAATTGCCCTTAGTTAGCCACAACTCGTCCTCTTAATTATGGTAGCATAGAACTCTTCCTCTTCCTTTTCTTCTCTTCCTATGTTTAATTATGGTAGCATAGAACTCTTCCTCTTCCTTTTCTTCTCCTTCCTCATCAAAACTCCTTGGCCTTTTCAAATACCACTTCCCTATGTGAATGTACTGACAATTTCTCTGAGTTTTCAGGCAACTAAGACAAAATTCAGATCCAATCAAAAAACCCCTCTTTCAATTTGCAAATTCAATTTCTAGGGTTTGTACAAAATGCCGCCGGCCAGAAGAAAAGTTGCTGCCCGCAAAAGAGCTTCAAGCACCAGAGTCATAAGCTCCTCTGAAAGCTCATCGGAAAGGCAAAGAGTGCCTACCCCACCACCATCCCCTGTCAGAGAACCTACTCCACCGCGGTCTCCTCAGCCACCAAGGGCTCTGCAAGAACAAGCCCTTGACGCTCTCACAGACGAGTTGGAGCCAAGATTGTTTCCAAGGAAGAAGGGCTGGGATTTCTTTTTGAAGCACATACGGCGGAAAATCATTGCCGAAAGGGGAATCGGTGAAGACTGTGCAACTTTCGCCTATATCAAGCGCCATGGCTGGGAGACCTTCTCCAAACCACTTGTCAAGCCCAGGATTTAGATTGTGCAAGAATTCTATGGCAACTTCAACACTGCCCACAGAGGCAGTGCATTTGTTAGAGCTATCAGCGTCAATTGCAGCACAGAAGCTATTAGGGCCATCTGGAAACTACCAAGAGTCAGCACCGATTACAGGGATGCCATCGCTGCCCTGCATCCGAATCAACCACTGGAACAAGCCGTTCTGTCTAGATTGGCAAAAGAAGGCACAAGCTGGGAGATGGATGATCAAGAAAACCCTCAGGGATTCCCAGCAAATGCATTACAGGCGCCTGATCTGAATTTGTGGCACTATTTCATCTGCTGCAATTTGATGCCAACATCCTACACTGCTAAGGTCACCTATGAGATGGCTATGCCATTGTCACAGACACACCATTTGATGCAGCCTCAGTCATCAGAGATCAACTAACCAGATGCATCACTGACCCAAAGGTGAAGAGCTGGTATTTTCCAGTTATGATCACAATGCTTTGCAGAAGAGCAGGGGTCGCATTTTTGAGCACAGACAATGAAAGCAGCCTCCAACAACCCTTGAAGCTAGCTAAATTGGACCAGAGACCCCCAGGTGCATCGTCCTCAGGACAAGCAGCATCCACTCCCACTTCGGCTGGACAGTTGAGGCAGAGAGATTTCAACAAGTAGACCAAAGTTCATCCTGGATTATGTCCACCAGTGCCAGATGAGGACTGAGCGATTCCTACAGGAAATGCACAAGTGCATTGGATGCCCTAAAAATTTCCCATTGCCGCATGATCCACCAGCCCATCCACTCCATGGCATGCCTCCATGAACACTCAGGGAAGTGTTGTTCTAATGCCCCTAATCAACAATTTACTTTTTGTGTAAAATGATGAACTCTTTTAATTTTTGTGGTTTTTATTTGTTTTCTGTTTGATGTGTTTTGCCGTGTTTGTTTTGTTAAGCATTGAGGGCAATGCTTAGAATTAGTTTGGGGGAATAGTAGAATAGTATTAGTATTGTTGTCAGGTTTTTAAATTCAGGCCCCTTAGGTTCATGTCTAGATGGAGTCAGTAAATTTTTTGGAATAAAATGAAAACTTATAAAAAAAGGAGCTGTCAAAAGTCTAGGAGGATAATGGCTTTAAAAAAATTTTGCTAAAACACTTTTGATGCTGAGTCTGATGCATGAAGTGAAAATGGCTGACACTCACTCACACACATGAACAATGCCACTCGTGGAAGTGACTGCCTAGAACATAAATTCTAAAATTTGGCATGACTAATCCACTGTTGTGATCTGTGTCTAGTTCTGAGCTACAAGTAGATGAGAAATGCTGTAAACCTGAGACTCCCTTTGTCGTATCCAGTCACAGCTTGTTTTTCTGAAAAAAAAAAAAAAAGAGAAATTAGGAAGTGGATCAACTGAAACCTTAGGGGTAACAGCAAGGAACCACCACAAAAAGTTCCAAACTGTGGAGTAATAAGGGTTGAGGTATAAGGCAATGGAGAGATAAGGTTGAATAACACCCCTCCCAAAGGTGTAAGGTTGGTCCATTTACATTCAAAAAAAAAAAAAACAGACAGAAAGGCTGTGAAGGAAGTCCATGACTGAAGCCTCAATAGGTAAATCAAGTCAAAGTAACTTGGGCAAAACCAGATCACAATATGACCACCACACGCTGAAACCGGTTAACTTAGAATGGATTGATAGGTTGGGCATAACTGACACTTGTGGCATGTGTTCTAATTTCATGTGAAGGTTGGCTGTTTGACTCTGGATTGCAGAAAGATTTGATGTCTGTAAGTGTAAGTTTTCTTTACTTGAATCTGAGACAAAAGGTTGACAGCCCCTATCCAGTTTGTGTTTGTATTGTTGTTTTTATGTTCAGTGTCACATGCCTGAGTGAGAATCCTCACTCAGGGGAGCAAGTCAGTCTTTAGTCATTTTGACAATGTTGTTTTCCCTGTTTCTTATGTATAATTCTGAAGTGCCAGCAAGAGTTTAGTTCTTTTTTGCTTGAGAATAAGCAACTCTTCAAGTTTGGGGGAGTTGATAATGGTTTATTTGTTACATAAAAGCATCACAATTAACTCTGAATTTAGTAAGAAATTAGGGGTATTTCTCAATAATAGTGCATTTCACTTAACTAGTTTTTTGTGTTTTCTATTAGGATAGGACTTGATTGAACACTTGCTGAAAATTGGGGCCAAAGGAACAAATTGTGGGCTGCTGATACAATTTTTTCTGAGCTGGTCGAAAAAAAAGCACTCCCAAAACACAAAGCATCTTGCCATTAATGAGTCTGTCTCTCATTTGAATTCCAAGGGGCATGCTTGTCTCTTGGCCGAAATTCCAACCACCCATGCTGATCAATGAGGTTGTTGCTGCCACTATTGGAAGAAGAGAAGAAGACCAGTCAATTTTGGATTCCAGACACAAAGCCTAGGAAGGATTAAACAATTCACAAGCATGGGGAGGCTCTCTTGATTGAAGAATCGGCTGCAGGGCTCTATAAAAGGGGAGCTGCACTCTCAGAATTGGACATCTCTGGCCACCCTTCCAGTTGCCAAAACACACCGAAAAAAACTCCAGAAGAAGGCAAGAAGGAAGAAGGAACAGCAACAACTCAATAAGGAAACCAAGTTGAAGAACAGCCTACCCAGTCACTGCCTCACCTCCATGGGTGAACTCTTTCACTCTCAGGAGTGGTTCAGAACTGCACAAGCTTTTTTCTTGTCTCTTGACTGTTAGCTTGAACTTCGTTTTATGATGCATACTTCTATGATGTCTGTTGATGTAGTAGATGTAGCATTAATCTGCATGAGTAGCTAAGTAGCTTCCAGGAGTCAATCTCCTCAACCTTTGTTGTAGTTGTTGTAATGCTCCGGTTCTGTTCTTTGTTTTGAAGTTGAAAGTTTTTCTACATTCATTTACTTGATCACTAAATTCAAACGGTTCTGTTCTTTGTTTTGAAGTTGAAAGTTTTTCTACATTCATTTACTTGATCACTAAATTCAATGCATGTTAGAACTAAGGGAGACCTGGAAAGATAAACTTAGTTTGGATTGTTTCAACTTCAACTTATGACATAGAGGTAACAGTCTATGGTTTAACTAAGATAGGAATATACTTAGTTGACATGAGCATCCATGTAAGCCTGAGATCTTAATGACTTTATAATTGGAATCAATCATTGGAAAATAAATTGCTAAGGTCGCAAAGATGACTCTAGGAAATATGGGAACTGACTTAGAGTTATAAGTGAGCTGAATGAACAAGAACTTAACCATTACAGTGTTGATTATACAACTACTGCATTAGGAAGAGGAGATAAATACCCCTGGCTTTTATTCCCTTGAGTGACTGTTTCCATTCCCTTGAGTGACACCTTGTCTAAACTGGTAGTCTTTTAACAACAAATTTGGTAATTAGCTGTCCTCGTGGGATCGACCTAGCTTCCATTATCTACAAAAATCACAATCTAAGCTAGTAATATTTTTGGTGAACTCGGCACGCACCACTTTCCACCACCTAAGGCAACACTTTTAGAACTGCAATCATGACGTTCCTGCAACGTCTTGATGAAACATTATATGATTCTTGGGAAAGATTCAAGGAGCTGCTGAGGAAATGTCCACAGCATGGAATTGAGGAATATATGAGGTTAGACATTTTCTACAATGGTCTAACCCAGTCCTCCAGAGATTCTCTCGATTCCTCTGCTGATGGAGCATTCATTAAGAAGAATGTGGAAGACGCAACCCAGCTGTTGGAGAATATGGCAACCAACCACTACAGATGGCAATTAGATCCCAGAGCTTTGCCCAAGAAGGTTGGCGTATTTGAAGTTGATACATCTACACCTATGCAAGCCCAACTCTCCCAGCTCTTAAATCAGATGGCCAAAGTTGAAGCTCGCATTGCCAAGTCACAAATTGACTTGTACGAGTCATGCTTTGGTCTACATAACATTGATAACTATTATGAGTTGATGGACTCAGCTCAATTTGTTCGCAAGAACAACGCGGGTGGTTTCAATCCGTACAACAACTGGAGAGGACAGCAAGGCAACTGGAACAACAATCAGCAACAACGCAGCTACCAAAGGCCTGACAAACTACCTGGTTTTCAAAAACCAGAATGAAGCTTAAAAGAAAGTGATATGGTGGAGCTTAAGACTATGATTAAGTATTTGCGAGCTAGGCAACGTCAACTGGAGGCAAGGTTGAGTCATAATGAGAAGCTATGTGCAGAATGTTTGGCAGGAAGTTTGCCAAGTGATACTGTGGAAAACCCAAGGCCAGCTCAGCAAGAACAGGCCAACGTTGTATCACTTCGCAGCGGGAAGAAACTCACTCCCATAAGTGAGATGCTCACCCCAGCACCTGCAGCTGTACCTGAGGAAGCTGAAGATGTTATTGACCTTACTATGGAGAAAGAAGATGCAGTGGATCCAAAGGGGCA
This sequence comes from Oldenlandia corymbosa var. corymbosa, assembly GCA_949775105.1. Taxonomy (NCBI): domain Eukaryota; kingdom Viridiplantae; phylum Streptophyta; class Magnoliopsida; order Gentianales; family Rubiaceae; genus Oldenlandia; species Oldenlandia corymbosa. Next base: position 19,267,781 of record OX459118.1, on the reverse strand, counting down.
TTGCACAACATAACCAGACTTGACAGGGGAGGCTCAATCTCCATCTCCCCAGATCAGCCTGAGATACCAATACCCCCGTATCCACTCAAACAAGTTAGGAAGAAGACTTCAGAAACAGCTATCAATATTTTCATGAGCAATCTGGAGAGCTTATACATCAACATTCCATTGATCGATGTTCTGAAGCAAATGCCAAAGTATTTCAAGCACTTGAAGGAGTTAGTCTCAAACAAGCCAAGGATTCATGATTCATCATTCATAACTTTCAATGAGGAGTGTAGTGCAGCCATTCTAAAGAAGCTGCCAGCAAAGCTCAAAGATCCAGGGAGTTTCACAATTCCCTGCACTGTCAGACATACAGATGAGGACTCAACCATGACATGGCTAAGTTACGTAGATCACGGTCCATAGTGGCCACATAGAAGTCAACTAGCAGAGCTGTTGGATCTAGCCAAGGAAGGAAAAACTTACAAACCTTCTTTGGAAGAACCACCAACTCTGGAGTTGAAGCCACTGCCTGCACATCTTAACTATGTGTACCTGGGAGATAAAGAGACCTTGCTTGTGATTATCTCAACATCATTAACTGAGACAGAGGAAGTTAAGCTGATGAGAGTTCTGAAGATGCACAAGGAAGCTATTGGTTGGACCATAGCTGATATCATAGGCATCAGCCCATCCATCTACACTCACAAAATCCTGCTCGAAGAGGAAGCAAAGTCAAGTATAGAAGGTCAAAGGAGGTTAAATCTAGCCATGAAAGAAGTAGTGAAGAAGGAGTTCATCAAGTTGTTGGATGCAGGGATCATATGCCCTATATCTGATAGTACTTGGGTGAGCCCAGTTCAGTGTGTTCCAAAAAAAAGTGGGATGATAGTGGTAAAGAATGATTAGGATGAACTCATCCCAACTAGAGTGGTCAATGCTTGGAGAGTTTGCATGGATTACAGGAAGCTCAACAAGGCCACCAGGAAGGATCATTTTCCACTGCCATTCATCGATCAGATGTTGGACAGACTAGCTGGATATACCTATTATTGTTTCCTGGATGGATATTCAGGATACAACCAAATAGTTTTTGCTGCTGAAGACCAAGAGAAGACCACATTTACATGTCCTTATGTTATGGCACTTTTGCTTTCAGAAGGATGCCATTTGGTCTGTGCAATGCACCAGCAACCTTCTAGAGGTGCATGATGGCTATCTTCTCAGACATGGTGGAAGACATCATTGAAATTTTCATGGACGACTTCTCTGTTTTTGGGAAGACTTATGAAGAATGTCTGGAAAACCTGAGTAAAGTGTTGCAAAGGTGTATTGAGATGAATCTAGTCTTGAGTTGGGAGAAATGCCAGTTCATGGTGTTAGAGGGCATTGTTCTAGGCCACAGAATTTCTGAAAGGGGTATTGAAGTTGATAGAGCCAAGATAGAGGTGAAAGAAAAACTCACACCACCAACAACACTTCGTGGAGTGAGAAGTTTTCTTGGCCATGCAGGTTTCTACAGGAGATTTATCAAGGACTTCTCAAAAATATCCAAGCCCTTGTGTAATCTTCTGGAGAAAGATGTTGCATTCATCTTTGATGAGTCTTGTGTGAAGGCCTTTGAAGAGCTCAAGGGGAATCTTATTTATACCCCTGTGATAGTCACACCTGATTGGACTCAGCCATTTGAAATAATGACTGTTGCCAGTGACTTTGGGGTGGGAGTTCTGCTAGGCCAGAGGAGAAACAGAGTGTTGCATGTTGTCTACTATGCAAGCAAGACTCTGAATGCAGCCTAGGTCAACTATTCAACCACAAAGAAGGAGATGCTGGCTATAGTGTTTGCTTTTGACAAATTCATATCCTACTTGTTGGGAATGAAAGTCATAGTATACAATGATCATGCAACCATAAAGTATCTGGTCACAAAGAAAGATTCAAAGCCAAGGTTGATTAGGTGGGTTTTGTTGGTGCAAGAATTCGACATTGAGATCAGAGACAAGAAGGGCATCCAGAATCAAGTAGCATATCATATGTCAAGGCTGGAGAATGCACCAGAAGATCTTGAGCCAATAGCTGAAGCATTTCCTGATGAACGACTTTGCCACATAGTGTTTAAACCGAGGCCATGGTTTGCTGATTATGCTAACTATGCTGTCTCAAGGATTGTTCCTGATGGACTTAGCTGGCAGCAGAAAAAGAAGTTCATCCGTGACGCAAAGCAGTACTACTGGGATGAATCATTCTTATTCAGGAAGTGTGTGGATCAACTGATCAGACGATGTGACGGAGACCATCGAGCCAACCTAATGGAGAGGGACAAGTTGCTGCCAATAATGGAGAGGACGAGTAAGTTGAGGTCGTGAATGCTAATGGAGGATCTAAAGATGCTGCTTTAAAGAATAATTCTTACATCCGTGATCCACTCTCAAACATTGTTGGACCAATGACTCGTGCTAGACACAAGAGGATGGATGAATCACTTAATAGTCTAATCACTACTAAATGGGCTAAGAAAGAAATTAAGCTTGAGGATTACAAGCCCAAGACTATTAATTTGTTGCAAGTGACACCAAATGGACTTGGCCATTTGGAGAGAAGGAATTTCGGCCCTCAATCCAAAGGAGAGACCACCGGCCACACTCCTTATGAAGGTCGAATGGATCCCTAAAGTTTAGGAATGTGATCATTCAAATTTTATCTCTTTGAAGGATAATATTTGGGATGATTCCTTTTTATCTTATTGTTTACGAGTTTCATTACAATAAGGAGTCAACTTATTGTTGTCTACTCCACCGTTAGATGAAGGCTACATCAAGATGGATGGCTAAGATCACTCTACAAAGAAGATGATGATACAGTTTTACTCAAGGGAGATTCTATCCATTGGAATCTTTTTATGAGATTATCTCTTTGTATTTTGAGTTTTAATTAATTCCCACATCGTCTTAAATGTCTTAAGACTATTAAAAGTGTCTAGGTTCGTTATCTTATCACTTTAGATAATAAGGAGTTTTTAGAATTTGATTTGATTTCAAATTCTAAGAGATAGGAATAGAGATGAAAAGTTGTGTTCTTCCTCTACTCCTTGGGAAGAAAATTCGGCCACCCCCTCTATAAATAGGGACTGAATTTCTCTTGTCCAACACATTGTGTCATTGATATTTTCTTGAGTGAGATCAAATTGGTTAGGATTTTATTCCTTTCGTAGAGTTGTTGTGAGGACTTCTTTCTTTAGTCGTTGCATATGTGTTGTGACAATTATTAGACTTATCTATCTTGTTTCGTTCACTTGATAGTGGCATAATTAGCATTGGATCTTTCGAATTTTGGTTCTTAAGCTCATAGATCTCATATCTATTGGGTTTTCCTTCACAATTTTCCAAGGGGTCTCTACTTGGTTAGAAATAGCTCTCTTCATTTTTGATTTGGGTTGTTCTACCATTAAACTCGTGAATTGATCCACGTGAGATCAAATAACTTTCTTTGTTTTTTTTCGTGTGTTTTTGTGTCATTACATCCGAATTCCCCAAATTCTGCTGCCTACAAATCTCTATCTTTTCGAATTAGTAAAGTTGATCTTTCCTTAAGATAGATTTTGTCACGGATTGCTATCATTTTGGTTATCAGAGCCTTCTTATGGTTTTACCATAGTTGGCATATTTGTTTATAAGGGCCATAATTGGTATATCAAGAGTCATCTTTGGTTATCATAGTTGGTCCCCAAATTCAAGTTTCTTGATCTTTCTTATTTTCGAATTTTCCTCTCCCAAAAGAGGGTATTCGTAATATTTTGTTTTTTAGTTGTTCACCACTTGGACAATTCCTTTTAGTTTCGTGCCTTTAGTTTTGTTATCATCCAAAAGCAAACCTTCGTGATTAAGGTTGATATATATCTCTCGATCCAAGATCTCCATATTTAGGGTGATTGATGTTCATTCATTCATTGTTGAACGAGCTTTTGTGTTTAAGGTGTTTGTTTGATTTGGCCGTATAAAAAAAAAGTATTGTTTGAGTCTAGGGTTCTTCTCAGCCGGGCCTATATTACAAAAAAACAAGAAAAGAAATAGCCGTGCAAAAACAAAAATCAAGACGGCATAGAAGAAAAGGTGTCTTCTTTGATAAGGTACATTAAAGATTGCCTTACATTAGGAGATTTCAAGAGTTGGAAGTGAAGTTGGAAAGAATCTTCTTGAGCAGGTATATTCAAAGTTTATATCTATCTAAGAAGGTTAGATAAAGTTGAGTTTGATTGAGAGTCTTTCTTGCTATTTAATTGCCTATATATTCTCTCAAAAGATTCCCTTAAGATAAGATAGAATTTTATTGGATAAAATCTTATCTTATTGGATAAAACCTTATCCTTATCTTATCTTGAAAATAGGATAAAATCTTATCCTTATCCTATAAGAGTTTGAGTTTGAGTCGGAATCTGAGATATAATCTGAGTTTGCTTATACTTCTAAAGCAAAAGCCATATTTTTCTCCAAACAGTTGAACGAGATTCGTGTTCTCCCTCGTTCTTTTTTGGGAATTTCCCTAAATTTGCTCTACGTGCTAATTGATTTTGTCTGTTTTTGAGTGTTTTATTCGAGTGGATTGTTTAATCAATTATTGTTGTGCATATTGCTATTACCTAAACATTGAAGCCGATCCGGAACTTTACCAAAGGTCTTTGAGTGGTAAAAGGCTTGAGTATTTTTCTTTCTTTTCCACTTTGATATTGGGACAAAAAGCCAAATAAATCCCAAAGAGAGCATACAAGAGGTGAGTTGTGTGTGATACTACCAAAAGGGGGGAAAAGTAAAAGATCATTGGTTAAGGGAAGTGAGATAGGAACATTTTCTACTAACATCCTATATACTTGTTTGTTCTATGATCTAAAAGGATGTCATTTGGAGATGATAATGAGCAAAGAGATGACCGCTCTCAAGATGCTATGCGAGAAACTCTTGCTAGATTGTATAATGTTACTACTCAATTATGTAGTAGAATACAAGATCTAAAACTAGACGTTCGCAATGGTCGCGCTCAAGGTAATGAAGGTAATGAAAATTTTAATAGAGCTCATCGTGTTGTCAATAGGAATGATCCTTGTAAACTTGGTAATTTCAAAGTTAAAATTCCTAAATTTAGTGGTACTAATGACCCTGAAGCCTATCTTACATGGGAAAAGAAGATAGAGCGTGCTTTTTCATTGCAGGATTATGATGATTCTAAGAATATTAGAATGGTCGTATACCAATTCAATAACTAGGTTTCAGAATGGTGGGACCATGTTGTCAAGGATAGGAAGCTCTATGATGAGGATCCCGTATCCACATGGGAAGAAATGAAGAGACTCATGCGCAAAAGGTTTGTTCCCTCTTATTATTATCAAGATTTCTGTAACAAATTCAAAGTGTTTCATAGGGAACCAAGTCTGTTGATGAGTACTATCGAGAGCTAGAGTTGGCATTGATACGTGCAAATATTAAAGAGGAGCCTGAAGCTATGATGGCAAGGTTTCTAGGAGGACTTAACAAAAACATTGCCGATGTTGTGGAGAGATGTTAGACAAGGCTAGGATTGTGGAGAGACAATTGGCAGAAAAGAAGTCAGATTCACATAAGTCTTCTACACCATGGAAGAAAGATGATTCAAAGTTTGAAAAGGGAAGTAGTTCTAATGTTTCTAATACTTCTAATATTCCTAAACCATCTTCTAATGTTAAGAATTCTACTTCATCTAGTAATACTAACAAAGTCAGAACCAGAGATGTTACTTGTTTCAAATGTCAGGGACGAGGACATATAGCTTCTGATATTCTGACTTTAAAGACTATGATCCTTGAAGAGGATGAAAGTTTTGAAAGTGAAACAGATGAAGAAGATGACGAGATGCCAAGAGTTGTTGAAGAAGTCGGGAAAGAAGTTGTAGAGATTGATACGGAGGCTGGACAAGTGTTTGTCAATTTAAGAGCATAAACTCAAGTAGCTGAAGATGATCAACAAAGGAATAATATTTTCCATACTAAGCGTCGAGTTAAGGACAAGGTATATTGAACTATTATAGATCTAGGATCGTGTACTAACGTTGCTAGTTCATACCTTGTAGATAATCTGAAGTTACCTACTATCAAGCATCCGACACCCTATCGGTTGCAATGGTTGCATGATTGTGGCAATGTTAGAGTCACTAGGCAAGTGAATGTACCATTCTCTATTGGAAAATATGATAATGAAGTACTTTGTGATGTGGTACCTATGGAGGTAAGTCACCTACTTTTAGGACGACCATGGGGGTATGTTGAAGAGTAAACCATGATAGATACACAAACAAGTATTCGTTTGTGATGAATGGTCGTAACTGTACCCTGTCACCTCTTTCACCTCCTCAAGTTCATAAATGTAATCTGAGAATTATTCAAGAGAGAGAGAGACAAAGGAAATAGAAGAGTCCTAATGATGAATCTACTTTGGACGTTTCAAAGAGATCTCCAAATGGTCTACACATTCGAGAGCCAGTGGGCAAAAATTTCTTCGCTAGTCCCAAATCGGTGGAGAATTTTTTTGTAAAAGGAACAGATATGAGTTTAATGCTTTTCCGTGATAATTCTGTTTTATTAACCAAAGTTCCTAGCAATTTCCCTAAGGTGTTTCAAAAGCTACTTCAAGAGTACGAGGACATATTCCCCAAGGAGTTGCCTAATGAACTTTCTCCTATACAAGGAGTAGAACATCAAATTGATCTAATTCCTGGCGCAGTCATTCTGAATAGACTTGCCTACAGAGCAAATCCTGAGGAAACAAAGGAACTACAAAAGCAAGTTGAAGAACATCTTGCTAAAGGTCAAATTCGAGAATCTCTTAGCCCTTGTGCTGTTCCTGTTTTACATGTGCCTGAGAAAGATGGTACGTGGCGTATGTGCATAGATTATCATGCAGTTAATAAGATAACTATTAAGTATAGACATCCAATCCCTAGATTAGATGATATGCTTGAAGATCTTTATGGTGCTACTATCTTTTCTAAACTGGATTTAAAATTTGGTTACCATCAAATAAGAGTTAGACAAGGAGATGAATGGAAAACAGCTTTCAAAACAAAATTTGGTTTGTATGAGTGGTTCGTGATGCCTTCTGGGTTAACTAATGCTCATAGTACTTTCATGAGATTAATGAATCATGTTTTGAGGCATTGTATTGGTAAGTTTGTTGTTGTATACTTTGATGATATCTTAGTATATTCTAAAAACTTACAAGACCATGTCGAACATCTGAGAATTGTTTTGCAAACATTGAGAGAAGAGAAACTTTATGCTAACATGCCTAAATGTTCATTTTGTGTAAAGGAAGTTGTGTTTCTTGGTTTCATTTTTAGTGGAAAAGGAATTCATGTTGATGAATCTAAAATACAAGCTATTAAGGATTGGCCTATGAACCAATGTGACACAAGTGAGATATTTTCATGGTTTGGCTAGTTTTTATAGAAAGTTTGTTAAAGATTTTTCGACTAAAGCTGCCCCTTTAAATGAATTGGTTAAAAAGGAAGTTAAATTTATTTGGAGTCCAGCCCAAGAGAAATCTTTTAATGACTTAAAACGAGACCTTTCTAGTGCCCCTGTTTTAGCATTGCATCATTTTAACAAAACATTTGAGTTAAAATGTGATGCTTCTGGTATTGGTATTGGTGCTGTTTTAATGCTCGATAAACGTGCTATAGCTTTCTTTAGTGAAAATTTAAATGGAGCTTGTCTTAATTATCCCACTTATGACAAGGAATTCTATGCTGTGTTTCGTGCATTAGAGATTTGGCAATATTATTTGTTGGCTAAAGAGTTTATAATTCATACTGATCATTAATCTCTAAAGCATCTTAAATCACAAAACCATCTAAGTAAAAGACATGCAAAGTGGGTTGCATTAATTGAAACATTTCCTTATGCTATCAAGTGTAAAAAGGAAAAAGACAATGTTGTTGCCGATGCTTAATCTAGACGTTACACTCTGTTAACTTCTTTAGATGTAAAATTGATGGAATTTGAGTTTATTAAAGATCTATATTGTGAAGATATTGATTTTGCTAATATTTTCAATGCTTGTGAGCAAAGTGCTTTTGAAAAGTTTGATAGACATGAAGGTTATCTATTTCGAGAAAATCGACTTTGTGTGCCTAAGTGTTCACTTCGAGAACTTTTGATATACGAGGTGCATAGTGGAGGTTTAATGGGACATTTTAGTGTGCCGAAGACTTTGGATGTGCTCCAAGAGCATTTCTTTTGGCCCAAAATGAAATATGATGTTCAGAGTATCATTAATCATTGTGTGGAGTGTAAACAACCGAAGTCTAAATCGCTTCCTCATAGACTTTACACACCATTGCCTATCCCTACACAACCTTTGATGGACATATCTATGGAATTTATATTAGACTTACATAGAACTCAAAGAGGTATGGATTCTATCTTTGTAGTTGTGGATAGATTTTCTAAAATGTCGCATTTCATTGCTAGAAGAAAAACAAATGATGCACGTCATGTTGCGCATTTTTTTATGAAAGAAATAGTGAGACTTCATGGTGTGCCAAGAACAATTGTTAGTGGTAGGGATGTTAAGTTCCGTAGCTACTTTTGGAAATCGTTGTGGGACATCAGTTTTCGGTTGGGTACTAAGTTGTTATTTAGCACAACTAGTCATCCACAAATTGATGGTCAAACTGAAGTGATGAATCGTACTTTAGGAGCTGTCCTAAGAGCGATCATCAAAAGTAATTTGAAGAAATGGGAAGAGTGCTTACCTATTGCTGAATTTTCTTATAATAGAATTGTTCACTCTTCCACTCAGTTTTCACCTTTTGAAATTGTCTATGGTTTTAATCCATTAACTCCTTTAGATTTATCACCTTTACCTTTGAACAATCTGATTAGTTTGGATGGAGGCAAGAAAGCTGAGACAATCAAGAGATTTCATGAGAAACTTCGCCTCAATATTGAGAGTAGGACTCAACAATATGTAAAGTCGGTGAATCGTGGTCATAACGAAGTTGTAACAAGGTGATTTGGTTTGGGTACATATGAGAAAGAGAGGTTTCCAAACTCTAGGAAATCGAAGTTACATCCTCGTGCAGATGGACCTTTTCAAGAAGTGTCAAGAGTCAACGACAATGCTTATAAACTCACGCTACCAGGTGAGTATGGTGTTTGTGCTACATTCAATGTTTCTGACCTATCTCCTTTTGATTTTGATGAAGGTGTGAATTCGAGGACGAATTCGCTTAGAGAAGGGGAGGATGATGGAGACCATCGAGCTAACACTAATGGAGAGAGACATGTTGCTGCCAATAATGAAGAGTACGAGCAAGTTGAGGTCGTGAATGCTAATGGAGAATCTAAAGATGTTGCTTTAAAGAATAATTCTTACATCCGCGATCCACTCTCAATCATTGTTGGACCAATGACTCATGCTAGACGCAAGAGGATGGATGAATCACTTAATAGTCTAATTACTACATGGGCAAAGGAAGAAATTAAGCTTGAGGATTACAAGCCCAAGATTATTAATTTTTTGCAAGTGACACCAAATGGACTTGGCCATTTGGAGAGAAGGAATTTCGGCCCTCAATCCAAGGAGAGACCGCCGGCCACACTCCTTATGCAGGTTGAATGGATCCCTAAAGTTTAGGGATGCGATCATTCACATTTTATCTCTTTGAAAAATAAGGCTTTATCTCTTGAAAGGATAATATTTGGGATGATTCATTTTTATCTTATTGTTTTCGAGTTTCATTATAATAAGGAGTCAACTTATTGATGTCTACTCAACCGTTGGATGAAGACTACATCGAGATGGATGGCTAAGATCACTCTACAAAGAAGATGATGATAGGGTTTTACTCATTGGAGATTCTATCCATAGGAATCGTTTTATGAGATTATTTCTTTGTATTTTGAGTTTTAATTAATTCCTACATCGTCTTAAATTTCTTAAGACAATTAAAAGTGTCTAGGTTCATTATCTTATCACTTTAGATAACTAGAAGTCTTTAGAATTTGATTTGATTTCAAATGCTTAGAGATAGGAATGGAGATGAAAAGGTGTGTTCTTCCTCTACTCCTTGGGAAGAAAATTCGGCCACCCCCTCTATAAATAGCGACTGAATTTCTCTTGTCCAACACACATTGTGTCATTGATATTTTCTTATGTGAGATCAAATTGGTTAGGATTTTATTCCTTTCGTAGAGTTCTTGTGAGGACTTTTTTGTTTATTTGTTGCATATGTGTCGTGACAATTATTAGACTTATCTATCTTGTTTCGTTCACTTGATAGTGGCATAATTAGCATTGGATCTTTCGAATTTTGGTTCTTAAGCTCATAGATCTCATATCTATTGGGTTTTCCTACACAATTTTCCATGGGGACTGTAGTTGGTTAGAAATAGCTCTCTTCATTCTTGATTTGGTTTGTTCTACCATTGATCTAGTGAATTGATCCACGTGAGATCAAATATCTTTTCTTTGTTTGTTTTCGTGTGTTTTTGTGTCATTACATCCGAATTCTCCAAATTCTGCTTCCTACAAATCTCTATCTTTCGGAATTAGCAAAGTTGATCTTTCCTTAAGATTTGTTTTGTCACAGATTGCTATCATTTTGGTTATCAGAGCCTTCTTATGGTTTTACCATAGTTTGCATATTTTTTTATAAGAGCCATAATTGGTATATCAAGAGTCATCTTTCGTTATAAAAGTTGGTCCCAAAATTCGGATTTCTTGTTCTTTCTTATTGTCGAATTTTCCTCTTCCAAAAGAGGGTATTCGTAATATTTTATTTTTGAGTTGTTCACCACTTGGACAATTCCTTTTAGTTTCGTGCCTTTCGTTTTGTATCATCCAATAGCAAACTTTGGTGATTGGGGTTGATATATATCTCTTGATCCAAGATCTCCATATCTTGGGGTGATTGATGTTCATTCATTCATTGTTGAAGGAGCTTTTGTGTTTAAGGTGTTTGTTTGATTTGGCCGTATAAAAAAAAAGTATCGTTTGAGTCTAGGGTTCTTCTCAGCCGGCCCTATATTACAAAAAAAAAAAAAAATTAGCCATGCAAAAAGAAAAATCAAGACGGCATAGAAGAAAATGAGTCTTCTTTGATAAGGTATATTAAAGGTTGCCTTATATTAGGAGATTTCAAGAGTTGGAAGTGAAGTTGGAAAGAATCTTCTTGAACTGGTATATTCAAAGTTCATCTCTATCTAAGAAGGTTAGAGAAAGTTGAGTTTCATTGAGAGTCTTTCTTGCTATTTAATTACCTATATTCTCTCAAAAGATTCACTTAAGATAAGATAGAATTTTATTGGATAAAATCTTATTTTATTGGATAAAACCTTATCCTATCTTATTGGATAAAACCTTATCGTTATCTTATCTTGAAAATAGGATAAAATCTTATCCTTAACCTATAAGAGTTTGAGTTTGAGTCGGAGTCTGAGATATGATCTAAGTTTGCTTATACTTCTAAAGCAAGATCCCTATTTTTCTCCAAACACTCGAACAAGATTCGTGTTCTCCCTCGTTCTTTTTTTGGAATTTCCCTAAATTTGCTCTACGTGCTAATTGATTTTGTCTGCTTTTGAGTGTTTTATTCGAGTGGATTGTTTAATTAATTATTGTGGTGCATATTGCTATTACTTGAACATTGAAGCCGATCCGGAACTTTACCAAAGGTCTTTTAGTGGTAAAAGGCTTGAGTGTTTTTCTTTCTATTCCACTTTGATATTGGGGCAAAAAGCCAAATAAATCCCAAAGAGAGCATACAAGAGGTGAGTTGTGTGTGATACTACCAAAAGGGGGGAAAAGTAAAAGATCATTGGTCAAGGGAAGTGAGGTAGGAACGTTTTCTACTAACATCCTATATATTTGTTTGTTCTATGATCTTAAAGGATGTCATTTGGAGATGATAATGAGCAAAGAGATGACCGCTCTCAAGATGATATACGAGAAACTCTTGCTAGATTGTATAATGTTACTACTCAATTATGAAGCAGAATACAAGATCTAGAATTAGGGGTTCGCAATGGTCGCGCTCAAGGTAATGAAGGTAATGAAAATCGTAACATAGCTTATCGTGTTGTCAATAAGAATGATCCTTATGAACTTGGTAATTTCAAAGTTAAAATTCCTGAATTTAGTGGTACTAAAGACCCTGAAGCCTATCTTACATGGGAAAAGAAGGTAGAGCGTGCTTTTTCAATGCAAGATTATGATGATTCTAAGAATATTAGAATGGACGTATACCAATTCAATAACTATGCTTCAGAATGGTGGGACCATGTTGTCAAGGATAGGAAGCTCTATGATGAGGATCTCGTATCCACATGGGAAGAAATGAAGAGACTCATGCGTAAAAGGTTTGTTCCCTCTTATTATTGTCAAGATTTGTGTAAACAAATTCAAAGTCTTTCACAGGGAACCAAGTCTGTTGATGAGTACTATCAAGAGCTAGAGTTGGCATTGATACACACAAATATTAAAGAGGAGCCTTAACCTATGATGGCAAGGTTTCTAGGAGGACTTAACAAAAACATTGCCGATGTTGTGGAGCTTTCACACTACCTAGATCCAACTGAGATGTTACATAAGGCTAGGATTGTGGAGAGACAATTGGAAAAGAAGAAGTCAGATTCACACAAGTTTTCTACACCATGGAAGAAAGTTGATTCAAAGAAGTATGGTAATTCTTCAAAGTTTGACAAGGGAAGTAGTTCTATTGTTTCTAATATTTCCAATATTTCAAAGTTTGACAAGGGAAGTAGTTCTATTGTTTCTAATATTTCCAATATTTCTAAACCATCTTCTAATGTTAAGAATTCTACTTCATCTAGTAATACTAACAAAGTCAGAACTAGAGATGTTACTTGTTTCAAATGTCAAGGACGAGGACATATAGCTTCTGATTGTCCGACTTTAAAGACTATGATCCTTAAAGAGGATGGAAGTTTCGAAAGTGAAACAGATGAAAAAGATGACGAGATGCCAAGACTTGTTGAAGAAGTCGAGAAAAAAGTTGTGGAGATTGATCCTGAGGCTGGACAAGTGTTTGTCAACCTACGAGCATTACAAACTCAAGTAGCTGAAGATGATCAACAAAGGAATAATATTTTCCATACTAAGTGTTGAGTTATGGACAAGGTATGTTTAACTATTATAGATCCAGGATTGTGTACTAACATTACTAGTTCATACCTTGTAGATAATCTGAAGTTACCTACTATCAAGCATCCGACACCCTATCGGTTGCAATAGTTGCATGATTGTGGCAATCATAGAGTCACTAGGCAAGTGAATGTACCATTCTCTATTGGAAAATATGAGGATGAAGTACTTTGTGATGTGGTACCTATGGAGGTAAGTCACCAACTTTTAGGACGACCATGATGGTATGGTCGAAGAGTAAAACATGATAGATATACAAACAAGTATTCATTTGTGATGAATGGTCGTAACTATACCCTGTCACCTCTTTCACCTCCTCAAGTTCATGAATGTAATCTGAGAATGATTCAAGAGAGAGAGAGAGACGAAGGAAATAGAAGAGTCCTAAAGATAAATCTACTTTGGACGTTTCAAAGAGATCTCCAAATGGTCTACACATTCGAGAGCCAGTGGGCAAAAATTTCTTCGCTGGTCCCAAATCGGTGGAGAAGTGTTTTGCAAAAGAAACATGTATGATTTTAATGCTTTTTCGTGATAATTCTGTTTTACTAACCGAAGTTCATAGCAATTTGCCTAAGGTGTTTCAAAGGCTACTTCAAGAGTACGAGGACATATTCCCCGATGAGTTGCCTAATGAACTTCCTCCTATTCGAGGAATAGAACATCAAATTGATCTAATTCCTCACACAGTCATTCCGAATAGACCTGCCTACAGAGCAAATCCTGAGGAAACAAAGAAACTACAAAAGCAAGTTGAAGAACTCCTTTCTAAAGGTCAAATTCGAGAATCTCTTAGCCCTTGTTTATGTTCTTGTTTTACTTGTGCCTAAGAAAGATGGTACGAGACGTATGTGTTGTCGTGCTATTAATAAGATAACTATTAAGTATAGACATCCAATCCCTAGATTAGATGATATGCTTGAAGATCTTTATGGTGCTACTATCTTTTCTAAAGTGGATTTAAAATTTGGATACCATCAAATAAGAGTTAGACAAGGAGATGAATGGAAAACTGCTTTCAAAACAAAATTTGGTTTGTATGAGTTGTTAGTGATGCCTTCTGGGTTAACTAATGCTCATAGTACTTTCATGAGATTAATGAATCATGTTTTGAGGCATTATATTGGTGAGTTTGTTTTTGTATACTTTGATGATATCTTAGTATATTCTAAAAACTTACAAGACCATGTTGAACATGTGACAATTGTTTTGCAAACATTGAGAGAAGAGAAACTTTTATGCTAACATGCCTAAATGTTCATTTTGTGTAAATGAAGTTGTGTTTCTTGGTTTCGTTGTTAGTACAAAAGGAATTCATGTTGATGAATCTAAAATACAAGCTATTAAGGATCGGCCTGCACCAACCAATGTGACACAAGTGAGATCTTTTCATGGTTTGGCTAGTTTCTATAGAAGGTTTGTTAAAGATTTTTCGACTAAAGCTGCCCCTTTAAATGAATTGGTTAAAAAGGAAGTTAAATTTGTTTGGGGACCATCCCAAGAGAAAACTTTTAATGACTTAAAACGAGACCTTTCTAGTGTCCCTGTTTTCGCATTGCCTGATTTTAACAAAACATTTGAGTTAGAATGTGATGCTTCTGGTATTGGTATTGGTGCTGTTTTAATGCAAGATAAACGTGCTATAGCTTTCTTTAGTAAAAAGTTAAATGGAGCTTGTCTTAATTATCCTATTTATGACAAGGAACTCTATGTTGTAGTTCATGCATTAGAGATTTGGCAGCCTTATTTGATGGCTAAAGAGTTCATAAGCCATACTAGTCATGAATCTCTAAATCATCTTAAGTCACAAAACCGTCTAAGTAAAAGACATGCAATGTGGGTTGCATTCATTGAAACATTTCTTTATGTTATCAAGTATAAAAAGGGAAAAGACAATATTGTTGCTGATGCTTTATCTAGACGTTACACTTTGTTAACTTCTTTAGATGCAAAATTGATGGGATTTGAGTTTATTAAAGATCTATATTGTGAAGATATTGATTTTGCTAATATTTTCAATGCTTGTGAGCAAAGTGTTTTTGAAAAGTTTTATAGACATGAAGGTTATCTATTTCGAGAAAATCGACTTTGTGTGCCTAAGTGTTCACTTCAAGAACTTTTGATATGCAAGGCACATAGTGGAGGTTTAATGGGACATTTCAGTGTGCCTAAGACTTTGGATGTACTCTAAGAGCATTTCTTTCGGCCCAAAATGAAAGCTGATGTTCAGACTATCATTAATTAATGTGTGGAGTGTAAACAAGCAAAGTATAAATCTCTTTCTCATGGACTTCACACGCCATTGCCTATCCCTACACAACCTTGGATGGACATATCTATGGACTTTATATTGGATTTACCAAGAACTCAAAGAGGTATAGATTCTATCTTTGTAGTTGTGGATAGATTTTCTAAAATGTCGCATTTCATTGCTTGCAGAAAAACAGATGATGCAGGTCATGTTGCACATTTGTTTATGAAAGAAATAGTGAGAATTCATGGTGTTCCAAGAACAATTTTTAGTGATAGGGACATTAAGTTCCTCAGTTAATTTTGGAAATCGTTGTGGGGAAATTTGGGTACTAGGTTGTTATTTAGCGAAACTAGTCATCCACAAACTGATGGTCAAACTGAAGTGACGAATCGTACTTTAGGAGCTGTCCTAAGAGCGATCATCAAGATTAATTTGAAGCAATGGGAAGAGTGCTTACCTATTGCTGAATTTGCTTATAATAGAACTGTTCACTCTTCCACTTAGTTTTCACCTTCTAAAATTGTCTATGGTTTTAATCATTAACTCCTTTAGATTTATCACCTTTACCTTTGAATGATCTGATTAGTTTGGATGGAGTTAAGAAAGCTGAGACAATCAAAAGACTTCATGAGAAAGTTCGCCTCAATATTGAGCGTAGGACTTAACAATATGTAAAGTCGGCGAATCATGGCCGCAAACAAGTTTTATTTGAACCAGGTGATTGGGTTTCGGTACATATGAGAAAAGAGAGGTTTCCAAACTCTAGGAAATCGAAGTTACATCCTCGCGGAGATGGACCTTTTCAAGTAGTGTCAAGAGTCAACGATAATGCTTATAAACTCGCGCTACCAGGTGAGTATGGTGTTAGTGCTACATTCAATGTTTCTGACCTATCTCCTTTTGATTTTGATGAAGGTTTGAATTTGAGGACGAATTCGCTTAAAGAAGGGGAGGATGATGGAGACCATCGAGCTAACACTAATGGAGAGGGATATGTTGCTGCCAATAATGGAGAGTACGCGTAAGATGAGGTCGTGAATACTAATGGAGGATCTAAAGATGCTGCTTTAAAGAATAATTCTTACACCCGTGATCCTCTCTCAAAAATTATTGGACCAATAACTCGTATTAGACACAAGAGGATGATTTACTTAATAGTCTAATTACTACTACATGGGCTAAGGAAGAAATTAAGCTCGAGGATTACAAGTGCAAGGGAAAAATTGGCGGATCTACCCAAAGCTTTACATGAGTCGTCAATTCTACCCTATTCTTTTTCGGTTAGCCAATATTACCCTAAACTATTTAAACGTTAGCCGATTTTGTCCAATTTGCTATTTTCCGTCTAAATTAACGGAATTCTATTTGTTTTAATTACAGAAACACCCTAATAGTTTTAAAAATTTATAAAAAGAACCCCAAAAATTTACAAAAATTACAAATTGACTTGGCCATTTGGAGAGAAGGAATTTCGGCCCTCAATCCAAGGAGAGACCGCCGACCACACTCCTTATGGAGGTCAAATGGATCCCTAAAGTTTAGGGATGCGATCATTCAAATTTTATCTCTTTGAAAGATAAGACTTTATCTCTTGAAAGGATAATATTTGGGATGATTCCTTTTTATCTTATTGTTTTCGAGTTTCATTACAATAAGGAGTAAACTTATTGATGTCTACTCAACCGTTGGATGAAGACTACATCAAGATGGATGGATAAGATCACTCTACAAAGAAGGTGATGATAGAGTTTTACTCAACGGAGATTCTATCCATAGAAATCTTTTTATGAGATTATCTCTTTGTATTTTGAGTTTTAATTAATTCCTACATAGTCTTAAATATCTTAAGACTAGTACAAGTGTCTATGTTCGTTATCTTATCACTTAAGATAACTAGGAGTCTTTAGAGTTTGATTTGATTTCACATTCTTAGAGATAGGTGGTGCTTGCCGAGTTCACGAAAAAAAATATTACTAGCTTGGATCATGATTTTTGTAGATAATGGAAGCTAGGTCGATCCCACGAGGACAGCTAATTACCAAATTTGTTGTAAGGAAAAACTACCAGTCAGAAAAAGGTGTCACTCAGGGGAATGGAAACAGTCACTCAGGGGAATGAAAGCCAAGGGTGTCTTCTCCTCTTCCTACTGTTGTAGTTGTTCTCTGAGCACTGTAATGGTTACGTTCTTGTTCATTCAGCTCACCTGTAACTCTAAGTCAGTTCCCATTTTTCCTAGAGTCATCTTTGCAACCTTAACAATCTATTTTCCAATGATTGATTCCAGTTACAAAGTCTTTAAGTTCTTAGGCCTTCAAGAATGCTTATGTCAACTAAGTATATTCCTATCTTAGCTAAAACCATAGACTGTTACCTCTATGTCATAAGTTAAAGTTGAAACAATCCAAACCAAGTTTATCTTTCTAGATCTCCCTTAGTTCTAGCATGCATCGATTTAGTGATCAAGTAAATGAATGTAGAAAAACTTTCAACCATAAAACAAGGAACAAAACCAGTGCTTAACAACTACAACATCAGTTGAGGAGAATAACCCCTGGGAACTGTTTAGCTACTCATATGGATTAATGCTACATCTACTACATCAAAAGACATCATAGAAGTATGCATAGTAAACAGAGTTTAAGCTAACAGTCAAGAGATGAGAAGAAAGTTTGTGCAGTTTTTGAGCCACTCCTGGGAGTGAAAGGGTTCACTCGTGGAACTGAAGAAGAAACTGGGTTGCTACTCTTCAACTTGGCTTCCTCACTGAGTTGTTGCAGCTTCTTCTTCTTTCTTGCCTTCTACCTGGAGTTTTCTGGGTGTTTTTAGCAACTGAAAAGGGTAACCATAAATTGAGATGGATCCCCCATTTGAGAGTGCAGTTCCCTCATTTATAGGGCCTTGCAACCGGTGTCTTCATCATGAGAGCCTCCCCATGCTTGGAGTTGTTTAATCCTCCCAATGTCTTGAGCCTGCAATCCAACTTGGCCGTTCCTTTTCTCTTCTTCCAGCAGTGGCCGTCTTGCTCTCATTGATCAGCAGTGGTGGCTGAGATTGCGGCTGGGGGACAAGCATGCCTCTAGGATGAGGCAAAGTCATTAATGATGAGATGCTTCTTGTCTAAGGGCCTTCTTCTTCGTCCAGTTCAGCAACCTTGCCTCAGCAGCCCATAAATTGTTCCTTTGGCTTCCAATTTTCAGCAATTATTCAATCCAGTCCTTACCTAACAACAACATGAAAACGAGTTTAGTAAATTGCACCAATGTTAAGAAATACCCCCAATTTTTCATCAAATACAAAGTTAATTGTGATGCTTTTATGCAACAATTTAGCCATTATCAACTCCCCCAAACTGGAAGAATTGCTTGTCCTCAAGCGAAACACTAAACTCTTGTTGGCACTTTCAGAATTGCACATAACAAACAGGGGAGACAACATTGTCAAAATGACTGAAGATTGACTTACTCCCCTGAGTGAGGATTCCCACTCTGGTAAGTAACACTAAACAAAGCAACAACCTTAGACACAACTAGATAGGTGCTGTCAACTTTCTGTCTCAGATTCAAGTGAAGAAAACATACATTTAAGGATACCAAATCTTTCTGCAATCCAGAGTCAAACAACCAACCTTCACAGGGAATTAGAATGCATATGCCACAAGTGTTCGTTCATGCCAAACCTACCAATCCATTCTAAGTTTACCGGTTAAACTTTTGGTGGTCACTCTTGTGATCTGGTCTTGCCCAAGTTACTTGACTCGATTTACCTACTGAGACTTCAATCATGGACTTCCTGCACAGCCTTTATGCTTTTTTTTTTTTTTTTTTGATCAATAGATGGGATGTAAATGGACCAACCTACAGGGGTATTATTCAACCTTATCTCTCCACTGCCTTATACCTCAACCCTTATTTCTCCAACAGTTTGGAACTTTTTGTGGTGGTTCCTTGCTGTTACCCCTAAGGTTTCAGTTGATCCATTCCCTAAATTTTTTATTTTTTTTTAGGTGAGCAAGCAGGCTGTGAATGGATACCACAAAGGAAGTCTCAGATTTATGGCATTTTTCATCTAATTGTAGCTCAGAACTAGACATAGCTCACAACAGTGGATTAGTCATGCCAAATTTTAACATTTATGTTCTAGGCAGTCACTTCCACGAGTGGCATTGTTCATGTGTGTGAGTGAGTGTTAGCCCTTCTTCTTTTATGCATCAGACTCAGTATCAAAAAGTGGTTTAGCAAAATTGTTTTTCAAAACCATTATCATCCTAAACTGTTGACAGCTCCTTAGAAGATTTTCATTTTTTGAGAGATATTTTACAGAGTCAATCTAGACATGATCCTAATGGACCTAAATGACAACTGTCCTGACAGTGACCTAACCACAAACTAACTACTTCATTACTACTCCCCCAAACTTATTCTAAGCATTGCCCTCAATGCTTAACAACACCAACCCGTCAACACGCATTACACAGAAAACAAAGAAAAATACAGAAACAACACATTAAACATCAAACAGGAAACAAATAAATTGCTGATTAAGGGAAGCAGAACAGCACTTCCCTGAGTGTTCATTGAGGCATGCCATGGAGTGGGTGGACTGGTGGATCATGCAGCATTGGGCAGTTTTCAGGGCATCCAATGCACTTGTGCATTTCCTGCAGGAATTTCTCCGTCCTCATCTGACATTGGTGGACGTAATCCAGGATGAACCTGGTCTGCTTGTTGAAATCCCTCTGCCTCAATTGTCCAGCTGGATTGGGAGTGGAAGTTGTTTGTCCTGCGAATGAGGCACCAGGGGGTTTCTGGTCTAACTTATGCATCCTTAATGGTTGCTGCAAGTTGCTCTCTGCGTCTGTGTGCAGGAAGGTCACTCGTGCCCTTTTGCACAGCATGGTGACCATAACTGGGAAATACCAGCTCTTCACCTTTGGATCAGTGATGCATCGGGTGAGTTGCTCTCGGATGACTGAGGCTGCATCAAATGGTGTGTCTGTGACAATGACATACAGCAGCAGAGCCATCTCATAGGTGACCTTAGCAGTGTAGGATGTTGGCATCAGATTGCAGCAGATGAAATGTAGCCACAGATTTAAGTCAGGCGTCTGCAACGCGTTTGCTTAAAATCCCAAAGGGTTTTCTTGATCATCCATCTCCCATCTTGTGCCCTCTTTTGCCAATCTGGACAGAATGGCCTGTTCCAGCGGTTGATTTGGATGCAGGGCAGCCAGGGTTTCTCTGTAATTGGTGCTTATTCTTGGTAACTTCCAGATGGCCCTGATGGCCTTTGTGCTGCAATTGACGCTGATGCCTCTGACGAATACTCCATCTCTGGGGGCAGTGTGGAAGTTGCCATAAAATTCTTGCACAATCTGGATTCTTGGCTTGACAGGTGGGTTGGAGAAGGTCTCCCAGCCACGGCGCTTGATGTAGGCAAAAGCTGCGCCATCTTCACCGATCCCCCTTTCTGTAATGAATTTTCGCCTTATGTGCTTCAAAAAGAAATCCCAACCCTTCTTCCTTGGAAACAACCTGGGCTCCCATTCATCTGTGATGGCATTGAGGGCTTGTTCTTGCAACGCCCTTGGTGGTTGTGGAGGTGGCGGTGGGGTAGGTTCTCTGGCAGGGGACAATGGTGGAGTGGGCGTTCTTTGCCATTCAGGGGAGGGCGACGATGAGGAGGATGATATCCTTCTTCTTGTGTTGGAGGCGTTTTTGCGGGCAGCAGCCTTCCTCCTTGCCGGCGGCATCTTTTACAAACCCTAAGAGTTGTGTCGGAAATTGAAAGAGGGGTTTTGTGATTGAATCTGAAAATTGCCTTAATTGCCTGGAAACTCAGAGAAATTGTCAGTATGTTCACACAGGGAAGTGGTGGTTGAAGAAGTAGTTCTTGAAATAAGAAGAAAATGGAGAAGATGAAGCAATGGAGGAGTTGTGAGTTAATGCACAGCAGTTAAAGTTTTTGGAAATCGTGGCTGACCCAAGTGACTCAAAAAGGCGGACGTGGTTAAAACTGAAATTTGAAAATTTTCGGAAAAATTTCCCCCCCAAACTTAAACCATAATTATAGCTCAAAAAGGTGACTTTTTGCAGAAAATGTCGTACAGTTGTTCTTACTCAGGTGAGTGGATTGTTCCACTTGCGTGAGTGACGTCAGGGTTAGAAAACTCTCAGAATTCCTTCCCGTAGGTTCACTCAGCTGAGTGACCTTCTTCACTCCTGGGAGTAAGTTTACCTGAGGCCTTTTATGTTACACCTTCTGAAATCTGTTGGGGTGGCAAATTCCTTATCCAATCCTGCAAAAATTAGAGTAGCACATTGTTAGCCATATAAAAGCAAAACGTATGGGTTGCCTCCCATAAAGCGCATTGGTTTTAACTCTCATGCCAGACTTCAAAAGAAATTTCAGTCAAGTTCCTTCAGGACCAGAACTTGATAGTTCTGTCCTTTACTCCCTTCTGTCCATCCAAGGTATGGTTTAAGCCTCTGACCATTAACCAAAAAGGTGTTGCCACTTTGTGGATTCATGATCTCCACCGCTCCCTGAGTTAGGACCTTGTTGATTTTGTAGGGCCCTGTCCATCTTGACTTCAACTTCCCTTGAAAGAATTTCAGCCTGGAATTGTACAACAAGACCTCTTGTCCTTCTTGGAAGTTCTTCTTGACAATGTGTTGATCATGGTAAGCTTTAGTTTTCTCTTTGTAGACTCTGGACGATTCGTATGCCTCTAGTCTGAATTCTTCCAGTTCATTCAACTGAATCAATCTCAATTCCTTGATTTTGCCCGGATCAAGATTTAGTTCCTTGATAGCCCAGTAAGCTTTATGTTCCAATTCTACTGGCAAGTGGCATGCTTTCCCATAGACCAGTTTGAACGGGGACATACCAATGGGAGTCTTGTATGCTATCCTATATGCCCATAAAACTTCATCCAGCCTTGAAGACCAATTCTTCCTGGTAGAATTAACAACCTTTTCCTGGATTCTTTTCACTTCTCTGTTTGACACTTCTGCTAGCCCGTTTGATTGTGGATGGTATGGTGTTGATACTTTGTGCCTGATTCCATATTTCTTTACCATGGTTGCAAATGACTTGTTACAGAAGTGTGATCCTTCATCACTGAGTATCATCCTGGGTGTACTAAACCTGGCGAAAATATTTTTTCTTAGGAACCTGAGAACAGTTTTTGCATCATTGTTCCTTGCAGCTACGGCTTCTATCCATCTTGAAACGTAGTCCACTGCCAGTAGGATGTAGGAGTTCCCAAAAGATGACATGAAGGGACCCATGAAGTCTATCCCCCACACATCAAACAGCTCCACTTCAAGCACGTTCTGCTGTGGCATCTCATTTTTCCAGGAAATATTTCCTGTCCTTTGGCACCGGTCACAACTTTTGACAAATTCTCTTGCATCTCTGAACAGGGTTGGCCAGTACAGTCCAGCTTGTAGAACCTTGATTGCCGTTCTTTGGCCGTTGAAATGTCCACCATAGGGGGAACTGTGGCATTTGTGCAACACCTCTGTGAATTCAGATTCTGGAATGTACCTTCTGATCAATTGGTCTGCACATCTTTTGAACAAGTAGGGTTCATCCCATAGATAGAGTTGAGCATCATGCGAGAATCTCTTGCGTTGTTGAGGGGTGAGATCTGGGGGAATAACACCAGCAACAACAAAGTTAGCAAAATGTGCAAACCAAGGCCTGTTACCTGTTACTCCCATGAGTGTGCCTGTCACTCGCCAGAGTGACTCATCAGGGAATTTTTCGAAATTGGAGTTGTGTCTTCGGAATTTCTTCAAGCCTTGACGGATGGTCTGCTACCTGATTCTCAGCACCCTTTCTGTCTCTTATCTCCAAATCAAATTCCTGCAACAACAACACCCATCTAATCAACCTTGGTTTAGACTCTTTTTTGTTGATCAAGTACCTGATGGCTGCATGGTCAGTATAGACTATGACTCTCATCCCTAGCAAATAAGCTCTAAATTTGTCAAATGCAAATACAATTGCCAGCATTTCCTTTTCTGTAGTGGTGTAGTTGACTTGTGCAGAGTTAAGGGTTTTACTAGCATAAACCACATGTAACACCTTGTTCCTTCTTTGTCCAAGTAAAACACCAACTGCAAAATCACTTGCATCACACATTAGTTCAAAAGGTTGTGACCACTTAGGTGTGATGATCACAGGTGCGGTCATGAGTTTGTTTTTCAATTCAGTGAATACATTTAAACAGGATTCATCAAAAATAAAAGCAGTGTCCTTTTCAAGCAAATTGCACAAAGGTTTAGAAATTTTTGAAAAATCTTTAATGAACCTCCTGTAAAAACCGGCATGGCCTAGGAAACTTCTCACTCCCCTGACTGTGGTTGGTGGGTTGAGCCTCTCAATGACTTCGATCTTTGCCTTATCCACTTCAATTCCTTCCTGTGAGATCTTATGCCCCAAGACAATTCTCTCGGTTACCATAAAATGGCATTTCTCCCAGCTGAGAACCAGGTTGGCTTCTATACATCTTTTCAGTATCAGCCCAAGGTTGTCCAAACATGCATCAAATGACTTACCAAAGACCGAGAAGTCGTCCATAAAGATCTCAATTATGTCTTCCACCATATCAGAGAAAATGGCCATCATACATCTTTGAAATGTTGCCGGTGCATTGCACAATCCAAATGGCATTCTCTTGAAGGCAAATGTGCCATAAGGGCAGGTGAAAGTCGTCTTCTCTTGATCATCAGGGTCTATGGCAATCTGGTTGTAACCTGAGAAACCATCAAGGAAACAATAATACATGAATCCAGCTAATCTATCCAACATTTGATCAATAAAAGGAAGGGGAAAGTGGTCCTTTCTGGTAGCTTTATTAAGCTTTCTATAGTCCATTCACACTCTCCATGAATTGTTCAGCCTTGTAGGGATTAGCTCCTGGAGGTCATTCTTTACCACTGTGATTCCTCCCTTTTTAGGCACGCACTGCACTGGACTCACCCACTTGCTGTCAGATATTGGGAAGATAATCCCTGCATCCAGTAGCTTCATAATCTCCTTTTTCACCACTTCCTTCATGACTGGGTTGAGTCTTCTTTGTCCTTCAATGGTTGGCTTGGCGTCATCTTCAAGCAGGATTTTGTGCATGCATATGGAGGGGCTGATGCCCTTAATGTCAGCAATTGACCACCCAATGGCTTCCTTGTGCAATCTCAGTACTCTCAGCAATTTGTCCTCTTCAGTACCTGTAAGCATAGAAGAAATGATTACAGGCAAGGTGTTACTTGCTCCAATATAGGCGTACTTCAAATGTGAGGGCAGAGGATTAAGTTCGAGATGAGGTGGTTCTTCAGTTGAAGGTTTGAGGCATCTTCCTTCCTTGGTCAAATTTATCAGTTCAAAGGGTTGCTGTTTAGGAAGCCACTTGGGGGAATGGTTCAGGTAGCTCAGGCAAGTGGCCCTGTACTCATCCCCTCCTTCCTGTTCCTCATTATAGTCTAGGCACAAAAGTTCCTTGAGGAGATCATCTTGCAGTAATTCTTCCGTCACTGCTTCCTCTGCTTCTACATTTCTTACCATGTAGCAGTCGTGGACTTCAGCGGGATATTTCATATTTTTGAAGATGTTGAAGGTAACCTTCTCCCCATCAAAGTGCAGTGTGATTTCTCCCTTTTTTACTTTAATGATTGCATCACTTGTTGCCAGAAAAGGTCTCCCCAAGATGATGGGTACATCCATGTCTTCTTCCATGTCCAAAACCACAAAGTCTGCTGGGTAAATGAAGTTACCAACTTTCACAAGAACATCATGTAAGATTCCTTTGGGTAGGTCAGTGATCTGTCTGCCAACTGCAAGGTCATGTTAGTAGGTACCAGAAATTTGTCCAGATCAAGGGATTTAAATACAGACAATGGCATGAGATTTATGTTTGCACCAAGATCTAGTAATGCTTTTGAAAATTCTCTGATTCCTACAGTGCAAGGAAGAGTGAAGCTACCCGGATCTTTCAGCTTAGGTGGTAATTTTCTCAGGATAGCTGCACTACATTCTTCATTTAGAGTGACAAAAGCAGAGTTATGCATTTGTGGCTTATTTGCCACCAAATCCTTCAAGTACTTGAAGTATTTAGGCATTTGTTTAAGTGCATCAACAAGTGGTACATTAATATGTATACTTTCTAAATTCTGAATAAACCTGTTGAGCCCTTCATCCATTTTTGCTTTCTTCTGTCTTACTGGATATGGTGGCGTTGGAGCTAGCTGTTGTGGTTCCTTAATTGGTGCTGGAAATTGAATTTCCTTCATTCCAGGTTTTTCAGCGGGTTGCTCCTGTTCAACCACATCATCATTATCAGATAATTGCTCAGAAGAAGTTTCATTCTTACCTGCAGGGTCACTCGCAGGAGTGACTTCTTCACTTGGCTGATTGAGTTGCTTTCCACTTTGGAGAGTGACAGCCTTTGCTTGCTCTTGGTCATTCCCCTTGGGGTTCACAATTGTATCACTGGGCAGGCTCCCAGATGGTCTTTCAGCATTTTATTTTGCAATCTGGGCCAACTGATTTTCCAAAATTTTGCAAGACACCGCCAAACTCTTGATTGCATTTTGCACAGAATCCATTCATCTTCCCTTGGTATGTATCGTTGGTTAGAACGTTGCTGATTCTGATAGTTGGGAAGCTGACCATCTTGTCTATGGAATCCTGGGGGTTGAGCAGGCCTTTGATAGTTTCCTTGTTGTGGTGCATTGTTCCAGTTGGTCTGTTGCTGATTTCTCTAATTGTTGAATCCCCCAGCATTGCCCTGTCTGACAAACTGGACAGCTTCCATTTTGGAGGGAAAGTCATCCAAACTGTGGGATCCATCACATAGTACACATACTTCTGCCTTGGATTTGGGCAGCTCACTTCTGAGTTTAGTCATTTCGTTCATCATAACAGCCATTTGAGCTTGCAGATGTGTACTGGGATCAAGTTCCATCATTCGTGGCTGTTTTGTACTTGCCCTTGGATCAGATTGCCATCTTGAATGGTTGGTGGTAATATTGTCGAGCAACTGCCTTGCTACATCAAGCGGCTTCATCATAAATACACCACCAGCTGCAGCATCAAGGGAGTCTCTTGTAGTTGGTAGCAGACCATTGTAGAAGATGCTCAGTTGAAGATGCTCTTCCAAACAATGCTGAGGGTATTTTCTGACCATTTCTTTCAATCTTTCCCATGCTTCATAAAGTGTTTCTGTTCCATGCTGCTTGAAGTTCATTATTGCTGTTATGAGTTGTGCAGCTTTTGCAGGTGGAAAGAATTTTGTCAGGAAACACTGTCTTAACTCTTCCCAAGTGGAAATGGAGTTGTTGGGTAATGTGTTGAACCATGCTTGGGCGTGATCCTGCAAGGTAAAGGGAATAGTCTCGATCTAATGTCATCATTAGATAAGCCTTGAATTTTAAAAGTGCTGCATAAACGCAGGAAACTTCGGATGTGATCATTAGGATCTTCATGAGGTAATCCATGGAATGGGCAGGCTGATTGAGTCCATTGGATCATCTGTGGCTTGAGCTCAAAATTGGTTGCTTCTACATCAGGGAACACTAAAGGAGATTGGACTTCTTCTTGCTGTGGGATGAAGAAATCTCTAAGCAGGCTTTCTGGTCGATTTTGTTGATCCCCACCAGGGTTCCTATTGTTCTCCGGATTACCACCTTGGTTTGCCATTTTAGATGAACCTTCCTGGTTGTCCTGTTGCAACCGGTTCTGCCTTCTTCTTGCTGCTCTGGTTCTACGGATGATAGCTTCAATTTCTGGGTCAAAAACAGGTTCACTTCGTTGGTGCCTTCTAGTCATACACCAAAGAAAAGAAACTGGAAACTTAGTGAGGTAACCAGAGCAGAGTTTTATATATAAACAAACAAATAAAAACAACAAAGTTTTGGAGGTTTTACGCCGTCCCCGGCAACGGCGCCACTTTCTGGTGCTTGCCGAGTTCACCAAAAAAATATTACTAGCTTGGATTATGATTTTTGTAGATAATGGAAGCTAGGTCGATCCCACGAGGACAGCTAATTACCAAATTTGTTGTAAGGAAAAACTACCAGTCAGAAAAAAGTGTCACTCAGGGGAATGGAAACAGTCACTCAGGGGAATGAAAATCAAGGGTGTCTTCTCCTCTTCCTACTGTTGTAGTTGTTGGTTACGTTCTTGTTCATTCAGCTCACCTGTAACTCTAAGTCAGTTCCCATTTTTCCTAGAGTCATCTTTGCAACCTTAACAATCTATTTTCAAATGATTGATTCCAGTTACAAAGTCTTTAAGTTCTTAGGCCTTCAAGAATGCTTATGTCAACTAAGTATATTCTTATCTTAGCTAAAACCATAGACTGTTACCTCTATGTCATAAGTTAAAGTTGAAACAATCCAAACCAAGTTTATCTTTCCAGATCTCCCTTAGTTCTAGCATGCATTCGATTTAGTGATCAAGTAAATGAATGTAGAAAAACTTTCAACCATAAAACAAGGAACAAAACCAGTGCTCAACAACTACAACATCAGTTGAGGAGAATAACCCCTGGGAACTGTTTAGCTACTCATACGGATTAATGCTACATCTACTACATCAAAAGACATCATAGAAGTATGCATAGTAAACAGACTTTAAGCTAACAGTCAAGAGATGAGAAGAAAGTTTGTGCAGTTTCTGAGCCACTCCTGGGAGTGAAAGGGTTCACTCGTGGAACTGAAGAAGAAACTGGGTTGCTACTCCTCAACTTGGCTTCCTCATTGAGTTGTTGCTGCTTCTTCTTCTTTCTTTCCTTCTACCTGGAGTTTTCTGGGTGTTTTTAGCAACTGAAAAGGGTAACCAGAGATTGAGATGGATCCCCCATTTGAGAGTGCAGTTCCCTCATTTATAGGGCATTGCAACCGGTGTCTTCATCATGAGAGTCTCCCCATGCTTGGAGTTGTTTAATCTTCCCAATGTCTTGAGCCTACAATCCAACTTGACCGTTCCTTTTCTCTTCTTCCAGCAGTGGCCGTCTTGCTCTCATTGATCAGCAGTGGTGACTGAGATTGCGGCTGGGGGACAAGCATGCCTCTAGGAGGAGGCAAAGTCATTAATGACAAGATGCTTCTTGTCTAAGGGCCTTCTTCTTCGTCCAGCTCAGCAACCTTGTCTCAGCAGCAATTATTCAATCCAGCCCTTACCTAACAACAACATGAAAACGACAACATGAAAACGAGTTAAGTAAATTGCAAAGTCATAAATTATTCATAAATTAGGGTTTAGGGCAAAGTCATAAATTGTTCCTTTGGCTTCCAATTTTCAGCAATTATTCAATCCAGCCCTTACCTAACAACAACATGAAAACGAGTTAAGTAAATTGCACCAATGTTAGGAAATACCCCCAATTTTTCATCAAATACAAAGTTAATTGTGATGCTTTTATGTAACAATTTAGCCATTATCAATAGGAATAGAGATGAAGAGTTGTGTTCTTCCTCTACTTCTTGGGAAGAAAATTCGGCCACCCCCTCTATAAATATGGACCGAATTTCTCTTGTCCAACACACATTATGTCATTCATATTTTCTGAGTGAAATCAAATTGGTTAGGATTTTATTCCTGTCGTGGAGTTCTTGTGAGGACTTATTTGTTTAGTTGTTGCATATGTGTTGTGACAATTATTAGACTTATCTATCTTGTTTAGTTCACTTGATAGTGGCGTCTTTAGCATTGGATCTTTTGAATTTTGGTTCTTAAGATCATAGATCTCATATCTATTGGGTTTTCCTACACAATTTTTCAAGGGGTCTCTGCTTGGTTAGAAATAGCTCTGTTCATTCTTGATTTGGGTTGTTCTTTTATTGAACTTGTGAATTGATCCACGTGAGATCAAATATTTTTTTTTGTTTGTTTTCGTGTGTTTTTGTGTCATTACATCCGAATTCTCCAAATTCCGCTGCCTACAAATCTCTGTTTTTCCGAATTAGCAAAGTTGATCTTTTTTTAAGATTGGTTTTATCACGGATTGCTATCACGATGTGTACCAAAATTAGAGGCACCTGCAAATATTGGAGAATTTCCATAGCTCACCTTATGGATGACATTACGGAGGCCAAAGAGCTACTGCTAAGGTAATACAATCTTGTTTCTTTTGGCCTACTTTACACAAAGATGCTAGAAATTATATGTTTAGCGGTGATAGATGCCAGAGAACAGGAAATATCTCCTGGAGGAATGAAATACCACAGGAAATGATCATAGAAGTAGAACTCTTTGATGTGTGGGGCATAGACTTTATGGGTCCCTTTGTGTCATCTTATGGTCACACACAGATTCTACTTGAAGTTGATTATGTTTCTAAGTGGGTAGAAGGTGTAGCAATTCATTCCAGTGATGCTAAAACAATGATCAGGTTCTTGAAAAAGAACATCTTCTCTTGTTTTGGTACTCCAAGAGTCATAATCAGTGATGAAGGTTCTCACTTCTGCAATAGAGCTTTCACTAATCTAATGGCTAAATTTGGCATCAAGCACAAGGTCTCTACACCTTATCATCCACAGTCCAATGGTTAAGTAGAGGTGTCCAACAGAGAGATCAAGAAGATATTGAA
Organism: Oldenlandia corymbosa var. corymbosa; assembly: GCA_949775105.1. Lineage (NCBI taxonomy): Eukaryota > Viridiplantae > Streptophyta > Magnoliopsida > Gentianales > Rubiaceae > Oldenlandia > Oldenlandia corymbosa. The sequence continues at coordinate 19,237,759 of OX459118.1, read as the reverse complement.
GAAGGTAGTCAGCAGTTCAAGAACTGACTGGTCTGCTAAGCTTGATGATGCTCTCTGGGTATACATGACTGCTTTTAAGACTCAAATTGGCACGTCTCCATTCAAATTGGTGTATGGAAAAGCATGCCACCTTCCTATTGAGTTAGAGCACAAGACATATTGGGCCTTGATGGAGTTAAATTTGGATCCAAAACTCAACAAGGAGCATAGGCTTCTGCAATTGACTGAATTGGAGAAATTCAGGCAGGATGCTTATGAGTCTTCCAGAATCTACAAGGAGAAATCAAAGGGATTCCATGACAAGAAAATGATCAAGAAGCAGCTGAAGGTAGGACAGTTGGTCCTGCTCTACAATTCCAGGCTGAGGCTCTTCCCTGGGAAGCTGAAATCCAGATGGGGAGGCCCTTACAAGATCAGCAAGATTCTAAGCCAAGGGGCATTGGAGATGATGAACTTACAGACAGGGAGCACATTTCTGGTGAATGGACAGAGGCTGAAGCCGTATATGGGAGTACACTCTGAAGGAGAACAGGACAGTCATGTTCTGTCACTCCATGATCTTGACTGATACCTTCAGCACAGTCTGGCATAAGACTATAAAATGTTGCACTACTTGGGAGGCAACCCAAGAACTTTTGTTCTAACCCTATCTCTTGTAGTGTTTTTGTTTGCAGGTAATTTTCCAACCCAGATGAGAAGCCATTGTCCCAAGACGAGTGATGATCAATATCTTACTAATGTCATAAGGAGGAACCAGGAAAAGCATCATCACTCTGAGATATAGGATAACTACTTCCAGAAGTCAGTTTCTCACTTGCGAAAGTCATTTGACTTTTCAAAACACAAGTAAGTTGGCCTTTGACGGCCGGAAGCAGTCTTGACTTTAAGTTTGCGGGGAAAATTTCGATTTGGGTAAATGTGTTTTGGTGGCCGGAAAGGCATCTTCCTTTCTACGTCTTGAATGAACAGACGTGGGGAGTTGTTGCCTTTAACTGCAACACCCACGCCCCAAAGCCATTATTCCCTAATTCTTTCTCTTCCAAAAATTCTTCCTGCAATCAACAAACTTTCTGACGCCCTTTTGTCTTCTACCTCTCAAAGCCCTAATTCCATCGACTTCTGATTCTCAGATCTGTTTTTTCAAAAGAACAATCTAACCCTTTTAGAGATAAACATGGTGAATAAGAAGTAGGGCGCCAGAAAGAGGGTATCTAATAGGCACTTGGGGATCGGCGTGGCACAGGAGCCTATTGCCAAGCCTAAGCAACCTTCTAGAAGTCGGAGGGAGGCAACGGAGGCAGCCCTTCAAGTAGAGAGAGTCCCTCATCTATATGGTACTGATGAAGCTTGGAACTTCTTCACCAGTCACAGGAATCGCAAATTCATTGCGGGGAGAGGGATTTCAAAGGATTTCCCACAAATGTACATCCTCCTGCACAACTGGACAAAACTGTGCAACCCTCAGATGAAACCAAGATTGCAAATGGTGACAAAATTTTATAGAAATCTGGTTTCTGCACCGGATGATGTGGTTTATGTTAGGGGAAGACATGTGAACATCTCCACCGCTGCCATTAGGGATATCTTGGGCTGCGAATCATAGAAACAGACTATGAGAAAGCCCTGAAGAACCTCCATCCCAGTCAAAATCTGTCTGAGGCAATCTTACACGAACTCTGTGAAGATCGTGATGACCTTGAATGGACTTTGGGAAAGGAGGGAGCCCCTGAATCATTCCTGTACACTTGATTGAAGCCTAATAACAAGGTGTGACTGAAATTCATCGCCAGCACTATCATGCCCACCAATTTTAGCCAAGTAGTCACATATGAGCGTGCTCTGCTCATATATGCTATTGTAACTTCCACTCCTTTCGATGTGGGGACGGTCATTTGTAATCAGATGACCAGGTGTATCACAGACTCTATAGTTCGGAGTTGGTATTTTCCTATCTTGATCACCATGCTCTGTGCTAAGGCAAATGTCAAATTTGTCCCTGCCGATCTGCAAGAGACGATATCTTGCCCATGGAGTCTGAAGGGGCTGGCCAGAGATCCGTCACAATGAACCACCAGAAATCACTGGGATCAAGAGGAAGCATTTCACAAAATAGCACAAGTACATAATGGACTTCATCCATCGATTGGCTGTAAGGCAAGAAGAAATGATCTAGCATCTCCATGAGAAGATGGGATGCAGCAGGGATTGCAACATGCCACAAGGACCACCACCTCATCCCTTTGATGGGATGAACCCATAAAGTCACCAGGGGAGTCTTTAGTTCTTTTCCTTTGTCTTTTCTTTTGTTTTTTTCTTTTTCTGTTTGCACTTGCATTTTTTCTATTTGTTATTTCTGTGTGTCTGTTGCTTCTCTTCATCTCCTCTTCCATTTTTTTTTTACTCAGCATTGAGGGCAATGCTGGATTTTAAGTTTGGGGGAGGGTGTGAAGAGAATCAACCTTATTTAGGAATTAGTTCTCTGAGTGTCTGTGTCTCTGTTTTTTCTGTTTGTTGAGTCTTTGTTTTTTGGAACTTGCCCTGTTTTTTCTGTTTTTCTCATGTTGTTCTGTTTTCTGTATCCCTCTCTATGATCAAGTCAGTCTTCTATCTTTCTGTGTCTAGGAAAGTAGAAAATGCATGATAGATAGTCAATTTCAATGATGAAAACAAATTAAATCTCAAAATTTGGCTGAACACTATTTAGAACTGTCTTGATCATCTCAGAACTTGCTTCCACTTCCTCATGTCACAAAGTCACTTGACAAGGTGTGTCCTGGACTTAAAATGCTTAAAATTGAAAAATTTCTTGCATTGTTGTGATCTGTACTGGAGCTCACTTGTTTGCTAACCCGGGAGCGACTGTAAACCTGGATAGAGATTAAGGCAAACCCTACGCATTATTGCAGCCCTAATTCGAGCCCATAGTAATTTGGAATAGCCTGAAATACCTGGGGAAAAGGGGAAGTAGGCGGATTAATCTGATGTTTTCTGTTTAGCTAATCGAGGGAGTATCGACAGAGTGTCCAATAAGGCACTATAAACCCTTGAGAGCTGAGGCATGGCAACCAAAGAGAAGAGTGTCCTCAGGCCTGGTGAGGTGAAAAATACAAATGCTTAGAATGCCAAATAGTACTGAAAAAATGTGCTTGGCTAAAGCCTGAGTGGGAAAGATCCAGAAGAAAAGCCAATATGGACAGAAGGAAAGGGGTAGGAGGGTGAATGATGTAGCCAATGTGCTTGCAGACCAGTGAGGAAGCCCTTAGTCAAAAATCCAGTTAGAATACCCTAGTTACAGATTTTAAGGAAATAGGAACAGATCCAGGAATGTCTACTGTGCTTAACTGAATTTAACTTAAGAATGGAATTCAACACTTTGTTCTGTGACTGTCATCCATGCGCCTGGGGAAGTGAGTTTCTGAGTTGATCAAGTGGTTCTGAACTTCTGCATCAGCCTATAATGAGATCAATTCCTGAGACACAAATTTGACTATCTTGTTTGCTGCATTTTCTGTTTTTCAGTCTGTATATGGGTAGATGTTTTGTTTGCTTGAGGACAAGCAACTCTTCAAGTTTGGGGGAGTTGATGAGTGCATTTCGAACTATGTTTTTAGGTATTCAATTTACCTTGTTATGCTTAAATTATAGGCCAATAAGGTTAGGTTTATATAGTTATAGGCTAATTTGGTGACTTGTGGTTGTCAAGGGACTAAATTGCAATACGGGCAAAAAATGGGGCAAAAAGTGGCAAAATGGTGAAGATTCGGTCTGATTTGGAAGTTGCTATAGGGTCTGATCGTGCAAGGGTTGAGAAGAAGAAAAATACGGTGGGAAGAAGGCCGAATTGGAGCAATCCTTCAAAGCTAAGGAAGGAGAGCCGTTGGTGAAGTGATGCTGCTGACATTGGGAGGAGATTGATGTGCCTTAAAGCTGGAATCTTCATCTAAATCTCTCCTAAAGCTTATTAGAGGTAAGGGGGAAGTTAAGAATGGAGAAGTTGAGAAGTATGGGTCTCCTCTCTTTTGCATAAAATTCATCGGGTAAAGAGAAGACCAACATGGCTAAGCAAGACCTCTCTCCCAACATCTATAAAAGGCAGCAGCAGCACAAAGACGAAGGCATCGAAGTCTAGAATAGAACTTAGAAGTAGATTGTAGTGTAGTTTAGTTTGGTAGGAAGAAACAGAGTATAACTCTGGAAGGTAGACTCAGGGGTGTCAATTGAGGAAATGAAAATCTGACTCTGCGAAGCCAGCTGCACTTAACCACACTCCCTTACTTTACTCTTCCCATGTTTTCTCTCCTTTTCTGTTGTAATCAGGATGAAGTCTCAACACTTGAACTTGGTGGTGTTTGAGCTTCACTCCATGAGTAATTAAACTCATTGCTAGGGTCTAATCCCTCCACTCTATATAATTATGTTTTGATTCATGCTCTCGGATGATATTTGTATGCTTAGTTTTAGAGTTTAAATTATCCTTTTAGAGTGAATACGCTGCTCAAGCTAATTGTGCATGCATGTGAGGGGAATCCTGGAAGGATAAACCTGACTTCAAATGTCTAGAATTAACCGGTGACAAGGGGGTAACAGCCCAAGATTTCAAATAATGAAAGTTAGTTGTTTGGCACGTGGTAATCATAAGGGGTTAAGATCTTAATGGATTAGTAGTAATTTCGAGTCGACAACGGAAGTTAGTTTACTAGTTACTACTAGGACTACTGTTTGGAACAATCGGAAGTGACCTTAGAGTGTTTATGTATCTGATTGAATATAGTTTCATACCACATAGAGAGCTAGAAGAATTAATACATATGCATATAGAGTAGAGTGGAGGACGACATTAGGCTACCATCACTTTGACTAGTCAGTTACTCACTTGCCAATTTACTATTTTTGGTTTTGACTTATGTTCTGGTACTAGATCCCAATTTTCATTAAGTGTTTCCCGTCTCTGTAGAATCGACCTTTTTTATCACTTGCTACAAGTTTTAAGTAGGTTTATTTGGTGGTCTCGACTCCCATCAAATGATAAAGAGGCTTGAAAGAAAGGAAATCAATAGAGATGTAGATTAAGCATGTTCCAAATTTAAAAAAAAATACACCTCAGTTCAGTTAAAGGGCAACTAAATGAGCCAATCAACAGTCTAAACTCAGCAAGTTCCATATCGCTAACATGGGATATGAATTAACCTAAATTTTTCAAATTTTTTTATTATAAACACACATATATATATATATATATTATTAATATATAATCTACAGCTAAATTATACCGAAACCAATTCAACCTCCAACGATGCAAATTTTGAACCCAAAAAAAATAAAAAAAGCTCAAAGATAAAAATTTAGCAAAGTTAATTGCAACTAACACACATACATGTACGCCAGTAAAATCAAAACACATACAAGAAAGAATCATACAAAATCAAGTTTGATTACACATGTACATGCAAAAGGCAACAGAAAAATACCTTTTGTTAAAATGTATTTATTAGCTTGGCCACTTGAGCTAGAGTGCTTTTGAAGCATCACTTTTGCCAAATTTCACTCCTTTCCTACATGAACAAAAATGATACGAAGAATTGAAACAAAATTGTTACTGAAACAGGGAAAAAAAAAATCAAAACCCCAAATCTGTCGAAAACTAACCAGGAGTATCTCAAAAGAATCCGATTGATTGAAAGTTCAATAATTGTAAAGACTTACTAAAGGAAAGTACTTTGCGGGGCTGTGAAGCCACAGATTGGTACCATGGAATGGCATTAGGCTACAAATTGGAACTGGAACAATGCTGTAAGCCTTCACATCGTCGTTACTAATCAGATTCCTGAAATCCAAACACAAATTAGAACCCCTTTTGGAAAATATAAATAAATTTGAAACACAGAGAGAATCAATTCAGTGAAAATTTAAGATTTTTAAGACATACCCTATATATAATTATTCCCAGTAAGATGAGTCCAGACATGGTGTGGAGATCATTGAAGACAACGACCATGGCTTTTGAACTGGGACGGTAAAGTAATGGAGGGCACAAAATTGCAGCCATGAGAAACATTCAAACCAAAGTGATAATAATAACATAATTTAAACTAATGCGCGTGGCCTACATTTTTTTGTAAAACATAAATATAAATTCCCCCACATTTCGAAATTCACATTTAGTTTCCACCTTAATCCTGATTAAATCCATCAATTTCTCTTCCCCTCTAAATTATCTCATATTCCTTAAGTAAATTCTAAATAATTTCTCCTAAAAACGATTGGATACATGTTTATTTATTTCATTGAAACAAAAAGAGTGAACTAAAATTGACAAATTACTTTTTAGACAGTAAAACAAAGTTCGTACACGCACAAAATGCCTAAGCATGATGTGGATGAAGATAATAACATATGTACCTACGAAATGACCTCGGAGTTCACAATCCGCCCCCTCCCAACCACCGTAAGGTTTGCCGGGAATATCATGGAAACAACCCATCTTCCTAAAACTCCACAGCGAATCATCAACATCCAGCAACAACAAATACTCCGAATTCGTCTGTTGCGCTATTCCGTACATCGAATCCGGGTCCAATCTCACATCCCTCAAATTCACCTTTCACCTTACCCTAATCATGAAACTTGATTTTCTGCTTGACCCAACTCATTTGATTACGATTCTAACTCATCATCCTCCTCGAAGTCACCAAAATTCATTGCCGTTGACTGCCCGGAGACTACACCGGACCAATTGAATTCCAATTGGCGAGGATTACCAAATGCATTCGAGTCGACGACGTTTAGGAAACCTAAAAATAACCTTTTGGTTTTGTTAGTTGACGAAGTATGGATCTGCACGTTGTCATAAGACGGATGGCGATGATGATCTAGGCGGCGGCAGACAGCCTAAAACATGCAAGACAGAGCCTCGGTTGTCTCCCGAGGGTAGACTCTCTGATGCTTAAGTCAATAAAGGAATAAAGAAAAGAGAGAGAGAGGGATGTGTATCGTGTGTAGAATGTGTAGAAGATAGGTAGAAGATATATCTTATGGGAGAGGCACCATCTCTTTATATAGAGGTGATGTTACATGTTTCCTGAAACCCCAGCGGAATAGGTTTAGGCGGTGGTTTAATGTCCAAGTAACTTAATCCTAAGCCCAATACGCATAGGGTTCAATTTGGACTCCTCAAGTGCCCCTAGCAAGCCATATTCTCGAGATTTGATGAGAAGAATATGGGTTGCTTCGAGTGTTGATATCTTCTCGAGTTTCGTGGTGTTGCCCCAGTTCTCGAACTCTTTCATTCTCGAACTTTTTCGTTCTAGGGTGTCACCTATAGAAAGATAAAGAGAATAAAGTACCTCGAGAAGGTCTTTGTATTAGTGAGTTCCTAATTAGGAGGTGGAAACCTGTGTATGCAGAATTAGGAGGATGGCGCATAAATTCTCTTATTTGAAGGTGAGAAACCTGTATTTGTCTGTGCCTATCTAGTACATCTTATTTGGTCATTGCCCGTCTAGCGGGTCTTTATTTTTTTGTGGGTCGTACCCGTCAAGCAGGTCTTATTTAAACTTGGTGCCCGTGTAGTGGGTCTTTCAGTTCTTTTTTGATGGGGGTGGGTCCCAATGGCTGATTTGAAGGGTGGCCCCTATATGTTAAGGTGCTCGATATGCAATAATATGATGTATGTATCAAAAAGATATTGTCATATGATATAAGCAATATGCTTATAACAAGAATAACAGTTTATTGGCTTAGATTCGAGAAGCATAGTTAGAAAAGATTTGAAAAGTACCTCGGTTTTGAGTTAAATTGATTACTCGAGAAGGATTTACCACGATTTCGAGAAGGTATTATTTGAGTATATGAAAGTCGAGATATGTTTTCTCAAACACTTCGAATAGTAGTAAGGTGTTCGAGGGATGCTTGCCCATTCGAAGAGATGTATATCTCGAAACTCTAATCTCCGAGATTGCCCCTCGCTAATCTGAAAAATTTTAAAATCTTGTAGGCCCAAATTTTAATAAATAAAATTATTAAGATTAAGTGGCAATTCTCAAATTGAGGAATTGTTCTTGGCTGAATATTCTGCCCCTTTTGACAGATTTTGAACTCCAGGGACTGTTATTCTCGATCAGCTGTGGAGCAAGTGCGGCTCCTCGAAGTGTAATCGAAAGCTTCTTTGTGGTACTTGTCGGCTGACGTCTTCTTGGCCAAACAAAGATAATTTTTTTGCGTGATCTTCTAGTTGCAAAACTGGAGTAACGAATTATCACCGTGGCTGTCAAAGATACAAAAGATTCTGTACTTTGGCAAGAAATTTATTTAGTTATGAAGACTAAACAAATCAGTCTCACCGGGTGTGCCACTTGACGAAGCATGGATCTGCATGGTGCCATAGGACGGGTGGCGATGATGATCTAGGCGGCGGCAGACGGCCTAAAACCTGCAAGACAGAGCCTCGGGTATCTCTCGAGGGTAGACTCTCTGATACTTAAGTCAATAAGGAAATAAAGAAAATAGAGAGAGAGAGATGTGTATCGTGTGTAGAAGGTGTAGAAGATAGGTAGAAGATATATCTTATGGGAGAGGCACCACTCGTTTATATAGAAGTGGTGTTACCTGTTTCCTGAAACCCCAACAGAATAGGTTTAGGCGGTGACTTAATCTCCAAATAACCTAATCTAAGGCCCAATAGGCATAGGGTTCAATTTGGACTCCTCATTAGTCAAAACAACAAAAATCACGTTAAGAAGAGCCTTCACTTTGTAAAACCCCTGATATTATAGAAGCAGCGGAGGTCGGAGTTGCATACTAGCAGGAGTCGAACAGAGGAGAGAAAAAAAAAAGGAGTGTGCCGCATCGTAGCCATTGAGATAGCAGAAGCTAAGGCCAAGGAAATTATCTTCGTCCACCCCCAATTTATGTCTGCTTTTATTCCAGTGGGTTGTGAATATTGAATGGGAGGAGGTGGAGGAACTGGACGGTGGTAGAGAAGAAAAAGGGGCACTCTAATCGGTGAGGAAACGAATTAGATGGGACCGATGGAGAAAGGAGAGAGGGCGATCAGATTTAGCGACATATGTATCCTACTTATATGCCGTTGGGGGATTACGGAAAAGTGACGTCGTTTTGGTGAAGGTGGATTTGCAAAAAAAAAAAAAAAGCTACTGTTCATTTGAAAGTTACTGTCTTGCCCCAGATTAAAAAGGTGACCGTTCCTAGCCAATCATGTTTGAAAAATAAACTGCTCAGCCAATCATATTTTAGAAATGTCTTGGCTCACCCAGTATTTTATCTTTATGCTATAGATAAGAAGAAGTCCCCCTCAAATTATGGCCGTCACTTTAGAATAAAGCCTGAAAGAAAAATTATTGGCTTCTAGTAACCTAATGTCGATAATTTAAGTTTCTAAAACCATTCGATTGAGGGTTATCTTACCACTCTAAAAGATAGAAACAAGCTTATTATTCACCTTTTTAAGCTTATTATTGGCCTGGAATCTTAACAATGTCTTGAAACGAATTTATCATCAGGAGATATTTGGTCGATGGTCTTGGATCACCTATCTAAATTCTAAAATCACATTATTCTGAAGCTTATTATTTTTATTTTTTCAAGTCACAATATATGTAATTGTCTGAAAAGAGAACCATCCACTTCAGAAAGAGGAGAAATAAAAAACAAAGCCCCTAGGTTGGCAAAGAATTACGGCCAAAGAAGGGCCAGCCAATCCAAAATCTAGGCCCCTTTATGTACTGGCTTGAAATACATCTAGTCCGAGAATATGGGAGCCTAGAATTTAAGCCGGTCAGGGCTTTTTTTGGCCGAATTCTTGACCAGCCGAATTGGTTTCAAATAGTTCTTGTTCTAGAAAGTCCTGCGCTGATAAAAATCATGGAACTTCCCCGTTGAAGTTCAAACCAAATGAAGGAGCAAAAAGTGTTTTTGTCAATTGGTGGACCAATGTTGTTTCCTTTCAAATCTACAAGAAAGTTTGCTATGAGAAGTTGGCCTTCAAAGGAGTTTTAATCAAAATCAAGTGTCAAAAGAGTAGAGTGATGACTTTGCTAACAATTGGGATGATTCAAGTGATGGAAGTTCAAGTGATGTTGTTGAGATCGATGCTAGTGAGTTTGTTCTAAAGAATAAGCGTTATGAATACATTTAAGATACACATTCAAATGTGTAGAAGGAATCATTGGTGCTTCAAAGCTTGAATTGAAGTCGTGCACGGCAAAAGAGGAGGAAGAGCCGCGGGGGAATATTTATTTAAAATATTTACTGTTTTATTGAGTCTGTAAATAGATAAAATTCTATTTACTTAAGGTTAACATGAATTAGGGTTAAAGAAGCCTTCCTGGCCGCCATAGGGTTTTATTTCATTACGGGTAATTGAATCTTTTGCCATTAAAAGAAGTAAAGTTAATTATTTTGCTTAACGGTTAAAATAAGTTAGAGTTTGAGCCAAAATTGGCCACGTCTTTCCTTTCTATGTATTGGATCGAGTAGTATAAAGGTAAGTGACCTTTCTTTAACCTAAAGTTTAGGGTTAAGTCTTGGAGAGCAAGAAAAACTTGCCTATAAATAGGTGGGCGAATTCTCTCAGTAATAAGTCATATGAAGTCATAGAATGAGTCGCACATAATGTATTGATTTAATCAATCAATTTTGAACCCTTTGTGGTTTTTCTTTTACATGAGCGGATCTTGTTGTTTTGAAGGAGTTGGAAGGTTAGTCTATTCTTTCTTTCTTGGACTAACGGGTGCTGATTCTTAGAGTAAATCGTTTTATCATGTTGAGATTGTTGCATGATTTACTTGTTTTAAAACTAATTTTCTTATTATCTTTGGTGATGATAGCCGTGTGGTTATGCATGTTTGATTGCTTAGTTATGCGTGTGTGTGTGACTTTAGGTCATAGGAAACCTTGTTGGGTTTGTCTTCATAGATGAGTTGCTTGGAAATAACATGATGAATTATGTGTTTTGTATGCTTATTACCTCGATTATGAATGTGTTCTATCCAATATCATAGTATATTCGATGGTTTATGTTTAGCTGACTGAGTGATTTGTTCTTTACATGTGCCGTCAATTATACGGTGATTGTTTGATTACATGTGCCGTCAGATCAAAACCCACCATTCTGGTGGATTTTGAAGATTCCTAAAATAATGGGGAATCAATCCATCCATGCCAATTTGAAACCCGCCAACCAAACACAAATATCAAGAATCATTCCATTTTTCATTCCAATACCCATCAACCAAACACCCCCTAAATTATTCAATCTGAATGGTTATTTGGATTTTGTGTTCTCAGCTTTTGTTTGAGTTCATAAGATAGTGGATATTTATCAAAATGGTCTAGTTTATTTGTGAATTTTCCGCACTCTTTTTTGAGTTTCACTTTTGAACAGTCTTTTTATACTTTCTTGTTGAAGGTTCCATTAACAAAATTTGGTTCATCTACGAGAAACTATCATATTTTTGGTATCAGAGCGAAGGTTGTGAAGATATCCGATTCTCTTTGAGAATATGGTTCGAAACCCTAGCAATGTGCTAGAATTCACTACAAAAAAACATGTCAGTACCTACGAAAAATCATGGATCGTGGGTAACTCATGGGTAATTACCCTCGAAATACCCAAGAATTGCCCATGAAAGTTTGACCAAAAGTGTTCCCCACGGATTTCCCACAAGATTTCAAACGACAGAAGATGTGGAGGGTATTCCGTGGGTAAAACTTTCCCGCCATTAAATTCCCCACGCATTTCACACAACATAGACTGTGGGAAATCACACACGAGCTTTATCCCATGGGAAACTCGTGAGAACATCATATCACCCACGTATTACTCACAGACTGCTGCTGTGGGAAATATTTCTGAATGCAATCCGTGGGTGAAAGTTTCCCGCCAACAAATTCCCCACGACTTTCTCACGAAATCTACTGTGGATAATTACACACGAGATAGTCTCTATGGGAAACTCGTGGGAAACTTATATCACCCACGTATTATCCACGTCTTTCTTTGGTGGGTTAAAGCTTCAGATTAATACTTTTGGTGAAAGTTTTCCGCCAACAAGTTCCTCATGAATTTCTCAGTATTACTCCGAGGGAAACTCGTGGGTAATAGTTATCACCAAAAAAATTCAAATGTAAACTATCTGTAAGTTAAATTGCCCATGAGTTGCGGTCATGGGTGAGCCGTGGGTAAGTAATGTTACCCACGGTTTGCTCACGACTGTTTTCGTGGGTAAGTATAGTTTCCCATGTTTTACCCACGACCTTTTTTGTGGGTATCTGTTTCGTGGGTATATCATGGGGAATGTGTGGGTAATCATCGTCACCCACGGCTGCTTTTGTGGGTAATTCGTGGGTAAAATAATTGTACAAGTTTTAAATTTTATTCATAATAATTTGTATTTAGGCAGTTTCACCTAATTATTGGTTATATATATGTATGTATGTATATATGTATATGAATGTGATATCGATGTATTCGTTGTATATTTTTCGTGTAGTTTAATCAAATAATGCACTTGATATTAAAGTGTATCTACTTTGTACATATATAGATAGTTGTCCAAATTGTACGAATGGTAGTACTTATTATATCGTGCATGACAATATATATACTTTGTTCTGAAAAGACTGTTGATCAACTATATAATCATGCATGAGAATAGAGTATATATCGATAATGTACTTGAAAAAGACTCTTGAGACTATATATTGATAAGATTTGTGATCACATGTATGATTTGATAAGTTGTAATTATACCTAATCAGTTTAATTAGTATGCAGACAATAATTTTGAAGGTTGAAATCAATGACCGATGATGAACTTATTGTTATTAATGTTCAATAACGATCACATAATTGAGTTTCATTTTGATGTTCGTTTGAATCAAAGTGAAACGTCATTTTTGGGACGAGAGACAAAGTGGAAATTGTGTATATATCATAATATTTGGGTTAAAATTGAAATAGAAAAATTAGTTATTAAGGGCGTTAATGAAAATATTTACATTAGCATATGGTTAAAAAAAGAAAAAAGCTTCAAAGGTACCATTTTGTAAATAATAGGGTGGCTACTTTGTAATTTATTTGGGCCATTATATAATTTAGGCATTTATATGTTTAAAGCAGAAAATTTTATTTAATTAACTTGGGAAAAAAAATCTAAATGAAAAAACATGGCAAAGTTCCCAATTTTGCCAATTTTTCACACTTTGAGTTTAGGTCTCCCGCTTTTTGCGAAAACTCCCCCAAATCGGGCTAAGTCCCAAAACACTCTCGTTTTTGCCAAAGTCCCAAAACACAATCGACTTTCCCCCAATTCTCTGCCCTAACTCTCAATTTCACGATTTCTTCCCCAAATCCACCATTGACATCCTCTTCCAATCGGTCGCTGGCTTCGTATTCAAAGATTTGCCCTAATTTATTACCAAACTAAGGCATCATCTTCCATTCGGTGAAAGTTTGAAAACCTTAGGTTCGGTAATACACAGAGCCAAGCTGATTGAGGGTGTCGAGGACTGTGTCTTTCATCAACGAGACCAAAGACGGCTTCTCCATCCGACTCCAGTGCAAAGCCCTACTTTTAGATTTCTGTCAGACTCAACAAGGTTCGAGTTTGTTGTTAAGATTTAATTTTAGCCCTAGTTCCATTGGCTTTGCAGAGACATTTTCATGGTGTGCTATATGTGGGTTCATATCTTATGTTTTTGTTGATTAAATACGTGCGTCTATCTTTAAAATGATGGTGGAAATTACTTAGGTTCATTGTTGTGCATTTACTGAAAAGATACTCTTTTTTTCTCTTCACTGAGCTAGTATATGTTGCCACTGCCGCGATTCCCATTGCAATTGGGGTTTAGGGCATTAACAATGGAATAAACTCGTGAAATAAATTGTATGCCATTGTGGTTGGATGCATAAATTTAGGTTATACAGAATCGTTTGTAAACTGTTTAGTATTGACTTTATAATTAGAGCAGAAATTGGTTCAAATGTTGCATGTCGGTTCTGACCATCCTCTGTATTGATGCTTTAGCATCCTCTGCTACTTGGATGCTTTTAGAATGAAAGACTGAGCTTTTTGACAACTGAGACTGAGCTCGTTGACAATGGAGAATACTTTCCACCATATAGACTAGTGTGTAGATGTTGCCGACTTCTATTTTGGCCGTCTTCTTTATTAATGTGCTAAATTCATCAGATTCACAGTAGAGTGCTACCACCATAGTATGCATAATTATGATATGAGATGGATTTCTGCGAATATTGGAACTCTGTCACTCTTGAATTCTTTCCCTTTAAGTCCTGAATGCTTAACTCATATTCACTGTATAGGCTTGTTTCAATATCAGAAAGTTTATGTGTAACTGGGATACATATCTTAAGATGATCAGGGTTGTTTTGCTTACTTTTTGAGTCCAAATTTCTTCCTCTTGATTCTGTAGTTTGGTTTTGCAGGTTCACATTCAAGAATTTGGGAGAAAGCATCTGTCACTTTTGTGCATTATTAAGCTGGTGAAAGTTTGTGAGAAGAAGTCTAAACTGGTGTCAAGTAAGTAGAGCCTTACACTTATCACTTTTTTTTGTGACATATAGAAAATATTTATTGATGTCTACTTCATATTGAATGGGATACCATTACCAGTATATATAAAAACTGATTTCCCTGTTTCACTTGTAGTGGCTTGTTTCCAAATTCTATAAGTTATTGGGTAAATGATGTTCATTTGTAGAGATGATCAGGATTGCTATTGCTTAATACTTGAGGCAAATTTTATTTCTTTCTATTATGTAAATTTCTTTTGCAATGTTCAGCAACTGTAATTTGCTTTCGCTTTCACTGTTATGCTTTTTTCGCATGCTGATTCAAAATGGAAAATATTCAACCTGTTTTACCATTTTTGAATCATTATCATTACTATATAGATATTATAAATTCGTTTTTTTGTTCAACTCTTAATTTTGTTGCCATTATTTTAATTGAATTGATTTCTTTGCACTGATTGCTGGATGATGACGGAATGTACGCAATGTACTATATATACCTACTGGCTAATCTGTACCATAATTGACACTAAGCACACTGAATAGCATGATATTTGGCCACCATAGTATGCATAATTATGATCTGAGATGGATTTCTGTGAATATTTGAAGTCTCTCACTCTTGAATTCTTTCCATGTTAAGTCCTGAATGCTTAACTTCTCATATTGACTGTATAGGCCTGTTTCAATATCTGAAAGTTTATGTGTAACTGGGATACATATCTTTAGATGATCAGGGTTGTTATGCTTACTTTTTGAGCCCAAATTTCTTCCTCTTGATTCTCTGATTTGGTTTTACAGGTTCACATTTAAGAATAAGGGAGAAAGCATCTGTCACTTTTGTGCATTATTCAGCTGGTGAAAGTTTGTGAGAAGAAGTCTAAACTGAGGTCAAGTAAGTAGAGCCTTACACTTATCACTTTTTTTTGTGACATGTAGGACATTTATTGATGCATGATGCTAAACCAAATCTGTTGCCAAACGACATTTAAATTGAATCTACTGCCAAAATGAAAGTTTGTGATTATGCATGATGTCATGGATATATATATATATATATATTATATGTGATGTCCAAGTGTTGTTCTTTTATTAAAGATGATATGTGATGCATGCCATGTAATCTTCTTTTTTGAAAGCTTATTATGATGAAATGCATGTGAAATTCTTCTATAAATGATTTTATGTGATTTGTAAACCAACTTTTCTTTGCTGAATTTTTGTAATAAATATGATTTCGTTAGTGTTCAGTTAGGGATCTCGTTAGTAGTCGTATAGGTCACTTTTTTTAAGCTGAATGATTCTGAACTTTAATAAATTGACTATCTAGATGAGAACTGACCGACAATGGATGTATGATCGACATTTAGTAGGGTGTAGGTCCACTAATCCAGAATTTTTATCCAATGTTGATTCATTCATTGAGTATGCTTCTTCAAAACCTTCCTTTATGGACATTAACAAGATAAGGTGCCCTTGTGTTGTATGTAAGAAAAAAAGATATCTTTCACCCCATGAAGTTAAGTTGCACCTTCTTAAGAAGGGTTTTATTGATAATTACGATGATTGGGTTTTCCATGGAGAAGATCCTGGGGGATCTTCTTCATTGCAAACCCATCACAATGAGGGAAATGTGGTGGGATCAAATACATTCTGGGAAATGCTCATAGATGTGATTGGTCCTACATTTTATCCACACTTTGGGAAAAGTGGTGCCAATGAAGAACCTCCCAATCCAAAAACTCAAAGGTTGTATGAAATGCTCCAAAATACCAATAAACCCCTATATCCGGGATGTTCAAAAGTCTCGCAATTGTGACATGTTGCTAGATTGTTGAATATCACGTCGCAACATGGGTTATCAGAGAAGGCCTATGATGATATCTTGGAGTTATTCAAGGATTCAATTCCACCCGAAAATAAATTGGTGGATGGCTTTTATAAAACAAAGAAGCTAGCTTCCAATTTGGGTCTCCTGTGTGAGAAGATTCATTGTTGTGTAAAAGGATACATGTTATATTGGGGTGATGACATAGGCTTGATGAATTGAACAATTTGTGGCCAATACCGTGGAAGGAAGGTTCTAAGAGACGAAAAACCCAACGCCCATATCAAATCATGCATTACTTTCCTCTAACTCCTCGGCTTCAAAGGTTATTGATGAGAATCATGTAGCCTTCCATGGTGATTCTCCTAGTGAGGGGAATGAGCTAATCCTTCATTCTAGTTTTAGAATGCCAAGTTTACTTTGCAGGCCAATCAAGGAAGAAAGGATGGATCTTGACTACCTATGTGATAGGGAGTTGGTTCAAGAGAGCTATGATCAAGATGATGAGAATGCCATTAACTTTGGGGTTCAAACCAAAGGAGATGATGAACTCATGGAAATAAGTGCTCAAGAGTTTCAAGGGAGTTTGACTCTAGGTGCTCCAAGAAGATCATTGATCAAGCTAGAGAGAAGAGTGACTTAGGTTCTTGAATGGACGGCCTATTTGATCAAAGTGTTCAAGATTGAGTCCATTGCTACACAATTGGATAGGTTGCAAACTATCTCAATTGTTTCAAGTGTTTTTCCAATCTTTTGGAGTCAATAAAAAGAATTCTACAAGTTTTGGAGTAAATTAGAGTTTTCTACAACTTGAGGGGCGCAAGACCAATATTCCACTTTTGGAAGGGCGTTCAAGACATTTTACTTCAATATTTGGAGCTAATTTTTGGATTTAGAGTTTGTTTAAGTCTAGGAGTTTAATTTTCGAATTTATCTAGTTAAACCAGAGTGTTTTGATTAGGAGTCTTAAATTCCTTCTAAGTATTATCCTATTTGAGGATAAGTCATTTAGATAAGGTTTCCTAGATTTTAGATAGAGTCAAAGAGATCAAATACTCTTCTATTTCTACTCCTGAGTGAGATAAGATTAGAGAGTCCTAGTTGGTCTTCTTTCTTGGTGTTGGCCGAAATTATTAGCTTATAAATAGGGTAGGATGGCTGAAAATTAAAGCACCCTTGAGTGGTCATTTTTGTTGTCTCTAATAAGAGTTTTTCCTGTGAGGAATTTTTGTTAAATGGAATGTCCATTTTTCGTGTCAAGTATAATTTAACCAAGAGGGTTTTCAACTTGTCTTGGATCTTTTGATCTTGCAGAAACCGTTCTTTTTCAAGTATGCTTCTTGATAGAATTGTTTTAAAACTAAACTTCTTATTTTTCACACTACTTCTAGTAGTTTGATTGATGAGCCTTTCTTTTGGCTTGGTTTTCGAGTTCATCATGTATCTGTTCATGAGTTCCATTGCGGGGTTTGTCTTACTTTTGTTGGATGAGTTGTGCTTTGGCATAAGCATTTTGAGATAGTGTATGTGTTGCATATCTTTGTTGGTTATGGAGATTACTAATCAATAGTATTCCTTCATAGTTGAGCATTGTTTGCTCCTGCCTTTCTTGAGTCTCTTGAATGATGACTGATCGAGTATATTGAATGGTATCCTTACTATTCTTAGTGTGGGTTGTTGTTTAATTCGAATCTTTCATGGATAATGTGTTCTTTGCTTGGTTTGAGTTAAGAGATAGAAATCCTTAGATAAACGATCGTCTTACTGTGAATTTTCCACACTCTTTTGAGTTTCATGTGATAGACAAATTATCTTCGTACTTTTTTGTTTGATGGTTGCATTAACGAAATTTGCTTCATCTACGGAATTGTTATCAATTATATGCTTCCGAAGTCATGGCAAAGCACATGCGGTAGCATAAAGACCATAAACAAGGTGAAGAGGAGCATAAAAAACAAGGTTTTATGCGTCATCCTTCGGATGGGTGGGCATGGAAGCACTTTGATGAGTTAAATAATTCTTTTGCATGAGAGTCAAGAAATTTAAGACTTGGTTTATGCACGGACGGATTTTAACCATTTGGGCAATCAGGGAAGCAATATTCATGTTGGCCGGTTATTATCACCCCGTATAATTTGCCATCATGGATGTGCATGAAAGAGGAGTACATGTTTTTAACTATTATTGTGCCAGGCCTAAGAAATCCGAAGGGGAAGCTAGATGTTTACTTGCAACCTTTAATTGCCAAATTGCTAGCTCTTTGGGAAGGTGTTCCAACACATGGTGTTTCTACCAAACAAAACTTCCATATGAGAGCCGCACGTATGTGAACCATTAGTTTATGGAATGTTGTTCAGGTCGAGCACCGTGAGAAAAAAAGCTTGTCCATATTGTATGGAGCACTCAAAGGCCTTTCGTTTATGTAATGGAAGTAAAGTGTCTTGGTTTTTTTTCCATCACCAATTTTTGCCAGAGGATCATCCTTTCAGAATAAATAAAAATGATTTCATGAAAAATAGAACCGAAGAGTCTCTACCTCCTCCAATATTGATGGGTAAAGATGTTCTTAGAGAAATTTCAGATTTGGGGTTTAAAAAAATAATCGAAGTTGATGGGGGAATTTGGAATGCTCCGATATGCAAGTCTTGTGGTTGGAACAAAAAGAATATATTTTGAAATTTGCCATATTGGAGTACTAACCTTATTCGTCACAATCTTGATGTCATGCACATTGAGAGGAATGTAATTGTGAATGTATTTGATACAGTGATGGATATTGAAGGAAAAACTAAAGATAATGTGAAATCTGAGGATATAAAACTTTATTGCAAGCGTAAGAATTGGAAAAAGATGAAGCACCCGGCAAGTATCCAAAAGGTTGCTATACCTTGGTAAAGAAGAGAAGAAAGTAGTTTGTGAATGGGTGACACAACTCCAGTTCCTCGATGGGTATGTATCAAATATGGGTAGATGTGTGGACTTGAAAAAGTACAAGATGTTTGGGATGAAAAGCCATGATTGCCACGTATTTATGCAAAGGCTAATTCCCGTAGCTTTTCGAGAAATGTTGCCCACCATTGTGTGGAAAACATTGACCGAGTTAAGTTTGTTCTTTAGAGATCTTACAAGTACAGAGATAAAGGAAGAAGATATGATTCGGCTCCAAAGGGAAGTTCCCATTATTTTGTGCAAGTTGGAGCGAATATTTCAACCGAGTTTTTTTGACTCCATGGAACATCTTCCAATCCATTTATCCTATGAAGCAATACTAGGGGGACCTGTTCAATACTGATGGATGTATCCATTTGAAAGGTTAGTTCCTCCCATAAATTGTTTTTTTTATAACAATGATTTATGCTTATATATATATATCAATGAATTAGTTTCTTGAGAAAATTGAAGTTGAAAGTTACCAACAAAGCAAGAGTTGAGGGTTCGATATGTAATGCTTATTTGGTGGAACAAACTTCAAATTTTTGCTCACATTACTTTGAGTCTCATGTAAGCACAAAAAGAAATAGAGTGAGGCGTAATGATGATGGCGGCCCAATGAATTATAGTGAAGATAATCTATCGATATTCACTTATCCGGGAAGATCATATGGGCAAGGAATATCAAGACGCTTGACCAATGAAGAGTATGACGCTGCAAGGTCATACGTCTTGTTAAATTGTAAAGAAATTGATGAGTATATCAACTAAGTTTTTTGTATTCTTTACCATTAAGTTAGTTTTCATTCTTAACTCAGTATGACATATTTTAAACGTCGCATCATGAAGGGTATTCATTAAGGAGCTTCGTGTCAAGAAACCCAACATATCAGATGGGTTACTTGATATTAAGCTTTAGAAAGAATTCGCAAATTGGTTTCGTACATATATAAGTGTTTCAAATGTACCTAAGTAATCATTAATATGCTTATTACAATATTGACTTTTGATTTTTAATATAGTCACATGGTCCAAGGAACAACATCACGAGTAAACTCATCAAAGATGTTGCCCTTGGCCCTTTAAAAAATGTGAAGACTTTTCCCGTTTATTTTATTAATGGGTATAAATTCCACACATTTGAGTATGGGGAGATGAGATCAACATTCAATAGTGGAGTGTGCATAAAAGAGTATAATTATAGTGATGAATCAAGTGATTATTACAGAACTTTTTAGAAAATTCTAGAGTTAGAGTATCCCGCGCTTCCTATCAAGAGCGTTGTTTTGTTTAATTGCCATTGGTATGATACAACCCCAAATGTGGGGATAAAGGTTCATAGAGACTACAAACTCGTTGATATAAACAATAGAAGAAGGTTACGCAAGTATGAACCTTTTGTATTGGCTTCTCAAGCATTGCAAGTTTACTAGACGCCCTATCCAAGCATGAAGAGAGACAAAGCTGATTGGTGAGCTGTATTTAAAGTCAAGTTTAGATTTGATTTTGATGCCCCTGCAGCAGACGCGCCTTTCCAAGATGATGAAGTTGAGAATCATGCATTTGATGCCATTGATCCTGATTCAGAACCTTTAAATGATACAAGTGGGCTTCTTGTTGATTTAGAAGATGTGCAGGATATTGAAATTTCAATAGAGGTTGGAAATAATGAAGATGATAATTGACTGTCGACAGGGATAAAATTCTGTTTTTTTGCTGCTTTGTGATCCTGTTTTCGCAGCTCCTTAACTGCTGTGAGTTGTGATTCTAATATATATGCAGTGTACTTTGTATCTCTTTTTGTATAACGTGGTTCTCTTTTATTTGTTATTTAAATTGATCATTTTACCACCATAACTAATTGATTGGACATCGAATCTTGCAGATATGGTGAGAGGTCAGGTGGGAGATGGTACTGCAGCAAGTCCAAACTCAAAAGTTAGTCTCCAACCAAGGGCAAAGCAGCTGTAACTCTCAGTCCTATGCAGCGTCCGAGAACCAGAAAGTCGCTTCTGTTTTCAAATATTGTTCCTCGTGGTACTGAGGATGTCCAAACTGCAGCAACTTCCAATCTAAACCCTACAACAACTACCAGATGTCCAAACTGCAGCAACTTCCAATCTAAACCCTACAAAACTACCAATCTGAACCCTGTAGCTACAAATCAGACCTCTCCCATTCTTGTTCCTGATGCAAGTAAGAGTCGAAAGGTTTTGAAAACAAGAAATTCGTTACGTCACTTAAGTAGAACTCAAAACTCTGAACAGAGCCGAAGTCATGACTCCAGTTCACAGCCTGTTGAACAAATCCGATCGGAAAACTAGGTTGATAAAGTTGCTGCAGAAAATAAGAAAAATGAAGTTGCAGCAGATATCCAGGTTGAAAAAGTTGCAGCCGAAAAGTAGGTTCATAACCAGGTTCAGTTAAAGATGCCAACACATCAGTCCAAAGTGATTGAGGCTACGACACTTGGACACCCTGTAGCTAGTTCAAGCCAGATTCAGGGTTCACAAATTCATAGTAAAGAAAATGACGCCAATGCAGGTAATTCACTCGGTAGCATGGATCAAGAAATCAGGGTTTAGGATCTAATTGCAACCTGAATCATTCTGCAAGTACACAGTATCAATCTGCAACAAATGCATCTAAGTCACTATCAAACCAGGGTCCGATAAGTACCAGCTTAGCACGGGGAACTGCTTCATTTCAGGATGAAGAAAATGCATCAAATGCAGCAGACCGTATGACGTAGCAGAAGCCTCTAATTCAATCCAAAAGTGACCCTAACCCTTTTAATACCTTTTAGTCTAAGAATGCTTCGACTTAAAATCATCTCAAGAATCCATTTAGTCTAGGAATACCTGGATCATAAGGACCAAAGTTCAACACCCCTTGGAATTTTTGAGAAAAACTCTCTTTTTCAATTTATCAAAATATCAACCATCATTTACAATGAGGGGCCAAGCCATTTTGAAAATGAAAAAGTAAAACCCTAGTGAAACTTTTAAAAGTTACATAAATAACCTTAATCCCTAATCTTATTATTCCAGCCGCCGCCTCACCCTAGCCTCCATCATTCTCCGGGGCTGAGAGAAAACTCGTCCTCGATTTTAGTTTATCACTATCAAAAGGAATCTGGAGGAAACCCTTCCGTAGTTGTAGACCGCATGACTCCCAAATGAACATGTGTAAAATCTGAGTTTTCCAGTTCCTAATCCTCAAAAACTCACAGAACATGGATGGAGATTTTTAGTTTATAAACAAATCAGAAGTACAAGATCAAAGATTAATTATTACCTCAGATAGGTTGAAGCCATTACCTACACAATTCTGAATTTTTTGCTCCATGGAATTGTTTCCACTGATTTTTATTAAAATCAAGTAAGCCCAACAAACGTGGTGAATCAGCCCAATTACAAAAGAAACACACATCTGATGCAGGAAAAGGAGAATCCATGTCTGAATCGGAGAAAGAGACGCGTCGAAAACCCACCCTGGCGCAAGAGAAAAGTCAAATGCAAGTCCAAGAAGAATTACAATTGTGGCAAGAAACAAGAAATCGGAAATAAAAGCCAATTGTAATTCTAGATCGGCAATACCGAATGCAAGTAGGAATCGGAGATCGCACCGCCTCAACGATTACCGAGCCCTTTATAAAGAGAAAGAATAGAGCAACACAGGACAAACTCATCTTCAACACAGACAAAACATAAGCTGCAAAGCTCTTATCTTTCTTTTAATATCCTATTATTCCTTTTCAGGTACTTTTCACAAGTCTTTTTATTTGATTTACTCATTGTATTTCGTTTAAGTTCATCAATTTATCAACGAATTCAGTTTCATTCAAGTTATTATAAGTTTTATCCCCTTTTTTCTTCACACTTAGCCGAATATTGCATCTCATGAATTACACACCTTCGTCTAAGATTGTTTGCAAGCGTGCGTCAGTTTCTACTGATTATTTTCGCACAAACATAATTGGCATGCCCAGTGGGACTGATTTTTGTGTCTCGACTAGGTTTAAAGTTATGTCAACAACGACAACAACAACTTCTGTTCCGACAGGAGTTACTTCCTCTAGCCCATCAACAACTGAAGCGGTGAAATCAACGGGAGAAATAGGAGTGGCATCAACTCTTCTGTTACCATCGTTAGGAGTACCTACTCTGCCGGTGAATCGGAATTTGGAACATGAGTTGAGAAGTTCTTATCATTCTTAAATTCAACACAGTCAAGGTGCTGAACAAACTATGGAGCACGAAATAACATGGCTCAATGCTCAATTAGGGTTAGACCAACGGGGTCGCACTAAAGAATCAGCGTATAACCAAAGTCTTGAGCAAATCATTATAGGCCAGCAGAATAATACTATCACAAGTATGCTAGCCCGTATCACTGCATTAGAGCAATCTCTCCAAAAAGTTAACCCTAATGGAAGGGCAGCACCTGAAACTCCACCGATAACCCCCGATGCGTCATTGAGAGTACCACTACTGGATCCATCTACCGCAGTTACCCATGATAACCCTTTGTTCTCTAATTCGTCAACACCGGTGCAGGGGTTGTCAATCAATGGAGTAAGCCAAGTAGGAGTTGTTCCAGAAAGTACACCAATACCAAACCCTAGTTGGTATTATTGCGCTGAACCAAGTTAACTGGCTTTCTTCCCACCAGTTGGAAATTTCACCTTGGATGGCCACCCATTACCATATCATGGAAGTTGTCAAGGACCAGCATCTAATTATAGATCGACGCCAGTTATTCCAGCCATGAGATGGCCACCAAGAGCTCCTGGTTATCCACCGACAGGTAGTTTTATTCCTCTAAGAGGAATAGTACCACCAAGGCCAGTAATTCCTCCGAATCCCATAGGTGGGCAGAACGGTCAGTTTCAGAATATTAAACGTGTGCTAACTCAACCTATACCAAATCCAGTTAATGTTCGACCGGTTTGGGTAGTAGCCAATAGGCCGCCTACAGCTAATCCTCTCCCAAACAACGACCAAAGATTTTAAGTATATGGAAATCAACAAGGAAACATGACTAACAACATGCCGACTCCACAAAGAACACCGCAGCAAGGAGCAAGAATTGTGATTCTGGAGCAAGGTGGACAACAGGAAACCGTACCACGAATTTTGCCAAGACATGTTCCTATAGTGGAATAACTATTGGAAGAACAACAATGGATTGAGTAAGAAGTAAATCAGGCGTAGAATCGGACTAGGGCAAGGAACAATACTTGGAGAAGGGATGTTAGAAATCCACAAAGAGAAAATCAACCAGAAGCACAGCTTTATCAAGAACTTGAGAGAGAGAGTTCCGATAGAATGGTTTTGCTCGAGATGAATAAACTGCACCTGCGTTTACTGCAGAGGCTGGTTTCAAAACAATGGTGGAAGATATGGTACGTAAGGAACTAGGAATAGTGGTGCCAGAGGTGATGGGTAAGCCTTACCCTGAGTATGTTGAATTTGAACCTTTGCCAAGGAATTAGAAGACGCCAAATTTCAAGAAGTTTACTTCCGAAGATGACCAACGGCCTGAAGATCACATTGGCCGCTTTGACTTGGAATGTGGTGAAGCAGGACATAATCCTTTCTTGAAGTTGTGGTTATTTCCTTATTCGTTGGTCAAAATAGCATTAGATTGGTATCGTACCTTGGAACCAGGATCTATTGCTGATTGGAGCACTCAAAAGCGAGTATTTATTCATACCTTCCACCGTACTACATCAAGATTGTCAATAGCTGATTTGTCACAAGTCCAGCAGAAACCGAGAGAAACAGCTAAAGCATATCTTGCTAGGTTCCGATAGATGCATGCAAAGATTTCGGGGGCTACTCCTGGCAAATATGAGGAGTCCACCATAGTTAAGATGGTAATATTAGGAATTGAAGATTTCAAATTGAAATTGGCAGTAACACCACATCCAATCCGGTCTCTGACACAGCTTATGGAAGTTGTTCATAACACAGAAAAGGTCATCCGAGCTAAGAGAGAGTCTAAGCCAATGAAACCAAAATCCTGGTTTAACAAAGAACCTGTTGTAGAAATAAATAATGTTTCTTGGAGTTCCTCCGATGATGAAGATAGGCCTTGGGATAGTGTTAATGCTGTAGAGATTATCGATTTAAAAGAATACACATGTGAAGCGCTACGCATGCTAGTTGTATCACATGTGTATTCTCAAGGAATATCTTCCTCTGGAACTGTTAAAACTTCTGACACAGTTGCATCCGCAAAAGTTTACTCTTTCGACATCACCCAACAGGAGGCAATTTTTGATGACATGATGAAGACAGGCCATGTACGATATAAGAAAGGCTATTGGCCACTGGAACCATCTGAAATTGCAGGGAAAACATATTGCAAGTATCATATTTCATGGACACACTGTACAAATGATTGTGTGGTTTTCTGCAATTACTTGCAGAAGATGATTGATGAAGGAAAAATCAAAGTAGATGATCCTGTTGATATGAATATTAACCCATTTCCTACAGAGCATCCAGTTCGTATGATCAATGTAGGCTTGAATAGTCACATACCTGTGGCGTGTAATACTATAGTTTGTATGCATTGTGATGCAGTTCTCAGTGGATTCAAGCATCAATTGATGGAGTTGGAGCAGCGATTTGGAGGGCATTACCATCAACCAATACCTCGGCAGGAAGTCACTATTATGGTAGATGGACATCTGCAGACATGGGTTTGTAAACCAGCACCAGGCGAGATTTTACAGAATCATATTCAACAAATGACATTCCATCATCCTCATATACCATCACTAGTTCTACAATCTCAGCTGATTATTCCAACAGGATTCTAACCATCTGGTGTCGCCACTTCTCTCCATGGGCATGTGCCTGCGGTACCTTCAGGAATTCAGCATGCACTAGTAATTGCGCGAGAAACCATACCTGCGTCAAAGAAATCATCTTATTCTACAGGAACTTCAGTATGTGATCAATTGTCTAATCCAAGAACACTGATTCCTGTGCAAAAACCCAGAATGGTCAAACCAATGGCGGTTAGTGACAATCGTTGGCACCATAACCCACATAAAAAATTCCCAGCTGTTCTCTGGCCACATCAGGTCTTACCCGTACTCAGAAACGGTGTTGACAACGATTGAGGGCTGGGTACTACAAGGATATACAATTGAGCCGCCAATCACAGATGTCGTTAAGTCCACCACACAAGCCAAGAAATTTTTCCTCCAAGTGGCAGTACTGGCGAAAAGTAGCCGATCATAATCCTTAAGTCAATATGGTTTATGTATTAACACGGACATTTCGTACAACGTCCAATACGACTGTTGTCGAACCACCGATTTCCAACACAGATATTGAAATGATCGATACCTTTGATGCTGATGCTTCTACACCTTCAGTGATTCGAGAAGAAACTAGGAAGAACTGAATTCAGATAATAGAAAGGCCTGGACAGTCATCCATTGTCATGCTTACACAGCCGAATGATACGGCTGCTACTCATATTCGTCCTCTATTCATTTGTGCTACCACGGATGGTGTTCCCTTGTGGGTCTTAGTCGACAATGGTGCAGCCATTAACATTTTGCCATTCTCCGCGATGTGTAAGTTAGGCAAGCACATGCAAGATTTGGCCCCGACAGAGATATTTGTTAGTGGTTTTACCGATGACGTTACTAGCACCTGAGGAATTCTGCCACTGGAAGTTACTGTTGGGACATAATCCATTGTTTCTGCTTTCTTGTGGTAGGTACGAAAGCATCCTACAATATATTATTAGACCGCGATGGGATTCATTCGGCCGGTTGCATGCCCTCTTCATTACATCAAGCTATTATTGTTTGGGGAACGAATGGTCTAGAAACCATCAATGCTGACACAACACCATTCACTACTCAAACGAATTCAGTTGAAGCTTATTATTATGATAAAGAAGTTGGTGCTTATTGCATGCTAGGAATTGACAAGTACGATAGGCCAATGCAGGCCACTATGTGCCGCGATTCTACTCTTCCTGAATGGAAGATGTTGTGGCAAGAAGTCAACAGGCTGCAAAATTACAAGATGCTTCCGCCATTGACTCCAGCTATTATCATTGAAGAAATTCTTGATGAAGACAATTGAACAATTATCAGTTATGGATGATGCTTCTCTTGACATTGAGTTAGCACAAGCTGTTAAGAAACGGGATGCTATTGAACGAGTTTTGAAGTTTTTTGCTGATGAACGCAAGTTTAAAGCCGAACACCCAGAGGTCAATTGGGAAGATATGATTTATGATGCAGATCTAGAAACAGATAGTGATGCTATTGAGCTCAACGAGTTAGCTATTGTAGTAGACAAATTAGAGGATGGCTCTGTCGCCACTAAGGATCTTTTGATTACCGTCGATTTAGGTGATGGCATAGTTCCCAAATCTACCTATGTCAGTGCTACATTGTCCCATATTGAAAAGCAGCAACTTACCATGTTGATCAAGTTCTTTCGTGACTGTTTTGTTTGGGATTACAAAGAGATGCCTAGTTTGGACCGCAAGTTAGTGTAACACACAATTCCACTTCGACTTGGATTCAAACCTTTCAAGCAGCCTCCATGACGTTTCTCAGAAGATGTAGTTAGTAAGGTTAAAGAAGAAATACAATGTTTACTGGCCGTTGATTTTATAGATGTTGCAATGTATGTTGAATGGCTCTCCAATGTTGTGCCGGTCATCAAGAAAAACGGTAAAACAAAAGTATGCACCGATTTTCGTAACCTAAACTTGTCATCTCCGAAAGATGAATATCAGATGCTCGTTGCCAAAACCCTCATTGATAGGCTTGTTGGATATGAAATATTTAGCTTTGTCGATGGTAATGCGGGTTACCACTAGATATGCATCACCCATGAAGATGTTCCTAAACCTGCGTTATGTGCTCTAGTTGCTTTAGGGATATTTCAATGGAAAGTTATGCCATTTGGTCTCAAGAATGCTGGAGCAACTTATCAGAGAGCCATGAATTGTATCTTCTATGATTTAATCGGGGACTTATTAGAATTTTACATTGATGATGTGGTCATGAAATCACATTCTTTTGTTGATAACCTTCGACATTTGACCATCTGCTTTGAATGGATGCGCCGCTACAAGTTGAAGCTCAATCCCCTCAAGTCTACTTTTGGCGTGACATCCGGAGTTTTTCTCGGTTTCTTAGTCCATTCTAGAGGGATAGAAGTTGATAGTGAAAAGGCTAAAGCCATCCTAGAAGCAAGACCGCCGCACAACAAGAAGGAACTTCAGAGTTTAATCGGCAAGATTAACTTTTTACGCCGGTTTGTGGCAAATTTATCGTCTGCAAGCTGCCAAGATTTTGTTTGGGAATCTGAACACCAACAAGCTTTTGATGATATCAAAGCTGCTCTAAGTCGCACACCAGTTATGGTCGCACCAATTTCTGGCCATCCTTTGAAATTATATATCTCTGCCACAGATGATTTCTTGGGATGTTTCCTGGCACAAGATGGTCTAGATGGTTTCGAGAGAGCCGTTTACTATCTTAGCCGAATGTTGATAGTCACTGAACAGAAGTACCCGGCCATAGAAAAGTTATGCTTAGCTCTCTATTTTGCTGCTACCAAGCTCCGCCATTATATGCTGCTTACCTTGGTTCGTGTTATCAATAAGATCAAATTAGTTCGATATATGCTCAACCGTCCTAACATGAGTGGTAGGATTGGCAAGTGGATATTGGGACTCATGGAATTTCAGTTTCAACATGTTCCGCATCTAGCTGTTAAGGGACAAGATTTAGCATACTTTCTAGCAATACACCCTTCAGTAGACGATAACTAGTCTGGGATTGAAGTTGCAGCCTTTCACGTGGATATCACACCCATTGTGCCTTGGAGGTTATACTTAGATGGTTCTGCCACCTTTCACCGGTGCGGAGCAGGAGTGGTTATCTATTCCCCCCTAGGAAAAGTGTTGCACATACGTGTCCGATTGAATTTCAATGTCACTAATAATCAGGCAGAGTATGAAGGTCTGATTTATGGTCTCCGCACTTTGATTCACAATGGAGCACGACATGTAGTGGTTATTGGCGATTCCCCTCTTGTGGTTGGACACATCAAGAATATTATGAAGCGGAAAGATGATATTCTAACACAATATACAGCTCTTGGCGATGAACTCAAGTCTCACTTTGGTACCATCACATTTACCAATGCCATGGTACAATTTGCTTCTGATTATATTCCTGCCGTGGATCCCTCTTGGTGGTATGACACTGTTAAATTTCATTTCCCCGCTTATCATGAGCAAGCATTAGTCCCTACTAACACAGTCCAGCCACAAGTTGATGTCGGCGATTGGAGACATCCTAGTATCCAGTTCCTTCTTAATCCAGATGTGCCGACTGATATCCAGACCCGACGCCGGGCTACCCAGTATATTGTGCTGGATGGAGCTCTTTACCGTAAGACCACTGATGAAATTTTACTCAAATGCCTCAATCGTCCAGAGTCAACTGTCATTATGTTAGAAACACATGAGGTGCTTGTGGCGCCCATCAAGGTGGACAAAAAATGGCTTGGTTGATCCGTCGACACGGGTATTTCTAGCCATCTATGATACAAAATTGTATTTCTTTTGCCCGTGGCTGTGCTGATTGCCAGCGTTATGGAGATATACCACATGTTCCAGCTGTACCCATGCAAGTTATTGTGAAACTATGGCCTTTTCAATGCTGGGCATTGGATGTCATTGGCATGATACATCCATCTTCTTCTAGCGGACACCGTTATATTGTGGTCTCCATAGATTATTTTAAAAAGTGGGTGGAAGCAGTTGCACTAAAAGACGTTGACCAAAAAGCAGTTATCCGATTTATGAGTTAGTTTATGGTCATGATGCAGTAGTCCCAATTGAACACTTAATTCCATCTCTCGGTATTACAAGTCAACCTCCGATTGATTCTGTCGAATATAATCTAAGCATGCAAATTCAACAAGACCAGATAGGAAATCCGGATTAATACGGCCAGACAGATTGAGTATGAGAAGAGTCTTGTTATTAAACAATACAACAAGAACGTCCGACAACGTAACTTTCAGGTCGGTGAGAAGGTTTTGGAAGGCCATTTTGCTTATTGGCCAACGTGATCCTAAACATTGCAAGTGGACACTGACTTGGGAAGGACCCTTT
This sequence comes from Oldenlandia corymbosa var. corymbosa, assembly GCA_949775105.1. Lineage (NCBI taxonomy): Eukaryota > Viridiplantae > Streptophyta > Magnoliopsida > Gentianales > Rubiaceae > Oldenlandia > Oldenlandia corymbosa. Next base: position 19,207,265 of record OX459118.1, on the reverse strand, counting down.
GTGATTCATCGCCACCTAGGCCACAACGTATATACTTTGGCTACTTTGGATGCCAAGATCAGTGAAAGTTCTATCAATGCAACATATTTAAAGAAATACTACTTATCTCGGTTGGAGTAGTTGGACCCACAACATCAAGAACAAGCCAAAGAAATTGCAGCAAAACGTTATTTATGATAAGTCTCAACCTAAGGACTTCACAAGTATCAACAAGCAAAACACAATAGAATAATTCAGAAGAAAAACCAAAACAAGAGAAGAATTTGGCACAAGTCGCCATCTTTTGGAACAACACACATGTGGCATGACCTAGGGTTGCTGTTGATCTGGATTCCCTCCACCAGTACCACTTGATTCACCAGTCACAACTCCATAACCTGATTGCACTTCAGAGAGATCATCCCCTTTCTCTGTTTCTTCAGTCGCATTGGGCGACAAAGTTTCAGCTGGCATACAGACATCTTTCAAAGCGCCCTTTAGGAAGTTTCACATCTTGGTCGCTTCCGCGATAATGCGCTGAGCATTTTCATAATGCACAGATTTTACCTTTGTATCCTGTGCATGATCATCCCGCATGCTGATAGCCTCTGCACATTGCTCGGCCATCTTTTGGTACAACAGGTCAGCTTCTTGGCACTGTTCTCGCGCTTCCTTCAAGTTTGCTTCCAGTGTTGCTTGTTTTGCCCCCAATTCTTTTGCTTGAGCCGCAATGGCAGCTGCCTGTTCCACCAGAGTTTTCGCTGTCTTCTCAGCATCCAGATGTGCCATGGCTGAATGGTTGTAATCTTCCATGTGCTTCACGCAGATTTTGCCGCTGATCTTTCCTTGCTCGAGATTGGCTAAAAACAGGGCAACCGTTGCTTTAACAGCTTCTGGCAGCTCACTCCCTAGGATGGTTTCCAGTGCCTGTTTCAGTGATTGGTGGTACTTCGCATGGACTTATTCTGCACTAATTTTTGACAACCCTTGCAGTTCCCTTATGGCGGCTCCAACCGATTGCGCTGCTTTGCCACTGGTTTTGACCACTGCAGTTGTTTCCTCCATTTTGTGGAACAAACGCTGTTGCAACTCTTCAATTGTCAGAATAGCAGGGGTGACACTAGTTTGTTTGGCACTCTTTTGTGACGTCCTGGAGCCAGGTTGCCGTTTGGGTGGCAGAGAGACATGTTGCAGCCAATTGAGGCTACGACAGTTGGACAGCCTGCAGCAAGTTCAAGCCAGATTCAGGGTTCACAAATTCATAGTAAAGAAAATGACGCCAATGCAGGTAATTCACTCTGCAGCATGGATCAAGAAATGAGGGTTTAGGATCTAATTGCAACCTCAATCATTCTGCAAGTACATAGTATCAATCTGCAACAAATGCATCTAAGTCACTGTCAAACCAGGGTTCGATAAGTACCAGCTCAGCATGGGGAACTGCTTCATTTCAGGATGAAGAAAATGCATCAAATGCAGCAGACTGTATGACGTAGCGGAAGCCTCTAATTTGATCCAAAAGTAACCCTAACCCTTCTAATACCGTTTAGTCTAAGAATGACCGGAATTAGAATCATCTCAAGAATCCATTTAGCCTAGGAATACCTAGGTCTTAAGGACCAAAGCTCAACACACCTTGGAATTTTCGAGAAAAACTCTCTTTTTCAATTTATCAAAATATCAACCATCATTTACAATGAGGGGCCAAGCCACTTTAAATATGAAAAAGAAAAACCCTACTCAAACTCTAAAAAGTTACATAAATAACCTTAATCCCTATCTTATTATTCCAGCATCCGCCTCACCCTAGCCTCCATCACCGTAGCACTGATCGTAGCCTGAACAACACTCAGGTCAATAATTCCAACCTGAGGAACAATCCAGATCATTCTTCTCCAATTTCAAGCCGACCTGAGCTCGTAGATGGAAACAATAAGTCCCCCAGTACTGATGATGGTGGCAGTTCGAAAGGGAATCATGCTCAGGAAAAATCTAAGAAGCGAAAATCTACAGCAATAGAGATACATGCAGTCAGAAAAACGTAAGTATTTGCAGATCTTCTTTTTCAAGTATTATATCTAATGATAGATCTTGATCATTTTTTTGTTGCAATTGAAATAGGTTAAGATTGCAGAGTATCTGTTCATGAAAAATCCGAAGCTTGTTCGAAGATAGGTTAGAAGTCGGAGCATACTCTTGGTCAAAAGTGACCCCAGGAATGAAAGATTTCTATTGCAATGAGTTCAAGATAAGTATTCTACGCTGCCTGTTGATTGTGTTAATTGGGAATTTTTGTAAACCGCTACTTTTAGTAAACTGTGTATGGACGTTAGAGTTTATATTGATAATATTGTACCAAATAATTGCTTTAAATGAGAAAAATATGAAGATCGTATCATTGCTGATTTGTACAGTAGGGGATTCTTTATGTTAGTAGATAGATAGTAATACTTGTATTATATTTTTGTAGAAATCTTTAACTTGGGATCCTGAAGAGGAATATCAGATCAAGGAGGCATGGAAATCATTAGCAGCAGAATGTTACCGTTACCTTACATGGGACTTGAGAGAATGGGATGAAAATCCATATTTTGTTCAGGAGGATGTGTGGTTGATCTTGACAAATCAATGGTAAACTGAGGATTTCCTGAAGGTTGTAAGAAGGAATTCCAGAAATCGTTGCAGCCCCAAGGGACCAATTTCTCACACTAGAGGTTCCGTCTGATTCATTGAGCATGCTGCTGCACTTGTAAGTTTTTTATTCGTAACACTAATGAGTTTATATGTTCACTTGAGTACCTATTTCTGCTCAAAGTTAATGTGTTAATAGATTGCTAATTTTATTTCTTTATAAATGGCACTGTTTGCAAGAACGTACTTTAGGTCGAGAGCCTACCCCGTATGAAGTATTTGCATATACTCATACGAGGAATCATGATTTGAAGACTTCTATTGATCCTACTTCTCGGCAGATTCATGTATGTTTCTAAACTGGTACTGAGTAGTATATTCCCTGTATAATGTCCAGATTTAGACTGTTCTTCCATGCTTTGTTCTGCTCCTGTAATTGGAGTTTTTGTATGACTGGGTTGCTTGATCATATCCTAAATATTCTGAAATGGTGATGATTGTGACTAACAAAATCTCCACCTAACTTTGAATTATTCCAATTCAATTTTGAGTATTGATTGTTGATTCTTTTGTGTGCATTGCATGATTTTAGGAGAAATATGTTGATTTGCGCAAGCAGGTAATGGAGGCGCAGGTTGAGGAGGGGTGTAACTGTAGACGTAATGAAGATGAACTTTATTTTGAAGTTTGTGGAGGTGAGAAGAATAAAAAGATCTACGGGCTTGGCTCTCAAGCAGCTTGCTATTATCCTTTGATTGGTAAAAATTTGAGGCTTACAACTGTATCCACAAGTAGGCAGAATATTGAAGCTTTAACTCGGAAGCTTGATTCTTGTTTTGAAAATGGATAAGATAGAATGTGCAATGGACAAGTGGAGGAGTGGCATGGAGCTTTTTTGCAAGCAGAATGGTCTTCAAATGCCTAATTTTGATGCTGATGATGATGAGTCTTTACAAGGGTCAAAAGGTGTGGAAAATGGTCCAAGTTCAAATGCTTCTCATTCTAATTATAGTTCGATAAATGATGATGACCAGAATCTTGATTAAGGGTTTCCGTTTATGATCTACATAGCTGTTAAGCGTATTACTTTGGTTGTAGTACAATGAATCTATTAAAGACAAAATTTGACTGTGGTAGAATTTGGAGATTATGTAAGATGATCACTTTGAATATTTATGCAATTTCAGTTTTAGAGTTGTGTCATGTTTAATATTGTTTCATTTTTAGCATTGTTTGGTGCTGAAAATCCAAGGGAATGCCCAAACATAAATCCAAAAAAAAAAATCATTTTCAGAATTACTATTTTCAAAAAATAGCCGATATTACCCACAGAAAAAATCTCGTGGGTAAATCACCCACGAAATTTTGTGGGAAAAGCCATTGACCAGGTCATCGAATCAGTAATATACCGACGGAGAAAGTCGTGGGAATAAATATTTACAACAATTTTTTTTTTATTTTCCCCACTGCATTACCTACGACTAATTCATGGGTGAACTAACAAAAATGCCAAATATGAAAATCATTCTCCAACGATATTACCCACGAAAATTTTGTGAGTGAACGTCCCAAAATACCAAGTCTAAACATCGCACTCCCACGCCTTCACCCACGAAAACCGTGATGGCGAAATTACCCAAGAAACACATGCTTTGTGGGAGAACTACCCACGAAGTGTTGACCGACCGTGGAAAAGCCATTACCCACAGTCTATTCTCCCATGAGAATTATTTCGTGGGGAAAACCGTTGGTAAGTGAGTTACCCACGGCCGCATAATTCATTTACCCACGACTTCCTTCCGTGCGTACTGACCTATTTTTTTGTAGTGATTGGTAGGACTATCTTTTATTTGGACCAAGGTTCTTTTGTTTTCAAAAGAGTTTTGAGAAAACTAAATCAAACCTAGAATTAAAATATAATTTCTTAAGTTCTTCTTTATTGAATATTTAGTGTGAAAACTAGGTATTGCTTTAAGATGAATTTTTGTGTATTTGGTTTCGAGGAATTACTGAGTCTTGATGAAGTTGTGCAAATAATTGATTCGAGGAGTGCTTCACTTCAGATTTCCTATGCATTTGATATTGGAGATTGGTTTCTTCATGATGAAGTAATTAGGAACTTGTGTGTACTATGTTTTTTGATTAAGGGTTTGCTGCAAAAAGCTAAAGCGTGTAGCCTTACCCTTTTGAGAGAGATGTGTGTATACATGAGCAATGTGTGCGTTTGTGTAGGTCTAGCTTCTTTAAACTTATAATCTAGGTTTTGGGTAGAATTTTCATGGAAGTATGTTTAGTAGTATATGGAAGTGTTGATCTTTCCTTTTTGACTTTAGTTCTTTTGAATTGGAGAAGAGTAAAATCTAGGGTTTGTGTTTTTTCAATCAATGAAATGTCCATAATCACTATTAGGTGTTTCTTTGTCGAGTCTTGTGTCTGCTTTAGGTGTATGTCGACTTAATGTGCTATGTGATCTCGTCGGCTTCCTTGTCGGGGTGTCCGTCGGCTTGTGTGTTCTCGTCGGCTTCTCTGTCGAGTTGTTCGTCAATTATTGTGCGGTTTGATTTGAAGTTTTCTAAAAGCTTTAAATTCAGTGTATTTGCAAGATAACTTAAAGAGATCAATGTGTACGTTGAACTTTGGGGTTAATGTTAAATTGTTGGAAGTCTTTATCAAGAATAACGGGATATTTCTTGTGAAGATTAGATTTTTCATTAGTTTGGAATTTGGTTTTCCAAGAGTTTATCTTTTATGTAGCTTATGTGATTTTTCTTATTTGTTGAGTCATATGAATGAGATATGAGTTTTAGGGTTTAATACTCTAGGGTTTACAAGTATAAGAGTTTCCATAACGGACTTAGGGAATTGCTTGTGTTAAAAGTATCTAATTTGTATTTTGTTTGTTTTAAGTGTCTTTAAACAAAATGATTTTCAAAAATTAGGTCTTAGGGTTTTTGATCCAATGCATATTATGTGGTCTTTCGTTTGTTGAGTTCTTTGAACTTGATAGATGAAAAATATGTGCTTCTATGCATGATTGATGTTTTTCGAGTTCAAATACAATATTGGAAGAAGGTTTTTAGTAGTTGACTAAAGGTTTTAGACTTTGTTTTGATTGAACATTTTCAAAAATTTGAACATTGTGTGATGACCAAATTATTTGATTCCTATTACAAGTGGGAAAAGAAATTTTGGTTTGTGTGTGTTGATTTTCTTTTTAGCAAATTACTAAAGATGAAAGAGGTTTTATTTGTTTATTGTTACCTAATAATAGGAGGGGAGTTAAGGAGTTTCTTAAAGTTATTTGGTAAATTACTTGTTTTTTTGTGGGGTCTTTCGGCTAAATCAATGTAGGAAATTAGGCTTTTTTATGTGTTAGGAAAGTTTTCTAAAATTTAGTTTTTTGTTTTCAAAATTAAATAATTTTTGTAAATAAACTTGCTGTGTTTAAAATATTTTTTGCCGAAATGTGTGTTTATTTTCGGATTTCAATTCGGGAATTTATTAGGGTTTTATAAAATAGGAAAGTTTGATGAAATGAAATAGGAAAATTACTTTTATGTGACCTATTTTGAATTGGAAAGTCCTTGTAGGAAAAGCCATCTCATGCCTATATAGGGGGTGCTTTGGCCGAGTTTTTCATACATCCCAACCTCCAAAATATCTTTTTAATCCTTGAGCCAAAACATTGAAGGTTTTAAGGGTGAAGGAGTTAACTACGTCCTCTCTTTTTCTTCTATTCTTTTCGAGAGTGTCACCTCTTAAAAGGTGAGAGAGGGGTTTTTTTAGTTAGTTTGGGGAGTGTCAATTGCCGAATCTTCCTTTGATTCGAAGGGGGAGGGTTCTCTGATTTACATGAAGAAATTTAGGAGAGGTTTTCTTAGTATAGGTAATTATTTGCTCATAACCATGAGTGAAGAAGTTGCTAGATCAAAGATGTGTTGTTAATGCCGTGGAGTTGAAGATAAGGTGCGAGAATTGGAAGAATTGGTGCAATAGATTGTTGAAAATAGAGCTAGAAATCACGATGAGTATTTCAACAACCAATTGATGTACTTCAATAACCAAGTGCTTCGTGTGGGTCAAGAGCTTTATGATCTTAACCGAGAACATGAAGGTATGAAGGAGGACATCTTCAACAGGGTTGAGTCTTTGAAAGAAGATTTGATTCATCGCCTAATGAAATCGAATTCTCAAGTGAATGCTTTGAAGGGGTCTACTTGTGTTTGTAAGTTGACTCTTGAAATTCCTACTTTCGATGGAGGGATTTGCGAGGGGGTAGAGTCATGGATTGTATCATTGGAAAATTTGTTTGAATTGTTAGGGGTAACTAAAGTAAAATTGGAATTGCTATTTGTGGTTTAAGGAATATTGATATAACTTTGTGTGTGCTTTGTATGTGTAATTTGAATGGTGGAGTGCATACTTGGCAAGATTTTAGGGATGCTTTATACAATAGATTTTGGAGTAGTGAAATGACATATGACTACCAAAGTGAATTGTATGGCCTTACTCAACACTAGATGATGTTGAAACTTACAATAAGAAGTTTCAGCTGCTATGTGTTAATAGTGACAACCATGAGTTGAATGAGGTTTTGACTGCTAGGTTTCTTAATGGCTTGAATGCTCGGTACAAGAATGAGACTTCTATCATGCATGAAGTTGATTTGTATAATGCTTTTTGGACGGCCGTAAGATTAGAAGGGCATCATAATAAGGCTATTATGAAGAGGGGTTTGGAGTCCTTGAGGGAACAAGGAGCTACAATGCGTTACACTCAACATAGTGTGGGATTGAATGTTGATCATGTCTTTCGGACTTTAGATGCGATAGGATGGGTGGATAATTTGATTGTTGCTATTGATGAAGGTGATGAGTGCATTTCGTACTATGTTTTTAGGTATCAATTTTACCTCTTTGTAATTTAATTATAGGTCAGTTAGGTTAGGATTATATGTTTATAGGCTAATTCGGTGACTTATGGAAATCCAGGGGCTGAATGGCAATATGAACATAAAAGGTGGCATAATGTGGCAAATTGGTGAAGTTTTGGGCCAAATTGGAAGTAGCTGCAAGGGCTGATCTTGCAAGGGTTGAGATGGGCTGAATCCGGCGGGAAGAAGGATGAAATTGGAGCAATCCTTCGAAGCTAAGGAAGAAGAGCCGTTGGTGAAGTGATGCTGCTGACATTGGAGAAGATTGATGTGCCTTAAAGCTGGAATTATTCAAAGAAATCTCTCGAAATGATGATTAGAGGTAAGGGGGAAGTTGGGAGAAGTATGGGTCTCTTCTCTTTTGCATAAAACCCATCGAGTAAAGAGGATACCAACATGGCTAAGCAAGAACTCTCCCCCAACCTCTATGAAAGGCAGTAGCAGCATGAAGATGAAGGCATCGAAGTCTAGAAACACTTAAAAGTAGGACTGTAGTGTAGTATAGTTCACTTAGGAAGAAACAAAGTATAACTCTGGAATATAGACTCAGGGGTGTCTCTTGAGGAAGTGAGAAGATGACTCTGGGAAGTCAGCTGCACTTTAACACACTCCCTGACTTTACTCTTCCCCTGTTTTCTTCCCTTTCTGTTGTAATCTGGATGGAGTCTCAACACCTGAACTTTGTGGTGTTTGAGCTCCAATCCATGAGTAGCTAAACTCATTGCTAAGGTCTAATCCCTCTACTCTATATAATTATTTTTTTATTCATGCTCTCGGATGATATTTGTATGTTTAATTGTATAGTTTCAATTATCCTTTTAGGTTGAATAATCCATTCAAACTAATTGTGCTTGCATGTGGGGGGAATCGCAGAAGGGTAAACATCACTTAGAATGTCTAGAATGACGAGGGGGTAACATCCCAAGGTTTCAAACAACGGAAGATAGTTGTTTGGCACGAGGCAATCATAAGGGCCGAAGATCTTAATGGCTTAGTAGTAATTTCGAGTCGACAACGGAAGTTAGTTTACTGGTTACTAGGACTACTGTCTGGAATATAGAAAGCGACCCTACAGTGTTTATGTACCTGATTGAATATAGTTTCATACCACAAAAGTAACAACCAACTAGAAAGAGGATAGGTTAAGATCCCCAGAACACTTTTCTAAGTTACTTTCTCACTTTCCCAAGTCATCTGTCTTTTCTGTTTCTTTGTGACTTGAGTCATTTGGGGTTCATTAGAGTTTCACCCGTCCCTGTAGGATCGACCCTGCTTACCACTGTCTGCAGTTTTAAGTAGATTTTCTTTTGTGGTCTCGACATCCATCAAAAGTGGCGGCGTTGCAGGGGACAGCGTAAAATATCTTTTTGAAAATTGGTTACTATTCATTGTTTTTATGTTCTATTTTTTTTAGCTGTTAGTATAAACCCCAAAATTCTCTTTGTTCCCGTTACTTGTTTTGTTTGGTTCTTGATTTTTGGTATATGACAAGAAGTAATCCTCTTGAGCTATTCTTCTTTGATCCAAAAATTGAAGCCAGTTCCAGGAAGATCAGACAACTCAGACGTCAGTTAGCAACTACTAAAGCCTAAGAGGAGTTTTCCAAAGCCATGGAAGCTCTAGCTGAAGAAGAAGTCAGTCACAATGGTGGAGGTCCAATGGCCATTCGTATTCAAAGATGTGGAAGCTGATACCTTTGAGCTCAAATCGAATATGATTCAGTGGGTTCAAGCAGCTTGTCCATTTCATGGTCTGGCATCAGAAGACCTGAATGACCATTTACAGACCTTTCTCCGAGTCTGTGGAACATTCAAGATCCAAGGACTATCTCAGGATGACATCAAACTGAGATTGTTCCGATTCACCCTTCAAGATCAAGCTCATACGTGGTTGAACTCGCTGCCAAACAACTCTATCACAAGCTGGCAGGAATTAAGGCAAGTATTTCTCACTAAGTTCTTTCCACCATCTAAAGCAACACATTTTAGAATTGCAATCATGACATTCCAACAACATCTTGATGAAACATTATATGAGTCTTGGGAAAGATTCAAGGAGTTGCTGAGAAAATGTCCACAGCATGGAATTGAGGAACATATGAGATTTTGCATTTTCTATAATGGTCTAACTTAGTCCTCTAGAGATTCTCTCGATTCCTCTGCTGGTGGAGCATTTATGATGAAGAATGTGGAAGTAGCAACCCAGCTGTTGGAGTATATGGCAACCAACCACTATAGATGGCAATCAGATCCCAGAGCTTTGCCCAAGAAGGCCGGCGTATTTGAAGTTGACAAAGGTACACATTTGCAAGCCCCACTCTCCTAGCTTTTAAATCAGATGGCCAAGGTAGAAGCTCGCATTGCCAAGTCACAAATTGACTTGTGCACGTCATGTTCTAGTCCACATAAGATTGATAACTGTCCTGAGTTGATGGAGTCAGCTCAATTTGTTCGTTAGAATAATGCAGGTGGTTTCAATCCTTACAACAATTGGAGAGGATAGCAAGGCAACTAAAACAGCAATCAGCAAGAATGCAGTTACCAAAGGTTTGACCAAACCCTTGGTTTCCAGAAACCAGAATGAAGTTTAAAAGAAAGTGATGTGGTGGAGCTAAAGACTATGATCAAGTCTTTACAAGCCAGCCAACGTCAATTGGAGGCAAGGTTGAGTTAGAATGAGAAGCTATGTGCAGAACGTTTGGCAGGAAGTTTGCCAAGTGAACTGTGGAAAACCCAAGTCCAGTTAAGCAAGAACAGGCCAAGGTTGTATCACTTCGCAGTGGAAAGAAACTCACTCCCACAAGTGAGGCTCTAGTTCCAACACCTGCAGTTGTACCTGAGGAAGCTGAAGACATCATTGACCTCACTGAAGAAAAAGAAGATGCAGTGGATCTAAAGTGGCATTCCACAACAGAACCAGGCTTGTCAGGGGAGGCTTAATCGCAATCTCCTCAGGATCAGCTTGAGGTACCGATACCCCCTTATCCACTTAGAAAAGTCAGGAAGAAGACTTCAGAAGCAGCCATCAATAGATTCATGAGTAATCTGGAAAGCTTACACATCAACATTACATTGATTGATGCTCTGAAGCAAATGCCAAAGTATTTCAAGCACATGAAGGAGTTAATCTCAAACAAGCCAAGGATTCATGATTACTCATTCATAACTTTAAATGAGGAGTGCAGTGCAGCCATTCTGAAGAAGGAGTTTCACAATTCCCTACACTGTTGGTAACACTAAATTTAAGAAAGCTTTGCTAGATTTAGGAGCAAGTATTAACTTGATGCCTTTATCTATTTTTAATGCACTTGGAGTCAGTTATATACTTGTGCCTACTAACATTACCCTGCAGCTAGCTGATAGATCCCTTACATATCCAAAGGGCATCTTGAATGATATCTTAGTCAAAGTTGGATCATTCATTTATCCAATTGACTTTGTTGTCTTGGATATGGAAGAGGATAAGGATGTCCTTATCATTTTGGGCAGACATTTTTGGCAACTTGTGATGATATCATAGAAGTAAGGAAAGGAGTTCTTACTTTGCAGTTTGATGGAGAAAGTGACATTCAACATCTTCAATAGAATGAAATTCCCTGCAGAAATGCAGAAGTGTTTTAAGATAGATGCTATGGAGGAGACTATTGAGCAAGTCTCTGCAGAGGTAATAGAGTCTGATGAACTGCTTAAAATACTGATTGATAATGAAATGGATATAGGACATACAGATGAGGACTCAACCATGACATGGCAAGTTACTTAGATCAGTCTCCATAGTGGCCTTAGAGAAGTCAACCAGCAGAGCTATTGGGTCTAACCAAGGAAGGCAAAACTTATAAACCTTCTTTGGAAGAACCACCAACTTTGGAGTTGAAACCACTACCTACACATCTCAAGTATGTGCATCTGGGAGATAAAATCACTTTGACTGTGGTCATCTCAATATCATTGACTGAGACAGAAGAGGATAAGCTTATGAGAATTCTGAGGATGCACAAGGAAGCTATTGGTTGGACCATAGCTGATATCAAAGGTATCGGCCCTTCGATCTGCCCTCACAAGATCAACTTGAAGAGGAAGCAAAGCCAAGTATAGAAGGTCAAAGGAGGTTAAATCCATCCATGAAGGAAGTAGTCAAGAACGAGGTCATCAAGTTATTGGATGCAGGGATCAAATACCATATATCTGATAGTATTTGGGTGAGCCCAGTCCAGTGTGTTCCAAAGAAAGGAGGGATGACACTACTGAAGAATGATCAAGATGAACATATTCCATCAAAGTGGTTAGTGCTTGGACAGTTTGAATGGATTACAAGAAACTCAACAAGGCCACCAGGAAAAATCATTTCCCACTGCCATTCATTGATCAGATGCTGGACAAACCAGCTGGATATAGCTACTATTGTTTCCTGGATGGATATTAAGGTTACAATCAAATTTTTGCTGCTATAGAAAACTAGGAGAAGAATACATTCACATGTCCTTATGGCGCTTTTGCTTTCAGAAGGATGCCATTCGGCCTGGGTAATGCAGCAGCAACATTCCAGAGGTGCATGATAGCTATCTTCTTAGACAAGGTAGAGGACATCATTGAGATTTTCGTGGATGAATTCTCTGTGGGATATCACTGCAGAGGTGTATTGAAACTAATCTGGTCTTGAATTGGGAGAAATGCCATTTCATGGTGTCAGAGGACATTGTTCTAGGCCACAGAATTTTAGAGAAGGGCATTGAAGTTGATAGAGCCAAGATAGAGGTGATAGGGAAGCTCATTCCACCAACCATCTTTCGTGGAGTGCGAAGTTTTCTTGGCCATGCAGGTTTTGCCAGAAGATTCATCAAGGACTTTTCAAAAATATCCAAGCCCTTGTGTAATCTTCTGGAGAAAGATGTTGCATTCATCTTTGATGAGTCCTGTGTAAAGGCATTTGAAGAGCTCAAGCGAAAGCTTATTTCTGCCCCTGTGATAGTCACACCTGATTGGACTCAGCCATTTGAAATAATGACTGATGCCAGTGACTTTGCAGTGGGACTTCTGCTAGGTCAGAGGAGGAACAGAGTTGTGCATGTGGTCTGCTATGCAAGAAAGACTCTGAATGCAGCCCAGATCAACTACTCAACTACGGAGAAAGATATGCCGACTATAGTGTTTGCTTTTGACAAATTCAAATCCTACTTGTTGGGAATGAAAGTCATAGTATACATTGATCATGTAGCCATTAAGTATCTGGTCCCAAAGAAAGATTCAAAGCCAAGGTTGATTAGGTGGATGATGTGAACATCCATAGTGATCAAGTCCAAGATGGTCAAAGTGTTCGGGTTCAAAGTAATGTCCAAGCTCAAGGTGTGATTCAAGACCCATTATTCAACATTGGAGACCCAATGACTCGAGCTAGGAGTAAAAAAATGAAGAATGCACTTAATAATCTTATATCAAATAATTTGGCCCAAGAGAATGTCAAGTCTGGAAGTTACAAGCCCAAGATTATTAATGTGTCACAAGGCCCATTTGAGGAGGAAAAATTTGGCCCACAAGCTAAGTCTTAGGAGTTGGAATCTCTATCTTTTAGGGATAAAATCATTCAAATCTTATCACACTTGTGGAAGGATAAGATTTGGAAGATTCCCTATCTTTTAGAGATAAGATCATTTAAATCTTATCACAAGGGAGGAGAAGATTTGATATTATTCTCTTTTACCTAATTTAGAGTTTATTCACAATAAGAAGTCTATTCCTTGGTGTCTGCTCTCAACCGTTGGATGAAGATTAGATCAATATTGGATGGCTATGATTACTCTACAAAGAAGATATTGATAGAGTTGACAACTCGGAAAGATTCTTTTCAAGATAAGGGTAAGATTCTTTTGAGAGAATATCTCTTTGTATTTGGAGTTTTATTTTCATTAGAATAGTGTGTCTTAAGTCTATAAAGGTTTCTAGATATATTACCTTAATAGATAAGACCCAAGTTGTCAATAAGAGGTTAATTTGATTTCGAGTTCTTTAAAGTAGGAATAGAGTTAGAAATCAAATTCTTCTCCTCATTTGTAGGACAAATTCTGCCACCTCTACTATAAATAGGGGTGCTTGGCCAGCATTCATATGTACCTTTGATGAATTTGATATTTCAATATGAGACGAGAGGAAACTCTTTGTTCTTTTTCTATTCTTTTCGCGCATAGCACACTAGCTTGTGCTTTGTTGATGCACGCACATAGATTAGGTGTTTCTCTATGTGTGGAGCTTTGTTAGTTGTTAATTGGAGCCTTTTCACTAGCCGTTCTATCCATAAATCAAAGGGATAGGGTTGTTAGAGAGGTAACCGATTGGGTTGTTAGCCTTAAACACTTTCTACATCTCCTACACCTTTCCATCCCTTTTTGGTGCAAATTTTTGTGGTTTGCATCCTTTTCTTTATATTTCATGTGTTTTGGAGTTCTTACTCTTGGATTTGCAAGTTTTTTTCAAGTATTGAGAAATTCATATCTTCCGTGTCGAGGTAAGTCTACCACCTTTGCCTCAAGATTCATATCAATGGGTTTTGTTGTTGCAAGAATTCAACCTGGAGATCAGAGACAGGAAGGGCATCCAAAAAGTAGCAGATCATTTGTCAAGGCTAGAGAATGCACCAGAAGATCTTGAGCCAATTGTTGAAGCATTTCCTAATGAGCGACTTTGGCATGTGACAAAGTCACTTGCCAGAGTGTTCGAACAGAGGCCATGGTTTGCTGAATATGCTAACTATGCTGTCTCTAGGACTTAGCTGGCAGCAGAAGAAGAAATTCATCCATGATGCAAAGCAATACTACTGGGATGAACCCTTCTTATTCAGAAGGTGTGTGGATCACTGATCAGACGATGTGTACCAGAATCAGAAGCGTCTGCTATTCTGAAGAAGTGTCGCAACTCATCCTATTGAGGACATTATGGAGGCCAAAGAACTGTTGCTAAAGTCCTACAATCTGGTTTCTTTTGGCCTCCTTTACATAAGGATGCTAGAAATTATGTGCTTAGCTGTGATGGATGTCAAAGGACAGGAAATATATCATGGGGGAATGAAATGCCATAGGAAATGATCCGGAAGTAGAACTCTTTGATTTGTGGGGCATAGATGATAGCAGTCTAGAAGATGAACCTAATTTCGTTAAAGGAACCATCATCGAGAAAGTATTGAAAAAGATTTGTCTAAATGTGAAACTCTAAAAGAGTGCGGAAATCCACAAATAAACGAGCAACTCAATCATAGAAGATACTATCTTATGAACTCTCACTAAGATAACAAACACAAAATCCAAATAACTACACAGATTGAATAATCAAATCAACTATGATTAGACCAAATAATATAATCGAACAATTAACCATATAATTGACGATACATGCAATGAGCAAATCACTCAGTAAACTACAAACAAACCAATCAAATATACTTTACTATATTGGATAGGACAAATTCATAACCAAGGCAATAAGTATACAAAACACATTATTCATCATGCTATTTCCATGCAAACTCATCTATATAATAGATAAACCAATAAGGCATCCTACAACCCTAGGACACAAAGAACACGAGCAAACCAAGCAATCTAACATGCTCAACTGGTGGGTTGTCGAAGCCCCCAAAATAATTTACCAACTTAAACTGTAGATAGGATAAGTCAGGTCGATCCCACAGGGATGGTTAAACTTCAAATAACCGGAACACAAAATTGGACAAACAAGAAAGAAAGTTGCAGAGTGTCACTCACTTGCACGAGTGGGTAAAGTCACTCAGGCAAGTGACTCTGCAGAACTAAAGACAAAGAAAGACAAATGGAACTTCACTCACGGGAGTGAGAATTCCGACTCAAGGGACTGACTCAACAAACTGGATATTCATTCTCTTTTCCCTATGTAATCAAGTTGTGATATTGCACTCTTTTGGTATGAATTCATGCTCATTCAGGCACTTATATATCTCTAAGTCACTTCCGATTTTTCCTAGAGGTATCTTTATCAACTCAATTAAACTATTTTCCAATGATTAATCAAGTCATAAAGTCATGAAGTTTTCAAGCCTTATATGAATGCTTATGCTAACCAAGTATATTCCTATCTCAATTAGAACCTTGGACTGTTACCTCCAAGTCATAAGTTGAAGCTAAATGATTCTGAACCTTATTTACCCTTCCGGGATTCACTTAGTTCTGTGCACAATCAATCAAATGGCCAATTTAATCAAGAGGTAGATGAAAGCTTTAACTTCAAAACACAAAATTATCCGAATGCATTCACAAACTTAAACTACATAGGTTCTAGAGAATGAAATCTAATTAACTACACATACAAACTACAGAAAATACAATAAAAGAAGGAAAGCATTGAAAAGAAGCAAATCTGGATGGCTGAGCAACAGGTCACTCGCCTGAGTGACAAAGGTCACTCAGGCGAGTGAGGTCTGTTACTCCTCTTTTTCTGCTACTGGACTTCTTCTTCCTTTGGAGTTTTCTCCCCTCTCTGCTCTCTTCTTCTCTCTCTGTTGTGTTTTGTGTGTTGTATGTCCACTCAGATCTATATTCATGCTGGGAATGCAGCTCCCTTTATAGAGCTTTGAAGCCGGTTCTTCTTCCAAGATAGCCTCCCCATGCTTGTGAATTATTTATTCATCCCAATGCTTTGTGTCTTGAATCCAAGAATTGACTGGTCTCTTGCCCTTCTCCAGCACTGGTATCAGCTGTAACATTGATCATCATGGGCAGTTGGGAGTCTAACCAAGGGGACAAGCATGCCCTTGGATGGGACACACTTATTAACTCCCAATGTGTCTTGTGTCTTGGAGTTGCTTTTTGACCAACTCAGCCCTCATTTTAAATTGGAATCAGCAGCCCAATTATTTCTCCATAAGCCCCCATTTTCAGCATTTGTTCACTCCGGTCCTCACCTATTTAGAAACACAAAACTAGCTATGTAAAATGAACAAAATCTAAGAAACACCCCTAGTTTCTAACTAATTAAAGAGCAAAAGTGCAATGCTTTTATGTAACAATTTAACCGTTATCATCAACCTATCGGTCTTCATATCAAAAGATGATAAGAATATTAATTTTAAAACAATTAAATCATGCAACACACAAAACATGATAAACCGGTTCACTCAAAGAACCAAGTGACACGTTAGGCTCTAAGAAAGAAAAATTTTACTAATCCTTCAACTATTCCAAAACAATGGGAAACGCTCATTGTAAGAAAACCATCCATTGATGATATTTCATTAAAACCATAAAGGTTACAACTCAATTTATTCTACTCATTATGCTCTCTTTGAAGACAATTCGGCCACCTATTTATAGGCAAGCTTATCTTGTTCTCCAAGACAAAAACCTTAGAATTTAGGCTTTACTTTAGGCCAAAGAAAAGCTACTTTCCTTGTACTACTCGATCCAATTAACAAAAAGGAAAGGTGTAGTCAATTTTGACTGAAACTCCAACTAAACTTAACCACCAAGCAAAGTAATTAACTTTACTTCTTTTAATGGCAAAGGAGTCAAATACCCTTAATGAAATTAAGGACCTCTCGGCTGCCCCTATAGAAGTTACCTTAAGGGTAAACTCTCTATTTTAACTCTAGGTAAATAGACTTATTATCTATTTCGGACTCAACAATCATTTAAATAAATATTTAAAATACTTTCCCGCGCGGCTCTCTCTCCATTTTGCGCGCACGGCTCAATTCAAACCATCGTCTTCAATTGATGTTTTCTACACATTTGAATGTGCATGTTCAATATCTTCTTGGCGCTTGCTCTTTAGAACAAACTCACTTGCATCAATCTCTACGATATCACTTTAATCTTCATTACTTGAATCACTCCAATGGTTAGCAAATTCTTCATTAGACTCTTCCAACTCTTGATCTTGATTAAGCAATTCTTCTTCAACCTCAATGTTTCCACTAGAAGTTGTTGGTGATAATTCCTTCAAAAAAGGCCAACTTCTCACATCAAACTTTCTTCTATTCTTGAAAAGAAACAATCTTGGTCCACCAATTGACAAAAACACCTTTTGCTCCTTTACTTGGTTAAAGCTTGGATGGGAAATCCTATGATTCTCATCAATAGACTTTATGGACCCTTTGCGTTATCTTATGGTCACACACACATTCTACTTGCAGTTGATTATGTTTGTAAGTGGGTAGAAACTGTTGTAGTTCATTCTAGTGATGCCAAAACAGTGATCAGGTTCTTGAAAAGGAACATCTTCTCTCGTTTTGGTACTCCAAGAACCATAATCAGTGATGAGGGTTCTCGCTTTGGCAATAGAGCTTTCATTAAGCTGATGGGTAAGTATGGCATTCAAGTACAAGGTTTCTACACCCCATCATCCACAGTCCAATGGTCAAGCAGAGGTATCAAACAGAGAGATCAAGAGGATATTGGAAAAGTTAGTTAGTACTTCAAGGACTGACTGGTCTACTAAGCTTGATGATGTTTTCTGGGCTACAAAACTGCTTTCAAGACTCCAATTGACATGTCTCCATTCATATTGGTGTATGAAAAAGCATGCCACCTTCATGTTGAGTTTGAGCACAAGGCATATTGAGCCTTGAGGGAATTAAATTTGGATCCAAAACTTAACAGGGCACATAGGCTTCTGCAACTCACTGAATTGGAGGAATTCAGGCAGAAAGCTTATGAGTCTTCCAAAATCTACAAGGAGAAGTCAAAGGGATTCCATGACAAGAAGCTGGTCAAAAAGCAACTGGAGGTGAGACAGTTGGTTCTGCTCTACAACTCCAGGCTGAAGCTCTTCCCTGGGAAGCTGAAATCCAGATGGGGAGGCCCTTACAAGATCAGCAAGATTTTAAGCCAAGGGGCAATGGAGTTGATGAACCTTCAGACAGGGAGCACATTCCTGGTGAGTAGACAAAGGATGAAGCCTTATTTGGGAGTACACTCTGAAGGAGAGCAGGACAGTCATGTTCTATCGCTCCATGATTGTGAATGATACCTTCAGCACAGTCTGGCATAAGACTATAAACTGTTGTGCTACTTGGGAGGCAACCTAAGCACTTTTCTTCTAACCCTATCTCTTGTAGTATTTTGTATTCTGCAGGTAGTTTTCCACCCCGGAGGGAAAGTACGAATCCAGGAGGAGTGATGATCAGTGTCTTACTAATGTCATGGAAAGAAATAGGATTAGCACTCTAAAAGAATGGATGGCCACTTCCAGAAGTCAGTTTCTGACTTGTGAATGTCATTTTGATCTTTCAAAATGAGTAAATCTTATTTTGACTTTGGGAACTGGTCTTCACTTTTAAGTTTGGGGGAGAAATGACTGTGCAGAATTTAGTTTTGGGGGCCAAAAAGAATCTTTTGGTAAATGAAAAGACTGGGCATGGGGAGTTGTTGCACTTCACTCAGAAACCCCACCTCCCAACTTCCCAAAGCTCTTCATTACTCCCATCTCCTCATCAACACCGCCTGACTCCATCTTCCCCAACACTCTTAACTCATCAACTTTCTATCTTCTCTCCTCAAACACAAAAACGTTCCATGCTATTCATCCATAAATCCAATTTTGTATATTGATCGATGGCACCCCACGTCAAGCAAACTGCCAGGAAGAGAACTCTGTAGATTGAAGGGATCGGCTTCCCATGGGTCCAGCCGGTATTGCCATTAGTACCAATCCCAAATTCAGATGACAATGAAGTCGATAAAGCAAAAACTGAGAGGCGTTTGAATGAACCAAGGGATTGGAATCTTTCCTCACGTATAAAGCGTGGGAGTTCTATAAGGAGAATCGGAAGAGGAAGGTTGTTATTGAACGAAGGCTTCTCAATGAAGGCCATCCCTCAACATATATTCAGGATAAGAGCTAGGAAGGATTGTGCAATCTTGGTACGTGCCCTCGACTATTACCTCTGAAGGAATTCTATGCTAACTTCACTGGGATTGAAGGCGAGCGACACTACATTTTCGTTCGAGGGTTTATGGTGGAAGTTAGTACAGAGGCAATCAGGGAGGTTTTGGGATTGCCTGAGGTGCACAATGACTGGCAAACTGATGTTGCCAATCTCCCTATGAAGGTGGATATATGGGACTCTATCAAATGAGTCCTTTGCAACAATCATAAGGAAGTTCTATGGACCTTAGACAAGCATGGGGATCCCAAGTCCTTTGACGCTAAGCATCTCAAGGATGAATGCAGAGGCTGGTTCAATTTTGTGTGCACCAACATCATCCCAAGCAATTCTTGTCAGCATGTCTCTTTTAAAAAAAACAGAGCCTTGTTGGTCTATGCCATTGTCAAGGATGTGACAATCAATGTTGCCCCTATCATCAGGCAACAGATCGAAGAATGTGTCACCAGGAAAACTCAGCACTATTGGTTCTTCCCAATTTTGATAACTAGGCTGATGGATCGGGCTGGTGTACATTTTAGCCCAAGGGACAAGAAGGAAAAATTGCCTCTGCCATGGCACTTGACACCACCACCTGCATTGGCACCACTTGCTGGAGCCTACTACCCTAAAGCTCAGGGGAGTCACTAGTTCTTTTTCTCTTTCTCTCTTTTTTTGTATTAGATTGTTTCGTTTTCTGTTTGTTTGTGTTTGTCAAAATTCTCTTCATCTCCTCTTCCATTTTCTTTCTACTTAGCATTGAGGACAATGCTAGATTTTAAGTTTGGGAGAGGGTGTCAACAGAATTCAGTCTGTTTGGGAGTTAGTCTGTGTCCCTGTTTCTCTGTCTCTATATCTTTATTTTTTCTGTCTTTTGAGTCTTTGTTTTTGGGCATTTGCCCTGTTTTTTAGGTTTTTATCTATTTTTGTATCTCTCTCTGTGATCGAGTCAGTTTTCTATCTTTCTGTGTCTTGGAAAATAGGAAATGCATGCTCAGTAGATAGTCAATTGTCGATGATGAAAACAAACTGAGTCTCAAAATTTGGCTGAACACTTGTTTAGAACTGTCTGGATCATCTCAGAACTTACTTCCACTTCCTCATGTCACAAACTCACTTGATAAAGTGTGTTCCTAGACTTAAATGCTTAAAATTGAAAAATTTCTTGCATTGTTGTAATCTGTCCTGGAGCTCACTTGTCTGTTAACCTGGGGGTCTGTAAACCTGGATAGAGATTAAGGCAAAACCCTACGCATTATGGCAGCCTTGATTCAAGCCCATAATGGTTTGGAACACCCTAAAATACCTGGGGAAAAAGGGGAATTTGGCGGATTAACTAAGGTTTCTTTGTTTAGCTAATTGAGGGAGTATAGGCAGAATGTCTAATAAGGCATTATAAACCCTTGAGAGGTAAGGCATGGAAACCAAAGAGAGGAGTATCCTCAGGCCTGATGAGATGAAATACTAATGCTTAGAATGCCAATTACTGCTGAAAAATGTGCTAGGTAAGGCCTGAGTGGGAAAGATCCAGAAGAAAAACCAATATGAACAGAAGGAAAGGGGTATGAGGGTGAAAGATGCAGCCAATGTGCTTGCAGAACAGTGAGGAAGCCCTTAGTCTGAACTCCAGTTAGAATACCCTAGTTGCAGATTTGATGGAAATAGGTATAGATCTAGGAATGTGCACTGTGCTTAATTGAACTTAACTTAAAAATGGAATTAAACACTTTGTTCTGTGACTGGCATCCATGTACTTGGGAAAGTGAGTTTCTAACTTGCTCAAGTGGTTCTAAACTTCTGTATATCCATCAATCTGTGATGAGACCAGTTCCTGAGACAAAATTTTGACTGTTTCCTTTGCTACATTTTATGTTTTCAGATATGGGGGGCGTAGATGTTGTGTTTTCTTGAAGACAAGCATCTCTTCAAGTTTGGGGAAGTTGATGAGTGCATTTCATACTATGTTTTTTAGGAATCAATTTTACCACTTTATACTTTAATTATAGGTCAATTAGGTTAGGATTATTCGTTTATAGGCTAATTTGATGACTTATGGTAATCCAGGAGCTGAATTGCAATATAAGCAGAAAAGGTGGCAAAAAGTAGCAAATTGGTGAAGTTTCGGGCCAAATTGGAAGTAGCTGCAGGGACTGATCGTGCAAGGGCTGAGACGGGCTGAATCCGGCGGGAAGAAGGAAGAAATTGAAGTTATTCAACTAAATCTCTCCAAATGATGATTAGAGGTAAGGGGGGAGTTGGCTAAGCAAGAGCTCTCCCCGAACCTCTATAAAAGGCAGCAGCAGCATGAAGATGAAGGCATCGAAGTCCATAAACACTTAGAAGTAGGATTGTAGTGTAGTTTGGTTCAGTTAGGAAGAAACAAAGTATAACTTTGGAAGGTAGACTCAGGGGTGTCTCTTGGGGAAGTGATAAGCTGACTCTGCGAAGTCAGCTGCATTTTACCATACTCCCTGACTTTACTCTTCCCCTGCTTTCTTCCCATTCTGTTGTAATCTGGATGGAGTCTCAACACCTAAAGTTTGTGGTGTTTTAGCTCCAATCCATGAGTAGCTAAACTCATTGCTAGGGTCTAATCCTTCTACTCTATATGTTTTGATTTATGCTCTCGAATTTTATTTGTACGCTTAATTCTAGAGTTTAAGTTATCCTTTTAGGTTGAACAGGCCATTCAAACTAATTGTTCTTGCATGTGGAGGGAATCCCGAAAGGGTAAACTTGACTTAGAATGTCTAGTATTAGCCGGTGACGAGGGGGTAACAGCCCAAGGTTTCACAAACAACAACGGAAGTTAGTTGTTTGGTATGAGGCAATCATAAGGGCCGAAGATCTTAATGGGTTAGTTGTAATTTCGAGTCTACAACGGAAGTTAGTATACAGATTACTATTAGGACTGCTGTCTAAAACATCGGAAGTGACCTTACAGTGTTTATGTGTTTGATTGAATACAATTTCATACCACAAAAGTAACAACCAACTAGAGAGAGGATAGGTTAAGATGCCCAGAACACTTTGCTAAGTCACTTTCTCACTTTCACAAGTCATTTGTCTTTTCTATTTCTTTGTGACTTGAGTCATTTGGGGTTCATTAGAGTTTCACCCGTCCTTGTGGGATCAACCCTACTTATCACTGTAAGCAATTTTAAGTAGGTTTTCTTTGGTGGTCTCGACACCCATCAGGAGGTAGTAGTGTTAATTGCATATGTGAAGCGTTTGTGAAAGTTAGTCACGTGGAGGTGAGTGACTTGAGTGAGCCTTACAAGCTACGTTGGTTGCATGGTGGAATGGAGATTAGTATTACTCAAAATGCAAGAGTGCATCTTTGCATTGGAGACCTTGTTATGTCGGAGATGCTAGATATAGTACATATGATGGCATGTGATGTAAATTTTCGGTATATAGTGGATTACAAAGATGGGCATGGTCTTTGATGGAGAAGTCAATATGTTCTCTTATCTTGATAATGAGAGCAATAGGGTAGAGTTGAGACAGTTCCCACCTTAGGAGAGTGGAAGTATCATGCTAGAGAGACGTGCACTTGGAAATGAAGTTTGCAAAGTGAACACCGTACTTGTCACCAAAATGATAGAGTAATGGTGAAAGGTGAATCAAGTGGTGGTGTAGGAGGAACCCTCAACGCTAACCATGATTTAATGTTTGTTCATTTTGTAGGTACCAGTGAAACTCGTGATTTGAGGACGCATCCTTTTCAAGTAGGGAGGGATGATGAGAATCATGTGTTTGAGCTTTTGTTGAGTTCGTGAGGTAGTGGATATTTATCAAAACGGTCTAGTTTATTTGTGAGTTTTCTGCACTTTTTTTGAGTTTCACTTTTAAACAATCTTTTTATACTTTCTTGTTGATGGTTCCAATAACGAAATTTGGTTTGTCTACTAGATCACTTTCATATTTTTGGTATCAGAGCGAAGGCTTTGAAGATATCCGATTCTATTTGAGAATATGGTTCGAAACCCTGGGAATGTGCTAGAATTTGTAGGACTATCTTTTTTTAAAAAAATAAATAGGAGGTTTGGAGAGGAGCTCAGGTTCTAACTGTATCAAAAACACTCAAGGGGTGTACCCAAGAGATGGACTTTTGAATGAGTTATAGGCAAATGATATAATGCACCCACAGGGTCTACCCGAGGGATGGACATATACATCATTCAATTCCTCAGCTTCTCCCTACCTCTGTTTTATTAAATTTCATTAATAGAAAAAATCTTGAAGTGCTTAAGACTTTCCATGTTACAACGCTATTTGAGCCTAACTCGTACATATGGAAATGAAATTTGATCTAAACGAACTAGACCACGAGTATGCCTTGGCAATTCTCGGAATCTAGTATAAATGCAAGATTGTCCTTGTGATCCTTGAACGGCCAAGCTGTCCGCTAATGAGTTTGCTTCACGAAAAATATGAGAAATTGAGTATGAACGCCTCTCTATAATACTATGAATCTCCATAATTTGAAAGTAATACTTCCATGGGATCAAATTAAGATTCCTCAAAAGATCAGCCAGCACCTTGTTATCCGTTTGAAATCCACATGCTCCAAATTGAGATGATCACATTTTCGAACACCAAAAACCAGCCCATAAACCTTAGCTCCAAAGCTGTCACACGCACCAACATACCCATGCTCTCCATACAGAAAGTTCCCACCAAAGCTCCTAATGACAAAACCATAGCCAGAATCTTCAGCAGTAGCCGACCCATCAGTATTGAGAACAAAGCCTTCATTGCTTCGCGACTTCCAACAAACCGAGATACAAGTCCTTCTTTGAACTTTTTGTAATTTTACACCAAATGCATCATCAATGAATTCCCTTTCCTCCACATTCCTAGTCATCAAATCATGTACAAATAAAATGTTCCGAATAGAGATAGTTATTTCATGAATAACTCTCCCCTTCTCAAACGGAATGCCATCAAAGAATATTTTGTTCCTAGCTTTCCAAACTTCCCAAAGAATAAAAGAAGGGAGTATTCGAATGAGAGATTGCTTCGCCGAGGAAAAGTCACCCGCACTCCACCACATGTGTAACAAATCAAGCAATGTGGCCATGGCATCAATTTGAAGATCAAACAGATTGGCAAAATGCAGCCAAATGCATTTGATTTCCGGGCAGCCAAAGAAGCAATGGCATATATTCTCTTCATGCATTCTACAAAACAAACAAATAGAGGGCCGAACCTGGATACCGAATTTGGATAAGATCTCTGGAAGTGGCACCAACAAATTTCTGAGCTTCCAAACAAAAAACGACACCCTTAGAGGAATCAATTTATGCCAAAAATTTTTAGCTAACAAGTCCACTGTATTCCTTCTCCTCAGGCTCAAGAATGCCAATTTTATTGAAAAATTACCACTAGATGAATGCTGCCAAACAAGCAAATCAGGTTCGCCGGTGAGGGGGATATCTATGTCGTGCAAGAGTTGGACCTTTTGATCTCTAAGCGCTCCATACAATTTAGTCAAGAGCGAATCCTTATTAGTAAGAAAATTGCGTATGGTAAGATTTGGCATTGGAGGAGAACCATGTGTGCAATCCCAAAGTATGCCCTCAGGCAGCCAATTGTCAAACCAGAACAATCGATCACCTCCACGGACCAAGACCTTTGAGTTTTTTGCTGCCTTTTGCTCGATTTCCAAGATCCTACTCCAGGTTGTCTTTTTCTTAGCAGTGTCCGAGAGAGAGCAAATGAAGTTGCTCCATAAACCATATTGATGTTTAAATTTCCACCATAGCTTATATGAAAAAGCTTGCACTACATCAATAAATCGGCGCAACCCTAGACCATTTTCCTCCATTGGAAATGTTAATCTCTCCCAAGAGCGCCAATGCCTTCGCTTTTCTTCACTCGAACCTTGCCACAAAAACCTCTGGCACCTTTTCTCCATTTGTTTGAGGACCGAAGCGGGAGGACTTATAGCTGAAAACACATGGATTGGTAAGGCCGCAAGTACATGTCTCAAAAGAGTAAGTCTTCCACCCGTACTTAGCATTTTATTATTCCAATTAGCCAGCCGAGAGTCCAGTGAATCCAATAAGAATTGGAAGGTTGAAGCCTTTTTCCTCCCCTGGAATAATTTGCAGCCTAGATACATAAATGGAAAAGAGCCTTTTTGCATCCCCAAGGTATTTGTAATGATCTCTATTCTTCGTGCCCGACATGACTCCGCAACAAGAAAAAAACTTTTTTGGTGATTCATCTTTTGGCCTGATGTTATTTCATAATCATTGAAAAATGCATCCAATGTTCTTAGAGATCTCTTTTCTCCTCTAGTAAAGATTATCAAATCATCAGCGAAGGATAAATGTGACACCCTTAAGCTCCCGGCCGGAGTTGCATACGCTGCCAGCTTCCCTTCTAGCATCAAAAAATTAAGGCGCCTCGTCATTGCCTCCGCAACTAGGATAAAAAGGTAAGGTGACAACGGATCACCTTGTTTTATTTCACGAGTTGCCTTGAAAAATCCTGCTGGGGAGCCGTTAATCATCACCGAAAACCAACTGCATTGGAGATTATTCATAACCAACAAGACAAACCCTTGCGGAAACCCTAGCTTAAGCAAAACCTTCTCGAGAAAATTCCAAGAGACTCTGTCAAAAGCTTTCATCATGTCAACCTTTATTATCACATTACTTCCCACAGCCTTGTGAGTAATGAATTGACATTATCTATAATATCCTGCCCTTTAAGAAAAGCCGACTGCTCCTCCGATATGATTTTTGGCAAAACTTTCTTCATCCTCTCAGTCAAGATTTTAGTAAAAACCTTATTCAGAAATGTGCAAAGACTAATAGGTCTAAAATCTGAAAATGTAGTGAAGGAATGCTTCTTCGACAACAATGTAATTAAGGTGCTAGATATACCTTTTGGAATCGGCACTCCACTCATAAATTCAGCACATGCGCATAGCAAGTCCTCAGCAATAACGTCCCAAAATGCTCTATAGAACGTCCCGCCAAATCCATCCACTCCCGGCGAGCTGTCCTCACCAAGGTTGAAGACCGCAGCCCGCAGCTCCTCCATTGTTACCGCAGCATTTAGCATTTCTTTGTCCAAAAGATCTAGCTCATCATGTAGTGGGTGCAAAAACTTTTCCTGTTTTTTTGCTTGCAAAGTTGGCGCTGGATCCTCAGTAAGCAAGGTGTGGAAAAAGCTCACCGCCTCAGCCTCTATATCCCTTAACTCAGTTAAGGTTCTTCTATCCACCGATTGAATTTTGTGTATTCCCAACTTTACATTTTTCTCTGCGAACGTGGCATGAAAAAAAGCTGAATTAATGTCTCCTTCCTTTAACCACTTCAATCTCATCCTTTGCTTCCAGAAGTCCTCATGCTCCTTCAACTTTTGGAGATAAAACGCGTTGGCCTCGCTAAGATTGATTCGGTCTGCTATATCACCAGTTTGATCATGCCGAATTTCCAACTCCTTCACCCGCGCTTCAGCCTATTCTAAATTTACAAAGACATCCCCAAAGTGTTCCTTATTCCATTCCTTGAGTTTTAATTTCAGCCGGCAAAGTTTAGTAGAAAACGCAAACATGCCACAACCCTGGACAGGCTGAGACCAAATTTCCTTGACCAACTCCTTAAAACCCGGCCTCCATAGCCACATTTGCTGAAAACGGAAACACCTTGGCCTACTTTCAGCTTGAGCATCAAATTGTAGAAGCAGTGGAGAATGATCCGATGTTGTACGACTTAGGTGCTCCATCAAGATCTTCGGAAAGAGATTGTTCCATTCTTGTGTTATCAAGATGCGATCCAATCGCTTGCTAACCCAACCAGTATGCCTCGTACCACCCCAAGTATACTCATCACCAATGGGAGGAAGATCAAGCAATTCACTATTGTCAATACACTGATTAAACTCTTCAATAGCACCATAATCTTGCACTGACGAACCCGAATATTCATCCAAGGACCTCATAACATTAAAATCCCCTCCAATGATCCAAGGAGAGTTAGGGTGCACTTCTCGGAATGTCACCAAGCTGTTCCAAAGTGATCTCCTATCAAATTTATTCGACTGAGCATATATCGAAGATAACAGAAAATTTTTCTGAAGCGGAACACATGTAACTTCGAAATGCATCGCCTGACCCGCATCTTCTATCATATTTATAGAGAAATTCTGGCTACTAAAAACCCATATTTTTCTTGTGGCAGAGGAGAATGCATTATCAAACCGCAACACTCGTCTTATTTCTTCCAATTTATGACAAGGAAGCATTGGCTCAAGTATAATCAACAAGGAAATTTTGTAAATCTGAATCATGGACCTCAACCGACGCTGAGATACTTGACTTTTTATTCCCCGAATATTCCAAAAAATGACGCTAATCATTTAAAAATTTTTAGAGATTGGAACCTATTGAAGACGGAGGGATCTCCTTAGTTCAACACCCTCCGACTGTTTTGCACGTTCTTCCTTCGACTTGCGCCCCCGCTTCTTGGTGACAGTGCGCTCGCCTTGTTCATTTTCAACAATGTGATCATCATGAATCTCTCCATCAGACCAGAATGCTCTCTCATCATGAAACGCCTCTGTATCAGGGATTTCTTTTTCGAATGTGTCATCTTTGAATTGGATGGAGTCTTGTGGCGAGACTGGGAACATATTTCGCAGCTCTATTTCAAGGAAAGCGCTATTGCTGGCTAAATCCGAGTTCCCATCAACCGAAATAGCACCGACGTCTTGACCTTCCTGATTCTGCGTGTGAACATTGGAATTAACAGCAGAATGGACATTTACCATCTCCTCTTCAGCTTCATCATCTTCCGCAGCCTGGAGAATCGAAAATCGATTTCCGGATGGAACAAGAGGTTGGGCATCAATACAAACAGCTTCAGTTCTGTCCGGGAATGGTTGCAAATCCACCAGAATTGTTTCTTTTTCCATCGCAGTCAGACCAGAATATGATTGAAGGTGCCGCAACTCGCCTTACGCGCCTAGGGTTTCTTCCGCGGCTCCTTCCGCGCCTAGGGTTTCTTCCGCAGCTCCTTCCACGGCCATCGCATCTAGGGTTTTTGTTGCCTCCACAGCAGGGATGCCTTTCAATGTTTCCGTTGCCTTTTTTGCTGCCTTTTCCACCCCTTTAACCACCAGGGGATTCAAGCTAACTATTTGAGCTTTCAATGCATTGTTAGAATCACCTCCTTTCAATGTCCATTTAGGCTTTGCCGACTTGATTTTGATTCCCTTGTTCACAGTCTTGTCCGCATTATTCATTCTTTCCATGGGTTTACCGACTCTGCAATCAATATCTTTATGGCCAATTTTGCAGCATTTCGAGCAATACGACGGTATATGTTCGAATGTGAAGAATTGTTCATGCTTACGACCCTTTCTGCCCACCTTTACGGATTTTGGCAAACCCTTGGTAAGATCCACCTCCACGCAGAATCTAGCAACCGAGGGACGGGTCATATTCAATGTCGCAGTGTCCACTTTCAAAGGCTGTCCAAGGGCTGTAGCCCTCGAGTAAATCACTTCCAGGTGCATGAATTCAATAGGGAGATCGTATAGAGCTACCCATATTGGCACAACCAGAGGGTCTTCCTCAAATCTGAATCCGGGCATCCATTTCAACATTCGCATTGAGAATCCACCAATATTCCAAAATGTTCGAATCCAACATTTTTGATAGTCCTCCTCCATTTCAAAGCGAATCAATACGTGTCTAGGATTCATCAAACCTAAGGTGTATGCACCACTAAATCCGATCTTCTTGAATTCGGCGTGAATCGCCTCCATTTTCGGCCTACCGTACGAGAATTTTCCGACTAGGCTTAACCGGTGTGGAGCAATTAATTTTTCAAATTCCTCATCTTCAAACTCCAAAGTTGGAGTGCCATTGATAAACTTCACTTCCTTGATCAAAGAAGCCGCAGATACGTCAACCTGTTTTTGAAAAAACCTGGCGAAGGATTTTGGCAGCGTAGGTGTTGCCGCCGATGGACGAGATCCGGCCATGGTGGCCGAACCCTAGGACGTGGCTGAGTTTTTCGCAGAGAAAGGGGTTTTCGCAGAGAGAGGAGTACAAAATAGATTTTCTTGTTTGGTAGGACTATCTTTTATTTGGAACAAGGTTCTTTTATTTTTAAAAGAATTTTGAGAAAAGTAAATCAAACGTAGAATTAAAATACGATTTCTTAAGTTCTTCTTTATTGTATATTTGGTGCATAAACTATGTATTGCTTTAAGATGAATTTTTGTGTGCTTGGTTTCAAAGAATTAGTGAGTCTTGATGAAATTGTGCAAACAATTGATTCGAGGAGTGCTTAACTCGAGATTTCCTACGCAATTGAGATTGGAGATTGGTTTCTTTATGATCAAGTAATTGGGAACTTGTGTGTACTATGTTTTTTTATTAAGGGTTTGAATGCCAAAAGCTAAAGCGCGTAGCCTTACCTTTTTTAGAGAGATTTGTTTATACAAGAGCAATGTGTGTGTGTGTGTAGGTCTAGATTCTTTGAATTTATGATCTATGTTGCCGATAGAATTTTCATGGAAGTATGCTTAGTAGTATATGGAAGTGTTGTTTTTTCCTTCTTAACTTTAGTTCTTTTGAATTGGAGAAGAGTAAAATCTATGGTTTGTGGTTTTTCAATCAATGAAATGTCCATAATTACTATTAGGTGTTTCTTCGTCGAGTCTTGTGTCGGCTTTAGGTGTATGTCGACTTAATGTGCTATGTGATCTCGTCAGTTTCCTTTTCGGGTTGTTCCTTGACTTGTGTGTTCTCGTCAGCTTCTTTTTAGACTTCTTCATCAATTTTTATGTGGGTTTGATTTGAAGTTCTCTAAAAGCTTTAAATTCAGTATATTTGCAAGATAACTTAAAGAGATCAATGTGTTCTTTGAACTTTTGGGTTAATGTTAAATTGTTGGAAGTCTTTATCGAGAATAACGGGAGCTTTCTGGTGGAGATTAGATTTTTCATTAGTTTGGAATTTGGTTTTTCAAGAGTTTATCTTTCATGTGGCTTATGTGATTTTTCTTATTTGTTGAGTCATATGAATGAGACATGAGTTTTAGGGTTTTAAACTTTAGGATTTACACGTATAAGAGTTTCCATGACGGACTTTGGGAATTGCTTGTGTTAAAAGTATCTCATTTTTGGTCTTTTTGTTTTAAGTGTCGTTAAACAAAATGATTTTCAAAAATTAGGTCTTAGGGTTTTTTATCCAATGCGTATTATGTGGTTTCCATTTGTTGAGTTCTTTGAACTTGGTAGATGAAATATATGTGCTAGCATGATTGATGTTTTTGGAGTTCAATTAATTGAATATTTTTGAAAATTTGAGACCGAATTATTTGATTCCTATTACAAGTGGGAAAAGAATTTTTGGTTTGTGTGTGAACTTGTGTGTGTCGATTTTCTTTTTAGCAAATTACTAAAGATGAAAGAGGTTTTATTTGTTTATTGTTACCTAATAATAGGAGGGGAGTTAAGGAGTTTCCTAAAGTTATTTGGTAAATTACTTGTTTTTTGTGTGGGGTCTTTCGGCTAAATCAATTTAGGAAATTAGGCTTTTTATGTGTTAGGAAAGTTTTCTAAAATTTAGTTTTTCGTTTTCAAAATTAAATAGTTTATTTTAAATAAACTTCATGTTTTTTTAAAAAAATTTTGCCGGAATGTGTGTTTATTTTCGGATTTCAATTCGGAAATTTATTAGGGTTTTATAAAAGAGGAAATTTTGAAAACATAAAATAGGAAAATTACTTTTATGTGAAACCTATTTTGAATTGGAAAGTTCTTTTAGGAAAAGCCATCTCATAAAAATAGAGCTGGATATCACGATGAGTATTTCAATAACCAATTGA
Organism: Oldenlandia corymbosa var. corymbosa; assembly: GCA_949775105.1. NCBI lineage: Eukaryota > Viridiplantae > Streptophyta > Magnoliopsida > Gentianales > Rubiaceae > Oldenlandia > Oldenlandia corymbosa. Next base: position 19,175,978 of record OX459118.1, on the reverse strand, counting down.
TATACTTCAATAACCAAGTGCTTCGTGTGGGGCAAGAGCTTTATGATCTTAAGCGAGAACATGAAGGCATGAAGGAGGACATCATCAAGAGGATTGAGTCTTTGAAAGAAGATTTGATTCATCGCCTAATGGAATCAAACTCTCAAGTGAATGCTTTGAATGAGTCTACTTGTGTTGGTAAGTTGAATCTTGAAATTCCTACTTTCTATGGAGGGATTTGCGAGGGGGTAGATTCATGGATTGCATAATTGGAAAATTTGTTTGAATTGTTAGGGGTAACTAAAGATAGTAGTAAAATTGGAATTGCTACCTACGGTTTAAATAATATTGCTAAAACTAGGTGTGTCCTTTGTATGTGTAATTTGAATGGTGGAGTGCATACTTGGCAAGATTTTAGAGATGCTTTATACAATAGATTTTGGAGTAGTGGAGTGGCATATGACTACCAAAGTCAATTGTATGGCCTTACTCAACACTATATGGATGTTGAAACTTACAATGGGAAGTTTGAGCTGCTACGTGTTAAGAGTGACAACCATGAGTTGAATGAGGTTTTGACCGCTAGGTTTCGTAATGGCTTGAATGCTTGGTACAAGAATGAGACTTCTATCATAGATGAAGTTGATTTGTATAGTGTTTTTCGGACAGCCGTAAGGTTAGAAGGGTAGTGTAATAGGTTTATTATGAAGAGGGGTTTGGAGTCCGTGAGCGAACAAGGAATTGCAATGCGTTACACTCAACATAGTGTGGAATCGAAAGTTGATCATTTCTTTCGGACTTTAGGTGCGATAGGATGGGTGGACAATTTGATTGTTGCTATTGATGGAGGTAGTAGTGTTAATTGCATAAGTGAAGCGTTTGAAAGTTAGTCACATGGAGTTGAGCGAATTGAGTGAACCTTACAAGCTACGTTGGTTGCATGGTGGAATGGAGATTAGTGTTATTCAAAATGCAAGAGTGGATCTTCGCATTGGAGACCTTGTTACGTCGGAGATGCTAGATGTAGTACCTATGACGGTGCGTGATGTAAATTTGGGTATACAGTGGATTAGTGATAACGGTCAAATTGTTACATAAAAGTATCACAATTAACTCTATATTTAGTAGGAAATTGGGGGGTATTTCCTAGCATTAGTGCATTTTACTTAACTCGTCTTTGTGTTTTTGTTAGGTAAGGGCTGGATTGAATAATCGCTGAAAATTAGAGGCCAAGGGAATAATTTATGGGCTGCTGAGGTAATGTTGCTGAGCTGGACGAAGAAGCAGCCCCTTAGACAAGAAGCATCTTGTCATTAATGACTATGTCTCCTCAAAGAGGCATGCTTGTCCCCCAGCTGCAATCTCAGCCACCTCTGCTGATCAATGAGAGCAATGCTGCCACTGCTAGAAGAAGAAAAGAAGAACAGCCAAGTTGGATTGCAGGCTCAAGACATTGGGAGGATTAAACAACTACAAGCATGGGGGAGGCTATCTTGGAAGAAGAACCAGCTTCAAAGCTCTATAAAAGGAGCTTCATTCCCAGCATGAACATATATCTGAGTGGACATACAACACACAAAACACCATAGAGAGAGAGAAGAAGAGAGCAGAGAGGGGAGAAAACTCCAAAGGAAGAAGAAGTCCAGTAGCAGAAAAAGAGGAGTAACTCAGGCGAGTGACCTGTTGCTCAGCCATCCAGATTTGCTTCTTCTCAATGCTTTATTTCTTTTCTTGTATTTTCTGTAGTTTGTATGTGTAGTTAATTAGATTTCATTCTCTGGAACCTATGTAGTTTAAGTTTATGAATGCATTCGGATGATTTTGTGTTTTGAAGTTAAAGCTTTCATCTACCTCTTGATTAAATTGGCCATTTGATTGATTGTGCACAGAACTAAGTGAATCCCGGAAGGGTAAACAAGGTTCAGAATCATTTAGCTTCAACTTATGACTTGGAGGTAACAGTCCAAGGTTCTAATTGAGATAGGAATATACTTGGTTAGCATAAGCATTCATATGAGGCTTGAAAACTTAATGACTTTATGACTTGATTAATCATTGGAAAATAGTTTAATTGAGTTCATAAAGATACCTCTAGGAAAAATCGGAAGTGACTTAGAGATATATAAGTGCCTGAATGAGCATGAATTCATACCAAAAGAGTGCAATATCACAACTTGATTACATAGGGAAAAGAGAATGAATATCCAGCTTGTTGAGTCAGTCCCTTGAGTCGGAATTCTAACTCCCGTGAGTGAGGTTCCATTTGTCTTTCTTTGTCTTTAGTTCTGCAGAGTCACTTGCCTGAGTGACTTTACCCACTCGTGCAAGTGAGTGACACTCTGCAACTTTCTTTCTTGTTTGTCCAATTTCGTGTTCTGGTTATTTGAAGTTTAATCCGTCCCTGTGGGATCGACCTGACTTATCCTATCTACAGTTTAAGTTGGTAAATTATTTTGGGGGCTTCGACAACCCACCAATTAAAAAGATGGGGATGGTCTTTGTTGAAGAAATGAATATGTTTTCTTATCTTGATAAAGCAATAGGGTAGAGTTGAGGTCATTGTCACCTTGGGAGAGTGAAAGTATCATGCTAAAGAGACGTGCACTTGAAAATGATGTTTGCAAAGTGAATACTGTACTTGTCACCAAAATGATGGAGTAATGCTGAAAGGTGAATCGAGTGGTGGTGTAGGAGGAACCCTTAATGCTAACCATGATTTATTGTTTGTTTATTTTATAGGTACCAGTGAAACTCGTGATTGGAGGATGAATCCTTTTCAAGAAGGGGGGGATAATGAGAATCATGGAGCTTCCCATCAACGTTCAAACCAAATGAAGGAGCATAAAGTGTTTTTGTCAATTGGTGGACCAAGTTTGTTTCTTTTCAAATCTAGAAGAAAGTTTGTTGCAAGAAGTTGGCCTTCAAAGAAGGAGTTTTCACCTCAACATTCTAGAGGGAGCAATGAGGAAGAAGAAGAATCGCTTAATCAAGATTAAGTGTCAAAAGAGTCGAGTGGTGACTTTGCTAACATTTGGGATGATTCAAGTGATGGAAATTCAAGTAATGTTGTTGAGATCGATGCTAGTGAGTTGGTTCTAAATAATGAGCGTCATGAAGACATTTGAGATACACATTCAAATGTGTAGAAGGAACCATTGGTGCTTGAAGGTTTGAATTGAAGTCGTGCGTGCCAAAAGAAGAGGAAGAGCCGCGCGGGAGTATTTATTTAAAGTATTTACTATTTTATTGAGTCCGTAAATAAATAAAATTCGATTTACTTAAGGTTAAAATACATTAGGGTTAAAGAAGCCTTGCTGCCCACCCTAGGGTTTTACTTCATTAAGGGTAATTGAGTCCTTTACCATTAAAAGAAGTAAAGTTAATTACTTTACTTAATGATTAAGTTTAGTTAGAGATTCAGTCAAAATTGGCGATTTCTTTCCTTTCTGTGTATTGGATCAAGTAGTAGAAAGGGTAAGTGACCTTTTCTTTAGCCTAAAGTTTAGGGTTTAAGTCTTGGAGAGCAAGAAAACCTTGCCTATAACTAGGTGGCCGAATTCTCTCAATAATATGTCATATGAAGTCATAGAATGAGTCAAACTTAATGCATTGATTTAATCAATCAATTTTCAACCCTTTGCGGGTTTTCTTTTACAATGAGCGGATCTCTTTGTTTTGAAGCAGTTGGATGGTTAGTCTATTATTTCTTTCTTTGTACCTAACGAGTGCTGGTTCTTAGAGTAAACCATTTTATCATGTTGAGCTTGTTGCATGATTTAATTGTTTTGAAAACTGATTTTCTTATTATCTTTGGTGATGATAGCCGTGGGGTTATGCATGTTTGATTGCTTAGTTATGCGTGTGTTTGTGACTTTAAGTCATAGGAAACCTTGTTGGGTTTGTCTGTTGTCATGATGAGTTTGCTTGGAAATAACATGATGAATTATGTGTTTTGTATCCGAATATTTATTTGGATATTGTGTGAGCTTTTGTTTGAGTTCATAAGGTAGTTGATATTTATCAAACGGTCTAGTTTATTTGAGAAATTTCCGCACTTTTTTTTAGTTTCACTTATAAACAATCTTTTTATACTTTCTTGTTGATGGTTCTATTAATGAAATTTGGTTCGTCTACGAGATTTGTATCACCTGCCAATCAAAAATCTCAGCTACCTTAGTGCTGAACTACGTAAATTCCCTGCTGGTACATAAGGGGGCCTAGATTTTGGGTCGGACGACCCTTCTCTAGCCAGAATTCTTGACTGGCCAGATTTAATGTTTAATTTTTCTTTAGTATAAATATATTCATTTTAATTTTTTAATTAGTTAGCTAATAATTTATTTTATTAATTAGGATTTATATGGCTGGTTATTTATTTGAATTTAATATTATGTCTAATTATTTAGTATAGTTTTTATTATTCATTTAATTCTTTTGTTACTATATCTATAGGTTTCCGCAAGATTCGTTCTATGATTTGGGTGGTGATGGCTTAGATTTCATTAGTTGTTTCTCTACTTCTAATAGATTTAAAAACAAAGAAGAGGCATTTAATTGGGTGAAATAAATTGCAAATACTTATGGTTTTAAATTAATCATAACTTCACTTCACACAAGAAGAATGGTCGGCTACTAAAATGTAAAAATATTGAACAGTATAGAGGAATAACGTAGATGGCAAAAATCATGTATGCACAAATATACTTTCTAAATGCAATTTTCATATATATTCCCAAAAATGTTCGCTCGTGACTTGGAAATCGTGTATATCCCAGTGATAAGGGTATTCACAATCATCCTTTGAATATTTATCTACATGGATTTTGACAAACGAGCGGACTTATTAATGCAACCAAGCAGATTGTTCTGGACCTGTCTGTGGCAGGGTCAAAATTGGGTCATATTCTCTAGTTGATTCAGGAAAAATGTCCGGAGGACAATGTTACCTAGTGATAAATGTACAATTATAAAAACAAATTACATAGGAAGGGTTTCCAGATATGGATGGCACGGGTTCGGATGTTGCCAACAAGACTCTTGTCTAGCTAAGGAGAACAATTACATAATTGCAGCCAATGCCCATCCCGAGATAAATGTGTTGACTCGTGTTTTCATGGCACACGAAGCAGTCAAATTATTCTAGACCTACTACATGTGCGTCGACATGGACTCTACATACAAGATGAACAAGTATATGATGTCGTACTTGGAATTTATGGGGATGATTCCTTGCAATTAGAACTCATTGATTGCTTAGGCACTGTTGAATGATGAGTCTGGGGGGAGCTACTTGTGGGTGTTGACATAGTTCAGGATGTTGCTTGGAAGTAACGTTCAGCTGACGACCATTGTCACTGATCGAGATTAGGGGTTGATGGCACCTATTAGTGTGATTTTCCCCTCATCTATCCACTTACTTTTCTCTTGGGACATAAACAAGGATTTGGGCACCGCACATCGATTCAATAATGGGAGGTGCAAAGAATTTATGGAAGCTGCAACACTAGAGGCATACAAAGAAGGTGTAAGAATTATGAACCAAATGTATGAAACTTTTCCATATGTACTTGCCTGTGTGAGCAATACATGGTTAGCACACAAGAGAAGTGCTTTTTGGCGTGGATGACTGGTGTGCTACACCCAGACAACATGAAAACATGCAGAGTGGAGAGTGCCGCCAATCAATTAAAGCAATGACTTGAGACATCCTGGTGCTCTAGATATGGTTTGGTTTAAGGTGCACAAGGTAATTGAGTCGTAACTTATTCATATAAGATACATACCTAAAATCACTAGTAGTATCGTTATTAGAATGAATAATCATGGGTTATCTTTTTTTTCATACTGTGATTGTTATCAAAATAAATAATTATAAGCTTGTCTTTACTTTTTTTAATCATGGACAAACTAGGAGAGTCAAGACACAAAATCAGACTATTATACTGCGGTTTGCCAACTTAACCACCTCAAATGTCGTGTTTCACACTGCCGTTTGCAATTGTTGAATAATGAGTTGGTGAGGATGACATAATTGAAGGAAAAAGTGAATGTGTGTTGTGGTCATAAGCTGAAATACACTCATCAGGTTCCTTATTCTTGTTTATTGAAAATGGCGGTGGACTAAGATATGTCGGTTTGTGTTTCATTGTCAAAAGTTAGTATTGACAAGAATCTGACTAGTGCTGGTCCTGATGACATGTTGGAGGATCACTGGCATTTTAATAAGCCGGTTGACGAGTTCAATGCAAGCGATCCAGCAGTGCTGCGCAAGATAAATTAAGTCATCCATAATGAACTTCACCATGACCAAATGGGTTTCAAAGAACCGGAGGTGAACAAGAAAGTCAAGGCCAGCCAAAACAGGGTACATCAAAGAAACGTGTTTCACCGGTAAGTGGCACTATATGGATGGTGGTATGAACACAAGCAGTTCCTCAAGTGGGCCCACCCCTTTGCACCTACCCATACAGATGATATAGTAGGTACAAAAATTTATTTTGTCCCACACAAGTTTTATAAAAAATATTGTTATTCACAGTAACTTACAATGTAATGTTTTTAATGTTACAGATATTTTACAAACAGATATTTCTGCATACTGTCATCGAAATAGATTTCGCCCATTCTGGAATATGTTACAAGATATCTTGATCTTTTGGCAGACGACAACTGTAGATGCAGCGTCATAGCGAACCATATAGGCGCATGGCAAAATAATTGGCGGGCGGCAAGGGACATGGACGCAGATGAATCTCAATCATTTCAAGATCTGTACATGATTTACGGTGGCTACATGGCGCATTCAACGCATTGTTTATGGTGGAACATCAAGTGATGTAGTAGGGGCCTTTGGATGCATACTTACGTTGACTAGCTTCCCATTGTCACTTATTTTAATGCCGTTGTGTACTTGTACGGGTCCGGGAATGTCCATCAGAATTTAAGTACTTATTGTGCGATTGTATTGCTCCTTTCCGCACACACAATGGTAACAACACTACAAGAAAAATAGGCTTTTGCGGCATGAAAAAATGTGAGGCTAAAAGCAAAAAAGTGTCGCTAAAACCTATTTGCAGCATAAATTACAACTGTCAACCAAGTGACACGATAGGTGCCGTCGCAAATTTTGGCGACATTTTCTTTAAATATGACGCAAGCAGTGCGACACAATTGCGTCATTATTTAATGTGTTGCATGGACATCGCGACTCTTTCTGCGACATTTATGCCAACGTCGTCGTAAAACTTGCGACAACAAATTGCGACTTTTGAATTATGCCACAGAGAGTATGCGACAGTTTTGCGTCACTTTATGAAAGTGATTAAAAAACTATTGCAACAGAAATTGCATCACAAAATACAATTTATTAAAAGCAATTTCGGAATTTGATTTAATAGCACGATCCTTTCATTTCATTTGATATATTAATATTGTTATTTTTTGCCAGTAAATATTGCCTCAAGCAATGGAATGTAACCAATTTTATACTAGTAACTAATTTGAAAGAAAAGATAAATAGGATAAATACAATGATTTTATTACAAATATACAAAAGAATATCCGTAATCCAATTGAAATATAAATATTTGAATAATCATTCCTACAATAGGTAACTAAACTAAAAGTTTGAACTCTATAAATTTCACCCCCAAAACATATTTTGTGTTCTCATTTCTGGAAACCATAATCCATCAGCATCATTTATCCTGCAAAACAAGAAAAAAGAAAAGACTTTTATAAAGGAGAAAGATTTAAGGGAGTCATGTTTGGCATTTGCTATTTTTTCCCAAACAGAATCATATGAGAACATTGAATAGACAAAACAAAACAGGACCAGATTGGAAAACAACAATCAAATCAAAAGCAGGACTAGCTCACTCTGCTCTTGTCCTCATCATCACCTTCACCATTCTAAGCACCAACTTCTACATATACCTCCAAACTCCCGAGCAACCAACTCCTCCCTAGCCTCATAGAAATCTCTTTCTGCCATACCTTCACCTGCATAACATAAACAAAGGCACGCTTGATATACATGGGATCAAACTTGTTGTCAATCATGGAGAACAAGGAACTACTCATAAACAAATATCATGAATGAAGGCTTACATTCAGATTGTGATTGCTCATTTGGGTTACATTCAGCTAAATTTGAAGGGTGACTTTCCCATAACGCCTACACCTCATCTATGGTACGAGCAGCGTGACAGTAGAGTTGTTGGTTGTGAAATACCTTTCCTCCCTAAAGTACATCAATGGAGGTTGGTCTAGAAGCGGGAGTCGATACAAATTATGCAATTATTGATTAGCATGAATATTGTTTTGGTTGTAGTTACTACATTGAAATTTATAGTGCCTGCATGATTTTCTCATCTTCAACATTTACTAAATTTGAGCTTACATTAATTGGCTCTAGTTATATATATATCCTCTAAACAAACAAATTATAAAAGAAATAAATTGTAGTACCTTAATAACATATTAATTCTAAATAGAACTGCTCCAAACAAAACAATACTAGTGAACTGAGTACAAATTCAAGTAAAATTTCACTTTTCCAAATTGTTTAATGAAACAACAAACGAACATATACAAATCATGAGGCCGATTTCCAATCTCTCAAACACGCGTACATCTCAACCATATACTTATGGACACACTCATCACCGTACTCCTCCTACAAGCTTGTGATTACTTTGGTACTGATTTTACGTAGCCATGCCTATCCACTACAATAAGATGCAAAAAATAAATTGATGAGATATGTTAAATTTATTAAACTTTAATCATATCTAAACAACTTACAAAGACTAAACAACTTACATAATCATGGGCTATAGTGAGATGTACGTCTCGATGAAGATGCCTCACTGTCAGTGTACAATTTGGGAATGGCTAGTGTACCACATAAAATATCCATCAGCACAGATGCTCCGCATATCAATGATAGGACGATACATTGTGAGGTTAGGGTAGTTTGACTCCAGAAATCTGTCCCAATTGTTAACTGCAGTCACTGTAGAAAAGCTGACCATATATCCACTATAGTGCGACGGTCTTGCTACAGTGGGCGGTACAGTAATCGGCCTTGGGATACACAGTACCTGAGTTGATGTAGCACTCTCCCAGGCATGTATGACTAAACAACATCCCTGAAAGCGATCCAGCCGTTGTAGATGGTCTTTGCACAATTTGTGATTTGGTTTTAAAAAATGGCTTCCACATAACATGCAAATGTATACAGTCATAAATACTCTTAAAATTGTTTATTGCAGTTCATAGAAACTAAATCAAAAGTATGATTTGCCTCGTCCACAGTGAGAATGACAAGCTTTTAATGTATCTGCACCAGTCACTCTTCTGCTCGATCCGCTGATAATGGTATCCATGAGTATGCGGGAGTTCGGATCATGAAGTTTTAGGCGATGGGGTTGGAAGACTGGAAATATCCACATGCGGATATCAATTCCTGGAGTAGGGTCACAAAACCACTGACGAGTTCATATCCACTAAGGATTACTGGACCGGCCCATCAAGCAGCCATAGTCCAGCAGACCTGATAAAGGTGGCTTTAGAACATAAAACCTATGGGGTTTCGGCATCATTCAAGGTAACTTCATGTCTATAAATAGGGCTGATTAGACCACAATACGGGTACGCAACCTCTAGCAAACATTATCACTCCCATACATTCTTTAAACCCTTTTCTGACTTAAGCATCCGAGTGTCTACCCGCGGAAGACCCCCGAGGCTCTCTTTTGCAGGATACCTTAGCCGAAGTTCCACTATTAAACCGGCAGTGGCAAACCAAGCTTCGTCAAGTGGCACGCTCAGTGGGACCCAAAAACTACAGTTTTGGGTCACAAAAACTTTTTCAGTTTTCTCAACCCTCTCCGGTGCGACTTAGGATTTCTTGAATCATGCACACCATGGCCAAGGTTGAAGAGGATGCGAGCAGCACAGCATCTTCTGGTAGGCGGCACAGCCCAGCCGATAACACTACCCTGGCAGAATTCCAACGACAACAGAAAGAAAGAAGGCGGGAAAGAGCCATGAAAGAGAACCCGAGAAAGAACCAGAGAAAGAGCGCCTGGTCCTCGGAACTTCGCAACCTAACCCGAAGAAATCGGATTTACCCGCAACCGAAAAAAAGGATTCGCCCCCTCCTATCAATACCACAGTATCTAGAAAACGCCAGGAGGATCAGAAGTTGGCGAAAATCGAGGCTGAACTCAAAAAGCTGCAAGATGACAGTGATCAAAATCAGAGGATGAAAAGATATGTTCTCGAAGAAACTAGCGTCGTTGTCTCCTGGGGCAGCCTGATCCAACTGAACAGGAGTTAGCTGACTTGATTGACGAGAAGGAAGCACAATGCACTTTAGCTCTTCTCGAGAAGAAACAAGGCAAGTGAAAGGTCCAGGATCAAGGGGACTATCAGGAATATTCAGATCGCGAGGGCTTCTCGGATAACCAGTGAACCACCACTCGAGACACCGTTTTCTGGAATGCTTTCAGGAAGAGATATCCAGCCTTTGATACGGCCCTTGAAGAGTTTGATGCGGTGTACAGATGCAAGGATCCTCCAAACCACTATCGACAAGGATCCCCAAGCATTGAGGTTATGGAAGAGGGAGAATGGAACCCTCCGAGAAGGACCAATGTTCACAACCATTTGGGGCCCAACTGCCATTGAAAGAGCCCTCGTACGGAGGAACACATACCTTTCCATAGACAGTATTGGAACGACGGCGATACCGAAGAGGATCATGGGCGGGAGCATCACCGTCTCCTTCAGTACTCGCCTCCCAGGCACCAACAACGTAACAACCACGGAGAAATCCCACGTTATCTTCCTCGAGGTCAGCAGGGATTATGAGTCCAGGACGCTTCGATCCGAGACGAGATGAGGAAGATCATAGGAATGGTCGGAGACCAAAGTCCCTTTATACCAGACATTGGAAACGAGCCAAAGCCCCAAGACTTCGACTTCCCCAAGGACTTCGCCAAATACTCAGGAGATACAGATGTCTCCCAGTCGCTACAGGGGTACTTCCAGGTCATGAGAATCAGGAATACATCGTTGAATTTTATGGCCAAAGCTCTACCCTCCTACCTAATCGGGCAAGCGCCGCGGTGGTTTGGACAATTACCAGAAGGAAGTATAATCAGTTTTGAGAACTTATCAGTAAAATTGGCAACTCATTTCTTCCAGAGTAAGCAAATCTCCTGAATGTCCATTGACCTTTCATTGGTCAAGCAAGGTCAACATGAAAGCCTCTCAGACTTCCATCGGCGTTTCATCCGTGAAACCTTACAAATCGACAACATAGATGAACGGGATGTCCAGAACAGTTTTATTCAAGGGCTCAACCCATTTGGAAAATCCTCAATGCTAAGAGTAAAACTCTCGACTAAACCTCCCATAAAATCCCAGGAGATGTGGGCTATTGTCGAGAACTATATCCAACGAGAGCACACGCTCAAGAGATCACAAGAGTCTTTCACGGCAACAGGGGCCAAGAGACAAACCAAGGACCAACATGGAAAGTAGGACAATGTTGCCTGAACTCGATAGGTAGTTGACACCTTTGACTAAGCTACGTTGGGAGATCTTCCAAATCCATGAAGACGAGTTACCTACCCCGAAACCTCTAGCGCCCAACCCAAACAGGTCGACGGAACAGTATTGCGAATATCACAAAGACCACGACCATGATACTGAGAATTGTCGAGAACTCAAGAGGGAAATCGAGAACAGAGTTAAATCTGGCAAATTCCAGCAATATGTGCAAGGACCCCCTCGACAAAGAAATAGCAAGCCTGGTATATCCCGAAACTTCCCTAAGCGAAATTTCAGGGGCCCTTAAGGAGACAGCCGTGGGAATAACTGGCAGCCGAGGAACAATACGCAACAACCGCCTCACAAACTATCGAGGGAGCCCCACAACCGCTTCAGCACATCCCTCCAGCGGATCTTACTAAGCAGATCACTCACCAAGTGGGTGCCATTTTTGGAACTCCTCTCGAAGTTTTTTCTTCCACAGCCATAACTCAGTACGAACCGCCACAAAGACTCCCCGTCAAGAACCTAGTCACAAAAGGTTCAAAGGAACAGAAGCCATAGTTTTCACCAATAGCAACGTAGTCCCGGATATCTGTCCACACAGTAATGCCATGGTTATCGAGGCGATAATCAGAAATGTACCAGTCAGTCGAGTTTATGTGGACAACGGCAGCGCAGTTGACATCATCGACGGTGATTGTTTCAAAAAGATGAACATTCAAAACCCTAATATCCGCCTGGCAACAATGCCACTAATGGGCTTCTCGGGCCACACTATTATCCCAATTGGAATCATAAGTCTCCCCATCACGGTAGGGTCGCATCCCAGAATGTTTACAGTAACCATGGATTTTGCCTTAATAGATGCACCCTTGCTATTCAATGTGATCCTAGGACGGCCCTGGATGTGCCAAGCTCGAGCAATTTGCTCTCCTTGTCACCTAGTGATGAAATTTCCTACAGAATACACTGTTGGAGTAGTGCAGGGCTACCAGTGCAGTTCTCGAGAATATTTGCTCACAGCTGTCAAAATTGGGAAAAGGGCTATAAAGTCTAACCCGAGCACTACCATATCGGGATGCTACTCGGTCCAACAAGCCGGAGTTCGATCACAACCGGAGGACCGCGATGCTAACTGCCTGCTACCACTTAGCGGCAAAACACAGGAGCTCATTCTCAACGAGAAGGAACCCTCCAAGACCGTCCAGATAGGTATAACACCTCAGGGAGTGTTGCTAGCCGAGGTAATCGCCTTGCTACGCGAGTTCCGTGATATATTCGCCTGGTCACCTACAGATATGACAAGAGTACCACGAGATATTATTGAGCACCGGTTGAATGTTGATCCCAATGTTAATCCCGTGCAACAGAAGAAGAGAACATTTGCTCGAGACCGCAATGACGTCATCAATGAAGAAACGTTGAAACTGGTTCGCTCTAATATCCTCCGAGAAGTTCTTTGGCCTACTTGGTTAGCTAACCCAGTCCTAGTACGAAAGCCTGATAACTCTTGGCGAATGTGCCAAGATTACACAGACCTCAACAAACATTGCCCCAAAGACTGCTATCCCTTACCCGTCATAGATCAGATGGTCGAAGGTGTCACGGGTTACAGGACCCTCAGTGTCCTTGATGCCTATAAAGGTTACCACCAGATTCTCATGGTACGAGAAGATGCAGAGAAGATAGCCTATATCACCGAGATTGGAGTGTACTGTTATGACAAGATGCCTTTTGGCTTGAAGAACGCGGGGGCCACCTATCAATGCCTCGTCAATCGAGCGTTCCACGACCAGATTGGCTGAAACATCAAGATATATGTGGACGACATCGTAATCAAGAGCAACAGGGACGAGCAAGTAGTCAAAGATATGCGCAAAATCTTCTTGATTCTCCGCAATATTAATATGAAACTCAATTCGAAAAATGCGCCTTCCGCGTAGGGTCGGAAAGTTCCAAGGATACCACGTTTCCAATGATGGAATCAGTGTTGATAAAATCGAGGTGATCCTAGCCATGGAAGCCCTGAAGAGCGTCAAGAAAGTTCAGAAACTTACGGGATCCTTGGCAGCCTTAAACAGATTCCTCTCTCGAGCCGCAGAAAGAAGCTTCCCATTCTTTCATACACTCCGCAAAGGCAAAAATTTCGAATGGAACGAGGAATGCCAAAAAGCTTTCCAAGAGCTAAAGCATCATCTTCAACAGCTGCCTGTATTGGCCGAGCCAGAACCGGAGGAGACCTTATTTGTATATCTCGCCGCTCGAGAAAAGGCCATTTCAGCCGTCCTGGTCCAAAACAAGGATGGCAAGGAAATTCCTGTTTACTTTGTTAGTAAAGTGTTACAAGTCGTAGAGACTCGATACACGCCCATGGAGAGACTTATCTTGAGTTTAGTCATGGCCGCTAAACGCTTACGTCCATACTTCCAACCACACCCGATATGGGTGTTAACAGAACAGCTTATTCAGCAAGTCCTACTCAAGCCAGAAGCTTCTGATAGAATGATGAAATGGGCAGTCAAGTTAGGAGAGCACCATATCAAGTATAGGCCAAGAACGGCAATCAAGGGCTAGGCTTTCGCAGACTTCCTTGTAAAAATGCCTCGAACTACTGACGTCCCAGAAGCCCCGAAGCCTAAGAGTCACCCTACTGTCCGAGTCAATGTCAATCATCGAGCTCGGACATTATACGTCGACGGCTCCTGTTGTGACGAGGGAGGGGGAGCCGGCATCATACTGGCAAAACCTTCAACCGATCCAGGAATCGAGAACATGAAATAGTACGACGCAGAATACACTTAAGCATTGAGATCTGGATTCCCAGTCACCAACAACGTGGCTGAGTATGAAGCATTAATAGCAGGGTTAAATATGGCTCTAAAGCTAAGGGTTCAAAAGATCCAAGTTTTTAGTGACTCTCAGGTAGTAGTAAATCAGATCCTAGGTAATTATACGGCAAACGATGAGCAGCTCAGGCAATACCTTGGGGAGGTCCTCGAATTAAAAGACCAGTTCGAAGAGTGCATCATCTCTCACGTCATACGATCGGAAAACAAAAGGGCAGATGTATTGAGCAAATTGGCTTCCTCAATCTTTGCAACTTGAGAGGAGGATAATATCCACATGAGTATACATGGTATCTGCAACCTGAGACAATCAAGTTGTTGCAATATTGGCATTCACCTCATCTGACGTAACCTTCTTCCAATACCTCAATCTCTTTTACTTGCAGGTCTGTTATGGACCAAGGTGATGTCTCTTATGTCACCACACCACATCTTAGATGCAACATACCCAAGAAATTGGGAATCACAGGATCATCTACTAGACCACTAGTTATTGACTCTGTAACTAAACAATTGTCATAGTCATCATTAGAGACCTTCAATCGTTTGCTGTTCCCTGAAATTACATTATCATAATACACTATCTCTGTCCAAGAAAAATATTCCAATTTGAAATATTAAAAGATAAAAATTAAATGACTTAATCTTAAAAATTTAAAAATTTAATATGAAAAATTGAATAACGTTTCATGACTATTTATCAATGTAATAATTAATTTTAGGTTATGACAGTCCAATAAATTCAATTTTAAGATTTACATTTCTAAAAAATTGGGTTTTTTTGGGACAGAGGTAGTAATGTTTCCTAATATCATATTAATTCCTACAAAATTTGAATTTAATGAATAAAATAATCAATTCATTAAGGTTGGATTTTATTCATGATGAGCCAGCACCTAATGAAATGGCTAGATGTGCATTGTGGCCGCCATCTCCGTGATGCATCAGATTCAGTCATCCCATTGCCATCCTGCAGCTCAAACTGAAAAGTAGACATGCATACTCGACCAAAGTCACTCTGCTGCAAGTACGAGCATCCCTATTATAAACATGTGACCTCAGCCTCACCATGCTCAATAGTATGCATCGGCGGTCTCTCAGCATCTCTCTCCCTATGAGCGATTGCGGTGACGAATTGCTCCTGTGGGTGGCGTGGACCCACCCATTTCAGTCCAATCACCAAGTTTGCCTTTTGCTCAATTTTGCAATTTTGCGATTAAGTCACTGTTCACAGAAAAGTATGAATTCTACTTATAAATATACCATTCTTAACTAAATACTAATGATTTTGACTAGGAAGAAGATTAAAAGTCATGCCGATTAACATGTAAAGTTGACATGTATGTGGCTCGGTCTTCATCGGCCAGCTGACCAACAGCCTAGGCCGGATAACATCGGCCGAGAATATTTGCTTCATGGTTCTTCCTGGACCCAATTTTTTTGCCGGCTTGTTCTAGGCCGGTTGATTTTGCCGAAATTTTGGCCGAAAGAATTCCGGATGCAAATTCTTCGCTCCGTCTCGTCCTAAATCGACCTTTAATTCTAGTTGGAACACGGTGGGCTGAGATTTTCTCTGACTAGGACTCTTTCAGCCGGAAACTCAGTTTAGCCGCCTTGGTCAGATTTTTATTTTTTGCTTCTTGACTTAAATTAAACCAATTTTGACTATGAAAAACATACTCGTTCCATCAGTGGTTCTTTGTCATTTCGGTTTCTTCCTCCCGCCATCGAATTCGCTTTCGATTTGCTTCAAGTCTGAAAATGAATGGTCGAAGGGCTTGAAAGAATTTTGGTTATGGGTGAAGAGTTTGGGGACGATAGGATGAAACGACAGAGGTAAAACAGTCTTTTACGACGTTGGGCAGTAAAGGTGTTAGCGGTATATAACATGTTACAGAATTAGTTTGAACATAAGATATGTGCATCTCAGCACTTACTAGTTTTTATTTCGATTTTCCTCCTTCAAAAATGCCTACTTTTTGTTTCTATAACAAGAAATAAACTTTCACTGTTACAATCAAATGTGTAATATCTTAAACACCAAGCATGTCACGACTCATTCGTATCAAGTCAATAGGGGAACCTTGCTCCATTGAATTTTTGTATATCCTATTAATATATACCCTATTAAAACAAAATTCTAAGAGAAAAAAGTAATGAGGTGTCGCGCTCTCATGATATATTTTCCCTCTAAAACAAAATTACGTCATTTTGGTTGAAAATAAATTCATTTTTTGATTATTAAAACTATTAGTGAAGAGAAAATGAAAGATACATGGTTTCTTGCCGAAAACATATCAAGTCAATACTATGTGGTTTGATTTAAAAAAAAAATCTAACTAAATATATTAAAATTAGGTTTGACTAAAATAATAATTGTTTGTGAGAAAATTTTTAACATTTTGTTTGCACTTCCATATGACCTTTTCTCACCACTAAAAAAATTAACCACCATCTCACCATTTGTATTGAAAAAAAATGTTGAAACTCTACAGATTAAATTGTAAAAAATCTCAAAAAAAATATTTTTCTTATATTTAAATTTAGTGGCTCTAATGCTAGAGAGAGAATAAAACTTGAATGGTAACACAGTTAAATTTTTTACATATAGGTATCAAATTAATACCGCAGTTTAACATATTTCATGTAATACATGGGAAAAAATCTAATTAGTTTGAACATATGCACATCTCAACACTTACTAGTGTTTATTTGGGGGGGTTTTTTTTTTTTTTTCTTTCGAACTGCCTACTTTTCGTTTCTATGATAAGAATTAAACTATCACTTCATAAATGTGTAATATCTTGAGCACCAAAATATGACTCGATTCATACGTATCAAACAAATGACAAACATTCAGTAAAGTTAAAACTACAATCATGCGGGTTGCAGAAATGGTCCTAAATATTTGTTTGTCGTGTCCTTGCTCCGTTGAAATTTTGGATGGAGTTATGGACTTCACGTGGTTCACCATGCTAGCATCTCGTCCGTTTGCTGCGAATCCCGTGTATGTATTAATTGAGAAAACTTCCAAAACTCCACTTTCTTTTCTTTTTCGTTTCTTCTTTCAAAGTTAGGACGGGGATATCCGATACATATTACCTCCCTCGTAAAAAATTTTTGTATACTTTGAATTTTAAAATATATAAAATATTTTTTTAGGATAAGTAATATTTGATGGAGACCATCGAGCTAACACTAATTGAGAAGAACATGTTGCTACCAATAATGGAGAGGACGAGCAAATTGAGGTCGTGAATGCTAATGAAGGATCTAAAGATGATGCTTTAAAGAATAATCCTTACATCCGTGATCCACTCTCAAACATTGTTGGACCAATGACTCGTGCTAGACGCAAGAGGATGGATAAATCACTTAATAGTCTAATTACTACTACATGAGCTAAGGGAGAAATTGAGCTTGAAGATTACAAGCCCAAGACTATTAATTTGTTGCAAGTGACACCAAATGGACTTGGCCCATTTGGAGAGAAGGAATTTTCGGCCCTCAATCCAAGGAGAGCCGCCGGCCACACACCTCTTGTTGGTCGAACAGATCCCTAAAGTTTAGGGGTGAAATCATTCAAATTTTATCTTTTTGAAAGATAAGACTTTATTTTTTTAAAGGATAATATTTGGGATGATTCCTTTTACCTTATTTTCGAGTGTTCCTACGATAAGGAGTGAACTTTTGATGTCTACTCAACCGTTGGATGAAGACTACATCAAGATGGATGGCTAAGATCACTCTACAAAGAAGATGATGATAGAGTTTTAACTCAATGGAGATTCTATACATAGGAATCTTTCTAAGAGATTATCTCTTTATATTTTGAGTTTAATTAATTCCTACATAGTCTTAAATGTTTTAAGACTAGTAAAAGTGTCTAGGTTCGTTATCTTATCACTTAAGATAACTAGGAGTCTTTAGAGTTTGATTTGATTTCAAATTCTTAGAGATAGAAATAGAGGTGAAGAGTTGTGTTCTTCCTCTATTTCTTGGGAAGAAAATCCGGCCACCCCCTCTATAAATAGGGACCGAATTTCTCTTGTCCAACACACCTTGTGTCATTGAAATTTTCCTGAGTGAAATTGGTTAGGATTTTATTCCTTTCGTGGAGTTCTTGTGAGGACTTCTTTGTTTAGTTGTTGCATATGTGTTGTGACAATTATTAGACTTATCTATCTTGTTTAGTTCACTTGATAGTGGCGTCTTTAGCATTGGATCTTCCGAATTTTGGTTCTTAAGCTCATAGATCTCATTTCTATTGGGTTTTCCTACACAATTTTCCAAGGGGTCTCTGCTTGGTTAGAAATAGCTCTCTTCATTTTTTGATTTGGGTTGTTTTACCATTTAACTCATGAATTGATCCACGTGAGATCAAATATCTTTTCTTTTGTTTGTTTTTCGTGTGTTTTTGTGTCATTACATCCGAATTCTCCAAATTCCCCGCTGCCTAAAAATCTCTGTCTTTCCGATTTAGCAAAGTTGATCTTTCATTAAGATTGGTTTTGTCACGGATTGCTATCATATTTTTTGGTATCAGAGCCTTCTTATGGTTTTATCATAGTTGGCATATTTAGAGCCATAATTGGTAATCAAGAGTCATCTTCGGTTACCATAATTAGTCTCAATATTTGGATTTCTTGTTTTCTTATTTTTTCGAATTTTCCTCTCCCAAAAGAGGGCATTCATAATATTTTGTTTTTGAGTTGTTCACCACTTAGACAATTCCTTTTAGTTTCGTGTCTTTCGTTTTGTTTATCATCCAATAGCAAACTTTGGTGATTGTGTTCGATATATATCTCTCGATCCAAGATCTCTATATCTCGAGGGTGATTGATGTTCATTCATTCATTGTTGGAGGAGCTTTTGTGTTGAAGGTGTTTGTTTGATTTGGCCATACAAAAAAAAAAAAAAAATTTGTTGAGTCTAGGGTTCTTTCGGCCGCCCCTATATTAAAAACAAAAACAAGAGAAATAGCCGTGTAAAAAAGAAAATCAAGACGGCATAGAAGAGAAGGAGTCTTCTTTGATAAGGTATATTAAAAATTGCCTTGCATTAGGAGATTTCAAAAGAGTTGGAAGTGAAGTTGGAAAGAATCTTCTTGAAGAGGTATATTCAAAGTCTATCTCTATCTAAGAAGGTTAGATAAAGTTGTATTTGATTGGGAGTTTATCTTTGTTATTTAATTGCCTATATTCTCTCAAAAGATAAGATTCTCTTCAAATCTTATCATAATCTTATCTTATTGGATAAAACCTTATCCTATCTTATTGGATAAAATCTTATCCTTATTTCATCTTGTAAAGATTAGATTCTCTTCAAATCTTATCCTAATATTATCTTATTGGATAAAACCTTATCCTATCTTATTGGATAAAATCTCATCCTTATCTCATCTTGTAAAAGATAAGATTCTCTTAAAATCTTATCCTTATCTTATCTTGTAAAAAATAAAATCTTATATTTATCTTATCATGTAAAAGATAAGATTCTCTTCAACTCTTATCCTCATCTTATCTTAAAAATAGGATAAAATCTTATCCTTATCCTATAAGAGTTTGAGTTTGAGTTGGAGTCTGAGATATAATCTGAGTTTGTTTATACTTCTAAAGCAAGATCCCTATTTTTCTCCAAACAATCGAACGAGATTCGTGTTCTCCCTCGTTTTTTTCTGGAATTTCCTTAAATTTACTTTATGTGCTAATTGATTTTGTCTGTTTTTGAGTGTTTGATAATGTTAATATTAGCATGATATTTGTGGTGGTTTATGTGTTGTTTTGAATATTATCTATGCTAATATTAGTGTTTTGGTTCTAAATTTGATCATAGGAAGGATTTGGAATAAAAAGAAGAAAAGTGTTGAGTTTGAAAATTTTGTGAATATTTTATTGAATCAAGTTTCAAGTTGGAGAAGTGGTTGATTCCTGCGTGGGCACACAAAATCCATGCCAAAATCAATGAAGGAAGCAGGAAAGTCCAGAAACGACGTTGTACTCCCACGTGGGCACGCTGAAACAGGGACTAAAGTGCATAATTTCCAAAGTTTTGGGTCAATTTGTAATTTTGACAAACTTTAGGGACCAATCTGCAAATTCAAGAAAATTGAATTACCTTATGCGGATTTTGAGGTGGCTGAACGACGGCTGCCCTATTAATACCATATATGTATGCTTTGTTTTCATTATTAAGAAAGGGAGGAGAAGAGGCACAACACATGGAGCGACGGCTGGAGCTCAGGACAAGGATTTCTCTCCGTTTTCGTCAGTTCTAGCTCTATAATGTCAAACATCAATTCTTATGTTGTTTATTTCACCATGATTAGCAACTAAACCTCTTTTCTAGTTAAAGGATTTTATTGAAGTCTTGATGTTATTCAATTGTGAGATCTAACTGTTTGCTTTTCACCAACGAATTTTGAGTATTTATTTATTCTCTTTGATGTGTATTGATGATTATTTGGCATTATTTGAATAGCTGGTAGCATTCAATTCTCCTAGATAATCTAATTTATTGAACAACAAGATATGTTTGTTCCTTATAAGAGACAATACAAATAATTACTTGGTAAGTAGTTTACTTGTGTTGTGAGAATAGATAATCAATTTTTAATGAAACAATGTTTGTTTGTTAGAAATTGAATTGGGTCTTTGCTTGTCAAAAACTAAATCCTAGGAGGTTCCAGGTAGTGTTTTTTGGCTATAGAGTGATTAATGAAGGTTTCTTAGTCACTGGTAGTTAAATAAAAAGACTGAGTTGTTAGGAGGTTCCAACAACGATAACTAATATATTCATCATTTGTTGAGTTAATCTTTGCATCAATGATCAGTTGGATATATCAAGGTGGAAATTATTCCTTTGACTAGAGTTGCTCTTATTATTGATTTTCCAAAAGTATCTTTTATTGCTTGCAAATTATTTTTGTTATTCATTAGTTACAAATCCAAAATCTCTCCTATTTAGTTACTTTGCTTTTGATTAGAAATATTTTCACTTCTTTGCTCCCTGAGGAGACGACTCTACTCATTGCTATACTACTAAATTTGTTAGGAGTAGAATCTTTTATTTTTGTTGGTTTGACATCCAACAAATTTTTGGCGCCGTTGCCGGGGAGCACGGTCTAGAGTGATTTATTTCTTGTTAAAAATTTGTTTTTATTTTTATTTTTATTCGATTTTATGGTGTGTTTTGATAATACAGAGAGATTATTGTTTGAACCTGAGATAGAAAAGACAGCTAAACAGAACCGAAAGGAAAAGAGGAAAAGAGATTTACTTCTTAGGGCTACACCTGAATCTCAAGTGGACGATAGCCAAGGAGAAGAAGAAAAAGAAGAAGTTACACGCTCTGAAAAATGGGAAGAATTTGAAAAAGAAAGCATGGGTGACAGAACTCTGAGGGAGCTTGCGACTCCAGATGTGAACTTACGAACATTCTGCATAACCATGCCTGCAAATACTCCACGTTTTGAGCTAAAACCAGGTACACTTCAATTATTACCTAAATTTTGTGGTTTTGCAGGTGAGGATCCTCATAAGCACTTGATGGAGTTCGATTCTATGTTCTCAATGGTAAGCTATCAAGGAGTCACTGAAGAGCAAATTTAGCTACGTGCTTTTCCATTCTCTTTGGAAGAGAAAGCCAAGCGCTGGTTATATGGTTTACCAGCTGGTTCAATCACTTCATGGAATCAGTTGAAGAAGAAGTTTTTGGAGAAATTCTTTCCAGCACATCGTGCAGCAAATATTCGGAAAGATATCTGTGGAATCCGACAACTCCATGGAGAAACATTGTACGAATACTGGGAAAGATTCGGAGAGTTATGTAGGAGTTGTCCTCAACATCAAATCCCAGAACAATTACTACTTTAATATTTCTATGAGGGGCTATCAGAGCTGGATCGAGACAAGTTAGATTCAGCCAGTGGAGGAGCTTTAATGAATAAAACACCAGCACAAGCTACCGACTTGATTTCAACCATGGCTGAAACTACTCAGCAATTTAATAAAAGAGCAGAAACAGCTACCAGACATGTCAATGAGACAAGTATTTTAAATTTAGAAAATCAAATATCTGATTTAACCTCTTTGATGCGTCAAATGGCTGTAGGGCAAGTACAAACTGTGAAGGCTTGTGGCATTTGCTCAAATTCTGGGCACTTTACTGATTCATGCCCCAAGTTACAAGATGATCCCAACAAGCAAGTTAAGGCTATGGGTGTGTTTCCAGGACAAGGACAGAGGAGGTATGATCCCTATTCAAATACTTACAATCCAGGATGGAGGGATCATCCAAACTTCAGCTACAAACAGTCAAACTTCCAGTAACAATCACAACCTATCATGAGAAATTCTGCACCAACACCACCTCCGAATCAATCATCATCATCTACGTCAGGTATGTCTTACACAGGCTTCACAGTCTTCTCAAGCTAGCATACAGAACTTGGAGAAACAAAGGTCTTAAATGGCCACCTCATTGCAAAAATTAGAGGCTAACGCAAGAAGGCTTCCTTCCTAACCAAAAGTTAATCCCAAAGAAAATGTTAGTGCAATGAAGCTATGTGGGAAAGAGCTTCAAGGTCCTAAGATACAAGATGGAGTATCTGAAGAAATTTCACAAGAAGTTGGGAAGGATTTAGACACCACCCACTACCACAAAAAGAGGTAAGTTCTGAGCATGTTAAATCTAAACCAGAAATAGTGATTTCTCCACCTTTTCCTGGCAGGTTAGCAAAACCGAAGAAGGAGGAAAGTGAGAAAGATATTTTGGAGATTTTTCGAAAGGTTGCAATTAATATTCCATTGTTGGATGCAATTGGTCAAATTCCACGTTATGCCAAATTTTGTAAATCATTGTGTTCTAAGAAACGGAAGCCTGAAGGTAAGATCTTTGTGAGTGAAAATGTTTCTTCAGCTATCCAAAGAAAGTTGCCTCAAAAGTGCTCCGATCCAGGTATGTTTGCTATTTCTTGTGTGATTGGGTCGAGAATGATTAAATCAGCTATGCTTGACTTAGGAGCTTCCATAAATGTGATGTCTTTATCCCTTTTTAATGAATTAAACATTGGGTCTCTTAAGAACACCAATGTGATAATTCAATTGGCTAACAGATCTGTAATATATCCAGAAGGGGTAGTTGAAGATGTTTTGGTTAAATGTGACAAACTTGTTTTTCCTGCTGATTTTTATATACTTGACATGAGTGATGAGCATGTTTCTAAATCTGAAATCCTTTTGTTGGGTACATCATTCATGAAAACAGCTAAAACAAAGATTGATGTGGACTTTGGTACTTTTACTTTTGAATTTGATGGTGACAAAGTTACTTTCAATATGTTTGATGCTATGAAGTATCCAAATGATTTTGAATCTTTTGCTAGTGTTAGCATGATTGATACATTAGTCCAAGAGGATTTTGAGCATAATTTTGTGAATGATGAGTTGGATTTTGTTCTTAAGCATAACATATAACAGAAGGACATTTGTTTTGAAGTGAATGAGGAAATCATAGAATCACTTATGGAACTTTGTGCACTACAGGAAGTACCTTCCAGGTTAGTTAACCAATGCTTTGATTTGCTGCTGAATTATGATAGAATTTTACCTTCTGTTGAGCAGGCACAGAAACTTGAATTGAAGACATTGCCAAATCATCTCAAGTACGTTTACTTGGGAGAAGATGTGACTTTGCCTGTAATCATTGCCAATGACTTAACAGAGATTCAAGAAGAGAAGTTGATGCGGGTTTTGAAGGATTACAAGACAGCCATAGGATGGACCTTGGCCGATATTAAGGGAATCAGCCCGTCAATTTGCATGCATCGCATTTTGCTAGAGCAAGATTCATAACCAGTAAGAGATGCTCAACGCAAATTGAACCCTGCTAGGTAGTAATGAAAGAAATTCTTAAGTTGTTGGATTTGGGAATTATTTATGCAATATCTGATAGTCAATGGATAAGTCCAGTTCATGTGGTACCTAAAAAGTCTGGTTTTCAATTGGTTAAAAATGATGTTAATGAACTGGTTCCTATGAGATTGCAGACAGGTTGGCGTATGTGCATTAATTTTCATAAGTTAAATGCAGCCACAAGGAAAGATCATTTCCCACTACCATTCATTGATCAAATGTTAGAGCGATTAGCAGGTAAAGCTTTCTTTTGTTTCTTGGATGGATACTCTGGGTATCACCAGATTGTGGTAGCTCCAGAGGACCAGGAAAAGACAACTTTTACTTGCCCTTTTGGTACTTTTGCTTACTGTTGCATGCCTTTTGGTTTATGTAATGCCCCTGGAACTTTTCAAAGATGTATGATGAGCATATTTTCTGATTACATTGAAAACTGCATTGAAATTTTCATGGATGACTTTACTGTCTATGGTGACTCATTTGATCAATGCTTGGATAATTTGTCTAAAGTTCTTGAAAGATGCATTGACAAAAATTTGGTTCTTAATTCTGAAAAATGTCACTTTATGGTGAAGGAGGGAATTATTTTGGGTCATTTAGTGTCATCTAGGGGAATAGAAGTAGATAAGGCAAAAGTTGATTTAATTGCTAGTTTGCCATATCCTATTAATGTTCGAGAAATTCGAAGCTTTCTTGATCATGCAGGTTTTTATAGATGCTTCATTAAGGATTTCTCTAAGATTGCACAACCATTATCTAGGCTGTTGCAACAGGATATTGCATTTTAGTTTGGAGAAGAATGCAAGAAGGCATTTGATATATTGAAGGGAGCTCTCACTTTCGCACCTATTATTCAACCTCCCAACTGGGATTTGCCTTTCGAGCTCATGTGTGATGCAAGTCATTATGCTGTAGGAGCAGTACTTGGTCAAAGAGACGGAAAACAAAGCCATGTGATTTATTATGCATCCAAGACACTTAATCCGGCGCAATGCAATTACACAACACTGGCAAAGAGCTTTTAGGTATTGTGTTTGCTTTTGATAAATTTCGGTCTTATTTGTTAGGTACTAAAGTTGTTGTTTACTCTGATCATGCAGCCTCAAGTGCTTGTTGGCGAAGAAGGAATCAAAACCACGACTCATTCGATAGATTCTTCTTCTACAAGAATTTGATTGGGAGATCAAAGACCAAAAGGGAACTGACAACACTGTTGCTGATCATCTTAGTCGGTTGGTGCGCGATGAAGAGTCACAACCAATTTCAGAACTCTTTCCAGATGAGCATTTATGGGCCATGCAAGGTAAGGAAGGTAAGGAACCATGGTTTGCTGATATAGTTAACTTTTTAACTATTGGTAAATTTCCACCTGGTATGAGTACTTTTCAAAAGAATAAGTTAAAAAGTGCTTCAAAGTATTATATATGGGATGAACCTTATTTGTGGAAACTTGGGTCAGATCAGATTATTCGAAGATGTGTTCCTGATGATGAAATTCCTTCCATACTTACTTATTGTCATACTCATGCATGTGGTGGACATTTTGGTGCGAAAAGAACAGCAAGAAAAATTTTGGATTGTGGTTTTTATTGGCAATCTATGTCTAAAGATGCATACCATTTTTGTAAGAGTTGTGAAAGATGTCAAAGGGTAGGTAACATATCATTTAGGAATGAGATGCCCCAAGTCCCTATGTTATTTTGTGAGATATTTGATATTTGGGATATGGATTTTATGGGTCCTTTTCCAATTTGATTTGGTAAGCTCTATATTTTGCTTGCAGTAGATTATATGTCAAAATGGGTAGAAGCAAAAGCTACTCGAACTAATGACTCTAAAGTTGTTGCAGAATTCCTTAAATCTAACATTTTTAGTAGGTTCGGAGTACCAAGAGCAATCATCAGTGACCAAGGCACCCATTTCTGCAATCGCACAATCAAAGCATTGATGCACAAATACGGTGTACATCATCATGTATCTACTGCATATCATCCTCAAACCAATGGACAAGCTGAGGTTTCAAACCGTGAAAGTAAGCAAATTTTGGAAAAGACTGTGAACTCTAACCACAAGGATTGGAGTCTTCGTTTAGAAGATGCATTGTGGGCATACTGCACAGCTTACAAAACGCCAATTGGGATGTCACCATACAGGTTAATTTTTGGTAAAATGTGTCATTTACCTGTTGAACTTGAACATTGTGCTTTTTGGGCAGTTAAACAGTTCAATATGAGTGTCGATGAGGCGGGATTGGAAAGGAAGTTGCAACTTCAAGAATTGGAAGAGATTCGATTGGAGGCCTATGATAATGCTCAATTGTATAAGGAGAGGACAAAGCTTATTCATGATAAATTCTTGCACAAGAAAGAATTCTTTGTTGGCCAGAAGGTACTTCTTTTTGATTCCAAACTTAAGTTTATGCCAGGAAAGTTGCGGTCAAGGTGGCATGGACCCTTTATAGTTATGAAGGTGTTTCCTCATGGTATGGTTGAGATTAAAGGGTTAGAGTCCGGTAAGATTTTTCGAGTTAATGGTCATGGACTAAAACCTTTTCTTGAGAATTTTGAAAGTGCTTGTGTGGAAGAAATCACTTTGCTTCCACCCATATATGAGTAAGTGAGGTACATGTTGTGTCTAGCCAAAGACACTAAAGAAAGGCGCTTGTTGGGAGTCAACCCAATGGTTTGATTTTTGTTATTTGTTTTCTTGAATAAATCGACTAGGTGGTTAAGTTTTTTGTTCCTGATGATCTTGAGATCTATGATTTCTTGATTTTCGTGGTTTTTCTTAATCATTTAATCGACGTAGAGTTAGTTTCTTTTAATGGTTTGTTTGAGTGTGACAGCTAGCTTTCGAGGAAAATTCTTCTACGTGGTCAATCCTTTTGATCCAATGCAAAAAGATGTTACTCCCGCTTCACATCAAGTTTGATTCCTCCACTACGAATTCCAAGTACCGTTTTTTTTTTCTCTTTAATATTATTTGGGAGTTTGTATGTACTTTTATTCTTTGTCTCCGCATGTTTTATACATTGAGGATAATGTATGCTTTAGGTGTAGGGGAGGAGTTTGTGTGTTTCAAATTTGTCTTCATTAAATTGCTTACTTGAAAGAGTTAGACTTGTTTTTGATGAAAACTTTTCAAAAATTTTGAGGTTTAACCACTATTTTCAAACGTTTCAACTGTTATGTTGCTAATCATCATAGGTTGAAAAGTGAAGCATGAAAAACATAAATTTTTCTTTGCTATGTACTATTCAGATATGTTGTGAATTTAAGTGTTGAAGTTGATGATTGGAATATTATCACAAAAAAAAGTTACTTTAAATTGAGTGATCTGAGCTTTTCTGAGCAAATAGAGTTAGTGCATTTGAATCCTCAACATTTTTATGTGGGAAGTATATCATATCTAGTATGGATTAATCTTGAATTTGCCGAGTTAGGACACATCTGTGCTCTTGTAGATGGCTTGCGACAAGAATAAAGGCACTAAGATTTAGCCAAGTTAGCTTAAAAAGCCTACCCATTTATGTTTACCCCGAGTGAATCATTCAAGACTTGACCGTTTTTCTTTAGCTCCAGATACATTAAACCATTAGCATTTTTTTTTTTATCCTTTACCCTTTTGTCAAGCTCTGGATTAGGTTGCTTAAACTGGATTTGTGGTAAGAGTTGGACATTATAGTGGCATGTGTTCTTGTTTTAAGTTATGCATTTGATGTAATATAGGGCGTGCGGAAAAAAAAAAGAAAAGGAAAATGCAAAAAAAAAGGGAAATGTACCCGGGAAAAAAAAGAAGAAAAAAAAATCACATGAATCCCTATTTCCTACTTGTTTAAGAGTATGTCAAGTTCTTAATTATATCTTTGAGATGCCATAGGTTTGTAAATGTAATATGAGAAGTTTACTGCAAGTTCTTATGCAAAGGACACTTAAAGTTTGAGTATGTAAAGTTTGAGGTGTGAGGATGAGCAATGCCATTATATGGGATATCTGGTAAGATGGTGGAGTTTAAGTATATTTGGTCTATCTTGACAAAATAAGCCTACATCCATATTTATCCACCCGTTTCCTTATCTAAAGCCCCATTACAACCCTATGTAAAGACCTTTATTGGTAAGTTTATTTGCTTGGTGTATGATGATGTGACGCCTTTTTAAATTCTTGTGTATTCTGCTAGATATTGATTTGTGTGAATTGTTTGATACGCTACACTTGAGAGAAAAGAAGAAAGAAAATGAGTGAACTTACTGGTGAGGTGATTTTGCTCCAATCATTGATGGAGTTTAGGGATGAAACAACTATCTTGTTGACTATGCATAGTATTAGAGGAGCTTATGTTTGATTGCCTAATTGATTAAGTTTATGATTGACGTGTGACATGGTGCTTGAGATTGTGTTTTAAATGATTTCCAAATTTTTTGGTTCAAAGTAGTGGTTTGCAAGTTGAGTTAAAAGTTATTCTTATTAAGTTTGCTTGAGGACAAGCAAAATCTATGTGGGGGCGAGTGTTTCATTCAAGTGGATTGTTTAATTAATTGTTGTGGTGCACATTGCTATTACTTGAACATTGAAGCCGATCCAGAACTTTACCAAAGTTCTTGAGTGATAAAAGACTTGAGTGTTTTTCTTTCTATTCGACTTTGATATTGGGGAAAGCCAAATAAATCCCAAAGAGAGCATACAAAAGGTGAGTTTTGTGTGATACTACCAAAAGGGGAGAAAAGTAAAAGATCATTGGTTAGCGGAAGTGAGGTAGGAACGTTTCCTACTAACACCCTATATACTCGTTAGTTCTTTGATTTAAAGGATGTCATCTGGAGATGATAATGAGCAAAGAGACGACCGCTCTCAAGATGCTATGCGAGAAACTCTTGCTAGATTGTACAATGTTACTACTCAATTATGTAGTAGAATACAAGATATAGAACTAGAGGTTCGCAATGGTCGCGCTCAAGGTAATGAAGGTAATGAAAATCGTAATAGAGCTCATCGTGTTGTCAATAGGAATGATCCTTATGAACTTGGTAATTTCAAAGTTAAAATTCCTGAATTTAGTGGTACTAATGACCTAAAGCCTATCTTATATGGGAAAAGAAGGTAGAGCGTGTTTTTTCATTGCAGGATTATGATGATTCTAAGAAGATTAGAATGGCCGTTTACCAATTCAATAACTATGCTTCAGAATGGTGGGACCAAGTTGTCAAGGATAGGAAGCTCTATGATGAGGATCCCGTATCCACATGGGATGAAATGAAGAGACTCATGTGCAAAAGGTTTGTTCCCTCTTATTATTATCAAGATTTGTGTAAACAAATTAGAAGTCTTTCACAGGGAACCAAGTCTGTTGATGAGTACTATCAAGAGCTAGAGTTGGCACTGATACGCGCAAATATTAAAGAGGAGCCTGAAGCTATGATGGCAAGGTTTCTAGTAGGACTTAACAAAAACATTGCCGATGTTGTGGAGCTTTCACACTACCTAGATCCAACTGAGATGTTACACAAAGCTAGGATTGTGGAGAGACAATTAGCAAAGAAGAAGTCAGATTCACATAAGTCTTCTACACCATGGAAGAAAGATGATTCAAAGAAGTATGGTAACTCTTCAAAGTTTGAAAAGGGAAGTAGTTCTAATGATTCTAATACTTCTAATATTCCTAAACCATCTTCTAATGTTAAGAATTCTACTTCATCTAGTAATACTAACAAAGTCAGAACTAGAGATGTTACTTGTTTCAAATGTCAGGGACGAGGACATATAGCTTCTGCTTGTCCAACTTTAAAGACTATGATCCTTAAAGAGGATGGAAGTTTCGAAAGTGAAACAGATGAAGAAGATGACGAGATGCCAAGACTTGTTGAAGAAGTCGAGAAAGAAATTGTAGAGATTGATGCTGAGGCTGGACAAGTGTTTTTCAACCTTCGAGCATTACAAACTCAAGTAGCTGAAGATGATCAACAAAGACATAATATTTTCCATACTAAGTGTCGAGTTATGGACAAGGTATGCTTAACTATAATAGATCCAGGATCGTGTACTAATGTTCCTAGTTCATATCTTGTAGATAATCTGAAGTTACCTACTATCAAGCATCCGACACCCTATCGGTTGCAATGGTTGAATGATTGTGGAAATCTTAGAGTCACTAGGCAAGTGAATGTACCATTCTCTATTGGAAAATATAAGGATGAAGTACTTTGAGATGTGGTACCTATGGAGGCAAGTCACCTACTTTTAGGACGACCATGGGGGTATGATCGAAGAGTAAAGCATGATGGATACACAAACAAGTATTCGTTTGTTATGAATGGTCGTAACTATACCCTGTCACCTCTTTCACCTCCTCAAGTTCAAGAATGTAACCTGAGAATGATTCAAGAGAGAGAGAGACGAATGAAAGATAAGAGTCCTAAAGAGGAATCTACTTTGGACGTTCCAAAGAGATCTTCAAATAGTCTACACATTCGAGAGCCAGTGGGCAAAAATTTCTTCGCTAGTCCCAAATCGGTAGAGAAGTGTTTTGCAAAAGGAATAGGTATGATTTTAATGCTTTTTCGTGATAATTCTGTTTTACTAACCGAAGCTCCTAGTAATTTGCCTAAGATGTTTCAAAGGCTACTTCAAGAGTACGGGGACATATTCCCAGAGGAGTTGCCTAATGAACTTCCTCCTATACGAGGAATAGAACATCAAATTGATCTAATTCCTGGCGCAATTATTCCAAATAGACCTGCCTATAGAGCAAATTCTGAGGAAATAAAGGAACTACAAAAGCAAGTTGAAGAACTCCTTGCTAAAGGTCAAATTCGAGAATCTCTCAACCCTTGTGCTGTTCCTGTTTTACTTGTGCCTCAGAAAGATGGTACGTGGCGTATGTGCATAGATTGTCATGCTGTTAATAAGATAATTATTAAGTATAGACATCCAATCCCTAGATTAGATGATATGCTTGAAGATCTTTATGGTGCTACTATCTTTTCTAAAGTGGATTTAAAATATAGATACCATCAAATAATTAGACAAGGAGATGAATGGAAAACTGCTTTCAAAACAAAATTTGGTTTGTATGAGTGGTTAGTGATGCCTTTTGGGTTAACTAATGCTCCTAGTACTTTCATAAGATTAATGAATCATGTTTTGAGGCATTATATTGGTAAGTTTGTTGTTGTGTACTTTGACGATATCTTAGTGTATTTTAAAAACTTACAAGACCATGTTGAACATGTGAGAATTGTTTTGCAAACATTGAGAGAAGAGAAACTTTATGCTAACATGCCTAAATGTTCATTTTGTGTAAATGAAGTTATGTTTCTTGGTTTCATTGATAGTGCAAAAGGAATTCATATTGATGAATCTAAAATACAAGCTATTAAGTATTGGCCTACACCAACTAATGTGACACAAGTGAGATCTTTTCATGGTTTGGCTAGTTTTTATAGAAGGTTTGTTAAAGATTTTTCGACTAAAGCTGCCCCTTTAAATGAGTTGGTTAAAAAGGAAGTTAAATTTATTTGGGGACCAACCCAAGAGAAAGCTTTTAATGACTTAAAACGAGACCTTTCTAGTGCCCCTGTTTTAGCATTGCCTGATTTGAACAAAACATTTGAGTTAGAATGTGATGCTTCTGGTATTGGTATTGGTGCTGTTTTAATGCAAGATAAACGTGCTATAGCTTTCTTTAGTGAAAAGTTAAATGGAGCTTGTCTTAATTATCCTACTTATGATAAGGAATTCTATGCTGTGGTTCGTGCATTAGAGACTTGGCAACATTATTTGTTGGCTGAGGAGTTTATAATTCATACTGATCATGAATCTCTAAAGCATCTTAAATCACAAAACTGTCTAAGTAGAAGACATGCTAAGTGAGTTGCATTCATTGAAACATTTCCTTATGTTATCAAGTATAAAAAGGGAAAAGACAATATTGTTGCCGATGCTTTATCTAGACGTTACACTTTGTTAACTTCTTTAGATGCAAAATTGATGGGATTTGAGTTTATTAAAGATCTATATTGTGAAGATATTGATTTTGCTAATATTTTTACTGCTTGTGAGCAAAGTGCTTTTGAAAAGTTTTATAGACATGAAGGTTATCTATTTCGAGAAAATCGACTTTGTGTGCCTAAGTGTTCACTTCGAGAACTTCTGATACGCGAGGCGCATAGTGGAGGTTTAATGGGACATTTTGGTGTGCTTAAGACTTTGGATGTGCTTCAAGAGCATTTCTTTTGGTCCAAAATGAAGTCTGACGTTCAGACTATCATCAATCAATGTGTGGAGTGTAAACAAGCCAAGTCCATGGACTTTACACGCCGTTGCCTATCCCTACACAACCTTGGATGGACATATCTATGGACTTTATATTGGGTTTACCTAGAACTCAAAGAGGTATGGATTCTATCTTTGTAATTGTGGATAGATTTTCTAAAATGTCGTATTTCATTGCTTATAGAAAAACAGATGATGCACGTCATGTTGCAGATTTGTTTCTAGAAGAAATAGTAAGACTTCATGGTGTTCCAAGAACAATTGTTAGTGACAGGGACGTTAAGTTCCTTAGCTACTTTTGGAAACCATTGTGGGGAAAGTTGGGTACTAAGTTGTTATTTAGCACAACTAGTAATCCACAAACTGATGGTCAAACTGACAAATCGTACCTTAGGAGCTGTCCAAAGAGCAATCATCAAGAGTGATTTGAAGAAATGGGAAGAGTGCTTACCTATTGCTGAATTTGTTTATAATAAAACTGTTCATTCTTCTACTCAGTTTTCACCTTTTGAAATTGTCTATGATTTTAATCCATTAACTCCTTTAGATTTGTCACCTTTACCTTTGAAGGATCAAGTTTGTTTGGATGGAGTTAAGAAAGCTGAGACAATCAAGAGACTTCATGAGAAAGTTCGCCTCAATATTGAGCGTAGGACTCAACAATATGTAAAGCCGGCGAATCGTGGTCGTAAACAAGTTGTATTTGAACCAGGTGATTGGGTTTGGGTACATATGAGAAAAGAGAGGTTTCCAAAATCTAGGAAATCGAAGTTACATCCTCACGGAGATGGACCTTTTCAAGTAGCGTCAAGAATCAACGACAATGCTTATAAACTCGCGCTACCAGGTGAGTATGGTGTTAGTGCTACATTCAATGTTTCTGACCTATCACCTTTCGATTTTGATGAAGGTTTGAATTCGAGGATGAATTCGCTTAAAGAAAGGGAGGATGATGGAGACCATCGAGCTAACACTAATGGAGAGGGACATGTTGCTGCCAATAATGGAGAGGACTAGCAAGTTGAGGTCGTGAATGCTAATGGAGGATCTAAAGATGCTGCTTTAAAGAATAGTCCTTATATCCGTGATCCATTCTCAAACATTGTTGGACCAATGACTCGTGCTAGACGCAAGAGGATGGATGAATCACTTAATAGTCTAATTACTACTACATGGGCTAAGGGAGAAATTAAGCTTAAAGATTATGAGCCCAATACTATTAATTTGTAGCAAGTGACACCAAATGGACTTGGCCCATTTGGAGAGAAGGAATTTTCGGCCCTCAATCCAAGGACAACCGCCGGCCACACTCCTCATGTTGGTCGAACAGATCCCTAAAGTTTAGGGGTGAGATTATTCAAATTTTATCTCTTTGAAAGATAAGACTTTATCTCTTTAAAGGATAATATTTGGGATGATTCCTTTTATCTTATTTTCGAGTTTTCCTGCAATAAGGAGTCAACTTTTGATGTCTACTCAAACGTTGGATGAAGACTACATCAAGATGGATGGCTAAGATCACTCTACAAAGAAGATGATGATAGAGATTTAACTCAAGGGAGATTCTATCCATAGGAATCTTTCTAAGACATTATTTCTTTGTATTTTGAGTTTTAATTAATTCCTACATAGTCTTAAATGTTTTAAGACTAGTAAAAGTGTTTAGGTTCGTTATCTTATCACTTAGGATAACTAGGAGTTTTTAGAGTATTTGATTTCAAATTCTTAGAGATAGGAATAGAGGTGAAGAATTATGTTCTTCCTCTACTTCTTGGGAAGAAAATTCGCCACCCCCTCTATAAATAGGGACCGAACTTCTCTTGTCCAACACACCTTGTGTCATTGATATTTTTCTGAGTGAAATTGGTTAGGATTTTATTCTTTTCGTGGAATTCTTGCGAGGACTTCTTTGTTTAGTTGTTGTATATGTGTTGTGACAATTATTAGACTTATCTATCTTATTTAGTATGTAACGTAATCCTCTATATATGAAATACAGTATATATTTTCGAATATCTTCCCGTTTATCAAAAAAAGAAAAAAGAATTCCTCCCTCATTTCAGTTTATCATTTTTTTACTTTGTTATATATTACACTCGGATATCTTAAATGAAGAGTAATCTAGATTCGAAGTTTATATTTCATTTTGGAAATCATTCTTATTCTTTTTAGGATGTTCATTTCGACATATTTATTACATTTAGATTAATCCAATAATTTTACCGCTGACATTTCAAATATACGTATATATATATATATATATATCGTAATCATACTTTACTGGCTAACTATCAAAATTTGTCTGATATACAGCTTCCAGCTCTTTCTCTTTTTTTTTTTTTAAGGGAAGAGATGTAAAAAACATGTCACACGGATTTTGTAAACATCTAAAAAGTATTGTATCTAATATTGAAGTATGTTCATTTATTAAAGTATATTCGTTCATTGTTTTCTCTCAATACTATAAATATTTTCAAGATTTTATTTTCAATTAAAGAATTATACTAAATGAAACTTAGGACAAATCAAAATATCGTATAATAAATATTGGAGAGAGTATACTTTATAATTTTTGTGGATTTTTTTTAATTTTAATTTTCTCCTCAACTTTAAGTTGGAATTTCATCAATTGCAAATGCGGATGACAACTTAACGTGTGTATTCAGCGAACGGTTAGTTCTTGGAGAAATTATCTCATCTTCTTGTTCTAGCCCCGGAGACCAGCGTATAGTACTG
The DNA here is from genome assembly GCA_949775105.1 of Oldenlandia corymbosa var. corymbosa. Lineage (NCBI taxonomy): Eukaryota > Viridiplantae > Streptophyta > Magnoliopsida > Gentianales > Rubiaceae > Oldenlandia > Oldenlandia corymbosa. The sequence continues at coordinate 19,140,668 of OX459118.1, read as the reverse complement.
AAATCATGATAAAAAGAGTTCTTTCAAATTGGTGTAAAATTATACCCTTTTAATTTTGAGGGTTTCCACCATAGATCAAAGTAGTTAACAATGCTATTGTCCAACCTTTGAGTAGTCATCGATTGCATATTGATTGTAGTATGAGTGTACGACCTTTCGGTTGGGTTTAAACTTTGAAGGCCTAACTCAAGTTGAGGAGGGTTTTAGCTGACTCGCAAAGCATCAACAAGTCGGTTATAAATGTGTCTTTATTATTAAAAATTCAAATTATACAATCATTTTAAAACGGATAAAATACATAATAAAACCTCTCATATTTCCAGTAAAAATAACTTCTAATATCGTAAATTCCTCCTATGAGCATGCTCCATAGTGTTTCCACTAAACATAGAATTCTTGATGTCCAGATGAGGGATGTTCTAAGAGATATCATATACAAGTAAAATAGTTGATTAAGAACTCGATAATCTGCATGTAAGGAGAAATTAACTTCCACATTCTCTACACATGCCTTAAATAGGGGGGTTTTCCCAAAAAAAATTAAATAAAATAAACGTGGACAAATTTAAATTTTTCAGAATATTTGTGGACAGAAATATATTGCTCGGATTTCTGAAATCCGAGTTTTGATTAATATTAGAGATTCGGATTTTGCAAATCCGGCTTTATACTTAATAATAAAATAATAATTTCATAAATTTTGATGAATAATAGTTTTTTTTAGTTCTTAAATGAACAGTTACGCTCGGATTTGTAAAATCCGAGGTTATTTAAAAATTAATAAATCGCGGCGCGAAATTTTTGAATCCAAAAAACCGGAAGTCCGTAATCCGGTTTGACGAATTCGGATTTGCGAAATCCGGATGCCTTTAATTTTGGTTGGTGGAAGTAGGCATGTGCCTTAAATTGGAGGACCAAAAAATTAATAAAATAATCCTGAATTGACTAAATCCGGATTTAGGAAATCCGAATCCAACGTAACTCGGATTTCGAAAATCTGAGTTACTTACGGACTCGGATTTTTTAAATCCGAGTTTAACGTGCTATAAAAGAAAAAAAAATTCAGGCAGTTCTCGAGTTGGATTTTCTGTTTTTGCAGCTCAAACAAGGGCGAATTGAAGTTTTTGATGCATTCTTGCCTCTAGATACGTGGAAATCGTTATTTGAAAGAGGTTAGATTGCAAAACCATGTTATTTAGTTTATTTTTGTGTTATTTTTGATTGTTAGAATGATGTATGATAGATTAGGGTTTATGTTGGTTGGTTGTTTGGATGTTTTAGGTGTTGATTTTGTGGTTTAGGGTTGAGAAATCATAGTTGTTCATGAGATATCGAAGTTGATTTATAAGTATTTTAGTATGCTGTATTTGTTGGAGTATGTATGGTGTATGGTGTATGGTGTATGGTGTATTTTAGAGAATGTATGGTGTATTTTGTTGATTTTGTTATTAAGAAATGATTAGTTATTGATGTTTTTTTTTAACAGTTATCAATGGCACGTAATGTATCATACATGCTTAATTTGTATCATACAAGTAAGTATGTGATAGAGAACGGTAGCATCAACACTTTTTCGAATATGCCGGATGATGGTTTGTTTGTCGAAGAAAGGTTGTCATATGAGGGATTGATTAGTAAGATTTGTATGACCCTTGGTTGGGATCCAGCACACGTGAAACTCCACCTTTCTTTGATTTTCGATAGTCCCGGTGGTAGGCGTGTAGTGAAGATCAAGAATGATTCGCATGCAGAGTTCATGAACCGTGTAGATCCAATGTCATGTTTGGATTTATACATAGATTTGGAAGATATCACTCAAGAAGAAAGAGAAGCGAGTTTGGAAAATGTGTCATTTGATGATTTTCGAAGGGGGGAACGTGCTAGTACTTCTCGAAACCGTGATGAAGAGGAGACACCTTTATTTGCACAAAATGACTACCGGGAAGAGTCGGATTCCGACTACATAGCTCCAAGTGAAAGCGAAGAAGACTGTGATGTCTCCGGAGAGAGTGATTTTGAAGAAAGTGATGATGAAAGGTTGGAAAATGAGGAAAGGGATTGTAATCTATTCGCTCGACGCCATGTATATAGTAAGATGGGGAACTGGGATGCCTCATGTGTAGACAAGGATGAGTTTGCTCTTAAAATATGGGATGAGACGCCCGAAGGAATGGACATTGGTGTTTGTTTCAAATCTCAATCAGAAGCAAAGCATGCTGTGAAATTATGGAACATCCATCATAAAAGGGAATATACGGTCGCCGCGAGTAGTCCAAGGACGTGGGCTGTGCGGTGCAGAACATTTAATGTGGAAAGTGAGGATGGTGAACCACCATGTGAGTGGAAGATGCGTGTGTCATTGAAAGCTCACGGCCTTCATGAAATTGTGAGATGGTATGATGCACATAATTGCATGACTCCTGTGAATGATAATGACAATCGGTGTGTGGACGCGTCTTTGATTGCTAGACTCATCAGGAGAAAGGTTGAGGACAACGTAGATTATACGGTAGCCTCGGCACAGAAAGATGTGAAGACCTTATTGAAAGTAGATGTGCCATACAAAAGGGCGTGGCACGAGAGGAGGAAAGCCATAGAAGCGGTCTATGGTGATTGGACCTCCAATTTCGAAGAACTTCCACGGTAAATATCAACTTTTATCCGTGTATTGAAATATTTATAGTATTTTTATTTTTACATGTATTGAAATATTTTAACAATGACTTGTTGTTGTTTAGGTATATCGCTGCGCTTAAGTTTACTAATCCTGAGACTGTAGTAGAGTGGGAATGGAAGGAGGGACAAGAAGGTTGGAACAGGGGAAACCGGACATTTAAATACGTCTTCTGGTCATTTGCACCGGTGGCTGAGACGTTTTTTGAATGTCCACCGGTCATTTGTATCGATGGAACCTTTTTGCGTGGTGGATACAAGGGTAAATTGCTTGTTGCGGTGGTGTATACCGCAAACAAGCACATTTTACCGGTTGCATTTGTGATTGTTGATGAGGAGACAGTAGAGAGTTGGACATTTTTTATGAGGAATTTGAGGTTGTGGGTTGTGTATGATAGAATCGTAAGTGTGATATCCGACCGGAATGCAGGGTTGTTGAGCGCAATGTCCCAGATGGATGAATGGCGTGATTTAGGTGATGGTGGGCACTTTCTTTGCCTCCGCCACGTTCGCAGCAATCTTGTGTCGCGATATAATAGCAAAAAGGTGAAGCGGTTATGTTGGAAGATGGGCACGACGCTTTCAAGAGTGAAATACAACCGTATGAGGGCAGAGCTTATTGAATTCAAACCTGCTGCATGGGAGTATCTTCGAGGGATTGGGGGGAGTAACTGGGCTCGATTGAAAGCCGGTCTTCGCCGTTGGGGCATAGCGACAACCAACATTTCTGAGAGTTACAACAATGCGTTGAAAGGGATCCGTTTTTTACCAATTAGAGCCTTGATCGATGCAACCTTTCGCAAAACTGTTAAATTCTATAGAGAAGAACAATTGTCTGTGAGAAATTGCATGACACCGATCCCTCCTGAGTTATGGAAAAAATACGAGAAAATGAATGATAAAGCAGCCAGTTTTGAAGCCACCCCTTTCGATGGTGATGATGCTATGTGGCGTGTTGTTACTGCCACACGCCTAAGTGGCAGGGGTGGGTCTCTGCATACGGTGAACTATGATGAACATAGGTGTTCGTGAAGGAAGTGGCAAGAGTAACGGATGCCTTGTACGCACGCACTCCAAGTTTGTCGGAGAAAAGGGGATCGGCCTATTGATCTATACCATAGTGTGTGGCGCCTTCCAACGTGGCGCAGACAATTTCATTATACGGGCTTCGTTCCGGTTCCCGATGAGGAACAATGACCGATGGTAAATTGGAACATCATTCCGAATTATGAGCGTCTTGTGTTGCATGCGGGACCGGGACGAAGACAAAAAAGGAGACATAGAATGCAAATGGATTACAGGGGACGCCGGAGCCGGGGGGAATGTTGGAGATGTGGACAACTAGGTCATGATACCAATTCATGTCCGTTCTCGCACCCAGGAGTAGATAGAACACCTGTGAATGACAGCTGGAATTGAGTGTAATTTACTATTCTTGCAAGTTATTTAGTGTTTGATAAATTTATGTGAACATTGATAAATTCGGATTGTAATGTGAACATTGAATTTTTCGGATTGTAAAGTGTGATGAAATATGTACTATTTTTCATAACAGTACATCGGATTGTGCAAAATACTCATCATTGTAAGGTAATGTGAAGGATTCAGATTTCCAAAATCCGAGCTCAGAGTTTTTTTTAGAAATTGCAAAGGACTCGGATGTCTGAAATCCGAATGGGTGAAACCCATCCGAGAGTTGCAATTTGAGGAGAAACAGGAGAGATTCGGATTTTATAAATCCGAGCTCAGAGATTTTCTCGAATTTACTAAGAACTCGGATGTCTGAAATCCGAATGGGTGAAACCCATCCGAGAGTTGCAATTTGAGGAGAAACAGGGGAAATTCGGATTTTGTAAATCCGAGCTCAGAGATTTTCTCGAATTTACTAAGCACTCGGATTTAGGAAATCCGTGTTTGTGAAAAGCATCCGAGAGTTGCAATTTGAGGAGAAACAGCGGAAATTCGGATTTTGTAAATCCGAGCTCAGAGACTTTCTCGAATTTACTAAGCACTCGGATTTAGGAAATCCGTGTTTGTGAAACCATCCGAGAGTTGAAATTTGAGGGAAATAGGGAAGACTCGGATTTAGCAAATCCGAGTTTGACGGGACTATATATTGTTCCGTCAACTCTTCCCTTCCCATTTTCCCCAATTCCGAATTGAAAAACCCTAAAACTAAACTCCAATTAAACAAAAATCCGGCTACTCCCACCACTCAATCCGGTGACTCCCTCCACTCCCTCCGTGATTTCCGGCGACTCCCACCACTCTCCGGCGACTCCATTTCCGGCGTCTCTCCTCCCTCCGGACAATCCGGCGTCTCTCCTCCCTCTGGATAATCCGCGACTCCTTGCAATCCGGCGACTCCTCCGAGACTCTCCACCTCCGGCGACTTCCTCCACTCCTCCCGACTTCCTCCATTCCTCACTGTAAGTTTGAAATTCGCGATCCTCTCTTTATTTTTTTTTTTGTCAAAATTTTTTTTTCTTTGTGAAATCCGAGTCCTTTTTTTTTTTGAATTGTGGTTGGTTTGTGTTGATATAGTGTTTGTGTTGAATTTAAATTGTGTCTATTGTGAATTGCTTATAGATGTGGTGTTGATATAGTGTTTGTGTTTGATTATCGTTGTGTAAATAATGAAATGTATATAGTAGTTTGGTAGTGTTGTTTATTTGTTTGTTTATGGTTTGGTTGATTTGTTTTTTTGGCCGAGTGTACATCGTTTGGTTGATTTGTTATTTGGCCGAATGTATATAGTTTGGTAGTCTTGTTTATTTGGCCGAATAATTTGAAGTTTGGTTGATTTGTTTTTTTTGGCCGAGTGTACATCGTTTGGTTGATTTGTTATTTGGCCGAATGTATATAGTTTGGTAGTCTTGTTTATTTGGCCGAATAATTTGAAGTTTGGTTGATTTGTTTTTTTTGGCCGAGTATACATCGTTTGGTAGTTTTGTTATTTGGCCGAATGTATATGGTTTGGTAGTCTTGTTTATTTGGCCGAATGTTTATGGTTTGGTTGATTTGTTTTTTTTTGGTTACCTTGTGTAGGATTGAAATGGCGACGCCGGCATCGGGCTCCCAATATGACTATCAACCTAAACATCTTCACCCGGGACCTATACAAGATAAAATGCTATATCGTCAAACAAAGCATAGGTCCCAAGCTGTCTATGAGAACAGGATACCGGACATTAAGACATTCCGCCTCAAGGGCCGTAGGTACGACAGCGATTTTTGGGCGTTATATAAAAATACGGCACCGGAGGTTAAGGAAGTCATTAGGAGAGCCGGTTTTGAGGCGATCATGAAGGTAGGGTACAAAACAGTTGATCTAGGCCTCATTACCGCGTTGGTGGAACGGTGGAGGCCAGAAACCCACACTTTCCATTTTAATTTCGGAGAGGCGACGGTGACGCTACAGGACGTCGAGGTCCTGTTTGGTATTCGGGTGGATGGTGACCCGGTGTACGGCACGATAGTTAGCCGGACTGCAGATGAATGGAGGGATCGATGTGAGGCTTATTTGGGATTCCGGCCGGCGACTGTAAATGGCCAATGTGTCAATGTTGGTATTTTTGAAGATGAGATGGGTCGTGCACTACCTTCAAATTCCACTGTCCATCGATTCGAGCAAAGGGCCAGGACACTTATACTGCATTTTATTAGCAGTTTCATGTTTCCGAACAAGACGCAGAACACTGTCAATCTACAGTTCTTGGCCCAGGTTGAGGATTTGGATCAGTGTAGTCGATACAGTTGGGGATCGGCACTGCTGGCTGGGTTGTACTGCCCTATGCGAGGCATCACAAGATACCATGCACGACGCCACCGGGTGTCTATATTTGCTACAGTACGTATTAGTTTTCATATTGTGCTTTAATTATTTTGCGCTTTCGACGTTATAATTTGAAGTTTCTACATTATTATTGCAATTTACTAGGTATGGGCGTATGAGCAGATCGAGAGGATCGCGCCCAAAGAAAAGGAGTAGATTATTTGCTTGATGAGACCGCTCCATTAGCTCGGGTACGTATTTTCAGTTCAAAATAACTCAACGTTTAATTCTATTTGTTTCTTATTCATTTATTTCACTAATTCAAATGTACCCCTTTGTTTATTAAGGTGGGAATGTAGGTACACGTACGGCGACGCCCCAAGGAGCAGACTCCACCGTTTAGAGATCAATTAACAAGTCTGTGTGTTGAAGATGTAAGTACTTGTAATTTGGTATTTATATTTACTTTGAGATCAATTACCCCTTTCTTTTGGTTTCGGTTGTACCATCTAATGAAATTTTTTTCGTGCAGTTTCGGTGGCAACCATATGCACATGTCCTCCATAGACTCCCTGATTTCTGTACACAAGGCCAAGCCATTTGGACGACTAGGTGTTGGATGTTCTGTTGGGCTATTAGGGAACCCCACGAGTCGGGCAGAGTCGTAAGACAATTTGGATACATACAGATGTTCCCAAGCGCCCCATGATTAAAGATAACGCAGCATTCCTTCTCGATCACGCCCACAGTATGTCTGGGTATCCTAGCAATAATTGGGAGGATCACCATTCCGCAGTACGCCGTCATTGGAATAGGAGAGAAGAGTTCGTGCTACGAGATTTGGAGGAAGGAGATCCTGGTTCCGTATATGAGGGGTACTATGAATGGTTTATGGTGAACACTGTCAGATTGATATCCAATCCCGGTAATTATGAACCTCAAGGATACGAGACTTCTTCGAGCCGCGTGAAATTATATGTGAGTTAATTGTAGATTTCTTTTATTATTTCTTATGTTTCCATTTTTTTTTCATTTTTTTTTTAGAACTTTACTCTCTTAATTAACGTCCCAATTTCTTTTCAGGGTGAAGTATTGAACAACATTCGCGTGAGTACCGAGAGGTTTAGAGAAAAACGAGAAGATGATAATCTCCTAGACGAAGAACTTGACAAGCATTTGGACAATATCATCAATCAAACACATGCTGCTTTAACCTTGGGCGCAAATGATGAGATGGAGGTGGATGATACCCAAATCCTGGTTGATGAAGATCCATTTTTTCCCTCACAACCTCCGCCGGGTAAAAAAGCGAAACCGTGGTCAAGAGATAAGATTGGAGGAGGAAGAAAGAGAAAGGTCACAATCCCCCCTCGGACATCGCAACAACAAACTGAGGGTCAACAAAATGAGGATCAAGCACATTCCTCTCGAGGCTTGCGCATCCAGGTCGAGACTCATTTTGAAGAAGCTGGTGGACCCGAGACTCGCTTGACATTGGTGGACCCGAGACTCGCCTTGACATTGGTGGACCCGAGACTCGGTTTGGTGGACATCGCAACCACAACCGGAGTCAAATTTATCACCATGGGGAGTCCCAATCTCAACACCAAATCGAGGCTCGGTTTGGTGGACGATGCAACCACACCAAAGTTCAATACTCACATATCTTAAGAGGGAGACAGGATCCGACGTGGTCCAAACAAATACACTCCGGATGCGCACAATAAAGGAAAAGGGAAAAAATGAGACATTTCATTATTTTGGACATTTATAGTAGTTTTTGTATTGAACTTTTTATGAAACTTGATTTATTTTGTTGTTAATCGAATGCCGTTTATTGTTTTGTTGTTATTAAATTCCTATTTTCCAATGTTTCATTGTTGTTGGTGTTTAAAAACATGTTTAGGACTGGTAAAAATCACCCAATTTTTTTTTCGATTCGACAAAGACTCGGATTTGCGAAATCCGAACCCCGACTTTTTCTAAAGGATTCGGATTTCGGAAATCCGAGTCCGTGGCCAACTGGGAGTCACCATTTTTCAGAAAACAGAGCAGATTCGGATTTCGGTAATCCGAGTTCTGCCCAAATTTAATTTTTCAACGCATTATTTTTTCTCTATCCGGAAATTAATATTTTATTCATAAAATCGGATTTATAAAATCTGGATTTAGATTAATTACACTAATTTTTGTCATTAACTTAATTTCGGATTTACGTAATACAAAGTCGGATTTTAATAATCCGAGTTGAGTTGGAGTCGGATTTCCGAAATCCGAGTTTTCCCCCCATTCGGATTTCCTAAATCCGGGGCATATAAATTTGTCCACAAGGTTTTAAAAAGCTTTATTTTTGTCTAGGTTTTTTTTTTACATATATTTAAGGAAAAAATTCCCTTAAATAGTACTACTATCATTTTTTAAAATTTTCATTTTTGATTTAAAATTAAAAATAGATAATTATTTGGGGCCAAAAAATACGTACATTAGTAGTACGTGCTGGAAAACTCGGCACGACACAAATACCAGTATTTTATATTGTTTGAGACGGATGCATCATCGGTGCATGTTTCATGAGTTTCTAGTATGATTTGTTTGCCCACACGTGTGGACGAGTACTAGTTTCTTTTGCTTTTCATACATGCGTAGTTGCGTACGTGCTGCATGATGATGTTAGTCTGTATATATTGTGGGCTATATGCTAACACCACTTCTTCTTCTCATCCTGCCATTACGTTTGTCAGTTTTTTTTTTTTTTTTAATTGAATACTTTTGCCATTTATTTACAAATATAAAACTTAAAACTGTCAGATTCACTGCAAGTTTGAATGACAATGTCTGTACAGTACAGGTACTACGAATCTTGAACTAAAGTTTTTCCGTAGGACGAAGAGATCTTCAGACTTGTTCGGATTTCTTATGATTCCAATGCTCTAAATCAGGTTTTTTTAAAAAAAAAAAATTTCTTTTTCTTTTCCCTTTTTGGTCCAAATTCATTTTTACGACTAAAACAGTCATATCCAAATTCACGTCTTTTTCAATATTTTTTTTTCCTTCTTTTTAATTTCTTACACATATTAATTAAATTCATCCATGAGCATCGCTCAGTTTAAAAATAGAAAAACTACTCTCTTTGTCATAATAATTATGGCTGCAATTTTGTGAATAATTGTGTGAATAATATTCGCGTACAATCTTTGTTTTAAATTTCATGATCAGAATCTGTTTCTTTAATTGTGTAAATAGTTACGATAATTAACGTCAATATTAATGTATAATATTATAAATATAATAAATAATTTTGACATCGAAGTATTGTTACAAATTTAATTTGATATAGTTATTTTTTTTTTACACTTCAACAAAAGATGAATAGAGTAATTACATATTGTACAAGAATTCTAAAACCCTATTTGGACTACGAATGAAAATTCTACTTCAATGTATATATATGGTGTGTACATCATCTTTTTCGAAATGCGAAATTCTCTTGTTATAATTCAAACATAATCATAGTCAAAATAAACCAATACTTTTATTACGTAGGCTTATACTTAATCGTATCTTTTCTGTTTCCTAGGCTAAATGATCGTACACTTGATGAAAGTTGGTTAAAATAATTTATAAAGCAATGATGCGGTGGAATCTAATTTACACACATGATCTAAGTTGAAATTGAAATGCAGTCCACATACACTGCATTTATAAAATATTAAAATACAAATCAAAAATCAAACTTACTGTACATTTGTATTTATAAATAACATTAGAGGAAATATCATAAGCAACATAACACTTGTGTGTCTGTCAAAAATTTCTAATATCATCAGGTCACTTGTATGTATGATAGAATTGAAATTTAATTATTTTTAGAGGAAGAACCAAAACTGCTGAGCAGGTGTTAATAGAAATCAAGGTGAAACTAAAATGCCGGATGCAGAGTATTACTGGAGCAGCATCAGACCAAGTGAAAAGAGCTAACTTCATAAGTTAGTTTTCATTTGAATTGTTTATTCGTCTAAGTTGTGTTTTTTCAATATAGTTTAAACGTGATTTGTTGGAATGAGTTCGTATAAATGGGATAGGGTAGGTTCAGTTTTAGGGCAAACATAAGCTACCATCATTAAAATGAATCAGAAATCTGTACAGACTGTACTATTTATATGTGTCATTTTTTTGCTTCTATTGTATTACAAGGATCCATGTTTAAATAGCGATTCTATTAACACTTATGATTTATTTTCATTTGCTCGACCTTGTTTCATTCACATTGGAGTGTCTCTGTTACTTGGGGGATGAAAAGGGTGAAAACAAAAAGTGTTGCGAAAGAAGACCTTAAATAAAACAGTTTTTACCACACTCACAGTTCAAAAGTAAATTAAATTAAAAGGAAATCATTTCATGATTCCCATATATATTATTCCTACCATAGTACATTGTTTTTTCCTCCTTTTTTTTTTGGCCTTTTTTGGTACCCGATTAAGAAAATACCCAAGATTCATTACGTTCTTTTACTTGGATGATCGGAGTCCTACAAAGCGGACACGTGGAATACCCGTAGTTCAAACACGTATGCATGCATGATGCATGAAAAAAATGGCCACACGTCAAATGGTGCACAAACGCACCTTCTCCAAATTCTTCAATGCAAATTGAGCATTCTCCTCCTTCCTGGCCGCCGGAGAGAATTGATTTGTATGAAATAATATGGTTTCTAATCCATTCGAATTCGAATTCCATACCAAAACACGATTTGGGTTCTGTCGGGGAATCGGAATTGGATGAGTTGCTATAATATTCTGTTGTATTGCTTCTTGTTATGGAGCTTGTTGATGAATCGGATTCTTGAAGTTGCTGTTGTTTGGAGGGGTTGATTCCCACAAATTTGAGCATCGAAATCAGCATTTCTTTCGAACGGGACCCTAAATTTGCAATTTCCAGTATCAGAACGCACAGGATTTCCACGTAAGCTGGTGATGGATAAGATGAAAGTCCCATGGTGGGTAATTACAACCTGCGAAGAAACAATGAAGAAAGAATTAACCATAAATAAATGATAAAGATGATCTTCATCATAAATCACAACACATACAAGATAAAAAATAAGAGATTATATACTTATTGGAAACAAAACAGATACTCTCTCCATCCCCAAATTATTATTCAAAATTATTGTCCAGTTTGTATTTATATTTGTAGTTCGAATTATACTACGAGTGAAATTTAAAACTGGACAATAATTTTGGGACAGAAAGAGTAAAAAAAGACTTCTCCTTTCCTTGCAGAATGAAAGTTCATTATGTAAAATGTAAACAATCAAGCAGCACTCTACGACAGGATAAATCATATTAAGCGCCATTGAAGTGAAACCCTTAATAGCCATGAATGGTAAGATTACACTTCGCAAAGATCGAACCAAAAATGAGAAAATGATCATAACATAATACAAATATATAGCCCACAAAAATTAGTGTATTGATGGGTGAAAAAATATCATTAATCTGAACGACGATTACCAAATGCAACATAAAGAGAAGATTTTGTTTTGAAATTTTCGCACCTTTTTCCGATTTTGTGTTCTTCGCAAGTTCGGGAAAATAAACGGAAAATCGTGAAGAGAGAGCAAGAGGTATTGTATAAGCAGGGTAGTCCAGAAGATTAGAACCAATTAAGCTGATTCTGTAGATTTTGAGGGATGAATCATGAAGTTTTTGGTTTTGAAAGGAAAAGGGCTATGGAGAGGAAGTTGTGGTAAACTACGATTAGCTTTGAGGACCGCTTGTTCCACCGTGGCCTTTATATAGTGTCATTTTCTTCATATAATTATTAATCAATCAACGTGAACTAATGTTTGACGCAACAGCAAAGTGTTATCTCCAAATGGTAGGATTTTGGTTCACACCATGCCGCTGGAGAATTCAAGTGAAGAATACTGGTTAAAATAAACGGGAGATTTTTGGATTACGGAAAGTTAATTTCAGCAAGAAGCGTTGGGAAAATATTTATTATTTCAAAAAATACTAACACTATATAGCGTGGCATGGTTTTCTTAGAGACATAATTATTTTTACAAAAACATGAAATAAAAGGAAATTTATACCTCAGTCATGACGTAAGCAAAACTCCCAACTGCGAGCTGAGCTGACATTTGGATATCGTTGCCTCGTCAAATTTCTGGTTCAAAATCTTAGAACAAAGGGCATGAAGTCCAAAGAGGCACCAAGTCCCAAAGTATTATTCGTCTGTCTTCTTCCTTTGCTTGCTCTTTCCAGCCCTAAATGTTTTCCCTCTTTTTTTTATTTTTTTTTTCCTTTTCTAAAAAGAAAATGTTTGCACTTATAAGTTTATCCTGTATATAAAAAATATTCACTTCCTTTCAGGTCTATAAGGTTGAGGAAGAAGTCTCTCTCAGTTTTACTACTAGTAACAACTTTTGTTTCTTTTGAATGGTTATTTCTTTCAACAACTAGTACTCGTAACAAGTTTTGTTTTTGAATAGTTATTTCTTTCAATAACATAAATGAAAATGTTTTGCAAATTAAAATATCCTGGGCGGATGATAATTTGGACTGATATGGACAGTTGAACCCTTGTATTATCGTCGTTTGTCCTGAGTTGCTGAAGTTTTTTCGAAGTCCATGATGAAATCCGAAAGGTATAACACGTGAAATTTCACCAATTAGCCGTAAATCATCTGAAGCAGATACCACGTGAATTTCATGTGTTGGCGACATAGTCGATTCAATTTTTTTGATGTGATGTACGCCTATTTCTTTATGTAATTAAATATTGAAAGGGGAAAAACATCAATTTACTCTGCATTGGAACTTGCAGCAAAGAAGAATATTCACTTCTTTGCCAAAATTCATGTTAAGACAAATTTCTTTTTCATGTGATATCTCGTACTTGTAATGGAAATGAAATTATTTCATGTAGTAGTTTATTTCTATTTTTTTTTTGTCCTTCATCGCTAACAATGTTCTTATACCTCAAAGAATTACAATTACAATCTTTTAACTACTCATTGCTCATAAAATCTTTTTTTTCTTTTTTTTTAATAAAGCACACTTTATATAAAAGAACTAGTCAGAAAGTTGTACAGACGTGTTCAGCTTTTTAGCTAATAGATGAACTCTCTCTACCTCATCCCTAGAAACCTTAATCACCTAATTACAATACTCAAACAAAGACCGTAAACATACAATATCTTTACTAATATCCCTAATTTCAATAGGCAAACCTGTTTTCCCTACTACCAGTTCTGTTAGCAAGCTGCAGTCAGTATAGACCCTGCAGGAATGAACATTCAAAGCAAGAGCGTCCCGTAAAGCATACAACAAATCTAAAGCTTCAGACTGAATGGGAGATATAGACGGAAATCTTAAACCCCGAGGGCTAACCTTCGTGCATTTCCAATCCCAAATTTCCCAAAAGGCGGCTCCTTGACAAGCATTGCCCAAAAAAGCCCCATCCACATATATCAAGTATGTTCCGGTATCCAGCATGACCCTATTTGATGCATGCAAATCAATGTGCTGCTGTTGAGACTCCAACAGAGGTGAATGTCACACATTCAGGAATGTGTTATGCGCCTCCTAGGCTCTTTCCCAGGTCACAACTGGGGACTCGATGATATGATCCCAACATCTTTGTTTCGCGCAAACCAAATACTTTCGATGATGTGAAATGACAATTGAATGAGGATGGGGTCACGAACTTCAATGAGCCAATCATTAAGCCATTCAGCAAAACTCTTAGTTTGTTCACCATCAGAGTTAAAGCCAAACGGGGATAAAAACCAAACCCAACGAGACATCTCACACTCCAGGAACACATCCTCTGTGGTCTCCAAGTCTTTCTCACATCTGCTACAAGATGCTGGTAACACAACACCCAGTCTCAAAAGATTATTTGCTGTGGGGAGAACCTTGACTATGGATCTCCAGAGTAGCCACTGAAGCTTGGCTGGTATTCTAATTTTTCAAAAGATTTTCCAGCCCTCCAGGCTAAGATTTCCAACTAATCGAGAAGATGATGCCACACCGATGAGTGGAGGCTTGTTCTACTTGTTTGACCCGCTGGAGTGCGTAATAGCCACTTTCGACTGTGTATATGTCGTCTCTATTAGACTTCCAAAACAATTGATCCTCAGCACGTCCCATTCGAGATGGAATGTAAATGGAGAGAATATAATTTATTACCGAGGGAGGAAACGACACCTGAAGTAATGGCAGATTCCAACGTCCCGATACATCCACGAGGTCCTTCACTTTCAAACCTGCTTGACTACAGAGAAATTCAATATCCCACAAAGGATTAGAACATTGCGAGATCCAGTCATCTCAATCCTCACACGATCCCCTCTTCCAATTTCCATTTCAGGTGTTGTTTTAGTAGGTCTCTACCCCACAAAATACCTCTCTAGCCCCAGGTGGAATGTGAGCTTGCACTGCATGAGAGGAAGTCCGACCTTCTGCAATATTTTTGCCTAAACACAGTCGAGAAATGAGAGTTTTTCGAACTAACAATTCTCCACCAACTTTGTTAAGGCTCCGTTTGGTTGGAATGAATTGGAATTGAATTAGAATTACAATCCAAAAAAATTGAAATTGAAATATTGGGATTGGGAGATCTTAATAATTGACTAGAATTAAGGTTCTAATACCAATTCTTGCGTTTGGATGCTTCAAAATTTGGATACTTTAGAATTGAAATTAGTTTGTTACTATATAACTAATACTCCCTCCTCCCATAATTATTGTCCACTTTGCCCAAAAAATTTTGTCCTAAAATTATTGTCCAATTTGACTTTTTATGGATCAAGTTAACACATTTGTCCTTAGTAAAAAAATTATCCATAAAATCTTAGTAGTTAAACAATTACTTATGTAGGGGTATATCCGGTTGTTTAAGGTAAAATATAGTTAAGTTTCACCAAAAATAAAATCTTTCATTTTAGTAAAACTGGATAATAATTTTGGGACGGAGGGAGTACAATTTGTACTTCATGTCAAAATTGTTTTTAAAAAAAAACTTAATTTCCTATGTCAAAATAATTTATCACGGATATGTATAAAACAAAAAAAAAAATCATTCTGTACATGTATATTAGATTACTTTGTTGTTCTTAAAACTAATCCTTTTTGAAAAAACTATTTTTTATTTAATTTTCTATATTATTTTGTGATTTATTATGTACACACTTTTTTGTAGGAAACAAAAGAAATATTATTACGTAAGAATTATTACTATGATATGTGGAATTCTCACTTAACACACAAACAAGTAACATGTAAACATCCTTGTTTCCCTCTCTTTTATTACTTTTCAAAATTTTTTAATTTTTGATTTATTGATTTTTTCCCTATATTAGTAAAAAATTTTGTATATAATATAAATTCATTTTATGAATATTAATTTCTATTATATATGTTGACATTATTTTTTGGAATTTGCTTAAAATTTTTTAGTTTTAGTATATAGTTATATATGAAAAAATATATACTTAAAATTCAACTTACAGAATTTTTGATGAAAAAATGCCATGCATTATTTAATATATATATATATATATATATTAATATAGGTGTGCATATGGAACAATTATAAAAGATTTTTGAAAATTTTATGGTGTTTACTGTGTCAGTATATAATAAAAAATTCTAACCCAAAACTAAAATATTTATCTATTAATTTTTTTGGGACAATTATATTTTTGATTTTTTTCTCAAAAAAAATATAATGTTAATTTTAGATTGATTTCTTTGATGATGATGATGATGATGATGATGATAATAATAATAATAACAATAATAATAATAATAATAATAATAATAATAATAAAGGCAAAAAGTTGAAAAAAAGAAAAACAAAACGAAAAGAAAAACAAAAAGGGCAAGGGCTGAAAGCCAAAAAAAAAAAGGACTTAAGAGAAAAAGGAAGGGACGACTCGTTTATGTTATAACCCGAAAACGACCCGGTTTAGACCCGCGAATTTTTTTTAATCCCTTGAATTTGGATTCTAATTATTTACCCCCACAAAAGAATTAAAAACAAAGAATTGAACCCAAAATAGTATTGCAATTCCAATTCTTCCACCTTAATTTTTGTCAACCAAACACAAGAATTGGAATTAAAGAGCTCCAATTCCAATTCTTGGTCCCAATTCAATGCAACCAAACAGAGTCTAAGAGAGCTTGATTCATCTCCCTAGCTGATCGAAGATCCAAACTTCCACGTAACTTGGACTGACATATGATACTCCACGATTTCCAGTGAATGTGCCGGCCTTCCTGATCCCCACTCCGAATAAAGTTTGCAACAATTCTGTCAATTTGATGAGAAACCCAGAACGGAAGCTTAAATGCTCCCATCATATAGATAGGTAACGCTGCCAAAGTGTTTTTCGCCAGAACTACTCTCCCAGCCATTGACAAGGATTTAGTTTTCCAGGAACTGAACTTCCCTCGTAACTTGGTTAGAATGCTGCTGAATAGAGTATTCTTATTCTGCATAAAATTCAAAGACAGTCCTAGGTACCGACCAGCATGGGAACCAAGTGGAATTTGCAGCCACAAACTGACCAACAGCTTCATGTGTTGGATGCATGTTAGGGCTTACCATAATCATGGACTTATCAAAGTTAATCCTCTATCCTGATTCCCTAGCATAACAATCTTGAACAATAACCAGATGTCGCATATTCATAAGATTACACTCAAGAAAAAAAAAATCATCAGCATACATTAATTGGGAGAGCCGAGGAACTCCTCTATCCATACAAATGCCAATGCCTTCACCATGAACCCGTATATTATCCATAGCAGAAGAGAAGGACTGCTGACAAAAAATAAATAAGCAGGGAAAAAGAGGGCAACCTTGCCGGACACCTCTGATGGGATAGAAAAAGTCAGAGCACCAACCATTAAAATTAATACAAGAACTTATTGTAGTTACACATTTTAACACCACATGTATGAACCTGTCGGGGAATTTCATCCGTCTCATTATTCATCCAAGAAAGTCGCAAGATAGACGGTCATAAGCTTTGCTCATGTTGAGTTTGATAGCAGCTAGACCCATATCACCAGAATCACGCTTCCGAATAAATTCCATGACTTCATGTGTAAGTAGCAGATTCTCACCTATAGATCGGCTTGGCACTATTGTAATATTTAGTATATTTCCTATTATGTTCTAGTTTAGGGTTTCTTATTGTCTATATATAGCCTGTATATTGTGTACAACAGATCATGCATCTAATAGAATTTCCCTATTCTAAGTTGGTATCGAGCTAGGTTTAACAAAACCTTTTTTTTTTCTCTTTTCTCTCCCCCGCCGAATCCCTCTGCTTCGGCCGTTCACACCGCATCCGCCGTTGTCGGCCTCTTTCTTCCGTCGTCGTCGGACGAATCCTTCTTTTTTTCCTTCTTCTTCCGCCGTTGTCGGCAGAATTCCTCTTCTTCGTCGTCGTCAACAGTTGGCCTCTTTCTTCTTCGTCGTCGTCAACAGTCGGCGTGTGCTTTCTTTCGTCGTCAACATCGCCCAGACTCATTCTTCTTCTCCCCGTCGACCAAGCTCAGCATCGCCGGCGTTCTTCCCCGTTTTTTTTCCATCCGTGGTTCTGCTGCTGCCGCCGATCTGCCTTCCTCCGTTGCCGGTGCTGCTGCTGCCGCTGTTTTCTCTGCCGCCGGCGACCTTCCTGACGTGGTCTTTGCTGCTCATCTTCGGCGAGCTTCCGGCGTGTGTTTTCTCTGTCGTTTGCTGCTCTTCGTTCAGTTGGTCGTTTCGTTGCCGTCGGTGTTGTTCGGTGTTCGGTGTTCGTCGTTGTTCGGTGTTTAAACAAACTCGTTAAACAAAAAAAAAAAAAACAAAAAAAAACAACAAAAAAAACAAAAAAAAAACACAAAAAAAAATTATAAAAAAAAAAAATCAGTTTTGCTTGCTTATTGTTAACGATGACTATCACCGACCTTTCCTCCGCCGACCAGGCTACTCATCTTCGGTCACTGGTATCTTCTTCACAGACATCAGTATCAATTTTTCAACCTAGTATGCAATCTCTCAATCATTCCTTTACTGTGAAGCTGCAATCTCGGGCCAACTATTCGTCTTGGCGTCTTCAGTTTACTCCTTTATTGACTATGTTTCGTGTTGCCGGTATTGTCGACGGCACCGAACCTACACCGCCACGATTTCTTCCTTCCGTTAGTGGTGCCGTGCCCCAACTCAATCCTGAGTTTGATATCTGGCAGCAAAAGGATCAGTTGGTCCTCTCTTGGATTCTTTCTTCCGTTGCTGAAGAGATCTTTCCCGTTCTCCAGGGCTGCACAACGTCGGCGGCTGCATGGACAGCTCTTCAGCAGGGTTTCGGCACTCTTTCTTATGCTCAACAGACCCAGCTTGTTATGGAGCTCCACAGCTTGCAAAAAGGTGACTTGTCGGTCACAGCTCTCCTCTCCAAAGCGAAGGGCATCGCCGATACGCTGCAGCTTGCCGGTCATCGCATATCTCCTGCGGAGTTTAATGCCATAATCTTCCGCAAGCTTGGTGCCGAATTCAATGACATCATCAGAGCTCTGCAACAGCGATCCGAACCCCCCTCCTATCAAGATCTCCTTGGACAGTTAGTTTCGTATGAGGTGCTTCTTCACGCCCAACAGCCGGTCCTTCAGCCCACGGCCATGCTTGTGCAGTCGCCACCTTCTCCTACGTCGCCTCAATCCTCTCGTGCCGGTCGCTCGCAACGCGGCGGCCGGCGCAATCAGGTTTCTGGTCGTGGTGGTGGTCGGCGTGGGTACACCCCTCCCGCTCCGGGTGAGACGTGTCAGCTTTGCGGCATCTTAAATCACACGGCCGCCACTTGTCGCCGCCGTTTTGATACTAATTTTGTTCCTCGACCCCCTGCCGTTCGATCAGCTGCTTATGCCCAGGCAGGTTCTTCTGCACCGTATTCCGCTGGTTTGTTGCCTCTTCCGTCTTACCCGGAGTCGACTATGTCTCCTCAAGCCCATATGGCGCAGTATGCCCCTTCTGTCACTCCCTGGCATCCGGACACTGGTGCTACCGATCATGTCACACCAGATTTATCCTCTCTCAGTATCTCCAATGATTATACTGGTACGGATCATATCTTAGTTGGTAATGGAGATGCTTTACCCATTCAGCATGTTGGTCAATCTATTTTGCCATCGTTTTCTCGTCCTCTGTATTTAAATCGTGTCTTGCATGCTCCTTCTCTTACTAAGCCTCTCTTATCTGTTCAAAAGTTTACCCGTGATAATCATTGTTTTTTTGAATTTTATTCTGACTCTTGTTGTGTTAAGGATCTTTCAACCAAGGAACTCCTCCTCCGCGGTCGGGCTGATAATGGTCTCTATCGCTTAGATCTTCCTGCTCGTGGTTCCTTGTCTCCAGCAGCTTATCTTGTCTCGTTAGGTCAGTGGCATGCTCGTTTAGGGCACCCTAATAATGTCACTCTTCGTACTTTGGTTAGGCAGTTTCAACTTCCTTATTCCTCTGTGTCCACGTCCACTGATAAATGTGAGGCGTGTTGTTTAGGGAAGTTACATAGGGTCAGTTTACCTTCTACTTTTCATCGTAGCTCTAAACCTCTTGATTTAATTTACACTGATGTTTGGGGTCCTGCTCCTATTTTGTCATTCAATGGTTATCGCTACTTTGTGCTTTTTATTGATGACTTCTCTTTATTCACATGGATTTATCCCATTAAGTATAAAAGTGATGTTGTCCATGTTTTCAAGCAATTCAAAGCTCTCGTAGAAAACCAATTTGGCACTACCATTAAAAGTGTTAACTCTGATTGGGGTGGTGAATTTCGTTCTCTCAATTCTTTCTTTAAGGATGTCGGTATTGTTCATCGTTTAGTGTGCCCACACACTCATGAGCAGAATGGCACTGCTGAACGCAAAATTCGTCACATTGTCGACATTGGACTTGCTCTCCTTGGCCATTCCAGTACCCCTTTTCGGTTTTGGGATTTTGCTTTTGAAACTGCTGTGTTTTTGATTAATCGCCACCCTAGTAAACCTCTTCAAGGTCACCTACCCTTCACTACACTATATCACCAGCCACCTGATTATACCTTTCTTCGTGTCTTTGGTTGCGCGGTCTATCCTCTTCTTCGCCCTTATAATAAACATAAATTCTCCTTTCGTTCTACTCAGTGTGTCTTTCTTGGGTATTCTCCATCTCATCTTGGTTATCGCTGTTTTGATGTGGTGAATAACCGTCTTTATGTTGCTCGTCACGTTGAGTTTGATGAGAAACTCTTTCCCTTTAAACTTCCTATTTCTAGTTCTCCTTCTTCGCTGCTGGAGTCTCCTGCTACCCCTTGGTTGCGTGTAACCAGTTCTCCTGGTATACTTACGTCGTCTTCTGTGTCTTCTTCGTCTCCTTCTAGTACACCAGTTCTTTCGTCTCCTCCTATCCCTCCCGACTCATCACCGTTAGCTAGATCTCCTGCATCCAGCTCTTCATCATCTGATTGCAGTCCTCCACCGCCACCTCCTCCTCCTTCTTCCCGTCAGCATTCAATGACACTTCGTCCACAACCCAAGCCCAAGAAAATCTTTGATCCCTCGGCTCATCTTACCTCTGTTTCCCCAGCCTTGTCTACTGCTCCTACATCCTTCACCCAAGCCAAATCTCTTCCTCAGTGGCAGAATGCCATGAAGGATGAAATTTCCGCTCTCCTCAAAAATAACACATGGACTTTAGTTCCCCCTCCTTTCTCCGGCAATGTTGTCGGCAATCGATGGCTCTATAAGATTAAAACTCATGCTGATGGCTCCATTGAGCGGTATAAGGCTCGGTTGGTGGCTCGAGGTTTTACTCAGTCTTTTGGGATTGATTACACTGACACCTTTAGTCCGGTTGTTAAGCCGGTCACCATTCGTTCAGTTTTGACTGTTGCCCTGGCTCGTGGATGGTCTATTTCTCAGCTTGATGTCAGTAATGCCTTTCTTAATGGAGTTCTAAGTGAGACCGTGTATATGGTTCAGCCACAGGAGTTTGTTGATCCGGTGCGCCCTCATTATGTGTGTAAACTGCATAAGTCCTTATATGGTCTTAAGCAAGCTCCTCGGGCCTGGTATTCTCGGCTGGCAGCATTTCTGCTTACCTTGGGATCTGTGGAGTCTCGTTGTGATCCGTCTCTTTTTGTCTATCGCCGTGGGTCTCGGTTGTGTTTTTTGCTAGTCTATGTGGATGACATTATTCTTACAGGCAGCACTTCTGGTTTGGTCCAGCATTTTATCTCTTGTCTTGCTAAGGAGTTTTCTCTTCGAGATTTAGGTCCATTGAGTTACTTTCTTGGGGTTGAGGTTCGTCGTACTTCCAAGGGTTTGCTTCTCTCTCAGCGCAAATATGTCACTGATTTGCTACGACTTGCAAATATGCATACTTGCAAACCTGTTTCCACTCCTTTGCAGGCTAATGTTGTTGTCCCGTTTGGATGGTACTCTGTTGTCTCCTGATGATGCGACTACTTATCGTCGGCTGTGTGGCAGTCTGCAGTATACAACTCTCACTCGTCCAGATATCTCTTTTGCGGTTAATAAGCTTTGTCAATTCATGCATCAGCCTCGCACTTCTCATTTTTAGGCTCTCAAACGTGTTCTTCGCTATGTTCGTGGTACCGTTGATTACTGTTTAGTTCTGCATCCTACAGATTTGGGTACTCTTACTGCGTTTAGTGATGCTGACTGGGCTGGTTGTCCGGATGATCGTCGTTCTACTACTGGTTTTCTCATTTATTTGGGACCTAATCTCATTGCCTGGGCATCTAGGAAACAGCCCACTGTGGCTCGCTCGTCTACTGAGGCTGAGTTTCGTGCGGTTGCTAATGTCTGTGTTGAACTGCATTGGGTGTGTCATCTGTTGTCCGAGTTAGGCGTTTCTTTAAATCGCCCTCCCTCTATTTGGTGTGACAACAGTAGTGCAGTTTTCCTTGCTGTCAATCCTGTGTTCCATGCTCGTACAAGACATGTTGAGGTTGATTTTCACTTTGTTCGAGATCATGTTCGGCGTAAGTTTGTTTCGGTCAATTCTATCTCTGCTGCTGATCAGCTTGCTGATATTCTGACAAAACCCTTGTCCAAAGAGTTATTCTTTCGATTTCGAGACAAACTTCGGCTTCTCTCTTCTCCACCGTAAGTTTGCGGGGGCGTATTGTAATATTTAGTATATTTCCTATTATGTTCTAGTTTAGGGTTTCTTATTGTCTATATATAGCCTGTATATTGTGTACAACAGATCATGCATCTAATAGAATTTCCCTATTCTAAGTTGGTATCGAGCTAGGTTTAACAAAACCTTTTTTTTTTCTCTTTTCTCTCCCCCGCCGAATCCCTCTGCTTCGGCCGTTCACACCGCATCCGCCGTTGTCGGCCTCTTTCTTCCGTCGTCGTCGGACGAATCCTTCTTTTTTTTTCCTTCTTCTTCCGCCGTTGTCGGCAGAATTCCTCTTCTTCGTCGTCGTCAACAGTTGGCCTCTTTCTTCTTCGTCGTCGTCAACAGTCGGCGTGTGCTTTCTTTCGTCGTCAACATCGCCCAGACTCATTCTTCTTCTCCCCGTCGACCAAGCTCAGCATCGCCGGCGTTCTTCCCGGTTTTTTTTCCATCCGTGGTTCTGCTGCTGCCGCCGATCTGCCTTCCTCCGTTGCCGGTGCTGCTGCTGCCGCTGTTTTCTCTGCCGCCGGCGACCTTCCTGACGTGGTCTTTGCTGCTCATCTTCGGCGAGCTTCCGGCGTGTGTTTTCTCTGTCGTTTGCTGCTCTTCGTTCAGTTGGTCGTTTCGTTGCCGTCGGTGTTGTTCGGTGTTCGGTGTTCGTCGTTGTTCGGTGTTTAAACAAACTCGTTAAACAAAAAAAAAAAAAAAAAAAAACAACAAAAAAAACAAAAAAAAAACACAAAAAAAAATTATAAAAAAAAAAAATCAGTTTTGCTTGCTTATTGTTAACGATGACTATCACCGACCTTTCCTCCGCCGACCAGGCTACTCATCTTCGGTCACTGGTATCTTCTTCACAGACATCAGTATCAATTTTTCAACCTAGTATGCAATCTCTCAATCATTCCTTTACTGTGAAGCTGCAATCTCGGGCCAACTATTCGTCTTGGCGTCTTCAGTTTACTCCTTTATTGACTATGTTTCGTGTTGCCGGTATTGTCGACGGCACCGAACCTACACCGCCACGATTTCTTCCTTCCGTTAGTGGTGCCGTGCCCCAACTCAATCCTGAGTTTGATATCTGGCAGCAAAAGGATCAGTTGGTCCTCTCTTGGATTCTTTCTTCCGTTGCTGAAGAGATCTTTCCCGTTCTCCAGGGCTGCACAACGTCGGCGGCTGCATGGACAGCTCTTCAGCAGGGTTTCGGCACTCTTTCTTATGCTCAACAGACCCAGCTTGTTATGGAGCTCCACAGCTTGCAAAAAGGTGACTTGTCGGTCACAGCTCTCCTCTCCAAAGCGAAGGGCATCGCCGATACGCTGCAGCTTGCCGGTCATCGCATATCTCCTGCGGAGTTTAATGCCATAATCTTCCGCAAGCTTGGTGCCGAATTCAATGACATCATCAGAGCTCTGCAACAGCGATCCGAACCCCCCTCCTATCAAGATCTCCTTGGACAGTTAGTTTCGTATGAGGTGCTTCTTCACGCCCAACAGCCGGTCCTTCAGCCCACGGCCATGCTTGTGCAGTCGCCACCTTCTCCTACGTCGCCTCAATCCTCTCGTGCCGGTCGCTCGCAACGCGCGGCCGGCGCAATCGGTTTCGGTCGTGGTGGTGGTCGGCGTGGGTACACCCTCCCGCTCCGGGTGAGACGTGTCAGCTTTGCGGCATCTTAAATCACACGGCCGCCACTTGTCGCCGCCGTTTTGATACTAATTTTGTTCCTCGACCCCCTGCCGTTCGATCAGCTGCTTATGCCCAGGCAGGTTCTTCTGCACCGTATTCCGCTGGTTTGTTGCCTCTTCCGTCTTACCCGGAGTCGACTATGTCTCCTCAAGCCCATATGGCGCAGTATGCCCCTTCTGTCACTCCCTGGCATCCGGACACTGGTGCTACCGATCATGTCACACCAGATTTATCCTCTCTCAGTATCTCCAATGATTATACTGGTACGGATCATATCTTAGTTGGTAATGGAGATGCTTTACCCATTCAGCATGTTGGTCAATCTATTTTGCCATCGTTTTCTCGTCCTCTGTATTTAAATCGTGTCTTGCATGCTCCTTCTCTTACTAAGCCTCTCTTATCTGTTCAAAAGTTTACCCGTGATAATCATTGTTTTTTTGAATTTTATTCTGACTCTTGTTGTGTTAAGGATCTTTCAACCAAGGAACTCCTCCTCCGCGGTCGGGCTGATAATGGTCTCTATCGCTTAGATCTTCCTGCTCGTGGTTCCTTGTCTCCAGCAGCTTATCTTGTCTCGTTAGGTCAGTGGCATGCTCGTTTAGGGCACCCTAATAATGTCACTCTTCGTACTTTGGTTAGGCAGTTTCAACTTCCTTATTCCTCTGTGTCCATGTCCTCTGATAAATGTGAGGCGTGTTGTTTAGGGAAGTTACATAGGGTCAGTTTACCTTCTACTTTTCATCGTAGCTCTAAACCTCTTGATTTAATTTACACTGATGTTTGGGGTCCTGCTCCTATTTTGTCATTCAATGGTTATCGCTACTTTGTGCTTTTTATTGATGACTTCTCTTTATTCACATGGATTTATCCCATTAAGTATAAAAGTGATGTTGTCCATGTTTTCAAGCAATTCAAAGCTCTCGTAGAAAACCAATTTGGCACTACCATTAAAAGTGTTAACTCTGATTGGGGTGGTGAATTTCGTTCTCTCAATTCTTTCTTTAAGGATGTCGGTATTGTTCATCGTTTAGTGTGCCCACACACTCATGAGCAGAATGGCACTGCTGAACGCAAAATTCGTCACATTGTCGACATTGGACTTGCTCTCCTTGGCCATTCCAGTACCCCTTTTCGGTTTTGGGATTTTGCTTTTGAAACTGCTGTGTTTTTGATTAATCGCCACCCTAGTAAACCTCTTCAAGGTCACCTACCCTTCACTACACTATATCACCAGCCACCTGATTATACCTTTCTTCGTGTCTTTGGTTGCGCGGTCTATCCTCTTCTTCGCCCTTATAATAAACATAAATTCTCCTTTCGTTCTACTCAGTGTGTCTTTCTTGGGTATTCTCCATCTCATCTTGGTTATCGCTGTTTTGATGTGGTGAATAACCGTCTTTATGTTGCTCGTCACGTTGAGTTTGATGAGAAACTCTTTCCCTTTAAACTTCCTATTTCTAGTTCTCCTTCTTCGCTGCTGGAGTCTCCTGCTACCCCTTGGTTGCGTGTAACCAGTTCTCCTGGTATACTTACGTCGTCTTCTGTGTCTTCTTCGTCTCCTTCTAGTACACCAGTTCTTTCGTCTCCTCCTATCCCTCCCGACTCATCACCGTTAGCTAGATCTCCTGCATCCAGCTCTTCATCATCTGATTGCAGTCCTCCACCGCCACCTCCTCCTCCTTCTTCCCGTCAGCATTCAATGACACTTCGTCCACAACCCAAGCCCAAGAAAATCTTTGATCCCTCGGCTCATCTTACCTCTGTTTCCCCAGCCTTGTCTACTGCTCCTACATCCTTCACCCAAGCCAAATCTCTTCCTCAGTGGCAGAATGCCATGAAGGATGAAATTTCCGCTCTCCTCAAAAATAACACATGGACTTTAGTTCCCCCTCCTTTCTCCGGCAATGTTGTCGGCAATCGATGGCTCTATAAGATTAAAACTCATGCTGATGGCTCCATTGAGCGGTATAAGGCTCGGTTGGTGGCTCGAGGTTTTACTCAGTCTTTTGGGATTGATTACACTGACACCTTTAGTCCGGTTGTTAAGCCGGTCACCATTCGTTCAGTTTTGACTGTTGCCCTGGCTCGTGGATGGTCTATTTCTCAGCTTGATGTCAGTAATGCCTTTCTTAATGGAGTTCTAAGTGAGACCGTGTATATGGTTCAGCCACAGGAGTTTGTTGATCCGGTGCGCCCTCATTATGTGTGTAAACTGCATAAGTCCTTATATGGTCTTAAGCAAGCTCCTCGGGCCTGGTATTCTCGGCTGGCAGCATTTCTGCTTACCTTGGGATCTGTGGAGTCTCGTTGTGATCCGTCTCTTTTTGTCTATCGCCGTGGGTCTCGGTTGTGTTTTTTGCTAGTCTATGTGGATGACATTATTCTTACAGGCAGCACTTCTGGTTTGGTCCAGCATTTTATCTCTTGTCTTGCTAAGGAGTTTTCTCTTCGAGATTTAGGTCCATTGAGTTACTTTCTTGGGGTTGAGGTTCGTCGTACTTCCAAGGGTTTGCTTCTCTCTCAGCGCAAATATGTCACTGATTTGCTACGACTTGCAAATATGCATACTTGCAAACCTGTTTCCACTCCTTTGCAGGCTAATGTTGTTGTCCCGTTTGGATGGTACTCTGTTGTCTCCTGATGATGCGACTACTTATCGTCGGCTGTGTGGCAGTCTGCAGTATACAACTCTCACTCGTCCAGATATCTCTTTTGCGGTTAATAAGCTTTGTCAATTCATGCATCAGCCTCGCACTTCTCATTTTCAGGCTCTCAAACGTGTTCTTCGCTATGTTCGTGGTACCGTTGATTACTGTTTAGTTATGCATCCTACAGATTTGGGTACTCTTACTGCGTTTAGTGATGCTGACTGGGCTGGTTGTCCGGATGATCGTCGTTCTACTACTGGTTTTCTCATTTATTTGGGACCTAATCTCATTGCCTGGGCATCTAGGAAACAGCCCACTGTGGCTCGCTCGTCTACTGAGGCTGAGTTTCGTGCGGTTGCTAATGTCTGTGTTGAACTGCATTGGGTGTGTCATCTGTTGTCCGAGTTAGGCGTTTCTTTAAATCGCCCTCCCTCTATTTGGTGTGACAACAGTAGTGCAGTTTTCCTTGCTGTCAATCCTGTGTTCCATGCTCGTACAAGACATGTTGAGGTTGATTTTCACTTTGTTCGAGATCATGTTCGGCGTAAGTTTGTTTCGGTCAATTCTATCTCTGCTGCTGATCAGCTTGCTGATATTCTGACAAAACCCTTGTCCAAAGAGTTATTCTTTCGATTTCGAGACAAACTTCGGCTTCTCTCTTCTCCACCGTAAGTTTGCGGGGGCGTATTGTAATATTTAGTATATTTCCTATTATGTTCTAGTTTAGGGTTTCTTATTGTCTATATATAGCCTGTATATTGTGTACAACAGATCATGCATCTAATACAATTTCCCTATTCTAAGTGGCACAAAGCCGTTTTGATTTTCCACAACCAAATTATTAAGCACTTTCTTGAGATGATTTGCCAAAACTTTAGCGACAACCTTATACTTCACATTGCATAAGCTAATGGGAGGAACGTCACCAGGCCGGGTAGGATTCTAAGACTTTGAAATGAAAATTACCCATGTTTGATTCGAATCAGAATACCACTGCTGTCCATGCAAGCAATCCAAGACACATCTGACTAAATCCCCTTTGACTATTTCCCAGTACTTCTGCATAAATCCTGCAGGAATACCATCAGGACCAGGTGCCTTCCACGGAGCCATTTGAAAAAGAGCTTGTTCAACTTCAGCTGATGTATAAGGAGCAGACAAGTCTCTTTTATCTTTGGAAAAAATTTGGAGGGAAACATCCTCGCAAATGCTGCCAAGATCACGCAGATCATCAATCTATGGCGGGTAATTATCAGGAAGAGTTAAGAGCTGTGTAAAATGTGTTAACATTAGTTGCGTCACTTCAGATGGTTGAGCCATTTGAAAAAGAGCTTGTTCAACTTCAGCTGATGTATAAGGAGCAGACAAGTCTCTTTTTATCTTTGGGAAAAATTTGGAGGGAAACATCCTCGCAAATCTTGCCAAGATCACGCAGATCATCAATCTGTGGCGGGTAATTATTAGGAAGAGTTAAGAGCTGCTTAAAATGTGTTAACATTAGTTGCGTCACTTCAGATGGTTGAGCATGCCTGATCCCGTTGTCATCTTGTAGCTCGGTGACCCAATCCTGGCTCTTTCGTTTAGTAGCCCATTAATGAAAAAATTTTGTATTCCGGTCCCCTTTAACCCGCCATCTTACTTTTGATCATTGCGCCCAATAGTCTAATTGAAACTCTAAAAGTTGTTGTAATTCAGCTTGTTTGGTTAGTTCAGTTGTATCTCGAGTGAGGAAATCTTGAGATTGCTGTAACACGTCAAGCTCCCTGCTTGATGAGAGCATCAAGTTTTCCATAGTGGTTATCACTCCATAAAATCTTTTAACTACTATTGCTCATCGTTCGAAATATTTATGGTACAATGCGCAGATTAATTAATGTACATGGATTGAACACCATGTTATATGTCTAAAAGTAGTATTCCCTCCGTCCCACAAAAATAGACCATTTCCCAAAAGTACAAGTTTTTTAATTTTAGTCAACCATCAATGTACAACTCATTTTATGCCCTCAACTTCCATTTTCACCCCTATCTTCCCTCATTTGCCCAATAATGGGTCGGGTCCTGCTTCTTCTTCGTTTTCTTCCGTCGGTTCATCAGCATCATGGTCAATTTCTGCTGGTGATTGCGACTCCTTATCAACATGCCCATCATAAACTCTTTCTCGGAATTTCGATTTATCACCGGGATGAATTTCTGAAATCTTAGACTCCTTATCGTCTCCAAGAAGAAGAGGATTACCCCTTGATAAATCTTGCGATCCCATTGACTCTGCTACTTCTTGATTCGTATATCCATATCATCCTCGAAGTAAGAAGGAAAGCTCTTTTCCATATCATCATCGACAATCATGATCCTCGTCTTCTGATCGATCCTCCATCGTCGGAAGTCATTTTTTTTAATTTCTTTTCTTTTCTTTTGGGTTTATAGTTAACTAGCTGAAAATAACTTACCTCTTGGAAGAATGAGGTCCGCTTTATTTGGAAGAATGAGTGTAGTAGCAGATTGATTGGACCTTGTAGGTGTTACTGGGTTGGTGGCAGCGGCGGCAGGCCAATTTTCTTTGAAGAATGAGCATAAAAGAACGATTTTAGTGAAATTTAATTTTGACTTTCTCAAACTGAATTATTTATTTTTTTTGGACAAAATTTTTTATCAAACTGGACTATTTTTCTGGACTGGAGGGAGTACAATTTTTTTTTTAGGAATAAAAAAAACAAACGAGTTTACCGCAATCTGTGGTTTAGAGTAGAACAACCATGCACTCTAGATCTAACCATAGAAATCTAACCTAGCTCTCTGCAAACGCTAAACACTGAAAAAGATTAACGGAGCAAGATAAAGTTGCAAGAACATAACTAATTACTAGGGAAAGATGATACCAACGTATAAAAGTTATATTGAGATTCCAAAACTTTGGTTTTCATGGACTACAAATTTCAGATATGTAACTAATATTTAAATCTTTTCATCGGCATTCATTGGACACATGATCTTATCTATATTGTATTTTTTCTCTGCATCTTAAAAGATACTCACAAAGATCATGAAAAATGAAAGAAAACTCCCAAAGAGAATAACCAAACATGAAATTACGGAAGAGTATAACCCTTTAAAATGAGAGAGCAAAAGCTCCAAACTAATATGTAAGATATATGAAAAGAATTTTGATCCAGAGACACATGTCGCTCAATTAGGATGCTAATAGTTATTGCAGTAAATTTTATAGGTAATTCGGTTAATATACTTTTACATTTATCCCAAGTTACTTTGTAATTACTTTTTAACAATTTTTTTATATTTACTTTTTGATTTTACAATGATAATAAAAAATAATATCGGGACAGAAAAATTACGCGGTTATCCGGCGACATTATCACCGCCGGCCTACCAATACCGCATCGAATGCTCATTTCTGGCAAATTCCCTTTAGCATCTACCGTGATCCAGTTTCATCGGAATTGAAATCGGATGAAACTCAATATTGATGATGATCGGAGCTGTACAATTCCCTATATGTCGTGCTCATTGTTGTCGAGATCATAACCGAATTATACACGCCGAATATTCGCATCCGATCCTCCATCAGAATCGACAGTCTGCACCAACGTAACGATGGATGCAGAAGGGGAAGAAACAACTGATCAAGAATTAATCTAGAGAGTGCCAATTAATCAGAACGGATTTTCAATAATTACAATCTCGACATACCATAACACCGGAATTTCTTTGACCCCAATTGATGACTGTCAATTGACCAAAGGAAGACAGATTTTCTTCTTTTTTTTTCCCATTATCCGCGGCCAATTCCATAATTTCCGATATGTGACAACTTTGAACTGGATGAAAACACTGGATTTTCAAAAATTTTACTTGTGCAATCTGATTAAATTTGAGATTCTAATAGTTAATTACCTATTACGATGGGATTTGATTAGCTTACAGTCAAAGAGATAAGATAATAAGTGAGAATAATAGTTTGATTAGGATTTTATTTTCATAAAAGGAAATGATCAGCTTCATAAACTAACGGATATTCATCCACAGATTTGAACGCCGATTACATCTTCTTCGCACCTAAACTAATCAAATCTAATATTCAGTTGTTTTTAATTGAGTCTAATCAGAATATAAAAATACTTTCCTTATCACAATCAAATTTGAATGTGATGCTTATCACATTGTCAGGCAAATAAATGGATGGATGAGCGGAGGATTACATCTGTACGCTCTCTTTGTATCCGAAAACCTAAATTGATTATCCCCGACAAAACCACCCCCAAAAAAAAATTGTAAAGGAGACGATCCACATGTAAGTTGTTGTTTGGACATCTTCGCTTAACCGTCTTAGCCGGTTTCTGGGGTCGAACTCCATCAAGCAGATCTCTCATTTTCATATCATCCTCCTCCTCATTGCTCTCTCCCTTTTATATCATCTTTTTTATTAATATGATTTTCTCTTTTGCATAAAACCCTTTTATGTGCACATTAGTGATAAACAAAGTGCATGTTAGAATAATTGAGAGCAATTTTTCCCATTCTTTGGTGGGTCAGATTTTGTGATTTCGCTCCAATTGTTTATGCGCATGGGTTATTTGGCGACGTTTGTTTTATTCTCCCTTTTTTGTCTCTGATAAATTTGATGGCTAAATTCTAATTATCGCGATTGATAGATCACTTGGTCTATATATTTCGCTTGACGTTAATGCCGCCGCACAGCAGTGCGTTATGGGTTTAAATTCTTATGAGCAAATTAGGATTTTGGTAGAACTATTACTTTGATTGTTTTTTTCTTCTTCATTGGAATTTACAGTCGACTATCAACATCACCGCATCATTGACTAACCCCAGCACTGTCACCGTCTCAATCATCCTCTAGCCTAAAAGGTTAACCCTTTTAGTTGTATTTAATTTAGTTTAATTAGGATATTTTTATGCTTTTATATCATATATGAGATTTGTTGAGTATCCCACATCGATGATGGGAGAGAATTGATATCGATATATAAGTTTATGGGTTACTCCCCTCATTGTCATTGGTTTTGAGGTGAAACCCCATGGGCTTCGATATGGTATCAGAGCCAACCCGCCGACATTCAGACTCTCAAAATCCAACAAAAAAATAGGATTGAGACGTGAGGCAGTGCTTGGACTAAAAAAAAATAAGACAAGCCCAACCCAAAAAATACGTTGGGTTTGCGGAGAGTATTAAAGGATCCCAATCCCACATTGATGTTGGGAGTCTCTGAGTATCAATATATAAGTTACATGGCCTACTTGCTTCATTGCCAATTGGTTTTAAGGTGGAACTTCATGGGCTTCTGTATGGTATCAGAGCCAGCCGCCAAGAGTCCGTCAAGAGTCGGATTCCAAGCCTGATGTGATAAAATTGGTAGGACTGAGACGTGAGGCAGTGACTGGGCTGAAGAAAAAATAGACAAGCCCAACCTTAGGGGAATGTTGAGTATCCCATATCGATAATGGGAGAGAGTTGATATCAATATATAAGTCTATGGACTACTCCTCTTTATTGCCAATTGATTTTGAGGTGGAACGCCATGGGCTTGTATAAGATTTTGTTATACATTCAACATTTTTTTCCATTATTAATTTTGTTTCTTTGTCATTTTGTTTCATATTAAAATGGATAGTCCATTTAGAACCGTTGGATGGCTTCTCGGGCATGAAAACTTTGGGGCCCCAAGAAGAAGCACCCAGCACAATTTCTATAAATGGTAACTGTGATGTTAGCAACAATGGCGGCAATAGTAGTGAGATGGAACCCTACGCACCAGCCTTCTTTGATATATATGGCCCAGACGTACGGTTATCTAAGCCTTATCTATTCCCTTTTTTTTCCGAATTCTCTTTATTAGTTTTTTGTGTTTTGGGGTCTTTGGGTTTTTGGGTTATATGGGGGCGTTCTTCAGTGCTTGATATTAAAGATAAGTAATGGGGTTGTTAAGATAATCATGACGGCTACTTGAGTTAGTTAAAGTTAAAATTTTGTGGAAATGGGTTTGTTCAAGAGGGGAGCTGAGGGATTTCATTGCCCGTTTGGATTCCAGTTTTCTGATGGTGTTGGATTGCAGCTTTTGAGACAAAGGATGATTGCTTTGATAGATGATTTGAAGTAATTCTTGGTTGGTTTTGTGTTTATATTTCTGTAATTTAGTGAATACTTTAAATTTAGAGAAGGTTTTTCTTTTCCTAAAAATGATTTTCAAAGGAAATACGTTTACTGTTTGATATTCATCGTGATTTTGAGGATTAGATCACTAAGTTTTGACGGTTTTTTGCCCAATTCTTGGTTGACAATTTGTTGCACGGCTAAAGAAGGGTTCCCGGTCAAAATCGCTGATGTGGCAATTTGGTGTTAGACCGCTTATTTTTTTTTGGATTTCATCGGTCTTTAATGGAGCAACTTCTTCAGTCCGTTGCCCAGGTCTATTTGTTTCCTCTTTTTCCCCTCTTTTTTTCCCTCTTTTGGCCGCTATGTGAGAAACAGAGTTCTAAAGCCATTGATTCTGATCGCACCTCTTTACTTGCTTCGATTATCGGTTTTTTCCTACTGGGTTTGTCATCGGCTGTCCACATCCAAAAGGTTAGCACGTTTTTAATTTTTCAAATCACCGGATTTACTCTGTCTTGTTTATGTGGGTGAGTTTGTGTGCTTTATGCACGTCTGTTTGTGTGGTTTGAAATAATTGGGTCTATTTTAGTCGCCGCATGTGTTGAGTGGCCTTTCTACGAGTGAGTTTGTGAGCTTGTGTGACTTACTTTCAGTCCACTGATACAACAGCAGGAACGATTTAAACTTGGGGTTTTTTATTTCGGTTCTGGGCTAAAACGAATAAGGGGGTAGCCTGATTTTTTGCATCGATTGATTTTTGTTTTTGAATTTCATGCTTAATTTCATTTCTCCTCAATTGGTAGATGTAAATTAATAAAGGGTACTGCTAACCTCTGGATCCTATTAATAGATTTTGTTTTCTGCAATTTACCACAGGAACGATGATTCTGTTTTGCTGCATGTAGATAAATGCATGCCTTTTTTGCGATTTTGCTTCAATTATATACTTTTGTGTTTTATTTTGAACCTTTTGGTGTATTCTATTTTTGGAACTACTAAAAGAGAATCAGAGTAGAAATATTAAGTATTGGGTTTTGATTGTAACTTGAAACATTTGAGCTTTTCGAGTGGGAACAAGCCAGCTTCATCTATATACTACACTCCAAAATGAATGTTAGGTGTTTGATTCTTTATCTGAAATATAATTTTTAATCTTTCTCTCTAAAAATTTTATAGTTGAATGCTTTACGTGTTGCTCTTATTTCTTCTTACTACTTGTATGATGTGTTTGGTTGTCTGTCAAAAATCAAGAAAAAAAAAAGGCTATCCAGATTCATGTTTGGTTGATTAACACAAAAAAAGCCACGAGTTGATTTCATACTATGTTAAATTAGTAATTTTGCTAGAAGTTTTGATAAAATTATACGGAGGCTTAATTTCATTTCTCCTCAATTGATGCATGTAAAATAGTGGTAAAAGTATATACTGGGTTTTAATTACCTCGGATTAGGTCAATTTGAACCGGAGTTGGTTTTTTAAGCTGTAAAAATCTTTTTCTTCCATGCTTTTCGAAGTTGTTGGCTGAAGATTTGTACGAATTGTTTGGTATATAAAGTCAGCTCGGAATCTACTAACAGAAAAAAAATGTTTTTGAAGTACTTTTGAAATAGGGTCGACATGGTATGAATTATCTTAGGGAAAAAAATGATAGTTTTGAGGTTCAAATTGTTTCTTGCAAAGGCTAAGATTGGCCTCTTCTCAAATTGGCCTTTTCAGCTACGACTGTCAAATTGGTTTTTTCTCAGTTTAGAGTTCTATTTAGATGAGAATGCTCTAGCTGAATTTACTTCTGGTGTATGTAGAATATAATTTTTGAAAGAGAACATAGATATGGTGAATCACCTAATTCTGTAATTCTATAAGGTAAATATCTCATGTCAACATAGGCATCATATTGACTGAGTATTCGGAAGAAAAATAAAGAAAGTTCAGAACTTTTTTATTTAAACTGCTCGCTTTGAGATTACATTTTCTTAATCCTTGCAGGATTAAAACAAGCTTCTTTGGTAAACCAAAGAGAGCTTTGCCACAGTATTCCATTGTTAAGTTTGAACTGTCAAAATCAATGATCAAAACCAATTAGAGATGCTAGATTACTTAGATGGCACCAAGAGCAAGCCTCCAGTGATTTCAAACCTTTCTTTTCCTTCTTTAATATTGGAGAAAGCTTTCTGTGAAAATATTATACATAAAAACATAGTCATAGTTATAAAACCAATTGAAACTATCGATTAATTTATACGAATGGATGAATTTGATCTTGAGTGAAATTGTATTATGCCTAAACCTTTTGTTAAACATTTTAACTTAAGTTAAGAAATTATATAAGGCTAAAGTAGTGATTAAATATTTTAAATTATCTATTGAAAAAAGAGTAGCAATACAGAGGAATAAACTAACTCTTTGTATGCATTAACTTCATGTTGCTTATTCATATTATTTGACCTTGCTGTATATAAACTAATTAGCATATGTTGTATAAACTGGCCTAATGGAATGTATAAACTTATAATTTTTGCATGATATGTTTGCTTGTCTGTCAAAAAAAAAAAGGAAAAAAAAAGGTTATCCAGATTCGCGTTTGGTTGATTAGCACAAAAAATGTCACGAGCTGATTTCATACTATGCTAAATAAGTTTTACTACTTCTTAGAGTACATTCGACGTTCCCCATATGTTTACCTTTTCTTTGTTTTGTTGATTTTTTTTTTGTCTCAGTACCTTTTCATTGTTGCAATTATATACATTCCATGATTAATTAACAGTACGGTTTGCCTTTGGATTACAGATCACTGTTTTTGTGAATTTGAGTTAGTAGTAACTTTGTTTCTAAGCCTGTTCAGATTATATAATGTAAATATGTTAGTTCCTTTGATTTGTCATGCCTTAGTTGATTTAAAAGTTTTAATACAGTTTATGTGCACTTTGGGCAATTAGTCATAATAAGATTGCCGGTGTTGTTTTTAATTCATTGTTCCTTTATGTCTTTGCCTTAGTCAATTGCTTCAGCCTTTGAGGTTTATGGATTGTATCTATCTTGCGACCAAAACTTCTCTTTAGAATTTGTATTAAAGAAATTCATGCTATCTTATTATGCTCCTTGTTGTGTGTGGTTGTCAGTTGCCAAAAATTGTTATTAGAGATATATGAATCATTTATTTATACTCTGGTTAAGAAAATATATAAGGCTGAAGTAGTGATGAAATATTTTAAACTACATGTTGAAAAAAGAGTAGCCATACAGAGGAATAAACTAACTCTTTGTATGCATTAACTTCATGTTGCTTATTCATTTTATTTGACCCTGCTGTATATAAACTAATTAACGTATGCTGTATAAATTGGCCTAATGGAATGTTTAAACTTGTAATTTTTGCATGATATGTTTAGTTGCCTGTCAAAAAGCAAGGAAAAAAAAAGGTTATTCAGATTCGTGTTTGGTTGATTAGCGCAAAAAGAGTCACGAGCTGATTTCATACTATGATAAATAAGTAGTTTTACTACTTCTTAGAGTACATTCGAGGTTCCCCATATGCTTACCTTTTCTTTGTTTTGTTGATTTTTTTTTTTTTTTTTGTCTTAGTACCTTTTCATTGTTGCAATTATATACATTCCATGATCAATTAACAGTAAGGTTTGCCTTTGGAGTACAGATCACTGTTTTCATGAATTTGAGTTAGTAGTAACTTTGTTTCTAATTCCATTTAGATTATATAATGTAAATATGTTAGTTCCTTTGATTTGTCATGCCTTAGTTGATTTAAAAATTTTAGTACACTTTATGTGCACTTTGGGGCAATTAGTCCTAATACCATTCCTGGTGCTGCTTTTAATTCATTGTTCCTTTATATCTTTGCCTCAGTCCATTGCTTCAGTCTTTGAGGTTTATGGATTGCATCTATCTTGCGACCAAAACTTCTCTTCAAAATTTGTATTAAGGCAATTCATGTTATCTTATTATGCTCCTTGTGTGTGGTTGTCAGTTGCCAAGAATTGTTATTAGAGATATATGAATCATTTATTTATACTCTGGAAGTATAAATATTAGTTGGAAGCTAAAACGCATAGAAAGGATTTGAAAAATTCGGATTCAATTGAAAATTCAGCTTCTGAATTTCTATAATTTTTGCATGATGTGTTAGGTTGTCCGTCAAAAAACAAGGAAATAAAAGGTTATCCAGATTCGTGTTTGGTTCATTAGCGCAAAAAGAGTCACAAATTAATTTCATACTATGGTTAACAAGTAGTTTTATTACTTCTTAGAGTACATTCGAGGTTCCCCATATGCTTACCTTTTCTTTGTTTTGTTGATTTTTTTTTTTTTTGTCTTAGTACCTTTTCATTGTTGCAATTGTATATATTCCATGGTTAATTAACAGTAAGGTTTGGCTTTGGATTACAGATCATTGTTTTCATAAATTTGAGTTAGTAGTAACTTTGCTTCTAATCCCATTCAGATTATATAATGTAAATATGTTAGTTCCTTTGATTTGTCATGCCTTAGTTGATTTAAAAGTTTTAGTACAGTTTATGTGTACTTTGGGCAATTAGTCCTAATACCATTGCTGGTGCTGCTTTTAATTCATTGTTCCTTTATGTCTTTGCCTTAGTCCATTGCTTCAGCCTTTGAGGTTTATGGATTGTATCTATCTTGCGACCAAAACTTCTCTTTAAAATTTCTGTTAAGGAAATTCGTGCTATCTTGTTATGCTCCTTGTTGTGTGTGGTTGTCAGTTGCCAAGAATTGTGATTAGAGATATATGGATCATTTATTTATACTCTGGAAGTATAAATATTAGTTGGAAGCTAAAAACGGACAGAAAGGATTTGAGAAAATTTGGATTCAATTGCAAATTCAGCTTTTGAATTTGTTTGTAGGAGTTAGTTACTCCGATTTCCTGAATGATTTTCTAAAGTTTCTTTCTCTGAATATGCCGTTGATTCACCGGGTTTACATCACTTTTAATAACTCATGAAAAGGGATTATAATTTGTCTGGAAATTTGATTTGAATGTAGATGAACATTTTGTAAATCTGTTTTTCACGATGTTTCACCTACTTAATAGTTT
The DNA here is from genome assembly GCA_949775105.1 of Oldenlandia corymbosa var. corymbosa. NCBI lineage: Eukaryota > Viridiplantae > Streptophyta > Magnoliopsida > Gentianales > Rubiaceae > Oldenlandia > Oldenlandia corymbosa. The sequence goes on along the minus strand of OX459118.1, from coordinate 19,102,500 downwards.
TCTGCTCCATGTTTCCTACAGCTCATAAAGTGATTTGATGCGTGAGCTTCCTGAAAATGTCAACATCAAGGAACACATCTAGGACCAGTTACGTTTCATAATTCTGTGCAACTTCAGCTGTATTGTATGTTTTCACTTTTTATAGTTTCAGTACTTGAAAACTTTTTTATTTTCCAATCTTGCTCTTTCTGTGTATTTTTTTGTAAACTTAGGTTTGCCATTTAGGTCCTCGATACTAGTTTTGTGGAACTTTTGTTTTATTTTACGTCTTACTTTTTTACACCTTCTGCATTGAATTCATCTTCTAGCTGTTGTCCATTCTCTTTACATTATTGTAAACTTAGGATTCCCATCCAAATAGGCAAAATGAATAGAAAAAAAAATACATTCTCAGGTTGAACAACATGTACAGGAAAGAAACACACGCCGTAAAACTCGTATGCATGAACAATCAGTAAATACTCACCGTAGAACCTACATGTATGAACAAATACTGACCCTTTACAACACATAGCAACTACTCCTGATTTACTACCTAATGCACTTGATTGTATATTCTGTGGTGCAAGACATTTACATTCTGAACCACCTGGCTTTTGTTGTTCATCTGGGGAAATAAAACTTCGGGAAACAATAATGCCAGCAGATTTGGTAGAACTATATACAGGAAAATCTGAAGAGTGTAAACATTTTCAAACTTGCGTGCGTAGTTATAATAATATGTTTGCGTTTACATCGTTAGGAGTTCATTACGATAAATCTTTAACTCAAAGAAATAAAGGTGTATACACATTTCATGTTCAAGGACAACTTTATCATTTTATGCCCACTTTAGTGCCACCTGAAAATGAAAAGCCGCAAAAGTTGCAGCTTTATTTTTATGATACAGAACACGAAATTGAAAACCGATTGTCCATAAGTTCAAAAAAATTCAAAGAGAGTATCATAAAAAAATTTAATGCATATTCTAAAAGAAAACCCTTATACACATTTTTTCCGAACATTAAACAATGTTGATAATTTGTTAGTATTTAAAATTAGTTTACAAGTTAATTCAACATTTGATAATAACACATATAATAAACCATCTACATCTCAAGTAGCAGGAATATGGTTAGAATCCAAGGAGTCTGACCAAATTGCAAGTCAACACATTCAAATATATCCTAAAAGCAATCCAAATGATAATAAATCCCAAAATATTCAAAGTTATTTTGGATGTTATGACCCACTACAATATCCTCGCATATTTCCTGCTGGAGATCCTGGGTGGCATCGATCGATTAAAAGATTGAAGTCTCCAGGAATTAATTTTTCTAAAGAAACGTGCAGTGGAGAAGTTATGCACAGAATTGAAAATTACAGCAATCCTGAAGATTTTTTAGAAGCAGAAACGGGAGGTAACAACAGCATTTACATTATTTTTTCCTAATGCTTAAAAATTAAGAAGATGATAAACTCAACAACAACTTTCTATAACGTAGGTACAAAGAAAAAAAAAAGAAGACAAGAGATGAAGTTTTATGTCGTGAATATTATTGTTATAAAGTACAGGTTAGAAATAATGATAAATCTTTTTTGCTTCATGTTGGCAGACTCCTACAACAATACGTTATAGATATGTACATTAAAATGGAAACATCAAGGTTACAATTTTATAAAACTGATGAAATGCAGAGCCGATTAAGAACTGATGTTTATCGTGGTCTTCTAGATGGTACTTCTCAAGGTCATAACACAGGTGTTGACATCGGCAAACGAGTAATATTACCAAAATCTTTTATAGGAGGACCTAGAGATATACGAAAAAGATACGTAGATGATATAGCTCTTGTTCAACGTTATGGGAAACTAGGTATTTTCCTAACGATGACAGCAAATCCAAATTGGTCTGAAATAAAACCTTTCTGTTTGCAATCAGATGAATCTCATAATAGACCTGATATAGTTGCTAGAGTATTTCATGCAAAATTAGAGATGTTAAAAAAAGAATTACTTGACAATCATATTTTTGGTGTGGTTATAGCTTACACATATGTCATAGAGTTTCAAAAAAGAGGTTTACCTCATGCTCATTTTTTACTGATTCTCAGGTCAGGAACAAAAATGTATTCTGTTGAAGCATTTGATAGAATTGTTTGTGCTGAATTACCTGATTCAGAAACTAACAAATATTTATTTGATCTTATAAAAAAGCACATGATTCATGGTCCATATAGTAAGTTTAATACAACCTGCCCATGCATGAAAAATGGTATAAATTGCAAATTCAATTATCCAAAAGATTTTTCAGAAATTACAAAATATGGAATTAACTCTTATCCAATATATTGAAGAAGGGATAACAAACGAGTTGTCAAGGTTGAAGAATTCTGGCTTGACAACCAATGGGTTGTCCCTTACAATCCATACTTACTCATCAAATTTGGTTACCATATTAATGTTGAAATATGTTCTACCATCCGAGCTATAAAATATCTTTACAAATGCATATACAAAGGACATGATAAAATATTGTGCAAAGTAGTTGAAGAGGACGGGCAACTTGTAATTGACGAAATTAAAAACTTCCTCAATGGTAGATGGATTTCAGCCCCTGAGGCAGTTTGGCGTATCTTTAAATTTGAACTTAACAAAATACACCCTGTTGTTATACCCTTACCTATCCATTTAGAAAATGAGCAACTTGTTACTTTTCCTGGAAATCAAAGATTAAGTAGTATCATCAGAAATCCCCTGCTAAAGAAAACTATGCTCACAGAATTTTTCCACATGAATGAAACCAACAAATATGCACAAAATATGCACAAGAAAAAAAACTGCTTATACGTTGAATTCCCAGAATATTTCACTTGGTACAGTACTTCTAGGGAATGGTCACCACGTAAAAAACAAGAAGTAATTGGACGTATCCTCATTTGTCACCCATCTCAAGGCGAAAGATTTTATTTAAGGTTACTATTAATGCACATCAGAGCACCAACATCTTTCAAACAATTGAGAACAGTTAAAGGCACAACATTTGATACCTATAAAGAGGCTGCACAAGGTTTAGGTTTAATGCAACATGATAGTACTGCTGACTTTTGCCTCCAAGAAGGTACCAGTTATCTAATGCCATTTGCTTTGAGACAATTATTTGCTGCCCTTCTATACTACTGTAATCCTTGTAGCCCAGAAAAACTATTACTAAAATATGAAGACTTCCTAGGAGAAGATTTTAAGCAAGATAAAAATCTAACCACTGATGTTATTCGTTACAAAATTTTAGACACCATAGCTTATCATCTTTACTCAATGGGGAGAAACCTTGAAGATTACTTTTCTCCAATCAAAGAGTTTAGTATAAATCTTGAAGACAGTTTCACAAGAGAACTTCGAACCGAACAAAATATCATCATACCACCCGAAGATCTCTTAGCTATTAAACAGTTAAATAGAAAACAACAACTTGCATACAACCGTATCATGTACTGTGTAAAAAAAAATCCCAAAAGTATTTTTCCTTGATGGTCCCGGTGGTACTGGGAAAACATTTTTTATACCGAGCACTTCTTGCTACTATAAGGTCTGAAAAACAAATTGCACTTGCCTCTGCTATATCTGGTGCCGCAGCATCCTTACTCCCTGGAGGTCGCACCTCACATTCAAGGTTCAAAATTCCAGAAGATGAACATAATTCCACGTCATGTAACGTCCAAAAACAGAGTACTCTAGCTTATTTACTACGAATAGCCAAACTAATTATATGGGATGAAGCTACAATGGCAAATCGTGCTCTGATTGAAAATTTTGACCTTATGCTTAGAGATATTATGAACTCAACTCTAATTTTTGGTGGTAAAATCGTAATCTTTGGTAGCGACTTCCGTCAAACACTACCTATTATCATAAAAGGAAATGAAAATGATGTCATCAATGCTTCAATTGTGATGTCACCTTTGTGGAACCATTTTGAAAAGCTTAGATTACAGGAAAATATGAAAGCACGTTTTGATCCTTATTTTTCATCTTATTTACGAAGAGTAGGAAATGCTACTGAGCAGACAAATGACAAGGGTGAAATTAGATTACCACCAGGGGTGAATATTCCTTTCGCTAATGAAACAACCTCATTCCACACACTAATTCACACAGTATTCCCGGGTATTGATAGTCCCAACTTTGATGTTACTCCTTTTGTAAACCGAAGTATATTCACAACTAGGAACGAATTTGTTCATGAAATTAATAGTAGTATAATTAAAAAATTCCCTGGTGATGAAATAACTTACCTTAGCTGTGATGAAAGTACAAATGCTTGTTCAATCCCTGATCAGGAAGAACTTTTCCATTCCTTGACACCTCAGGGCTTACCACCACACAAATTAATTTTAAAAAAAATGCCCTTATCATATTACTTAGAAACATCAACCCAACTGAAGGTTTATGTAATGGCACACGTCTTTTCTGCACTGATTTTACCACTAATATTATCTGTGCTAAAATATCAGTTGGTACATATACTGGAAAAACAGTTTTCATCCCTCGAATCACAATAAATGCTCCATTGGACAACTTCTCTTCTATCCCATTTAAAAGAAAACAATTCCCTATACGTTTATGTTTTGCGATGACAATTAATAAAGCACAAGGTCAAACACTAGGCTTTGTGGGTTTATACTTAAAAGAACCAGTGGTTTCTCACGGGCAACTATACGTTGCATTATCAAGGGCCAAAACTGTGCAACAAGTTAAAGTGTTGATAAGACCCACAACACCACTCTTATCTAACACCGACTATACCAAGAATGTTGTATACCATGAAATTTTTAACAGCAGCAAATGAGGCTGAAATGTATATCTACCTTTGTATGAACAATGCTGCAGTTATACTTCTCCTCGTTGAATAGTATGTGCTCTTGCTGTTTTTCATTTCGCTACTGTAATGCACAAGTGTAATTTATATTTTCAATCTCTATAGATTCCACTAATGTATTGCACAAGTATAATCTGTATTTTCATTCTTCGCAGGCTAGCCGAGGAAAAGTGTATACCAATTGCAACCCTTGAGCCTAAATTCCGCGAATGGTGCGTTCGAGTCTTAGTTGCTGAAAAAACTCCAGTAAGAACCCTTCAATATGGAAAAACACAATTGAAGCTTGTGTTCATCGATGACAAGGTATGATCCATTATAAAATTGTTTTTCACTAATGATAAAAAAGCATAATCTCTTGTAAAATCAATCACTTCATTACTTGTGAAACTTTTAGCTTCCATCTATCTGACTGAAATAATTCTTTTGCAGCACACCAAAATACAATGCATAGTTTTCCACCCGGATGCTCCAGATTTGGACGAAGTTCTGAAATTGTATAAAACTTATTATATAGGCAACGAGAAAATTATACCGCTGAACAGGAATTTTCCCATTCTGGTGGATTATAAGTATCAAATGATCCTCAACAAAAGCGGATACATCAAGGCAACTGAAAAAGAAGAAGAGCTTCCATTGGATAACGTTTATCAGTTGACTCCGTTTGCACAATTTCTAGATTTTATGGGCTCATCAGAAGACAGAGTTGGTAAATCTCTCTTTTTTATACTATGAACATTTCAGTAACATGTAACTTTAACCAATTTATGCACATCTTTGTCTACTCATAATATTTCCCCTTTTTAGATATATTATGCAATATCATACATTTCCATCCGGTGCATTTTGTTGCAACAAAAGGGAAAAACGTAGGAATTTGTCATTGTAAATCAAGAGTATGTGACACATTGCATACAACATACCCTCTATTGTTTTTTCTTCACCCATCCTTAAAATGTATGATTAATAACACATTTATTTGAACTTATAGGCGTTGGCCAATGCTTCTCAGTCTCTGGGAAGAATCTTTACATAAAGAAGGACAACGACTGGTTAACAACATTCACAAAAATCCAATAATACTCGCCACAAAACTGGCTGTAACTTCTTTTCATGGTAAGACTAAACAATTTGTTCCCACCTTCTTATGTCATCTGTTTACATGCATTAACAAATTTTATGTTTACAACTGCAGGTATCTCTGTTAATGCACAACCAAATAGCGTGCTTCTGTTTGATACACCAATTGCTGAAGCCCGAGAATTAGAATCATAGTGAGCGCAAATAAGTAACAAAATTATTAAGCTACAGTTGCTTTTGGCTAGCTATTAAGTGAGAAAACGAGACCTCATGCCATTTTTTGTGATTTTTGCTATTACATGCCCCACTGTATACATGGTTTTCTGCTATACAACAATTGTTCCATGTATAATTATTTCCACCAGTAATTAAATAGATAGAATCTTTTGTAATGTTTTGCAAAATGTTCGTATTCGTACTTGGCAAACCTTTCAGTCCACAATCACTTTTAAATTTATCGCTTTCATGTGATCCCAATCTGTTGCCCTTTATAGTTCATCAATTACTCGAAAAAAAAGGCATGAGCTGAAGCATCCTTATTTATGAAACGTCTCTTAGATTTTTTTTATTTCTTTTAGTTGCTATTATGAGTGCAAAAGTTACAGTTTTGTGTTTCTATTGATGAAAATTTAGTTGTTTCTGTTGATTCTCTTTAACAAGATGTTCAAATTTGACAATCATGCACTAATTGTGATTGAAATTACTCTCATTACTAGAAAAATTTGTATAACTTATGGTTAGCCTTGCTTGAAACTCGGTATGTTTTTTCAGTTGGGCTACCAAAAACTCTGATTTAATCCATTGCACTTATCTTGCAATTGTTGAGAAAGTAATTTGTTTCTTCTGAGATGCAAATTATATCTAGGTTAATTTAGTGCATCCTTTGAAAATGGAATTCCTGAAATACAACTGCCAGTGATGCAATCTAAAGGACAAAGTATCCTTCTACCTGCAGTTTTTGTGGCTAAAAATTTGTTATGCATTTATTTTTCAAGTAATGATGAAAAGCTCCTGACATTTTGACGTAGCACCAAATAGCTAGAAAATAGATGAGAATGCACTAAATAGATGAGAACTAAGAAGCTTCATTTTTTCCTATTCTCTGTCTCATATTATGCATAATTTACAACGTGTTAGATGCTATCTTTATAAAAGAAGAATTCACTTCGCTGAACATAATGTGTCAAGAAAGGATGTGAAATCTTCTCATCTTACTTCAACTGCACAAAATTTTGTAGATTTTGCTCTCCAAGTTATGGATTACTTACAATATTCAAATTTTCCCTGCTGTAGACAGTGGATGATAATTACTTGACTAACTTTCCACATAAATATTTGTAGGGTCAACTCCAACAATGAATACATAGAGGCGGTTATCTCTCAAAAGTTGTACGAAAAGTGCATGAGACAATAACAGCACCAAGCGACTCACATGTTCAAACAATCGGCCAAGTGATCAGTTCCAGCAATCCGGTGCTTCACAATGTTTTCTTTCCTCATCACCTCTGTTTTAATTTTTAATAACTCTGATTTTATATTTTCGCTCACTTAAATGTATGAGTACATGCAGCCAAAATCATTTTGGGTGAAAGCAAAGCCAAAAATTGTCAGCGAAGGAGATCAACGCCTGTACATCCTTACTTGTCTAAATTGTTCCAGATTATGTGGGGCATCTTATCAAAAGAAATTCACTTGCCTATACTGTAAAACAGACCAGCCATGCCCAAAACCTGCGTGAGTAACTTACATCAACAAACCTTTTTAACAGCACGAAATCTACGTATATTATCCAACTAACCACTCCCATTTACAGGCTACAATTTCAAATACAACTCTCCGATAGAACCAGAACCAGCAATCTCAACGCCCTCATAGAAGGAAATGAAGCCGAAAAACTCCTCGCCATGTCAGCTGATCAATTGGCCAAATACGACAATCAGGTACTCTCTTCTTTCACATTTAATAAACACTATCATTTAACAAACATTATATACAAGTAAAACAATTATCTAACATTCTTTTCTACCTACATAGGAAAAGCATCTAGACATTGATGAGATAAACAGCAACCTTGAAGATTCAAACCAGATGTTCCACTTGCGATCAACCATCAGGAGTCAACAAGAAACACCACCAAGATACATCGTCACCACATACCTTCCCTCATCTACATCATCCTCAACAGCAACAGCATTTAGTGACAAAGAAGCTTCTTCAAACTTTCCAAAAACCACAACCACAGATGTTAAAATGGCTGAGGAAGAAACCAGCACATGCAACCAGCCAGAAATGCAAACTCCACCTGCAAAAAGAAGTTCCATCAGCGGCAAAATCAAAGCACAAATTCACAAAACATGAAAAACAAGACAAAAAAGTAATGACATCCATCTTTCGGTACGTAGCAGGAACACACTCTAACTACTCCTCCTAGAAAGTAATAATAGAGCAACACTAAGTCTCTATTTTTTGGCAAACATAGGCTAGCATAGATATGGCAGGAGTCCGTGTTTGAGTAAATATGTATTTTGTGTAAATAGCTAATGGTATTCCTACTGCCTCCACTTATATGTATCGCTGGTACTTTTTAATTTTGTGTCTCTAACTGTATCATTATGCCTCCGCATTAGTATCCAAGTTTGTATACTCTTTGTTTGCTTCATATTTTTCTTAGCATTGCGACTGAATCTGCATGTAAAGTGTTTTACTTTATCCTCTCTAATTACTATATGTTAAAATCTCTAAGTTTACCATCTAATCAACTGTAAATTTGCCAAATCATTGAATTCAATTAACTCATATAGGAGCAACCATTTGTCCCCATCTGATCACCGGCAGGTTGACCATATCATTAATTTGATCATAGGTTTAAAAACTTGTCTCGACTCCAGTTTCTAAATTCTATTTTGACAGTAAAAAAAAAGACATAAACAATCATTTGCAAAAATACAAAAAACAAATGTAACTAACCTTAATCCACAACATCCATGGATGATCTTCCACTGTAAAAATTACCTTCTCCAGAAAGTTGTAACTCACTTGACAATTCGCTACATTTCATGACAATTTTTTTTATATTGAATAATCTATTTTCGAACAACATCCCACGACAATTTTTTTTCTTTCTTATTTTGATATCAAAATGTGTTTCTTACAAGTTCAACGTAACTCTTTATTTTATATTATAGAAATACAAAATAAAAAAAAAGATGAAAATAAAAATGATCTACTTAACAAAAGAGAGAGAAAAAAAAAACAATAATTTCTGGATTTACATTTGCACAAAAAACAAGACACTTTTCATCCCATCACCAAACCTTATAACCCATACAACCCACTTTTCATTCACGTACACTAGCCATAACAACACGCCTCTTACTACACTGCCACTCCACGTCTTCAAAAAATTTCCACGTTTTTATTTCCATCCACCTGCAACCCTTCCACTTTGCCAACAACACATAGAATTATCTTACCTCTTCAACAACACCATCTTTAAATACTACCAAATACCACAACTACATGACAATTCCAAACACACAAAATGGCCACCCCTAAAAAATGCACTTGTATTCACTGTGACCAGTGCACGTACAACTACTGGTTTGAAAAGGAAGTGGACGAACTACTGAAAAGATTCCTTTGCACGTACAACAGCTTTCCGTCACTAGGTGAAATTTTTATTTTTCCCGTTGAAACAGTTTCCTCAAAGAATATTAGCCTCAATTGAATGTAAACCAAAAAAAAATCTCAGTAATCTCAATTAATTTTTTCTAATTGATGAATAGTAAACTCGGACCGATCTTACGATTCTGACCGATCATGTACGATCCTGACCGATCTCACTGCAAATTCAAGTTTGATCGATCCAAGATCGATTTAGGTACCTAGGATCGTAGAATCAGAATCGCGAGTTTGCAAACTATGGTTTAAACTCTTGCATTTTCGAATTATTATGCTTTTATGGATGGGATATCCAAGGTGATATCAAGTTTTATGAACAGAAGTGCCAAGGTTCAAGATCACAAGGATTTCAAGAATAAGCCATGACCGTATCCTTGCGATTTGATTCATTTTTGTTGCTGCTTTATTTATCTTTCGACATGAGTGTAGGATTGAGTGTAAAAGATTTAGTAGGATATCTCTTTTACTCTATTAAAACAGAATACAGGATGTTGATGTGGCAACTTCTTATTAAAAATTTTTAGCTCTAAATGCACCATATTGCATTAACCATTCTGCCACGTGTTATCCATTTTTAAAAGAAAAAAAAATCTTATCCGGAGAAACAAAAGCTACTTTACCAAAATAACTACACAATTTTAACTCCTAACATTTATCATTTATCAATCAACTAAAATAGCATTTAAATTTGCCCATAAACTTATCCCCTTTATTACTCCACATTCTTTTGTATGATTTCTGCATCGTTGTACTTTTCAATATTTTTTCTCCTTTGGCAGATGATTTTTTTATTTTTATTTTTATTTTTGGCTAAAAAAAAGAAAAAACCCAAATGTGTAGCTATTTTATTTTTTCCAAATCAAGAATTCATTTTTTTATTAACACAAAATTAAAGTAGAGGGGCGCACGGGCATCTACCCTGACCAAGCATCTAGTTAATATATTATTTCAATAGGAAGCGCTAAACGGGCAATAATATTTTGAAGTTGTTCTTCAAAAAAGGGTGAAAGAGGACTGTTACATGCAACCATTGATCTGCATTAGTGCTCTCATCCATTGTGTTCAATTTTTTTTGTTTCCAACTGATAAGCCTTTTTGTTTTTTTTTTTTTCCCTTTTAAAATTTTCTTTATTTCATAAAACTTTAGGTCCTTATTCCCCTCACCCCCCACCCCACTTTTTTCTTATTATTATTATTAGATGGAAAGAATCCCAATCTCCATATAAATTATGTACTCTCTCTGTTCCATAATTATTATCCAGATTGAGTTTTCATTTCTAGTTCGAATTGTACTAAAAGTGAAATCTCAAATTGGACAATAATTTGGAACAGAAGGAGTATATCAAATCTTCGAGAAAGTTTGTTAACAATATTAATATCAAACTTTCTTTTTATGGATCTAATAAGAATTGTCCACGATGGGAGCAGTTTCTTTTGTATTTTTTTTCTGTTTCTTCCTTACTACTAAATCCGAACGCAGCAAATAGCCTTTTCGAAAACGATAGAGCTTTTTGTGTTTTTTGTTAGATGTTATAAATTTTCATTTATTACTTTATGTACAGTAAATTTTATATAGAAATCCGAACGCAGCAAATAGCCTTTTCGAAAACGGTAGAGCTTTTTGTGTTTTTTATATAGATATCTAATTTTCTTGATAACATATAAATGTACTGTATTATGATTGTCATCTGTCCCCATTCTTATGTCTCATTTAAATATTCTTGTCATCTTTTTTTATATTTTCTCAGTTTCGAAATTACTATCCAATTTAGATTTTTACTTTTAATGTAAATAAAATTAAGATTGAGAATACCAATGTGGACAATAATTTAGGATATTGATTATGATCTCATTTTGTTTCCTACATGGTTTTACGAGATAGGCTAAATGCGAATACAACAATGTGCAATTCTTTTTTCGCAGTAGATACGTACCCGACGAAGAAGTTTGATGCCAAAGGGATACATTTCAAAATATTTAATTAGGGAGTTCCTTGCAAAATAAACAAGTTTTATAGTGCATTACTCAATGAGGTGAACAGTATCATTAACAAATATTATTCAAATAAAAAAAAATCATAGACGTCTAACGTAGCAGTGAAGAGAACCTAATGCATAATTAAAAAGTTAAATTAACAATTCAAGTGAAGAGAACTACATGCATAAAACTTATATGACCTTTAAAACTTATCAAAACATCTGTTTGATATTATAAAATGAATAAAATAAACTGTTATGATTGCCTATAACATAAAATAAAATGAATAAAACAATTTTACCTCTCTGTTTTTCGAATTAGCTTTAAATCTCTCGTTACCTCATAGCTCTACCTCTCTTCTCCCTCTGCTTCAATCATCTCCCAAAGCAATCACCAGCGCCGTGCCATCTGAAAGATGACCAACTAATCACGTGTTTCTGTTTTGGTTTGCTTATCTGAATTTAATCTGATTTTCTTCTTTTTTTTTTTTTTTTTTTTGGCAATCAAAGGAATGGATGGATGAGTGGCGAAGTGTAGTGTATATGTTTGCTTTTCATATCAGCGCTCCATGTGGTGCTCTGTGCGACGAAAATGTGCAGTTACGCTTAGGAAAAGTATGGCCATTGAAGAACGGTGTCCAGAGCCATCAAGACCGTTGTTGGTCCTGTTTGTGAATTATGAAAAATATAACGATCTCACTGTTGAGGTTCTCAGAATTTGTTCACTGAAAAGTATGATCTTTTTGAATCATGTGTAATAGGTTGTTGTTTTTTTTATTTGTTGAGCCGTAGGGGTGGATGCTGTCTAAGTACCCGGAGAAGCCCAGGCACACCCAAAACTCTACTTAGAGCTATTACATGTATTTAACCTACTAAAAACTCTATCTTTTTAAGGATGATGATGCATGGTACTCTCGGAATTACATAACACTAGCGAATTATTTCTCTTTGGACAATAGTGATTGGTCGTTGTTTTAGAGTAGATTTTTGCTTTATGTTGATTCAGCCGTCATTTGTGTGTTAGATACAAGATGTAAAACCTACATAATGCGATTGCATAGTCTACGCGTATGTATACATAGTTTTCTTTTCTTAAAAAAAAAAATGTTTATGAAAATCGATTAGTTAAACTGAAAATTAAGCAAGAAAGACACCAGTGTATATACTCCCTCCGTCCCATAATTATTGTCCAATTTTACTAAAATTTAAGATTTTATTTTTGGTCAAACTTAATTATATTTTACCTTAAACAACCGGATATACCCCTACATAAGTAATTGTTTAACCACTAAGATTTTATGGGTAATGTTTTTTACTAAGGAAAAATGTGTAACTTGATCCATAAAAAGTCAAATTGGACAATAATTTTGGGACAAAATTTTTTGGGCAAAGTGGACAATAATTATGGGACGGAGGGAGTATCTCATTCAGTTGATGCATGGTCATGCATGTGTTTCCTCAAAAATGGACACAACTTGGTCCAACCTGTCATATATGCCACATCAAGTGTCAATCTAGCTGTTCTTATGACTAGATTGCTTTCTGGTTTAAATGATTTCTCTCAAGTAAATAGGTACCTAGAAGCATGTAACTCCGAGGTCACAAGCCACTGGTTAAAGGAATTGAGGCATTGATGAGTTGGATTATAAGAATCATACTAGATGCTTGACCCGGGCGGATGCCCGGGCGATCTCTTTGAATTTACAATTATAATAAAATGTATTAATATACGTATAACTTGGTCCGGACGAATGGCCAGGTGGCCCTATATTATAATAATATGCATAAAAATGTAGAATGACTTGAATTTTACCTTCGACAAATAAGAATAAGAATAAGAATATAAAAGAGTGGTTGCTAAATTATTAACCATTGAAGTGAAAAAAATGATTAATAGTATTCAAATCTTTTTTGCTAAATTATAAAAATAATGAAATAAATATGAACTTCAATTTTTTTTTTTAAGAAAAAGGAAATATGACTGAATCTTCATAATTGTTAGTTTAATATTACAAAAGATTGGTTACCGAGATCATAAATCATTTCGTAGAAATCCTGGTTCGTCACTTAATGCACAATGTTTAAAAATTCTCCTAACATGGTTTTGTAAACAATTCGTTGCCCGAGTACATACAAACATCAATACTAATATGGTGACCATCATGATCTTAGGTATCCACTACAGGCCGTAAGATGTTCCTTAATCTTCTTGTCTGGAATGGGAACCTTGTTGGCTCCAGTGTCACTCGGACACGTAAATTCTGCCGAGAATGAGGAACATCACTGAAAATTTGATTATACTTGTTTTCTTCAAAGAAAAATTTCTCCAATAAATGAAAAACATTGATTGTAGAGAGTCAGATATAAGATGCTTAGCTGCCTGAATCACAGACGGGAACATTACGGTCCTCAATTGTATTAGGCTAGAAGTTTAAAATTCCATGATTCCTGCATTGGTATTAAAGGATCACCTTTGGTCATTTTGACTTGTTAGGAATATCACCAAGCATCCAATAAGAGCAATTGCTACACTCCCAAAAAACCACTTACCTAAATTAAACACAATATGAAACTGAATTTATTGTTCAAAAATGAACTGACTAATTCTGTGACATCTTAACCAAAAAAATATAAAATAAAGAAAATCATCTTGTACAGAAATATCAATCCCAAAGAACCTCCTCTTTTATATTTTACTAAACATAATTCTTACTAATTGTTGTTGTTGTTGTTTGTACTTCTCACTAATTGAACAAAGAGGCCGTCATAAATAATCCAATTTTCAATTATATACCTTTCATGGTCACATATAACAACTCCTAAAATTCAAAATCAAACTAACCTGAAGTAGGAGGGATGTCATAGTATATCGTCGAGCTTAAACTACTGTGGCTCGAACATCGGGGCTTAAAATAAATGTGGTGACAATCAATCATGTTATGTGGGTGATAAAGCAGGGAAAATAGGTTATATGTATTCGTTTCTTCGTATCTATCATCATAGCAAAATAATCTAATTTTAAATACAAATTTAAAATTGGAGTACTTATGAGATTCGTATGATTTAAACATCAGGCTGCTCAAGTGTGTGTAATTGAGGAAAAATTAGGCTTCTTTTATTTATTTATTATCTCAGAAAATATGAATCGAGAGGATAAAAATATCATTAAAAAGGAACCTACAAACACTCATAAGAAAAAAGAATGAAGCAAAGAGTGTACCCACGCCTAGAGAGCCCAAGAGTTGCTCAAGTCGATAGATCACTTCTAAATCCAGTGTGCATGTATGTTTATGCTGATAGTAAAGCCAGTGCCAAAATCATTAACACAAAAATGAGCTCACTTTCATGTAATATATCAAGTTCATCAAGATATAGAAACAGAATGATGTCTAGAAGTTACATATACCTTGAGGATCCATTTGATAGCTACTGCATCTGGAGCTGCCTTGCTTCTACAAACTCCAACTGAACTCGGAGAGTTTGTTTGGTGAAAACGCCGATTGATCCACCAAAAAAGTGCTGCATACAACATTATACTTGTCATTGGCTGACTTGGTAGAGATAGAGGAATCAAATTTAAAAGTAACTAACACCCTCAACTTTAAATCCAAAGAGTACTTTCAGAGCACGCCATGTCATGTATGGAACATAAGAAGGCGAAACACTATCTGGAAAGTGTTCAGGAATGATAAGACCTTATAAATGACATTAATTCCTGCACCAAGTAGTAAACTTTTTCATCAAATCCTTAAAGATAGAAAAGATAAAAGCAACTTTATTTTTACTTTCCTTCCAGCGATTCTATGGACAAAAATGCCTAACTTCTTCAATACGGAAAAGGAAGTTTCCTAGGACTACAAAATAAGAAAATTAAAAAGGAATCCAATAAAAGGAAAACCTTTATTTTAAGAGTGGAATTGTCAATTTGAGTGAAGTTTTACTGCTACGAATGACATAAATAAACAATATGAATAGCTGCAATCTAAACTACCTAAAGCAATATAGAAATAAATGATGTCTAGTTTGTTCTAGTCCTAAAAGACGCCCAAACTATCACCTTTGCACTAAACCCACAAATCAAAACAGTAATATAAACACCCACAGGCACATTATATGAATTATGGTAGAATAATTCATAACCATGATGCAATTCAGAACAAACTTTCACTCTTCGCAAACCCAAAACCGTAGCAACAATACACCTTATGAAAGTAATTAATTCAAACTAATGAATTTTACCTTAACTACCCGCAGATCCCTTCCCCCACCCAGCAGCCTCCATCAGTGAATCTTAGCATTCTTTTTTAGTTTTTATTTGTATAGAGAGTTTTTTTCACCTATTTCCATGGATGCTGCTCTTCACTGAGATTCACTTAATTCTGAATCGGCGATTTGGAGTCTGCCGTTGATGCTATTCGCCACTAACTTATAATGTTGGTACAAAAATCTGGACTTTGGGGGTTCCATTAACTTAGTCCAAAAATCCTCCCGCATCAAAATTGAAAAATTTGACACCTTTAGAATACATCATTGATGAACCTCCTAAGTAACCGAGTGCAAAAGAATAAAATCATCGTTTTTTGAATTCAATTCAAATTACAGTAACAAATCAGAACTGAAAAAACACAGAACCATACACATATTAAAGAATACAGAAAAATACAAATTTAATAAATATACCGTTTTTTCTTTTAACCACTGCAACAGGAGCCTTCAATCCCTATATAATTGGGAGATTAAACCAATTGGTTTTTCCAAACACAAAACACGGCTGCTAAAAGGAATATTCAAGTTGTCGTAAACTTTATCCAATTCCATATCTGAAACTCACCGGTTAGTTTGGTGTCGGAACAGTTGGTGTTCGATGGCGGTTCCAAATCGATGTGTTCGTCTTTGGCTTCGGTAGCTTTTTGCCTCTACTGAAGTCAGCCAGCCCTAAATTGTTTGAATAAGGATTTATCCTGCATAACTGTAGCCGAATTTCAGGAGGAATCAACTTGTTCAAATCAAAAGGAGTGTGAACTTGAATTTTGAATTGTTGTTGATAATTCATGGCGGGTTTTGCAAAGATATGCGATGTAATGGCTGTTAATTGGAGATTTGTGTAGGCTTCTTTTTTTAGGAACAGAAACGGCGGGGAGCTATTTTGGAATGGAAGTGACGGAGGTTGCAGCTGTTCTTTTGAGCGGGAAAGAAATGGTTATGAAGCTGTACAATTAAGGAGATTGACCTGTATGATCGTGAACCCTTTTAACTTGTTGGAGACGGCCGATTTCGTTTCGGGAGTGGCTGGTATTTTCATGTTGGTCAGATTTTGAAGGAAGGAAAGAGGAGGAAGGCCGGCAATGAGTATTGAAAGAGGAAAGGGTTGGGAATGGTGATGGTGATAAATACACAACCCATATATATTTTAATAATTCAAAATTATCCGACTTTTTTTTGTAGGGATTTGAAATATTTAAATTTAAATATATATCCCTTAAAATGGAAAGTGATAAATGTAAGTAGTTATTATAGTACTTAATTAATATATTATCCATAGTTAGCATATATATATATATATATACACGTAAAATTTGGGGTTTGTTTAAGGCTGATTTTTTTCTGAAAATCTAGCGTGCCATGTGTCAATTTTTATTTTGTACTAAAAAAGTGTTTTGGAGGAAAAATTTTCATTGTGAAACTGACATGTGTTCTTTTTGTTTGCTGCTTTAATTAAGTACTATGGATGAAGCAAGTAGAGCAAGGTTAGGTATGAGAACTGGCACAGATGCTTTAGCACTACTACTTTCTTTTTTCACTTTCTACCTTCCGTTGTGTTAATAGCATAACTAAATGTAACAATTTGCATATGTTAAATAATCTATCCTTGAAATATACAACAACTAATATCGGGTAAATAAATTTAATATCTAAGCACACCTGTAATAGCTATTTGACTTTTTCAACTAATATTGCGTGTTGAATAAAACCATATCATTTAGTAACTACACAAAATTTACTGAAAATTTTGATTACTTTAAATTTGTGTAAGATAGACTTTAACTAATCTGGATCGACTTTAACTAATCTATTCTCTTTTAAAATTTAAACTTTTAAAAAAAAAGATGGGAAAAATTTGATATTCCCGTCATAATTAATTTTACAGTAAATTATTGATAACGTTTATTAATGTTATCGTTAATACTAAGTGAGTATAATCCATTGAGATTTTTTCCAAACAAAACCCAAAAAATCCACCACCTCTCCAAACTCCCTCTGGTTGTCGCTATAACCGCAATAATCTGAATAGTTGAATATTAATCTATCATATCCTAATTTTTAGCCATTTAATTTTGAAAAAAAAAAAACTTTCTTCTGCTCAATAATCTTAATAGTTGAAAACTAATCTTAACCTATCCTAATTTTTAGCTCTTTAATTTTGGGGGGAAAAAAACTTTATTCTGCTCCTTAACTTTAATCTACGCAGAACCATATTTTTGGAAATTTTAAATTTTAAAAGGCGATATATACATGGCAAATATGCAGCTAATCCTAATAAGAATAAGATAATTCACATTAAATAGAATATAATCTTTTTAAACAAAATATCACGGAAATTTCAAATCCACTTCTATGGATCTTATTATTTCAATATTAGTTATCATTAACCCTATTGGGATATCCTTAGCTATAAATATCGGTTGTGCAATCGTGGTTTACTTTATTCTTTTATGGTTTATTCTTTTGCCATTTAGATTTTTATAGAGAAAAAAAATGGATGAATAATTCATGACTCACAAATTAGTTTAGAACTTCAACCCTACAAGGTTATCTCATCTTTCTTCATAATTCATCTCTCACCCGATTCCTTTCATTGTGGATAGAGGTGTGTTTTCCAATCCCACTCATCAATTTTTTAATTTTATTATTTTGGTTTTTTTTTTGCAAGAAAAATTCTAATTCCACAACGGTAGTCTTGCTCCAATTGTAAAATAACTGTCAGAAAAAAAATAATTTTTTTTGGAACGCCGAGAACCCCACCATAGATGGGTAAACCCACGCCCACTGCAATAGCCTGCAAACCACAGTAAGAGATAAACCACCTCATGCAAACCCGGGGTGACAAGCTCGGATGCGAAATCGAAGATTTATTAGTGGATTAACCATAACAAGCCCCTAGATGTGCCAATAGATAAGCTGAATGCCAACTCCTCCTCTTATTCTCAAATTTTTTTTTTAATGTTTAAGTATCCTACTATTTTACTTTTCATATTTTAATATAGAAAAATTATAATTTTCTAAAGTTAATGACATCATTTTCTCGCCAAAAATTATTCAACCAATCAAAACTATTCTTTTTTTGTACAATAACTATTCAATAATTGATACACCTCACGAGCATAATACTTACCCATCAAGATAATTATTTATTGGTATATAACCCCTAATATTCTGATTAATTAAAACATCAAGGAAATTGCGTACTCTTAATCAATGACTAAGATAATTATAGTTTTGAAAAAAAATCAAATCCGAAAGATTGTAACTTCAGAACAAATCTGTAAATTTAGAATTTAAATAATTGTTCTATATAAAAAAAATTGGATAACCATTTTAGAAATTTAATATATTTAAATAAAAGAGAATAAGCAAAGTGACAAACTATTAAAGATAAAAATGAAAATGGAATGACGAGCCAGTTCCTTTCTCCTTTTTTTTTTACGTGTTGTCACAAATACTAAATTAACAGCCAAAATCTTTACAGATTTTTAAACTACCAGATACTTGAAAAATTTTAATCAGGACGGTGTAGAGTGATATGCTATTAAAGATGAAAATGGAGATGGAATAAGACTCGCTGGTTTTTCTTTTTCATTTATTTGGTTCAACAGGCTGTTAAAAATACTAAAATGGCAACGAAAGTCATTGCAAAATAACATGTTTTTAAGGATGAAAATAAACATGAAAGATACTTTCTCTTTTTTTTTTTTTGTTCAACGGGCTGCCAAAAGTATTAAAATAACGACCAAAACCATTGTAGGTAAAAACTCAGACTCTTTTAAGCGACAAAATGCAGAGTATATGCTATTAAAGATGAAAATAAAAATGTAATGAAACCCGCTGCAAGAATTTTTATAATTAGATAGAACTACCAAAATAAAATTTCTCTAGAAAACTAAGTAGTCCTTGGTTCTTTTTTTGGTTCAACAGGCTATCAAATGCTCTAAGTAATAGCGAAAATCATTGTAGATTTTTAACCTATCAAATACTCGAAGCCTTAGATGACGATACAAAGTGACATATCGTTAAAGATAAAAATGAATAAAAAATGAGACCAGCCAGTTCATTTAATTCTATTCTATTTTGTTCAACAGGTTTGCCAAAAATACTAAAAATAACTGCTAAAATTATTATAGATTTTTATGGTATCAAAGAATTGGAACCTTTATATGGGACGATACAGAGTGGCATACTGTTAAACATGAAAATGAAGATTGAATTAGACCCATAATTTATTTTTTGTTTAACGGACTGTTTAAAAATACTAAAATAGCAGTCAAAGCCATTGCAAGCTTTTAATCTACCAAAGACTTAAAATTTTTAAGTAAGATGATGGAGAGTGACATGTTGTTAAAGATTTAAAGAAAAAGACGGAATAAGACCAGCTGAAAGACAGCCCTTTCATAATTAAATAACAGTAGCGAAGAAATTCTCTTTCGGCAAGTAATTTTTTGTTCTTTTTTGTTTTCTTTTTTTTGTTCAACAAACTGTCAGAAATATTAAGAGAAAAAAATATTTTTTTAATGTTTAAGTATCCTACCATTTTACTTTTCATGTTTTAATATAGAAAAAGTATAAATTTCTAAAATTAATGACATCATTTTCTCGCCAAAAATTATTCAACCAATCAAAATTAATCCTTTTTTTTGGGTACATTACTATCCAATAATTGATAGACCTCACGAGTATAATACTAGCCCATCAAATCCCGAATATTCTAATTAATTAGACCATCAAGGAAATTGCGTACTCTTAGTGATTAATGACTAAGATAATGTTAGTTTTGAAAAACAAAATCAAATCCGAAAGATTTTAACTTCATAACAAATCTGTAAATTTAGAATTTAATTAAAAATAAATGTTCGATATGAAAAATATGTGGATAATCATTTTAGAAATTTAAGATATTTAAATAAAACATAATAATCAAAGTGACAAATTGTTAAAGATTAAAATGAAAATGGAATAACGAGCCAGTTCTTTTTTTTTTTTTTATGTTGTCACAAATACTAAAATAACAACCAAAATCTTTACAGATTTTTAACCTACCAAAGACTTAAAAAATTTTAAGCAGCACTGTGCAGAGTGATATGATATTAAAGATAGTGAACATGGAATAAGACTTACTGGTTTTTCTTTTACATTTATTTGGTTCAATAGGCTGTTAAAAATACTAAAATAGCAACCAAAGTTATTGCAAAATAACATTCTGTTAAAGATGCAAATAAATATGAAATGAGACTTCCCCCTATTTTTTTTTTTTGGTTCAACCGGCTGCCAAAAGTATTAAAATAGCAGCAAAACCATTAAAGGTATTTAACCTACCAAATACTCAGAATTTTTTAAGTGACACAATGCAGAGTATATGCTATTAAAGATGAAAATAAAAATGTAATGAAACCCGCTGCAAGAATTTTTAGAATTAGATAGAACTATCAAAAAAAACTTTCTCTAGAAAAGTAAGTAATGATCGGTTCTTTTTTTGGTTCAACAGGCTATCAAATGTTCTAAGTAATAGCCAAAATCATTGTAGGTTTTTAACCTACCAAATACTCGAAGGCTAAGCATGATGATACAGAGTGACATGCTGTTAAAGATAAAAATGAAGATAAAATGAGACCAGCCAATTCATTTTATTCTTTTCTGTTTAGTTCAACAGGTTTGCCAAAAATACTAAAAATAATTGCTAACATTATTATAGATTTTTAAGCTATCAAAGAATAGGAACCTTTAAGTAGGACGATACAGAATGACATAGTGTTAAACATGAAAGTAAAGATTGAATTAGGCCCACAATTTTTTTTTTGTTTAACAGACTGTTAAAAATACTAAAATAGTAAAAAAAGCCATTGCAAGCTTTTAATCTACCAAAGACTAAGAATTTTTTACAATTTAATATATCTGAATTCATGTTGTCAACATGTAATAAAGCATATATTTCTAAAAATTTTTGTATATTTCACATTTTGATTAATTTATTCATTGAAATAGTTTCAAAGAATCAAATCTGTCTTAACCGTGCAACGCACATGCACAATACTAATAAAGAATAAAAGAGGCATGAGGAACTATAAATATTGAGCTCTCCCATCGTCCTCCATTAATAGAGGATGAGAATGTAGTAGTTGTTCAATATGTGTTTTTTTTTCCCCTCTAAGAATTATAATCAAAATTATGGTTTTATTTGGTAGGGCTTTCTAATTTTTTATTATCTGTGTCCTTATCACCCATAATTAGCGACTTCAATGAAATCCATGTAACAACTAATACGTTGCGAGTTAGGAATGATAGTTTGTGATCAATTTAAATTTAAATAAATTTTAATTTCTTGCTATCTGGAATAGATTTCCTTCAAATATCTACATAACGAATAAAAATTTTTATATGGGTACTATCTATACTCCAAAAAAAGTAATTCAAATTGAGGTACAAATCTCAAATGTCATCGACTTTTTTTTCGGAATAGAGAGAATATAATACAAACAAAGATAATTATCTCACTAAAATCAATATAATCAGAACAATTATTTCCAATTTATTCATAAGATACAAATGCGCGAAGGATATAAATATTTTCTCTAGTCTAAAATAATTGTTATATTGTTGAACTAACAATATATAAAAAGTGTAGATACTTATTTTGGGACAAAAGAATAACATATGTGGATGATAACAACACCCCGGCCTCTCATTATCTTATCACACTTGCTTGAACTGCAATTTCATGTATCCAAGTACAGATTTGAAAGCCACGTACGGTCCACGATGTCTTTTTTTTTTTTTTTTTTCTGTTAATCTTCTCTTTTTCTCTTACTCCTCATGGCCCCTTAAGCCCATCTTCTCAGTGTTGCTATAGGCTATAGCCCATCTCCAAGTTGACCCAACTTCAACGATTGCCGAGAGAGAGGCCTGATTCATAAAGAAAGAAAATGTACCATCCAAACATCGATTGCTCTAGTAACTGGTGTTTGCTTTTGGGAAAGGAAAGCTATGTCTGTGTTTTTAGATCACATCGATGCTTGTGATTAACTCATGGTTATGTTTGGGTTGTTTTTTAGTGTGTGATTTTAAGTGTATTTTTTTATTGAAAATATAAAAATATATATTGAAAATATGAAAAAAATAATGTTGGGAAGAGACACTTACTAATAAATAAATATGAAAAAACCATAAAAAGGTACATTATTGGAAATCATTTTTTTAATCAGGATTTGCACTTAATAATTTTGCGATAGGTAAATCCACACATGTTAGTAGTAGTAATCTTTCTTTGCACGGATGTGCAAGCACTTTAACAACATCATAATTCATCAGACATGTAAGACTTTTTAGTATTCCAATTAATCAAGTAATTCGTACATTATTGGAAATCATATTTTTTAAAATCATGATTTATGCTTCGCAATTTTGCGATAGGAAAATCAACACATTTAGCTGTGTCGAGAGTATACTACTTCACTCATTTTTACCTCGAATTCCCGTAAGGTTTCAAGTTCTATTTTAAAAAATAAAAGATTTTAAAAAAGTTCAAAATGGGTTCAGCTATCAAGTGTCAATTTTAAGAAGTTCTGATGCGACTTTTTATTCTTATTATTCTTAAATTTATTTTTATTTTATTTTTTTGGAAATGTCCAAATTTAGCTTCCAACTTAAAAATTACAATCTCTTCGTTATCAGACTACCAGCTAAAAAGGAAACAAATGATTGATTATTAAAAAAAAAAATTTGAAATGTTCACTAACATGATTTTGCCTTTAACATATATATCCTACAATTTGTCGGTAAGGTATGGACTATTGTGATTTACCAAATTAAAAGAAACAAAAAAAAACCCCCCCATAATTGACCCATTGGATTGACAATATGGAAACCATATCTAACTCTTTAGTTCAGTATAAGAATGAACACATGATTTTTTTATAATAATGTATACATTATTAATTTTTCATGATTCACACCAAAATTTGAGCTCTCCTAATATAAAAAAAAGAAAAGCAAACGGCAACGCCCAAAGGTGTAATAATAATAGAAGAACAAGAAAAAGGGGTAGAAAAAAACTATTCCACTAAAAGAAAAAAAGATTTACAGTGCATCATAACTCCCAAGAACATCTACTTCAGAAGAATCATGGCTAAACAAATCAGCAGATAGCAATCCTTGAAAGAAGTGTTCGTTGATAAAGGATTCATCGAAAGTCGGCGGCCCATCACTGTGTTCATGTTCTTGTTCCTCCACCAAATTAGACTCTGAACTTGAAGGCGAAAAAGATGATGAGGAATTGAGATGATGATGATGGTATTGGTGGTGGTGGTGATTGTCGGCCGTAGATTTCGAAACCCTTTTGAGATCAGGCATAATTTCGAAGCCTTGATGAAGGAATTCTTTAGAATTAGAAGTGTAGTTGTTGTTGTTGTTGTCGGAATCCATGTATCTGGAGATGTCGGAATCTCTGCCGGTGAGTTCTTGAACAAGTGTTCTGAATCTTGAAGCACTGGTTTCAACCTTCATTGGGCTGGAAATGTAAACAACTTTTAGAAGTGAATCCATTGATGACTTCTTCTTCCGCTTGCACTTGTTGCTTCGGTTCATCACTTGTGGCATAAACTCCATTGTTTCCCTTTTTATATAAGTCTCAAAATGGAATCTTTGAAGCAATAGTTTGATGATTTGAGATTGAAGGGTTCACTAAAATAAGGTTTGTTTGCTTGGAAGATTTGATTTGGAGGAAAACACAAAGTGAGGTTATATATATAAGGGGGAGTACAAAGTCAAGTGGAGATATTAAAATCTGGTTAAAAATTTTTGTCACAAGGGCTGCTATTTCTTGGAAGGGGATAAGATTAGAGAAAAGAAGAAAAATACAAGAATTTGGTAGGGAAATAGGAAGATGAAAGGAAATTATAGCCATGGAAGATTCGGTAAAGGTGCTTACATGACCCGCAATGCGGTGTTACTTCCTGTCACCAACATAACAAATCGGAGATAAATAAATAAAAAAAAAAGATAATCTTATCAATTGGTATAGTAAAATGAACTTTCACTTTAGGGGAAAACAAGTGTAATAAGGTTTCACGAGTGAAGAAATTGACATATTATCTTTTTGTGATCCATCCAATGAGCACGACTACTTTCTCAAGTGTATAAATAAATAGATTAAATGAGTATACGTGATGAACACATTGAAAGATTATAATCATTTTAGGAATGTTACTGTCACTTGAAAATAAGGTTTTAGAGGTTTAGAAATTGAATCCATTTATCGTGAAGTGTTTTAAAAACGGTTCTTACATCTTTCGTTAATTTAAAAAAGAAAAAAAACAAAGAAGCAAGAAGCAAAATTGAATAATGTATATATGGACGGCGGATCACTTAGTAGATGAATTTATAAGTTACATTTCGTATCATTACATGAACTATTAAATGGATGATTACCCCATTAATCAGAATATATCGAGCCAATAATCTTTTGTTCTATTTATCAAAATCTTAAACAACTATTACTTGCTTAACCAAATGATTCAATGATATAAACACCTAAAAGTGAGATTTTATAAACTTCGAAGAAAAAAAAAAGAAAAGAAAAAAGAGTGTATGTAGTGACAAAAAGCAAGATGATTACACCAGCCATCTTTTCTTATAGCCTCTCGAATCAAAAAGAAAACAAAAAAGGCAAGATTAGTTTAGAGAAGACTTTGAAAGACTTGATTACATTTGTCACATTAAATTAAGCAATTGTTTTTCTACTCAATCAAAACCGGAGGCATTGTGAAAACCCCACGTGCGCAGACATAGAAGACTGATTTTTGGTGTAGGATTCTCCAGGCAAGCTTTTAATATTATGGATGGACTAGAGATCCCCTATTTCATCATATACATGGGTTCAGATTATTGGTTTCTTTTAAAACCTCCTTTTAAGATATTTGGAATTTCTTGAAGCTGATGTGGGATATCTCATAAGTACATACATTGCATAGTTTGTTATTTGTTAGCTATGTTTGATTTGATGATAGACGATAAAATTCAAACGTTGCTTATATTCAATGGTTAATGATATTTTTAACAATTGTGCACATTCCATTTGCCAAAATTAAAACTCTCAGATCAATATTTTCCAAGAGTTTGGCGTCTTCTTTCCCAAGTTACTTCGTACGATTTTCTTCGGAGAGAAAAATTTGACAACTTCTTATACAGTTTCAAAATATCGTCTCTACACTTTTTTTTTTTTGTTATGTGTGTGGTGTGTGTGTGTGTGTGTGTTTTCAACACAAATTGATGTACACTAAACCTTCTGGTTAACATGATCCGCACCTAAACTCTAAACGTCAATCCAATCCTTTCAACGATCGTGTTTTAGTTCTGAATTGATTTTAAACTCAAATGTTGGATTTTATTGCATGTCTGAAGGAGTTGATATTTTCGGAGGAACGAATGTTAGTGATAACAAGATAGTAAAACTGTAAAAAGTAATATATATATATATATATACACACACACGAAAGTAAAATTACATTAAGCGAGCGTCCGTTAGAATGTGTACCAATGCGGTAGTATGGGATCGAGAAGATTAGCTGCAAGTCCCCCAAAAAAAAAAAAACAAAAACAAAAAGTTTATAATGGCACGCAAAGGTCGAAGAATTAAACAGTTTATGCTAAAGCTAGCTTTCATTAATCTCATTGGCAAAAATCAATGCTTTTTCAGTTGAAATTTAGCAGCACAATTTAATGCTCCTTCTGTTTTAAAATTTTACTTTTAGTATAATTTGAACTAAAAATGAAAATCTAAACTGGACAATAATTATAGGACGGAGAGAATAACTAAATAAACTCCTTTGAAATAGAACGAAATGAGCATAAACATCGTTAGTGGGGAAAATGGTCTTTGCAAATTTGCAATATTTTAATTGTGGCCTAGAGTGTACGTACAACAAGGGCTGCGCCGTGCAGTTAATAATAATTTGAGTGCTTTTCATGTCATATTATAGACAAGGCTGGGAATTTGGCGTTTAAACCTATTTGAGGCTGCGAAAACAAGGATAACGTAATAAATTTATTAAATCTACGTAAGCTTTTTGGTTTTGTATGCATTGCCTTTCTTTTCACCAACAAAATGAATTAATTTTTTATTATATTTTTTACATAAGCTCCAAATTAACTCTCAAGATCATAAATAAAGTGTAAAAAACAGGTAATTAAGGAATATTCTTTTTTTTTTTTGTGAAAAGGTAAATTTTATACAATATCACCAAAATAGTGAAAGCTCATTACATTTTAATTCCTAACTATTACAAAACTTTTTGAGGTTATTAAGCAGCTCTCTGCAAACATTCTATAACATTTTCCATCTAATCAGATTTTTTACTAGAATAGCTCAAAAAACCTATTCAAAACCTGTCTTTCTGATGCACTCCATCTGCCTTCTTTCAGCTTGTCAATCCTGCTCTTCAATTCCCCCTGCAAACAGTGCAACAAGCCTCAGGAGGTCTTTCCACACCTTCAAATTGTCTCCTATTTCTTTCTATCCATAGGTGGTATATGCGGCCAATAACAGCAGCTCTAAATATTATGCCTTTCAGTTTCTGCTTCTTTCACAATTTCAACAGTTGAGTTTGCCATCTGTGCTTCTGATCTACAATCTTTCTACATTTCAGCCACCCTCTCAACAGTTCCAACAAGCATCTGGAGTAGCTACCTTGAAA
Organism: Oldenlandia corymbosa var. corymbosa; assembly: GCA_949775105.1. Taxonomy (NCBI): domain Eukaryota; kingdom Viridiplantae; phylum Streptophyta; class Magnoliopsida; order Gentianales; family Rubiaceae; genus Oldenlandia; species Oldenlandia corymbosa. The sequence continues at coordinate 19,074,949 of OX459118.1, read as the reverse complement.
GAAGAGATGGTCACAAGTCTCTGCCTCTACTTTGCACAACCAACAAGAAGGCTCAATCCTGTCCTTAGTTAGTATCCTCTGTTTGTATTACTAACCATGCTATGAAAGCATGCTTTGGTACATTTGCTCTAGTCCATAAACAGCTTGCCAACTCATCTCTCACATATCTTCCAAGCAGCCACTGGTAACCAGATGAAACCGAATACATTCCATCTTTCTAATTCTTCCACCTAACTCCTTCAAATCTCTCTTTAAAGTGATCTCTCAGCTTCAGAAGTTGTTTCCACTGCCAGCTCGAGTCAGCTTTTAGGGAGACATCACAAAATGTGGACTTCTTGATAAACACTCCATGGATCCACTTTACCAGGGACTCCTTGTTCATCATCAGCTGCCACACTTGCTTGAATACTAAGGCCTTGTTCCACAGCCTAGCATCCTTAATACCAAGGCCACCTGCTGATTTACTTTTGCATACATCACTCCAGCTCACCAATGATAGATACCTACTCTCAATTTTGCCTCCCCACAAGAATTCTCGACACACCTTGTTCACAATTTCTGTCACCTTCTGAGGTAATAAAAACATACCCCCCCAATGGCAATGCATAGTCATAAGCACAGAGTTCACTAGGACCACTCTCCTTGCATATGAAAGATGTCTAGAACTCCAACATCTGATCCTAGCAACTATCTTATTGACTATACATTGACACTACCTGATTCTATTTTTTTGGAGACAAAGTCACCCCTAAATACTTCATAGGAAATGAACCCTTGCTAAACCCTTTGATATTACAAAATAACTCATGCTCCCTGATGCCTATACCCCCAAAGAATATCTAAGATTTATGAGTATTCACAACCATCACAACCAACCCTGTTACATCAGAGAACTCCCAAAACACTTCCATAATAGCAGAAACAGTTGGAACATCTGCTTTGCTAAACACCATAAGGTCATCCGCAAAGCAAATGTTCGTGAGATTTAACTGTTTACAAAAAGGATGAAATTGAAACCTCTCATTAGCTATTCTTTTCAAACTCCTAGTTAGGTATTCCATTACTAGGACAAACAACAAGGGAGAAATTGGGTCTCCTTGTCGTAAACCCCTTTTTTCAGCAAAGAATCCAACAGAGCACCCATTTAACGCCAAAGTAAAAGATTTGGACGTAATATAAGACATGACCCACCACCTAAATAGCTCCGGGAACCCATACCCTATCAGCATTTCTTTGATAAAACCCCACTTAACACTATCATAATCTATTTTCATGAAGAGCCTACCACTAATTCCTTTCCTACCATATAGTCTACTAAGCTCTTGTGTAATGAGTACATTATACATGATTAATCTATCTTTAACAAAGGCATTCTGGTTTTCATCTACCAAAACAGGCAATACAGGTTTCAATCTATTACATAAGATCTTCGATATACATTTATAAATAACATTGTAATACACTATTGGCCTAAAATGATTAGCATTCAATGCGGTTTCAACTTTTGGAATTAATGCTAGAGTAGTAGTATTTATTTGTTTAAGTACCTTCCCTATTGTAAAAAACTCCAGCACAGCATCTGTTACGTCTTTTCCCACCACCTCCCATGCAGGTTTGTAGAATCCCGAGCCAAATCCGTCAAGTCCTGGACTCTTGTTTGGATCCATCTCCTAGATTACAGCTTTTACCTCCTCCCTTTTCGGTCTGATCAGCTTCAACTGTTGGTCACTACTTAGCACAGGGCCAGATGTGAAAACAGCATGGTTCGTCTTCTTCCTGGCAGATGCTTGACCTAATAGCTTCTGATAGAACTCAACAAAGTTATTAGCAATAACTTCCCACTCCGTATATTCCACCGCCTCTGTATCCACCACTATCCAGATTCTATTTTTCATGTTCCTGAACTTTAGGATAGAATGAAAGTACCTGGTGTTAGAATCTCCCTCCTCTATCCACTTTGTCTTTTCCTTTTGCTGCAAGAAAGAGTTTGCAGCAGTTCGACCAGCCAGGTAATCCTTATACGCTTGTCTTCCCTCAGCTTGTAAATCTATGTTGCATGGATCTCCACTCAATTCTAACTAGAATGCTTCCTACTTCAATTGCTTCCTCTGAGCCACTTCCACAATATCTCCAAACTGAGTCTTATTGAGTTTTCTTAAGGGGGCTTTCAATAATCTCAGTTTAGTACATACTTGAAACATCAGTGTCCCTTTCACTTCCCTGCTCCACACCTGTTGAACAATCTCCTCAAATTTTATAGTTTGACTCCACATATTAAAGAAGCAAAAAGGACCTGGTTTTTTATTTACTGCTCCCTCTATTTGCAAAACAAGAGGAGAGTGATCTGATATGCTTTCCACCTGTACAAAGGCAACAGATTCATTGAACATGTCAACCCAATCCCCATTCACCAGCACTCTGTAAATTCTTGAATAAACTCTCTCACTCCCCAATCTTTGGTTGCACTAGGTAAAGAATTTTCCATGCTGCAGTAAATCCCTCACCCCACATGCATCAATGCAAAGCTAAAACTCCTGTATATCCCTCAGCTCAACTGGTTTTCCCCCAAGCTTCTCCTTAGGTTGCAAAATATTGTTAAAATCACCAATCCATACCCATGGTTCCTGCGTCTGCTGAGCAAGCCTGGTCCGCTCCTCCCATAGCTTACTACGTTCCCCAATCTCATTAGATGCATATACACAAGTGAAGTGCAATCTATTTCTATTCTTCTTTCACATACAGACACAATGTATAAACTGTTCATGCTCATATATTTTTGGTACCACCACACTATCATTCCACATTAATATATTTCTACCTCTATCATTAGAGGCATAGTTTGAGGTCCAATTCATGCCCTGCCAGTACTGCTGCATATATTCCTCCCCTCGTTTCTTTACCAACTTAGTTTCTACTGACCTTACTATACTGTACTGCCCTTGCTTCACCCTTCGTTGCAACTCTCTTTGTTTCAGGTGTGAGTTTAAACTCTTTATGTTCCATACCAGGATATTACACACTAGAGTTAGGTCCTGGATCAAGCAATATGCCCAATTCACACCTAGCTCCAATGCTAAAAATACCCACAATGCCACTGGTTTTAACAGCATTTTCAAGATCCTCTGATTGAAGGATCCTAACAACTGCTTCCTGAGTATATGTTGCACTAAGGGTAGCTCTATTCCCTGGTGGGACCTCTTCCACTTGACTTCCAATTCCTTTAGTATTAAGCTGCTTACTAGTCACACCCACAAGTTGCCCTTTCGACTTAACAATCTGGATACCATCCTCTTGACCTATCCCTATATTCTTAATCCCTGAGACTTCCACCGCTTCTTTTCCTTTCTCAATTCTCCTCCACTCTGTACTAGGTGTCGTTGGTTTAACTGTTTCAAATTTTCTCTTTATCCTGCAATTTTCAGTTTTATGCCCAAATCCTTGACACTTTTTACACTGAGTGGGGATCCATTCATAAACTACCTTTTGAACCTTAATATTACCTTGCTCATCCTCAAATACTATTCATTTAGGCACATTCTCTGTAATCTCCATTTTCACAAATATTCTCGCATACTGAACCCGTCTTTTACTCACTGTATACTCATCAGCTAGTATAGGACTTCCAATTGTACTAACTAAGTCACCTAGAGTATTCAGATTCTAGTATTTTAACTCCAATCCATGTAATTGCTCTCAAACAGGTATTTTATCCACTTCTCTATAGTTCAAACTCTGCTCTACACTCTAAGGTTTGACAATAAAATGGTTTATTACCAAAGTGCCTAATATTACTACTTTGTACTTCATCCCTAGCACCAGAATTCTTAAACCAAACAACAAATAAACCAGAAGGCAATTGAATTATCTGTTCGATTCCTAGTTTTTCCCATGTTTGTCTGAAGTAATCCTCCATCACCCACTTGGGAGGGTTGGCTCCCAATACAAAGCAGGCCACAAAATTCTCCCAATAAACCTCTTCAGCGTCGACAACTTCAATTCATACCTTTGCCACCTTCTGTCTATCTCTCTGACAGGGAGGGGGGGTTTAACTTCAGCTTCCCTGTTGGCGCTTTTAATTTTCCAACATCAAATCTTTCCCAAACGTTCCCACTGGATTCTAATGCCCCCTCTTGATTCCAGTGAAGTTGTCGCTTAGCGTTCTTATCCTTCTCTCAATTTTCCTCCTCATCTTTTGCTTTCCCACTGTAGAAACACTCTGATCTTTCAGCGTTTGGAGATTCACTTTTCCCAGATCTTTCGTCTGCTTCGTGGAAGATGAAGCCTCAATCTCAGCAACCAACCGTTCTAACTCTTCTTCTTGTTGAACCCTAATCACTTTCCCAAAACTCCTTTTCTCACTTCTTCCATCAGAATTCTCCCGATTCACCTTCTCACTGCCACCATCCGGACGCGAATCGACGTTCGAATCACCCACTCTTTCTTCCAGCGTTTGGAGATTCACTTTTCCCAGATCTTTCGTCTGCTTCGTGGAAGATGAAGCCTCAATCTCAGCAACCAACCGTTCTAACTCTTCTTCTTGTTGAACCCTAATCACTTTCCCAAAACTCCTTTTCTCACTTCTTCCATCAGAATTCTCCCGATTCACCTTCTCACTGCCACCATCCGGACGCGAATCGACGTTTGCTGTATTATTCAATGGTTTCTCCTTCCTTCTCTTGTTCACCATAACTGGCGATCAGAAGCTGAACGTCGAAAGAACGGAAGAAATCGCACATATGAAAACGTAGAATCACCCACACACAGCGCGTGTATTAGCAAACATAATTTGTATCTTTTCAAAGACTTATGTATTTTATTTAGGAATATTCTTATTACTACTTAGTTTAAACTTGTATATTTGAGGAACGCTTTTTTATTTAATGAGTTGCGTGATACATTGAACAACAATTCTTCAAAGAAATTATTGTTAATAAGACTAAAAATAATGTGTCTAAACGTAAATCCACTTAAATATGAACGAGAGTGATTTCATTGGCATCAATTTCAATGAAGTCTTTTCGAACATGTTTAATTAACTATACTATATATCATTATGCTTGATGAGAAATGATGATACGCTATTTAAATCGGCCTCTTCCCTAAATGAAGAAATCATTTAAAAATAGTCTTTTTTTATCTTAACCCCATAATAATAATAATAATAATAATAATAATAATAATAATAATAATAAGGGTCCTCTTATCTTTAATAGGAGGACCACAACGTTATCATTCATTAATTGTTTGTCCTGTTGTTTATTTTTTTGCTCCACAAGCAATGTTTCGTTAATATCTAAGGATATTTGAGAAACCTCTGTAGAGTACGATCTAGAATTCTAGATGCAAGTTGATATTATTTTGGTACTGAAAGAAAGGGAACTGACATTGTTGACGAAGACTTTGAAGTCCTGTTTGAATTGATTTGCCTTTTATCCTTTCAATTTGGCATTAACTTTATATATATATATATATATATATATATATATATATATATATATATATATATTTGTTAAAAGGATTCTTCTTGTGTGGTGTTCGCATATGCTTCAATGGGACCTTCGACAACAACTATCTGAAATAAACTTAAATATATATATATGGTTGAGATTTTTTTTTCTCCCCTTTTCTTTAACAAATATACTCCTTCTTTTAGTCCCAAAACAAATAATTTTCATAAACCGAACAGAATAAGAAGGTGCGCTATTCTCTTCTTTACAGGAAAGAATAATTTACTATGTATATGAGGGGGAGAAAAGATTTAGCCTAATGGCTCATTTGGGAACCTATCGTGTGCTAAGACACGCACACACGTATTTGCTGAGTGGTTACCGTTTTTAGTCTTCTTAAATTTTTAAAGTGATTTAAAATATTTTTTTTTTGCAAAATAATTGTCTAATTTAAAGTTCGAACGTTAAAATACAGTGCGGGCTTCTTTTTTATTTTTTTTGTTAAAACTGAATGCGTACAATTTTTTCTGAAAATGAAATATAAATTAATTAAATATTTTAAGATGGTGAGAATACAATATATATATGTATATATATATATATAGGGAGTGGCTAGAATCCCGTTACGGGTCCGTTTTAGGATAATAAGCGTAGGATTAATTAGACTAATTAATAACCGTAGGATTAAAAAAAGGGTGCATCATAAATAAATACACCTAAATCCACATGATTAAACAGAAAAAATTTAAGAAAATAGTCAATTTTGCCCAAAATTTTAAGTGTCGGGCCAATTTTGACCCGAAATATTTTTTGGAAGCTAAATATCTAAGTTTTAATTTCTAGCCAATTAACAAAAATTCAGTTAAATTTAATACCTCTGCTAACATTTTATTTTTTACGGTTTTTTTATTAGAAAAAGTTTTTCCGAACCCCATAATTTTGACATCTTTACCCCCAATGATTTTAGTTGTTCTAAAATATACCCATAGAATTTTCAAAATCAATAAAATAAAATAAAATTAATAAAAAAATATTTTTAAAAAATTTAAATTTAATTTTTTAAAAAACTTTTTCTTTCTTTTTTTTTTACCCAAGTCCATCACTGTAAAATTTTCATCCTATATTTTATTAATTACAATGAAAATATTTATTTTCTAACAAATTAATATTAAATATAATAATACTAAATAAATTAAAAATGGAAATCACAACTAATAAAATAATATAATATTAATAAAAAATTTATTTTTAAAAAATCAAAATTTAATTTTTTTAAAAAAACTTTTGACGCATCACTCTAGAATTTTCATTCTATTTCATCCTATATTTTGTAGATTCTACAATTTTTTTGTTAGAATCTACTAATAGGTAAATATAAATCACAACAATTTCATAAATTAAAACATATCCAAAATAAGAAATTAGATTAGAATAAAATCTTAAATTTTAACTTAATTATTCATTTTATCAGAACTTGTCGTAAATATAATATTTTTACTATATTCTAAGCACACCAAATTAAAAATTATATCAAAATTTGTGCAACGAAGGTAAATTTATTTTTTAAAAAAATTTCATTTGAGTTTCAAAAATTAAACTTTTTAACTTTTTATTAATTTAATATTTATTTTAATTCGTAATTATTTTTATGAATATTATTATATTAATATTTGTATTAATATTTTATTCAATATTAATTTTTTTAAAAAATAAATACTCCCTCCGTCCCATAATTATTGTCCAGTTTGGATTTTCATTTTTAGTTCAAATTGTACTAAAAGTGAAATCTCAAAGTGGACAATAATTTTGGGACAGAGGGAGTATTTTTTATTTCGAAAATACCCTATTGACTTAAATATAAAGATGGTCAAACTCTTGGAATAAAGATGGTCAAAGTCAAACTCTTGGAATGGTGCCAAAGAACAAAAAAAGTTACAAATAAAAATATAACGGACTATTTTAACCAAATATTAATTTGTAAGACTACAATGTGCATTTGGCCTAATATAAAAGACCATGATACCAAAAGAGTAATTAGTTTGAGAAATTGTAAAATGTTTCTCACCCTATGATTACATCTTATATCCTCAATATTGATTGATTAAAGATAGAACGGTACGGTTCTGTAAAATTGGCCTCTAGATTTTCCCATATATATATGTATATATATATATATATATATATATATATATATATATATATATATATAGAGGAGCTGCTAGAGTCCCGTTACGGGACGGTTCCGTTTTAGGATAATAACCGTAAGATTAATTAAACTAATTAATAACCGTAGGATTAAAATGAGGGTGCATCATAAATAAATACACCTAAATCCACATGATTAAACAGAAAAAATTTAAGAAAATAGTCAATTTTGCCCAAAACTTTAAGTGTCTGGCTAATTTTGACCCAAAAGATTTTTTGGAAGCTAAATATCTAAGTTTCAATTTCTAGCCAATTGACAAAAATTCAGTTTGATTTAATACCTCTGTTAACATTTCGTTTTTTTCGGTTTTGTTTTATTAGAAAAAGTTTTTCCGGACCCCATAATTTTGACATCTTTACCCAATGATTTTAGTTGTTTTAAAATATACCCATAGAATTTTCAAAATCAATAAAATAAAATAAAATTAATAAAAAATTATTTTTAAAAAATTTAAATTTAATTTTTTAAAAAACGTTTTCTTTCTTTTTTTTATCCAAGTCCATCACTGTAAAATTTTCATCCTATATTTTATCAATTACAATGAAAATATTTATTTTCTAACAAATTAATATTAAATAAAATAATACTAAATTAATTAAAAACTGAAATCACAACTAATAAAATAATATAATATTAATAAAAAAATTTATTTTTAAAAAATCAAAATTTAATTTTTTTAAAAACTTTTGACGTACTTTTTAAACTCCAGCCCATCACTCTAGAATTTTCATTCTATTTCATCCTATCTTTTGTAGATTCTACAATTTTTTGTTAGAATCTACTAATAGGTAAATATAACTCACAACAATTTCATAAATTAAAATATATCTAAAATAAGAAATTAGATTAAAAAAAATTTTAATTTTTACTTAATTATTCATTTTATCAAAACTTGACGTAAAATTAATATTTTTACTTTATTCTAAGCACGCCAAATTAAAAATTATATCAAAATTTGTGCAACGAAGGTACATTTATTTTTTAAAAAAATTTCATTTGAGTTTCAAAAAATTAAAATTTTTAACTTTTTATTAATTTAATATTTATTTTAGTTCGTAATTATTTTTATGAATATTATTATATTAATATTTGTATTAATATTTTATTCAATATTAATTTTTTTGAAAAATAAATATTTTTTATTCCGAAAATACCCTATTGACTTAAATATAAAGATGGTCAAAGTCAAACTCTTGGAATAGTTCCAAAGAACAAAAAAAGTTACAAATAAAAATATAACGGACAATTTTAGCCAAATGTTAATTTGTAAGACTACAATGTGCATTTGGCCTAATATAAAAGACCATGATACCAAAAGAGTAATTAGTTTGAGAAATTGTAGAATGTTTTTCACCCCATGATTACATCTTATATCCTCAATATTGACTGGTTAAAGATAGAACGGTACGGTTCCGTAAAATTGACCAACGGGACTCTAGATTTTCTCATATATATATATTATATACATATATATATATATATATCTTACTATATTAGAAACAAAAACTACACTTAAGAGAAAGCACCACCATTTGCCATATGGCATTTCCACATCATATTTTTAAAATAAATTTTTATTTACACATCAGTTTCCTAGACTTAAAAGGCAAATACAGTCCAAATCCACCACCACCTCCTATTTTTGCCAAAACAAAAAAAAAACACGGCTTCATAAAAAACACAAATCCTCATCTCCAATCCCTTCTCCACAATAAAAAAAAAAAAAAAAACAAATTTCTCATCAATCATCAATTGAGAATATGTGGTGAAATATACTTCTTTCCAATTAGCATGTTCAATCTTTTCATTAGTGATGATCAACTACATCCTAATCAGATAAAATTTTTACTTCAAAAAATATTTTCTTTACCTCTCTATATAAACACAAAGGGAAAAAAAAAATTCTCATTGATGTTGCTTTCGACTGTTGTGGTGGTGCCATTACAGATATTAAAATTTAAATGATTTTATATCCACAGATCATTTGTACGGCTTTTATTATTTTTTGTTTTTCCCGTTCAAGAATAGTGTTATTACTATTATTTTTATGTGTCCACCCGTTACAGCTATCGTAGCCGTTGCCAGGTAATATGATGTGATTTCTTATATGGTTAGTCAGCTTAGAATTTTTGTATGATTTTAGTTCTATTTGAATTGAATTGATCAATTGGGTTTTCGTCTCAAAGTGTGGTTTTTTTAATTTCTTTTTTATGTTTTATTCATTTAGAGTGGTTTTCCTTTTTTTAAGTATGGAGTCTCAGTTTTTTTTTATATGGTCAGTTATGAATTGTGTTTTTTCTTTATTTAATTGCTTTTGATTTTGTTTCATAATATTATTATTATTATTATTATTATTATTATTATTATTATTATTATTATTATTGCAAATGAAGCGCGTTTTTTTTTTGTGTTCGGACTTTCAAGAATATACTTTTTTGGATTTGGTTTTTGGACTTTTTTAAATTACTCATCATATAAATGGTTCAGGTCGCTTCTTCTAACTAATTTATGGGGAAGCCTTTTATGAATTTGAGGTGGAGAGAGAAGGAATGATGTTTCTACGTTTATTTGTGTTTTATGCATCATTTTTACCTACAGGAAAAAAAATTTCTCAATTTTTAATGGACTCTTTTACTTTTTTTTTTTTTTATTTGCCATGGTGAGGTGAGTTCTTTTTTGCTATAACTTGAAACCTATGCAAATTTACATTAATTTTCATTCTCATATTTGTGATCAACCAGTTTCAACAATTAATCAGTTTCAAAATCATATTTTTGGTATTTTACTAGCTATAAGCCTTTGGAAGAAACAGTTCCAACAATTAAACGTGTACCTTTCGGAGGAAGCTTACTACAAACCTATTATAAATCTCCAAAACCAAATATTTGGCACGACAAATGGAGAACATCAATAAATCATTTTACTAATATTTAAACTTATTAGGATACTTTTATATTTTGTCTAACATTTACTTCAAGAGATATACTTGATCAAGTTTATTTATATTTAATGAGTAATACTTATAAAACATTTTTAAAATATTCAAACATTTCTAAAACGTATCGGGCCAAATACACTTTCTTTTTTTTGCCAAATACAAACATTTCTACGATCACACTTATAAAATATTTCTAAATTCTTCAAACATTTTCTAAAATATATCGGACCAAATGCAAAATATTTTTTTTTCGAATACAAACATTTTTAAGATCTACAGATATACTGTGCCAGGGTCACGTATTGCGCGACCAGACATCACTAGTATATATATACACGAGAAATGAACTTTGCATAGAGAAAAACTTATTGGAGTATATTATTGACGTTATATCTTCGTTGCCTTTCATACTCGCAGTTTAACACATCTTGGCGAACTATATATCAAGTAGTATCAAATTAATTAACATCCAATGATTGTTTGGCTTTGTATTAAAATTAAAAATTTAAATTGAACACCTCATTTTAATTTAAGATGGAGAGTGTATCCTTTTACAAAGTATTCCATCTATTGTTCTTGATCCAAATTTTCCAAATAATATATGAAGCATAAGTAAATCAATATAAACAAAACAAATATCGCCAACGACATTATCAACGTTTAAACAAGGAAAATGAAAAATTGTAGTTACTATTTTCATCTTTTTTCTTCTTTCTTTTTTACATATCAAGCAAGAGATTTATGGGCTTCTTAATTATTCGAGAAAATTATTGTTTGATAGACCCGAAATGAATTATAAAAAAAAAAAAAGCCCGTGTGAAACAGCTCTGATTCTAATCAGTTTACCAGGAATTTTGTCAAAACCTTCTAGTGCGTCAACATTTGGAAATCAAAGAAATGAGGTCCAGCTTCTAGAATCTGATTTGCTTGCTAATGACGACAATAACCTATGAGAAGTAGTTTTATTTTATATAGTCAGTCATTGAGCAACTATTGTCAGTCAACTAGATGAGCACATGTGTTTTAGGGATTGCCGCTGGGGCTTTCCATAATCCTTATAGTTGTTAGTTATCGTTAAATGTTTACCAGTTGAAAAATCATACAGATTTCAAGATCGTAGAATTAATTGCACAAACAGTGATACTCCCTCCATTTCAAAATAAGTGTCATTCTAGAGTTTTCACACAGTTTAAGAAAACATTAAATATAGTAGTTAAATTACTAGAATATCCTCAACCAACCCCATTAAAATAAATGCTCACCAATAATATTATTTCTTTTGAGGTTATGTTTAGAAATTTTTGAGAAAAAATACATTGAAATCTGAAAACGACACTTATTTTAAAACTTTTTCATTTTGCTAAAACGACACTTATTTTGGAATGGAGAGAGTAACACTTTAACAAAATGATCAGTCAAACTAAATTAAAAAAAAAACGAAAAAGAAAATTATCAGTCAAACTTTTCTCTTCCTAAATAAAGGTTACATATGTGTGGTGACGTCAACCATGAGGTAAACATAACCTTGATGGCCAAAGTGAATAGATTGGCCCAATGTAAACATCCAAACAATTTGTCCATTCTAACTTCGTTTGTCAATTTTTTCCCTTCCACATTCACGCAACCAAACATATATGTACATCACGACCATAAAGACTTTCAACCTAAATTCTTTCTTTTGAAAAAAGGAGATAAAAAAAAAAAATCAACTTGGTATTTTAATATTAACATTCCCCGTTTCTAAAACGTCATATATGATATAGTGAATTACATTATTAACAACTGCATCCACCATAGAAAGATGACAATCAGATTCGATCCATGATCGTCACCCTTAGGTGATAGAGTATGTAATTAAGGAAACCGAATCAAGGTACATGGATACTGCAGCCAGTTCTAGCAGCCAGCTTTTTTTGTCGATCCTCACACTCGACCTTCTCCTCCATCCGTTGACTCTTCCTGGTACATGGATACTGCTTGTGATAATACTATACTGGCTCTACTAGTGTTGTCATCGGGAGTGGTCATGTTTTATCAATCAAATCTGTAGGACAACTTTCTTGTTCTTATTTTAAATTTCCTCATGTTTACTGTGTTCCCTCTATTACAAAAAATCTTATCTCTGTTCGTCAATTTACTACTGAAAATCAATGTTCTATTGAATTTGACTCTTTTGGTTTTTTTGTGAAAGATCTTTGGATGAGAACCCCTCGTCTAAGTTGCAATAGTACCGGTTCTCTTTACTCCTTTCCCTCAACCCTACTTCATCAATCTCTTGCACCATCCTCATGTCCGGCGCTTGCTGCTTCTGTTTCCTCTCCTGTGTGGTATCAACGTCTTGGTCTACCGGAATCCTTCTGTTCTGTCAAGTTTAGTGTTTACTCGAAGCCTTCCTGGGTCAATGACTTCTTCAAATAAGCTTCACCTATGTCAAGCATGTCAAATTGGCAAGTATCATAAACTTCCTTTCTAGCCATCTTCCTCTGTTACTTTTAGTGCTTTTGATATTCTTCACATTAATATATGGACTTCTCTTTATCTTTCTTTTAGTGGTTTTAAATTTTTTGTATTATTCCTAGATGATTTTACTCACTATTTGTGGGTATATACTCTTAAACATAAATCCGAAGTTCCTCATAAATTTGTTGAATTTTATACTCTTGTTCAAAATCAATTTAATGTTTTTATCAAAATTTTTCAGTCGGATGGTGCTGCTGAATATGTTCGCTCTCATTCCCTTCAAACATTTCTAAAATCTAAGGGCATTCAAATGTGCATTTGTTGTCCATATACCCCTCAGCAAAATGGCAAGGTTGAACGTATGAATCAAACCTTGCTTAATATGGTCTGTACACTTCTTCATCAAGCCAAATTATCAAATGAGTTCTATGTTGAAGCCTTAAACACTAGTGTTTACTTCTTAAATCGGTTGCCTACCAAATCAACCACCGGTGTTGTTCCTTTCTATCTTTTGTTTGGTCGTCAACCTGGCTATGGTATGTTACGGTTGTTTGGTTGCTCTTGTTTTCCAAATCTATCTCGCTTAGCATCTCATAAGTTTAGTCCTCGCTCAATTCTCTGTGTCTTCCTGGGTTATCCGGATTCTCTGTCTCCCGCAAAATCTATATCTCTCGTCATGTTACCTTTGATGAAACTTCCTTTCCCTATCCCACACTTTCATCTTCGAATCAGCCTCTACAAAAATCGAACTCCACATTTAAACATCCCTCCTTTCTTATTCCTCGGTCACTTCCACCTTTGGTCACTTCCTCTTCAACTCAAGCTCCACCTTTAGGCTCATCTTTCCTTCCAAGCAAACTTCCTATTTCAGATTCTTCAATCTTTGCCACTCAAGTTTCCCCTCATACTAAAACTTCAGCTCCTATATCCTCCGTTGCTACCTCACATCCTATGGTCACCCGCACTCGGGATGGCACAGGAAAATCCAAACAGATCCCTCACTGTTGAATCTGAGTACCGCGCAGTTGCTACTACCTTAGCTGAAATTGTTTGGTTAGAAAATCTTTTATCTGACCTTCACATCAACCTTCCCAGATCTTCCGTTATTCTGTGTCATAATATATTTGCCACCTACCTTGCCGTTAATCCTGTTAATCATGCCAGAACAAAGCATATTGAGTTGGATATCTATTTTGTTCATGAAAGAGTTGCTGCTGGTCTTCTTGTCGTTCGTCATATCCCAACACAATCTCAACTTGCAGATATCTTCACCAAGTCATTAGCTAAAGATAAATTCTATTTGTTTCGAACCAATCTAGGCATGATTCCTCATCCTGCTACGATTGCGGGAGATGATAGAGTATGTAATTAAGGAAATCGAATTAGGATTTTCGGAATAGTCAGCTAGGGTCTTATGTATCCTTGTATATGTATATCTCATTATACAACCAGTAATACACACAGAAATATAATTCTTTCATTAGGTGGATACGTAGAGTATCAACTTTTAGAACATTGATAAAATGTCACCGAAATGTAATCTACAAAATCTTAGAACTCAATCTTTAGATACTTTATGAATGTAATGTCGATATAAAATTCTGCCATACAAAGAAAAAAAATAAACAAAATAAACAAAATACTCAATACCTAATAGTATATCTTTTAAAAAATGAATTATATAAAAGGTGTTTGTCGTTTCATATATTCTACGTTAATCGCTGAAATGTTTTGCTACATCAAGTCTATCTGTTTACCCCTAAGATAGTCTATAGATAGTCTATAAATGATCAGCTCACGATATACAATATATACAAAATTAGATTAAGATTTTTAAAAAATAAAAAATGAAATAGATGTTCAATCATCTGATTATATATAGAACAAAGGTGAAAACCTTTAAAAATCGATCATGCAACCGATTGATTACTGAATACAAAGTAACTCTTAGTCTTAAATACTCCTTTTGATCCAAGAATAAAAGTTATAGTTATTGAATTAAGGAAGCATAATAAACACTACTCTTATTTTAAGACCAAAGAAGTGATGATTTGCCAGATTTGAAGATATACTAGGGAAGGGGGCTGCACATTGTGCAGCGAAAGGGAGTGGTAGCCCAATATTTTTTCCATATTAATAAATAGGAAAATTTTAATTAGTGAAAATAGTAGTTTATAAATTATGCGAAGTCTTTTTTTTTTTTTTGAGGGGAACAAATGTTTTATTAATAAATTATGTGAAGTCCTTAGTAAAAAGACGTTAATACAAAATACAACTATTTTTACACGGGTATAAGTTAATGATTGAGATAATAAGATACAATATTGTTTGTAATAAGATACAATATAGTTTGCTATGATTATGATAATAAGATACAACGACATGTGTTCATTCAATACCGGGTATAGATCAACTTTTCCTTTCTTCCAAGTTTTTCCTCAATGTTCCGTTCATTAGATTTCGCAAACCAACACCAATAAAACTTGGAATACTTGAAGCAATCTTTTCCCTCGCTTGTTACCTCCTTTGATCATAATCATAGTAAAATTCAATAGCCGGCACAATTGAACAATACATCATGTTAATTCAATGTCTTCCCAGTGAGGCTATGAAGCCAGCAAAATTCATCATCAAATTAAAACCATCACTGTTACTGAAAAGCTTCTCAAACAATCTGTTAAACAGAATACTTGGCTGATTACCACATCATAACAATACTTTATTTGGTTGCTTCTTGATTTTTTCCAAAGAAGGGGATTTGTCCAACTCAACTGGAAAGATCCTTTTAACTGATACACCATAACTCTACAAAATAAAGCCAAATGTTAATAATGTCGTATTCTATGATTTATTCTGAAATTTTGAGGCCTCTGTTAGCACATAATAGCACATGAATGCAAAACCATTGCCAGATTGCGGCAGATTTTCAATGCTCGCACTGCTTTTCGGCAAGGATGGAAACTCCTAAGTAAGTACATAACAAGCTTAAGGACACAAAAGTTGCAGATAACACATTCTAAATACTTGTCATTACTCTGAATTTGTAGTAGGTGTTTCTAATCGTTTTAATGTATCAAAAGTTTGATTTTAATTAGAAACAATATGGACAACATGGGTTTTTCATATAACGTTGAACCCTGCGGGTGATCTGCTAAGAACAACAGCCAAGTTAGACTCCACATGTTATTTGAAAAGTAACAAACAGTAGTAAACTATTCGATGCAGTCTTCTTCAATCCAAATTTCAAAATGAAGTCAGCCAAAATAATTACGAAAAGTCAAAAAGAGAGTGTACAAACAACTTCAATTGTGGATGAATGCGTGTACTAATCAAATCAACTCTTGAGAAATTACAAAAAATCCAAAAATCATCCATTGGAAAGATGTGCATGCACGTACTAAACAAATTAAATCAACTCCAATATAACATCTAATTTATTGTAGAAATGCCAATTGCTAATCAGAAATCAAAGGTTGACCTCAAAATCTCACCTTTTGGGCTTACCAAATCAGAAAATACACAGAACTCAATCAAAATTTTCAGAAGCAAAGTAGCAACTGAGAAATTGCTAATCATTTACCACAGAGTATTACAAAGTAGCAATAAGAAATTGCTACTTTCAGAAGCAAAATTTTCAGAAATTGCTAATCAGAAAATGCTCAGAAATCAATCAAAATTTTCAGAAGTAAAGTAGTAACTGAGAAATTGCTAATCACTTACCATAGAGAAATTACTAATCACTTACCAAATTTTCACCAAACAGAAAACATAAGGGAATCTCAGAAGCGGCTTGTAAAGTCTCAAATTCTTGCAAAAAGTGCAATGTTACAAACACCTCTGGAGTGAAGCTCTCAATTGGCAAGCGGAGCCATCTCCCAAATGCAAGCAAAGATCTGTTGCTCTCATTTTCAGCAGGGTCGGGGAGAAATGGGCATAAAGAAAGAAATTTTTGTCACTATATATATATATATATATATATATATATATATATATATATATATATATATATGCAAAAGCAAGAATTTATCACTCAATTGGATAGTTGCAGTAGCCACACAAAGCTATACATTAGCTTCCTTAACCTCAAATAATCAACAGATAAATTGGCAAATTCTTAAATACATAACCACTCTCCCTCTAGTTTTTTTTTTCAACAGCTTTGGGGAAAAATTCATCTGTGCCTAACATCAAACACCTAACATGCAACCAAAATACATGATACTTTTGTAAAATCTAAGCTACAAAAACCAAACAAAAAGAGACTTTAAAAACAACAAAAAAAAAAAAAAAAACGAATGCATAAGGACATTTTCTTATCTCTTACACTCAAGACAAGTTAAAAGACAATGAATGTTGTAATCCAGGTCCCCCAATTCATTCAAAATTGGAAAATCGAATCAAAATTGGAAACCCCCAAATTAGTGAAGTCAACTAATCCTGATTGATTTTCAACCCATTGATCGACTTGCTATGCAGCCACTTATGTAGATTTAAAGGGACAATTTGCTACCACATAAGTCTGCAGAAATACAAACCTAAATTTAGGGCAATTTTCTTCTAGGAATAATTCCTGCGCCGCTTTTTTTTTTTTCCGGGGAATTGTTGCCGTGCTGCAAAAAATTCAACGAAGGAAACCGGAGTTGGTCGTGAGAATTTGATGACCAAAACAAGTTTTCTCCGGGTGAAAAATTTGGGGCCACACAAGTTTGGAGGAAATACGAACCTCGATTCGGGGCAATTTTTCTCCCGGTGAAAAATTCTTGCGCCGCCTTTTTGCGAGAAATCGTTGCCTACTGCAATAAATTGAATAACGGGAAGCTAGAGTGTTTTGGGGAGGGATAAATTTGCTACGCTGCTGCAAAAAAACCGAATGAAAGAGGCAGACGAGAAGCCAAGATTTGCACCGGTGGAAAGCTGAAAGGGACTCTCTGCAAGAAGAAAACGGAAAGGGAGAACAGAATGACGAGAATGGAGAAGACAAAGGTGAAACCGGGAAAATAGGCTTTAGTCAATTTGTGGAATCCAATAGACGTCACACATGTGTAGGGGAGTGACCGGCCACCGTACCTAAACAGGTGCATGTCCGGTCATAAACTCCCCCTTTATATACTTTAGATAACGAGCTTATATGAAAATTTTAACTGAACCATAAAAAATGATCGGGTTCATGGTAAGTCTATCTCGATTACAGAGCTTCACGTGAGTCTTGATACATAGGGATAAGTTATGAATGCAAAGATGATATGTTCAACAAATTAAGGGTTCAGAAGAACCAATCAATCCCATCCAAAGGATCAAAATTGAGGAGAGAAAAATATTATTACTCTCTCCGTCTCAAAAACTAGTCTTTCTTTAGTTTTCAAATTTGTACTAAAATTTGTACTAAAATTAGTACAAATTTCAAAACTCAATGTGGACTTTTTTGGAAGAGGTAGTAATTGAAATGGATAGGAGCATATGTGTAGTTGAAGGTCTACTCGGATAATGCAGAAGCAAATTGGCCTAAATCTTAAGAGATGACCAACCTAGCTTCAAAGAAGCTAACATCACAATTAAGTTGGACAATATAATGACATGCTATATAACCCATCTTGTACCTTAGTTCAGTGTAAAGAGTCACTGGTTGATGGATCTTAGTTGCAAGACCCGCAGCTTCCCGGAAAACAGTTGGAAGGAGACAGAAAAGAAGATGATGATAGTGTGGTTTTAATGTTTTATCAATGAAATAAAACTAATTAACTTCCTCAAATAATCCGGACCTCCGCTACAAACAGATACTATCGTGCAAGCCAGTAGGTTTCAGAGTAGCACAGTCGAACACAATATGTGGATGAATAGAAGCAAATGATATTGAATTTGAAATTACAAGAGTCAGAAATTCATGTGCGCAGCAATTCATGAATTTGAAATCAACACCTAGAATTTCACGCAGAAAAAAGAAAGAGTCGAGAAGCAAAGTTGATAAGGGATACATCACACACATGCAGCCCTTAATTCCATTCTCAGGGAACACAGTGACCGAGTATAACAATTGGCTGGGGTTCAGAGAAGAAGGGTTTGATTTTAGGAAAAAGAGGTGACCTGAATAAACAAGAGGTTTATCAAGGAGTTTCAAAAGTTCAGTGAGACTGAATCAATTTAATCAGGTTTCTAAATAATTTTTCCTATTTCCGAAATGACTTGCTTAAGAAGATCAAGATCATTATGCTAACCACGCCAATAAGTTACAAACGCATTTTTTACCTGGTTAAAATGAAACGATGTTGTCCTAATGACAATGCTTCAAATATTTTGGAAGGGTTAGCCGGAAAATATACGGAATCAGGCGACATAATATAAAGCCAACTGTGAGATTTAATTTACAGAGACTTCCCTCATTTAAAATGATAGGATCTCCATTAATAATGGGTAATTGGTGATATGCAAAACAAACCACAAAGTGAAGCTTATGTAGGGTTAATCATTTAATCACGAGACGAGGAAAGAGCTAGGGAACTCTTAAGTTATTAAGACACAGATTTAACTTTCAAATGCACATAGAGAAGGAAAAAAACGCAAGTGAAAATCAGTTTAAGTGTTAATACATTGGAGCAGCTGGATATCCCACCAAACACATCTCTTCCCTATCCATGGAGTGTGCAAACAAACATTCACACAAACAGAAACAAGTGAAAAACAGGCCATCACAGAACGTCATAAAAATGAGAAGGGCAGCCTCTAGCTTAAGACAGCAATAACACTACTCTTCCAGCCAGTAAGTGCTGTCTCAAAGCAGGCACATGGAAGCTCCACAAGTGAAATCATTAGAAGAGTTTCTACTACTAGTAATGATATCATAAACCAAATTTGTCAAAGACACTAAGTAAAGTATGTTAGTAATGGAGGGGCACAACCTCAGCGAAGTCCAAATATCTCTTCAGGAGGATCATAAATACTTCTATCAGGAAAGATTTCTTCAAAATCTTGCTTAACTCTATTCCTCAATAAGGGATGTGGTAGAAGACCTTTCAACAGAACCCTAAAAGGCAACTCTTCCGGTGGTTCTGGACACTTCTTCATGTCTTCATAAATGTTCATTGCATCTGCAGGTGATCCATATCTCAAGAAACCTCGAATTACTTCAGTGTATGTCTGGCAATCGGGAAAGAGATCTTCCTTTCTCATGCTTTCCCACAACTCCATTGCTTCTTCCATCTTTCTGCTTCTAGCTAAAGTGACAATCAAATCCTTATAGAGATAGACATCAGGTTTGTACCAGTCTTGCTTCTGAATTTCTTTGAATATCTGAATAAGGAACGATGCAAATTGACACCGCAACAGTTATAACCTATTCTAAGAAATGCTAATGAAGTCAAATTTGATATAAAAAATCATGTTGTAAAATTTGTCTCCGTTCTGCACATGTATGTACACACACAAGTTGCCACAAGCACCACAGAGGGATAGGAAACATATCGGTTAAAGCAGATACAATAGATTAAGATTTCCAATTCATGTAAAACCGGATGCATGATGCTGCAGTATTTCAAACTTCTTTTAGAAGTACAGTATTATCTCAGACATGTTTTACATGCA
This sequence comes from Oldenlandia corymbosa var. corymbosa, assembly GCA_949775105.1. Taxonomy (NCBI): domain Eukaryota; kingdom Viridiplantae; phylum Streptophyta; class Magnoliopsida; order Gentianales; family Rubiaceae; genus Oldenlandia; species Oldenlandia corymbosa. The sequence continues at coordinate 19,054,323 of OX459118.1, read as the reverse complement.
AAGTCATTTTTGGCAACAAGTTTGCACTTCTCTATTTTTTTTGTACAGTAACATGAATATACTAATAAAAACTTATAATTCACATACTGGATTAAACTAAGTTGTTCTCACGAAAATTAGCTTTTTAACAATCGTTTCGCATGTTTCCCAAACAACAAACTCCATCGAACTACCAAAGCAGATCATTCATATCTTTCAGCATTTGAAAAACACAAATTTCCTTCCCACCATCTGACACATCACAGATCTCAACAGACGCCAAACCAAATGCAAATCCTTTCTTACGTCCCCTTTTCTAGGAGCTTAAGGCCAGAATGTTCAGCCATCAATCCTTACTAAAAAATCGGTTCATTCCAAGAAGAAATGGTACTTTATCAAAATACGGAATAACCCAGATAGAAGGACCTATGCTGCCTAACAACTTAGCTCCTCATTAGCAAGGATACATTCGCCACAGAGCCTAACAGCTGATTACAATGGAAAAGAATTCACCATAAAATTTTGAAATGGAAGTTCTCCAATGCCTAAGAAACTGCCCAATTTCGTTTGTGGGCTGCATCACCCGCTAAGAAACGATTAACCCAAAGGCTGTACTACCCAGCATTAACCCAAAGGCTTGCCATCATAAACCATCAAAGTATGAACGATTAAATGACTCTGCTAATACTTGTACTACACATTAATACTAACCCTTGCACATAATTCAGATTACGGTACGATGATACCAAACCGATGAAACAAAAGGGGAAAGAATTGCACCTTGGTAGCAAGAGAAACCTCCTGCTGGCGTTCAAGTTCATTGAGAACAGCGATCATGTCCAGCTTAAGAAGCCTATGGACGTGGGTTTTCACGAATTTCTCGAGCTTTTCACTATTGTCCTTGAATCTCTTCAAGCCCTGTATCACAAATAAAGCTTCTTTACCGATCATTTTCTTCCCTCTCCAGAGAGGCCCTCTTGGTCTCCCGTCATGGTAGAACCGAATTGACGACTGCCCCACCAGTTGAAAATATTGACGGGGCGGCGCAACCTGCAACGGCGGCGGCTGCGGTGGAGGCGGGAGGGAGAAATGAAGAGGAGAAGCCAAGTAACTCAGGAGCGGCGCTGAAAGGGTTCTGGACCTGTAAAACACTGCCGCCATGGCCAGTTTAGAGAGGGCCATGACTGTGTGAATTGATGGAGAAAAAATGGCCGAGTTGGATTTCTAGTTTCCGTCAGCCATTTCTGGAGCAAAATGTCTGTTCTTCTCCCAAAATTGACATTCTAATCCCTATAGTTTTAATAAAAATCTATTTAGCTCCCTTTGTTTATTAGAAAATGGCTTCATTGAGCTCTGAGTGAGTGGCTGACCGGCTGTGACCAAATGAAATAGCAGCATGTACATTTTTCTCCACTTAGGTTTCTTAGAATTATCATTTTGAACACTATAATTTTGTGGAATACTATCACTACACCTAGGAATTAACAAGAAGGAATTTGATGTAATTGTTATTTTTAGCGGATCTGATTGTTTAGAAAAGGTTGGTTACGTGACATTATCCTTTTGTGATTGAAATGATCAATTTTCTTCATCTGAGTTGGAGAATGGCTATTGTTCATTGGAGATTGAGATAATGGTGATTGGTGTTGTATAAGGCTCATATGAAATCAAAATCAATCATATCAGATATCAGAAGGATGTTGCAGAGAGAGAGAGAGAGAGAGAGAGAGAGAAATTGTGTGTAAAATCAGTATAAATAAATCTCAGGAGGGTTAGTTTGAGAGAGGATAAAGATGAAAGGTTAGAGAGTATCCAAAAAGCTAGCTTTTTACATTGGGACTAGTCGCATTATGCTTTACAGAAGATATCCAAGTCATGAGAGAAATGAAGGTAAAATCTCATATACATGACGCAACTACACACTACACGCCCTTGTATAGGCAAGGGATTATTACATGTAGACGTCGCTCCAGCGAACAATGAACAAAGGCAAGGTTATTGCATGCTAAAAGTTGCTCCAGTGAACTATGTACAAGATGTCTTGATCCTTGGCTGTATACAACATCCTCATCTGATGCTAATACCACATCTTGGCACCAACTCAGCCTCCTGACGACTATGTAATGTAATGCACAAACTTAACTTATCAGGTTCAAGAAAGGGAAGGTATTGAGTACTTTTTGGATGACCTGTTGGGCAAATATGTGGTACTGCACATATACAAGGCCCGTCTTCAGAGAAAAGAAGGGACAGAGTACAGAAAACCAGTGAAATAGAAGGCTTGTCGACGAGTTATAGCTGGATGAGGCAAGTGCTGGTTCCCTCTCCAAACAAGTTAAACCAATTCATACCCTTGTCTCCTCCACAGCTGACACCGATCTCTGTGAAATATAGTCCAATCATGTCATGATTCTTCTTTTTCTTTTACGAGTCCTTTCTGATGAAACAAAGAATCAGGCTTTCTTCTTCATCCCATTTTCATCAATCAAAGACAGTTCGAACTCCTGAGATAAGATCATAAATCTTGTCATTGCAAAGGGAGAAAGTGCACGGGATTTCAACCTTCTCATGCAATGTCAATGTTTTGCAAATTGCAGTTCATGTCTTTCCTTATAATTTTATGGTAAAAAGTTTACTCTCAGCAGCTTCTAGTGTGAGTCAGAGGGTCATAGTCATATGCATCACCAGCCTTGACGAAGCGTCCCTTTACACGCTTTCTAACATCAGCTCTTGCCTTCCGAGAAGCATACCGTACTTTCTTCTCAAATCTGAAACAGAATCAAATTTCAGATCATCAATAACGGAAGCATATTTTATTTTCGATGGGAAGTAGGGTCAGTTTACTATAAGGAGACACACACAAATACACAAGCTCACTATTGGATAGAGCAATGCAGAGTACACAATAGAAACATGCGACCCAATTTAACGAGACTGCCTCTATGTCATACAAAGGTCAAGCGAAGAACAAAAGAAACCCCGACAGAGGAAAAGAATCTTACTTGCGTGTCTTTTTCTTTTCTTTATAACGCATTACAGCACTACTCCTGCTACTGGAAGGAAGTGAACTGTCAGGACATGGAGGATACCAAGGAGGTTCACCCATGAGAAGCAATGAAGAGGCACCGCAATCCTGATAATCGCCGGCATTACTCTCCCCAGTTAGACCAGAAAATGAGAGACTAGAGTGAGCTTGCCTTGCAAAACATACGGTTGGTTCTGTCTTACAGCTCATCATGGAGTCTCCCGAGGCAGCAGTGCTGCATGCAGGCTGTACGCCCTTAGCACATCCAGTTGATCCCTGGTGATGTTTGAAAACCACAGCAAATTAACATATTAGAAAAAGAAAAGAAAAAGCTAGCATTTCTCTAGATTAATGTGATAAAAAATAGAACCAGCAACCATATTGTCAGAGCTGGAGATATACTGACGGCTTCAAATGTCAGCAGTACATATGATCAAATAAAAGCAATATTTTGTGTAGAGGAAAGCAGAGATCACTCTTATAATGTAAGAGATGATGTTTGAATGACACTCCAAAATATCTAGAACCTCATTATTGTAAATGAATTTGTCAGGAAAAAAAAAAAAAAAAAGGAAGAGCAAGAAGATGATAACCTGAAAAAATGATGACATAGAGATGAAAATCAATGAAATAACACAATCTGGACAGGTGGAAAAAGGTGATGTTGGCAAGAAAAGACAGCTATACCCCTCAAAAAACCTTAAAACAATGATTCATCAAATGTTTAGAGGAAAGCTTCTTTAATGATGGTCGGTAGTACCTAGCAGATACAAGGTCATTATTTCATAAGAACTATCCCGAACGAGATTCCAACTATAACCTTTAAAGAGACAAATATTGGGTGTCAAAACTACTAGCCGAAAATAATATCTTTCACGACCCTTACGAAATATGAATTATCTTCCTTTATCGGCTGATATACTACATTAGGTTCTATGCACAAAGGGTACTTCAGAAAATTGAAGAGACAAAACCTCAGTAACGTGTGCATCCTGGCCGTTAGAATCAGCACCAGATATCTCCATCCCAAAAATATCATCAATACCATCATTTCCAAAAAGCTTTCCTGAGCTATCAAAAGCATCTCCAAAAATCTCATTGTAGTTTTCAATACTTAAGTCAACTTCATCCATGTTGAAACTCTCATAAAAGCTATCATCTTCACACAACGTTGGTCCTTTTGCTCCAGAAAAAGACACCTGCACATAAGAGAGGATATTTGAGTTGGATTTGCTTCTATACTCTGACAAAAGTACATCTCTATGAAATATTTTCTTCTAGAACAACTGTTTTATTTATATAATATCCCAGTTCGCAGACAGATAAATATTGCGTGCTATCACTTTCCTCCACGCGAATGCACTCTTCCTGAGATAAAAAACTACCTGATTCTAGATTGAGCTATCTCACCTCAGAAGCTCACACGAGATTGACAATCTGGTGCTTAATCATTAGCATAGTAACTCCCACACACATACACACGCGCGCGCACATGCAAAAACACACATAAACAGCCATAACCACCAAACATCACAAAGTATACAGAAAAGTGTATTAAAAATGGTTATCAACGCTCAATTTTCCTTTTCCAGTGAACGTTAAGTGTATTGATCAAACTCACTCCAACTCACTCTACACCAAGTAGTCCCCAGTCTTTATTACAACGCAACAGAAACAGAACACAACCACAATCATACACATATTTCAGACCAATGAAAAGATTTCCTACAGGAAACCACAGCCAGATAAAAGACGTCAAAAACCACTGGTTATCTATGTTCAAAAACCATCTAAAATCACTGCTAATTTTCTTACATTTTCATTCTCCTGCATTGGGCATCAAATATCAAGGATTAACAAAAAATTAAACAGGAAATATGAAGTATCAACAACCACATCAGCACAGTATTGCTCTGTAATGACTAAAAACTACCGTGAGTCATTAAAACACCCAATTTCATCAGGCATCTGCTTTTACACAGTCTCCTCTTCTGTTATCCTTATTTTAAAAATCAAACCAGAAAATTAGCAAACTGGGCGCTTAGTGTTACCTTTTGTTCCTGAACCATTATCCAAACTTCGGAATGGTAGCAATAACGAAATGATTTTAACGTAAAAAATTTGAAACTGAAGAAAGAATGATTACGTAGATAGAACAAAAGGGACCTGAAGTACTGAATATATGACATGCGGATAAAACATTTAGGACCAAAGCCTGTCCCCAACCCAAAAGAACCACCACATCTTCCTGTTTAATTAAAAGATTTGCAGAGTTAGATATCCCCAAACAAAAAAAGATACAGTATCACAAGGACAAGAAATAGACATTATTTTGTTTTTTGGAAGACTTAATAGTCTATTGGTCCTTCGATCAGATGGGAAAGCAGCAGGCAAACAAACTTAGGGATCATGCTCCTAAGAGTATAACTAGTTTTAAACGTTCAAATGAATGTCGTAAGGATACGTAAACTCACCCTCTTATTTCCTCACAGAACCCCTCTTAATGACCTCAAACTATATGGAACCAACACCAACTATGCCAAAAGAGATACAAAAGTCATAAAATACTTGTCCTTTAACCCATTAGAGTCTTACCATTGGCGAAGGAACATAAGTTGATCCAGCAGGCTCATGTGCAGAATGCAACTTGATGTCATTTGAGACGATTAATGATCCATCACGAATACGCTCCTTGTGGTTATCATCCCCGGGACATTCATTAATGCTCATTGAACCCATCACTACCTCCTGTGCAGGATCACCTGCAGAAGGAATCTCCAAGAAGAATGACCAGATTGTTTGCAGTTCTGCAGCCGAAGGGCAACCAGAGTAACAATTTACGGCTTGCCTCTTATGGGTGGAACCAGAGGTGGAACCTGAGGAGGAACCTCCGTGCCCCTTCCAATCACAATTTGGACAAAGGGATATCTTCTCCTCGATACATCGAACAAATGCTGGTTGTGAATTACATCTTTCACAAACAAGCGTCCTAGAATGACGTCGCGAAAGCGCATTTGCAGAATGGACATTCCGGTCACACGATAAGCACAGTGAAGCAGCATCGGACCGGCAATATACTACAGATCTCTGCTCCGCACAAAAATCGCACATAAACCCCATTACTACCTAAGTTTCCAGTTAGCTGCACCACCTCTATAATAGAATGACTTGCTATTGAATATAACAAATGAATACAGATGAGTAACAAAGAGAGCTGAGGCAAGAAAGCACAGTCTTGCACTACAGTAATCCAAGCTTAAATAATCTGCAATAATAATGAGACTAAGTCAGGAAAAGGATGGCTATGATCAATGAATTACAACTCTATACATTACATAGATATGGTCAAGGACTCAAGGATACTAATTGTTTGTTGACAAAAATCACACTATAACGGCAGATCCTGACTTAATCTAAAAAAGAAAAGGCCACTTTTACACTACTTAATTTAAACTGAAGCAAGTCTCAAAAACATTATCAAATCAAAAAAAGAAAAGAAAAATAAGAGATGCTAAAAGAATCGCAATTAAACCATATCTCTTAGCAAAAAAGGGAGGCAAGGTGCTCCAAGAGATTGGAGAATCAAGAATCCCTAAAGTAGAGAATTTCAGACAACTTCCTCCCATTTGCAGTCAATCTTAGAATATCCAAAAGCAAAATAGTTATTTCCGAAAAAAAGAACTGAAGGGGTAACAACTCGATTTAACCAGTGAAAAAGTCAATTCTAAACCATAAAAAGGGTAAAAACACAAAGAAGAACATCGGCCGACCAATAGTAGATATGATTCATCTATGAATTGAAGCAGTAAAAAATCAGCGAATCCAACTTAAAAATCAGCCAAAACTTGGAACAAAAAATAACCACACATATACATAGAAAGCAAGATAAGAAATGTACGGATGGAGAAGATAACACAGCTCAAGCAGCAAACTTCATTTCATCAAACACAAAACAATCATCAAAGCAATACAAAACAATCCCAAATCAGGAAAGTAAAAGAAACCCACATCAAAACAAAAAGGGGAAGAAATGAAAATCTCAAAATAACTACCTTACCTAATTTAACAGTAAAGGTAGGCAATTTACAGAGTACAAGAAAGGGGTTTTAAAGTACACACAAAAAACAGGAAGCCCTTTCTCTCTTCTCCTGCAGCTTTCTCACTCTGCAAACCAGGAAGAAATATCCACACAAGGAAAAGATCGACCTTTCCAGAAATCTATGTATACATCACTGTGTGAGTGTGTGTGTGTGTGTGTTTTTTTTTTTTTTTTTTTTTGGATTTTCGAAGGCCTTTTTTTTCACACTGGCTCTCTTTTTGTTGGGCAGTGTTGAAGTTTTCTGACAATGTGGATTAAAATATCAATAAAAGTGATAAAAAGTGCAAGAGAGAGATAACAAGGGGGTGTTGGAGGTGGGACCCTGTCCCTATCATGAAAAGGAAAAGTTGGGCACCCTCTCTTTTATTAATTTTCTTCTGTAATTAGTGTTTGGGTCCCTCCTCAACTCAAAAAGGCACATTTTTATTATTATTCAATGCAATAACAGAAATAACCACATATTTTTATTTATGAAAATGTTTAGGTAATAAATATAGCCGGTATTTAAAAAAACACCCAAACGTTATTTATTACTCTTCCGCCCCCGTAAAAAAAATTTCCATTATGAAGAATTTCCATTATTGAATAAAAAATATATCATGTAAGAATTTTTTATAAAAAAAAAGAAATTTGAAACGTAAAAAGTATATTATTAGAATTCAATTTTCACTTTGTGATTTTGTATTTTCTTAAAAGTTTTTCGTGACACCATGAACACTTTATTGTATATATCATATTCTCGTCGAAAAATAATTTTAAAACACAAATTAACATTAAAATAAGTTCAAATTTATACTTTATAATCAGGAAGAGATAATATAATGTCTGTGTGATTTTTTTTTTCCTTTATTTAATATCTATTGTAATGAAACAGACTAGAGTTTTGATAAGTATGAGCATTTCTTTCAGGCAGAGGCCACATGATGCACAATAAGTTGTGAATTCCAGACAGGCTTGAGAGTTGGGTGAAACTTTTCCATGCATCTCGATTATTGATATTTTAATTAAGGATGGATAGAGATTTTGATCCTGTAGGTGGTGACAAGGCATAGCTCCGGATGAAAGGTATCGGCCAGGTGGTGGTTTGGATTTCGGCCTGGTTTCCTTGCTCGTCTGTTTGCCTGTCTTACCAGGCTAAGATAAGACTCGGCCGTGCCCCAACCCCACGCCAAATTGGTATCGAGCGGTTATGTATTTTTATGTTTACAAAAGATTTGTTTGATTCGAACCTAATTTAAAATGAATAATTTAGAAAGTACTTCAATAAAAATTCGGTTCAAGAGGAATATGATATGCCTCAACAACTTGCTCTTCTTAATAAGTGGTCAATACCAAAGGTACCCACTAATACTTTGTATGAATATGGTATGTTTGATCGATACTTGGTTAAACAGGTAGTTAAAACTACTGAGCAATCAATTGCTTTAAATTCTGATGAAAGGGTTTTACAACTTTTGTCTGCTACAGATATTGAATCTTATAGATCTCATAAAAATTATAAGTTCATGCATATTGGATTGGTGCAAATTGCATTTAAACCTTTAACTTTAGAAGGTTTACTCGAATCTTTTGTTCTTTGCCTTACGTGATGGTAGAAATTTACATTGGAAAAAATCCCTAATGGGCATAATACAGTCCAGCCTAGCTCATGGTCCAGTTTATTTTAATGTTTACCCAAATTTACAGCTATCATTGTCTGATGTTAATATACTCGATGCTTTAACCTTAAATGTGAAATTACATGGTTACAATTATTTACCTGGAAGTGAACTTATTTGTTTACATTACCGTATTTGTTTTAAATTATTAAATACCTTAACACCCAGATGTAAGATTATAAGTAAACCATCCGATGAAACCGTACTAATAGAAACTAATTTTTATAAATCTCAAATTAGTACCCGTAAAACTATAAAATGGGAAGAAATTGAATTTCCGAGTCTTGGCAAATTAATAAAGGAATTAAAGGAAACTCATTAACTCATAATATTACAAGTTGTAATGTTACGAAATTGAGCAATCTGATAATGGTCGATAAGTATTACTTTGATAAACCAAAAATTCCTAAATTACTAAGATCCACTCTCTAAGATCTTTTAAATCTTATATAGATCTAGTCGATTCTCATAAATTTTCGACATCTTCGATTCTGAAATAGATCTAACAAATAGAATAAATCAAGTAAAAATTGATCCATATAATATTGTTCGGTCTGCTGATAGTAAGACATTTGATAAGGATATGCCTTCACCTTCTGAAATGGGTTATCATGGCGAATACTGAAAAATTAGATTTTAGTCCAGGATCTAATATTAGACAAACAATAAGACAAGAATTTCAATCTGAAAAGTGGAAACTTTTCAGAGAATGGTTCTTTTCTACTTATGATATTGAAAATCAAAAACTTATACAAAAGGAATTTTATGAATATGCTTCTTTTCACAATCAAATAATATATTTTGTCCCGTGGTTTATAATCACTTATCTTGATAAATATATTTTCCTCCTCGAAAGAGAATATCATCTTGCAGATGGGAAAACTACAAAAGGAATTTACCCTCCCCAAAAAGAGTTTGTTTTAGCAAATGCAACTCATATAACTTTTCCGCCTTTCAAAATTGGTTGAAAGTGAAGTTTTACCTTCTACTGTTTCTTTAGTAAATAAATTTATTCAGCAAAATAATTATACAAATTTATATGTAAAAATTTTAGGAGAACAAATTAATTCTTTACATGATAAAGTTGACAAATTATTTTCTCTTATCAATAATCTTCAACAAACAGTTAAACCAGTTTTGATTGAAAACAAAAATAAGGATATTAAAATACAAAATTTTATACAACCTCCTCCTATAGTAAAAGATTATAATCTTGAATCTCCACATGTATTAGAAAAATTATTGGAAGAAAAATTTAAAAACCTTAAATTATCTACTTTAGAATTTTCGAGAATATACGAAAGATTTTGATAAAACTCTACGAGATGAAATAAATCGTCTTTCTAATAAATCTAGACATAATAAATTTGCTAATAAACCATATATGAATCATTATTATTACCCTCGACCTTCTCCACAAGATCTTCTTTACGAAGAACACCAAGAAATTACTAATAGTTATAGTAGTCGTTCGTTTATGAATGGAATTGTGACGCGTTCTTGATAGGCAATTATCTAATATGGTGCATAGGATGTTAATGTACTCCTCGGTTGCAAAAGCAAATGGTAATTCGGATCGTGCAATCGCAAAATGATAGTTTGTGGTTTTACTTGGTGTCCTTAAAGGATGGTGGGATAATTATTTAACCGAGAATGATAGACAAAAATTTATAATACAAGAAAATTGAGAATGAAGGAACATCTACACCCATTATGATGGAAGATGCAGTATATACTTTGATAGCATCCATATTAGAACATTTTTCTGGAAAATTTACTAATAATCAAGAAAATATTCGAACATTGTTGAATAATTTTAAGTGTAAAACACTTACTTCTTTTAGATGGTATAAAGATTCATTCTTATCAAGAGTCATGGAATTACCAGAAAGTAATAGCTCTTATTGGAAAGCTAAATTTATAGATGGCTTACCAACTCTGTTTGCTGAACGAATAAGAAAAGTTCTTAGGAGAGATTTTCCTTACATTCCTTATGATGATTATACATATGGTCATCTAATAGGTGTGTGCACACAAGAAGGATTAGCTTTATGTAATGAAATAAAGTTAAATCAACAAATTAAAAGACAACAATTATCAGAACGAAGACAATTAGGTCAGTTCTGTGATCAATTTGCTATGGATATTGGGCGGAAAATAGGGATAAAAGAATGAAGAAGAATAAAATTCCTTATATACCTAAAGGAAAACGACGACGTAAAAGAACAAAAGAACAAAGAGAATTTAGAAAAATTAATAGAAAAATAAAAGAGACATAAAATGTTTCAAATGTGGTCAAAAGGGTCATATTGCCCCTAATTGTAAAAAGATTAATAGAATTAGATTATTAGAAATAGATGAACAACTTAAAGAACAAATATGCAAAGTAATAGAAGAATCGATATCGAGTCCAAATGAAGAAACTAATAGCTCGGAAAATAATATGCTTGAAAATGATGAATATTCATCTAGTTCTTCGGATGAATGTCTTCCATGTCAAAATAATAATAATAATGATTGTTGTAAGGATAATAGCCTTTACAATATTATATCTCAATTTCAAGATTTACAATTTAATATGTTAACAATGATAATGTTTTAGAATTACTAAAACAAATACCGGATCATGATATTCGTGATAAAATAATTAAAATGATAGATGTGTCTCATAAAAAGAAAAGGAAGTTAATAAAAGGATATAGTTTTAAATAATAATCCTTATTCAATGCAGAAATAGAAAAAGAATGAAAAATTACTAAATAAAGAAGAGTCATCTTCTTCGATTATAACTATTGCAGACTTACAAATAGAAGTTCATAATATAAAGAATGAAATAAAATATTTGAAACAAAATAACGAATTATTAGAAAAAGGATTAAAACAATTGAGAATTCACAATCGGTGGAACCTCTATAATTGATCCACAAAGTATTCGAATTTAGCTGAAAATATATCTCGAAGATCATAATTATGAATTCCTAAAAACAATACAAATAATTACATCTCAAAGATGGTATATAAAATTAACTCTAATGATAGATAGGCAATTTGTCTTAAACACATTGCAATGATTGATAGTGGTGCTGATTTGTCTTGTGTTCAAGAAGGGTTAATACCTACGCAATATTTTGAAAAAACCTCGCATGCATTAAAATCCGCATCTAATCATACATTAGATATTTCATATAAATTGCCTAATGCTTTTGTTTGTCAAAATAATATTTGTCTTCCACAAACATTTTTATTAGTAAGAAATATGCCAGGAGTGCCTATTATATTAGGACTTCCATTTTTATGTATGTTATATCCACTTAAAGAAGTTAATTTTCAAGGATTTACAGGAACCTATAAAGATAAATCAATAAATTTCCAGTTTGTCTCAGACCCTATAACAAGGTCTATTAAGTCATTAATAGAAGCTAAAGAAAAACAATTATTTTTCATTAAAAATGAAATTATGAATTTATCAATACCAATTACTGAGTAATACTAAATTACAAGAAAAATAAAACATATTACAATACAATTTCAAGAATCGGTATGTCTGATCACCCAAATGCTTTTGGAATAGAAAGAAACATTTAGTTAATCTCCTTATGAAGATAATTTTAATGAAAAGGATATTCCTACTAAAGCAAGACCATGTCAAATGAATTCTGTATATATGAATTTATGTAAAGAAGAATTACATTCTTTGCTTCAAAAGGGTTTAATAAAACCTTCACAATCTCCTGGTCATGTATCGCATTTTATGTTAATAATGCAATGAAAAGAACGTGGCGTCCCAAGATTAGTAATAAACTATAAGCCACTTAATAAAGTTTTAAAATGGATAAGATATCCTATACCTAATAAAAAGATTTATTATCAAAATTATATAATGCCAACATATTTTCTAAATTCGATTTAAAATCGGATATTGGCGATTCAAATAAATCCTGAGCATACTTATAGAACTGCTTTTAATGTGCCTATAGGACAATTTGAATGGAATGTGATGCCATTCGGATTAAAAATGCTCCTTCGAATTTCGAAAATCATGAATGATATATTTATTCATTATATGGATTTTATAATTGTTTACATTGATGATATCTTAGTATTCTCGATAATATTGAACAACATTTTAAACATCTTAATATATTAAAGGATGTTATTTTACGAAATGGATTAGTAATATCTAAACCAAAGATGCTTTTGTTTCAACATAATATAAGATTTCTTGGTCATCAAATAAGTCAAGGGAAAATAACCCTATTCAACGATCAATTGAATTTTCTTCTAAATTTCGATGTTTTTCTTGAGAAAATTCAACTCCAGAGATTTCTAGGAAGTTTAAATTATATTTCACCATACTATAAGAATTTACAGAAAGATTTAGCAATTCTATATGATTTGCTTAAAAAATCAATTAAATTTGATTGGACAGAAAAGCATACTCAATTAGTTAAGCAAATAAAAGAAAAGGTAAAAACTCTACCATGTTTAACATTAGCAAATCCAAATTGGAAAAAGATAATAGAAACTGATGCTAGTAGCATAGGATTCGGTGGAATCTTGAAACAGATTAACCCTCATGATAATATTGAATATCTTATTAGGTATCATTCTGGAAAATGGACAGAACCTCAAAAGAAATATGCAACTGTTGCACAAGAATTTCTTGCTATTGTAAAATGTGTATTAAAATTCCAAGATGATTTATTTAATCAGTCGTTTGTCATTCACACTGATGCACTTGCTGTTAAACACATGATTTATAAAGATTATAAGCATGATTCTTCAAAGCAAATATATGCTCGATGGCAGGCTAATTTAGCCCCTTTTGATTTTGAAATTTTATATAAAAAAGGTAGTGATAATTCCTTACCTGATTTTTTATCACGTGAATATTTGCAGGATGGAGTGGCCACAAATTGATTATCTTAACCCCCTATCCGTAATACATATTGCGTATAATAAGATTGTTGCTGAATATAGGCATTGTAGAACGGAATATATTTTTGCGAAGCATAGACTAAATCACTTTTACGAGTTCGTAATACAATTCTTGATTGTCTTGATGAATTTACTTCACCACAATGATAATATCTGTTTGAAGACCTTGAATTTGTCTATGACATGATAGAAGACTTCACTGGAAGATTAACTGAAAGTGAAGAAAAGTTGAATTATTGTAAAACCAAATTATCATTAATAATTCTCTAATTTTCAGGATTATGTATCCACCAGATCGAGGACGCGGCCCTTATAGAGGTCGTGGAGGAAGAACAATAAACCCTGTAATACAACATGGGAATAAAAAGCTAATAGCTGCTGAATTTTCAAAATCTCTATCCATCCTTAATTAAAATATCAATAATCGAGATGCATGGAAAAGTTTCACCCAACTCTCAAGCCTGTCTGGAATTCACAACTTATTGTGCATCATGTGGAATTGTGACGCGTGGGGTTGGATGGTATCAGCCGGATGAAAGGTATCAGCCAGGGTGGTGGTTTGGATTTCGGCCTGGTTTCCTTGCTCGTCTGTTTGCCTGGTCTTACCGGCTAAGATAAGCACTGGCCAGGCCCCAACCCCACGCCAAATTGGTATCAGAGCGGTTATGTATTTTTTATGTTTACAAAAGATTTGTTTGATTCAGAACCTAATTTAAAATGAATAATTTAGAAAGTACTTCAATAAAAAATTCAGTTCAAGAGGAATATGATATGCCTCAACAACTTGCTCTTCTTAATAAGTGGTCAATACCAAAGGTACCCACTAATACTTTGTATGAATATGGTATGTTTGATCGATACTTGGTTAAACAGGTAGTTAAAACTACTGAGCAATCAATTGCTTTAAATTCTGATGAAAGGGTTTTACAACTTTTGTCTGCTACAGATATTGAATCTTATAGATCTCATAAAAATTATAAGTTCATGCATATTGGATTGGTGCAAATTGCATTTAAACCTTTAACTTTAGAAGGTTTACCCGAATCTTTTGTTGCCGCCTTACGTGATGGTAGAAATTTACATTGGAAAAAATCCTAATGGGCATAATACGATCCAGCCTAGCTCATGGTCCAGTTTATTTTAATGTTTACCCAAATTTACAGCTATCATTGTCGATGTTAATATACTCGATGCTTTAACCTTAAATGTGAAATTACATGGTTACAATTATTTACCGGAAGTGAACTTATTTGTTTACATTACCGTATTTGTTTTAAATTATTAAATACCTTAACACCCAGATGTAAGATTATAAGTAAACCATCCGATGAAACCGTACTAATAGAAACTAATTTTTATAAATCTCAAATTAGTACCCGTAAAACTATAAAATGGGAAGAAATTGAATTTCCGAGTCTTGGCAAATTAATAAAGGAATTAAAGGAAACTCATTAACTCATAATATTACAAGTTGTAATGTTACGAAATTGAGCAATCGATAATGGTCGATAAGTATTACTTTGATAAACCAAAAATTCCTAAATTACTAAGATCCAGCTCTCTAAGATCTTTTAAATCTTATATAGATCTAGTCGATTCTCATAAATTTTCGACATCTTCGATTCCTGAAATAGATCTAACAAATAGAATAAATCAAGTAAAAATTGATCCATATAATATTGTTCGGTCTGCTGATAGTAAGACATTTGATAAGGATATGCCTTCACCTTCTGAAATGGGTTATCATGGCGAATACTGAAAAATTAGATTTTAGTCCAGGATCTAATATTAGACAAACAATAAGACAAGAATTTCAATCTGAAAAGTGGAAACTTTTCAGAGAATGGTTCTTTTCTACTTATGATATTGAAAATCAAAAACTTATACAAAAGGAATTTTATGAATATGCTTCTTTTCACAATCAAATAATATATTTTGTCCCGTGGTTTATAATCACTTATCTTGATAAATATATTTTCCTCCTCGAAAGAGAATATCATCTTGCAGATGGGAAAACTACAAAAGGAATTTACCCTCCCCAAAAAGAGTTTGTTTTAGCAAATGCAACTCATATAACTTTTTTCCGCCTTTCAAAAATTGGTTGAAAGTGAAGTTTTACCTTCTACTGTTTCTTTAGTAAATAAATTTATTCAGCAAAATAATTATACAAATTTATATGTAAAAATTTTAGGAGAACAAATTAATTCTTTACATGATAAAGTTGACAAATTATTTTCTCTTATCAATAATCTTCAACAAACAGTTAAACCAGTTTTGATTGAAAACAAAAATAAGGATATTAAAATACAAAATTTTATACAACCTCCTCCTATAGTAAAAGATTATAATCTTGAATCTCCACATGTATTAGAAAAATTATTGGAAGAAAAATTTAAAAACCTTAAATTATCTACTTTAGAATTTTCGAGAATATACGAAAGATTTTGATAAAACTCTACGAGATGAAATAAATCGTCTTTCTAATAAATCTAGACATAATAAATTTGCTAATAAACCATATATGAATCATTATTATTACCCTCGACCTTCTCCACAAGATCTTCTTTACGAAGAACACCAAGAAATTACTAATAGTTATAGTAGTCGTTCATTTATGAATGGAATTGTGACGCGTTCTTGATAGGCAATTATCTAATATGGTGCATAGGATGTTAATGTACTCCTCGGTTGCAAAAGCAAATGGTAATTCAGATCGCAATCGCAAAATGATAGTTTGTGGTTTTACTTGGTGTCCTTAAAGGATGGTGGGATAATTATTTAACGAGAATGATAGACAAAAATTTATAATACAGTAAAAATTGAGAATGAAGGAACATCTACACCCATTATGATGGAAGATGCAGTATATACTTTGATAGCATCCATATTAGAACATTTTTCGGAAAATTTACTAATAATCAAGAAAATATTCGAACATTGTTGAATAATTTTAAGTGTAAAACACTTACTTCTTTTAGATGGTATAAAGATTCATTCTTATCAAGAGTCATGGAATTACAAAGTAATAGCTCTTATTGGAAAGCTAAATTTATAGATGGCTTACCAACTCTGTTTGCTGAACGAATAAGAAAAGTTCTTAGGAGAGATTTTCCTTACATTCCTTATGATGATTATACATATGGTCATCTAATAGGTGTGTGCACACAAGAAGGATTAGCTTTATGTAATGAAATAAAGTTAAATCAACAAATTAAAAGACAACAATTATCAGAACGAAGACAATTAGGTCAGTTCTGTGATCAATTTGCTATGGATATTGGGCCAGAAAATAGGGATAAAAGAATGAAGAAGAATAAAATTCCTTATATACCTAAAGGAAAACGACGACGTAAAAGAACAAAAGAACAAAGAGAATTTAGAAAAATTAATAGAAAAAATAAAAGAGACATAAAATGTTTCAAATGTGGTCAAAAGGGTCATATTGCCCCTAATTGTAAAAAGATTAATAGAATTAGATTATTAGAAATAGATGAACAACTTAAAGAACAAATATGCAAAGTAATAGAAGAATCAGATACTGAGTCTGAAACAGAAGAAACTAATAGCTCGGAAAATAATATGCTTGAAAATGATGAATATTCATCTAGTTCTTCGGATGAATGTCTTCCATGTCAAAATAATAATAATAATGATTGTTGTAAGGATAATAGCCTTTACAATATTATATCTCAATTTCAAGATTTACAATTTAATATGTTAACAACTGATAATGTTTTAGAATTACTAAAACAAATACCAGATCATGATATTCGTGATAAAATAATTAAAATGATAGATGTGTCTCATAAAAAAGAAAAGGAAGTTAATAAAAAGGATATAGTTTTAAATAATAATCCTTATTCAATGCAGGAAATAGAAAAAAGAATGAAAAAATTACTAAATAAAGAAGAGTCATCTTCTTCGATTATAACTATTGCAGACTTACAAATAGAAGTTCATAATATAAAGAATGAAATAAAATATTTGAAACAAAATAACGAATTATTAGAAAAAGGATTAAAACAATTGAGAATTCACAATCGGTGGAACCTCTATAATTGATCCACAAAGTATTCGAATTTAGTGAAAATATATCGAAGATCATAATTATGAATTCCTAAAAACAATACAAATAATTACATCTCAAAGATGGTATATAAAATTAACTCTAATGATAGATAGGCAATTTGTCTTAAACACTTTGTTGCAATGATTGATAGTGGTGCTGATTTGTCTTGTGTTCAAGAAGGGTTAATACCTACGCAATATTTTGAAAAAACCTCGCATGCATTAAAATCCGCATCTAATCATACATTAGATATTTCATATAAATTGCCTAATGCTTTTGTTTGTCAAAATAATATTTGTCTTCCACAAACATTTTTATTAGTAAGAAATATGCCAGGAGTGCCTATTATATTAGGACTTCCATTTTTATGTATGTTATATCCACTTAAAGAAGTTAATTTTCAAGGATTTACAGGAACCTATAAAGATAAATCAATAAATTTCAGTTTGTCTCGGACCCTATAACAAGGTCTATTAAGTCATTAATAGAAGCTAAAGAAAAACAATTATTTTTCATTAAAAATGAAATTATGAATTTATCAATACCGAATTCTTGAGTAATACTAAATTACAAGAAAAATAAAACATATTACAATACAATTTCAAGAATCGGTATGTGCTGATCACCCAAATGCTTTTGGAATAGAAAGAAACATTTAGTTAATCTCCTTATGAAGATAATTTTAATGAAAAGGATATTCCTACTAAAGCAAGACCATGTCAAATGAATTCTCGTATATATGAATTTATGTAAAGAAGAATTACATTCTTTGCTTCAAAAGGGTTTAATAAAACCTTCACAATCTCCTGGTCATGTCTTGCATTTTATGTTAATAATGCAATTGAAAAGAACGTGGCGTCCCAAGATTAGTAATAAACTATAAGCCACTTAATAAAGTTTTAAAATGGATAAGATATCCTATACCTAATAAAAAGATTTATTATCAAAATTATATAATGCCAACATATTTTCTAAATTCGATTTAAAATCTGGATATTGGCGATTCAAATAAATCCCGAGCATACTTATAGAACTGCTTTTAATGTGCCTATAGGACAATTTGAATGGAATGTGATGCCATTCGGATTAAAAATGCTCCTTCGAATTTCGAAAATCATGAATGATATATTTATTCATTATATGGATTTTATAATTGTTTACATTGATGATATCTTAGTATTCTCGATAATATTGAACAACATTTTAAACATCTTAATATATTAAAGGATGTTATTTTACGAAATGGATTAGTAATATCTAAACCAAAGATGCTTTTGTTTCAACATAATATAAGATTTCTTGGTCATCAAATAAGTCAAGGGAAAATAACCCTATTCAACGATCAATTGAATTTTCTTCTAAATTTCTGATGTTTTTACTGAGAAAATTCAACTCCAGAGATTTCTAGGAAGTTTGAATTATATTTCACCATACTATAAGAATTTACGAAAGATTTAGCAATTCTATATGATTTGCTTAAAAATCAATTAAATTTGATTGGACAGAAAAGCATACTCAATTAGTTAAGCAAATAAAAGAAAAGGTAAAAACTCTACCATGTTTAACATTAGCAAATCCAAATTGGAAAAGATAATAGAAACTGATGCTAGTAGCATAGGATTCGGTGGAATCTTGAAGCATTAACCCTCATGATAATAATGAATATCTTATTAGGTATCATTCGGAAAATGGACAGAACCTCAAAAGAAATATGCAAACTGTTGCACAAGAATTTCTTGCTATTGTAAAATGTGTATTAAAATTCCAAGATGATTTATTTAATCAGTCGTTTGTCATTCACACTGATGCACTTGCTGTTAAACACATGATTTATAAAGATTATAAGCATGATTCTTCAAAGCAAATATATGCTCGATGGCGAGGCTAATTTAGCCCCTTTTGATTTTGAAATTTTATATAAAAAGGTAGTGATAATTCCTTACCCGATTTTTATCACGTGAATATTTGCGGGATGGAGTGGCCACAAATTGATTATCTTAACCCCTATCCGTAATACATATTGCGTATAATAAGATTGTTGCTGAATATAGGCATTGTAGAACGGAATATATTTTTGCGAAGCATAGACTAAATCACTTTTACGAGTTCGTAATACAATTCTTGATTGTCTTTGATGAATTTACTTCACCACAACAGATAATATCTGTTTGAAGACCTTGAATTTGTCTATGACATGATAGAAGACTTCACTGGAAGATTAAGCGAAAGTGAAGAAAAGTTGAATTATTGTAAAACCAAATTATCATTAATAATTCTCTAATTTTCAGGATTATGTATCCACCAGATCGAGGACGCGGCCCTTATAGAGGTCGTGGAGGAAGAACAATAAACCCCGTAATACAACATGGGAATAAAAGCTAATAGCTGCTGAATTTTCAAAATCTCGGAGGAATCCTCCTCATCAAATGCGAAATTGGTCCAAATAATGGATTTTATTCGAAAGATTCTGCATTATATAAGCGATTATGGACCAAATCCAAGAGCAACAAAGTGATACCTTTCTTTGCCAAAGTAAGTGATCTTGACCAGGATGATATCCGGTCATATGAAAAAGGATCCACAAAGGAGGTAATATTCCTTCTTGAAAACGCGATATTCGGTGGAAAGATGATCCATGGGTAATATTCCGGAGATATCTAGCGAAAGGGTAACGATACCGGGTGAGTCATACAAACCCAGAAATTATTATGAGAATATTCTCAAACAAACATGTGAAATAACACATTTCCAGTCTAATCAGACTACAACTGAAGTTTATAACTTCTCAAAAATTATTATCAAAAAGATTTTATCTTCTGAAGAATGGGGAATTTCAACCCTTTCTGAAAGAGAAGTACGTAATACTCCTACTTCTCCTCCTTTGAAATTTACTTACTGGGATTATATCCAAAGTTTTTACAAAACTTTTATTATGAAAACCCAGGAAAAAGCATACTTGGTTCATAAAAATATGCTCACATGTGTATTCTTCTCCCATACCCAACTGGTTTATTCGGTGGTGGGCATTATATGGCCCAACAAAGAAAATTTTGCCGATAATTTTTCGAAATTATATTATCAATGGTTAAAATCCTCTCCCATCATTGATAAACTTCAACACAATCATATCACGTGCTCAGGGAAAATCACTCTGTTATACTTCTTTATTGAATTCTCAATTCCTTGGATTTATAAATGGGTCCCCGAGGTGGGATTCAATGAATTTCAAATTCCGTGTCTTTATAAGACATATTACACCAAATTTTGGGACAAATTAACAAAGGTGAATCACACTACCAAAAGAATAGAAGGACAAGATTTGCTGGACGAAATTACCAGAAAATCAAGGAATATACTCAAGAAAAGGAATGACTTAAAGCAAACCCGGATGAAGAAAGTCCGTTTAAACACATAACAAAGCGGATTCAGCTTGACAAGGAGCAATTAATAAGGAAGAAATAATATCGCCTATATGAAAGAAGTTAAAGCGAGATCTCATGAGAAATTTAAAGAATCTCGACAATGATAATATTTCGAAAAATCGGATGTTTCGATGAAGAGCATAACTTCAAATGAAGAAAATTCGTTTGCAATATTGGCCGGAGAATCTCAATCACCGAGAAAAGATGACGATCACGATGAATTCATCAAAATCATTACAACAGATCCAAGAATCAGCTCAATCAGCAAAAGGAAAAGAAAAAGAATGAAGTGACCAAAGTAGGAATCTACTTTTGAATTTTTGACAAAAGTAGGAATCTACTTTTGAAATTTTTGTACAAATAGACCACCACCTTTAGTCAAATCTGAAGAAAACCATGTCAAATAATGACAAAAGTTAATAATTTTTGTACAATAGTAGTTTTAACTTTTGTAGAATAGTAGTTAGACACTTTGTCTATAAATAGAATGTAGAAGTTCTTGTGGAGGGAGGCATTCTCTCCAAGTATTCTCTCATTTCTTCTCCCTTTATCCCGAAATTCTCTCTCTCCCTTGTAAAAACATCATTCAATAAATATATCTCCCAAGTTTGAAGCATAGAAGAAGCCTTTAAAGGTAATATTTTCCTTTAAGTTTGTTTTAATTTATAGTTTGAAGTACTCAGACAATGTCTGAGTAAATCCTTTGTCTGAATCAAACATTTGGCTTTTGTTTACATAAATTATACATGGAAGCTCTATCTCCTTCTTCTCTTTTAATTAAAATACGATGATTTGAGATTGGTTCCAATCCAGTTCAGTCGGAAAACTCAACAATAAGTGCATTGGGCTGGAAAAGTACCGCTATGATGAATTGTTTTAGGGAAAGGAGGCCACATGATGCACAATAAGTTGTGAATTCCAGACAGGCTTGAGAGTTGGGTGAAACTTTTCCATGCATCTCGATTATTGATATTTTAATTAAGGATGGATAGAGATTTTGATCCTGTAGTGGTGACAAGGCATAGCTCCGGATGAAAGGTATCACCGGGGTGGTGGTTTGGATTTCGGCCTGGTTTCCTTGCTCGTCTGTTTGCCTGGTCTTACCGGCTAAGATAAGCACTGGCCAGGCCCCAACCCCACGCCAAATTGGTATCTATTGTAATGAAACAGACTAGAGTTTTGATAAGTATGAGCATTTCTTTCAGTTGCTATTTGCCTGTACTGATGTGTCGTTAGTATTAGTGTATTACCACTCCCTTTTATTGTGACTTGTCTAGTACTGTTTACCACTTAACTATGTATATACTTCACACGTGAACTCTTGAACGAATAGGGAAGAAGAAAAAAAGAAAAAAAAAAACAAACTTGATATGGTTGAGACTTGAGATCACACCTGGCGTTGAACCGGCTAAATCCAAGCGTAGTTTTTTGGTGATACAAGAAACTAATACAGTAATACATGCAAATCACAAATAAAATTAACGATGTACAACAGTACAAGTTTAAATGTGAGACACTCGTAAAATGAGTTCCACGCTTGGATTGATTTATAACTTATTTTTAACTTATTTTTCTCTTAAGTAAAATTGACTTGAATTCCCGGAAAATGGTTCTTAACTTGATAAGAAAATTTTGAGTGGATATTGGACCAAATATCATATGTGATGGAACTATAGGTGTTATAAAAATTGTTTTAGAAAAATTATCGGAAATCGGAATCCTTAGATTGAAAAATGATTTTACGTCCTGGTCTTGATGATAAAATATGAATTCAATTCATTTGAATCTCAAACCTATAAATATAAATCTAAAACTATATGTTGTTCTTGTTATATTTTGAGTCAGTCGATATTGTGACTACACTTTATAAGATCACAAGAGCGAAACTTTTATTTCCTTTTTTAATTAAGTTTATGTGGTAAAACCGTCAAAACTCCTATCTTTGCCCCTTTCTGTAATCTTAATGGACTTGGATCTCATAAGGAAACTTTTGAAAAGGAAAAGAAAGTTTGATATTAAAAATTTGAAATTGCTCTAATCATAATGTCAAAATGCCAACTCCCTAAAAAAAAAAAAAAAAAAGGGGGGTGGACTGCATTTTACCCCCTTGTTTTTGTTGAATCTACCATAACCCCTGAGTTTTAGTAATACTACAATATATCTCTTGACTTATAGTCAACCTACGAACTACCCCATTAACATGTAAACGCTATCATCAATTTTGTGTAAATAGTCAAAAATACCCTTTAATCTATATTTTTTGATTATACAGCATAAATATTTTTAAGAAAATATATCATAAGTTAAAAAAAGATATTCCATATTAATTCTTTTACATTAGAGCATTTAAAAAACAAAATGTTAGCATCAACTATACCATGTCTTTTGAAATCAAAAATATTTTCACAAATTAACTTCTTCTTTTTTTTTTGAAACATAATAAGCTTATATTATTAATCATTGATTAACTTTCATATATTAACTTGATATAATTAGAAAAATGACAACTTAAGTGATTTTTATTTTTAATGATCAAAAAATGAAGAAAAACAAATCAAAAAGGAGAAAAGAAAATTAAGTGTACGTAAATTGGGGTCAGTTTTGTCATTTTAATGTTTAACCCTTACTCAGGAGGTATATGGTAGTATCAATCAAACTCGGGAGGTTTATCCTAGCTCACGGCAAAACTCGGAGGTAAAATGTAGTTCGCTCCCCCCCCCCCAAAAAAAATCACTTTTCAATGATATAATCGATGAATCATGAATGAATTAAATTTGTGGTCAGCATTAAAAAAAAAAAAATCTACAAAGTTGATGTGTAAAAATGTGGCTTAAAGTTGACTTTCCTTTGGCGTAGATTATATAGGTAAGTAGTGCATTTCATCTTTTTCCTTGCTAGTTTACTTAGCACTTAGATTGGTTTTGGACCTCAACCTTAATTTTGTTTGGTTCTTAATTATTGCATTTGATTAATCTTTTCCAAACTCATCAAGAAATTGAATTTAGCATATAAGGGTTTGAGACTTTGAGTGAACCAAGTTGATAAATGTACTCATTAGGTTTAGTCTCCTCATATTTTCTCTAGGAGCTCACGTAATTACGAAAATTAGAATATAATTTATGCTAATTTATATTTTCTGCAAAAATCTGACAAACTTTGGTAGTACTCAGCTTCTAAATTACCTTTGGCTACCCTTATCTAGGGACGTGATATTCTATAACACTATCATTGTTACACTCTTCGTTACACATTAAAATTACTTCTTATAAATTTTGTAATTTGTTTTACTATTTGTACTGTAGAATCATATTTTTATTGTAGATCATTTTTATTTTAAAATTTAATTTTTGTATCAATATTATATTTTTAAATTATAGTAGATTTTATTGAATTGTTACATCATGAAAATTCAATAAATAAACCATGACATGAAGAAAATGAACACTTATAGCTCTAAAATGTATAACTTAAAAATGATTGTAAATGGTGTACACAAAAACAAAAAATAAAAATTACACAAAAGTATTTACAATGTGTTACGTGGAGTGGAGTGTAACAAAAAAGAGGCAATAAGGATCTTCTGCCATAAATAAGGAGCATCAGATCTTCTGTGATACTTTTATGTTACACTCAATGTTGACACTACATAAATATATTCGACATGTGTCATATTATTAGTGCTAATACTCTAACCAATGAATGTAAACCCGTTTGAGTAAGTGATTAAAAATGGTCAATATATCATGTAACTAGTGTCATGTGAGTGTAACAGAAAAGTGTTACAGAATATGCTTTGTCCATATTGTAATTTATGGTGTTACTAAAATCAGTATAATCGAAAAATCATAATAAGAAAGTTTTTTCTGTGACGGAGGAAGTATATATATATATATATATATATATGTGTATAAATATATATATATATAGACACACACACACATATGTATATATATGTGTGTGTGTGTGTGTGTGTATAAATAAAACTATTTCAACCATAAAGATATTCTACTTAGCATCATCTTTTACGGGGAAGAAATTACTAGCATAACCGACATAATAGTGGTACAGAATCAGATGATGTCGTTCTCTATACCCAAAAAGAAAATTTATAAACTAAGTTAAAATTATTAGTTTAGTAATAAGTCGGGTCGAACCCACAAGGACTGTAATTACTGTCCTTGGACCGCTTGATTAGAGGAAATCAAAACCAAAAACTAACGAAGAAGACAAAAAAATTTTGGTACTTGCGTGAGTGGTGGTCTTCCTCAATGACACTAAAGTAAAGTCGAACAAATGGCAAGCAAACAAGTAAATACGAGTAATAGGGCATGAAAGACAGCAGCTTAGAGAAGATTGTAGGGTAACAAGCAGAGTCGGGGAGTTTGGGTATCCTCCTCTCTTTCTATGTTACTTTTATTGTGATTATGCATTCATGTGATACAAAGGGTGTTTGGTTAGATATTATTCTACTCCTAAACCTCTTCCGAATGAATTAGAAGCATACCCCCCAGTGACTAACAAGATTATCAACCACTACGTACCAATTAGGTATCTTCTAATCGCAGTAAAAACGTTAGACTGTTACCTCTAAGTCACCTGCTAGATTTTAATCGTTCTAAATTGAGCTTACCCATCAGAGATTTCCCTAGAATGTTTGCACAAATGTCTAGTTGATCAGACTATCCACAAGATTAATTCAAACACTAAAACTGGGAACACTTACATCGTCTGAATTCAAATCTAAGGTATTTTCACATAGAAAGAGGGATTCAACCCCAGCAAAAGATTTAATTACTCATATCAGTATTTTGAATATAAAATTCGCAATAAACTGAGCAGAAAACATGATTACAAGATGAGAGTAAGTAAGCAGACATCAAAAGATATAAGATTTTAAAGAGCAGCAGAGCACCCAGGCGAGTTGGCATACCACTTGCCTGAGAGACTGTCTCTCTGCTAACTAACTTGAGAGGCTCTGTTGCAGAGATATGTCCTCTCTCATTGCTACACTAAACCCTAATCTTTCTATGTTAATCCATACCTTTGCCTTCTCTCCTAAAAATGTGCATCTTGTTCTCTTTTATAGAGCGGCATCAGTTTGCTTCTTTACTTAGATTTTACCACGTACGAGCAGCAACATCTGCATCTGGAACATCTATTAATTGCTTGGCTTTTCAAGCTTGATTCGAGCTGCTCTTTCTTGGCATTTTGCATTGATATGCTGGACCACAGAGTCACGTTGCACTGTTTGTCCGTGACTGCCAAGTTTTGAACTATTCCGATAAGAATTGAGCTAATGAGATGGTCTCGAAATTGCCTGCTAGAATCGAAAAAAGGCTGAAATGATCCCGAGATTGTTTCTCCAGAATTGCACTTCAGTCCAATCAGCTTTTCTGCACCTTTTTGCCAATTTTTCTTAGAATTTGGCTAATATTTTGATTGGGTCCTTGATAAAGGAAAATGTAAAAATTACTTAGTAGTGTTCAGTTCAGCCTAAATTTTACTATATTACAAGGGAAAAAGGATTAAAAGTAATACTCATGATCATGTATATTTAACACTCATCACATAACATGTGCGCTCAAATGCTCTGATGCATAATGAACCACCATGCTATAAATTAAAAGCACTACACTCAATGATAAAAATCAAACATCCTAATTTTTGGGGTGGTTAAAATTTGTCGAATTTACACATCAAATCAGATGATGAAATATTTTTTTATATTTGTTCACTGAGGTGAAACTTGCATCACCTTAAGGGCATGTTATGTTCATAAAGTTTGATTAATGATAAATGATCTTTTGCAAAGTCAACATGTTACCAAAAAAAACAAAAAAACAAAAAAACCCCACACATATACACTTGCACAATCCAATAATTCTTTACAACTCATATAGTTTTTGTTAATACATATATACCATAAAGACATATTTTAAATATAAATTATTTTCATATTGTCATTTGTTTTTTTGCATTAATGTTTTATTTCTAATGAAAATTTTCTATTTTTGTTAAATTTTTTAGTTATGAAAATTAAAATAAATAGACCATAACCCGAAAAAAGTGAATCCTTACATAATAAAATATATAACTTCCAAAGTGATTACAAATGGTATAAATATTAACGATATGACAAAATTTATACAAAGTTATTAAATTGTGCAACAGAGAGTATCCCAGGAAAATGACACAAAAGATTTCGTGTCCAGCTTTCATCTTCTCAATTATTACAAGTTTTATTCCATTGTTTTTAACACTTTCATTACTTTTCCTGTCTAATTAAGTATGTCCAACCATTTTAATTTAATAATTTAATCAAAAGATAAGACTACTAATTTAGTCTTCCCTTTTATTAGTCAAACTGGTTCCCACTTGTTTCCACCTCTTAATTATGTATTCCTCCTCTTTTAGTCAAATACTTCGACTTTTTCTCCTGAACTACTGACTTCTCCACCTGAACGAAAAAAAAACAAAGAAAACAATTGACTTTTCTCAAAATTATATTAATTCATCGAACCAAGAAGACAAAGTAAACGAACTAAATTAATTTAACAAACTAGACTATATATGAATTTTCATCCAAATATATGGTGCTCATAATTTATTACTCCCTTCTGTCCTTAATATAAAGTATTTTGATTTTGTCCTAGATTTAATCTAGTATATATTTTTAATTGACAAAAAAATCTTAAAACATATATTTTCATATTTGTTGTATTCTCTTGGTTATTATGAAATATTTTTAAGGTTTTTTTATCAATTAAAAATATGTAATAGGTTAAACCTATGGCAAATCAAAATGTCTTATATTAAGGACCGAAAGGAGTATCTAAGTTAAGCCAATGCCATTTTTTAATACGATAAAAGAGAGAAAATTTGAAATTGCATTATAACATTATGAGATTTCCGACTCCAATCACATTATGTTTTGATTTTAATTTTTTTTTAATTTCTTTATCTATCATAGGTAGGATTGTAGATAGCTTGATGGCTCTAGAAAAACATATTTCTTTGACTAACCCTTTTTCAAATGGTAAGTGACATATTGAGAGTTTTTTTTTTAATCAATTACTGATGTTATCCTTCTTTCGTAGTATTTTCCTTCTTTACTAATTTATGATACTTAATTTTCTCCTCAATGTTTGCCATTGAAGTGAATTATCTAGGCTCAGATTAATCACCTTACCTCTTTTTATTTCTTTCTTCTTTCTAATAAAAAACATAAACTAAATGGAAAAGCAAAATGAAAATTCATCAACATCAGAGTTGCTTGTTTGAACATCAGCTTACATTTCATTTTACCACTTAAAAGTGGAAAGTGTTTCAAGTTGAAAACTAAATGGGAAATGAAAATGTTGTCTGGATGATATTTTGAGCAAAAAGTTGTTTGGATGTTGGTTTTGAAAAAAATATTTTGAACTACATTGTGAAAATATCAAGTACGAGTCATCATTAAACAATTAAATACTGTCAATTATAGTCACTGCAAAAAAGAACTTTTCTAAAAACAATCACTCAACAACGGAATCCTGCCAAATTTGTCACTGAACTATTTGTAGTTCTAAAATGGTCATTACACTAACAAAAAGTGTTTCAAGTTGGAATGTAAAATGTAAATCAGACTGTTGTTTAGATGATGTTTTCTTTTCCATTGAGTTTTGTGTTTAAGAGATAAAATAAGATAAAATGCAAAATGGAAGGTTGGCCAAACAAGCTCAGAGCTTGAGTTTTTAATACAAGTCTTTTACCTGAATTCTCATTGTCTTTTGTCATGATATACAATTGAATTAAACTAGAATGACAACATTGACATCAGCATTCTTACGATCATAATTTCTCACTTTCTCCGGATCTTAATTTGAGGATTCGTACCAGTTGTCCCGAACTCCCGATGCAAAATTCTTACGGATTTAAATTTTTGGAAGCAAAAAAAAAGAAAAGACATGAATTTCATAACTAAGATAATTTAGAATCTATATATAATAATAAAAAAGGAGTTTATTGCGCATAATGAACTGAGTGATGATATATGCAGAGAAAATTTGACAAACAAATTTATCAAGAATGAGGTGGCTAAATCTTAACTATCCTCTAACCCTTAAATATATAAATTCCTAAAAGAAAAATAAAAGTATCGACGTTTATGGTTCATTCACTATTAAAATTTTTTGTAAAATTTCCTGTATGAATCATCACTCCAATGAAAACTCACAGTATAGGAGTGATTGAGAGTCGAAAAGAGAAAATATAACTCAACCACAAATGGAGTTTTGAAGAATTAATTAATACCTTTGTTTAAGGGCAAAATTAGGTCAATTATGAATTAGTAAATATGGAAATTTTTAGGAGGATAATATTAGTACAGAGATAAATATGCTTTCAATATAATATAATTGCTCTTAGTTTAGCAACTAACTTTTAAAATTGGTTGCATTCAGATATACTACTAGTATTTCATCAAGCAACACAACTGTCATGTTGTGTCAAATGAAAGCTTCTTACCTCAATGTCACACCATTAATTGCTCCTTAGTTATACTATTTCATGAAGTAGACCAAGGGCTGCTACCTACTACTATTTCAAGAAAATGAGTTTGCAATAGCCTTTTGAAGTACTTTTACTCAAATGCTACTTCTTCCGTCATCGATAAAAGAAGTGCCATATTTATTAGATCAAAAAAATATAATATTGAAACAAGAATATCAAGGCAATGTGAAGACAAACTGCATGCAAATTTTGAATTTGAAAAGGGAATTCGAGATCCAGAAGATGTCGAAGACAGAGCCATTGAAGGATTACACAGATCGATTGATGAGGTAGTCAATAAAATTAGACTTTTGGAAGAACAATTTCCTGATAGCCGGGTTGTTGAAAAGATTTTGGTAACTTTGTCAGAAAGATTTGAGTCTAAAATTTTTTCTCTTGAAAAAACTAGAGATTTATCAGAAATATCTCTAATAAAATTACTTTCAACCTTTGAAGCTCAAGAGCAGAAAAATGTTTTCAGAAAGGAAAAAGTAGATCATGTCATTGAGGGAGTTTATAAAGTAGACTAAATTAGTAAAGGTAAAAGGTGGACTGGGAAGGCAGTTGGAAAGAGTGACAGGAAAAGAAAATATCCTCCTTATAAACACTGTAAGAAACCTTCTCATTTGCCATAATATTGTTGGTTTAGACCTGATGTTCCATGCAGGGGTTGTAGAGAAATGTGGCACATGAAAAAAGTGTGCCAGAACAAACAACAAATTAATTTTGTGAATAAAGAAGATGAAAATGAAAATAAAGACTTGGTTTGAAGATGAAAAAAAAAAACGTAACTGTTTATTTAATTAGAATGGATTGAGTTGATTATTTCTATACGATGGTTATGATGGATGACTTTTTTTTGTTATAAGTCTAAACTTTATTATATATATTCATGTGTATTGCTGGAAAAAAAAGATAGTAAGTGAAAATCCTACTAATTACACATGTACGCTATGATTTTAATTCCGTTCTAATTTTCTGTATCATGGACCTTTAGGGTATGTTTCTTTCATTTTTTTTAGTGTGTGTTTTTAGGTTTTTTTGTATTAATAATTTAAAAAAGCGTATTGAAAATGTAAAAAGGTATGATGAGATGAGGACAGTTATTAATATATTAATTTAAAAATACCATAAAAAATGAAACAAACAAAGCCTTAGATAGTTTTTTGTTCAGTATATTAATTGTCCACCATATACTTTATGAAGACGCTCCCACTTTCTTGGATGAGTGACTATTTCATAAATATATGAAAACATGGATGTTGTTCGAAAACTAATGTCCAATACAATATTTCAAGCAAAGGTTCTAGTAAATTCTTTATTTAAGAGATGGTATATTTAATTTATATAACTTCTCTACTAGAGACTTTAATATTATAACTTTATAATAATCGAAATGTTATGAAATAATTATAATGCTTAAAGGGAGAGAGAAAAGGTGATTAAAAGAAGAAATAGGGTAAGAAGAAAAGTAGAAGGAACTTTACTCTTGTATATTTTGGTGCAATTTAACCACTACATAAGCCTTCTATTTTTAGTCATCACCTAATGGCAATTTCATAAATATATAATAAGTAGGTTTACATCAAAATCAAATTACTATTCTTAATAGTATCCCTTGCTTAATGCATGCTCACATTTAATATATATTTTGCCATTCATTTTACAACACTCCCCCTTGGATGGCAAAATTTTTATTGATTACGCTTAAATACTGCCTCATTAAAAACCTTGCCAAAGAAAAATCCAGTGGGAAAAAAGAAAACTTAGGCTAAGGAAAAAAAGAATACAGTGCATAATTTTCTCCCCCTGATAATAACATCGATAATCGTTCACATGTTGTGTAGGCGTCGCATACCGATGTTATGAACATGTTTTCTAAATGTTGTAGTAGGAAGCGCCTTCGTGAAGAGATCAGCTGAATTATTATTTGACATGATATATTGAACATCTATGTCATTTTTCTTGATGAGCTCTTGAGTATATGAGAAGAATTTCGGGGGTATATGTTTCGTCCGGTCATTCTTGACATATCTTTCTTTTAACTGTTGAAGACATGCAGAATTATCCTCATATAAGATAGTTGGACCTTTCTCGACTGGTAGACCACACGACGTTTTGATGTGTTGTATCATCGACCTAAGCCAAACACATTCTCTACTAGTTTCGTGCAATGCAATTAGTTCTGCGTGATTTGAAGAAGTAGAAACCAATGTTTGCTTCTGTGAACGCCAAGAAATTGCAGTTCCTTCATATGTAAACACATATCCAGTCTGAGATTTTCCATTGTGAGGATCAGATAAATAACCTGCATCTGCATAACTAACCAAATCTTGTTTCGAGTCATTAGGATAAAATAAGCCTAAATTAATACTTCCCCGAAGATAGCGAAATATGTGCTTGATCCCATTCTAATGCCTTCTTGTTGGTGATGAGCTGTGTCTTGCTAATAAATTAACTACAAAAGAAATGTCAGGTCTAGTATAGTTAGCAAGATACATAAGAGCTCCAATTGCACTGAGGTACGGTACTTCGGCACCAAGAATCTCTTCATCCTTGTCAGGGGGGCGAAATGGATCCTTTTCAGTTTTGAGTGTTCTGACGATCATAGGAGTACTTAAAGGGTTTGCTTTATTCATATTAAAACGTTTTAAGACCTTTGCTGTGTAATTTGACTGATGTACAAATATTCCATTGTGCATATGCTCAATTTGTAAACCAAGACAATACTTAGTTTTACCAAGGTCTTTCATTTCAAATTCCCCCTTTAAGTATGCAACCACCTCATTAATTTCCTGTAATGTTCCAATGATGTTTAAATCATCCACATAGACAGCTATAATGGTAAATCCAGATGTTGTTTTCTTGATAAAAACGCATGGGCATAGGACATTATTTGTATATCCCTTGTTTATCAAATAATCACTTAATCGATTATACCACATGTGTCCAGACTGCTTTAACCCACATAATGATCGTTGGAGTTTGATAGAATACATCTCTTTGGGTTTTACACTTAAAGTTTTTGGCATTTGAAATCCCTCGGGGATTTTCATATAAATATCACTATCAAGTGATCCATATAAATAAGCAGTAACAACATCCATCAGACACATTTCTAATTTTTTAGAAACTGTAAGGCTGATTAAAAACCTGAAAGTAATTGCATCCATAACGGGAGAATATGTCTTGTCATAATTTATTCCAGGTCTTTGAGAAAAACCTTGTGCTACCAATCTAGCCTTGTACCTTATAATCTCATTTTTCTCATTCCGTTTTCGTATAAAAACCCACTTGTATCCTACCGGCTTTACAGCCGTTGGAGTAAGAACAATTGGCCCGAAAACATTTCGCTTGTTAAGCGAATCTAATTCAGCTTGCATAGCGTCTTTCCATTTTATCCAATCTTGTCTATTTTGATACTCAATAACTGATTTTGGTTCAGGATCATCATTTCCATTCATAATTTCATTTGCAACTGTGAAACAAAAAATCTCATTGTCGCATTCAACGTCATCTCTATTTAACAGTATATTTGTACTGTTATAATTGATTGAGATTTCTTCATTTATCCTTTTTTGTGTCCTCTTCTTGGGAACTTTCTTCATTCTTTATTATCCCAAGAGATATTTTCTCAAGATCAACGTCATTCACAGTTCAATTCCTTTTTCGAAGATTTTTATCCTTTGATCCCATTGGTCTACCATGCTTCAGTCGTGGTTTAGACTCGCTAGTGACATTATCGTCGAATTTTTCTTTCAGAATCTCAATACGAGCGGGAGCATTAGCTGCTGGTATATATGATTTAGTCACCCTTTTTGTGTCAGTAAATGAATCAGGCAATTGATTTGCAATTGATTGCAAATGTACAATCTTTTGAACTTCTGTATCGCATTGTTTTGTGCGAGGATCAAGATGCAAAAGAGTTGGTTGATTCCATGTAATATCCCTTGCCAATTCTTTCTTTGCTCCCCCTAATATTGGGAAAATAATTTCATTAAAATGGCAATCGGCAAAACGTGCAGTAAAAACGTCGCCTGTTAAGGGCTCAAGATACCTGATGATACTAGCTGATTCAAAACCAACATATATCCCCAATCTCCTTTGAGGATCCATTTTTGTACGTTGTGGAGGTGAAATGGGTACATATACTGCACAACCAAAAACTCTGAGGTGAGAAATATTTGGTTCATATCCCAAAGTCAATTGCAGGGGAGAGTATTTATGATCTGCACTTGGTATTATGCGATATAAAGAAGCAGCATGTAATATCGCATGGCCCCAAACAGAAACTGGCAGTTTTGTTCTCACGATTAATGGTCTAGCAATGAGATGTAGTCGTTTAATTAATGATTCTGCTAAACCATTTTGTGTATGTATGTGAGCAACAGGGTGCTCAACAGTAATTCCAGTAGACATACAATAATCATTAAATGCTTGAGATGTAAATTCACCAGCGTTGTCAAGTCTAACCCTTTTGATTGCATAATCAGGAAATTGAGTTCGTAATTTTTTAATTTGCGCAAGAAATTTTGCAAATGCAACATTCCGGGTTGACAGTAAACACACATGTGACCACCTACTAGATGCATCTATTAATACCATAAAATATCTGAATGGTCCACATGGTGGGTGTATCGGTCCACATATATCACCTTGGATTCTTTCAAGAAACGTAGGTGATTCATTTTGAATCTTTAATGGTGATGGTCTCATTATCAATTTTCCAAGAGAACAAGCTTCACATGGAATTCCATTACTCTGGGGGATGCTTTGTCCCTTTAAGGGATGACCGTGTGTATTTTCAATAATTCTTCGCATCATTATAGATCCCGGGTGGCCTAATCTTTCATGCCACAAATTCATCACAGAATGATCGAAGAATTTTTCTTTCAATGCCATATGTGATTCAATCACATTTATATATGTATAATGCAAACCACTAGAAAGTGGCAATCTCTCCAATATTCTTGCCTTTCCCGATCCATAAAATAATGATATTCAAATATTTCACATTGTCAACAGTCATTGATTGGGTGTCATACCCATTTTGATATATATCATCGAAACTCAACAAATTTCTTGTTGAATTTGGTGAAAACAGGGATTCATTAATCACAATTTGTGTTCCTTTTGGCAATGTGACATTGGCTTTACCAATCCCTTCAATCAAATCTGTTGGACCTGATATTGTATACACAATCGCCTTTGTTGGCTTTAACTCTGAAAAATATTCTCTGTTTTTCAGAATAGTATGTGTAGTGCTACTGTCTGCAATACAAAAATCTCCAACATGCCCTTTTTGTCGAATTTCCATGTCAAAACTTCAAACAAAAAAACAATCAGTCAATTATTATCAAGTAGAGAGCATTAAAATTAAAGTCACAAATCAAAACATAAATATTATCACAATTATCAAGTTCATAGTCTCAAAAAAAACATAATGCCATACATTGATTCATAACATTATAAGACCATACAATGATCATTATTATTACAACATCAAGACTACTCATTCAGACATACACTCATACATTGATACCATACACTTAGACACAAGGATCATACACCAATCCATTATTATTACAACATAAATGTTACACACTTAGACACAAGGATCATACACCAATCCATTATTATTACAACATTAAGACCCATACATAATTTTCACTTCATACTGGTGGGGCAACTATTTGCCCTTAATTATCAGCAAAGTCTTCACAGAAATCCAAAGCACTCAAGTTTGTAGCATTATCCACTTGTTCAATAAGGTTTGCTTCCTTCTCTTTTCCCTTTGATTCCTTGTAGAGTTGGCAAAGATGTGGTGGTGTTCGGCAAACACGTGCCCAATGTCCTGTACTACCACATCGGGAACATTTGGTCTCAGCCTTCTTCTGCTTATCAGGAATATTTTCTTTAAGCACTTTCTTTTTCTGGAACTGGGCCTGTGTTTCTTGTGGAACGTAACCTTTTGCATGATTACGGCCAAAATTATAGTTTCTTCCATTTCCACGGCCACACCTTCAACACAAAAGCTCCTCCAACAATGAATGAATGAACATCAATCACCCTCAAGATATAGAGATCTTGGATCGAGAGATATATATATCAATCACAATCACCAAAGTTCGAAATTTGGAGAATTCGGATTTAAAGACTAAAAAACACACGAAAAACAAAGAAATAAAAGATAATTGATCTCACGTGGATCAATTCACGAGTTCAATGGTAGAAAAATCCAAATCAAGAATGAAGAGAGCTATTTCTAACCAAGCAAAGACCCCTTTGAAAATTGTGTAGGAAAACCCAATAGATATGAGATCTATGAGCTCAAATACCAAGATTCGAAAGATCCAATGCTAAAGACGCCACTATCAAGTGAACTAAACAAGATAGATAAGTCTAAAAATTGTCACAACACATATGCAACAACTAAACAAAGAAGTCCTCACAAGAACTCCAAGAAAGGAATAAAATCCTAACCAATTTCACTCAGGAAAATATCAATGACACAAGGTGTGTTGGACAAGAGAATTTCGGTCCCGATATATAGAGGGGGTGGCCGAAATTTCTTCCCAAAAAGTAGAGGAAGAATATAACTCTTCACCTCTATTCCTATCTCTAAGAATTTGAAATGAAATCAAACTCTAAGGACTCCTAGTTATCTTAAGTGATAAGATAACGAACCTAGACACTTTTACTAGTCTTAAAACATTTAAGACTTGTAGGAATTAATTAAAACTCAAAATACAAAGAGATAATCTCTTAGAAAGATTTTTATGGATAGAATCTCCCTTGAGTTAAAACTCTATCATCATCTTCTTTGTAGAGTGATCTTAGCCATCCATCTTGATGTAGTCTTCATCCAACAGTTGAGTAGACATCAAAAGTTGACTCCTTATTGTAGGAAACTCGAAAATAAGATAAAAAGAATCATCCCAAATATTATCCTTTAAAGAGATAAAATCTTATCTTTCAAAGAGATAAAATTTGAATGATCTCACCCCTAAATGTTAGGGATCAATTCGACCAACATGAGGAGTGTGGCCGGCGGTCCCTTTGAGGGTTGAGGGCCGAAAATTCTTCTCTCTAAATGGGCCAAGTCCATTTGGTGTCACTTGCAACAAATTAATAGTCTTGGGCTTATAATCTTCAAGCTTAATTTCCTCCTTAGCCCATGCAGTAGTAATTAGACTATTAAGTGATTCATTCATCCTCTTGCGTCTAGCACGAGTCATTGGTCCAACAATGTTTGAGAGTGGATCATGGATGTAAAGATTATTCTTTAAAGCAACATCTTTAGATCCTCCATTAGCATTCACGACCACAACTTGCTCGTCCTCTCCATTATTGGCAGCAACATGTCCCTCTCCATTAGTGTTAGCTCGATGGTCTCCATCATTTTCCCCTTCTTTAAGTGAATTCGTCCTCGAATTCAAACCTTCGTCAAAATCAAAAGGAGATAGGTCAGAAACATTCAATGTAGCACTAACACCATACTCACCTGGTAGCGCGAGTTTATAAGCATTGTCGTTGACTCTTGACACTACTTGAAAAGGTCCATCTCCGTGAGGATGTAACTTCGATTTCCTAAAGTTTGGAAACCTCTCTTTTCTCATATGTACCCAAACCCAATCACCTGGTTCAAATATAACTTGTTTACGACCATGATTCGCCGACTTTACGTACTGTTGAGTCCTACGCTCAATATTGAGGCGAACTTTCTCATGAAGTCTCTTAATTGTCTCAGCTTTCTTAACTCCATCCAAACTAACTTGATCCTTCAAAGGCAAAGGTGATAAATCTAAAGGAGTTAATGGATTAAAACCATAGACAATTTCAAAAGGTGAAAACTGAGTAGAAGAGTGAACAGTTCCATTATAATCAAATTCAGCAATAGGTAAGCACTCTTCCCATTTCTTCAAATTACTCTTGATGATCGCTCTTAGGATAGCTCCTAAAGTATGATTCGTCACTTCAGTTTGACCATCAGTGTGTGGATGACTAGTTGTGCTAAATAACAACTTAGTACCCAACTTTCCCCACAATGATTTCCAAAAGTAGCTAAGGAACTTAACGTCCCTATCACTAACAATTGTTCTTAGAATACTATGAAGTCTTACTGTTTCTTTCAGAAACTAATCTACAACATGACGTGCATCATCTGTTTTTCTGCAAGCAATGAAATGCGACATTTTAGAAAATCTATCCACAACTACAAAGATAGAATCCATACCTCTTTGAGTTTTAGGTAAACCCAATATAAAATTCATAGATAAATCCATCCAAGGTTGTGTAGGGATAGGCAATGGCGTGTAAAGTCCATGAGGAAACGATTTAGACTTCGCTTGTTTACATTCCACACATTGATTGATGATAGTCTGAACGTCAGACTTCATTTTGGGCCAAAAGAAATGCTCTTGGAGCACATCCAAAGTCTTAGGCAAACCAAAATGTCCCATTAAACCTCCACTATGCGCCTCGTGTATCAAAAGTTCTCGAAGTGAACACTTAGGCACACAAAGTCGATTTTCTCGAAATAGATAACCTTCATGTCTATAAAACTTTTCAAAAGCACTTTGCTCGCAAGCATTAAAAATATTAGCAAAATCAATATCGTCACAATATAGATCTTTAATAAACTCAAATCCCATCAATTTTACATCTAAAGAAGTTAACAAAGTGTAACGTCTAGATAAAGCATCAGCAACAACATTGTCTTTTCCCTTTTTATACTTGATAACATAAGGAAATGTTTCAATGAATGCAACCCACTTAGCATGTCTCTTACTTAGACGGTTTTGCGATTTAAGATGCTTTTGAGATTCATGATCAATATGAATTATAAACTCTTTAGCCAACAAATAATGTTGCCAAGTCTCTAATGCACGAACCACAGCATAGAGGTCCTTGTCATAAGTAGGATAATTAAGACAAGCTCCATTTAACTTTTAACTAAAGAAAGCTATAGCACGTTTATCTTGCATTAAAACAACACCAATGCCAATACCAAAAGCATCACATTCTAACTCAAATGTCTTGTTAAAATCAGGCAATGCCAAAACAGGGGCACTAGAAAGGTCTCGTTTTAAGTCATTAAAAGCTTTCTCTTGGGCTGGTCCCCAAACAAATTTAACTTCCTTTTTAACCAACTCATTTAAAGGGGCAGCTTTAGTAGAAAATCTTTAACAAACCTTCTATAAAAACTAGCCAAACCATGAAAAGATCTCACTTGTGTCACATTGGTTGGTGTAGGCCAATCCTTAATAGTTGTATTTTAGATTCATCAACATGAATTCCTTTTGCACTAACAATGAAACCAAGAAACACAACTTCATTTACACAAAATGAATATTTAGGCATGTTAGCATAAAGTTTCTCTTCTCCCAATGTTTGCAAAACAATTCTCACATGTTCAACATGGTCTTGTAAGTTTTTAGAACACACTAAGATATCGTCAAAGTACACAACAACAAACTTACCAATATAATGCCTCAAAATATGATTCATTAATCTCATGAAAGTACTAGGAGCATTAGTTAACCCAAAAGGCATCACTAACCACTCATACAAACCAAATTTTGTTTTGAAAGCAGTTTTCCATTCATCTCCTTGTCTAACTCTTCTTTGATGGCAGCCAGATTTTAAATCCACTTTAGAAAAGATAGTAGCACCATAAAGATCTTCAAGCATATCATCTAATCTAGGGATTGGATGTCTATACTTAATAGTTATCTTATAAACAGGACGACAATCTATGCACATACGCCACGTACCATCTTTCTTAGGCACAAGTAAAATAGGAACAGCACAAGGGCTGAGAGATTCTCGAATTTGACCTTTAGCAAGGAGTTCTTCAACTTGCTTTCGTAGTTCCTTTGTTCCCTCAGGATTTGCTCTATAAGCAGGTCTATTTGGGATGACTGCGCCAGGAATTAGATCAATTTGATGTTCTATTCCTCGTATAGGAGGAAGTTCATTAGGCAACTCCTCGGGGAATATGTCCTCGTACTCTTGAAGTAGCCTTTGAAACACCTTAGGTAAATTGCTAGGAACTTTGGTTAGTAGAACAGAATTATCGTGAAAAAGCATTAAAATCATAACTGTTCCTTTTGCAAAACACTTCTCACCGATTTGGGACTAGAGAAGAAATTTTTGCCCACTGGCTCTCGAATGTGTAGACCATTTGAAGATCTCTTTCAAACGTCCAAAGTAGATTCATCTTTAGGACTCTGCTCTTTCCTTCATCTCTCTCTCTCTCTTGAATCATTCTCAGATTACATTCATGAACTTGAGGAGGTGAAAGAGGTGACATGGTATAGTTACGACCATTCATCACAAACGAATACTTGTTTGTGTATCCGTCATGCTTTACTCTTCGATCATACCCCCATGGTCGTCCTAAAAGTAGGTGACTTGCCTCCATAGGTACCACATCACAAAGTACTTCATTCTCATATCTTCCAATAGAGAATTGTACATTAACTTGCCTAGTGACTCTAAGATTGTCACAGTCATTCAACCATTGCAACCGATAGGGTGTCGGATGCTTAATAGTAGGTAAGCTCAGATTATCTACAAGTATGAACTAGCAACATTAGTACACGATCCTGGATCTATAATAGTTAAGCATACCTTGTCCATAACTCAACACTTAGTATGGAAAATATTATGTCTTTGTTGATCATCTTCAGCTACTTGAGTTTGTAATGCTCGAAGGTTGACAAACACTTGTCTAGCCTCAGTATCAATCTCTACAACTTCTTTCTCGACTTCTTCAACAAGTCTTGGCATCTCCTCATCTTCTTCATCTGTTTCACTTTCGAAACTTCCATCCTCTTTAAGGATCATGGTCTTTAAATTGGACAATCAGAAGGTATATGTCCTCGTCCCTGACATTTGAAACAAGTAACATCTCTAGTTCTGACTTTGTTAGTATTACTAGATGAAGTGGAATTCTTAACATTAGAAGATGGTTTAGGAATATTAGAAGTATTAGAAGCAATAGAACTACTTCCCTTTTCAAACTTTGAAGAATTACCATACTTCTTTGAATCATCTTTCTTCCATGGTGTAGAAGACTTATGTGAATCTGACTTCTTCTTTGCCAATTGTCTCTCCACTATCCTAGCTTTGTGTAACATCTCAGTTGGATCTAGGTAGTGGGAAAGCTCCACAACATCGGCAATGTTTTTGTTAAGTCCTCCTAGAAACCTTGCCATCATAGCTTCAGGCTCCTCTTTAATATTTGCGCATATCAATGCCAACTCTAGCTCTTGATACTACTCATCAACAGACTTGGTTCCCTGTGAAAGACTTTGAATTTGTTTATACAAATCTCGATAATAATAAGAGGGAACAAACCTTTTGCGCATGAGTCTTTTCATTTCATCCCATGTGGATACGGGATCCTCATCATAGAGTTTCCTATCCTTGACAACTTGGTTCCACCATTCTGAAGCATAGTTATTGAATTGGTAAACGGCCATTCTAATCTTCTTAAGTCATCATAATCCTATAACGAAAAAGCACGCTCTACCTTCTTTTCCCATGTAAAATAGGCTTCAGGGTCATTAGTACCACTAAATTCAGGAATTTTAACTTTAAAATTACCAAGTTCATAAGGATCATTCCTATTGATAACATGATGAGCTCTATTACGATTTTCATTACCTTCATTACCTTGAGCGCGACCATTGCGAACCTCTAGTTCTAGATCTTGTATTCTACTATATAATTGAGTAGTAACATTATACAATCTAGCAAGAGTTTCTCGCATAGCATCTTGAGAACGATCGTCTCTTTGCTCATTATCATCTCCAGATGACATCCTTTAAGATCAAAGAACAAACAAGTATATAGGATGTTAGTAGAAAACGTTCCTACCTCACTTCCCCTAACCAATGATCTTTTACTTTTCCCCCTTTTTGGTAGTATTACTCACAACTCACCTTTTGTATGCTCTCTTTGGGATTTATTTGGCTTTTTCTCTAATATCAAAGTGGAATAGAAGAAAACACTCAAGCCTTTTACCACTCAAAGACCTTTGGTAAAGTTCCGGATCGGCTTCAATGTTCAAGTAATAGCAATATGCACCACAACAATTAATTAAACAATCCACTTGATTAAAACACTCAAAAGCAGACAAAATCAATTAGCACGTAGAGTAAATTTAGGGAAATTCCAAAAAAGAACGAGTGAGAACACGAATCTCGTTCGAGTGTTTGGAGAAAAAATAGGGATCTTGCTTTAGAAGTATAAGCAAACTCAGATTATATCTCAGACTCCAACTCAAACTCAAAGTCTAATAGGATAAGGATAAGATTTAAAGAGAATCTTATCTTTTACAAGATGAGATAAGGATAAGATTTTATCCAATAAGATAGGATAAGGTTTTATCCAATAAGATAAGATTAGGATAAGATTTGAAGAGAATCTTATCTTTTGAGAGAATATAGGAAATTAAATAGCAAAGATAAACTCCCAATCAAACACAACTTTATCTAACCTTCTTAGATAGAGATAGACTTTGAATACACCTCTTCAAGAAGATTCTTTCCAACTTCACTTCCAACTCTTTTGAAATCTCCTAATGCAAGGCAACCTTTAATGTACCTTATCAAAGAAGACTCTTTTTTTTTTGCTATGCCTTCTTTTCTTTTTTTTCTTTTTACACAGCTATATATATATATATATATTGTAATATAGGGGCGGCCGAGAACCCTAGACTCAAACCAAATTTTTTTTTTTTTTTGTACGGCCAAATCAAACAAACACCTTCAACACAAAAGCTCCTCCAACAATGAATGAATGAACATCAATCACCCTCAAGATATAGAGATCTTGGATCAAGAGATATATATCAATCACAATCACCAAAGTTCGGAATTTGGAGAATTCGAATTTAAAGACTCAAAAACACACGAAAAACAAAGAAAGAAAAGATATTTGATCTCACGTGGATCAATTCACGAGTTCAATGGTAG
Organism: Oldenlandia corymbosa var. corymbosa; assembly: GCA_949775105.1. Classification (NCBI taxonomy): domain Eukaryota; kingdom Viridiplantae; phylum Streptophyta; class Magnoliopsida; order Gentianales; family Rubiaceae; genus Oldenlandia; species Oldenlandia corymbosa. The sequence goes on along the minus strand of OX459118.1, from coordinate 19,011,618 downwards.
AAAAATCCAAATCAAGAATGAAGAGAGCTATTTCTAACCAAGCAAAGACCCCTTTGAAAATTGTGTAGGAAAACCCAATAGATATGAGATCTATGAGCTCAAATACCAAGATTCGAAAGATCCAATGCTAAAGACGCCACTATCAAGTGAACTAAACAAGATAGATAAGTCTAACAATTGTCACAACACATATGCAACAACTAAACAAAGAAGTCCTCACAAGAACTCCACGAAAGGAATAAAATCCTAACCAATTTCACTCAGGAAAATATCAATGACACAAGGTGTGCTAGACAAGAGAATTTCGGTCCCTATATATAGAAGGGGTGGCCGAAATTTCCTCCCAAGAAGTAGAGGAAGAACATAACTCTTCACATCTATTCCTATCTCTAAGAATTTGAAATGAAATCAAACTCTAAAGACTCCTAGTTATCTTAAATGATAAGATAACGAACCTAGACACTTTTACTGGTCTTAAAACATTTAAGACTTGTAGGAATTAATTAAAACTCAAAATACAAAGAGATAATCTTTTAGAAAGATTCTTATGGATAGAATCTCCCTTGAGTTAAAACTCTATCATCATCTTCTTTGTAGAGTGATCTTAGCCATCCATCTTGATGTAGTCTTCATCCAACGGTTGAGTAGACATCAAAAGTTGACTCCTTATTGTAGGAAACTCGAAAATAAGATAAAAAGAATCATCCCAAATATTATCCTTTAAAGAGATAAAGTCTTATCTTTCAAAGAGATAAAATTTGAATATCTCACCCCTAAATGTTAGGGATCAATTTGACCAACATGAGGAGTGTGGCCGGCGGTCCCTTTGAGGATTGAGGGCCGAAAATTCTTCTCTCTAAATGGGCCAAGTCCATTTGGTGTCACTTGCAACAAATTAATAATCTTGGACTTGTAATCTTCAAGCTTAATTTCCTCCTTAGCCCATGCAGTAGTAATTAGACTATTAAGTGATTCATTCATCCTCTTGCGTCTAGCACGAGTCATTGGTCCAACAATGTTTGAGAGTGGATCACGGATGTAAGGATTATTCTTTAAAGCAGCATCTTTAGATCCTCCATTAGCATTCACGACCTCAACTTGCTCGTCCTCTCCATTATTGGCAGCAACATGTCCCTCTCCATTAATGTTAGCTCGATGGTCTCCATCAGCTAGTTTTCTGGATTATAAACTAGGATTTATGAAACCGACAGATTAATTCCAGAACTTGTATCTGTGACTTATTTATAAAATTCAATGGGCATAGATAATTATCATAAAGTCCATGACTAGTTTAGTAATAAGTCCTTATGATTAATTTATCACATAAATTAACCCTTTAATTATCTCAAGTAATTGTCCTATTGTGTGTGACCCTTTAGGTTCCTAAAACACGTTGGTAATAAATATAAATTTTAATCCTAGTATTAATTGGCTTTTGGGCACTACACCAATGCTTGGTTATTTTGGGCTTTAAATTGCGACCGAAATCTATTTTTCACATACTCTCGGGTCCAGGAATAATTTTGTTATTTTGTATTAAATAAATTTAATTTTAATTATTTTTTACAATTCTTGTTCTTATAATTCCTAACTTTATATGTTGGTACTAGTATAATTAAAAAATTTCAAAAATTAATTTACATTTTGTATTTAACTTCTAGATTATAAATTTTAAAAAAAAAATTAAAAAATGAAGAAGAAAAATTCAAATTGAAGTAACATTAAAATTAATAATCAAATAATTATAACCTATAAGAAACAACTTGTCTTAGCTACATTTTAGTTTTTCTTTTGTTTTCAAAAATGGTAAACTATTAATTCTCATGTTATTTCAACTCGAATTTTTCTTCTTCATTTTGTAATTTTTCTTAAATTATAACCTAGAGTTAAAATACAAAAGATAAATTAAGTTTTGAAATTTAATAATTATACTTGTACTAACATATGCAAGTTAGGAAGTCTAAGAAGATAAGATGAAGAATTGTAAGGAAAAAAAAATACACGAAAATATCCCTGAACCCAAAAGTATGTGAAAAACAGCTTTCCGTCACTATTCCTTTGAGGGGAAAAATAAAATTTCAACGGGAAAGTAGCAAAAAATCAGGAACCATGATTAGTCCACATCAGTCATTATATTTTATCACTATTTTTATTCACTACATATATCATTTTCCTTCCTCAAAGGTCTTTTTTCTTTTGGTCTTATTCCAATTTTCAGTTTTAGTTCTCAAAAGTAATTAGCATGCTATGATTAGTTATTGTTTGACTTCTTTTTTTTTCCCTTCATATTTTAATATTATTATAAAAAAAAAGATAGTATGATATGTGTGAATTATTTTCAAATATACAGCACCAGTCATTTATTGTCAAAACTATTGTTCGCTCTATTTTTCTTGCAGTATGGTTAGGAATTTCATTTTTCAGGTTCTCGGGATTAATTTATTTATGAAAACAAGCACTGACCCGTAGCATTAATTGTGCTTAATCAACTTTCTTTTTTTGCACTCACATTTTTTTAAAACTTTTTTTCTTGTCTTATTTAAGTTTACGGGTTTTTTATCGGTAGTGTTAATTTTTTACCACTTTCAATAAAACAAAATCGTTGAGGACACAATGAAATTTGTGATTAAGTTATGAGTTTGAGATGCATAATGTTGGGATGGCGGATGCTTTTAGCCAGGAAAAGCACACACAACAATGGTTATGGAGTTTGGCACAATTCTACAATAGATTTTTATAATGTGAGTTGGTGCTTAAACTATTTTTGTATCAAATATGAGTTTTGTATGTCACTTTAACTAATAACATTTTTTTGTACATTCATGCAATTATTGTCAAAAATGATTATATTATTGAAAGGTTATATATTTGATATATTAAGGATTTGTTGAGTAGGAATCAGTTTGTGAAAAGAAAATATTGCCTTTTTTATTATCCACCATAAAGTACAATACATGAGTCAGTATTTAAATGTTATTTTAATTTCGCTAACAAATTCGCAAAATATTTTTTGTTGAAAAATACAATGCATAAGGCATAATATTTGGACTTACACTATTGTATTACGAGGATAAACAATCACAATCATATCACGAACAAGTCAAGATTTTGCACTCGGAGGGAATTCCACCACAAATATTCGTTTTAAATAATATGAACAATTTACAACAAATGAATTTATTTTACACCCATGCATCAAACATGTAAAATATTGAAAAAATGGCTCAAACAGGTCCTTCGTATTATTTGATGAAACTGCATGCACACTGTTTAAAATTTCTATTGCTACCGATGAAAGGAAAAACTTTATTCAACTACTTAAGCAACACTAATAACCGACGGTGATTATGTGACGTCTTAATCTATAAAATTAATTTTAAATCCAAAAAAGCCGGAACTAAAGAAATAAAGCATAACAATTGGGTCCCAAATAGTCACCAAATTTACCTAGATCAATTGACAATTGTGAGATAAAATAGATTATATGAAGAGAAGAAAAGCACCCAAAATCTATATAATACTAAAACTAATAGAAGAAATTTTAACTATGTTTCCAAGAGATTCTTTAATGCTATGGGAGAAGCAGGATCAGCCCAAGGTACACTCTTAAGATTGATCTATAAATTAGAACTTCTTGAGAAGCTTACTGATTCAGTTTGGTTTCCCCATAGATTTGTTGGAGGGGTTATGGAATCTATGCAAACAACTAGCTACTCACTTCTATTCAATGGGGAACTGATTGGAAACTTTGGGTGCACGTTGACTTAGGCAGGGGGTCCCTATTTCACCATACCTTTTTGCACTTTGTACGGAGTACCTGTCTAGGTCACTAAAAGATGATTGGGGAAGGTTCTTTTTCTTTCCACCCGAAGTGTAAATGCATTGAATTGACTCACCTTTTATATGCTAATGATTTGTTTATCTTTTGGAAGGGTGATTTCTCAGTTGTTTAAAGTCTAAAAAGCTATTTGGATGATTTTTTTCTCAATCTCTAGACTTAGTGCTAACCTGCTGAAGAGTCATGCATATTTTGCAGGTGTTCCAACTCATACAAAAAGAGGCTTGCTTGATATGCTTAGGATTGAAGAAGGGAGCTTACCGTTTAATTACTTGGGTGTCCCGTTTGTCTCTAAACGATTATTGTTGACCGATGTCTTCCATTAATTGAGCAAATAACTTCAAGAATGAAATCGTGGACTACCAGGTTCCTACCTTATGCACAAAGATTGGAGCCGATTCACTCCATGATCGAAAGGATTGAGAGGTATTGGTAATCTATTTTTATCTTACAAGAAGTTGAATCACTTGCAAGAAGGTTTCTATAGACTAGTTATACTGACCCTACATGTAAAGTCTCTATGGCATGGTCTGATGTATGTTAACCTAAATCTTCTGGGGGCTTGGGAATTAAGAACCTTGATATGATGAATAAGTCTTTGATGCTCAAGCATTTTTGGGGCATAGAAAGAAAGTCTGATTCACTTTGGATGAAGTGGGTTTATGAGGTATATTTGAAGGGCTAGTCTGTTTGGGATGTTTCTGTTACTTCTTCTTTCTCGTGGTGCATCAAGAAAATCTTGAAGTTGAAAGCAGTAGCATCTAATTGTGTAACGAGGATAAATGGTGCAACGGTTTTTGGATAGCTCCTGGGGAACCATATTCATCACAAGCGAGCTACAATGAAATGGTATCTCCAACTCCTGTCCAATGGTGGTGCCGTATACTATGGACCAGGTTAACCCCTCCTAAATATTCTTTCATCTCATGGTTGAGCTTCCTAGATAGACTTGTACTAAAAACTAAGGTAGCTAAATGGAATTCGTCAATTGATACCTTATGTATGTTCTGCCACTAACATGATGAAACTGTAAAACATCTCTTCTTTGAATGTTGGTTCTCATCTCGAGTATGGCTTGGAGTTTGTGATTTTAATGAATGGAACCTCCAAAACTCATGGGATCATCTTGTTAATCGGCATTTCTACATGTGTAAGAATGATACTATAGGAGTAGCTATGAAAGTCTCATGGTGTGCATTTATCTATTTATTATGGAGAGCTAGAAAATGTTCATTTTTCAGAAAGAGCTAGTAATTGAGTCGAAGGTAATATAACAGGTTCTGTTTTACCTAGAGATTAGATATGTAACGACCCGGCTAATCCACATGCTTGCTTCTCCACGTCATGCTTCGCAATCAGCTGAGTCATCCGTCGAGCTCTCATCCAAGGCGCAATACAATTGATTCTCCACTCCAATTTGCCAACCCGATCCGATGATGGATTGGCCAAGTCATTTACCTAGTAGCATTCTTCGACCTTTCATCTAAACCTGGGAGGGGATAGGGGGATAGTATATATGGATATAAAGGGGTGAACGCCGAACTCAATGAGGTCCTCACATTATTACTATGATACTTTTAGTAAAATAACTTTGAGAATTCATACGATAGTAAAATCTTTTTATCAAAATGTTTGTCACGCAACAAATCAATCAAAATCACTGTAATCACTTAACAATAGGGGTGGATACAGGAAAATCTAGCAAGGCACGCCAAGGATCTATGTGACACAAGGACGTTATTCCAAACTAGATTTTAACGATCAATCAATATTTCGTTGGAAGGAGCGACCTTACCGACTAACAATAACAATTCACAATTCAAGCTTTCATCTTACTCCTATCGTGACTGGGGGTACTCCGTCGAGTTTCCCCTACAATGCGGTCAGTGACGGCAAAGACTGGTGACCAAGCCCGATGCCGGCTCACGTTCCTTGCACATCCAATGCCTGGGCCCGTGCTCCAGGGCAACTGAGATCACCCGAGCTCGTGTACACATTAACGATTGCATGTACAAACAATACACTTTTCCGAGGCGATAAAGTACACCACCGAATACAATATATTTAACGATAACAATCGAAACTCTGTCGAGATAATGCCACCATCAAGAATATTTTCGTTCAAATATTTCATTTTAGCACAATACGTTCCACAGTTACAGTTAATCTATAACCAGTCAATTCCAACACATAATCTTTTACTAATAGTGTTGACATTATAAATAAACTCTTTGCCTATAAATATTTCAAATTGATACAATTTAGATCCAATTTATAGCACCATACCACTTGTCTTCTTTTAACATTGTCATTTTATTTTATTTAATTAACTCTCAAAACACGTTAAAATAATAGTATCATTACAAGATATGTATCTATCAAGAGAGATCCCAATTCTCCAAAAATTATAGTTTTATGTAATAGGTTACATCACAGTCCAATGGTTGTAAACAAAAGGCGCCAGAGTTGATCTCTGCCTAACATAAGTCTTGCTGCTTAATAGATTTTTTGGGCATAGAGAAAAGTTTTGTACGATAAACTCTTTACACTGGTCTTACAAAAAAAAAACCATGTAATACAAGCCTAAATTAAGAAAAAGAAAAATATGAGTGCCTGAAAATTTATCTAACAGTTAAGCTGCATCGTGGAGAGGAAACTTCAAAGCCTGAATTAGAAGATGTACGTTAGGTTGTAACTGCATTCAAGTTACATTAACACGGGTAGAAAATTTTCTGTTAGAGAGAGAGTTTAAAAGATACGACACAGATAGAAATACTTAGAAAGATCATTATGAAAAATTAAGAGAATACTTTTAATAAAAAAATAAAGTCGTAAATCAACAAAAAGAAGAAACGACAAAAGATAAACAGTAAGTTACATTGGATGTTTCCGAATATTGAAAATTATTCGAAATGTACTAAAATTAACAAAACACTTTAACGTCAAAAATTAAACAATTGTAATTTATGTCATTAATATTAATATCACTCTATAGGAAATGTCATATAATCCTTCAATCATTAAACTTATACATATCTTGAACAACTCGCACAACGTGTAGGGTAGACACTAGTTAAAACTAAATTTAATTTAAATTTATGCTTTATAATTAACACTAGAGAGAGTATAAATTTACATGTTGGTTTCCACGGAAAAAAAAAAGAAAAAGAAAAAGGAAAAACATATCCCTCCAATGATAACAATTAGATCCACTACCAATCTGGAAAAAAAACAACAAAAAACTAAGAAACTGAAAATGACTTAAAAGCATACATTTGGTTTCTACTTGACTCCCTTTCGATGCCTATTTTTGTTTTCCTAAAAGCAAACTAACTTTGGTTTCTTATCGATTTTGTTACGCATAGAAAGATTCATGTTCATCTTTTGAATCAAAATCATAAATTTAATCTTATACTTATTGTTTTATTCTCCATCATCTGGAATAAATTTAGTCTTTTGTGCTAGTTGGAAGGGTTTAGTAATAGAAGTTGTGATAAAAAAAAAATTAAAAAAAAACACACTAAATTTACAGTAATTGTTATTATTTTTGTACGAGTTGACGAAAAGAAAATACGGCAATCGTTTCACAAAATTTTTTACTTAATTACCATTAATAATTTTTTTTGGCATAATCCCTAACGCTTAAAACATCAAAATACAATAAACCAATAGATCAAACAGACACAATAATCTATCAAAACTAATACATCTAAGGAAATCAAGAAACCTACTGCAAAATTGGACCCTGGCCCGACATGTTTTGACTGCTGCAAAATTTTTCACTTATTCTGATCAAGTTGATACATCTACAAATTTTATTGAACTCTCTAGCAATTTTATAACTGTTCGGGTACCACCATAACTAGCTTTAAAGTTTAAACAAAGCACCCATGTCGATGAGATTTCTTTTCCTCCATTTTCGGTCCACTGTAAAGCTAAGAGATAGTGGAACTCCCTTGGTAAACAAGAAAGTAAATGATCAATTTAAATGCTCCACAATCTGCTTAAGCTAAAAAATAAATCAATAAAAAAATAAAATTGGTTTGAAAAGGTCATCAGCGACTATCCCAACCTATCCATCAAAACAAAATTGATCAGAAGAGTTTATTGTTGTACACCAAGTTCAAAATGCTATCCCGAATTTAATTCAACGCGCAAAGAGAAAGATGCATATTGTTTTTGACTAAACTGTATAAATGGTCCCTACATTTGTCCAAATTTAAATTTTGGTCCCCTATATCAACATATATATGGATTGAGCCTTTACATTTCATTTTGAAACTTTTTTTGTCTCTTTTCACTGTTCCGTCACCATTTCCGTCTTGATGACCGTTGACCCTACCAAGTCAGGGGTATTTTCAGAATGACACATATAAGATCAAAATAACAAATGTTTTTATAATAAAATAGAATAAAATATTAAAAATTATTATTTTATAACAAAAAATTAAATAATGTAAAAATAAAAAAAATTAAAATGATTTCAAATTTCAAATTTCAATTTTTTTTTCACTTCCCACCTTTGTGGGTAGCACATGCCAGTCAATTTCTCCCTTTTTTTTTGCTACAGTAAAAAAAAATCAAAATTAAAAAGCAAACTTACCTTCACCCGTCTTTTACCCTTATCCTTAAAAATTTTATTCTCATAATCCGAAATGCCATTTATTAATTTTATTCTTACCAAGTCACTGCTGATAAAGGTAAAAGACAGGTAAAGGTAAGTTTATTTTTTAATTTTGATTTTTTTTTACTGTAGCAAAAAAAGAGGGAAAATTGACTAGCATATGGGACCCACAAAGGTGGAAAGTGAAAAAAAATTTGAAATTTGAAATTTGAAATTATTTTAATTTTTTATTTTTATTTTTAAATTATTTAATTTTTTATTATAAAATAATAATTTTTAATATTTTATTCTATTTTATTATAAAAATATTTGTTATTTTGATCTTATATGTGTCATTCCAAAAATACTCCTGACTTGGTAGGGTCAACCATCAAAACGGAAATGGTGACGGAACAGTGAAAAGAGACTAAAAATATTTCAAAATGAAATATAAAGGCTCAATCCATATACATGTTAACGTAGGAGACCAATATTTAAATTTGAATAAATGTAGGGGACCATTTATACAATTTAGTCTTCTTTCATAAAAACAAGGGTGCAATTTTACAAATTGCTTGAAGTCTGAACTTAAAACAGTTTAAACAAACACCAGAGAGGGGCTTAGAGTGAAGATTTCACTAAGAAATCAAACTCAATTCCACCATATTTCCACATACAAACCAGAACTAACACAATTTACAAAATGCTCCGACCAAAAGCTGACACTGTCAATACATTGCATCCTCCTAGAGCCTAAAAATGAATGATCTATTCACTTCTGAGTTTGAACGGCAAGGGAAATGCATCTACATAACCGTAATATCCTCAGGTACCCAGCCCTAAGACTCTTGACAGCATGTTGTATTTCATGTATGATAGGTTCAGCCAATACAGTATTTCCCGCAGAAGAAACTGTTACCTGGGATGGTAACATCTCGAATGGATATATTCCTCTATAAGAAATCAGAAGCAAAGTCAGTTAACTGAACATGGAAAACGGGGAATGGATAAACTTACATTGCAAAAGAAAAAGACTTAACATTTTTATCATGTTAAAATAAGGCCAATTGCTTTAGTACGATATCAACATCTGAACAGAAGAATGTCGACGGTTTTGCTTTGTGACTTTGCTCATGTATCTTTATATTGAGTCAAAGAAGAAAATTATGATGCCAAAAAGTGACAATTGCAAGGAAGAGTTCTAACAGCATACCGATTTAGACATGCCATGTCAAAAATCAACAACACTTTCTTTCCATGCCTGAAAGAAAAGAAGCTAAGATACAAATTCAGCTGCCCAACTGCAGATTAAAACCATTGTTAGTCCTCGACAAGTGTTCGCTACAGTCATGAACAAGTTCGTTCAATTCTGACTAAACTGCGGACGGTATATTTAATCAATTTTTTAATATTCAAAAAATAGAGCAAATGATGCAAGGTAGTCCAGCCACTAGCAAAGAAAACAAAAGTAACCCCTCAACAAAATTCTTTTCCTTTCAAAGAAACAAAAGTGGGACATAAAAATCTTACAGAGCAGCAAAAGTTTCATAATGTTGGCAGAATTCAATAAATTTGAAGAAATCCCAAAAGAACATAGTTGAAAGTGTCGACTAACATCTTTCTTCCAGAGGCAAACATAGAGGGATTCACTATAAGTAAAACCCAGGATAAATTCCTTTTATTTGCAAGATCTGAGGAAGTGCAATGTATTGTTAAACTCTACAGCGGTCAGTAGATGATTCCATTCCAATCCACATAATCATAAAAAAAAATTTAATATCCAGGAGAGAAACATCATTGGTAGCGACAGGAAGTGCTCAGAAAAACATCTCTACAAATTCAAAAAACTTGTATCACAAACCTTCCACTTTGTTCAGAATGGACTCAATTATTGTGGTGAACCTATAAACTGACATGGGTAGAGGCAGTATTTCCACGGGATATCGCAGATTTGACAAAACAGCAAAATAACCCTTCTCCCCTCCCCCCCCCCCCCCACACACACACACAACCATTAAAGCCACCAATATGCATAGATTAGCCATCATAAAGTGTCTGGAGCAAGTTTCTGCTGCAAAACTGATAGCCTTCTTCTTTAAAAAAGAAAACAAAAAAAAAAAAAGCCAGATCGTTAGAAACCATAATCAGTGAGCAGGGTGACGTTGGAAGGTAGCCGAAAGCCACTTTTTGAAAGAACTTATCCAAATCTCCTTTTGGAGTGATCAACTGGTGGTAAGACATATTAATGTAACTATTTATTTAATTTAGTTTAGCAAAACAACCATAATGGTCTGATTATAAACCACACATTAATTACAGTGATGGTGGTGGCAGCCCCAGCAAAGGACCAGAAACATGGCTCTCCATTTTGGCTTGACTCATAAAATTTTCTAGTTTCTGGGCAAAATGCCTTTTTGATAAAGTAGATGACTAGACCAATGGAAGTGTAATCATGATGACAAAAGCACAACCAAAAGCACTTATCCTTGAAGCAATATGACAAAACAGGACCATAACATCACAACATGCCATAACTGCAACCCATCAAGTTTTTACAAGACAAGACGGAAAAAAAAAAAAAAAAAAAATGTGAGAGCACACCAGGAAGGGGTCCTAATTTTTGAGACTTCTGCCAATTTTCTTTACATTGTAAAATCCAACAAAAGTTACATAGTGCATAACTCAATTCAAGGAAATTTGTAAAATCAACCAGACACAAGGTTAATAATAAAAGTCATACAGCAATCTTGGTCAACTTTTGGCGTATTCACATATTAGTAGGTGAAAAATTAAACACGCTGTTCATGGAGAAAACAGCTAATTCAAATCTCAAATGGACGGGAGTCAAACCACAAGAACCAATAAGCTTCACACCAATGTCCACAAGTAAAACTTATAGCGATCATAAACTGGTATATACCTTTAGGGCAATGGAAGTTTGCCCGAGTCAAATTACGGAGCTCAATCTGAGCCAACTGAAGTTCTCGAACCACATCTACCAAATTGCCGAGAAATGAACTTGCGACCTACAAAAGTGCAGAACGGAGGCAGCATTACATATTCAGCCTGCAGTTACAGAGTAAATTTAAAAGCATAAACATACAATCTGAAATTCAAGTATCTTATTTGATCTTGTATTACTTCAAATCAAAAGGAAAAGTATTGAAACAAAAACCAGGATCATGATAACACTGCTTGACATGACAACATGTTAACATAGCCAAGAAGTTATTTTTTTTACGTTTAAAATTAAATCTGTTTATTTGAAAACCAATTGTTCTAAACATTACCAATGTTCAAATTGAGAAGATTTTGATTAAAACAAACAATGTTAAGGAATTGACAGAATAATAAGTTTCCTAAATTCTTTGAAAACAATCGTGGCTAGCCCCAAAAAGCGGGATAAAGGCTCCTTGTCATTGTTGTATTCTTTGAAACAGTTAGCATGCGAGGTCAGAGTCTCAGAGACAGGAGAGGGAATAATCTACTTACTTGTGTTTCCCTTGCAAGACTTTGTGAACCCAAATACTTCTGAGTGGTTTCAGCATTTAGAACAGATGAAAATGCTTCGCAAGCGTCCATATTCGGGAAGCTCTACGGTGCCCATAAGAAAAAAGTATTTAACTTAGATGAATTTCACATATACTAAGCAGAAATCTGCTGCAAGAAATGGGTTACCTTGATGATGTTCACATCATCCATTTTATTGCTGATGACAAAGCTTGATGCAGGGCAACCAGCAAACTTGAAACTGTTGTCATAAAATTTATAGATTCCCAGATAAGTTCATCAATCTGGAGTAATCAAGCGTAAATTTTTATTTTTTTTTAATTAAGCTTTCTTCTAGCTATTCCCAACCTTTGAATGACGAATCCGAGGTAGTTGACAAAAATTTCGTGATTGTCATTGTTGTTCCTCACTTTTTCAATACCCCATATCTGGTCAATAAAGAGAGGGTGCATCATTTCAATAGGTTATTGGAAATGTAGAATTACCACGCTCAAGAAAAAGTACAAACCTGCATGCCCAGACGAATAAACCTGTGACATGATTTCTTCATCAAATTATCATTAGCTAACAGAACACAGTCAGAATGACTTTGTTCTTCCTTAAGTTTGCAATAACTACGAAGTGCCTTAACAAGGTTGGCTTTCTTCTTGTTCAATGATTCTAAGCTTTGCTTCAGTGCTGCAACCTTTTCATTCGTATCCTGGCATTTGAGAAATTAACTGAATCAAGAAACAAGATAATATTGGACTAATAATTACTCCAAGAGGTTATTTCGGTTGTGCCATAGCAAAATGTGCAATGAGTAAAACCACTACAAAAACTATGGAGCAACCAATAAAAAAGTGGCATTCCAACTATTATTAACTAAAATAAAGTTGAGTCATGCTTCCCTGGAGGAACAAAGAATAAAGCAAGGCAGAGAACTAAGTCTACAGAGGAGACAAAACTAGAAATAAAAAATTGAAAACTAAATTGTTGGTTACAGACGCTGAAGTGGAAGTATAAGGATAAGAACAACATCACTATTTGGTAGTCCTTGAGGATCAAGGGAAATTACCAACATGCAAAATAGGCTATGTAACCTTCATCTAAATTAGTAAACCCAAACTAAAGATAAAACAAAAATGTTTATCCTATACAATTGGGGAGCAAAGAACACAGAATTAGTTGTACCTTCTATTGCCAATGGCATTTAAAGCACAAACAATATCCACAACAAAACACAGATGTACAGTCGATAAGTAAGAAAGAACAATTCCAGATGCAACAGAAACATAAATCTTCAAAAGTAAAAACGACCATAAGAGAATGTGTCCCTTAGCACTCAAATATTCCATCCAGTGACCGCACAAATAAAGTAACAGATTGGGTTAAAAGAGAATGTTGCACTCTCAACTTAATTAGAATAATACCTCAGCACTATGCTTCATCATGCTGATGAAATTCAAAAGGCCACGGGCACCAGCTGGACTAGCTCCGACAAACTTAGGCAAGATATTCATCTTCAACATTTGCATGTCCTGAACTCCAGAGCTTATTTGTTGTAACTTTTCCTGTTTATAAAATCAACTGTCTAAGAAAACTATCATTCAAAAATCCATCAAGAAATGAAAAGGCCATACGTACCAATAACAATTTCTTCTTAGAGAAGATCAGTTGTAACTTTGACTTTTCATGAATGAATTGATGCAACAGCAACCTTATTTCACCTACTCTAAACATTGTTTGTTTCGAAACAAACATCAAACAAAGTAAAGATCATAAGAACTTTCACAAACATATATGAACATGAGCAGTCTTCTTAATTAACAGAAAGAGATGGAGAAACATACCTTTCAGATCGGAGGTCATTTGAGATTGATGTTTTCTGAAAAGAAGATTTATGCAATAAGTATGTAAGAGAAGAGAAACAAGGCTTTTGGAAAAATCCAACCCCAAAAAAAGGAGAGAAAAAGGGATTTTGCTTCCAGCAGCCATGCTGATATGCATATTGCCTTCCTATTGCAAATTAAAAACTATTATCATAAACAACCTAACCTGATGAAAAATTTCACTGCACAACATCCCATATGTTTTTGCCTTCTTCAAGTTATGCAACACATCTTCAAATGAATCAATCTACAGTGCGCCAGACAGAACATTAACATATAAGCAAAAGACATGCAAAGTTGAAAGCAGCCAAGAGATACAGCTCTCAACATGGAAATTACAAACTATAATGTAACCAGTTAAGTCTATCGATTTGTAGGTTAAGGTAGCTTAGTACCAGTGAGAGTTTAAGCCTATCAACAGAAGACGGAGGCAATCTTTCCCCATCTTCTGAAAATTTAAAATATATCTGCAATGAGGAAAAAAAACAAAGAAAACGTCAATTTCCTTTCTTCTTATCAAATGGATGTGGGGGTGAAGGCCAAAAAGATGGCATTACCACCAGAAAGCTTACATACATCTGTCCATTTCTTTGACCCCAGAGCTATCATGTTTGTTTCTCTGCAATCTTCATTAAAGCCTCCAAGCATTTGGCTATCCAGTACAACAACTTTCCGAAGCTTGGGACTCCTCTGCTGGACAGAAACAACACTATGATGTTCACTGTCATCAAAGTCAAGTATCTCACTTCTTTTCCGAGGAGATTTCAATGCATTGAAAGTTGGAGCAGAATAATCTACTACGTGATGCGGATCCATATGTTTCTTGCCAGTTAAAGGGAACTCTTTCTTTGATGCACTTGGGAATGTCTCCACTGCTTTCTGTGCATAATAGTATACATGAGATCAGTAAAGGGGAAACATTTTCATCTCTATTCTTTCTTCTATTTGGTGTTTTGGCAGGAGGAGGCTATTAACTATACTGCTAATTTAACTGCAATGTATAAGTAAATCCTACGTGGTACAGTGGGCATAATCCATCCAAAACCCACTCTACGAAATGAATGACAAACTAGAAAGAAACTCTAATCCTAAGACTGTTGCAGCCAGAAAAGTCGCAATTTCAATCCACAAGTATACGATAAGAAAAGTAGCAGCACATAAGCCTTGCCCCAGAAACTGCAATAAGATGTGGAGAGTTGTAATATTAAATAAAAGCAGCCTTTTAAGATTTTTAGCAAAGATGCATTCATCTAAGGTTATTAACTTAAGCAAAGTAGTATGTCAGAGAGTTGAGGAATTCAAACTATAAAATACCGCACCCTAATACATACAAAACCAATACTTCAAGCATCAAAAAATTTGGGTAGAGATAAAAAAGAGAAGGAGAATGAAAACCTGACCTGAGGAAACGTTAGTTCCTTAATACTCTCTGTAAAAGGTACTGCACCACCAGAAGGGGCAGATTGAGGTTCTTCCCGAAGAAGGTTGCTTGTAGACTCAGGAAGAACAATGCAAGGATGCAGACTTGCGTCCAAGTCCCCGCTATTTGTAAGCTGTGAAATGTTCTCTCTCATGTGAGTTTCATGGTTTTCTATCAATTGCGAAACATTTTGGTTATCAAAAGTACTCATGTCTCTGTTATCCTTTAGATTAACAACAGGTGACCCAAAATGCAGTCTTGTCCTCACAGGAAATGACTCCAATCTGTCTAAAGGTTCAGTAGAAAGGTTTACGCTAGAACCATTTTCCTTTAGACCAGAACTTTCGAGATTGGCAAATTGATCAGGTAGAACTAAATCGTTCAAGTTTTGATGTTCGCGGTAAACAGTTAATTTCTTTTGTGATTCTGGAGAAGTTACAAGCTGTCCCAGTGTTCCACTTGATCCTTTTCTTCCACTGAATGGGGAGGATGAGACACCAGCTGCATTGGATTCTTCAGTCCGACGTATATTTTCCCTGTCCACTTCATCCAGAACATTGCTGTTGTCAGCAGGGGCCTCACTTATTTGTGCACCTTTCTTTGCAGAAGCAAACAAAAGTTGGCTCTCAACACTTCTAAAAGATGCATCAATATGTTTTGGCAGGAAATTCTTCATCTCTCTCTCCAATTGGATTTTAAAGGGAGAAGGTTTTGAAATTTGTGATTTAATATTTAGATCCTTAAATCTGGAATCGATAGAGGCTGAAAAAGGAGAAGCTTCAAGCAAATTCAGCTTTGAAATGCTTTTTTGTATTGATGATGTACTCCGACAGTAGTCAACTTCTTTGCATAAAGAAGAATCTCCTTGTTGAGGGGTCAGAAAAGACATATTGACAGGCAATGCACTACTTGCAGGTATTTTTCTTTGTCTGGAAGGTGAGGATATGAACTCAGCCGATGGAGATTCATGTGGAATATCTCCATGACCATTGGCGTCACCTGGCTGTCCTTGCAAAGAATCAACTGCTTTTTTGTTGTTGCCAATAAGATCTACCAAATCAACCAAATTTTCTTGAGGGGCAAAAGGCATATCACCAGAGTTGTTGGGGTCCTCTGAAGCAACACTCAAATTCTCTCTTAGGGGAAAAGATGCATTACCCAAGTTTCTGGGTGAGTCTAAAGCTGCACTATTGCGAGAATCAGACATCATAATTTTTGTACCTTCAGCTAAAAGTGCATCCAACTCAGGAGAAAGTTTGCCGTAGTCATACTTTGAAGGGCTCTCCCCAACAAGGCTCATGTCACTTGTATTGCTATTAGCAGATCTCTTACCAGCAGGAGAGGAAGTTGTGGATAATAGTTTTCTTGAGACAGTAAGTTCCATGGTATTTCCAACAGTGGTTTGAGTTGATGGTTTATCCTCGAATGAAAGATGTAATCCAGTAGGAGTCTTCAATTCAACTCCAGACTCTGACCGTGCGATGCTACGAAAATGCATGGAGAAAGCAGTTGAGTCCATGGTAACATCACAATTGTCATCAGAAGCTTCTGAGTCCGATAAACAACCACGCCTTATAAAACTGGCAGAAACAGGGCCAAAAAAATCCTCTGCAATCAGAACCGTGTACAGAAAACTAATTATTTCAGCGTTACAAATGAAGACATAATCTACTAAATAGACACAATAAAAGACCATAGTCAACAGTGCTGGAAAAGTGAGATGTGAAGCTTCCGAATGAGTTTGCTTTTCCAAAATTAGGGATGCATGAGGATTTTTGTTTCTGCAAGTGATGCATCTTCTGTCATCAATTGATTGTTTGATTTTCCATTATGATGTTATTAGAGAATGCATGCCCTGCTTCCACATCAAAGCCCTACGGATATAAAGGCCTCAAGTGCACAAGCACATTTCCAATGCTTGGAAACGCAGCAAATTGTCTTCTGATTGAACATACGATGTGCAAAGAGAAAGGAATGTTTCAAAAGCTAAACATTCTCAAGAGAACATGAGGGGAACGATTCAAAGTCAACATAATCAAGGTGAAGAACTCTAAAAAGGATATATTCAAATTTCGAAACTTCATATACATATGGCTGCTAGGAACTGCACCAACATCTTTTCGAAGTTTTTATTTTTTAAAACGTGATTGAGCCTAAAAGATTGTTCTTGATCCAACTTTTCCTCCTAAGGCTATCAGGACTAAGAAACTACACCCATTGAATTAAAATTAAACATTCAGAGCAGACGGCAGCCTACGAGAGTTATTCAATTTTGTGATAACTTTACTGACTGAAGAAACATATGCTTACTCATCACACCAATCCTTTCATTGCATTCTTCTTTTTCCTGTCAACTACAACATCTTGAACTCAGGCCAACTGCAATGTCCCCCGCAACCTGGCCATCCCCTTAAATCCTAATCACCATGATCCTCAACATGCCTTCGCAATATGTAGTGTATATGAATGTAACACATATAACTGAATGATAACTTGGGTGCGGGAAAAGAAAAAAGAAAACAAAACAAAAGCACACACACCTCATCATCAAGACTAATATCCACCATACCAACCTATTCCTCCAACAAAATTCAAGAAAGCAAAAAAATAATAATAATAATAATAAAAAAATAAAAAAAAATTAACAGCTAAAACAACAGAATTCAGTGCAAATGTGGAAGAAAAAGGGAAAGAGGAAGAAGGTGCTTGCCATCATTTGAAGTAGCAGAACCAAAACCACTCCCTGAAGAAGGAGATTCCATCAGTTTCAAAAACGGCCTTTGCATTGCAGCCTGCTCTTCATCATCTTCTTCACTCTCAATAGCTTCTCCTTCTTCGTCTTCGCCCTTTGAATCCATCATCTGAAGAAACCCTAGGATTTCTTCTTTCTCCACATCACCATTTCCACCTTTCCCTGCCGATTGCAGCTGCTCCTTAGGCGTGTCGTTATCCTCCTCATCCCGGTCAAAGAAATGCACTGATGTCATCTCAGCGAAGCTCACTCTCCTCAACCTTTTCTTCTGCGCAGCCATGGTGGTTCCACCGCCACCTGAGTTCCCTTCAGTGGCTTCACCTTCTCCACCGTCCACTGTGTCGGAGACGGGGCCGGCTTTTTCGCCGGATTCACCAGACATTTCTTAATTGAAGCTAAATCCTTCAAATATTATCTGGATTTTCTTAGGGTTTTTAAGTGAGATGAAATGGGGATGGTGGGGAAAGCAAGAGAGGAAGCAGAGAGTTTGTGCGGGAAATATTTGGCCTGAAATTATTTTAAAAGGAATGTCATAATATTTTGAATTTTGACCCCCGACATAATTTATTTCTCTTTTTGACCTTAAGAGAAAGGAAAATTAATGTACTGGTAACGGTCATTTTTAGGGTCTTTTCCCTAAAAAAATTCCTTAAAAAAAATAGACAAAATTATTTTCTTCGAAATTTATGAGGACAAAACTATGTGTGTCGGATTTTCACATTCCGAATGAGTATTAAAATTAGTGAATCGGATTTTCAAAATCCGAGTCCTTTTTAATATTAAAATATTTGATTTTTACTTATCAAAAATTAGAAAAGTGCCGAAAATAGAGCAACAAGATTCAGATTTTCACAATCCGACTACAAAGTATTAAAATAAGTGGTTTGAAAAATTGTGGCGCCAAAATTTTGAATGTCATTCAGATTTTCAAAATTCGATGTTAATTAATTTTGGTTGGTAGAAGTAGATATGTGTCTTAAATTGGAGGGCTAACAAACGAAAAAAAAAAAATCTGAAATTGACGACATTCATATGTCGAAAATCCAAAGCTCCTTAGATTCAGATTTCTAAAATCCGATATACTTACTCATTCGGATTTACAAAATCCGAGATTTACGTGATATAAAAGAAAAAAAACAGACAGTTCTCAATCGAGAACTGGTTGTTTTTTTCTGATTCTGCTGGTCTTGGGTGGCGATTTGGAGTTCTTGATGCAATCTTACCGCTAAGTACTTTAGGAATCGTTATTTGAAAGAGGTTAGTGAGGTAAACCATGTTATTTAGTTTATTATTGTGTTATTTTGATTGTTAAAATGAAGTAAGATGGTTTAGGATTTGTTTATTAGTTGTTTGGATGTTTGAATGATGCATGTATGTTGTAGGTGTTGATTTTGAGGTTAGAGGTTAGAAATCATTGTTGTTCATTATATTTCATGAAATATGAAAATTGATTTCTAGTATTTTAGTATTTTATAGATTTTTTGAATATAGAATGGAGTACGTATGGTATTTTTATTGATTTTGTTATTATAGGTGATAGTTTACTTCAATGATACTATTTTATTGTGTACGGAGTACAATTTTAGTTGTGTAATATAAACTTTGATAATGTAACTGAGTATAGGCGAATTAATTATAGAAAGATACAAGTATTTGTTTAAGAATTTAGTAGATATTGATGTTCTTTTTTAAGAGTGAACCTCAAAACAGGTCATTGAACTATTAGATAATTCTAATACAGGTCATTAATCAAATTTATTTGTATAACTGGCCACCCTACTAATCAAAAAATTCACCCGAGATCATTCTGTTAATTTTGACCGTTAAATAGTGACGGAATCCATTTTTCACATGCTTTTGGATTTAGGGGTATTTTTGTTATTTTTTTATTTTTAATCTTTTAAAAAAAATTAAAATTTTTTTTTTTGCAATTCTTCTTCTTATATTTCCTAACTTGTATATATTAGTAATATAATTTCTAAATTTTAAAATTTAATTTAACTTTTGTATTTTATCTTCTAGATTATAAAATTTTAAAAAACTTTAAGAATTGAAGAAGAAAAATTCGAGTTAAAGTAAACATGAAAATTAATAGTTTACCATTTTAAACTAAAAGAAAAACTAAAAGAATTAGTTAAGCCAAGTTGTTTCTTCTAGGTTATCTAATTTTTTTCAACTCGATTGAATTATTTAATCATTAATTTTCATGTTTACTTTAACTCGAATTTTTCTTCTTCATTTCTTAAATTTTTTTAAAAATTTTATAATCTAGAAGTTAAAATAAAATATTTAAATTAATTTTTGAAATTTAAAAATCATACTACCAGTATATACAAGTTAGGAAGTATAAGAAGAAGAATTGTAGAAAAAAATAAAAATAAAAAAATAAAAGATTAAAAATTAAAAATAATAAAATGACAAAAATACCCCTGAACCCAAAAGCATGTGAAAAATAAATTTCCGTCACTATTTAACGGTCAAAATTAACAGAATGATCTCGGATAAATTTTTTCCTTAGTAGGGTGACTTGTTATACAAATAAATTTGATTGATGTCCTATATTAGAATTACCTAAAGTTCAATGACCCGTTTTGAGGTTCACTCTTTTTTTAAACAGTTATCAATGGCATGTAATGTATCATACATGCTTAATTTGTTTGATACAAGCAAGTATGTGATAGACAATGGTATCATCAACACTTTTTCGAATATGCCGGATGATGGTTTGTTTGTTGAGAAAAGGTTGTCATATGTTGAGTTGATTAGTAAAATTTGTATGACACTTGGTTAGGATCCAGCACATGTGAAACTCCACCTTTCTGTAATTTTTGATAATCGCGGGTAGGCGTGTAGTGAAGATCAAGAATGATTCGCATGTAGAGTTCATGAACCGTGTAGCTCCAATGCCATGTTTGGATTTATACATAAATTTGGAAGATATCACACTCACGAAGAAAGAGAAGCGAGTTTGGAAAACAACATGTTATTTGGTGGTTTTCCAAGGGGGGAGCGTGCTAGTACTTCTCAAAACCGTGATGAAGATGAGACACCTTTATTTGCATAAGATGACTCATGGAAGAGTCGGATCCCGACTACATAGCTCCAAGTGAAAGCGAAGAAGACCGTGAGTTCTCTGCAGATAGTGATGTAGAGGAAAGTGATGATGAATTATTGGAAAATGAGGAAAGGGATCTTAATCCATTGCCCCGATGCCATGTACATAGCAAGATTGGGAAATGGGATGCCTCGTGTGTGGACAAGGATGAGTCTGCTCTTAAGATGTGGGATGAGACCCCCGAAGAAATAGACATTGGCGTTTGTTTCAAATCCCAATCAGAAACAAAACATGCTGTGAAATTATGGAACATCCATCATAAAAGAGAATATAGGGTTGTCGCGAGTAGTCCAACAACGTGGGCTGTGTGGTGCAGAACATTAGATGTACCAAGTGAGGATGGTGATCCATCATGTGTGTGGAAGATGCGTGAGTCTTTGAAAGATCACGACCTTCATCAAATTGTGAGATAGCATGATGCACATAATTGGACGCGTCTTTGATTGCTAGACTCATCAGGAGAAAGGTTGAGGACAACATAGATTATACGGTGGCCTCGGCACAAAAAAATGTGAAGACCTTATTGAAAGTAGATGTGTTATACAAAAGGGCATGGCATGGGAGGAGGAAAGCCATAGAAGCGGTCTATGGTGATTGGACCTCGAATTTCAAAGAACTTCCTAGCTAAATATCAACTTTTATAATTGTTATGTGCATTATTTTTTTTTTTTGGGTTTCATGTATTGAAATGTTTTATCTATGACTCGCTTGTTGTGTAGGTATATCGCTGCGCTTAAGTTTACTAATCCTGAGACTGTAGTACAGTGGGAATGGAAGAAGGGAAGAAGATTGGAACAAGGGAAATAGGACATTTAAATACGTCTTCTGGTCATTTGCACCAGTGCCTGCGACGTTTCTTGAATGTCCACCAGTCGTTTGTATCGATGGAACACACTTGCATGGTGGTTACAAGGGTAAATTGCTTGTTGTGGTGGTCTATACTACAAACAAGCACATTTTACCGGTTGCATTTGAGATTGTGGATGATGAGACAGTAGAGAGTTGGACCTTTTTTTATGAGGAATTTGAGGTTGTGGGTTGTGCAGGATAGAATCGTAAGTGTGATATCCGACCGGAATGCAGGGTTGTTGAGCGCAATGTCACAGATGGATGAATGGTATGATTTAGGGGATGGACACTACTTTATTGCCTCCGCCACGTTCGTAGCAATCTTGTGTAGCGACATAAGAGCAGAAAGGTGAAGGGGTTATGTTGGAAGATGGGCACGATGCTTTCAAGACAAAAATACAACTGTATGAGGGCAGAGCTTATTGAATTCAAACCTGCGACAGTATCTTCGAGGGATTGGAGGGAGTAACTGGGCTCGATTGAAAGCGGTCCGTCGCTGTTGGGTACGCTACACGGCTAAGTGGCAGGGGTGGGTCTTTGTATATGATGAACTACGATGAATATAAGTGTTCGTGCAGGAAGTGGCAAGAATATCGTATGCCTTCTACGCACCCACTCGCAATTTGCCAGAAAAAAAGGGGATCGACCTCTTGATCTATACCATGGGTTGTGGCGCCTTCCAGCATGGCGCAGACAATTTGATTACACGGGTTTTGTTCCAGTTTTCGATGAGCAACAATAGCCAACGGTCGATTGAAATTTCATTCCGAATTATAAGCGTCTTGTTTTGAATACAGGGCCGGGACAAAAAAAAAAAAAAAAGAGACATAGAATGCAAATAGATTACAGGGGACGCCAGAGCCAGGGAGAATGTTGGAGATGCAGACAACAAGGTCACGATGCCAATGCTTGTCCTTACTCGCACCCAGGAGTAGATAGAAGGCCTTGAATGACAGTTGGAATTGAAAGACATTTACTTTTCTGGTTGCACTTTGGAAAACCATGTTATTTGGAATTACAACTGTTTAATTAGATGTTCTATAACTTTTTGTATTGATAAATGGATTATAGATGTTCTATAAATTCGGATTGTACTATTAACATTGAATTGTTGGTGCTGTGATTGTGCTGAAAATAGATAGTAGTTGTTGATAGAGGTTTTGGGATTGTGCAGAAACAAAATTGTGTATTTTTTGTTTTTGTAGTTGTCTCGGATTTTGAAAATCCGTACTACTGCATTTTGTACTAAACTCGGATTACGGAAATCCGAATTTAACCCGGATTCCTACAACACATAAGTCGGATTTATGTAATCTGTATTTACCCATTTTGTACTATCTACGGATTTTAAAAATCTGATTCCGCAAAATCCATCCAAGAGTGTGCAAATTTTGCGGAAGCAGGGGAGATTCGGATTCCTATAATCCAAAACCTTTTAGTTCGGAATTCGAAGATCCGATTGTATCGCAACTATATAAACCTGGTCAACTCTTCCCCCAAATCATTTTCTCCTCTTCGCGACTGAAAACCCCTAATTCCCCCTGCCCGGTGATTGACCCTCCCCTCCGTCTAGCGCAACCCTCCTATCCATCCATTCGACACTCCCTCCGTTCGGCGACTCCCAATCCAACCCCTCTCCCTCCGGCGTAAACGTTTGCCCGCACATTTCTTCCTCTCCATCAGGCGACTCCCACGTCCAACGCCTACTCGTTCGCTCCCACCGTTCCTTCTCTCCGTCTGGCGACTCCCAATCCAACCCCTCTCCCATCGGCAATTGATTTTACCGGTATGCCCTAATTTAATTTTTTTAAAAAAAAATTGTTTGCCCTAATTGCAATAGGGCAAGTTAATTCCTGGTTGAATGGTGTCGATTGAATGGTGTATTCCTGGTTCCTAATTGTTTGCCCTAATTTTTTGGTTCATTGTTTGCCCACACAGATTTCTGGTTCATTGTTTTAGTTCATTGTTTATGTGTGTTAAGTATGGTGTATGTGCAAGCATGCTGTTTTGTGGTTAACTCACTCCTGTTTGTGGATTATTTGGTTGCCCTAATTCCCCTGCAATCTCTTTTGACTGTAAATTTAAGTGGATAGTAGAATCGTGCTCTGTGGCCTTTCTTCATTAATGTAGCTACTTACAACTACTTGAGTTGTTTTGTTGATTCTTGTTTGATGGTTAGTCCTAAAATTATGTTGAATGCTGGGTCACAATGTTCCCTTTGTCTTGTTGGTTACAAATATGCTTGTGAAAACAAGTTCCACACTGATTTACATATATTTTATATCTTGTTTTCTCCCTAGAAGAAACAATTTTGTTGCATGTGCAATCTGTTTTCGATTTTCCTGGTTCATTGATTTATAAAGTGGCATTGCTTGATGAATATATTCATGGTTGTTGTGTAGGCATACATGGCGAGTACATCTATCTAGCAATATAAAAATAAATATCTTCAACCGGGGCCGGTAGAAGAAGGATTATTATACCTTCAAAAACATCATAGGTCCAAAGCTGTGTTCGATAATTCGCAACCAACTTTAAAGACAAAGACTCAAGGGTCGTAGATATGATGCCAAGTTTTGGGAGATATACAAAACTACCGAACCAGAGGTTAAGGAATTCATTAAGATAGCTGGCTTTGAGAGAATAATGAAAGTAGGGTTGAAAAGAGTGGATAACGGTCTCATTACCGCATTGGTAGAACGGTGGAGGCCAGAGACTCACACATTCCACTTCAATTTCGGAGAGGCGACTGTGATATTACAAGATGTCGAGGTCTTCTTTGGTATCAATGTGGAAGGTGATGTGAACATCTATAGTAATCAAGTCCAAGATGATCAAGGTGTTCAGGTTCCAAGTACTATCCAACTCAAAGAGTGGTTTGAGATCCATTATCCAACATTAGAGGCCCAATGACTCGAGTTAAAAGTAAAAGGATGAAGAGTGCACTTAATAATCTTATATCAAATGGTTTAGCCTAGGAGAATGTCAAGTTTGGAAGTTACAAGTCCAAGATTATTAATGTGTTACAAGGCCCATTTGAGGAAAGAAATTTTGGCCCACAAACTAAGCAAGGGAGGCTTGGCCAGCATTTTAAAGGTACCTCTTGATGAATTTGATATTTCAATACAAGACAAGAGGAAACTTTTTGTTCTTTTTCTATTCTTTTCGAAGACTAGTTGCATTGCACACAAGCTTGTGCTTTGTTGATGCATGCGAGTAGAATAGGTGTTTTTCTACTTATGGAGCTTTGTTAGTTGTTCATTGGAGCCTTTTCGCTAGCCGTTCTATCCATAAATCGAAGGGATAGGATTGTTAGAGAGGTGACCGATTGGGTTGCTAGCCTTAAACACTTTCTACATCTTCTAAACATTTCCATCCTATTTTGGTGCAAATTTTTGTGGTTTGCATCTCTTCTTTTCTTTTATTTTTCGTGAGTTTTGGAGTCCATAATATTGGATTTGCAAGTTTTCAAGTCCCGGGATATTTATAGCTTCTACGTCGAAGTAAATCTGCCACCTTTGCCTCAAGATTCGTATCAGAAGGTCTTTCGGTTTACGGGGAGACGGTTAACCAAGGAGTAGAACTATGGCAGGAAAGATGTCAGAGTTTGTTGGGATTCACTCCTGCTGCTGATCAATTTCATGGTACCTTATCAGGGTTGGGGCTTTCGAGGAAGAGCTCATACATGCACTTCCTGAGGGTTCCTCAATCGAGCAATTCCAACAAAGGGCCCGGACATTAATCCTGTATTTTATGGCCAGTTTTATGTTTCCGGGAAAGGGCCAAAATACTATAAGTCTGCAGTTTTGAGCCATGTGGAGGATTTGGTGACTTGTAGTAAGTTCAGTTGGGGATCGGCCCTACTTGCTTGTTTGTACTCTGGCCGATGCGAGACATTCCAATATGACAAGAAGGATATCATCGGCTGTGTATATCTTCTATAGGTACGTATTAGTTTTCATTATGAGTTAGGATTAATTATGCTTTCGGCGCAATAATTTTAAATGTGCACGTTATTTTTTTTGGTTATTTTAGATATGGGCGTACGAGCGGATCGCGAGAATCGCACCACAAAGAGTACTGGTAGAGTATATACTTGATAAGACCGCTCCATTAGCTCAGTGGTGAGTAATGTTCAAGTTATAGTTGAGTAAAATTGTATCTGTTGGATCATTCTTCATATTTTTTACTACTATCTGGTTGCTGCTCAATGTTCATTTTTCTTATTTATTTTTTACTATATTATTTATATTAAGTAACACTTCGTGTTGGTTCATTAAGGTGGGAATGTAAGTACACCTACGAGAACGTCCCAAGGAGTAGTGTGCCACCTTTAAGAGATCAATTAACAGGTTCACGGATTGGAGATGTAAGTACTCATTAATTTTGGTTTTTAAACTTATTTTGCATTTTTTTTCTTTTGTGTTTTTATAATGCAAATGAATTTTTGTACAGTTTCAGTGGCAACCCTATGTGAACGTCCTTGGTTCTCTCCCTCAATTCTATAAATAAGGACAAGCCATTTGGACGGCCAGGACGTGGATGTTCTTTTGGGCTACTAGAGAACCGCATGAGTCAATTAGGGTTGTGAGACAATTCGGGTGCATACATGGTATTCCTCGAGACCGTATGATTGTGGACGTCAATGCATGGCGACTTGATCATGTTCATAGCATGTCTGGCCTATCGGACAACAATTGGGTGACCCACCATTCTAATTCACGCCCTCACTAGAACCGGGGACGGAATGTCCCAAAGGATTGACAGCCTGAATTCCCTGGCCAAACATCGCCGGACTATGATGAATGGTTCATGAAAAATACCGTGAAACTTATATCCAATCTCAAAAATTACACTCTTGTCGGATATGAGATTTCTTCGAGCCGCGTGAAATTATATGTGAGTTTTATTTTCATTTTTATTATGTTCTTTCATTTTTCTTTTTTATTAATTTTTGTATTACACTCTTCAAATTAATCTTGCATTTTCTTTTTCTAAATTAAGTCCATTTTCTTTTCAGGGTGAAGTATTGAACAACATTCTCATATGCTCCGAGCAGTTTAGAGACAAAAGTCGTGAAAAAGAACTCCTAGACAGTGAACTAGAGGAGCATTTGAATGATATCGTGAATCAAGTACACACTGCTTTGACCCTTGGCACAAATGATGAGGTCTCCATGGACGATACCTAAATCCTAGTTGATGATGATCCGACTAAACCATCACAACCTGCACAGGGTAAAAAGGCAAAGCTGTGGCCAAGAGAGAAGATTGGAGGAGGAAGAAAGCGAAAACTAGTGATCCCCCCACGGTCATCGCAACAACAAAATCAGGGTGAAGGTTCAGGTAATCAACGAGAGGTCGAGCAATATGCTGAGCAAGAAAATGATGGAAGGGAGATTGTGTCCTCTAGAGGGTCGCACACCCAGGACGACACACATGTTTACAACCTTGGTGCAGAGTCACAATAAATTAATTCGACAATAATTTATTGCCTTTTCTGTTGTGTAGCCTTTTTTTGCAACGTTTCAGTATTGTTGGTACTATTTAAAACAGGTTTGGACTGGTTTAAAACAGACAATTTTTTTTTAAAAAAAAGTAAAGGATTCAGATTTCAGAAATTCGAATATTCACAATTTCTATAAAACTCGGATTCGTGAAATACGATTGCCAGAAGCATCCGAGAGTTCGCATTTATCAGAGAAACAGGGGATTCGGATTTCCAAAATCCGTTTCCTTTCCAAGGGGTGTTTCGAATTTCAAAAATCCGTATGTTTCTTTTTTCGGATTTCAAAAATCCGTTTCTTATCTAATAAAATTTCCAATACCTGTAAAAATTTTCTTTCTCTTGGAAATTATATTTTAATCATTATTTCGGATTTTTGAAATCTGTTTCCTAGTTAATTATTTGAGGCAATAACATCTACTTGGTTCCAGTTTTAATTAAACCCGTTTCGGATTCGCAAAATTCGACTCTACGTAAATTCGAGTTACGCAAATCCGTGTCTATGTTGGATTCGGATTTCGAAAATCCGGCAGATGTAGTTTTGTCCGCACAATGTTTTGAAGGTTTATTTTTGTCTAGGTCCTTTTTCAACAAACATATTTTGGTAAAAAAACTTGTCATTTTTACGACATGGACCATAAAATAAATAACTTTAGAGAAAAATGTTTTTCATTTAGATCCTTCATGTTTTTCTATTTCCCTCATTTGTTCTTAAATTCTTGAATTAATTAGAAACCTGTTTATTCCTTCTTTCTCAGTTTTTGCCGGTGCAAAGTACGGAAGAAGAAAGGTAGAGAAGGCGCGGGGAAGAATAATGCACAAAACAGCACAAGGGTGGTTTTCCGGCGGACCAACTAACGATTTGCAGAAAGCGCCGCCGTCTCTATTAGCAGACTGGAATGCCTACGCAGCATCAAGGGATATCGAAGAATCTGCGGAATCTTCCTCCTCAACTTTAGGGTTTGATCTCGAATCTGCTGTTAGAACTGCCAATGATAAAGTATCCGGCACTTTCAATGTGTACGAACTCAGCTAACTTTACTTGGAATTCTCGATTCCTGTGTTGCGATTTCAAGTTTGTGGTTATTTTATATTTTTGATTGATTAGTGTTTGACTACTTCTGCTTTTTTGCTTTTTGCTTTTGTTATTACTAGGAATTTTAGACAATTTTATATGTAAATTGGTTTGAAGTTGCTGGCCTATGAAACTCTATTTTCACGTGAAACGTATTTGGTTTTTCTGTAATTTTTTTTTCTTGAAAGTTTTGTATTAATAATTCAGTGATGAGCAGTGTTTCTTTTTGTATGTAATTACAGAACATGGACGGTTTTATTTTGGCAATTGTATCTCTATGGCTTTGTAGCTCTGTCATCGATGGCTGGAGGCAGATTAGGTTTCTACCATGGAATTTATATCTTGTAGTAGCTGCAGCTAGTTGCCATTAAAATGGTCTTTTAGCAATTAGGGTGGGAATAGTCTTAAATCTGAATAATTTCATAGAGTTGCAACTCAAATTAGTATTCGTAATGGAATGTATGAAGTTAGATATCAGACCATCTGCCAATAGTTTAGCCAAGTTGATGTATTGGAATTAATTGTTCAAACATTTTGTTTCTATTCTTCATCTTATTGGCTTGTATCTAATTGAGATAGTTTCTGGCTTAGGAACTGAATACTGGTATTGGCTTGTTATTTTATTCTTGATAATATGACATTGAAAACAATGAAACCATGTATTTGATAATTTTATGCTCTGCTGACTACTATTATGATATTCCTTTTCAACTCCACCTAACACTTCATCTGTGTTCTGATTTTCGTTTTGGTTCTCAAGTGCCATACACTGATGAGATTTGGATGGGTACAGGTCCCACTGTAGAGGATAAATGTACGATATGGATGACTAGAATTAGAGAGTGTGGGCGTTAATGTGAAGCTTGTATCTGCTAAGTGTCATTTTTCTTTTCTGGTTTCTATAGTGTCGGTTCCTATCTCTACCTTGACAAATACCTCAGATGAAACCTTTCAAATGTCATGGATAAATTAGCAAAAGAGTGAAATTATTAGGAAAGTTTTGCATATGTATTTTTCTGATTTTTAAACTTTTTATAATGAAGACAATTGTGCAAGTAATTTTACAAAGAACTGAGAAAATAATGCATATACATGTCAAACATGAAAAATAGATGTATCATGAGAAGCACAGTTCCCAGGAGGTAACATGTCCTACCAAGTTTTCTTAAGTTGAACCGAAAAAGGAGGAATGGAAAAAAAAAATGATTAAAAATTAAATATTCTTCTCAGCGATTTCGTAGATATGCGACTAGTTTCTTTGCAAGCCAGTCTTGGTGGACCAAGAAGAAGGCCTCTGCTTTCAGTATAACTTTTGGGAATTTTGTGAAACATTTTTGCACTATATGTGTGTTAATATGTAGAGTTGTTTTCTTGTTACGTGACCCTTTGAATTAGAAATCTTGGTTTTCTCCTGGTTGTGGTAGTTTGTGAAACATTTTTGCACTATATTTGTGTTAGTATGTAAAGTTGTTTTCTTGTCACATGACTGTTTGAATTAGAAATCTTGGTTTTCTGCTAGTTGTGGTAGTTTGTATTGATGATGTACATGTATATTGAAATCATTGCTAACAGTTTATCCGAATCTTATAGGGTATCAAAAGGAGTCCGCGACCTGCCTGGGAGTTTTCAATCAGCCACAAGTAGTGTCCCCTCGGGGAAGTCTCTCATGTATTTTGCCTTGCTACTTGCTTCTGGGGTGTTCTTCATTATTATAGCTTTCTCCATATTTCTCCCGGTAATGGTGATAGCCCCTCAAAAGTTCGCCATCTGCTTCACAATGGGCTGTGGATTCATAATTGGCTCATTTTTTGCTCTTAAAGGTCCAAAAAATCAGCTGGCACACATGATGTCAAAGGAGGTAATCGCTGTTGCAATCATGATTATCCTTCTTTCACTTTCTTTTAATTGTCGAGCTCATGTTGCATTTGTTGTGTCACCTTCAGTCAGTACTCTTATCTTTTCTCATCAAATGCTACTGCTTTTCTTTACAGAGACTTCCTTTTACAGTGGGATTTTTGGTCAGCACTGTAGGAACGATGTACGTGTCCATGATGCTTCATAGCTATATTCTTTCAGTCTTTTTCTCTTTGCTTCAGGTATGGATCTATTCATTTGACTAGCTGTATCTGACTTTTTTGTACTAGTTATATTGCATTTCTGTATGCTTGTTCTTCTGTAATCGAGTGGGAAAGATAAGAGTGAAAAGCCTAATCAAAGTAAGACTTGGGGGGTGAGACTGCCAAATTTATACCAAGTGATGCAGAGTAAACATGTGGGGAATTGAAGTTATATTCTTATGAAAAAACTAAGGAAATGAAAATTTGAATTTTCTTTTTCTTTTTTCCTTTCTTTTTTGGGTTGGAACGTTTTTCTATTATCTTTAGTGACTCAATGCCACAAGACTTTGTTAGTAGAGTACAACAACCTGGAAACACCCTTTATTTTATACTTGGAAACAAAGATGCTTACCATGTTTTCCTCGATTTGCTGAATGAGTTCTCTGTAAGATTCTTGTAAAAGTAAATTGATTAATTAAATAATTAAATATATGTTTGTGCGATTGAAGTGTAAGTTCTTTATCGAATGGGTATGAATGTTGGAAATGTATGTCGTGAAAATTATTTTGTCATTAATGTGGCCAGTTTGAGTTGTATTTTTGAGCACCTATATCATAAATGTATTTACTTATTTTTCTGGTTTTAGAGATCAGAGAATGGTAGTTGACAAAAAACAAAATTGGATAATAGTCTGTTTGGGGATATTAAATGGCATGAGCCGAATTGAGTCTGTTTGTACTTTATATAGGATAGACTATATTTCCTTGATTGAAGGATTTAGATAATGTGCTGCAGTTACGAGCTTTGTTCTGTGACTTTCTACCTTCTGCCATATGATAAGACGGGTATAATCGAATGCATATATGGTTCTTATATTGCTTGCCGTTGTAAGATATGTGTAAATAATTCCTGAAAACAATAATGACATGATGAATACATCAAATAGATGATTCACGTCTAGTATCCAAAGTTGCCCCTTTTTCCTGCATTAGTGTTGCAATGTTGGCCATGATTGTACTTCAGATTATCCTCTCAGTGGTCTGCAACTGTTTGGTACAATGGCTGTCACTCCGCCTCATTCTGTATGGGATAGGTTTTTTCTTTAAGGGCATATGAATCCTTTCAGAGTTGGCGTGACCGTCACAGTCTCCTAAGATTTCAGTTTTCGTGTCAGCTTCTCATGGACTGTAGCAATAAAAAGAAAATGTAAATATCATACAGGTAGCTGGACTGCATTCTGTTCTAACTGCAAGTAGAGTCACCCTATTTCTGTTTTTTAGTGCTAAGATGGAAGGAGGGGTGGATTATGTAATAATTTAGATACATTTGTTTCCTGGAGCAGCAGTGCCTCATTGTTGTCTTCCTCTGTGTATTCTATCAGGTGATAGCATTGTCATATTATGCAATTTCTTACTTCCCTGGAGGATCAGCCGGCTTGAAGTTTCTTTCCTCAACCATTACTTCATCGATACTTAATTGTTTCGGACGATGAAAATTGAGGCCTACTTATTATACTGGTTCATCTTTTTATGGCGCATTCATAATGAAGCAAAAGCACCATCAGATGCCAAGTTTATTAAATGGAATGAGGCTGCAATGCTACAATTTTCCGTGTAAAAATTATAGGAATTTTTTCTTAGAGCCGACTTGTAATTGTACCTTGAAATGTTGCGATATTTTTTTTTTCCACCATTCACTCAAAAGGAATGGGTTAACAAATGTTGTGGATGTAAAAATGGCCTAGGAATGGCTTACTGTTGAGATGTGGCTAGCTGATATTGATTGGTTTCAACTGCTCTAGTTTTTATACTCCCTCTGAAAGACGAATACAAATTTTAAATTTAATAATATGAATTATTTTTTTTATTAGGACAGAACAGAAGTAGTAAGGCCTTGTTTGGACATCAACTCATTTTACATTTTTATTTATTTTATCTTTTGAACACAAAATCCAATGAAAAAGAAAACACCATCCAAATAACTTTCTGATTTACATTTTAAATTCCAACTTAAAACACTTTTTGTTAGTGTAATGACCATTTTAGAACTACAAATAGTTCAGTGACGAATTTGGCAGGATTCCGTTGTTGAGTGATTGTTTTTAGAAAAATTCTTTTTTGCAATGACCAAAATTGACAGTATTTGATCGTTTAGTGATGACTTGTACTTGATATTTCAAAATATAGCCAAACAACATTTTTATTTCCCATTTAGTTTTCAATTTGAAACACTTTCCACTTTTAAGTGGCAAAATGAAATGTAAGTTGACGTCCAAACAAACACTTATACTCCCCTTTAAAGAAAAATTATGCACTTTGTTTTTATTTTTATTTTTATTATTATTTTTTTGGGTATAGTATAATGTTATTTTAGTACAAATTTTAAAACTCAGTATAGATTATTTTCTTGAAATAGAAGTGTAAAATATACTCCCTCTCTTCAAGAAAAACTATCCACTTTGTTTTGTTTTTTTTGGTACAATAAGGAGGCTAATAGCTTGCGTGTTAATTATGTAAGCTAATACTGATTATGGTAAATTATGATGTGACAAGTCTTGTGAGCTAGTTTTTGATGTGGTAATCTGATATTGATTGGTTCTACTGCTCTAGTTCTTGATAAATTGTATTCTTTACTTTCAATAAAAACTGTCCACTTTATTTATTTATTTGAGTACAATAAGGAGGCTAAGTATGTTTGTTTCGTTTTCTTAAGACTAAACCGCATAAAACGTTCTGTACATTTGGTCGAACAATCATTTTCATCCCGTGTATTTGAAAATGCTCATTTACGTCCCATTTCATCCAAATAGAGCCATTTTTCGACTATTTACGTCCCAACGTAACTTTCCGTCCATTTGACCGTGAAAATAGAGGGTATTGTTGTTTTTTCGCTTCTCTTCTGGTTTTCAAGTATTTAAGGAATAAAATAATAATTAAATAATTATAAAATTTTTATAAATTTCAAAAATTCAAAAATAAAATTTTCATCAATTTAAAAGGGTGGGGCCGCAGTAAATAAATTTTTTTTATTAATTACCACTGTGAACAGTAGAATTTTTTTATAAAATATTAAAAATTTTCAAAATTCAAAAAAAATTCAAAATTTGAAAAAAAAGGAAAATGACTGAAGTAAAATTGTAAAGGCTGCGTAAAAACTTTTTTTACTGATTTGCTACAGTAACCGAAATGTAAAAAATTATTATTATTATTTTTGGAGAAATACTTAACATATTTTTCGGGTCTTTTTTGCAGCAAGTTTTGGAACTTTCGAACTCCATTTCAGAGTTCTCACTTTTGCGAAAACCAAAACTCCATTTCATCATATCTGGAAGGGATAACCAAATTCTAACCCTGAATCATAACGAGATGGACTAGAATCGGAGTGTGAGTGGTCGATTAAATCTGGGTTTCTGCAAATCGAGGAAATCGGAGTTTATCAGGTGAAAAAATGTGGCGAACGAAATCTAATATCCGAAGCATCCAACCAGACCATAATACAGGTGAGCTTAGGGTGTAAAACTCGATATTTGTATGTCAATAATTTGTTCTTTGTCTCTATGTCTGTCGAAAGAGGAGCAGAAGAGTTGTTTATTGAGTTGTTTATTGTATGGGTCCTGTTTTGGTTGCATGAATAGATTAAAAGTTGGAACTTTTTGGTAGCTCTGTTTATTATATGGGTCCTTGTCTGAAACTTAGAAGGGATTTTAGTGGGACATGAATGTGATAAAGTTTTTTTCACAAAAGCATCTTCCTTATGTAATTTTTAGCCGTTTTCGATTCTTTTATTTGTTGGAGAAGGGAAATCGATTTTTAAATTACAGCAAGTCAATGGATTGTGAATACAATTTCTTTTTCTGTCTTTGAACTTGTTTTTTTAAGGGTTGATGTGTACTGTTAATTTGTCTTATTCGTGCATTGATGAAAGTGTAGTGCCAAAATTGATTCAATAATTGAATAAAACTAGTTGCTGAATTTGTTTCTACTGAATGGATTCAATAATTAAACTAAAATAGTTTCTACTGAATTGTATAGGACCATAATAGTTGCTACAAAAAATGTATAGGATAAAAATAGTTGCTGCTAAAAAGTATTGGACCAAAATAGTTGCTGACATTCGTGTGGATTTTGTGCAGATGGTTTCTTCACCTGGAAGATTGTACAGAGGTAGATATGTCACCGCCATGCAGAACTGCAATGCAGATTACTGGTCAAAAATAGAAGTGGATGCATTTCTTCATGAGGATATGAAAATTCCTGGTGACCTAAGTTATTATTTCCTGGAACATGGAAAGGACATGGACGAAGGATTGGCGCTGCTGTCTTCCAATGATTCTGCAAATACCATGGCTGCAATTGGATTAGAGCATGGTTTGGTTGATCTGTTTGTGGTGCACCCAAATGAAGACGGTGAACTTTCTGATGATGAAGATGACCCGGTTGATAGTCAGCTTACACGGGAAGTTCTCACCCTACATATGGTAAATAAGCTTCTAAATGATCCATGGCCAAAACCAAGACAAAAGATGGCTGCTGTTAAGACGAAAAAAAACAAGAAACTGAGTGCAAAAAAGAAGAACAATATTTGTTCTGGTCCTGATGTACAGATTCTGGAGAGTTTAGATTGTGATGAAGGACCAGATGTACAGATTCTGAGGAGAATAGATAAGGAAAATTCTGATGTAGGTGCTGGTTGGTGATAAAGAAGGAGACGATGAAGAAATTGGATCAGACAGAGAGTCCAAGTGTGCTGGTGATGAAAAACCAGTTAAGGTGAACATTGTTTATGAACAAACATACAACAGCGAAGGTGATGCAACAGCAGCAGAGCAGGCAGAACTTGTTTCAGATAAGTGCAACAGTTACCAACTTGAAGCAGCAGCTGAGGTCAACACTTGTTCAATGAAACAACGCAACACCAGTGGTTCTGAAGAAGCAGTGCAGACAGCAACTGGTTCAGATAAAGAGTGCAACAGTGACCAACTTGAAGCAGCAGCTGAGGTGAACACTTATTCAAAAAATCAACGCAACACTAGTGGTTCTGAAGAAGCAGTGCAGACAGCAACTGGTTCAGATAAAGAGTGCAACAGTGACCAACTTGAAGCAGCAGCTGGGGTCAACACTTGTTCAAAAAATCAACGCAACACCAGTGGTTCTGAAGAAGCAGTGCAGACAGCAACTGGTTCAGTAAAAGACTGCAACAGTGAAGGAAGAAAGGGAAAAGGGAAGAAAAAGAAGAAGAAGAAGAAAGTGGTCAGAACATGTACAGAGTATAATTCTGATGATGATACCCTTGCTGAAATGCTAGAGAAGATCATGGCAAAAGAGGTAGAGCCAAATGGCAATGCTGAATTCCACGACAGTGACTATGACCTGGATACAAAAGAGGAAGAAATTATCGTTAAAGAGAGGGCAAAAGTTTGGGATGAGATTTTAAAGGAACCTGAGTTCAAACTACAACCTGAATTTGTTGCATATGATGAAGAGTTGGAGAGTTCTGGTGAGTCCGAAGAACTTCTCAGTGGTGAAGAAACTGAGTGTGAATCTGATGGAACACGAAGACCAATGTTTAGAAGGTACAACAAAAATACAGATTATGATAACCCAAGGTGGGAAATTGGGTTGAGGTTTTCTACGAAGGAGGAGTTCAAAGATTTGTGCAAGCATCAGGGTGTGAAGCTGGGGAAACAGATATGTTTCAAGAAGGATGATAAAGTCAGGTGCCATGCAGTATATAGAGGTGCTGAACGTAATTGCAATTGGCATGTCATTATTCGTAACAGGCCGAAAAAGTGTTACTGGAATGTTTCCCGCCTTAATAGGAAACACATTTGTGGTGGTAGGGATCACAACCATGGGTGTCCTAGTTCAACGTACCTTGCAAGGATGTTCATGGAGGATATTCGTATATGTCCCCAGACAACGGTGACTCAACTGCAGGAGAAACTTAATATGAAGATGAGTATGTATGTTCCCAGGGGCAAGGCAAAAAGAGTGAAGAATTTAGCCATTGAAATGATTGAAGGTAATATTGTAAGTCAATACAAACGACTGTACGATTATAAAGCTGAGTTGCTGAGAACAAACCCAGGCTCTACAATTGATTTGGATACAGAAGATCTGCCAAATGGTACTGAAAAATTCAAAGGCATTTATATATGCCTGGACGCGTCTAAAAGGGGTTACAAAGAAGCCTGTAGGCCAATCGTTGGCCTTGATGGATGCCACTTGAAGGGACCTACCAAGGGCATTTTGCTGACTGCAATTGGTATTGACCCGAATGACTAGACATACCCTATTGCATATGCTGTGGTGCTAACCGAGAACACATACACCTGGACTTGGTTTGTAAGGAACCTCCAAATTGATTTGGACATCAAGGATCCAAGCAAATGGACGATTATTAGTGACAAGCAAAAGGTGTGTTTTTTCAATTACTATTTTAAGGATTTTAGGTTTAGGACCTATGTTTGTTTGTATGCATTTGCTAATGTACTGTTTTTTAAGGGTTTTAGGTTTAGGACCTGTGTTCTGTTTTTAAAGGGTTTTAGGTTTACTAATCATTTGCTTTGTTGTAGGGATTGATTAAGGCAGTAAAAACATGTCTTCTCGGTGCTGAGCACAGAATGTGTGTGTGGCATATGCACAACAACTTCAAAATGGCATTTGGAAGCCCAACGTCGAAAGACTTGTTGTGGGCTGCAGCTAGAGCAACTTATCCTGCAAGGTACAAGACCATCATCGAGCAATTGAGAGTTCTAGAGCCCCAGGCTATCGATTGGTTGAGGAGCAACATAAACCCTAAGAACTGGACAAGGTCACATTTCAAGTATCATGCGAAGTGTGACGTTTTAGTGAACAATATCTCCGAGTGCATAAACAAGGTATTGCTTCCTGTTAGGGAAAAGGCCTTACTGGCCTTGCTAAAATGGATCTTTTTGTATCTTATGGAGAGACACCGTCAGAAGAGGGAAG
This sequence comes from Oldenlandia corymbosa var. corymbosa, assembly GCA_949775105.1. Lineage (NCBI taxonomy): Eukaryota > Viridiplantae > Streptophyta > Magnoliopsida > Gentianales > Rubiaceae > Oldenlandia > Oldenlandia corymbosa. The sequence goes on along the minus strand of OX459118.1, from coordinate 18,974,052 downwards.
CTGCTGCTAAACTGGTTGATGTTGTTGGCCCAAAAATAAGGAAGAAGCTGGAAAAATTAAAGGAGAGAATAGGTGAGTGTTGGACAGTGGGTGTTGGAGAATGGAATTATCAAGTAAGTACTAAGAGTGGTGAACATTTCACAGTGGATCTAAGGGCTAGAACTTGCTCATGCAGAAGGTGGATGTTGACAGGCATACCTTGCCATCACGCAATTACAGCAATCGGTCAGACTAAGGAGCCCGTTGAAGCTTATGTGCACAATTATTACTCGAAGGCAACTTATGAAACTGCTTACAAGTACGTCATTTATCCCACAAATGGTGAAGAAATGTGGAAAGAGACGAAGAAACCAGATATTATGCCTCCTGACAAAATTGTTCTAGCTGGACGACCTCCAAAGTCTAGAAAGAAGACTAAGGAAGAGTTGAGGGAAATGCGTGTAAAGAAAAAAGGTGATGTTGAGGTTCTGTCTCGGACTGGCACAATAACCTACAATGACCTACTGGTGGAGCTGTTCCATCTGAGCAGTCTAAGAAGAGGAAGAAGAAACCCAATACCAAGGGCCAGCCTAAAAAGAAGGTACATTATTTTTCAACATGTACAAGATGTTGTTCATTTATTTTATCTTTTTTTCTTTTCTCTCTAAATTGATGATGTTAAATTTCTAGGCAAAAAGGACTGTTCAATGTCAATTGTGTAAGCAAACTGGACATTATCAGACAACTTGTACAAGCACCATTGCTGATATGTACAGAGAAGAACCAAATGAAAATATGCCATCCACAGAAGATGCAGTTGGTAATCAGGATTTGGAAGATGCAACAATCCCACCCAAAGCAGATTAGGGCACTGTTGTATTAGGCTTTTGTTCTTCATATTGATGTATTTTGGTAGTTTGGTTGGATAGTTAAGCTTGGATTGTTAATATTTTGGATTAAAGTATGGATTGTTTAGCTTTTGGTTTAAAGTATGGATTGTTTAGCTTGGATTGTTGGCAATTTTTTCAGAGGAGGAAACAATGTTTTCTTTTCTTTTTTTTTCCCGACGGTCAGTATATTTGACCTGTGAAAGACTAAAAGTGATGGTATTGTATATTTGTAGTTTATTTTTTTATTTCATCACTAATTTGTGATTTGTAAGATTCTAACACGGATTAAGATTCTAGTAGACTTAAAGTCGATACATTAAAGTCCTATAATCGTAGATTTTATTAAAATCGGAAGTTTAAAAACCTTTAACTATTTTTGTCCTATGTATCTAAATCCTTAACTATTTTGGTACTAAACCTCAAAATCCTGTACTATTTATGTCCTGTACATCAAGACCTTCAACTATTTTGGTCCTATGGCTCTAAATCCTTGACTAATTTTATCCTAAACATAAAAATCCTTAACTATTGTTGTCCTATATATCTAAATCTTTAACTATTTTTGGTGCTATAAATAATGCATATCGGGATTTTTCGTACGCTAAATTGCAAAACAAAGTAGAAATACTCGATTTCGTTGAACCGTTTTGTTCAGATTTGTAGCGAAATACAAAATTTTACACACATGCAACCAAAGATAAAGGATTACAACTTTGAACCCATTATTAAAGAGGATTTGAAGTACACAAGAAATAAATTCTTGGCTTCCTTGCAAACCCATGCATAGGCTAAGGCCCTAATCAATTGCTGTGGGTTAGGAATCTCACAATAACATTCAGATTCTGAAGATTTGCACTCACACTCTCCCAAAACTCCATGGACGTCATCTTCATCATCACTATCATCAGGGTCACCATGCGTGAATGAATCATTTCTAGCAAAACATCGTTCTTCATCTTCGTCAAGTGCATAAACCACAACTAATCTATTGCCATCCAAAGCGTCAACACACATGAGGGAAAATAGCCGATCTTCCACTATCTTCTCCACTCCATTAACCTCACTAATAGAGTAGAATGAAACAGATCTGACAAGCCCAATCCTCCGTGCCATCTCATTTAATTGAAGAATGGAAATGGTTTCAAGATCAACATTATCGAACATCCTAAATTCACCACCATGATAAACTGGATAGGGCTTTTCATACAGACACCCACCATAGTACATTTGAATGCTCCCAAAACTGCTACTGCTAACTGATTAAACAGCATAAAAAAATGCTATTAATGCAGAACCATATCCTAGATTGAGTATAATTATAATCATACTTACAGTATACAGGAAGGAAGTCATCATTCTGGTCTTTTGGACGTGGACCAAAAGGCAGATTTGGGAGAGCCATTGTAGCAACCTTATGTGTTTTTTTCTGGTTTCTTTTTGACAGATCTGGGAATGCACCACTTATTGACTTTACCGTACTATTTTATGTTACCCAACAAGAGTGGGACCTTATTTTATAGGGTTTGTATTGACTAAACAGTATTTGGTGTTTGACCACGTAACGTGGGACGAAAAAAGTTTCCACACAAATGTAAGGTATGAAAAATTTTCAATAGAAAGTAGGGGACGAAAATAGTTGCAAAAATTACTCATTCAGTTCCAAACTTGGTACAACCAAACACAAATCAAAGTTCCCTCACAGATCGACATTCCACTACGATACATTATGATTGACATGGAGAAGCAAAATGCACTCAAAATACACTATCACTTACTTGCTAAAACCAGAAGAAGGACTAGAATACATAACAAACAGCTAACATGAAGAAATACAAGAATTTTATACGCCCACTTGCAGTTACACTTGCAAATGGGATTGCATCCCTCACTTGCCACATCGCGATTACCATCATTAACAATTTCATAATTTGTATCCACCCGCCCAACGTGCCTTCTTCTTAAATCATTTGACTCGTACCCAGCATCTCCGATCGGAACGACCCAGGCAGTAAAACCGTGATATGGGCAACGGTGATAAAGCCGCCCCGGATTATTTCTGCTACTTGATACCTTAATTGTGCATGTCGACCTACATTCATTGCAGATATGTTCATCGAACCGATAATTAAACGAATTATTACCGGTGTTGCTACTGCTAGAGGCGGCCATGGCTAGATCTGAATTGGTTTGTAGGAAGAGAAGAAGTGTTAATGGTAGAAGAGAGAGACGGCGACGGTAGAAGAGAAAGGGGCCGTTCCCCTTTTTTGTAAAGGAAAAAAAAATATTTTACTTTTAGGGTTTACTGTAACATCTTGGGTAAGAAGGTAAATGGAGCCATTTTCCTTTTTTTTTTTTTCAAATTTTGAATTTTGAAAATTTTTAATATTTTATAAAACATTTTACTGTTCACAGTGGTAATTGATAAAAAATTTATTTACTGCGGCCCCACCCTTTTAAATTGATGAAAATTTTATTTTTGAATTTTTGAAATTTATAAATATTTTATAAATATTTTATTATTATTTAATTATTATTTTATTCCTTAATTACTTGAAAATCAGAAGAGGAGTGAAAAGAGAACAATATCCTCTATTTTCATGGTCAAATGGACGGAAAGTTACGTTGGGACGTAAATAGTCGAAAAATGGCTCTTTTTGGACGAAATGGGACGTGAATGAGCATTTTCATATACACAGGATGAAAATGATTGTTCGACCAAATGTACGGGCCGTTTTATGCGGTTTAGTCTTTTCTTAAAGTGTGTGTTTAGGTGTTTTTTTTATTGCACATGTAAAAAGATATTATTTGGAAATATAAAAAGATATGATGGGATAGACAATTAATAATAAAATAATCTGAAAAAGCCAACCAAAAAAGGAAACCTAACCTGACCTAACACAATACAGTGAATTGTTTTTATGGGACAAAAAGAATTATCTCTTTTATATGCCCACCCATCTAAAAAAAAAAAAAAACTTTACATCTTAAATATAAATCTCAAAAAAAATATATATGTCATCCATACAATAATTTAATTTAATATTTAAAACTTATCTCAAAATTCATTTTACACAATTTTATGCTACCACCACCAGAATACCACCGTTGGCAGCGGATGGCGGCTCAGCTGTGGTAGAATTGGTCCGACGGTAAAAATAAGTAATATTATTTTATTTAACAAACCACACGTACAATTTTTTAACTTTCTATTCAAACTATATATTTTTAAATCAGATCTTAAACCCAATCAAACAAAATATTGTCCATACAAGGAAAAAAAAATTAAAAGCTCATCCATTAGTTGCCAATTCGGTCGATATTTAAATCATATCATGTGCTACTACGAAACATTTCAAGGAAGCAGAAGATGATCTTAAGCTTCTTTTTTGAAAAAAAATAAAATAAAAAAATCTTATCATTATAAAACATAACGTTATTACAAAGATGTCAAAGAAAAAGCAAGTATATGGACTACTTCTACTTGATTCCTAGAAATCTTAACAATATACTTTTGTTGAAGACAGATTAGAAATCTTGAGCCTTTTAATTTACTCTGCCATTGTTCCCGGTACCAACAGATCACTGGCTAATCAATTGAGAAAACTAAAATACGGAAAAAAAAAAACATTTACAAAAAAAAAAAAGAAAAGACAAGTCTTGCACGACAAGTTCTCAGAAGCGTACAGAGCCTTGTTTGACTCTTCACAGTTCACACTCATCAGATCCCACCACCATTTTGCTTCCGCGACAAACAAAACAAAAGAATTGGATAATCTTGGGCTCCAAGTAAATACTCCCTCCGAATCTCACAAAAATAGTACACATTAAATTTTGAATTTTGTATTATTTTTAATATAAATTTAAAAAGTCAATATAAGCTTTTTTTTTGGGACGGAGGTAGCATTTCTCTGTTCATGTTTTATGATTTTGGTAGCACCCACGGTTTTCTTCTTCTTTCTTTTGTTTGTTTTTTATTTTTATTTTTGTATTGTACTACACAGTGTCCTAAAACATTTACCCGGTTAATAAAGTTTGAGCATGGTTAATCACTTTGAAGACATAAAATTCTTCCAATTGAAATTTTAATCATTGCATATTTATGTTAATAGTTTGAATATTGATAATAAATTTCTTTCTTATGATGATTGTCGTTGCCCGTTCTTCCGCTAATCTGTCAGTTACTCTTGCCTCCTACTCTGTTCAAATAATAATCAAATTTTCTTTTCATCCAACTCACCCCAAATAAAATCTTAATGGATTTAATCTATTACATATTTATCAAGTAATCAAGTTTTAGCCCACTAAAACTTTAAAATGATCATTATTGACAACCTAATATTTGAATTCTCAACCCCACAATTACTTATATTATTCCAATTAACATTTCTATCCTTTTAGTATATTTATTTTTTAATAAGTTGGAACAGTGAAAAATTCCTTACGCTATAGAATGTTGAATTTTGTGGGCCATTGAGTTCTTTTTAGGTTAACCCCATTTTATTTAATGAATTATGATTTACGTGTTATATAGTCATATAAGGGAGAGAGTGCAAATTAATGATTTACGTGTTATAATTATATGATTTACACTTTGTAAGTAAAGACATGACTCGTGAGGTAAGCCGTGACTTCATGTCACTTAGCAGAGATTTTTGTTCAATTGGGTCCAACAATGATCGACTTTCGGTCGAGTGTCGACGTTTGACCGAATGAATTACTTGAAAAAGCTACTTTTTTTTTTTTTTTAACACCTTAAAAATATAGTAGAAAATATTCTGAATAAATTTAATATAAATTATTTTTGTGAGTCGGAAAAAATAGTATAAAAGGTGGACACGTTTGAAGAAAAAAAGGAAAACAGACAAAAGTACAAAACGAAAATGAAGAAAGCCGGATTGGTTTTCATCCCTGCACCTGGAATGGGTCACTTAGTACCGACTGTTGAAGCAGCAAAGGTTCTCAGCCAACAGAATGATCTCTTCTCGATCACAGTCCTCATTCTTAGGATGCCCTTCGATTCAACTCTGGCTCGCTACGCGAAATTTTTACCCGAATCGCCTAATTATTCTGGCATTAAGTTCGTCGAGCTCCAGCGGAAAGAAGAACCCGGCATTACAGATTTCATGAATCTGTACAAATTCATCGACAGCCACAAGTCCCACGTGAGGGAAATCCTCACCGAGATTTCAGCTTCCGGGTCGGGGATTCGTCTCGCCGGAGTCGTCGTGGACATGCTCTGCACCTCTATGATTGATCTTGCGAATGAATTCGGAGCTCCGTCGTACGTGTTCTTTGCGTCTAGCGCGGCAATGCTCGGTTTATTTTTCCATATGCAAACGCTCAGAGATGATTTCGACGAAGACGTCACGGAATTCGGCAAGAAGAACGAGGAATCGGAAGACCAATTACTGATAAATGTTCCGACCTACATTAACCCTGTTCCGCCTACCGTTTTGCCTTCTGTGTTGTTCGAAAAGGATGGAGCCTGCGAAATGTTGCTGAATCAGGTGAAGAGATACAGGGAAACAAAAGGGATTTTAATCAACACTTTCTCCAATCTCGAATCTCATGCTCTGCAGGCTTTACGAGATGAAAAGTTTTTCAAGAACATTCCCCCTGTTTTTGCAATAGGTCCTCTCGTCCGTCTTAATCAGGAAATTTCTGATGATCATTCAGTGATTACCCAATGGCTTGATCTACAACCAGACTCGTCTGTTGTTTATCTTGCTTTTGGGACTTTAGGCTCTTTTGACAGAGACCAAGTGAAGGAAATAGCTCAAGCACTCGAACAGAGCAAATGTCGATTCCTCTGGTCTCTGAGAAGGCCACCGCCAAAAGGGAAGATTGAATTTCCGAGCGAGTATGACAATCTGGAACAAATTCTGCCTGAAGGGTTCTTGGATCGAACGTCGGAGGTGGGAAAGGTATTGGGATGGGCACCCCAATCGACGGTATTATCCCATCCGGCAATCGGAGGATTTGTTTCACATTGCGGCTGGAATTCGACCTTGGAGAGCGTTTATTTTGGCGTGCCGCTGGCAACATGGCCGATATACTCTGAACAGCAGGGGAATGCTTTTCAATTGGTGAAGGATTTGTCAATGGCGGTGGAGATAAAGATGGATTTCAGGAAAAGTTTGAAAGGAGGCGAATTCACGTCTGAGATTGTGAGTGCTGAAATGATTGAGAGTGGAATCAGGCGTTTGATGATGATGGATAAGGAGAATGTTGGAGTTAGAAATAAGGTAAAAGAAATGAAAGAGAGAAGCAGGGCTGCCCTGATTGAGGATGGATGTTCTTATGCTTCACTGAAATGCTTCATAAAAGATGTAATGGATAACATATCATCCCATTGATTGAAGATTGATTAACTCTTCCGGTTTGGTCTCTCCAATGGTGATGAATCCTATTTTCTGCATTCTGAAATTTGATTCTGGTGCAAACTGGCAATCATGTGTGTTTATATTCTACTACTTGCTTATTTTGTAATGACTTGGACTTTTATCTATTTTCGATGGTTATTGAGAAGCCCAAGTTGGACGGAGAGGAAAACTTGTTGCATGTTCGATGAAATAAAAGTATCTTATCCGTTCTATTTCTTTGTCAACTTCAATTTACTGTGTAGGTGATAATAACACATTCGTACTTGATCGAAAGCCGAAGTTTGAAAATTTGGTTAACCTATCCGCGGAATAGAGTAGCAATTTCTTTGGCTAACCCGTTTAAAGTAATTTATCTTACTATATATTAAAGGGAATTTTTTTCACAAGACACAAATAAGTCAATTAGTCCATCACTAATTTTTAAGTACATGTGTCATCTTTTCATTCGTTGAGATTTTTTTGTAGTACACATATCATCTTTTAATTCGTGAATTTTATTAAGTGGAAATTTATATAAGTAACATGGTTATTTTAAACACGGTAAAATAGTTATTTTCTAAAAAATAATAACTTTCTACCAATTAGAAGATTGACTTCTAGATTGATTGATTGATTTATTTGAGGTGAAAAGGGTCTGAATGTCTTTATTTGTTTTGTAACGAGAACTTGAGTCACTTACCCCCCTTTTTTTCGAGGAACAAAAAAAACATATTTACCTCTTTAAACAACGTGCGGCGGCATCAATTATCATTTGGACTATGAACCCAATATTCTTAATTTTTTTTTTATTATTGTAAAGATCTGGTTTGAAAATTTCAAAATGTCAACAAACATGATTTTCGAAAATTTAAAATTTAAAACTAACACATATTTGGAAAACATCACGGGGAATCATAACAAATGCGAGATAATTTGCATTAAATTGGAGATAATCCTTATAATTGAAATTGAACTTATCATAGCAATTTCAAATCTTCCACCGGCGCTGCCAGACTTCAACCCTAATACCGATTAATCCATCGCTATAAATTATTTTTTCATTCATAATGATTTTATTTAAAATTCTAATTTTAATTCTCTCCGCCTGTCGCCTCTTTCTCTCTTTTCTCTTCGGCTTTCTACACCAAAACTATACACCACTGCTTATTGCGTAACGAGTACTGTCTGACAATTGATGCCGCCGTTGCCTCAATGACTTCATCTCCTGTTATCGGGTCTCTCCTTCATCTCCTTTCTTATTGTTGCCACCGGTAAATATTAAAGGTCTCAAGAACATGGAAAGCACATTATGTGAAAAGCATTGTCTATGCTGGACTCGAATCCATTGTCACTTCTTTATCTCTCATTTCTTCCATCTCCGGAGGCCGTCTCTCTTCAGGTGAAAACTCATTAAAAGAAGCCCTGAAGTTTTGTTACGTATATATTACTGATTCATTTACCCTTTTGTTTAATTTCTTGAGTAGTGGCTGTTTTTGTGCTGGGATTTCCAAATCTGGTTGCTGATGGAATATCAGTGAGATTTAGTGATTTTATATCGACCAGGACGGAGATAGACATGGCTGAAAATGATGTTTCGTTAACCAAACGGGAAGTGACAAATCATTGAACCAATGTAGAGCACGAACTCATTGAGAAATACAGAGACCTTGGGGTGAATTCCGACGACGCGACGACAATAGCGAACATATTGTCAAAGTATAAGGACATAATACATAGAATTCTTTGTTGCTATGCAGGAATGTGGTGAATTTCTAACTTATGTTCTTCATTTACTGTTGTTAATCACTTTATATTTCTTGATTTTTTTCCGAGCCGATGTTGGTGTCGACAGTAGTATCGCAGGGTAGCTCTAAAGTGGTCTATCATGCCGAGAGTTCTTTTGGGTTTTTGTTTATTCATTTAACTCTGTTGATGCGATATGCAGGTTATGAAATTGGTATATAATCTCTTTGTCTCTACCCCTCGGGAATGGTGGTAAGCTTAGCTCTATATGTCTTGGTATAATATATATTCCATAATATTTTTACGATCGTGTTTAATATTTAGATTGGATGCAACTTTGGGAAATCTGTTTCTCAAAAACAAAAAAAAAAATAAAATAAAATTATGCTTCAGGTTGTCATAATTCTAATGTTCACTTATATATGCCTTAATGGTAGTGAGTTTTTAAGTTCCTTAGGATGCATACAATCGGTTGTACAACCTGCATTAACAAAGGTTTTCAACATAAAATGTTGCGAGAACTCGCGTGTAGAAAAATTACTTTCTATATATGTTTGGATGTCCTCTTCTGCTGATATGTAATCATTTTTAATTTTACTTGTGGTAATTGTTTTCATGCTCTAAATTATTGAATATTGAAAATTGTAGGCCTCAAAGTACACGGTAAGGGTTTGGGCTGTCAAATAGCGAGAAAGGATCCACATGTAGATGAAATGGATTTGGGAATTTTCACAAAAAAAAAAGCAGAAAAGAAAGCGGTGTAGAATGCGTTTCTTGAGTTGTTTTAAGCAGAAGAGACAAATGCTTTGGAATATTTATTTAGTGATGAATCTCCAACTTTCTGTCATTGGAGTTGAGTACTTGAGGTAGCTTTGAGGGTTTGGAAGCAGTTGTAAAGTAAGATTAGAGTGAGGGTGTAAACACTAGAGACTTTTGCTATGCATGCTTTGGTAACTTTTGTTTTTCGAAAATAGAGATTCATTTTGACCTCTTTTTTGTCATTGATATAGCATTGGATGCATCTTTTTTCTAGATTGGCTAACCAAATGATGTTTACTTTGGGAACACTTTTTAATGCCCCTTCGCATTCAATTTGGGAATTGGTTCAAATTACAAGTTTATGGATACTTTCAGATATTTTGCTTCCCTAAACCCTAAAGACAAGATAAGTCGAATCAAATTGATCCTATCATTATAATTTCAAATCTTATTACTATTTATAATTTATTTTAAATTTCAATGAATTTCTTTGAAAAATCAATTATAGTAAAAACAATAAAAATAATAATTTGAGTATCTATTTGATTCTAAAAAGAAATGATGTGGGTGACTAGCTATAAAAGTAAATTAGTATATTTTTACGTTAGTCATTGTTGTACGATTTCCAGTTAGTTAATATAATATAAGTTTTTATTTCAGAGAAAAATACAACCCGTACAACGAAGTTAAGAAAGAAAGTGGGACTGAGGCAGGATGCTGATCTCAATTTATCTGCAGAAAAAAAGGAATTTTCTGAATGGTGAAGGAAAAACAGGTGGACTTAACACCGGAGAAGTAGAAATCAAAACCATTCACTAAGCTATAACTCATTCCTTTCTCGTTTTTTTTTTTTTCAAGTTAAGAATTAATTTTAGCCATTTTCTAACGTCGAAAACAACAAATGTTTATTGTGATGACAGTTTGAGGCATTTTCTCTTCCACGCATTGGCTCAAAAAGTGAGTTTTTAGTGTAAAAGCGTTTTAACTTTATATTCGTCATTAAATGAAAAGAATGATAATATTGTTTTTTTTCAAATTCATACACGACTAATGAAGCAACTTGGCACCTGTAGAAATATACTGGTCTTCCATGTTTTTCATTGAGAAGAGAAAATGGCGTGTAATGCCGGAGGTGTAATTCCAAATCGTTCAAATGGATACGATTGACTGTATATCACTAAAATCGAGACTTGTTCATGGAATATTTTCCATTGTCTTTCCCACACCACACCTCACTGCGCACAAAGCGGACTCTTCTATTTTTAGTCTATTAGTTAAGCCATAAGTCATTGAGACTAACAATCAAACACCTAGCATGCATGTTTTACAAATACAACTCTAGGCAATTATTTATCATACCCATTTCATTCAACCTCCAAAAATCAAAACCAACAGCATAATTCAGGCAGATAAAAGGACAAATCAGATTGATAGGAGGAAATTATTGAACCAGCCTACGAATCGATGATTACCTTTGCACTTTGGGGGAAAAGAACATTCCACTTAGCATAAAGCATAAATCGAATGGGAGTAATAGCGAAGGTGAAAATAAACGGGAAAAGGCAGCCGGGTTTTTTTAATAAGGAAAGAGAAGATAGAGGTGGCAAATGCAACGGGAGACAGAATTTAACAGAAGATAAGAGAAATCCTGTAGAAACTTTGCTGGGAAAGCCCAAATGAAACCACGAAAGGGGAACCGGCAACCGAAAAGGGGAATAAAGGGAAACAAAGGTAGAAGGAAATAGAAGGCGGCCTCAGCAAATCGGCAATTGACACGCGGACGGAGTGGAAGGGCAACGGCCAAGAAACCGTGCCAAAAAGGGACATTCCCTCTTTAACGCCGTCCGATTGAAGAACATCATATTTGGGGGGAGAAAAAACGCAAAACCCATTGATTTCAAATTCCACAATCTAGGCAACATTAAGTAACACGATTCTTCATCATCCCACTAAGACGAAGAAGTCGAATTAGAAAATTGAAAAATGGAGGAACAAAGTTCAACCCTCTGCGAAGGGAGGGGTTTGGACAGAGGAAACTGGCATCGGAAGATGGGACAATTGAACAAACGGGATGGAAAATGACAAAAAAGAAGCAGGTCTAATAAGTGAAGTACACATAGTCTATTATGACTATCAACTTGAGAACTGAGATATCACCGGCAACCGAAAGAGAAAGTGAGGCGGAGGAAGTGAACGACCAATATGGATGAGAAGCGGTCAAATAGGACGGCACCATGTCAGCAAATAAAGCGGGTAACTGACATGAAACCGTGCCACAAAAGCGGATTCCCTCTTTATATTAAGTAGAAACTAGATTTATCCCAATAGATTGATCAATTTGAAACTCCAAGAGTTCTTCAATGAAAGGACCATGCGAAGTTAATCCGGTCATTTCTGTTTATAATTCTTTTTATCCAAATAGATTGGTCAATTTGAAAGTCCAAGAGTTCTTCAATGAAAGGACCGTGCGAAGTTCGTATACATAGGACACAGTTATAGATGTGAGATAAATTTATAATTATATAACCATGTGAAATCTTTGAGGAAAAACTGAACACAAAAGTAACTAAAGACCCGCACAACTTGCGGGCACAATCTTTGACATATCCAACCCAAATCCTCATTTATCGCCAATCTTTGACATATCCACATTTTAGACACCAATCTGCTCATTAAATCACGAATCAAGGATGCTTATAAAGTTTTTTTTTTAAAAAAAAAATTACGAGACCAAATTCAATTACTACGAACAACTACTACTACTTTTACTAAAAAGAGATAGCCAATGTTCGTATATTTTGAATAATCCAATCCTTACTCTAAACTAGATTGGATTGTGTTTTCTATTAAAATTTAGCCTTCATTCACTAAATATGAAACACCGGTGAGGGTGTCGTTTTTGCTTGAGGAAAAACGAAAATGTGATGGCCATTTTGGCCTTTTCAGCGTATTTTTATTCGAAGAAAAGGATTATGAACTTTTTTCAAAAAACATGTGTAAGTCAATTAGACCATCAATAAGTTTTATAGTACACGTGTCATTTTCTAATTCGTAGAGAGTTTTGTAGTACACATGTCATCTTCTAATTCGTGGATTTTTTTAATGCACTTCATATGTGTATTTTATAAAATTAAATTGGTAATATTTTTTATGAATTAACTTTCACCTATTATCGGTTAAAACCTTCAACCGATTGTAAAGCCAACTCCGAAATGACCGGACAATTTCATGCTGGTCTTCATCGGATTGGTACTTGCGGTGACCACCATTAAGCTTCTCATCATTGTCGTCGCCGCCGACTCGCTTTCCAGATTTACCTAAAGAGAGAATGATACTAATGTACCTACTCGCCGACTTGCCGGTGGCTGCTGTAAAAAGAGAGAATGATACTAATTTAAAAGTCTATATATTTTGAACAAAAATAAATCAGAATTATTGGAAGAGAACAATTACCCTCGAACTTATATATTATGCATAGACTTTTGAAGCAAGGGAAAAATTTGATAGAAAAAAATGGATAGAATCTTCAAATACTAAAATAAAGGAATGTCAAAACTACTAAAATAACAGGCAAAACCATTGCAATTTTTTCACCTACCAAAGACTCAAAACCTTTTAAGTGAGATAACACAAAGTGACATGTTGTTAAGGATAAAAATGAAGATGGAATGAGACCCACCAGTTGTTTTTCTTTTTCTTTTTTTTTTTTAATTCAACAGGCTGTTATAAATACTAAAATAGGAGCTAAAACTATTGCAGATTTTTAACCTACCATAAACATAGAACCTTCAAGCAGGACGATGCAGAGTGACATAACAGACAAAACCATTACAATTTTTTAACCTATCAATGAATCGGAACCTTTTAAATGAGATAACACACAGTGACATGTTGTTAACGATAAAAATGAAGATGTGATGAGATCCACCAGTTCTTTTTATTTTTTGGTTCAACGGACTATTATAAATACTAAAATAGCAGCTAAAACCATTGCAGATTTTTAACCTACCAAAAATATAAAATCTTTAAGCAGGACGATACAGAGTTACATGATGTTAAAAATGTAAATGAAGATGGAATAAGACTCACTGTTTTTTTTTTCAACGGGTTGTCAAAAATAATAAACTATTAATTTATCAATAAGTATTATCTTTGAACAAATAGTTCTTGCTTATTCTATTGTTTTCTCTTTTGAGTTCAACAGGATACCAAAAATATTAAATTAGCAGTCAAAATCGTTCCAGGTATTTAACCTACCGAAGAATAAGAACTTTTAAGCATGAAGATGACATGCTGTTAAAGATGAAAATGCGTATCAAATGAGACCTTTTGATTTTTTTTAGTTTAACGGACTGCCAGAAATTCTTAAATACGAAAGTTTTATTTTTAAATCTAATTTCAATAATTATTATTTAAATTCTTCTTATTTTCTATTGCATGTTTTTATGTCTTATCAATTAAATTCGATTGAATTCTTTAATATATTTTTTCCCATGTGTTGTTATTGGTAACACGTCCATCAACCAAAACCATTGCAGGTTTTTAACTTATTAAAGACTGGCGAAGCATGGATTTACACGGTGCTCAGGACGGGCGGTGACGATGATATAGGCGACGGCGGAAGGCCTAAAACCTGCAAGACAGAACTTCGGGTGTCTCCCGAGGGTAGACTCTCCGATACTTCAGTCAATAAGGGAATAAAGAGGGTAGAGAGAGATGAATGTGTATCGTGTGTAGAAGGTGTAGAAGATAGGTAGAAGATATGATTTATGAGAGAGGCACCACCTCTTTATATAGAGGTGGTGTTACCTGTTTCCTGAAACCCTAACGGAATAGGTTTAGTTGGTGACTTAATCTCCAAGTAACCTAATCCTAGGCCCAATAGGTCTAGGGTTAATTTATGACTCGTCAAGTGCCCCTAGCAAGCCATATTCTCGAGACTTGATGAGAAGAATATGGGTTGCTACAAGTGTTGATGTCTTTTCGAGTTTCATGGTATTGCCCCAGCTCTCGAACTCTTTCGTTCTCGGGTGTCACATATACAAGATAAAGAGAATAAAGTGCCTCGAGGAGGTCTTTGTATTAGTGAGTTCCTGATTAGAAGGGGGAAGCCTGTATATGCCGAATTAGGAGGATGGCACCTAGATTCTTTTATTGGAAGGTGAGAAGCCTGTAGTTGCCTGTCGTGCAGGTCTTGTGGCTGTGCCCATCTAGTAGGTCTTATTTGGTCATTGCCCGACTAGCAGGTATTTGTGGGTCGTGCCCGACTAGCAGGTCTTATTTAAACCCGGTGCCCGACTAGCAGGTCTTTGGTTGATATACAATATAGTATGATATATGCAATAATATGCTCGAGAAGCATAGTTAGAAAAGATTTGAGAAGTACCTCCGTTTCCAGTTAAATTGATTACTCGAGAAGGTGTTACCTCGATTCCGAGAAAGTATTATTTGGGTAGATGAAAGTCGAGATACGTCTTCTCGAACACTTTGAGTAGTAGTAAGGTGCTCGAGGGATACCTGCCCCTTCGAGGAGATGTATCTTCTCGAACACTTCGTGTAGTAATATGGTGCTCGAGGGATTGTTTCCCCTTCGAGGAGATGTATCTCTTGAAACTCCAATCTTTGAGATTGGCCCTTGCTAATTGTTCTTCTCGATCAGCTGTGGAGTAAGTTCAGCTCCTCGATTATTTGTGCAATCGAAAGCTTCTTTGTGCTACTTGTCGACTGACGTCTTCTTGGCCAAACAAAGATAAATTTTTTGCGTGATCTTCTTGTTGCAGAATCGGAGCAACAAATTAACACCGTGGCTGTGAAAGATACAAAAGATTTCGTACTTCGCTAAGAAATTTATTTGGTTGTAAGGACCAAATAAATCTGTCCCACTGGGCGTGCCACTTGACGAAGCATGGATTTACACGGTGCTCAGGACGGGCAGCGACGATGATCTAGGCGGCAGCGGACGACCTAAAACCTGTAAGACAGAGCCTCGGGTGTCTCCCGAGGGTAGACTCTCCAATGCTTAAGTCAATAAGGGAATAAAGAGAGTAGAGAGAGAGGAATGTGTATCGTGTGTAGAAGGTGTAGAAGATAGGTAGAAGATATGAATTATGGGAGAGGCACCACCTCTTTATATAGAGGTGGTGTTACCTGTTTCCTGAAACCCTAGCGGAATAGGTTTTGTCGGTGACTTAATATCCAAGTAACCTAATCCTAGGCCCATAAGCCTAGGGTTAATTTATGACTCGTGAAAGACTTAGAACATTTTAAACATTAATATACAAAGTGAGATGGTATTACAAGTGAAAATGAAGAAGGAATGATAGTCGGTTCTTTTTTCTTTTTTTTCTTCTTTTTCTTTTTTGATTTAATGAGGTGTCAAAAATACTAATATAGCAGACAAAACCATTATAATTTTTTAAAACTTACCAAAACTCGGAACCTTTTAAGTCAGATAACACAGAGTGACATGTCGTTAAATATAAAAGTGAAAATGGAATGATACCTACTGGTTCATTTTCTTTTATTTGTTCAACAAGTTGTTATAAATACAATAAAAGAAGTTAAAACCATGGCAGATTTTTATCCTACCAACAACATGGAACCTTTAACCAGGTCGATACAGAGGGACATGATTTTAAAAATGTAAATGAAGATGGAACGAGACCCGTCATTTTTTTTAACGGGTTGTCGAAAGTACTGAACTAGCAACAAAAACCAATGCATGTTTTTAACTTGCCAAAGACTCATAATCTTCTAAGTATGACAATGCAGAATGGCATACTTTTAAATATGAAAATGAAGATGAAATAAGACCCGTCAAAAGATGGCCCTTTCAATTAGAAATTAAGGGTAAATAATTTCTCTTTGAACAAGTAAGTAGTATTTGGTTTTTCTTTTTGTTTAGCTTTTTTGGTTTAATGGGCTACGAAATATAGTAAATAAACAATACATTTATCGAATCATCATTCGTACAAATATCTAAAGTTTTTCTATATAATTAACATCGATGAAATATTTCGAATGGTGACCTCGATTTCTCACCGTGCACCGCACGGGTACAACACTAGTTACAATTGAGTGCGTCATTTGGCTAATCTATCTTGCGCAAAGAGGAATTGAATTTTTTTAAGCTAATTCATTTTCTTTTTCTGTGTTGAGGGTTTGATAGAGGAATATTACTCTTTATTGCCAATGATGAAAAACTAAGGAACTAAAGGATTACCTCCAGCCATTGAAGTTTGAGCGACGAACCAGAGTTAAAGATTACAAATAACCGTATGCCTGCAAAACAGAGTAGAAGAGTTTTCTGGCCTATCACCTATTATGTAAAACGTGAGTACTGATGGTGTATCACATGCATAGTTATATAAGCAAGGCTAGGACCCTTCTGTTATCAGCCGTAATTATCCTGTCCATCAAGGGATGATAACAATAGTAAATTGATTGAAGATAAAACTCTAATAAATAGTAATTATCTTAATTACTATTTCAAATAATATAAATTATCAGTAATTATCATATCTGAAGATAAGTATGTGGTCCACTAATTAGGATAAATTTTACATTCTCCCACTTGGACCACATATATTCAGACAGATTGTATTCTTTAATAAGTGATGCAAAATATGGCCGTAAGTTTTGATATTACTTAACTAAGATACTGATTAAATCATAGATAGAAATATAATGCAAGAAACATGGCGGTTATGCTTTTAGTGTCAAGCACTTCTTTCCATTATTACAGTGCAATGTATTTCTAATGAAATGAACAACTTAATATAAACTATTCAGGGTCCACATTGTTGATTAAATGTATAAACTGAAATGCGCAAAAAACATAAATATCTAGACAAAACAAATAGCTAGAGAACACAATCTAAAATGGGCTAACAAGTCCCTGTGATTTATATGACCCTCGTAGACTTTAGCCGGCAATCCTTTAGTCATAGGATCAACAATCATTTCATGAGTTCTGATATGCTCTAAGGAGATCTTTCATTTTCGAATATAATTTTGACCATTAAGTACTTAATGTCGATGTGTTTGCTGCGACTCCCACTTTTGTTGTTAGTTGAAAAATCAACTGCAGCAGAGTTATACAAAAGATCTTCATTGGTCTGCTAATACTATCGACAATTTTGAAGACCCGACATGAAGTTCTTCATCCATAATGCCTGTGATGGAGCTTCATAGCACGCAACAAATTCAGCTTTCATAGTGGATGTAGCAATTATAGTTTGCTTGACACTTCTCCAAGATACAGCTCATCCAGCGAGAAGAAAATGTACCTAGAAGTAGATATGCCAGAATCCACACATCCAGCTAAATCTGAATTAGAATATCCAACCACCTCCAAATGGTCGGAATGCCATATGTGAGCATATAATCCTTCGTCCCTTGTAGGTATCTTAGAATCCTTTTGGCGGCTCTCCAATGTTCCATCCCAGGGTTACTTTAGAATCTACTAAGCACTCCAACAGCAAATGCAATATCAAGTCTAGTACAAACCAAAGCATACATAAGGCTTCCAATGAGCGATGCACACGAAATACTTTTCATTTGATCCCTTTCTAGTGCATTTGGAGGACATTGATCTATGCTGAATTTTTCTCCTTTGACAATGGGTACTGTAATCGATGAGCAATTCTGCATCCCAAACCTTTCAAGAACTTTGTTGATATAGGCCTTTTGAGATAAACCAAACAATTTGCGAGATCTATTTCGATCAATTTCTATGCCAACGACATAGGAAGCTTCACCTAAATCTTTCATATCAAAGTTCTTCCTTAGGAAATATAGTTTCCCGCAGTAAGCCCAAATCATTGCTCGCAAGCAAGATATCATCAACATAAAGGACTAAGAAAATGTACTTACTCCCAATTACCTTAAGGTAAATAAATTCCTCAATGTTTTCCACAAAACCGAATGAGGAAACAACATTATGAAACTTAATGTTCCATTGACGGGAAACTTGTTTTAGTCCATATATTGATTTCTGTAACTTGCACACCAGTTTGTCCCCATCTGGATTTACAAAACCTTCTGGTTGACGCATGTATACCTCTTTATTTAGATCTCCATTCAAAAATACTGTTTTCACATCCATTTGATGTAACTCTAGATCAAAATGAGCTACTAAAGCCATTATTATTCTTAATGAATCATTCTTTGAAACCGGTGAAAAGATTTCATGATAATCGACCACTTCCGTTTGAGTGAAACCTTTGGCAACAAGTCTAGCTTTATATCGTTCAATGTTACCAGATGAGTCTCTTTTGGTTTTGTAAACCCATTTGCATCCCACAACAGAGGCTCCATCTGGCAATGGAATGAGATCCCAAACATGGTTTTTCACAATCGATTCCAACTCTTCTTTCATGGCATCATACCATAATGAAGAATTTTCACAGTTCATGACTTGTGAAAACGAAACAAGATCTTGTTTAAGTCTACTTTCAAAATCGGACTCAACTAGGTACACAACGTAGTCACTAGAAACTGCAGGTTTCCTTGTTCTAGAAGATCTATGAACTCCCACTATTTCATGAGTAGGATTCGGGTTTGTGGGTTCACAATTAAAGGTTTGTTCTTCATGTGATTCTTCAGGTTGATGATGCTCAAATGGCTGCTCTTCAGTGATATTTGGATCATTATACTAGGCAACAACCAAATGGTCTGCATGTAAAGGTACCACAGGGGTATCCCGTACTTCTTCAAACTGTACTTCTTTCGAATCTCTCCCACTTACTTCATGTTCTTCTAGAAATTTAGCGTTTCTAGCTTCAACCACTTTTGGAGAGTGTGAAGAACAATAAAATCTAAATCATTTGGAATTAACAACATAGCCTATAAAATAACCACTTGTTGTTCGTTCATCCAATTTCTTGATGTTCGGGTTGTAAACCCTAACATCAATTGGACAGCCCCATACCTGTAAATGTTTTAAACTAGGTTTTCACCCATTCCAAATTTCAAATGGCATTTTGGGAACAACCTTAGATGTGTCACAGACAGTTTTTCTTCCCCACGTTTTCGGGTTGTTTGCTACAAAATCGGGCCGTTTCCGTAGACGGACAAGGGGTGGAATGGTCTAGGCCTTATGAAATCCTCTGGTCAAATCTTGAAGACTCTGGAATTCTCTAAAAAGACCCAGAGCTTGCTAGATATGTGTGGAAGCTTCCCGGGTTTGCTAGAAGGTGTTGGAGGATTCTACACACTTGTAGATATATGTAGACAAGGAATATTTTATTGTAGGAATTCTCTAGAATTCCAATATTTGATGCCTTGTATAGAATTCTCTAGAATTCTCTTAGACTTGGGAACTTAGCCTATAAATACCCCAAGGCCCCTCATTTGTAAAGGATCCTAGCTTTGAGTAAGAATTCTCGAGCATACTTCAAGCTCTCTTGTGCCTACTTTATTCTTTCATTTCCAAGCTTTCTTAGGTTTCTTTTGTCTACGTTCTTTAAAGATTTGTATAGCTTTGCACGTTCTTGAGGGATTAAGGCTGAGCTAGCACTTGATCATTAGTTGTTATTGTGCTAGTGCCGCACGGCCGTTACTTTGAAAAAGTAAGCCCGTGACAGTTGGTATCAGAGCTTCGAATTGATACTTGGTGGTGCTATATCGTCTACGCTTCCGTTTGTTGGTTTACTTTCATGCATAAGCTATGTCCAACCCTTCAGAGGTCGTTCAAGGGTTGGAGCTTGAGGGGGATCATGTTTCCCTCGAGGTGGAGAGGGCCCTCGTAGGGGAAGTCGGAAAGAGAAGTCGATCGTTAGGGAACCGATGGTGGAACTCGAGAAACGGCTTGCCAAGGTTGAGCTTGTTGTGGCCGACCATCAAGACCATTGGGATGAGCACCCCGACACGGTGGCGGGGGTCGTCGAGGGTAGCATGGAGTGATTCGCGGGGTAATTACAAGAGGTCATGCAGCAAATGAAGGACGACATGCTCAGGACGCTCAACGAGGTGGTGGAACGTTGCAATAAAACGAAGGACGAAAGCCTTGCTCATGTTGGTGCCCTCCAAGACGATGTTAGATGACTCATGGGCGAGTTGAGGCTTCTCAGGTAGAATCTCCGCGTCTTAAGGCACGGCTTGATGCCATGGCCGTGCAAGGGACAACTGGGGCCGTGGGGACGGTTCTAAGGCTTGAGGCGCCCAAGTCAGACGAGTATAAGGGAAGCCATCATTTGAGGGATGTAGAGAACTTTCTCTACAACATGGAACGGTACTTTGGGGCTATGAATATTGTAGACGACTCGGTAAGACTCTTCCAAGCCTCTCTTTATCTTAAGGATAGTGCTTTATCATGGTGGAAACAGATGATGAAACCTATGAGGGACGGAGATCCAGTGTTTACCACGTGGGACGGTTTTAAGGAAGAGTTTAGGAAATATTTCCTACCCGTGGATGCGGAGGACGAAACCCGGGCTAAGCTTTGTTGTTTGCACCATAGGGATGGCCAAATCCGGGAATACATTAAGGAGTTTTCAGATTTGATGCTTGAGATCCCGGACCTCTCGCTAAGGAGGCGTTCTTCACTTTCATGGACGGTCTCATCCGTTAGACTAAGCTTGAGCTACAAAGGAGGGAAGTCCAAGACATCGATCGGGTGTTAAAGGTGGTCGAGTCTCTTGTAGAGTTCCAGAAGAAGGATAACTCCAAGGAGAAGGGCAAGGAGCCGTTCCAAGGCAAAGGTGGGGGAGAAAAGGGGAAGTCTTCCGCACCTACTAAGCTGGCAGCCGACATATCAAAGGCTTCTTCAAGCAAGGAGTCCAAGGGGGACAAGCCGAAGAAGCTCTAAGGGTGCTTATTGTGCGGGGGAGCGCACATGTCACGTGATTGCCCTTCTCGTTCGAAGTTGGCAGCATCGGCGCAACGGTTGTGCCAGGAAGAAGAGAAACGGGTCGCTTGCATGAAACGGCTAGACGCCGTACATGCTAAGGCCGAGACTCATCAAGGATGTCTTTACATGGAGGCATCGTTTACAAACAGGTCTAGATGGGGCATGCTAGACCCGGGGGCCGACACAAGTTATCTCACGGAGGAGGTAGCCCATTCACTTGAAGTCACATGAACGCCTAGCAAAGGGCGCTTCAAGGGTATGAACAGGGAATGGATGGGTCTTGTTGGCAAGGCAAGGGACGTGCCTCTTAAAATCGGCACTTGGTCATGTACGGCTAATTTCTCCATTGCCTCCATCGATGATTACGGTCTTGTGTTTGGCATGGAATTTTTAGACCAGATGAAGTCCATTATCGTGCCTAGCAACGACACGATGGTGATCCTCCAAGGCAAGGAGCCTTGTGCGGTGAAGCTTAGGCGGGAGAATGAGATTAGCCTTTCCAGCTGAACAAGTGGCTAAAACGGGGTGAACACACCTTTGCCGCCATGGTGTTCGAGGAGGAACCATGCACGGAAGAGGCGGAAAAGTAGGAACAGATCCTGCCTCCCATAGAACGGGTCCTTGTTGAGTTCAAGGATGTGATGCCCGATGAATTGCCCAAGGGTCTTCCACCAAGGAGGGATATTGATCATGCCATTGAGTTGGTGGATGGGGCGAAATTGGTAGCCAAGGTGCCTTATCGTATGTCCCCTAGCGAGCTAGAGGAGCTCAAGGTGCAAATCAAGGAGCTGCTTGAATCGGGTCATGCCCAGCCATCCAAGAGTCCTTGGGGTGCGCCGGCTTTGTTCCAATGCAAGAAAGATGGGACACTTTGGTTATGCATCGAATATTGGGCGTTGAACAAGCTAACCGTGAAGAACAAATACCCTATCCCACTTATAGCAGACTTGTTCGACCAGTTACAATGGGCAAGGATCTTTTCCAAGCTGGACTTGCGCAAGGGATACTACCAAGTGCGCGTAGCACCCGGTGATGAACCAAAAATGGCTATGGTGATGAGGTATGGCTCTTACGAGTTTCTTGTTATGCCGTTCGGTTTAACTAATGCTCCAGCCATGTTTTGCACTTTGATGCCACGTGTGCTAGTGGATTTCATTGATAAATTTGTTGTATTATACTTGGACGACACCATTATCTATATCAACAACATGAAGGAGCATCTGGAGCATCTTAGGGTCGTTTTCCACGTCCTTAGGGAAAACGAGCTCTATGTCAAGAGTGAGAAATGCTCCTTCGGCCTTGAGGAGGTGTCGTTCTTGGGGCATATCATCGGTGATAGCAATCTCGAAGATGAAGCAAATTTCACTAATCCAACCATCAAACAAGAAAGTACGAAGATAAGTTGTCTATCCCGTGAAACTCAAAAGAGTGTGGAAAATTCACAGTAAGACTATCGTTTATCTAAGGATTTCTATCTCTTAACTCAAACCAAGCAAAGAACACATAATCTATGAAAGATTCGAATTATACAACAACCCACACTAAGAATAGTGAGGACACCATTCAATATACTCGATCAGTCATCATTCAAGAGACTCAAGAAAGGTAGGAGCAAACAACGCTCAACTATGAAGGAATACTACTGATTAGTAATCTCCATAACCAACAAAGATATGCAACACATACACTATCTCAAAATGCTTATGCCAAAGCACAACTCATCCAACAAAAGTAGGACAAACCCCACAATGGAACTCATGAACACACACATCATGAATTCGAAAACCATAGCCAAAAGAAAGGCTCAACTCTCGAACTTCTAGAACTAGTATGAAAATAAGAAGTTTAGTTTTAAAACAATTCTATCAAGAAGCATAATTGAAAAGGAACGGTTTCTGCAAGATCAAAAGATCCAAGACAAGATGAAAACCCTCTTGGTTAAATCATACTTGACACGAAAAATGGACACACCATTTAACAAAAATTCCTCACAGGAAAAACTCTCATTAGAGAAGACTCAAAATGACCACACATGGGTGCTTTAATTTTCGGCCATCCTCCCCTATTTATAGGCTAAAAATTTCGGTCAAAGCACCAAAAAGAAGACCAACTAGAACTCTCTAATTTTATCTCACGCTGGAGTAGAAGTAGAAGAGTATTTGATCTCTTTGACTCTATCTAAAATCTAGGAAACCTTATCTAAATGACTTATCCTCAAATAGGATAATACTTAGAAGGAATCTAAGACTCCTAATCAAAATACTCTAGCTTAATTCAGCCCACTTGGCTTATCTTAACTAGATAAAATTCGAAAATAACTCCTAGACTAGATAATACTCTAAATCTCGAAATTCAGCTCCAAATATTGAAGTAAAATGTCTTGAACGCCCTTCTAAAAGTGGAATATTGGTCTTGCGCCCCTCAAGTTGTAGAAAACTCTAATTTACTCCAAAACTTGTAGAATTCTCTTTATTGACTCCAAGAGATTGGAAAACACTTGAAAGAATTGAGATAGTTTGCAACCTATCCAATTGTGTAGCAATGGACTCAATCTTGAACACTTTGATCAAATAGGCCGTCCATTCAAGAATCTAAATGATTCTTCTCTCTAGGTTGATCAATGATCTTCATGGAGCACCTAGAGTCAAACTCCCTTGATACTCTTGAGCACTTATTTCCATGAGTGAATCATCTCCTTTGGTTTGAACCCCAAAGTTAATGACATTCTCATCATTTTGATCATAGCTCTCTTGAACCAACTCCTTATCACATAGGTAGTCAAGATCCATCCTTTCTTCCTTGATTGGCCTGCAAAGTAAACTTGGCATTCCAAAACTAGAATGAAGGACTAGCTCATTCCCCTCACTAGGAGAATCACCATGGAAGGCTATATGATTCTCATCATTCCCTCCTTCTTTAAGAGGATTCGTCCTCGAATCATCAACCTCTAAACCTGCACAAGAAACAAACGAGATATAAGGGTTAGTAAAATCCTCACCCTCACCACACTCTGATTTTCTCTCATTGCGTGCATCTTTTTCTGTTTCCACGCCATTTTCATGGTTTTCTCTCGCCTTAAATCTTACCTCAGAATGACCCTTTTTACTTTCTTGCGTCACTCTCGACTTTTTCTCTCCCTAGTGTATAGGTTATCTCTCGCATAGACTCAGCTTCTTCATAAGCCAATGGCTTAAGAATATATTTTCTGTCCTCTTTAGTAAAGACAAAGATATTCTTCGAGCAATGGTGCACAACATCTACATCTGATTGCCAAGGCCTACCTAGCAAAACATCACAAAGAGACATAGGAATTACATCAAAGTAAATTTCATCCCTATACTCACCAACTTGAAAAGATACCATGGCCTTCTTAGTGACATCCACAACCATCTCTTCACTCAACTATTGAAGCTTGTATGGTCTAGTATGCGGATCCATCTTGATTTCGTTTGCTATGCAAAATTCCTCACTTATACAATAAGTACTCGATCCATCATCGATTACCAAATCAACTTCATTGGACCATCCAACCGTACACTTAGTACAGAAGATACATGTCTGTTGATCACCATCTTCAGCGCCAAACACCAACCCTTGATCCTCAATTGGACCATTCCAACCACAAGAAGTATCATGCTCTCTCTCCACTTCTAAGGCAGCATAGTATGCCTCATAGAGCCTTGATTGCCTCCTTATCTTTGGGTCTAGCTTGTATAACAACACCCTTTATTGCTGTTTGACAACAATCAGTAATTTCAGAACTCATTGTTAATCAACAAAGTTGAAAAACCACCAAAAAGAAGTAATTGTGCTTTTGGTACTACACAAAGAACTCCTTGAACCCTTGAACCAATAGATGGATCGATCAAAACCCCCCAAGAACAAAAGAAAGGTTCGAATATTGCTCTCCCCAAAAACAAAAACTCTCTTGTGCTTTTAAGAACACTAACTCTCAAAAATTCAGAATAAAGAGAAGAGTGCTTCTCTTGTTTTACCCTTGTGATATCGGGAGTCCATTGAGGGGCACTCCGCCATAGCCGCTCCATTGACGGATCCCTTAAAGAATGGGGAAGCATGGTGTTGGACACCTAAGCATCAAACGACGTTTGAAGCTTTGAAGGATGCCGTCACTCGAGAGCCGGTCTTGGCTCTCCCTGATTTTGAGAAGCTGTTCGAGGTGTGCATGGATGCTTCGAACTTCGCCATAGGGGGCGTCCTCATGCAAGATGGTCACCCGATCGCGTTCAAAAACCGCAAGTTGAACGAGACCAAGAAGAGGTGGCCGACGCACGAGAAGGAGATGTTGGCTATAGTTCATTGCCTTAGACTTTGGGAGCATTACTTGAAGGCCGCCACGCTGTTCAAAATCAAGATGGACAATTGGGCAGTGAGCTACCATCAAAGCCAACCTAAGCTTTCTAGCAAGCAAGCACGTTGGTTGGTCTTCCTGGCTGAGTTCAAGTATGAGTTGGAATCTAGCCTGGGGATGACTAACCACGTGGCCGACGCCCTAAGCTGAAAGGCAAGTCTTGCGCCAATCGTTAGCATATCCGAGGGGATGTTGGTTGATCGTATCAAGAAGGGAAAACCCAAAGGTTCATGGAACTCGTGAAGGAGGGCAAGACAGCATGGTTTTTACTTTAAGATGGGGTCCTTTATGCCAAGGGGAACCGTTTGTACATGCCCGCATGAGACGAACTTAGAAAGGAGATTCTAAGGGATTGCCATGATAGCCCTTACGCGGGTCACCCAGGTGCACACCGTACACTTGCTTTGGTTCATAAACGGTTCTATTGGTCTCGCATGCGGGAGGATGTGGAGACCTATGTGAGGACTTGTCTAGTTTTCCAACAAGACAAGACCGAACAAGACCACCCGCATGACTTGTTATCACTATTGCCTATTCCATAACACCTGTGAGACAGTGTTTCGATGGATTTCATTGTGAGTTTGCCCGTCTCCGAGGGTTGCACCAACATAGTTGTTGTGGTGGCACGCTTGTCAAAGTATGCAATCTTTATATCCGCCCCATAGGAGTGCACCGCGGAGATAACGACCAAACTCTTTCATAGGTATGTGGTGAAGTATTGGGGGCTGTCTACATCCATCATAAGCGATAGGGACTCGAGGTTCAACGGGCGTTTTTGGCCAGAACTCTTTTGTTTATTTGGGACGGAGCTCAAGATGTCTACATTGTTGCGCCCGTAAACAGATGGGCAAACAGAGCGAGAGCACGAGCAAGAGTCTGTTTGAGATTGTCCTTGGGTTCCAACCGACTACACCTAAGGACATCCTTGGGGGCTACAAGGGCAATAGTCCTCCCGCATACAAGTTTGCCAAGGATTGGCAAGAACAGACCAACGAGGCAAAGCTCTACTTGGAGAAGTCGGTCGTGTGCATGAAGAAATGGGCGGACAAGAAACAGACCCGTCACGAGTTTCAAGAAAGTGACCAAGTCTTGGTGAAGCTCTACGAGCATGGACAGAGCCGTGGTCTTCAGAAGGGTCTCATGGGTAGGTACGAGGGTCCTTTCACCGTTCTTAAGAAAGTAGGTTCTATTGCTTTTAAGTTGGAGTTACCCGAGGTCTTTTCAAGGATTCATCCGGTCTTTCATGTGAGCCTACTTAAGCCTTACCGCAAGGACCCAGAGGACGAAAAACGGAATGTTTCCTCAAGGGCATCCGCTGGCGTACGCGAGCACGAGGAACGGACCACGGAGGAGATCCTTTCAAAGAGGATCATTTGAAGCAAGAACGGGGCTAAGACAAAGGAGTACTTGGTCGAATAGAAGGGTTTGCCAATGAGCGAGACGAGTTGGGACCCGGTCGAGAAGCTTTGGCAATTCACCAAGTTGCTCGAGGACTTTGAGGAGAATCATGCACCCGTTCCCATCAACATTGCCTTCAAGACTTAGCGTGCATCGGGGCGATGCATCGTTTTGGTGGGGGAGGATGTCACAGACAGTTTTTCTTCCCCACATTTTTGGGTGGTTTGATACAAAATCGGGCCGTTTTCGTAGACGGACAAGGGGCGGAATGGTCTAGAGTCTTGTGGAATCCTCTGGTCAAATCTTGAAGACTCTGGAATTTTCTAGAAAGACCCAGAGCTTGCTAGATATGTATGGAACCGTGTGGAAACTTCCCGGGTTTGCTAGAAGGTTCGTAGACAAGGAATATTTTAGTGTAAGAATTCTAGACAATTTCGATATTTTATGTCTTGTATAGAATTCTCTAGAATTCTCTTAGACTTGGGGACTTAGCCTATAAATACCCCAAGGCCCCTCATTTATAAAAGATTCTAGCTTTGAGTAAGAATTTTCAAGCATACTTCAAGCTCTCTTGTGCCTACTTTGTTCTTCCATTTCCAAACTTTCTTAGCTTTCTTTTGTCTATGTTTTTTTAAAGCTTTGCATAGCTTTGCATGTTCTTGAGGGATTAAGGCTGAGCTAGTACTTGATCGTTAGTTGTTATTGTGCTAGTGCTGGACGACCGTTTCTTTGAAAAAGTAAGCCCATGACAGATGGAACACTATTCAAAATATACACAGCGGTTCTTAAAGCTTCACTCCAAAACGATAAAGAAAAAGACGTATGGCTAATCATGCTCCTCACCATGTCCATAAGTGTTCTATTCCTTCTTTCAGCAACGCCATTTTGTTGAGGCATGCCAGGCATCGTGTAATGAGCCACAATGCCTTCATCTTCAAGGAATTTAGCAAATGGACCTGGTGCTTGTCACTTTTCTGTGTAACGTCCATAATATTCTCCACCCCTATCTGAGCGGACAATTTTTATTTTCTTGTCCTTTTGTTTCTCAGCCTCTAGTTTGAATTTTTTGAACGCATCAAGTGCCTCAGATTTCCCAAATAAAAGGTAGAGACACCTAAATCTGGAATAGTCATCAATAAATGAGATGAAATATCTCTGTCCATTCAAACAGGGGTTAGAAAAAGGTCTATAGATATCAGTGTGTATGATTTCAAGTAATTGAGAACTTCTTTTGGCACCCTTAGTAGATTTTTTGGTTTGCTTTCCTTTTATGCAATCCACACAAGTACCTAGATCAGTAAAATCCAAGGTTGGGCCTCGTCTTTCACTAACCGTTTCAGTCTCTCAATGGAGATGTGTCCTAATCTCCTATGACGAATTCTCATTGATAATACAACATTTTGTGCCAACATTATGCTCTGTCAAAAGATTATGCTCATATCTGGGATCTAACTCTAGTTAATACAAAAAAACCATTCAATTTGGCAGAGCCAATAATTTTATTATTTCTCAAAAAGTTCATAGTAAAAAGATGCGAACTGGAATCATATCCTATAACAGAAAGTCTTGAAAGAGAAATCAAATTTCTAGAATAAGATAGAATATAAAAAGTGTGCTCAAGATATAATTGAAAACCAGTTTAAGATCTAATTGAAATCCAGTTTTCAAAATGAGTCTAAAAGTTCCCACTCCTTCAACAGTCAAACGCATCCCATTTCCAGAATAGATGAATTCCTCATGCGCTCTTGGCTTCCTCAGACTTAGAAAGCCCTGCATAATTTTAGCAATGTGAATTGTGGAACCACAATCGATCCACCAAGTATATCAGAAACTTCACTGATATTAGATTCATAACACACAAAAGTGAGATTACCTTTCTTTTCGAGCCATTTCTTGTACTTCACGCAATCTTTCTTCCAGTGCCCTTTCTTCTTGCAAAAACGACAGATTTCCTTGTCATTTTTCTTCATAGGTACACTTTTGCCTTTCTTTGCAGTTCCCTTAGAATGGGTTGCAAGGTGCACAGTTTCAACAGTCTCATTTTTCAAGCGCTGTTCCTCTTGAACACACATGTCAGAAGTTCGTTAACTGACCAATTTTCCTTATGTGTGTTGTAACAGATCTTAAATGGAGCGTACTCCACCGGAAGCGTGTTGATGATGAAATGTACCTAAAAAATGGTTCACAAATCTCAACTTTTAAGGAGCTCAACTTAGCAGCAACGTCCCTCATCTCCATGATGTGTTCTCGTACACCACGAGCTTTGTCAAGGGTCATATTAGAAAGCCTCTTCATCAAGGTGATGGCCATAGCCTTGTCAGAGCTTACAAACTGTTCTTCAATGGCTTTCATGTAAGCTTTGACGTTGTCACATTTAGAGATTGCACCCCTAATGCTTGGACTTATGCGGGACTTGATGAGCATCATGCTCTAGCGATCAGATCGCTCCCACTGCTCATATGTAGACCTTGTAGCTAGGGTACTTGATTCCGTGGGTTTTGGTGGAGCACCTCACGGAAAGCCAGGTCTAAGTCTATGCACCCTAACGTCAAAAAGACATTATCCTTCCATTCGGCATAGTTTTCCCCAGTAAGCATTGGGGTATTAGCGGAATCAAAGAAAGCAGTAGTAGAAAAAATTGCATTAATCAAGAAAATCATATTAATGCTATGAAATAAATCGATAAAGTATATTCAAAACCTTCTTGTGGGTAGAGGCTGCACATATGCATTGAATACACTCAGAGAAAACTAAACAACAACAAAAATTTTCCACACCTGTGGGCATAGGAAAAATACACCAACTTTATGTTTAACTTTCACACTTGTTGCAATTAATTTTATTAAAATACTTACTTTCCTGTGGGATAGAGTAATTATTTTAATAAGGTAATTGCAACCTTAACTAGATGCCATACACGTCACATAACATTGTACCAAATATTTTAAAATGCTATGACTACTTTCAAAACATTTTACAAAAATAATGACATCAAAAACTTATTTTTTCTCAAAAAGAGATCATCATGATCATACACTATTGGAGTATGCTTGGAATCCGAATGCATGTCAAAAGGAAAACACACACCAGAATGCATACGATCGAAAAAGAGACATGCACTTTGAATACATTAAACATGCAATTCCAGGGACATGGCATTTGGTCATTTAAAAAAAATGCAAACAAAACATATTAATATGCTCATCAAGGAAATAGCATACTTACTGAATTTCAAAAGTATAGTAAACCCTATATGTGTGCAAAAAATATATAAGTACAGGTTCTTTTTTTTTTTGTTTTTGTTTTTAAATGAATGGATCAAGTATGAATAAGATTGATGAAGGTATTAACCACCAGAAAACAAAACATGGTATTATGATCTTATGCGCTACATTACCAGATCCAAAAAAATTTGCTCAAAAGTCTCATACTTACAATAAAACGTCAATCAATATGCATTATTAATTCAATTGATAATGGATTTTGTTTTCAGTAGATAACAAAACAAAATGTTCAGGCACATATATATATGACAATAGCAAGTCCTGAATTCCTAATCTGACAAGAAAATTTATAGATCTGAATAAATTATCAATGTAAATCACTTTGAAAATAAATTGATCTTGAATATAATCAATCAATATTTTAGTAAATCATTAATGACCATATAATGGTTAATCAAATTAGTTGCAGACGGCACTTTTCACCAGAAGACAAAAGCATTTAAAGACAAAATGCTTGCGCAAAGTTTGCAGCTAATTCATATCATAAATGATTCTTGTGATATAATAAGATCGGGTAAACTAGCTGAGAAAATATTGGGTGCACCGGCTGCATCAGCTCAGCAGCATGACATGGTGCATCCGCCCAATGCCATAACGACACGTTTTTTCCTTTTCACTCTTCACTCGGTTTTTACGTGGATCTGTTTATTTTCTTTTTTTAGTGTGTGTTTTTAGGTGTTTTTTGTATTGAAAATGTTAAAAGTTGTATTAGAAATGTAAAAAAAGTATGTTGGGATGAGACAGTTATTAATATTAAATTCTGAAAAAACCAACAAAAAGAGGAAACAAAAAAAGCTTTTAAATTATTGTTTGTGACGGTTTTTTCTCTCCTTGAGAAGGAAACAAACAAATACTTTTTTCTCTCCTTGTGACGGTTTTTCTTTTTTCTCTCTATTCTATTGTTTGTTTTTCCTAATGTCCTTCTGCAATTCATCCCAAATTAAATTCAAAAAATCACATGCAGATTTATCTCCCACTGTTCATCCTCCTTCATCGTGAATTGGTTGGAAGTCCAAATAAAATCTCCATTGTTTACGGTGGCTTCTGCGAATTTCTTATCACCAATGGAGAGTTATTGGACACAAGAACCCATAGAAAAGCCAAAAAAAGGATAGTACAAGCTGTTCCAACTTCCATTGAATCATTCACTCTTCTACATCCATAACACATTCCTTCTCATTTCATCAGAACAAGCAAACCCAGACAAATAAAAAGGAAAAAAAATATCTTTCTCTTATGCCTCCATTTGAACTTTCTAGACTGAAAAATCCAAAAAAAAATTACAAAGGAAAATTCACGGACGGAATCAGTCTCAATCCTTTCAATCCAATGAAACAATCATCCCAATTCCCGACAACCATTCAGATTTTCAGATAAGCATCAAATGATCAAACCGGACCTAAAAACAAGAACACAAAAAATCCCCTCTAAAGCCCAAGTTGTTCTTCTTCTTTTTTCTCAATAGTCATTCAAAAAAACAAAAAAAATTACTTCAGCAATAGTCAAACTACAAAAATGCTTGATGTTTACTTTTAATTAGATTCGAAGATCGCATGAAGAAATTGCAAATAGATTGTAGATAAAAACCCTAATTACGATTAGCCTGAATAGAAGAATAAGGGGTGAAGACGATGAACTATCAAAACTAAAATTTGGGGAATTGTTTTCCCGATTCTTTCATGAACGCCGTTGCAACTCCTCCTCTTCTGGCGGCAATAGTAGAAACGGCGTGAACAAAGGGAGTTAAATCTGCAAGTGATTTTTGAGTTTAATTTGGGACGAATTGCCGAAAGAAATCAGGAAAAAGAAAGAGAGAGGAAAATAAAAAACCGGCTGAAAGGGAAAGGAAAAAACAAAACGTGTCGATATGGCATTGGACGGATGCACCACGTCAAGCTGCTGAGCTGGTGCAGCTGGTGCACCCAATATTTTCTCAAAGTAGCAAGTATGCAAAGCAGAAACGAAACACAAATTTAATTTCACAGTGTAAATTTCATTAGGTGATGCATATGCCAATAAAGTTTTGGTCAAATTACGGACAAGTACGGAAGCATACGAACTAAATTTATGCCACAAGTAAATTTTGTTCCTTTTTACCCAGAAAAAATACATGTTTTACAAACGATTTTATCCACAATGTAAGATATTACGTGCAATAAAATCATTCAGATCTAGTGAACTATACATCACATACGGGTCAATAAGCTCATAACAAAACAAATAACCAATCCAGTAAATCATGATTTAAGCCGTGATTGTCATAATCTTATAAAAATAAATAATGTGTGTTTAAAAATCTTCGGTCAATACATGAGCAGAACAGCGGAAGCACATATCATTATTCAAGACAATACATAACCGAAAATTTCAACCATAAGCAAAGAAGTCACTGACACAATTAAATCATGTATCAAAATCCAAACAACACGGCTAGAGTTGGCTCTGATACCAACTGAAAAACTAAAGGACTAAAGGATTACCTCCAGCCATTGAAATTTGAGCGACGAACCGGAGTTAAAGATTATAAATAACCGTATGCCTGCAAAACAGAGTAAAAGAGTTTTTTGACCTATCACCTATTACGTAAAACGTGAGTACTGATGGTGTATCATAGGTATAGTTATATAGGCAAGGTTAGGACCCTTCTGTTATCAGCCGTAGTTATCCCGTCCATCAAGGGATGATAACAATAACAAATTGATTCCAGATAAAACTCTAATAAATAGTAATTATCTTAAATACTATTTCAGATAATATAAATAATCAGTAATTATCATATCTAACGATAAGTATGTGGTCTACTAATTAGGATAAATTTTACAAATGAGGAATTAGTGTTAAAGGTCATGACATCCATCTCTGCGGTTATGCAGGTTTCAACCCCTACGCCAATAATTTATTGCTGGCCAGCTTTTTTTTGTAGGGTAGGAAGCAGTAACAACCGAATGAAGTGTTTTCAATGGAGTTCAAGGAAACTTGGCATGTATGCATAAAGTCTCCCCCCTAATAATAGTATCTAATTCCTCATAAAACCCACCCACATACTAGTTTAAGTCTTTAAAAGTCTAAGCACTTGTAAGTTTTTTTTTTTTTAAAAAAAATCTTTATTTATTGACACAAATATAAAAATATTTTTAAGAAAAAAATTGAAGCCACAAGCTGTCGAGAAAATGAAGTACAAACACACTGTCGAATTCGATTAGTCTTGTATGGTCAACTCTTGTTTTTCATTTTTGTCTCATTTTACCTCTTAAATACAAAAGTAAATGCATTATCCAAACAACATTTTAACTTACTTTTTTAAATTATTTTAAATATTATTTTAACACATTTTTTATCCACCACCACTGGACCATCTCCGCCACCCACCTCCGCCGCCGCCATACCACCACCGGCCCGCGACCGGCCGGCCGAATTCCGGCCAAATTCTGGTGGTGTTCCAACGGCTGCGGAGGGCGGTCCGGCGGCCAAAGTGGGTGGTGGTGGTAGAAAATATTATCATTTAAATTAAAAAACTATCCAAATAATTTTTTAAAAAAATTTTGTCTCAAAATACATTTTAAATCACATCACAAATTCAAACCAAAAACTAATATATATATATATATATTTGAGAACAGTGATTGCACCTTCCCCCAACTCTCTCTCGCGCGACTGACTTGCTGTTGCGTTCTTCCAATTTCCGCCCGCCATGGTCGGTGAACTACCCCGGGATGCCACCACTGGGCTTCCCCGCACCTTTGCAAGCTTTTTTCATAAAACCCCTGATCACAATACCCCGCAGCCCTCATTAACCAAGCCAGTGTCATTCATCAATGGCTCACCGGTTTTAAAAAACGAAGATGAGGAATATGGGCGTCTAATAGCTCCCCACCAGATGAGTTTGGTCGGAAAATTTGCTTATGGACGTCCCAAAATGGAAGAGATACATAAAGAATTTAAGAAAATAAGATTCAATGGCTCCTATACCTTAGGGTTGATGAACCCTAGGCACATACTCTGCAATAGGAATCCGGAAGTGATTTTTTCAATGGCTATTGCAATAGAAAAACCCTTGAAAAGTGATGGCCCAACCCTCAACATGACTCGGCCATTCGTAGCTCATATTTGTGTTGAGATTGATCTTACAAAAGACCTCCCTAAATTGGTAAAAGTCAGTAAGAAGGGGAGGAAGCACAAGCAAGTTTTTACATATGAGCATGTGCCCTCCTATTGCTCGCATTGCTTGAAGATTGGCCACAAAAAGGATGACTGTAAGCAGGGTTCGATGAAGAAGAAAATCGTCGCCACGGCTGACTCGAATCCATCGCAAGTTGCAAAGGCCAAGTTGCAGCCTGTGAAGAAGACTCTAAACCCTAGGTTGCAGCCTAGGGTTTCGTCGCAACCTGCGTCCGCCGATTCTGAAAAACCCTCCTAGTTGGGATTGAATGAGAAAGAGAAGCAGTAGATTGTTGTTAATGTTTCGAGTTCACCTTGCAACAGCAGTAATGGTACTGTTTCTGATTCTACAGTCAGCAAAACACCCCCGCAAGCTCTTGCAACGTTGTAGCCAAAGGAACCTCAGTCACATGCCCCCGCGACTTCGGCCAATCATTTTGCACTGCTTGAAAAAATTCATGAAACTGACGAAGAACCTCAGGATGATAGTCCAACTGAGGATTTGACTGTTACTATCTGAAATCCCTAGCTGCGTTGATGGTGCTATGACGGATGAAGATCAGCAGGCCTTGTCGCGACTTGGAAGCGATAGTCCTCTTTGTCTTGGGAGCATTGCTGATGACGGGGAGTTAGGGAAAATCTCTGACTTGAATGAAGTTGTAGATGGAGGCCATTGTTGTTGGTCTGAAAGCAAAGTGGATGATGTGAATGTTCAAGCTGAGAATGGTTTGAAAGAAAATGTTAAAATCTCTCGAAAGCGAGCCGAAAAATAAAGGCGGAAATGTTGTTGCTGTAGGAAGGTTTTCCTCCTTGCCGTTCCCCACGCCTTCAGTAAGTAGCGTCCTTTTTCTTCTTAATATATCCATGATAAGTAAGTTAATTTGGAATATTAGAGGAATTAGAAATCAAGCATCTCAAGGGCATTTGAAAGCCTTGATTCATATGCATAAGGTTTCAATACTTATAATACTGGAACCAATGATTGCGAGCAACCATCTTGGTGATCTTAAAAGGAAGCTTGGATTTGAGAATGCTTTTAGCTCAGAAAATAGCAAAGTTTGGGTTTTCTGTAAGATTTTTCCTTAAAAAGCTGCTGGCGGATAATGTGCAAATTTTACACTTTGAGGTTTTCCATTATTTACTTCCATCAAAATTTTATATGTCTGTTGTATATGCTAAGTCTACTCTGCTGGAAAGGCATCTACTATGGCAGCATATGGTTGATATGGTTGAATTTCGGCAACACTATTCAGATGTTCCTTGGATGGTAGGTGACGACTTTAATGTCATCCGGGAATTGGAGGAATATTCGGGATGTTTTGTTCAGGATCCGGTTGCTATGAGTGAGTTTAATGAATGTATCCATGAATGTGATCTTCTGGAAGTTCCTTCAATTGGAGAGAAATTTACGTGGGGAGGTACAAGGCAAACGGGTTGGGTGAGTAAGAAGTTAGATAGAATCTTAATAACTCCGGAATGGAATACTATTTTCCCTATTTCCTCAGTTGAAAATTTGAATCGAACTACTTCGGACCATTGTCCCCTGCTACATTTGGCGAAGTTTGAGATAGCTAATAAACTAAGGGTTTTCCGTTTTCAGAAGATGTGGTTGAGAAGGGCTGATTTCAAAGATGTTGTGTGACTAAATTGGGAGCAATCAAATGGATGTTTCCGGTATGCTTGGTTTCTCTTTAAAGCTCAAGCGCTTGAAAATGAAGTTGCGGGAGTGGAACAAAGAGGTTTTTGGTAATGTGTTTGAGAACTTTCGAGCCAGCGAGAATAAAGTTCAAGAGCTTGAATGTCTATTTGATTCCTCGGGCACTGATGATGATAGGTTGAGATTACAAGCAGGAAAGGCTGAACTTCTACAAAGACTAAAGGAGCATGATGATTTCTGGACCCAAAAACTGAAGCTTAAATGGATGAAGGAGGGGAATTCAAATACAGCGTTCTTTCATGCTTCCTTGAAGGAACGACGTCTTAGGCAAGGTCTCTTCAAAATTCAAGTCATGGATGGGAGAATGTTGAATTCTGTGGAAGATATCGAGCAAGAGGCAATTGATTATTTCCAAAATCTCCTTAGTGATACAGTGGATGATTCGCAATGTGAAGCTAAGCAAGCTGAATTTCTTGACCACATTCCCAGCTTACTTGTGGAGAAGATACAACCTCATCGTTGCATCCTATTCTACTTGAAGAAGTAAAGGGAGGAGTTTTTGATTTAAGTGACGATAGTGCGCCGGGGGTTGATGGTTTTGGAGGGCATTTTTACCGGAATTGTTGGGAAATAATTGCTAATGATTTATGGAAGGCTTGTCAAGAGTTCATCATTGGGGTTGCTATACCGAGAGCTATTACAAGTACTCCTATTACACTCATTCCCAAAAAGGCTGCAATCACCACTTTTGCGGATTCTAGACCCATAGCCTTTGTAATTTTGTGAATAAGGTTTTTACTAAAATCCTTACAGAAAGGCTAAAGGCGGTCTTGCCAAAGATCATTTCAGAAGAGCAATCCGCGTTCTTGGAAGGTAGAGACATCATGGACAATGTGTTGCTCACTCAAGACCTTTGGCAATTCTGGCCTCGGAAAGTTGAGCGGGAAAGTTTTATCTTGAAACTTGATATGATGAAAGCGTTTGATAGGGCAAAGTGGAATTTTTTGGAAAAGGTATTGATAAAGTTCGGCTTTCCCTTAAATTTCATAAGGCCGATAATGCAAAATCTTCATGGAAGCTAGTTTTCAGTAATGATCAATGTGGGACAGGTTGGCTTTTTCCAATCTTCTAGAGGCATTAAACAAGGTGATCCTTTGTCTCATTATCTCTTCATTATAGTTTCAGAGGTCTTGACTAGAAAGCTTAATGATTTGGTGGAAAATCGGAAGGTGGCAAAATATGACACTCCTGCGGGTTCATTGCCGGTTTCTCATTTGGCTTTTGCAGATGATGTGATTATATTCTCTAGAGCTTTGAAAAGATCATTACAAGCATTGAATGATTTTTTTCTCAGATTATGAATGTGCTTTGGGGCAAAAATTAAATAGAGAAAAAAGCTCTTTTATGGTGTCAGAGGATTGTCATCCTAGGAGAGTGGCTATGATACAAGGAGTACCAGGTATTCAAAGAGGCTCCCTCCCATTTAGCTATCTCGGTTAAAAGGTATTTCAAGGTCGACGCAAAGGTTCAACCTTCCAATTTATTTTGGATAGCATAGACAAGCGCCTTTTGAGTTGGAAGAATAAATTATTGAGACAAGAAGGGCGGTTAATATTGATAAAGCATGTGTTGTCTTCAATATCAATACATGTTTTCTCAGCCATTCCACCTCCAAAATCAGTACTTCAAGCAATTGAGCGCAAGTGTCAAAGGTTTCTTTGGTGTGGCTCAAGTAATGAAAATAGAAGGCATTGGGGTTCATGGAGTAGAATTACTTTCCCGGTTGTTGAGAATGGTTTGGGTATAAGGAATTTCCAGGGGGTCATTGATGCTTTGTCAATCAAGCTTTGGTGGAAGTTGAAGCAAAAAAGACGTATATGGAGCAAGTTCATTCACTCCTTGTCCAATTCGGCTAGGGGAAAAACATCTTGGCAGCGCATCTCCAAATTGGAACGGCACGCGGTTGGGCACACCAAGATCATCATTCGCCGAGGTGACAAATCTTTTTGGTGGGATAATTGGTCTCCTTTTGGTGTACTTTGGGATATTGAAGGTGAGGAGCCTCCATTTCTTGATTTATGTGTGCAGGACTTCTTCCTAAACAAGCAAGTGTTTCTCCCTCAAATACAACACTTGCTTGTTAATGATGTGTCTAGGTTTCTTGCGGATCATGAGCACGTTTTTGCTGATGGAGATGACTTGTTAATGTGGCAACATACCTCAACAGGAGAATTTTTGGTTAAATCCTCTTATGAAGTTGTTAGAAGAAAACAAGAGGTAGAAGGTTGGACAAGCAATGTTTGGCACTCAAAAATTCCCTTGAAGATTTCGGTTTTCATGTGGAAATTCCGCAATAAAATGCTTCCTTTCCCTGAAGTATTAAGTCGTATGGGTTTACAAGTATTTCCTTCGATGTGCCTTGCTTGTGGAGATGGAGGAGATGCTATCGCACATTGTTTCCATGGTTGCGCTTTTGCGACACATATTTGGAAGCACTTTTCTTCATTATGTTAATGTTATTGGAGTAAACTCCTTAGCATCCATACTGGGTAGATGGTGGCGAGGAGGTGACTTTAAAGCAGCTTCTGGAGTGTTGCGCAAAGTTTTACCATCTACCATCATTTGGGAAATTTGGAAGCATCAAAATAAGTTGATTTATGAAGGGACAAGGTCGAGTGTTTCTTCCACCATTTGGCTCATCAAGGAGCAGGTACGTAACTTGTTATTAATCTGTGATTTGAAGGTTCATAATGAGGGTGAAAAGAGTTTTATCTTTAATGTTTTCCATGTGAACCATCGACGAGAACCACGACCTAGGGTGTTGGAGGTCAAATGGCATCCACCTGCGCCTAACTCATATGTTCTAAATACTGATGGCTTGTCTACTTTAAATGAGGTTGGATATGGATTTATAATCAGAGGTGAGGGAGGGTCTTTTATTTATGGAGAGAGTGGCTTTCTTGGTGAAGGAAATAGTTATTTGGCGGAAGTGTATGGATTTCTATTCGGCTTGTGCAAATGTGCGCATTTATCTCTTGCGAATAAAGTTGTTCAGACAGACAACAAATCCTTGGCGGATTCTCTCACTGGAAGATCAAGCTATCCATGGAAGTATTACTTGGAAATGCAGGAAATGTCATCTATTATGCAAAGGTATGGCTTTGGGATAACTCTTATCTATAGGGAAGCAAATTCAATGGCTAACTAGCTTGCAAAGGAGGCTCTTCTGGAAACTCTAAATTGTATCTTTCTTTAGATAAGATGCGACTATATGCAAAAGGTTTGTTGATTTTAGATCAACAATCTTTCTCTTATGTTAGAAGCCGTAATGTTTGATGTGATAGTGGTTAGAACATATTCTGACACTTTTTATTTTAGATATTAATACAATAATAGAATGGGAAAGGGTGGAACTAAGGAACTATATAATATATATGTTCATCCTTTGGGTATACCCCCTGGGTGTATTATACTATATAGCACTGGCTTGCTAAAAAATTTACCTCTTGGGTATACCCCTTGAGTTTTTTTGAGTAAGTTGAGATCTGAATGGCAACCTGGCCCTTATGCTTTCTGCTTAAAAACAAAATCAAAAACTAAAATAAACCATCATTCATACAAAACCTTAATTTTTATGCAACGTTAAGTTTAACTTGAGACCAATACATAAACATTTAGTTTTACTAGTCTTTCTCTATTTCATTTTGGGCCCATAAAGTTAGAAACATTTCATCTCGGGCTCAAAATCTTTCCCCATTAATTGAGTTGTGTCTCAACCCGTTGTTACCGTCAACTGGTGTATTGGAGGCTGAATTTTTGTGTGGTCTTCACGGTCTTCACATCGATTGGGATTTAGATTTTCGAAATATTCGATTAGAGTTAGATTCTCTGGAGGGGTGGAGTGTATATCATTGGAGGACTCCACCTTTGTAAATAGTAATGTTTGTATTAGAATTAAGCATCTTCTTAGGCTCAATTGGCAGGTTTTGCTGGGGCATACTCGATGGCCGAACGATCATGTCGCGGATGCCTTAGCGAAATTTGATCTGTCTTATCTATACGGACTACATATTTTGTCGACGTCTCCATCTACAATTAGGGAGAATCTAGATATGGATAGGTTAGTATCATCCCTTACTACATAGGGATGTTTTGTAACTAAAGCCGATGTCTTCCCTCGTAATAAAAAAAAAAATTTATGGGATCCGTTAAACGACAAAGTGAAACTCCAAGTTTTTTTTTTTTTTTGGATATCCAAAGTAAAAAAAATTTATGGGATCCGTTAAACGACAAAGTGAAACTCCAAGTTTTTTTTTTTTTTGATATCCAAAGTTGGACTGAAACTCCAAGTTATTAAACCCTTAAAAATTATCTTTTGTAATACTTACGTTCGATTAAAACTATTAATTTTTTACATATCTATAAATCTGATAGGAACCTGTCATGAACTAAACGAGTTTTAATTTAAATTTTGAACTCAGAATCAACAGGTTGGGTTATACTAGTACTCTCTTCGTCCCAAAATTATTTTTCAGTTTGAATTTTTATTTTTAGTACAAATTGAACGAGAAGTGAAAATTCAAACTAGACAATAATTTTGGAACAGAGTGAGTAATTCATTTAACCCATATAATAGTAATTTGGTTAATTTTTCTTGGGTACTACACAAGTTTAATCTTAGTTTATCTTAACAAAACTTTAGAGATTCTTATTTTTTTTTTGTCTACTTAACACTTATAACAAACACTAATTTTCATTCATACAAGATAATAATACATCCTTTTCATTGACTTTAATCTTAGTTTTTTTAATTTTTATATTTCTTAAAAAATGTACGAGTTAAACTGGTCAAACCCGAATAATTTGATTAATAAAAGGTTGGATAATCTCGATCTGTATAATTAAGCAAGATTTCTCCTGGACTCGGTTGGAGATAAACATAATCAACCCATCCTGTCAACATTAACCATACCTATTTTAACAGCCCTACATTTAATGTTTTTCTTACTTAAATAGTCCCTCTGTCTCAAAATTATTGTCAAGCTAAAAAGAATTTTATTACTCAAACTTATGCCAAGGTAAAAATCACAATCTAAGGCTCCGTTGAAGTTCGTTTTTTGCTTGGTACCGGAATAAATACGTCCGACGGTCGGAGCACTTGAATGGAGACCTAATCTAGATGTTAGTTAGTCGTATATGTGTCAGGACGACAAACTGTGCCCCACATATACATTAAAGTTTAGTCCCAATTTTCGTGAGGTAAAAAGCAACAAACTATACTACTACTAATTTTAAAAACACAAGGTCTATTTAGTAACAGAAGCGCAAGAAAGCGTGATTTCTTTTGTTAATATTCATTTTATCATCAGAAAATGACAACCACGTTTAGGCCGGTGTATCTACAAGTAAATTGTAAAATATGTACTCTGGTTGCTTTGTTGTAAGGGGGCCTTGATATTCACTTAACTATGAATATTATTTGTCAAATTCCCGGTTTTTCTTCTGGAGTTTGTTTCTTCTAGAGCTAGAATCCCCACAAATCCTTGTTTTATTATACACCAAATATTCCACAATGGGATATATATATATAAACACACAAATTATTCATCAGTTGATTGATTGCATGGTTTGAATCCAAAACTAACCCAAATCATGATGGAGTTCTTCCTTACCCTTGTTTTGATCTTATTTCCTCTAGCAATTTCCATACTTATTAAAAGACAACAACAAAGAGTAAAAACAGCAAAAATGATCCCACCAGGATCACTAGGAATTCCAGTCATAGGGCAAAGCTTTGGTCTTCTCCGGGCAATGAGAAGCAACACAACTGAAACTTGGCTGGAAGAAAGGGTGAAAAGATATGGTCACATCTCTAAGCTCATCCTATTCGGCACGCCGACGGTTTTCATATGCGAACAAGCTGGAAATAAGCTCGTTTTCACGGGTTGTGATGGGATCAATATGAGTAATCAGCAAAACAAGGCGTTAAGCACGATTCTTGGAAATAGAAGCCTTGTGGAATTGAATGGTGAGGATCATAAGAGGGTCAGAGGTGCTCTTGCTTCTTTTCTGAAGCCCAAATCCTTGAAGATGTATATTGCTAAGATGGATGAAGAAGTTAGAAGTCACATCCGGTTGCACTGGGTTGGGAAGCAGCAGGTCACGGTAAGTGTGTGTGTGTTCAAAACGCAAACTTGGAAAAAATCAAAGAAGAGTGTTACTTACTATCTTCATTTTTTTTTATCTGTAACTTCGGGAGAAACTAATTTTTTTCTTTTTTCTGTCACACTTTATTTTCAATGCAGTATTAAATACAATTTTTCCAATATCATCCTTATCTCTCTTTACTATTAGTAACATATGTTAATGATAACTACCTATTCTTTCACCCTTATTTTAAAATTTTGTAGAATTCCAATACTTTTAATTAGAAGCAAGAAAAGTATTATACTGAAAAGTTAAATTATCAATCATTGTTTCCTTAATATTTGAGCTGACCCTAATTCGAAGACGAGATCATACATAATTCGAAGCTCATTTTGATTGCTGGCCACGAAACTTCAGCGGCTTTTATCACTTTTATCATCAGACTTTTAGCCTTGAATCCATCAATTTATGAAGCTGTCGTTAAAGGTAAAAATTCAAATCACGTGATGCCTTGTCAGGTTACAAATTTGTCCAAACTTTCTTTGATTAACCCACATTCTTTCCGCTCCCTTAGTTGAAT
Organism: Oldenlandia corymbosa var. corymbosa; assembly: GCA_949775105.1. Lineage (NCBI taxonomy): Eukaryota > Viridiplantae > Streptophyta > Magnoliopsida > Gentianales > Rubiaceae > Oldenlandia > Oldenlandia corymbosa. The sequence goes on along the minus strand of OX459118.1, from coordinate 18,930,875 downwards.
CGATCTCAATGCCAATTTTGTTTGAAAAATAATATCTCCTCTGGCCTTTATTTTAAAGCATAGGATAACACAAATATTTGTTCAAATTTGTGTCTGATAATTGGGACCAGATGAAGTAATGGACCAAACATATATCTTCTTGATTAGAAATAGAAAATGAAGTAATTGGACCAAACTTCGCTATCTTTCTCATTTTGTTGATGTTAACTAATTCAAGATTTGACGCATGTTTTCTTGCTCAAATGAAGTAAAATAGTGGCATATGAGGTTTTTTTTTCCCCTCACAGTACCGTTTCAATTGTTCTTTCAAATTGCAGAACAAGATGAAATAGCAAGGAGCAAATCCCCTGGAGAGTCTCTAACATGGCATGACCTGACCAAGATGAAGATACATGGAAAGTAGCATTAGAGACTCTTAGGGTTTATCCACACCTCTTTGGAGGTTTTAGGAAGGTTATAAGAGACATTGAGTTTGGCGGCTACACTATTCCCAAAGGATGGCAGATAATTCAAGATCATGTCTAAATGGTTATCTTGTTAGATGGTTGTTGTTATTCCAAAAAACGTATTAGTTAATTGTATAGAGAATCTAAAACATTATATTATAAAACTGAGTCAATTAACATACAGAAGTATCAAACAAGACAATAAAACAAATTAATATTCTCTCTTAACCTTGGTCACCACTCCCCTTCACTCCAAAAATAAAAGATTAATTTTGTCTTTAATTATTGTTTCCTTCTCCCATGTTTGTCTTAAATCTTCGTCTTGAATGTTGGTTTGAGTAAGTCGTTCAAATTAGAAAGATAATGAAGTTAATTTGTTCAATGATGAAGATATTCTGGGCAGCACCCATGACGCATATGGACAGCAACATATTCCAAGAGCCACAGAAGATTGACCCAACCAGATTTGATGACCAATCCTCCATTCCTTCATATTGTTTTATACCATTTGGGGCAGGACATCGAATCTGTCCAGGCTACGAGTTTTCCAAGTTTGAAACTCTGGTTACGATTCATCATTTGGTTACTCAGTTTACTTGGAAACTGCTCATCGACAACTACTTCTGGTATCAAAAGGGATCCCACGTTAGCTCCTGTGGATGGACTCCCAATCCATTTAACCTCAAGAACATCGACCTATTTAATATCATGGGCATCAATTCCCCCCCTTTTTTTTTAATGTTTCCTTTTCCTTTTCTTCTTCTGTTGTTGATGTCGTTCTGGTTTCCTTTCATTTTCGCATTTGTTGACACTGAAATATGTACTATTTTATATATAAGGTGCACTTGTTTTTAAAAAATAGTTCGAATGTGCTTGTAATTAAACCGGACTGGATGAGAGCATTTTGCATGGTGAATTCGGTCTTATGAATCAGTCCATCCTATTCTTATTATAAAGTATTTTAATTTTTCATATATATATATATATATATATATTTTTATTGTGTTCTTCCAATCGAAAATAAAACATTAAAAATATGTCTTTCACATTTATTTTGTTCTTTCAATTATCGTAAAACATTTTTAAGATTTCATTTTTTATTATAAAAACACGATAAATGAAACTTAGAAAGATCAAAATATCTTATAATAAGCACACATAAGAGACGTTAATTTTACTGTGGACTTACTAAACTTTGTATGCTGTTTGTTTTGAATTTGGTTTGCATTTGCTAGATAATCCGCCATTAGAAATTGTTCCGTAGTTTAGGCATGATGTTGAGTATGCAAACTCCCGCAATGCAGTTGGGTACTTGAACTTTTACGCCTCTTTTGAAATTAAAAAAATAAAATAAAGAAATCTTAAGATAAGGACCTGAGGGGTACTAAGTGCCGACAACTATAACATGACAGAATATTGGAAGCTTCATCAAGAAAAGTACTTGGCTTGTATCAGTAAATTCCTTTTATCGAATCGATATGTTAGAAGCTTAAATGAGTCAACTGCATATTCTTACGTTGGGTTTCAAAAAAAGTCTACGACAGATTAAAGGAGAAGAGATTAATCACGGAAGGGTAAAGGAGAAGAGAATATAGCATCTAATTATGGTGCTGGGGTAGTTCGGAATAGTGAGGGAATGGTGTTTGGGTTTGGCCAATTTACGGGAAAAGAAACTAGGTCTGACCATTGAAAGACCAGAATGCCATTTCAGTGAAAAATGGACTTGATCCAACAAAACATTAAACTGTGATAATTATAGACAGTCCAATTTAAACACCCAGAGGTCAAGGTACACCAAATGTGTTTGATCTTGGAGAAGACCGAATGATGGATGATGACTTTTGTGGTCTACTCGAGAATGAAGCCATGAATGAGGCGGTGGCGTTGGGATCTACAATTTCAAATAACACGTGAGGAATAGTTCTTTTGTTTCATTATGAATAAAGTCAATTATAAGTATTAAGGAGTTGGCTTGAATGTTATAATATTTCAATTTGTTAGAATTTAGCCTTTTCAGATCAGTATTGTTATTTTTGGTTACACTCATATGTGGTAGTTTAGCAATTTTAGTCTTTCGGCCTCATTCATTGTAAAAAAAAAAATTTCTCATACGTACCAATTTTTTTTCTTTTGTTCGTGAACCTTTTAGGAAAATTTTTTTTGTTGGTTTTGTTAGAGTGCTATAACTTTATTTTCTACTTTCAAATCACAGAAAATCAGGGCATTCGAACGACATCAATTATAAAATAATAATGTGAAGATAGTATGTGTCGTATGACAACTGATCATAAGAGTAAATAAACATTATTGATTGTATCTGCAACTTTAGATATTTTTAGAGAAATTCCCCTTAGTAGAGAACTAAAGCGGATCTTTGTAGAGAGAAAAAACAAATTCAAGAATCGAAAGAAGCTTGTCAACAGAGTGGCTGGTTTGGTGATTGGTAATTTTTAGCTAGTAATTTGATATTTACGGTTTGGTCAGGTCTAACTAAAACGACTGTTGAATACAATTATACACTGAAATCCAACGGATGAAAAAGAAATACAGTACCAACTACTGGGCTCTAATTAAACATCCCAAAAATCTGGCCTAAATAATTTGGAGCTAACGTGGCATAAGAAGAAACAGTGAAGAACGCAACTACAAAACTTAAACACATTCTTTTCCAAAGCTTGGGAAAATTTGAATAAGGACCAGTGGAAGATATGTAACTAATAAAGAGGGCCGTATCTTTAAATAATTTTTAAACATCTAAACAAAGAGGGTGGTATTTTTAAAAATCTTTAATTAAGATCATTATAATCTCAATTCCAAACATGGCTTTAACTCTTCATCTAACTAATTTTTACCCATTTCAATTTTTCATAAACAAATTCTAATCTATGTGCAAAGTTTAAATTTGATAATTTGTTAATATACAAAATAAAAAATATTATAGCATAAAATAAATAATCACATTATTCAAGATACAATGTTTAATTGTTCACAATTTTGAAGATTCATTTTTCTTAAATGATATTGATATTTAAATAGAAAACTTTTATCGTTTTTATATGAACTAAGCTTTAAATGAAATTGTCTAAAAAAAATAAAAAAAAGCTCGTGATTAATTGAACCATTACAACAAATTTTGTACACTTTCACTAATCCATTTTGTTCTTTTTGTCACCAAAATATTCTAAAATATAATAAATAAAAAAGATTTTAAATATTTTTTTTGATCAATGAGTGCCCGAATAGATGTCATATTCATTGTCACACATGTAATACTATAATTCTCACAAAAAAAAGGAATATATGGAATAAAATAAACTTTCAAATTTATTAGAGGTAAAAAAAATAAATTTGTTTGAAAAGTATAACTAAAGTCATGTCTGGGATTGGAGTTTTTTGTGCCCTTAACACATATTACTTCCGTCCCAAAAAATAGTTCATATTGAGTTTTCAAATTTGTATTAAAAAAAGTACTCTCTCCGTCTCATAAATATTGTGCGGTTTGAGTTTTCAATTCTAGTTCAAATTGTGCTAAAAGTGAAATCTCAAATTGGACAATAATTTTGGGACAGAGGGAGTACAAAACTCAAAACACAATGTGAACTATTTTTATAAGACAGAGGAAGTATTATTTAAAAGTATTACCCTCTTTATGAATTATTTATCCTCTACTACCTTTTAACTAAATTTTCTATAGCACAACTCAAGTTGTCCCCAATGATGGCAATCTGATTTCAAATCTGTATAGTTCTAATTAAACTGCTTGATGACTACTCCGTGCGTTAGTACCTCTTGATTAGTTAAGGTAAATTATTGGCAATTACACACTTTCAAATGAAAATTTTGTAACAGTAATTGAATATTTTTAAGCCTTAAAAAAATTTAGAATAATCGGCTTTCTCTCAAAGAAAAGGAAAAAACAAAGAAAAGAAAGAAAATTTACCAGTTCTAATAATTTTAACTTTGGAGCAATTACTTTAAATTTAACAATAATGAATACCAAAATTATTTCTGGGCAATGGATCTATTAAATGGATGGGCTAGCTAGATGTTGATGGGTTCAATTCTCTATGAATTCGGAAAACGAATTTTACCATTTTGATATTTTTATTCACTTAAAATTCCAGGGATTCACACTTAGAAAACGGAAATAAAATATCCGAAAATAAAATACTATATCATATAAAAGGAATAATTCGTTATTTTGTCGTCCAGACTGTTTTATTATTATTATTATTAATTTTTTTTACAAAAAAGTGCAATGTGAAAAAGAAAATCATAATTTGCACGAAGAATTTTCTTTTGGGTTAACTAAAATACTACTACCATTTACAAAAGAAGAAATTTACTACTTTTATTAAGATCTCAGGGCCCACTTCCAACATTTCAGCCAAAATACCGAAACGTTTCCGGGTTTCTATGATATATTTTCCGCTCCACGTCCTCTTTACTTCCCATTTACATGTCCCACTCTGTCGCACTAAATTAGCTTATTTTCAGTAAATATCTCACTTTCCTTAAGCTCTTCTGTCTGTCCATAATTTTCACCCAACCCAATCTATAAAAACAGAATTCTACGTTCCTTCCCAGCCATCAGTATCATCATCAATCAATTCGTGCTCTGCATCATCCCCAAGATTCAGGCCATCATGTCGACTTCCAAACAAAACCCTTTTCTCTCCGCCTTCTTCTGCCTCCTCCTCTCCGCCGCTTTACTCTCTTCCACGACATCCGCAGCCTTCTCCGATGCCGGCTCTTTTGGCATCAATTATGGCCGTATTGCCAACGACCTTCCTAACCCAACCCAAGTCGTCCAGCTCCTCCAGAAAAACAACCTCAAAAAAGTCAAGCTTTACGACACCGACTCCGCCGTTCTGTCGGCACTCTCCGGTTCGGGTATATCCGTCACCGTCGCACTCCCCAATGAGCAACTTTCCGACGCCGCCGCCAGCCCATCGTTTACGGACTCATGGGTTCAATCCAATATCGTTAATTACTACCCGAAAACTCAGATTGAAGCCATTGCCGTCGGAAACGAAGTATTCGTGGACCCCAGAAACATTACGCCTTTTCTCGTACCCGCCATGAAAAACGTGTATTCCTCCCTCGTAAAATACAACCTTTCCACCATTAAAATCTCTTCCCCTGTTGCTCTCAGTGCCTTACAAAACTCCTACCCTTCCTCTTCCGGTTCGTTTGAGCCGGAGCTGATCGAGCCGGTGATTAAACCGATGCTGAGGTTTCTGAATCAAACCGGTTCTTACCTTATGGTTAACGCCTATCCCTTTTTCGCTTATATCGCTAACGTTGATAAGATCCCGTTGGACTATGTTTTGTTTAACGGCAAAGGCGTGACGGACCCTAACAATGGGCTTGTTTATCACAGCCTGCTCGAGGCCCAACTCGACGCGGTTTACACCGCCATGGATGCTTTGGGCTTTAACGACGTAAAGATAGTGGTTTCCGAGACCGGCTGGCCGTCCAACGGCGACAAATACGAAGTTGGCGCCAACAAGCAGAATGCGGCGTCGTATAATGGGAATCTGGTGAGGAGGGTTCTTACTGGACGTGGGACTCCCTTGAGGCCCAATGAGCCGCTTTCCGTTTACCTGTTTGCTCTGTTCAACGAGAACTCAAAGTCCGGGCCCACTTCGGAGAGGAACTATGGGCTATTTTATCCAACTGAGGAGAGAGTGTACGACATCCCGTTGACGGTGGCGGAAGGGTTCGGGGTTGCACCCATTAGTTCTCCGCCGCCGATGAAGAGGCAAGTGGCGGCGCCGGTCTCATCATCCGGCGGGGCCGTCAGCCAGACGTGGTGCGTGGCTAACGGAGAGGTGGCGCCGGAGAAATTGCAAGCTGCGCTGGACTACGCTTGCGGTGAAGGGAAAGCTGATTGCCGACCGATCCAGGAAGGTGGCACGTGTTACGATCCCAACACACTGGTGGCCCACGCCTCTTATGCGTTCAACAGCTATTACCAGATGAACGGCCGGAAGAGTGGATCCTGCGATTTTGGTGGTGCAGCCTATGTAGTTTCTCAACTTCCCAGTAAGCCTTCTTATTCCTTTTACTATTGACGTGGTATCACTATTAGAATATTTTATTCTTTACTCAATCACGACTATTTTTGGTCATGCAGTTTTCTAATCAATAATTGAATGACCATGTGTTATTTGTAACTTTAATCTGGCGATTTCGATTGATTATGTTCCATATTCTTATTGTCTCTTTCTTATACTACCCTCATCCCAAAAAATAAGTTTATATCTGAGTTTTCATTTTTTGTACTATTTTTAGTACAAATTTCAAAACACAAATTGAATTATTTTTTTTTGGGACTGAGGGAGTACATAACTTCAACTCTTAAATTTTACATCTTCTATGCTAAAATGATGACATGCATGGTTGAAGTAATTTATAAGTAGTGAGTTCATTGTGCTTTCAGAGTTAATGATGAAAATTTATGATGCCCCGAGAACAGAAACTAAAAAAGTCGGCTTAAGTTGATGATGCCATTCTTTGATTTGACCACATTTTGTTATTATTATATCTTACATTTTAGGCTAATAATGCTTTTTCTTTTCCACGAAAATATCATTTGCTTTTGCAGATTTTGGGTATTGCAAGTTTCCTACGGGTTTGTGACGGATAGATTGATCGATGGAAGCTTTCCAACAAATTTAGAGGCATTTTTAGACAAGGATTTGTTGGGAATTAGTTTTGATTTATTGTGCCTTGATTGTAATTGCGATTTTTATTTAACCATATAATGATTTAGTGGTTTCATTAATTTAATAGTTGTCCAGTAGAATGTACATGTGCATTCGATTTTGGTTGGGTTTGTCTTTGTAGTACTCAGATTCAGTTGAATTTTTGGTGATTAACGCACCACCGTAATTAGTCAAATCAATTCGATTAAGTTCAATTATATATCTATCTAAAAACAATATTTCCTTCTTTCTTGGAAAAAATAATTTACTTTATTGTACTGTTTTAATTAACTTAAATAAATATTTTTTGGTGGAGAGAGTAACATTGCAACTCCTTCACGCCCATGATCTTATATTTTCATTTCTAATTTAATTTTGTCTATTTTGGGAAGGAAAGAGTACCATTTGACTCTTATCATCACGGTTATGTTCACATAACACTTGTATACCTAGAAATTGTCTCTCAAAGGATAAACTCTCCATTCCCACTTTTTCGGGTTCACCAAGATACAAGTAAACCTGCACAAGTCCATTAGATTGAATTTATATTGTTTGATAAAAACATCTGAATTTAATGTCTGGAGACTGAAGTCTGAAGACTGAATCTGAATACTCAGGTCTGAAAGTTATTTAAAATTTTAATATCATTAAAATTGAATTATAAGCAAAATTATTTTAAATAGAAAAATAATTAATATTTTGTTCTTAATAATAAAATAATAATTTTTAAATAAGCTTTTGGTATATATAATGAAAGTAGATATTACACTTGGTAAGTAATCAATATATAATAAAATTTAGATTATTTACGTATATCAATATATATATGTATACCTAGTTATTTAGCAAATTTTATGAATTAAAATTAGTTTAATTTGAGTTTGAAAGTTTGAGATTTTTTTTACTCATAATATAAATTCAAATTTAATCACTGTTAATTAATTTATCTTAATAAAATAAAAATTTTAAAATAATGTAACTAAAATAAGCGTCGAAATAAAGACGGGAAAAAAAGGGGGAAAAAAAAGAAAAAAAAAGAGTCATTACAGAAATGAAGTGTTAAGTGATAAGTGATAAGTGGTAGGCATGTCACCTATTTTCTGACTCACAGTTGAATTGGCCATTCAGACGCACTTAATTAATTCAGACAGTGAAATTTTAGTTATCAAACGCACTTAATTTATAAGTACTTAATTAGTTCAACACTTAATTCATTAATACTTTTAAGTAGCGATTATCAAATCATTATATATATTAAAGGAAAAAAAAATAGTCGACACGTGTCACTCATTGAGACCGTCAAGTCTCAATTAACACGTGTCATTTGGTGATTGGTTGATCATTAATCAGTTAAAATTTTTTGTAAACAGTTAATAAATTATTTACTACTCCCTCCGTCCCACAAAAATAATCTAATTTAATAAAAATTTTGTCCTAAAAAAAATCCAGTTTAACAATAGTCAAAATTCATTGAATTGAAATGACTTAAATATTCAAAAGAGTAGTGGTATGAAAAACAAGGTCCACTTCCTTTGATTTTTATTATTTTTAGTTTTCTCGTATTTTTTCAAGTGATTATATCTTTTAATACATTAATAATTAAAAGATGTTTTATATATCAAATTAATCTACGTAACGAGATCTTTCTATCAAGATCCATTGTCAATATTTTTTGAAATAAAAATCTTGATCAAATTTAAGTAGTAAAATAAATGCATATATAGTTAATTTTATAGAAATAACTAGAAGGGACATTAGTGGAAGTTAGGGGAATGAAATGAGTTGTACATTTGGTGTGTTAACCAAATTAAAAAAGTTGTACAGTTTCAAACTGGACTATTTCTGTGGGACGGAGGGAGTATATAAGATTTTTACAGATATTACAAATTCCTGATTGTGAGCTTGAAAATGAATATTTTTAAAAATTGCTGAGAAACTCCCGACTTCAAAGTCCTTTCATTTACGAGTTTAAACTTTCAACCTATTGTCATTTTGGCCCTTAAAGTTTCATTTGTGTTCTATTTAATTTTCAAGTTTATCGATTTTACATTTTCAATGACGATTAATTGTGTCTCATATTTTATTAGAAATACATCTAATCTCCAAAGTCCACTTGTCTATAAAAATAGGCCATATGCATCTAGACATAATTTACGCATTTTTTAAATATATTTTTTCCAAACATAACATTAGTTAGTGGTGACAATTTTTATTATACAACTTTTGAAAATCTTTGTTGTAATTTTTTTTACCAGATCTTACAAATATACCTCTCATTTTGATCTAAAACTGATTAATCAAATATTACAGTTTTAAGAAATATTAGTAACCATATTTTTTTTAAGAGAATAAGGACGGGATATTTATAACTACATTATCTAATCAATTCTTTTAAAATATAAATTTTCAACATTGACAAAGCCGCGCAAAGCGCGAGACACACACTAGTATACTTAATTTCATTAAGTACTTAAATAAATTAAGTTACTATATTAAATGATTATCAAACAGAGCCTAAGTAGTAAACAAATACCTAAATTTCTTTTCCACAATATTTTCATGGATATTGTATCCATTGAATACTCTATTTCCGCAGGGGTTTCTTACTTTCTTGGTTGATGTTTAAAGGTTATCCATCTCTTTTTTTCTTTATCTTATCATTGATTTTCATACTGCAGCGTTTTGCGTGAATGTCCGATACAAAATAGGGTATGAGGCCGCAAATTGGAAGCTGAAATTGCTTGTGGTGTTAGAACAGAGCCTGCTCAAGTAAAGAAATTAAACTATCACTTTCAGGTAATTGATATTAAAATAATCGCTTCAAATATATTTTCTAGACATTCCAAAAACTTCTAGGCTCTGTTTGGTTAGATTGATGAAACTGAATTAGAATTACAATATATAGAATTGAAAATAAGATATTAAGATTGCAATTAAATCCAAATTTTTTTGAATGAACGATATTAAGAATTAACTAAAAATTAAAGTTCTAATGTCAATTCTTGTGCTTGGATATTTAAAAATTTATATATTATAAAATTAAAAATTAGTTTATTATTATCTAACATACATCGTTTAGGTATACTTCATTTCAAGGAATAGATAAACTTTTTTTTTTGTCAAAGTAATTTATTATGTACATATATAAAATGAAAAAAATAAATTTATTAATTACATGTGTATTAGAATTACTTTGTTTTATTTAATTAATATATTTTTAATTTTTTAAAAAATAATTTTTAATTTATTTTATTTTTGAGATTTATAAATACGTCCGGAAAATCTTAAAGTTTTCACTCAACACTCAAATAATTAACAAATAAAACGTTTTTGTTACTCTCCCTTTTATTATTGTTTACAAAGTTTTAATTTTTGGATTTTTCTGTATTCTTTAACATAAAAATGTATGGTAAATATAAAATTCATTTTATGAATATTACTATTCATCTGTGTAGATTTATAGTTTGACGTTCATTTTAATAGGCTAATAATATATTTTTTTCTTTTTTACATATAAAATTCTTATGTTTGGATATAATAACTATATCTAGAATTACTTTGTACTTGGTAAAGATTGATAGTTTTTTTTATCTTACTAAATTAGATCATTTACTGTAATATATAATTTTATCTAAGTGAAAAGAAAATTTTATCTATATCTTTTAGTATGCATATATTTTGGAAAACATTGACAAACATAAAATTTTTCAAATATTAGATCTACTTATTATTTGTAAATTTTATGTTTTACTTTGATGATAAAAAAGATAATACAATACTTCTTAGGCAAAAAAGAAAAAAGAAAAATGATATATATAGTGAATAAAAATAGTGACAAAACATAGTGACTATATGGATTAATCATGACCTCTAGTTTCTTGCCACTTTCCCATTGAAGTTTTAATTTTTCTCGAAAATTATATTTTTACCTTTAATTAATAACTAGAAATATTTAGTAAGTGTGTGTATTTGTCTTTTCATTTGTCGCTATCCAAATTCACTATAATTTTTCATTATCTGTATTATTGCTTAAAAAAACCCATAAAAAGTTTGAAAGTAGCCAAAATTAAAAAAAAAACTATGAAAAACTAAAGATAAAAACAAAAATAGTAAGGAGACATGCAGCGTGGGAGTAATTTCATGAAATGCACTCTCTTTTCTGGAGCGTGCATCCATGCGCCTGAACATCTTTTTCTCCATCTCTAAAAGTTACCCATTTTTTATATCCTTTTTTTTACCCATTAGTCATCGGCGAGTTTTTCATTAACGATCTAAAATCTAAATTGCAATTATAAGTTTCTACAAAAGAATTAAAGAATCTGAACTGCAATTATTAGCCTTCAATAAAATTGAAAACATATAATTGAATCCTATATAAGGTTATAATTTCAATTTTGGAGCTCTACTGATAGCAGCTCGGGGAACAAAACCTAATTCATAAGAATTCAACCTTACTTAGAGAATTATTTATCATGTAGTGGAAGGATCTAGAGATATTTGAATCTTAAAAATAAAAAAATAAAAAGAATAAGAAGGATATTTGGCCTAATATGTGGACCAATTCATAAGTTCAATGAATAACCAACCTATCTCCAAGAAATCAAAAACCAATGGATATAAGATCCATAACCTCTACATCAATGAACTAACTAACCATATAAGCAAAAACTCCTTCAAGAATTGAAAAGAAGAACCAAATGATATAGATCTTCAATCCTTTATCACAAAACTCGAGCACAACAAATGCTATAGACACCACTATTATGCGAACCAACACAATAGATAAGTCCTTAAATGTTTGTAGGTACAATCCCGTTGTAACAACAGGCAAAACAAAAGAAAAGCTCTTGAAGGAGGGTTGGACAAATTTCTTGACTTAAAGAGGAAGAAAAGCATCTTCCATTTATTACAATTCTTAATTTAAAGAGTTAAAATAGGAATTCATAACTATGACTCTTAACTACTAAGAAACAAATCAAATATTTCCTTTTTGGACTTAAATACAATAAGCCATTAAGGAAACTAATTAAAACTCCTATTACAAAGAGATATTCACCTAAAATAAACTCCTCTTCTTTGTAGAGTACTTTGTCAATCCAACTTGATGTTTCTCCATCCAATGGTGTTGTAGATATCAATTTGAAGACTTCTTATTGATAAATAGCTGAAAAAAATGCCTCACAATAAGAAATCCCGAATTTGCCCTTCATATATAAAATGACAATTTTGCCCCTAGTTAGGGTTTTTCCAGAAATTTGGAACTCTCATGATGATACCAAATTTGGATGCTATTATCTACTTTAATCCAACTAAACAGAGGATCAATTCAAATTCTTGGCTCTAATTCTAAGCAACCAAATAGAGCCTTATCATATTATTCTCTTTATCTTTTCCCCTACCTTTTAATGGTAAGTCCCCTGTTTTCTCTTCATCCTAGAATCAATGACAGTTCGATTGTAAATGTATTTTATCTTGTAATTTCATTATAAAATTTTGAAACAATATGATTCGTAGAGAGTGGGAATGATGTGAGAATTTTTATTTTTATTTTTTATCAAATGTAAAAATCAATTAGCTCAAAAGGCACCAAAACACTTTACAACTTCCTATCTACAGCTATGACTTCATTCACAAGTTACAATCCCTAAACTATGGCTAGCTATCACTTCTGTACAACAACTCTTTATATCCTGTTTCATCCTTTCTATTCTGTGGCTAGCTATCACTTCTATACCACCAAATTTCCTCCCATTCCTCTCCTGCCAAACATTGTATATGATTGCATTAACACACGCAAAGAAGACCTTCTGTTTCACCTTGCTGAATCTCCATACCCTTCTCATCCTTGCAACATCCAAAGATCCATAACACCTTGCATCCCTATCCAGCTCATCATTTCCTCCATCAAATTTTTTTGTATAAGTACACTTGAAGAATATTCATGACTTTCTGCTTCCTGCTGACAAAGACAACATACATCATTTGGAACTGAGATATTGAGCTTCAATAATCTGTCAGTTGTTAGCAATCTCCCTTGCCAAGTTAACGAACTGATGAAGCTTTGCTTGGGAATACTATAGCCATCCCAGACTATACAAGCAGCATTGAATTTCTGAGCCCTTCCCCTCATCCATCTATATCCTCCTCTAGCTGTATACTCTTTACCATTATTTCCCTGCCATTTTCCTTGTCTAATACCCCCTTCAAGCTGAGTTTTAATTGCACAAACTTTCTTCCAATGTCAGCTACAATCATTTGATGTAAGAATTGTTAATAGAATAATCTTGGACTAGATTCGTAGAGACGTTGTGTGACATCCCACACAATTTGGTACATTTCACAAGACCGAAAGTGTGAATGTGAATTGCAGTAAAGTCAATTATTTAAACCAAGTTATAAATATTCGTGGAAGAGGTTTGAAATAAATGAATTCTCGTGTAGAACACTACATTTCCAAACTTAATAAATAAATATAAATGTCTTCTCTAGCAAGTAGACTATGGAAAATAATCTGCCCAAAATAATCACGAGCTCAGGTTGCTGGATGCCCTTATTCAACATACTAACTCTTAATCTGCGAGGAGTGAAGGGCGGGTAAGCTGGATAGCTTGTGAGAAAACCAAAGAATTTATACCCACCAAACATGCAAATTCAAGCAATTATATAGTATATAGAGTATATATATATATATATATATATATATATATATATATATATATATATAGAGAGAGAGAGAGAGAGAGAGAGAGAGAGAGAGAGAGAAGGTATTACATTTCCAAAGTATAAGCTCATGGTTTCAAGGAAATCAAGTCTCAAGTTTCAACTAAATCAAGCCAGCATTTCAAGCAATTCATATATCACCTTGAGATTTAATACAACCGGAATGCCTCACGTGCTAGCAATTATGGTCGAGACACCTCACGTATCAAACTCAACCCAGAACAAAGCACAATCATATCAATTGTGCAGGCACAACACGGACGGAATGGCTCACGCATTATCAGAAGATCACATGGCTGAAATGTCTTCCGCAGTGACCTGCTCTTAACATTTCAAGTAGATCCATTGACCTAAAGCCCCGGTCTTTACTGGATAACGAGTGGCCGACTATTTGAAGACTAGTGACTGAACAAGTATAGTATTGGCCCACTATTCAAAGACCAATGACCAAACAAGAACGAGTAAAGGTGCGGCACAAAGATTAGTGTCTAAACAAGTACAGTAGATGGTACCTAATATAAGAGCCAAACAAGTGTCTGTTATGCCTCTCTAATCACTTGGTTTGACTACATACAAAGAAAGACAATAGTATTGACAAGCTAAAGCAACCATGTTAATTCAAGTTTCAAAAAGTGTGAAATGAAGGTTCAATTCAAAATTTCATTTGAGTTTCAATTGACAAGTATTCATTTCAAACACCATTTTAAATAAAGTACACGAAACTAAACAAGTATACTTGAGATCAAGTTATACAAGAAATAGAGTAAGGCCTCTGCCTCGCTTGATAAAACTTAATTTGGGTCTGATGTCTCAAATGTGAAGACTGAACCATTAGTACTCAACCAAATAAATTTGTCTTGTTTGATAAAAACCAAAATCTTTAGACTGAATAAAATATAAGAAAGCTGAAGCCTGAACATTGAAATTTAAAGTATCCAGACTTATAATTTTATTTAGAAAAAAATAATTGATGTATATGAAACTATGATGATAAAAGTAATAGTATTATTATGAAAATTATATAATAAAAATATTTAAATTGTATTATGTCATAATTTTTTTAGTTAATAATAAAGCCATATTATTATTATTATCAAAAAGATATTATATATCTTTATCATGGACTTTATTTGTATTTTACTTTTTTTATATTCAAATAAATATATGTTAATCGAAAAAATAATCTGTATACTTTTTTAATTTATAACTAAACACCAAGATTAATATTTCAAGATAAAACATCAAAAGTATAAACATAAAAGCAAATAAACAACAAAAAAATCATATCAAGAATTCAGTTCAGACATAAGTGATAGGTCTATCACTTATTTTTGACTCACATTTATACTAGCATTTCAGACTCACTTAATTTAATTAAGAAATCTTACTTTGAGTTATCAAACACACTTAAAATTTAAGTCCTTAATTTGTTAAGTTCTTAATCAATTAATTTTTTATGAAATTAGGTTAGAGGATACGCCACATCACATAGATAATATTTCCCTGCATTAAATTTTATTTTTGAAGGGTTTACAATAAAGAAATATTGAGCTTTAAACATTCTTAAAAGTTAAAAGAATTATTCATATAAATATATTTGATCATAATCAAAATATACCAGGTGAGGGTAATGGAAAATTACTCGTCGTATCTTGTAAAGTTTCCGTAAGTATTCTAGAGTCATGTGCTGTTTCTTCCCAACCAACCTACAAAAAAGTGTACTCTATATTAAAATCTCACATATTGCAAGAACATTTTGAAAACAATCACCTTTGCCTCTCCCTCGATATGGCGTCTGCTCTTCATGTGGTATGATTTTATTTACAAGCGTGCCATCTAATGCTCGAATGGCACTCTTGAATATGAAGAGGGAAAAAATAGTTTAGTATATATATATATATTAAATAAATTATGGTAATTACCATTAGTCAATGAAAAAATAATGAAGTAACAATAAAAATTACAAGCAAAAACATGTCACAAGTTCTGCATAGGTGTTGACTGTTGAATACACTTGGATTAAAATTTGGGACAATAATCTCCTTTGAAAATTTAAGCATAGCTCCAACTACTTTGTAAAAGTACGTGTGAATTGTTTGAGTTGAATGATGATATCTTCGCTTCACTGCATAATTTGAATAGTACAGACTCAAACCTGTAAGAAACATTGCAATCTTTTCTTCAACTGAGATATATCTACTATCTTTAATCCACTTCTATTTCAAAAGTGACCGCAGAGGTGCATAAAAGCATGCAATTTCATACGTAACATATCTAAGGAATGTGCTGGATTTCCACCAATAATTTCATCAACATATGCACTGCCAGTTAAAGCTGAATTTGTATCCGGCCGACATCCGATGTGCCTAATCCTTAGTTTATTTAGAATTAATGTTATTGCTAAAATCTTTAAGAACTTTTTTGTCTTTTCGGATAACATCTGCTCAAAGACACATTTAATAAATCAATATAATGAAATCATTAAATTATAACTTAATAATGAACCATTAAATCTCAAATTTTCAACAAAATTCAATGTATTCATAGAAAAAAATAATCAATTAAAACATATTAAAACTAAAAAAAAATATAAAAAATCAAGAGTATCATAAATTTCTAAAATCTAAAGCAGGCATAACTTTTTTCCATTCATTCCTATCCAGTTTTTTCAGATTTCTTCATATTTGTACTTAATTAAATCCATTGTTCTCAATAAGCCTTGCTCTCACGAAAAATGGAAGCAGACACTACATATAATCTATCTGTCTCTTCTAATGATTCCATTTCATCCAAAATCTTATTACACTCATCCATACTTGTTCCATTTGACTGCTCCAAAGTCCTTCAAACTGTAGCTATATGGTCGTTTATATTACTCAACTTTCCAAAGTTACTTTACTTTTGACGCTTGGCCTCCTTTTTTTCCCTTTTCTTTTAGTTGGGATAAACTAGATGGTTTGGCTTCTTTATCATTTTCAATATTGATAATAGGTGGTTTGTAACCATCAGCTGGTAACCCTTCCTTTGAAGGACCCCAAGAACCTTTTCCTGTAGCTCTCCTGCCATGAAATAATGCAATCAATTCATCTGTGTAGGGCAAAGGATTGTATCAAAATTGTTTTGCTTCTGGATTTGTCTGCATAATAAATTAAAAATCATTAGAATAACTTATAAGGATTGCTAAACTACATTTATTTGTATGATGGAGAATACATGTATGTACGCATCCCATTGCTCTTGACTCCAGTTTATTGTGTTTGTTACTTCATCATGATGAGTATTTCCTGTGATTCCTATAAGCTTAGTCCATGCCTGAGTTTTCTTCTTCAGATAGTCCCACTCATTTTTTAGTTGCTTTTGTGTTAAGGTAATGTTTTGTTCTTTCTTCAAGGTCTCTTTAATACTCTCCAAAGTTTCTTACTTTAAACTACATCCAGAAATTCGCCTCCCATTCACTTCTTCTAAACATAAATCTATGTACCGTTTAAACAATTGTTTATCTTTCCAATTGACTCTCCTTGATTCTTTTGATGTCATTCTGTTATATGAAAACCATAAGCCTTTCAATAATACAACACGACTATTGATATAAAAATATAAGCCAAATGCTAATGAAAAATTAAATACTTGAGTAGAACTAAAAAGCATTGTCCTTAAGAAACTATTCCAATGGTATTAAAATATCTTCCTATGATTAAACATGCTTTCCTCCAAATGATAGAGGGAACAACAACATCTAAAATATTGATCCAACAATTAAAGAAAACAAAACAAAGATTTTTCTTTAAAAAGAAATAAAAGAAAACGACAAGCTCAAAAGCAAGCCCTTTTGTAGTGGAAAAGAAAATTGGCTTTAAGTCTCTTTAATTTATAAAACGAGAGAAAACTGATGAAGAATAAACGAGCTGAGGAAGAGAATTGTTTTTGGTGTACTTTTTCAAGTGAAGTGAAGGGCACTATTTATAGAGCAAAAAAAGTAATGTTAATGCTCCAAAAAATCCGAAACTATCTCCATTTTGATATGATAATGGGTAGATTTTTTAACAACTAATTTATGATCATTTTTCTTAGTCTGACTTAGTTTCTAAATCTTATCTCAACTTAAGTAAAAAAATAAGTCAACCAATTAATTTTACTAATCAGTAAAATTTTAATTTAACCCAAAAAAATCTAATTGAAATATACTTGATTTATTCAACAATCCCCCACATATTTCAAAAGATTTTTTTTCCTCAAAAAGAAAAAAAAGAAAAATTTGTTGGATATATTTGGGTGCAATGCAATCAGTCTGGTGTCTTATGGACTATAAACCAAACTTGATTAATAAAACATGATTACTGAATAATTGGTGAAATTAGAATTACTATGAACCAAGTATTCTATTTGTAAGACAAGGGTTTTATTAATCACAATGCAAACTCATATTTTGCTGTTCCCCCAGTTTTGCGCCAATAGGCAATGCGCGTGCCGTGTTTTTCATGAGAGCTCTAAAGATCTGAGCATAAAATCTTATCGGAGCGGCACTGCTCCACTCTCATATAGGTGAATTCATCAAGTGTACACTGCTTTAGACACACCACCTGTAAGAGATTTTGATTCATTAAGAGTCTAACTCAATAGCAGTTTAAGCACTCATCACAATAGAGTTTTAACTCCGAGTGCTTAAGTGTCAATATTGACTTGTTATTACCCATATGAACCTATTTCATTGGATCTTCAATCACATAGGTTGGATTCTCATCTCTATTGACAGTCAATTGGTCTAAGTTCCATTTCCTTTGAGGTTTGAAGAATTAATTTTCTTCCCAAAGGTTTAGTCAGAGGATCGGCCAAATTAATTTTTGACTTCACATAATCAATGGAAATAATTCCATCCTTCAATAGCTGTTTCGCGACATCATGTCTCAATTTCATGTGTTGATTTCTACTATTATAAAATTTCTTTTTAGCAATATTAATTGCTGCTTCACAATCACAATGCATAGAGACAGGAGACATCATAATGCATATATCGTCTGTCTCGATGATTTCCATGCTATAGCACCACTTCCAAGGGTAAACACATAGCCACTAGTGGATTTTGTCACGTCTGAATTAGAGATCCAGTTAGCACCACGCTATCCTTCTAATACAGTGGGAAATCCATTGTATAGAATACCATAGTTCATGATTCCTCTCAAATATTTCATTAGTCTAATAATTGCAGAACAATGCTCATGATTGGGATTATGAGTATATCTACTCAGTCTACACACAGCATATGCAACATCACGTCATGTAAAATTCATCAAATGTATCAAACTCTCAATAATCTGAGCATATTTAAACTGAGCAACTGGATCAACACGATGTTTTTTTAATTGAGTGTTAGCATCATAAGAAGTGCTCACTGATGTCACACCAAAGTTTTCAAACTTCTTAAGAAGTCTCTCCATATAATGTTCTTGTGACAATATTATACCATCGCTTCTCCTTATAACTTTAAGACCCAAAATCATTTTTGATTCACCCAGATCTTTCATATCAAAATTAAATGATAAAATATATTTAGTACTATCTATTACATGTAAACTAGTACCAACTACCAAATATAAGCATATCATCCCACATATAAACATACAATCACATATTCACCATTAATACTTTTAGTATAAACACATTTGTCCATTTCAACAGGAGAGAATCCATCTCCTTTTAAGACTTGATCAAATTTCTCATGCCATTGCTTTGGAGCTTGTTTAAGGCCATAAAGAGATTTAACTAATTTACAAACTTTATTTTCTTTTCTAGAAACAACACATCCTTCAGGTTGAACCATATCAATTTCTTCTTCTAAATCACCATTTAAAAATGATTTTTTTACATCCTTTTGATGTATAATAAGTTTAAGAATAGAAGCTAAAGCAAATAGCACTCGGATAGAAGAAATTCTAGTCACAGGTACAAATGTATCAAAATAATCAATGTTTTGTTTTTATGAAAAACCTTTTACTACTAGACGAGCTTTATATTTATCCATAGAACCATCATGATTATATTTTCTTTTTTAAAATCCATTTGCAACCGATTGGTTTCGCACCAGGTTGTAAATCTACCAAAATCCAAGTTTTATTTTTCATAGTGGAATCAATTTCACTTTGAATAGCTTCTTTCCATAATTTTGCATCAGAAGAGTTTATTGCTTCATCATAATTTGAAGGATTATTATCAACAAAAAAAGTTTGAAAATCGTTACCGAAAGAAAAAAGTTTTCTTTGACTTTTGCTCCTTCTTAATTCCTCCTTAACGTGAATTTCTCTATCATATTTAACAGGGGCATAAGAATTCTTATTTGACAGTGGATAAATATGTTCAAAAAACTCAACATTTTTTGTTTCAATAATAGTGTGACAATCAAGCACATCACTTTACAAAACAAAAAATCTATAAGCAGCACTATGTTCAGCATATCCAACAAGCATACAATCAGAAGTTATACTACCGATTTTCCTTTTTTTAGGGTCTGGTAGTAACACTTTAGCAAGAACCCTCACACTTTTAAATATTTCAAATTAGGTTTATAACATTTTCATAACTCATAAGTTATTTTACAGTCTTTTTATGAGGAACTCTATTTTGTAAATGACATGCAAATAGTATAGCCTCACCCCATAAATTATCAGGTGCTTGAGAGCTTACTAATATAGATCATTTTTTTTAATGTTCTATTTTTCCTTTCAGCTACTCCATTTGATTCAGGTGAATAAGGAGGTGTTATTTCATGAATTATACCTTCTTTTTCACAAAGTTCACGTAAGGCAAAATATTCACCCCCTCTATCAGATCTAACTCATTTTATTTTTCTGTTAAGCTGATTTTCAACTTCAGTTTTATAAAGTAAAAATGCATTATAAGCATCATCTTTATTTCGAAGTAAATAAAGTATAGTATACCTAGAATAGTCTTCTATAAAAGTGACATAATATCTTTTATCTCCTCTAGTCATAGTTTATTTTTAAAAAAAAATAAATAGAAAGGTAAGGATGATTTTCAGGTTCTAACTAACACAAAAAAAAAAAAAAAAAAAAAAACTCAAGGGGTAGACCCAAGAGATATGTTTTGAGCCAGCCAGCCAGATAGTACAATGCACCCAAGGGGTATACCCAAGGGATGAATATATATACTATCCAGTTCCCTAGTCCCATCCCTCCCCTGAATTTTTATTAAACATGAAATGCCAAAAACCAAGGACAGAGCATCAAACTAACCGATGGTAATTACAGATAGGGCAAAATACACAAAGTATAATCAAAGCTATTACAAATAACTATACCAAGTGACCTATAAGAGCCATTACCTTACGCGGAGGTAGGGTAAGGCCCTTTGATCTAAAATCAATAACCCTTTCACGTCAGAGAGCGAGGAACAATACCCTTCATAAGTCCTAGACAATCCTGAGGAAGCCTATCTAGCCAAGCTGTCTGCAACCGCATTGGTCTCCCTATATATGTGATAAATGGTATATTGCCAGATGTGCATGATACTCAAAATCTCCTCTAAAACCAACTGAAACCTCCATGGAAAAGGTCCTCTATGGAAAAGGTCCTCCATTCTCCAAAATAAGAGCCAGTGCCTAATTATCTGTCTGAACCTCAACTCGCTCTTTGCCTAATAGCACACACCTCCTAATTCCAAACAGTAAACCATAGGTTTCAGCCATAAAGCTATCTCCATATCCAAGATAACCCAATTCAGCATAGAAAAAGTTCCCACAATCCCCACGGATAATGAATCCATAACATGAATCATGTTTAACACAGGAACCATCCGAGTTCAAACAAAAAGCACCATGAGGTGGTTTCTTTCATTGCACTACCTTAATAGTTTTCTTTACTTGACCCAGCTGCAAATTAAAAAGAGGATCGAGGATGGCCTTTTCAGCTAGGTTTTTTGCTGGAGGCCGATGGATAAAAAGCATATTCCCAATATTTGTCATCACGACTTTTTTAATTGCATAATAGGAATTCTCTATTCCTAGCCTTCCAGAGTTCCCATAAAATAAATGTAGGTAGTACCTTTTGGGCACATGATTTATCTGTTGTAAAGCTACTGCTAAGCCACAAAGTCAATACAAAATTCCCCAAGTCCCCAGTAGGCATAGTAATATCAAAGAGTCCCAGGAAGTGCTGCCAAAATATCCTCGATTCTGAATATTCTAGAAAAAAATGGTTCAAACTATCATCACATTTTTTACATCGTTGGCACATGGATGGAAAACTATAAAAGCTAATGCGTGCTAGAGAGCTCGGAAATGGCAGCAAAAAGTTACTCAATTTCCACATAAAGAATGAAATGAGAAAAGGTATCATTTTGTGCCAATAATTCCAAGAGACCAAACTTTCTGATTTTTTTTGTGGAATGGATTCAAATGCTGATTTAAGAGTAAAGCTTCCTGATATAGTTGGCTTCCAAACAAGTATAGCATCCCCCTTAGTAAAGTTTACCTGACGATTTCTAAGGAAAGTCACAGTTGCAGCCGAAAGGTTCGACTGAAAATCATCTATGTATTGCTCCTTCCGCGCAAAAAATTCTTGAATTGTTAACTCTGGATGAGGTGGCTGCCCCATTTCCCAAATAACTCCAACATCCAACCAATCATCGTACCAGAAGCTCCTATCACCACCCTTGATAAACACCTTAGCATAAGGAGAAGCTGCAGGCGTAACTTTTTCGATCCTAGCCCAGGATGTCTTCTCACGCGCAGTAGAAGATAGTGATAAGATGAATTTCGCCACAACCTTTGCTTCATTTTAATCTTCCACCAAAGCTTAATGGCGAAGGCTTTAAGAATATCACTATATCTCCTCAAGCCTAATCCATTCTCGCTGGTTGGATACGTCAAAGCATCCCAAGATCGCCAATGACATTTAGCCTGATCATCCGTTCCTTGCCATAAAAATTTTTGACATCGGCGTTCAGGCGCTACAATGATGCCTTTGGGGGGCTCTATAGCTGCAAAAACATGCAAAGGAATGGCAGATAATGCATGCTTGATTAGGAGCAAACGGCCACCTGAACTTAACAATTTATACTTCCAACTGGACAGTCTTTTATCAAGAGCATCTAATAGGAACTGGCAATCCGCTTTCTACCCTTGTACAACCTATTCCCTAAATAAACAAAGGGAAAAGAGCCTTTCTGCATACCCAATATCCCTTGTATCAATTGGCTTCTGAAGGCATTGCAGTTATCATCCACTAGGAAGACACTTTTCTGATGATTAATTTTATGGCCCGACGCAAGCTCATATTCTTCAAAAAATTTATTCAACTCCTCCAATGACTTCTTCGCTCCTCTTGTGAAAATCACCAGATCATTTGCAAATGCAAGATGAGATATGGGTAATGACCCACTGGTAAGCCATAACGAGCAATTTTGCGACTGCCCATGAGAAAGTTCAATCGCCTCGACATCGCTTCCGACACTAGGATGAACAAACAAGGAGATACTGGATCTTCTTGTTTAATTCCCCTCGTCTATTGGAAGAATCCAGCCGGACAATCATTAATCATAACAGAAAACAAACTCCCTGAAAGATTAGTTAAAATCAAGTTTATGAAATACAAAGGATAGCCAAAACGCTTGAGTACCTCTCGAAGAAAGCTCCAGGAGACTCTGTCAAAAGCCTTCATCATATCCATCTTCAGGATGACATTGTTCCCTATTGCTTTATGATTAGTGAGCTGGCATATATCTTGAGCTAACAAAACATTGTTCGTGATATCCCTGCCAGATAAATAATGTGTTTGTTTTAAATCCCTGAAGTCTGTATGAATTAGACTTAATAATTCAGTTTCTTTAGTAACACTTCTACAAGTTTTCTTAATGATTTTAGTTTCAACACATATTTCACATTTATTTGTATCAGTAAAATTAATACTAGATATTAAACCAAGTGATTGCATTTTCTTTATGTAACCAATATTAGTGTGTCCTGATCTAGCATGCCATAAAGAAATGGAATCAATAATATAAGCAGAACCATATGCATTTTCATTGATCACATTGGAAAAATTGAGGACAAAGAGTCTTTGGTTACAATAGCATTTCCCCACAAACACATTGTTCTTGGTCATAACAGTCTTTTTAGATTCAAATGACACTTTTATCCCACCTTTCCCAGTAAGGCAACAGAAACCTAATTTGCTCTAATGTTTGGAACATGCAGCACAGTGTTAAAGACTAAGTTTTTCCCGAAGTGAGCTTCAAGACAACTTTTCCCTTACCAAAAACCTTTGCAGGTTGAGAGTCTCCCATGTAGACAAATTCATCATCTCATACAGAATTATAGGAGGAAAATGCTTCTCGATTTGCATATATATGCCGAGTATCCCCAGAGTCTAGAACCCACTCTTTGACATTAGCAGCAATTCACTTGAGAAATAGCGACAGCAATTATCTCATCTCCTTCGACTATATTAGCCTTAGGAGGATTCACTTTGGCATCGTTATCTCTTTCTCTACCTATACTCAGTAGCATGATGGTTTGGTTTTCTGCAAACAAAAAAATTTCCTTTCTTCTTAAAAGTGGAATTATTAGGTTTGTAATTTTTGGACTTGTTATCGTACTTCTTGTTGTTGCTTTGTACCAAGTTTGCTTTGAGCACCATCTTCTTGGCTTTGGCACTCCTTGACTCCTTTCTGTTAGTATCTTCAATCAAGATGTGCGTCACAAACTCATCGACTGTGAAGATCTTTTGCTTGTGCTTCAGGTTGTTCTTGTACTCCATGAATCTGGAAGTTTTTCGATCAGGACTCCAGCAGCAAACTTCTCAGGCAGCACAATGTCTTCAACCTTCAAATCTTCAAGCAACATTTGATATTCATTGACTTGAATCTATCTCCTTCTCTTCAACCATCTGCCATTAGTAAAATTTTCCAATGACAAACTTTTGCTTCGTAGCATCTTCAGCGGTGAACTTTTTGATCAATGCATCCCATGGCTTTGGGTACTTTGTAGCTACAGTACACGTCAAATAACTCATTAGAAAGAGTTTGTAAAATGGTGTGACGACATACCTTATTGGCATGTTGCCACGATTCTTGAATCTTGCTATCAACAGTTGAGTCAAGCTGGGCATCTATCAAGGCATAGACAAGTCCATGGATGTCGAGGAAGGAAAAGATATGTTCTTGCCACCGCTTGAAATTTTTATTGACAAAAACTTCAATCTTCGATACATCGAGAAAGGGTTTGGCGTATGTTAAGCTGAAAGGGACCAATAGTAGAGCTTATACAACAACTGTTAATTGCGTAGAATCAACATTGATAATTCCGTTAACATTGGTAGCATTAGCATGGCCAGAAGTCATAATTTCTTAAGATTGTTATAAAAATATAGGCCAAATGCTAATGAAAAATTAAATACTTGTCGTGCTAATAAATACTGTCCTTAAAAAACTATTCCAATGGTGTTAAAATGTCTCCTTAAGATTAAACAAGCCTTCCTCCAAATGATAGAGGGAACAAAAATAGCTAAAATATTGTCAGCAATTAAAGAAAACAAAATAAAGATTTTTCCTTAAAAAGAAATAAAAGAAAATGCCAAGCTCAAAAGCAAGCCCTTTTGCAGTGGAAAAGAAAATTGGCTTTAAGCCTTCGTAATTAATCAAACGAGAGAAAACTGATGAAGAAGGAAAGAGCTGAGGAAGAGAATTGTTTTTTGTGCACTTTTTCAAGTGAAATGAAGGGCACTATTTATAGAGCAAAAAAGCAATGTTGATGCTCCAGAAAAATCCGAAACTATCTCTCATTTTGATAAGATAATGGGTAGATTTTTTAGCAATTATTTTATAAGACTTTTCTTAGTCTGACTTAGTTTATAAATTTTATCTCAACTTAAGTAAAAAACTAAGTCAACCAATTAATTTATTAATCAGTAAAATTTTAATTTAACCAAAAAAATATTATTGAAATAATTGATTATTCAACAACTATAATGTAACAACTACAAGTCTGACGCATGAGGTTAACGTCTTTTTCATTTTACTATTTAAGTATTGAACTTAGCCATTTATATGACTGCCCAAAAATTTACAGCAGAAGTAGTAGCTAGCTCCTAAATAATAAAATTGATTAATTGATGCAAATTTAAGGCAACCAGAAAAAAAGCACAAAACCTAGCACTTCGGTAACACCAATGTTTAATCCATGCAAATTGGAAGCAATCCGAAAGAAAGCACATAGAAGCTAGCTGCTTGGTGATACAAACGGGAACCCTTGCAAATTCAAAGCAACCAACCAGAAAGAAACCACAAAGCTAACAAAACATGATCTTGTTCCCCAAAAAAAAAAAAAAAAAAAAAAAAGTAACCCAAAACCAACTACAACAAACAATAATTTTCAGCAAATTTTTGCTGCCTCCACATAGATTAGCAACACCACAAAGCCAGTTAGCATTAAACACATAAGTTTGATAATATCATTTACATACTTTAAATGGAAAAGCCAAACAAAGGGAAGGAGAAAACAATATGGTAGATTAACTCCAACATATCATTCGAGATTTAAAATTATTCAAGAGTACTAAAAAAGTTTAGTTACTTTATAAAGTATTATGTTTCAGCAAGATGGAAAAAGACTCGATTGATATATTTTAGATCACAAAAAAAAAAAAAAAATTACTCTCCATATAGTACCAAGTTCATAGTTAAACAATCAAACTTCAAAAGAAAATGAAAACATGGCCAGCTTTTGAAGATCGTAACTTTATAGCCGTTTTTGTTTTTTGATAAACTCAACGATAACAAAACAAGTTTAGCTTGCAAGAACACATCAAGTGTTTAAATGAAGGGAAAAAAAAAAAAAAAAAACCTTTCTCGGTTCGGTGTGCAAAGAAAATTAACAAAATGCTGGGCTAAGATATCTCTTGTGGACTGATTTGTTTTCACGACTCAAAATCCATAAAGAATAGGAAAAAAGAAATTAACCATAGATCCACCTACTTAAAGTTAAATGGTAATAAAATTCTCAATGAAATCAAAGAGGCTTCCAGTTTCAATTACCAAAATATAATGAGAATTCCAAAGTTAAGAAAAAAAAATTACTTTTCAAAAGCGGCGTGGACCCAGTTGATAAACAAGTTGGTGTTCAGAAGGAGGGTCCAAAATCTATAGCACCTCTTTGTCAACGTTCCTCCATCCCACAATGAGTTGCAACCTTTCAAAGCAATCAAAATTTCTGAAAAAAAAAAACAAATAAGAAACTGTAATTAATGAAAAGGACCAAAACAATAATACCATAGAGATTTATGAAATAAAAGAGACATCAACTAATGAAAGCCATTATACACCAATAAGAATTATGGAGAAGCCAAGAACGGAAGAACTCATTATCTATAAGGAAATCAGAATCAATGCTTTATACTAAAAAAAAAATAATAGTAATGATAAAAGAGCAGAATCAATGCTCAGGCAGAAACTACATTATCTCAGCCACTACAATTCTTCAGGAAAAAATAGAACGCGACATGGTTTTGAAGGCAATAGGTCATTCAATCAATAAAACAGTAGCTATAGGGAGATATTAAAGAAGAGAATCCATAGATTATAATTGACCAGGAGCTCCCAGTAAATCACGTAATAACCCGAAATGACCTTGGTATCAGCATAACTGTTGTATTCAACCAAATTCGTATCGTATTCGTGCAACAACTGCTTCACGCATTGTCAATCCCTCTTTGAAGATCCGCTTCGTCGGTCTTGTTGGAATCAATGCTCAACAGAACGTTCTTTATCCTGATGAACTTGAACTAGAGTGCCACATTGTGGGATCCGGGGACAAGCAGGATGTCATCTACAAGGTACCGACAGAGCCCGGAATAAGTTGTGATCACCAGCTCCGAACATGCAATGAATTTGAAACAGAATAAAAAAAATTTAAAAAGCTAAAACGGACCTGTTGTGAATGAGTTTCACCTATGTTAGAATTCTCTCACGAAGGAGATCCTCCCATGCTTCTTCTTGTGTTTCTTCTTGTTCGTGAAAAGACCCCTGCTATTGATCTGTTATTTATTTCAAGAACGCCACAGAGACAGAAGGGGAGGGGTTTATATTTTAATCTCTCTCTCTTTTTTACTTCCCCATAATAATTTATCAAAGTCCCGAGTATCTAATTTATAAGAGGTTGTTGGAAGATGCCTAAATTTCATACTTTGAGTTGTATCGTTGAGAATTGCTGCAGAGATTCTAGTCGAGAGGATCGGGGAGAATTGAGATATGGAGGATTGACGAGGAGCGAATCTGAACGATATATTAGGGGTATCATTGACTGAAAAGAATCTACTTAAAATCCCAATCACTGACCGCGTTAAAAAATAAGTCATACTCCCTCCATCCCATAATTATTGTCCAATTTGGCTTTTCATTTTTAGTTCAAATTGTACTAAAAATGAAATCTCAAACTGGACAATAATTTTGGGATAAAAGGAGTAAGTGATACCGGTTTCACTTAATTTTAGGAGGCTAATTAAACGTGAGAGTTCAGTGTTACTTATTTGGATCAGATGTGAAATTTATGGTTATCAAACAGGTAAATTTGGATAAGCTCTGAATGTATTAATTTTAAGTATTTAATTACATTATCAAACAGGGCCTTAATAATCAAATTTAATCTCAATGTTCGAATCAACCACAATTCCGTTTTTAATCCGTAAAAACTGACAAGTCCCTTAATAAGTAAATTAAAGAGTCATAAAAAGAAAAAAAGTAAAAAAAAAAAAAGAAATTTGTTTTCAAGGAGGCTCGATCATTTTAAAAAGCAGTCAACATGGCAAAGATTCTTAAACTTGCGGCAGTGTAATTTTAACTTCAAAATCGTTTTTAGAATTTAATGAAAATCCGTTTTACATTCTGTAAAAACAGAAAAACACCTTAACAAGCAAAGAAAACGCCATGAAAAGAAACCAATTAAAAAGGTTTTCATTCAAAGATATTCGATCGTTTTGAAAACTAGTCGACGGAAGACTCTGAGATTTCAGAACTTTAGGTCCATCTTAAAAATCATTTTTAGAACTAAATACAACTCCATTTTATGTTATGTAACAAGTGACATCAACCTTAAAACTATAGATCTATAAAAAGAAACAGTGAAGGAGACATTTTAAACCTGACAAACGAAGCATCTAAAATACAACATCAGTCTGGAAATTTCAGATAAACATCTTGGACACACCATCTCTAAAACTAGTTTCATATCTATCAAATTTTTCTTTCTACAATCCACAAATTATGATATCAATATTGATCAACTGAGAGGGATTCTATAAAAAGAATTCATTAAAAAAATCATTCAATAAAAGGAAAAAGTCTGCACAAAAATAGCATCTCAACATAAAAAATTACCAAAACTAAACATGTCATGATTAAACTTTCAAAAGAACTGTACATATCATTTAATGCTTCGCATCAACTTCAAAAGATACATTTTATAGCACATTAAAGAAAAAAAAAATCAAAATCAATAAAAAAAACTCAAGCACCCATGCAATACTAATAGGGATAATTTTTTAAATATATAAGAAGAGTAAGGGTTTAGAAAAAAACACCTTTTGAAAATGAAAATCGCCTCTTGATTCCCTCACCTTGATCAAACCTCCTACTTCAGTCTAGACTGCAAAACGAGGCTATACAATGTAAAACAGACCACTATGAAAGTAAGCTAATTAGGAGAAAGGGAGAATATGCTCTAACTCAAGAGATATACCCTAGAAGTTATCGCGAACAAGTGACTCTTGCCCTGTTGAATTCTTTGAGAAAATTTTAAGGTGAACGGGGAAAGGGGTGCTCTCAACATGAACTAGTTAGGATTATATAGGGTTGTTCATAATTATCTTTACAAAAAATTTATTTACCTGTGAATCTGTGATAAACTCGAGCCTAAAAAGGTTTCTTTTAATCCATGCCTGCTAAGCTCAACTTAACTACTACAGTTTATCTATTATGCAATTCTAAATATTTATAGTCCAGACATGGAACCTTCCAATTTTTACCAATAGTGTATTATTCCTATTTTAACACGATGTAACCTATACAACATACAATGTTAATTCTTAGAGAAAAAAATAATTATTTTTATTTTGGTGAGATTACCTCTTTAACCTTGCCTAAAAGGATCAATTTCTGGATCGTCACGCGTTGTATGCACCTTCGATAACAAATATCATTTTCTTTATGCAAAAATTAACAATATTTTCACACGTAAATTACAAAAAGTACGACCAATGAACAACTGACCTGCTATGAGTTTTGACGTTTATGATTTTGAACTAGAAAAAATAGAATTACTTAAGTATTGTGTTAGATGTGAACATGCATTATTGTCATGACATGATAACATTTATGCCGAATTTTTTGACATAATAACTCTTTTCCGTGTTGTGTTGTTTAAATTACAGTCATTTTTCTATATATTTTAAATTTAATATTCAAGTTAAAAGCTGAAATTATCATTACTCATTGTAGTAAAAATTTAAAGCTAATAATCGATAAGTTACATAATAACCTAATAATGTAAATTTATAATTGTTCGAGCAAAAATTGTTAGCCTAAATCATGAAAAAGGCTAAAACGTGCTAAACACAAACAAATCAAACAACTGTGTTGGGATTCTTCAAATTAGCCTCAAATCATGGATCAAGATCTTATGATTCAACACGAAAATAGTAGAAAATAAAAGGAAACAGACCAAAGTGATGACTCTTTATCAATGACTTAAGAAGGAATCATCGATGGCAAGAAGACCTCACGCTTATGGGATCGACGGTACTGAAAAGATATGCAAAATGACTAGAGAAATGGTCATCGACACAACTACATACTTAAAAAGAAAAATCGCCGCAAGACATGACTTGTATCAGTTGTCAATGGGCATAAATATTAAGAAATCAATTCGGTAGCGGTATAAACGTACTTGATCGATGGAAGCATCTCCATGTCGAGGAATTGATTTTACAGAGTGCAAAGGTGGTTTGAATGGTAGAGTTGAATCTACGCCGCTTGAGGGAATTTTGCAAGAAACAGAATTGAATCAACGTCTCCATTGGGGACATTAATTTGTGATCAATGGAATTTAATTAATGTTGATCACAATAGGACTCCTAGCCACGGAATTTAATCAACATTGCGAAGAGGGTTTTTCTTGACACCGGAATTTAATCAACGCGTGGCAAGGAAGACTCCCTACCGTCAGAATTTAATTCGACGTACGACGAGGGTTTTCCAACCACCAGAATTTGATGCAATGCATGGCCGGAGAGGGTTTGCATATAGTGGAATTTAATCGACA
Organism: Oldenlandia corymbosa var. corymbosa; assembly: GCA_949775105.1. Classification (NCBI taxonomy): domain Eukaryota; kingdom Viridiplantae; phylum Streptophyta; class Magnoliopsida; order Gentianales; family Rubiaceae; genus Oldenlandia; species Oldenlandia corymbosa. Next base: position 18,899,676 of record OX459118.1, on the reverse strand, counting down.
TTGCATGCGAGACTAGAAACTACATTACGGAAAATAAAGTAAAAGAAAAAAAGGGCTTTGAGCGAATATGTTGTATTATTGAAGTTGTTGTCCTTTCTAAATTACACCGACTGCTCAATGTAACCTATGACTTGATTCAATTTATTATGCTATTCTTGTATGCTATCCACTACATAATTGTCTAGGGGAAGTATTTAATCTAGCATGTGTTACTATACAAAATTTAAATTAAAGAGCGTCTAGGATCATCCATCAGTAATCCTTTCTATAATCGCGTTGCAATGAATGCCCGTCAATTATTTTAAAACCAGCCAAGTCTTCCATTTTGGCGGTCATTTCCTCGCCATAAGATTGTCTAAAAGACGTGCACATTGTTACACAATCTCTATGCTGACTTTGGTAAGAATTTACTGTTGATTCGCTATTAATTGTATTTCTAGAATACACATCAGCTACTTGTGTTCGATGATTATTTATTTCATGGGCTTGCCTAAACCTTTTTTGCCGATCCATAAGGCCCATGTAAACCAATTGACCCATTTTGCTAAAAATAGCCCAACAATAATTTTCCTCAAATAAATTCAATAAGCACACACTTAAATAAATGTAAGGATATTTAATCATTCATACTACTCTTTAGTATTCCCTCCGTTCCAAAATAAGTGTCATTCTAGAATTTGCACACAGTTTAAGAAAACATTAAATAGGGTAACTAAATTACTAGAATATCCTCAACTAACCCCATTAAAATAAATGTTTACCAATAATATTATTCCTTTTGAGGGTATGTTTGGAAATTTTTGACAAAAAATGCATTGGAATCCGAAAACGACACTTATTTTAGAATTTTTTCATTTTGCCAAAACGATACTTATTTTGGAATGGAGGGAGTAATATGTTTAGTTGGTATTTTTCAGTGGAAAATAGCACATATTTATATAACTTCGAGGGTTTTCTTTTATTCTTGAAATAACATTTATGAGTTTATTTGCAAAATAAGTACACAATAAACTTTTGGTAAAAAATTTGTACTAATATGTTTTTTTTTCCTTCAAGGATTTTGGGCGAAAAATAGGTCGTCGCTATAATGTTTTAAAATAACTTTGAAAACTATCAGTTATGAAGGATGTGAGTTATGTGTATGGTCACATTACGAATTTGTAAAAGTATTGGAAGTTATTAATTGTAATATATATTGATTTCTCGCATAAATTAATACTAGGCTTGTCTCGTCGCGCAACGCGCGACAAGTGCGGGTGTAAATTCTTTTACTCCGTTATTTTTGCTTAGTATTTTATGAATTATATTTTGAAAAATGATAAAAACATTAAATCACCTTAAATCCATAGTGATAATACAAGTATCAACAATAGTAACACGAGATTGCCAAATTTGAAGGCTTTATTGCCTAAAATTAACCCACTTGTAGTGGTCATCAAAACTCTTTATCAGACAGATAATTTCAATGCTTCAAAAATTCATTTAAGTGACTCACTATCCACTCAAATGATCACCATCGACAAATGAAACAATACCAAAATGGCTCAAATCTTCGTATATGCACCGAACTATGACTGAACTACTTACTGATTTGCTTTTCGAGTGAGGCATAGCCCCTTCGAATCCATATTAGTAGGTATAAAGCGTACTCAGAACAATGGAAGAATACCTCACAACAAAGGTTAGCAAATTTTAGCTCTGTGGGCATGTATGATTCCAAATATGTGTCTTCGGTATATAGAAAATCATTTCAGAATAGTCCAAGTACTCAAGTACTTTGGTGTCAAAAAAGAAACTTCTCAAAGCCTAAGAGTAGGATCTAGTGTCAGTCGATCTTCCTCCAATGGTGGCGTCATAGTAGTAGTACTTTCCATTTCTACAAAATCTAGGTACGAATCTCCAGTTAATATGGAACTTTAATGAGATTTTGTTGGATCAGTTACCTGTCTGAAGCTGCTAGGCCATAACAGCTCGAGGTTATCCTCCATGTATTTGCTGAGCGACGAATCCAAGTTCCAATCTCGGGTTTGATCGAAATTCAGGAGGACTTGCAACTCTAGCTGTTGTACAGCTTTGATGCACTGAAGAATGCGCTTTAAAGTGCTGGTGACCTGAATGAGGATCCATGCAATGGCAGAGACGATAAGTTGTATGCCAATCTGCTGACTTAGTTCCAAAGAATAGAGGAACGAATAGAGGACTATTGCTATAAATTATTTCCAACTTAAAAAGTAATATTACTACACCTATAAATTAAAAGTAACAACAAAAACAAAAGGACCTCCAAGGGTAAGCAAGCAATTGACTCAATTCATTACTCTCTTATTACCTTTGATTGCTTTCTTTAGAGGGACATCATTAGCAATGGTTGCATATATATGAAGGTGTATCCCAATTGACTCAACTTGTATTGGTGGAAAAACGGCATCAATAGACCAAGATCCTCCTCTAGCTTTTCTTCTGCAAAAAATGGTGTCTTTTCCAGTTGCCTTAACTATCTCAGCAGTCCCCATCATCATCGTCATCAATCTTTGGCCCTAGACCAAAATGCAGTATATAGACATCAGCCAGCTTATTTTACTATCTACAAATTTGCATCATCCTACATCATACACCAACATTTTTTTCCCTTCAGAATTAATGCAAAAAGGAAAGTTCAAGTTATGTTAGAGATAAATCAAGTATTAGTGCACACTTGGAGAAGATATTACCTTAAGCAGACCACCTTTAACCATAATCAAATATTAGTGTCTTTTTTTTTTGATAATTGAAACGTGAAGTCCTTCATTCCTTGATATTTATTTACACTAACCCAAAACATAACTGTCAACGAAGTCATTAACGCTCAACGAAACAATCGAAGGTTTTCCAAAGCCGCCGCCTGGTTGTCTGCGTGTAAAGCCCTCCAAATAGAGCACACACAAAGTAGCAATATCTGATACCCGAAAGTAGAACTGAAATCAACAGACTATAATGAAATCAAATAGAACTGAAACCCCAAAGTAGGCAATGGGAAAATGTCTAAGAGTGTTCAGTATGAATACAATAAAAAACATACCATAATGGTTCAGTTTTTGAAATGTTCAATCCAAATCAATCAAACTTTAAGCAAAAATAGATTAAAGCAATCACATAAATTCAATATTGACCCAACACACAATTAGCTCAAACTGATCTTATGCAAAAATAAGATTTTCCAATGCAGACTCATAGAGGATAAGGCGTCTGAATAACAAAAGTAATTTTCAGCGTTGCAGCAATTTTCTAGCCCTATCACCATAGAGAATCGACAATTCGTTAACTAAATATCTGTTAATTAAGGAATTACTAAACAATTACGAGATCCTGAGCTGTTTTTATAATATTTTATTATAAAAACATTGCAATCGTCTCTTCCAAGGAGCTTCATGGGAATCAATATATGAAGTGAAACCACTGCAGTGGCACTACGATTAATAGTAATGTTGAAGAGTTGAACTCCTAAAGGGGCCTCACCAGCCTTGAGTGAGCATAAATTGTTCAGTTTTCAAAATCCCTCTCAGCTACATGAATTTAGGAACATCTTTTCTAAGTAACTCTCAAAAACCAGATACATTGTTCCCGTCTCGCACAGCCAGAAACCAAAGAACCAGCACCTCTCTTGAATTAGTAATGTGCCCAGAAGTTGATCAATTAATATGATCAAATAATTAATTGGTTAATCAATAAGCTTCCCGCCTTTCTTTACTGTTGCCAAATTAAGAAACCAACAAACCAAACACATAGCTCCACTAATCAAAGATTAAGTGAATTCAATGCCAACACCAATACCCAAACTTCAACAAACAGATACCTCAATGACCAACCAGAATAAATATAGTTTCCAGGAAATCAAAAGGCACCTCCTGAGGTCAATTCAGGATGCATTTAAAAGCCAGACGCAGTGTTTGATACCCAAAATTGAAACATACACAAATCAGAACCAAACAGAGCAATAAACTACCACCAATGAAAAAAACTAAGATCAAACAGAAAACGATTAAAGAACATAAAAATTCAAACCAAACAAGCAAAGAAGAAGCTGGAAAAAAAAACACAAAACTAAGAGAAGATGTTGTTTGTCTTACCAAAGTTTTTTTCCCCCTGCCGGATTGAAGCTTCTAAACTTGAAATTTTTAGTTGAGGAAGAGGCGGCGTCGAATCATAATTGCAGCTAAACATTTAATCAAGAAGTTTCCACTTTTCGATTCCAATCTGAAGAGAATTGCACTGGAAAGGAAAGCCTCCTGCAGCATCATCAATTCAAAAAGATTACCACAAACCCAGAATATAAACCAGATCGATTAGGGCAAAGGGACATTGCAAGAGAAATACTAAATAGAATTGGATGTGATATTGAGAGATCTAAATCTAGGGCTAAATAGAATTGGACTCTGCCGAAGAATTATCGGCTCAAATTGTTTCAGATTGAGGATTTTTTCTTTATTTAATTCTAGAGAACGACAGGCTGTTTGATTTGTTTCTGCCTTATATTTTGGGAGCCGACACAAAAAATGATGTCGTCTATTAGATTGGGGGATTGAAAAAAATTGAAAAAATCCCTAAGTAACGACGTCATTTTTTTTTGTTGGGGGATATACGGGTTTTTTTGTTGGGATTTTTTTTAAACAAAATTTCTTTTTTAAAAGAAAACATTGATACAAAAACGTCCTCGTTTTTACTACTGGGTATAAAACGACGTTGTTTTGATATCTGGGGTTGTTTTTTACCAAAAATTCGGATTTTTTCTCATTTATTAATTTGAAATTGAATTTATGTATTTTCCTTTTTGCCCCCAATAAGTCGCTGATGTCATATCGACCCCATCCGATGCACGAGATCGCTTTGAAGGTGACCCTGAATATTTCTTGGGAATTTAATTTCTTGCCTACTGTGCCTTTATATTAAGTATAAGGATTGATGGTTAGATAGTATGACACACCTGAAAAAAAGTGTTGGCCCAAAAGCTAGAAAACAATATTGGGCAAGTTTCATGTTAAAAATACAATTAACCAATTTACAAATTAATTTAGCTTTACACTTTAACGAAAGAGAGCTATGGTGATAACACGTCTCAAATTAATCTCTAGATTATCTCATTAAGCGACACATATCAATTACAAACTCTCCTTTAATATATGCTAGATGTTTGACCCATATGGCCCCCTCTATTTTATATTTGTTAATATAAAAATTAATTGATTATTGAAGTAAAATACACATATACTATTATTATTATTATTATAGTTAAAATAATTACTGAAAGAAAAGATGTTTAGATGAAAGTTAGGGTTCAATTTTATATTATTTTTATTTTTTTGAATTAAGGAGGCAACAATGTATATACTACTACAATTATAATAGTTAAACTACTCTTTCTTGGGTTCCTTCGTTCCAGGTTCTTCATCATCTTCCGCATTAAACACGGTGCTCTCGATTTGTGCCTTTAGACCAAAATTTTCCTCTTCCAATTTCTCAATTCTTACTTTTATTTCCTCCATTTTAGCCACAATTGTGAAATACTTGAGGTCTAGCTCTTGCATCTCATCATTATGTTCTCTCAGTGCTGGTTCCATGTCTTCCAGTTCAAAATCTCGCTTCTCGAGTGCCCGCTCTAGGACGCATATTCTACTCTTCAATCCTCTCTTACCATAGGCTCTGAAGGTATCTGGACAGTTGCAAAACCCTATGGTAGCTCAAAGCGTAACTGACGCCACACTTATAGTTACTTCGTACGTTAACCATTATGCCTACATATTTTAGAAATAAAAAAAAAAACCAGAAATTAGAATATTCGTAAGAAACCAGGTTAAACACGGTACACTAAAGTTGTTAAAAGTTATATATCTATATATATATATATATATATATATATATATATGGGAGAATAGGGCTTTTCATCCCAAGATTTGAGGCACACCATCTAAAACATCCCAAAGTTTAAAAGCATGTCATTTTCATCCCAAACTTTTCAAAAATATGTAATATTAGGACATTTGTTAATTTTTTTTCAAATTATTAACGGCGATATTTCATTCAGTTTCTTTTCTCCATTTTTTTTTAGTCAAAAAAGTTTCATGCTTGCGTTTGGTAAATTTGGTCCATGTCAAGCAAAAAAGTTGCATGCCCCTGCATCAATTACAACACCAATTTTTATAATGATGCTACAGATTTAAAAAAATAAATGAAATAGGGCTTACTTTCTAATTATGACGCACACAAAACCTCTCATTATTGTTATCAATCTAGAAGGTGAATCTTGGATTTTTTTTTCTTTTTCTAAGCAAGCGAAGAATGGATGATGTGAAAACCAAATTAGATTTAGCTATTTTCTTATAAGGTGGGAGTTAGTGGAACGTGTTAAATGATTAAAAGAATTGGGGGCAGAGAAACAGAATAAAGTACCACCACTAATTAATTAACTGGAGTTAAAAATTTAACGAATATCCTAATGTAACATGTTTCTAAAACGTTTGGGATATAAATGGCATGTTCTTAAACTTTGGGATGTCTTGATAGTGTGGCCCAAACTTTGGGATGAAAAGACCCATTTTCCCATATATATATATATATATTAAATTTTCGTTTTCTAGGTATAGTCTAATTACAAGATCTTAAGATCGCCTGATCAATAGTGGTTTTTTCTTTTTGTATATATGTATATATATATGTATAGATATATATATATATATACCTATATATTTCTCTTTCTTGTAATAAGTTTTCAACCTAAACCGAAGGCTTTGATACCACTAAATGTCATGCCCCAAAATAGGGCCTAGTTGACATCCCACAAATATGCTTTCAATAGTATCCAAAACTATAGAAGTCAGACAATTTATTAAACTCCAACCAAAACGGCTTACATTTAGTCTTTGAAAAAAAATCATAACAGCAACAAAAGAAGACAAACTAACATATGATTGTTGTTTCTAAGTACATGTAGATGTCTTATTTCCATCCTATGAACTGGCAAGTTTTTGCATTCTTTCCCATTGTATCATTCGTAGTTGCAGCCATTGTCATTCTCACTCGAAGTATCTAATGGGGGTGGCACAATGTCAGCATGTTCATATATTTAAAGAAGTAAAACATTATACGAAAACATGATCTCAAACTAAAACAGTTCATAAATAGCGTTCATTTTCACTTTTAAGGAAATAAGACCTAGCTATATGCTTTATCCAAGTTACTTGTGCACAGTTCCAGATACAAGCGCTCTGAAGTTGGGAACACTTCTAACTTAAGACTTTCCAGCCTATTCGTTAATTAGTGTTTACATTTTCCAGTTTTTCACCCTACTTTCTATTTGCAAATAGATTTGGGCTTTCCAGCTTTCTCATCCATATAAATACTACTCAGGAATTTAGGTTTTCCAGATTTTTCCTCCCCTTTCATTCTTACTTTAGTGATCACTACCTCAATATCATACGTGCAAAGTCTCATTTCAAACAATTGTAAAACATAAACATTTATCAAGTTTCGTACAAACATTCAACTCATTCAAATAAGCATATACCACGTAACGTACCTTAGTTTAAGCAACTTCTTCTTCAACCATTTTGTGATCTTTGTCTTCACCTAGCATAAGCAACTTCTTCTTCAACCATTTTGTGATCTTTGCCTTCACCTAGTCATCATGTACCTTAGTTTAAGAAATTTCGTCTTCAATCATTTTGTGATCCTGGCCCCTTCCGATTATAACGGCGGCCAGGAAACAACTTTGTCTTTGGAGCTGAAAACCTTTGTCCTTCATGAGTCAATACTCATTTCAAAAATTTCAACAACAAGTCATTCTTTAGCCATTCGAAATTCGAAGTAAACATCAGTTTAATCCCATTTGATATCCTTGGCAGATTGAAATTTGAATGTGAGCATTAGATTAAAATTCAAACTCAAGCTAGTACTATGGGATTTATGGCTATTTAATCTCACCCCTTACCTCTTTTATCCATTGTGCAATTCTCTGGATTTTCGATGTTGTGGCTCTTTTTTCTTCACCAGGTAAGATCGATGTCTTCATCTCTTGTGTCTAATGATGTTTTCAGCTCTAAATCTAATGATGATGACTCTTTAGCTCTAACTAATCAGCCCTCTGCTACTGTATTTCGTTCTTGTTTTTCCCTATGTGATTTAGCTAATTTTAAAATCAAATTTTTTATTCTGATAATATAGATCTTCGAGTTCCCTTTAATCAATGGAATGCTTGTAATCTGTCCAAAGGGTTTGTTGCTATATATGTTGCGTATTTCCAATTTGGCTTTCATTTCCCTGTGATACCTTTGCTGCTGAAGGTGTTAGATCATTATAAAATTGTGTTAGCACAACTTACTCCTAGGGTTGTTGCATTTCTTATTAATTTTGCTAATTTATGTGTTAGTCAAAGTGTTGCTCCTTCTCTGAAATTGTTTAGGAGTTTTTTGCCAGCATAGAGCCTCTCCCGGTGTTGTTGGTTGGTTTACTTTTTATCCGAGACTATATTTTGGCAAACGTGGATTACCAAAACTATTTGAAAAAACTCTATATGCCAGTAGAGATTGGAAAGGCAAATTTTTAATCTGTCGAGTAGATTCAGTGGGATTGCCTTTGGAATGGAGGTATGGGAAGGTAGAAGATCTTGACAAGGATCTCACTCCGAATGCAACTCTTTCCACTGATGTTATTTGGAGATAAGTGCTTTGGTGGTTCCTTACTATAATTTTAAGAAAGGCATAACCCATGTTAGTAAATATTCTAAACACATCTAACCAGCTTTCAGAAGATTCAATATAAATCCAAAAGAAAACTCATTTTAGAAACTATTTTAAAGTTGTTATCCATGTCTCATCTCAACAGTACGGCCTTCGTCATATTACATTCATTTTATTATTCGTTCATCATAAAATTCCAAAATTTTTATATGTTACAGTAAATTCCCTTAGATTCATACTGATATAAAAAAAAGCTTCTGGACTTCTGGTTACAGATAAAAAAATTATTAAAGTTTCGAGTCCCAACAAACTTTTATTCTTTGATAGTTGAAAATTAAAAAGGCATATCTCTCGAATTACTACATCAATGCCTACAAAGTTAAATCGGCACACACATAAATATCATATGTATGCTGTAGAAATTTTATGATTTTTTGATGCCCAGAATATTTTTTTAGAAATTGTGAATGCAAACAGTTCCACAAATTTCTTCATTTTACTTGTTGTGAATTCCATAATCATTGCTTAACCTATATAAATATGGCTATGAAAATTTTCAGAATATCCTAATTCTAGATGAAACTATCATAAAAGTTTTAGAATTTTCTCATGCTTCTAACTAGGGATTTTCAAATTTAATCTAATAATTTAAATAGTGGAACGGTTCTTCAAAATTACCTAGTCAGATGAATATTTCAACCGTAAAGCTTCCATATCAATTCCTGACTCCCTAAGATTACCTTCCATGTAGTATGGTTTTGCATAAACTCAACTCCCCGCCTGATGCTCTTGAATCCCCAAGATAGGTTGTTTGGAGGTTGTGGTTAAGGAAAAACACCATCTCCACAATATTTCGATTTGTAAAGTCTAGAGATGAGAGAATCCGGGAAAGGCATTATTTTCCATGCATGTTTGGCTAGAAGTGCCTGATTAAATTCCTTGGTGTACTTTAAACCAAATCCTCAATGGAATTGGGATTTGGTGATCATCTTCCAAGACCTCCAGTGTATTTCTTTGATCAAACTATCTTCTTTCCAAATGAACTGAGTGACGATGCAATCAATTTCATGCAAGGTTGTAGCAAGGAGTTTAAAGACACCCATTGGATAATATGGTAGACCTTCACCATTGAATTGGATGGAACATGAGACAAATGTGACGCAGAGCATTATCAAAGTAATGAGATTGGGAGGAAGACCAGCCTTTTTAAGAATTGCCTAAAGAAAACACAACAAAACTTTATTATATGCTTTGGTCATGCTCAGCTTGATCGCTGCCAAACCTAGTACACCATCTCTTCTCCTTATGGATTCAATCACCTCATGAGCAATAAGTATATTCTCACTAATATTACGTCCTGGTATAAACCCATTTGGTGCTCATCAGTCAAGTCATTCATCACATTCTTTAATCTGTTTGTGATCATTTTGGTAATGATTTTGTACTTTACATTACAGAGACTTATTGGTCTGAAATGACTAGGCCTTACCAAATTGGAGATCTTTGGGATGAGGACGACATTTGTCAGATTCCATTCATGGGGGAATTGATGCCTATTGATGGCATCCAGAATGGTGGATTCTACCTCTGTACCAACAATATGTTTAAATCGTTGACAAAAGCCTGCTGGTATTCCATCAGGGCCTGGCAATTTCCATGGTGACATCTTCTTGATTGCATCCCAAACTTCTGTAGCTGTAAAGGGTTGCTCGAGGATAGATGCTTGTTGAGGGGTTAGACATTCATCAACATTATCTAAGAGTTTGCTGAAAAAAAGAGATGCTTGGGAAGCTATTTCTGGTTGTCTATAGATCCAGAAAATGTTGTTGGATCAAACTCCCCATTTTCCATGGATAGTGGAGCCACTCTCCTCCCTCAGTCTTTAACTTTGTGATCCATTTCCCTTCTTTCTATTTGTCGATATATAAAAACACTTTGAGTTTCGACCCCCCTGTAAAAGCCAAATGAGTTTTGCCCTTTGATGTCAGTAGTCATGTTGATGTGTAATCCCTCCTCTAAATCAATCATTTGTTATTTTAGTTGGTCATAAAGATCATTTTGAGATGTATTAGCCTCTCATCATTGTTGCAAGGCTGTAAACATCTCAGACAATGTAAGGACCAATTTGTCAATATTACGAAAACAATCCTTACTCCAATTGTGAAGTGAAGTCGGACTCTTTTTCAGCTTGTAAGAAAAATTCTGTTGATGATTTTCTATGTGTAAACCTTTTCAAAACCATGTCGACTGAATCAGTTGAGATGATTGAGGACAGTTGGTCCAAAATTGTTCAAACCTGTTCCTTCTCCTGGTATTTTGATTTTTGTTCTTCAAATGGGCCAAAATATGTTCATGGTCTGGATGCATTATAGGAAGGTTCCTGATAATTGCTTTGGAAAAGTGTGTCAACCATTGTCTTTTGACAAAAGTCCTATCTAGACTTTCAAAAATGACCTCTTGATTCTATCTTTTATTGGTGCAGGTGTACCAGCAACCAATATGCTTTAACTCTTCAAGATCATTCTATGAAATGAAATGACGAATCTTCCTTGTTCTTGCTCTTACTAGCCTTTCTCCATACTTGTCTTCTTGGTTAATAACTTGATTAATGTCTCCTAAAATTATACATGGATACTGCAAACTACTTATGGTATCACTGAGTCGTGACCAAAATCCAACCCGTCCTTGGTGAGAAGGAAGACCATACAAAAAGGTGGCTAACCACTCAACTCCTGTTGACTCACGCACTTTAACAACAATTACATAGTAGTTGTGCAAAAGCATACTCAGACCAACACCATCTAACCAAAACAAGGCTAGCCCACCGCTAAGACCTACCGGGTCTATTACAACAGAATTCCTAGATATTGAAGTTTGTTGTACATCTATATGCACCCTACTTGCTTTGGTTTCCATTACAAACAAAATACTACGCCTACATTGGTTAACTAATCTACCTAATACATACTTAGATGAGGCATTATTTATGCCTCTACAGTTACAGAAAAGAATATTCATAAAACTGAAGGTAGTTGATCTTGTTCAATCGCCGCAAAACACTTTCAGAAGGTTAGGGATATAACATGTCAACGGAGTACTCCGTAAACTGTTAAAAGTAGCTGGTGAGAGCACCTTAGTGTACATTGTTTTCACAATTCCTGCCCATACACAAGCCTCTGTTTCCACCAGTCATGGAGCCCATATAGTGCCACCATTCGCTTCTTGAAAGATAGTCATTTATTACCCCGACACACTCTCTTGTTGATAGTTTCAGACCTGTCTAATCGAGTCCGACTCATTTGATAAGCACCATTCAAACATCCCCGCTCTGAGTTACACCTCAGTGATTTATCTTCCTGTTTGCCACTACTGAATTGGAAGTCAATGTTGTTCATGGTCTCATTTAGAGCTATGGAATCTGATTCCACCATAACTAATCGAATAATTGTAATTTCTGGTACCTTTTGATTTTTTGGCAGTAGAGATGTTATAATCAAATTTCTTGGAGATGCACGACACATTTTTTGAGTATTTCAGCAACTAAAATTACTTTGAGAATAGCTAATCATGTAGCCTTGAGCACAATCTCCTTAGCATTAGATTGTTTGAGGAGCTCAAAAGCATATGTCACATATCTCTTTGGATAAGCTCGATTGGACACCCAAATCTCATTCTCTGCCTTGCATGCATAGATCTGGGCTTCCAGTAACTTGATTGGAATTTATGGTTTATGGTTTAATGGCCAGGAGTTACAGAGCTTGAATTTGGAAGTTTGGGAGAAAATTTTGGGGGTGCATGAGGGAAATGTTTGGGGCACGTGAGGGAGTTTTGGGGGTGCGTATGGCGCGTTCTTCATTAGAAGGCTTATTTATTGCACATGAAATAATTGTTTATTCAATGTAAATATAAAAACGATATTTGTCCATGACAGATTAATATATCAATCTAGCAAAAACCGAATTAAAATTCTCAGTATCAAAATGGTGACATGCTAATGAAAAACATAGTACAGAATAGGAAAGTACTCTTTCAATAGAATAAATTTCTGGAAAGGAAAACAACTTCAGGGCTGAAGATGTCTTCTTTATATTGAGAAAAGAAACTTTATTGAGCTCCAATATGATGACAGGTTCCTCGCACGCTTGTTGGGGTGGGACTTAACACTCTTTTCACCACAATTTTTTGGTGTAATCTTCTTAGGACGAGGGCTGTCAGTAGTGTCATCCTCTACGAGTTCATTCTTGGTATTGCCAATGTAAGAAACTGTAGTCCACAAACATGTTGCAACATAAGTATTCATACAGTTCATGTTCACCTATATGAAACTGTTTTTGATGTTATATAATTTCAAAAACCAAATCTACCGTAGTGGTTATGTTTTGTGCAGGGGTCAAGGGAAAATTCTGCATTGGCTCTAGATCAATTTCCTAGAACAAGAAAAAATAATATTATCAAGACTCACTATTATTTCATATTAGAATTGTCTACATATCAGTTGAATTCGAGAGAGATATTCAGAACCTTGAGATCTTCTTTATAACTTCTGCATCATTAGTAACCCTAGGAAAAGATATCTCACTGTCATTGTTCCTAACATTGTAGTTGTAGACATCCAACCTGAAAAGACACTTCTGAGTTCTTTAAAACCGTTTCATCTGGTATCTTAGGGTAGTCCTCTAGTTCCCGTGATCTTATTTGTTGATTGAGATGTTATATGATACATTTAATCATGTAAAGGTATCAAAAATTATCTCTAAATTGTATAATACCTTTTTACAGAGTTCAGTAGCACTCTTGTTAATAAAATTATAACCCATTTGTCCAAGAGTTTGACAATTCTAGTCCCAGAATCGTCTCCCCCCCTCCCCTCCAAATACACTTGCAACTTGAATCAATACAATAGTTACCTCCAAATTAGTATCTAGATGCAAGTACAATGTAAATTATGTAATTTACATTATTGAAAAGGAAAAAGTATAAATTCATTTTTCTTTAGAGCAACAGCAGAAACATGCTCACGCTTACTCCACATCCATTTTTTGCACACTAAGATGCCTTTCTTCTTCCCTTTTCCATCAAATTTACCATCGTCAACATTTTCAATTTCAATAACTTTTTTGTTATAATCCTTGTAGCATATGTATGACCAATCACACTTCTTTGCTAGATTTTAGCAAAAAATAACTACGTAGCACAGCTTATGAAACAAGCACATATAAATAAATGATTAGAAATTAAATTTTACAAAATACCATTTTTATGAAATTACAAAAATTAAAAAATTTATAATCTTTTCAAACTCGTTTATCTCATTGAATGTTAACATGTTTGCACCATGAACAACATTTTCAAATGTTGTGTACCCAGATATGGATGGTTGAGTGAAAATCTTGTGGATGCTTGCCTCTTTAATCTCATGATGATTCAATCTATTGAGGTTAGTAAGTCAATAACTTCAACAAAGTTATCTTCCATCTAGACATCCATAAACAGTCACTTGAATAATCTATATCAATTTGTGAAAGCAAACGCAAAAAAGTATTATCAAATTAGAAAAAAAAGGACTAAAAATGAGCTTTAGCATAAAAGTTTAAAAATTAAATAAAACTTTTTAGGAAATAATGATACCCTCTATGTAACTCAAATAGGTTTTATTCAACGTAGACAACTATAGCTAATGACATGAAAAAGCTACATCCTCTAAATGATCTTAAAATGCTAATGAATCCTAGAGATGTATCAAAACATATAAATATCAAGTTGCATACTTCACATGATCTAAAAAACGAAAAGATATATGCAGAATTGAGGATTGTGCAACTATATCAATAGAAATTATTACCCGTGTTTGTACTCAGTTGATCGCGAAACATGATGTGGAGAAGCAAGCACATGGATTAGCCGGGTTGTTACACTTACAGTGTTTATTGTGCCTGGTTGAACACAGTTTCATAGCACATAGAGAGCAAAAGAATCATCACATATGCATATAGAGTAGAGAGGAGGATGACCCTAGGTTACTTCCACTTTGTCAAGTCATAAACTTGCTTGTCCACGTCTTAATTATGTTCATACATTGCATTACTGACACTGGAATCCAATTTTCATATGTTGTTTCCCGTATCTGTGGGGTCGACCCTTCTTATCACGTACTACAAGTTTTAAGTAGGTTTTTTTGGTGGTCTGGACACCCATCAAATACATTTAAAATACATTCCATAAATGTCCTAAACAAATCATGATTCATTTCATAGTAATACAATCATCACTTAGTGGCAGTTAAATTGTAAATATTTACATTCATAGGTTTGGTATGATCATGATAAAATCAGTATATCTGTTATTTATTAACATATTTGAAACTATATTTTTAACTTTTATAATGGTGATGCTTTTCATAGTAACAGAGTATTAATTATCAATTAAACTCTGATAGCCATTATTATATGATGCTGACGATAACAATCAGTATCCCCCATTATCTATTATCAGGATCCATTATACAGTTTCAAATTTTACATAAGGTGATTTGAAAATCAAACTGAAGTGTATATCCTCACATTGCCAATCACGTTCATTAAGATACACTTACCATCAGATTTCAGTGGCCATGGTTAACGGCGCCATACATTACTTGTATAAATACATCCATAAGAACCACATATTATGTACCACCTTGTTTTGCCAATCTTCAATATCCATACAAACAACAACTCCACCCTTTTTCTTGTTCCCGTAATCCCACCCCTTTCTGATCCCCCAATTGTTGTTGCAGAACAATATATTGCAGACATCAATGGTTTGATATCAACCAAGAGCAAGAACTTCCATATTGTTGTTGAGTAACTTTGGAAAAATGCATGAGAATGCGAATGATGCCAAATCACTTGAGTAGTTGAGTGACTTTGATCGATGCTCAGGTACTCTACTAATCAAAATAAAATAGTATATATATCCATTTTACGGTTTGAACTAAATTTTTTTTTTGGAATATAGCGTGGTAAAAATCAAGGCTACTATATCGGTTAGGTTCAGGAAGGATTTCGTTAACCTTTTCGAAGAAGGTTGTGTTCGAACGATATCACGCTTTGATCAGGTACTGAACATAAATGGGGGATGTCACCGTTCAAAACATGAACACAAAATTTTGTTTGAACCAGACACTTTTGTTGAAGTGAATGTTGAATTTGCCTTTCCCAATCACGTGTTTGATTTCACTCCGTTTGCAGAAATTACAAAGGTTTTGGCAAACTTATTTGAATATTGCAAACTTTGTTATCATCATCATGACATAACATTAAATATTCATTAAGTGCCCACATAGATGCGGATGTGATAGGTCACATCATTGGTTATAGTGACCCTGTTGTTGAAATTTGTAAGAAGAGAATTTTTGTGGAGCTAGAAAATGAAAGGTAAATAGAAGAGAGAGGATCCAGTAATTACAAAAATAAAAAAATATTTGACTCATCAATGTTTTAAGCCCTTTAATTAAAATCATATGTAATGTTAAATATGACTTTATTTTAGGGCTGACAGGCTAAATGTTACATTGTGGGATGAACATCAAACCATGTAACTAACATGATGTCTATTGATTCACCCTATCCTGTTGTGTTAATTGTTCAATATGTGAAACTGCAAGAAAATCTACTATTGGTAGCTTCAATTAATATACATGATGCTTTTTATTTAATTTTTATGTTAATGAAATTTGTATTTGTAAGATTTACTTCTAATACAACAGCAAAACCGTTTGTCACTACAAATCTCATGAGTGGTAGAATCTATCTCAATGAAATGGAAATTCTAAACATAGATAAGTCGTCCTCCGAGCTCTCGCCCAAGGCGCAATACCATCGATTCTCCACCCGAATCCGCCAACACGATCCCACTACGAAATGAACGAGTCAACTTCCTACTGGAATTCTTCGATCTTTCTTCTAAACCTGGGAGGGGATAGGGGATAGTATATATAGATATAAAGGGGGTGAGCGTGAAACTCAATGAGGTCCTCACGATACTGTTATAATACTTTTAATAAAATAACTTTGAGAAATCATACGATGGTGAAACCTTTTTATCAAAACGTTTGTCACGGAACAAGTCAATCAAACAATCACTTTAATCAATTAACAATAGGAGCAGATACAGGAAAATCTAGCAAGGCACGTCGAGGCCGATGTGGCACAACAACGTTATTCCAAAATAGATTTTAAAATCGATCCATATATCGTTGAAAGGAGCGACCTTACCGACTATCAATAACAATTCACAATTCAATCATCACCTTACTCTTATCGCAACCAAGGTCACTCCGTTGAGTTTCCCCTACGATACGGTCACTAACGGCAAAGATTGGTGACCAAGCCCGATGCAAGCTCACGTTCCTTGCTTGCCCAGTGCCTGGGCCCGTGCTCCAGAGCGACCGAGATCACCCGAGCGTGTGTACACATCAACGATTACATGCACAAATAATACACTTTTCCGGAGCGATAGTACACCACCAAGTACATTACATTTAATGATAACATTGCAACTCTATCGAGGTGATGTCACCATCGGTAACATTTCCATTAAAACATTTCACTTTAGTACAATACGTTCAACATTCAACACTTATAATCAATCATATACCACTCAATAGCATTCAAACACATTAACACATACGACCAAAACTTGCAACACTTATAACAATTAAACACTTAACCGATTAAGTACACCATCGGTTCATTTAACGGTATGTATTTAATATTACAATAATATTTAAAATGTGCTCACGGGTGTAGTGACTTTCAAATATATATTCCATACTCCCAGTTTTGGAAATGATTTCAAAAAAGAATTACTCACCTGAATTGTAAGGTAGCTGATGTAGTAGTGTGCTTTCTTGTCCTGCACACACACTATATTGTGTCACTACACCATTTAAGTTGAACCTGATTAACAACTCTAATAAATGGTTTCTTTCCTTTCTTTTTGCCAACTTAGTCATGACTATTGGTCATATTAGTTTCTCAAATGCATAGCTCTCGGCCCTTTTGGCTCTGTTCTTAGAGGGGGATTACTAGATATTATCAAACTTCCACATGGCTTTGAGCTTTCTCTTACTTTCCTTTGTTGGAATCCTATGAATTGCCGAGAGCTTACAGCTTGAACTAATAAGCAAAGACAGCTCACACGAAACTACAAAGGTGGCAGTAGTTACCTAGGTACACTGCGACGACTACCGACGACGTTTGAAGTTGAACATCAAGATTTCTTTTGCCCTCCTTGGATTCTGTCCTCCCGTCCTAACTTCTCTTTTCTTTCTTTCAATTTAGCAATCTCAATAATGTCTAAATGGGTTCTTTGCTAATAGTACAAGCTGAAAAGGTAAAGGGTTTGCTTCAATTCGACATGATGATGAGGTTGATAGGCGCACTAATCTTCAATTACTATCTCCCCAAGCTCTCTTTAGCTCCTATTTTGTTCCGGTATGGACTCGTTTCTTCTGAAGGTTTAGATTTTAGGAGATCAGTAGCAGCTTTTTGGAGGAAAGGAAGGTTCGGTGATGATGCGATGATTTTTTTTTTTCTTTTAGGAGAGAATGAAGAGTAAATAGATTTGTATAATTTATGGTAATCCAAACTAAATCTGAGTTTAAAAGAACGCAACATTGGGCGGTGACCGACTAAGGGAGGAGCTGGATTAGCTTTTGTTTCAAGCTTTTTAAAGAAACATAGATTTGCGGCTGTGGAAGTAATAAATATAAGATGGGTTTATTAAAATTTCTAATGCAAGTTTTGATTATTGAAAAACTGGCTATACTGCTGGATAAACATAGAAACTTCGATTAGCTTCTTGTTTGAAAGAGTTAGTGGACAGAGATTTTCCATAAAATAAAGGACATGACTTAACTTTAAAAGTTCTAACAATAAGTTAAAAGAAAATACTTTCAGTCGGTTCAGTCGCCTTAAATAAATTAAACTGTTTAGATCCAGGAAGCTTTGTTCTGTTTTCTATACATCATTAGAAACCCTCTGAGTCTAGTTTAATATGCAACAACCGGATCGTAATTTATAATTTCTTATAGTAAGTTATTATTATTTTATTAAAGTCGCGCAATCTACCCTGCCTAAACATTGTATACAAATTTGGTCTAGATAATTTAATTTGTTTGTTATTATAGAGGTTATCTAATCATTACAAATAAACTCTTTGCCTATAAGTGTTTTTAATTGACACCATCTGGATCCAATTTATAACACCATACTACTTTTCTTGTTTCAACACTGTCCTCTTATTTTATTTAATTAACACTTGGAGCGCGTTAAAATTTTAGTACCATCACAGTAAGGTCCCTTCTGATATTCGAAACAGCAGTCCTAGTAGCAATAAGCCAACTAACTTCCGTTGTTGACTCCAGAATACTACTAAAGCATTAAGTTCCTAAGCCCTTATAATTGTCTCGTGCCAAACAACTAACTTCCGTTGTTATTTGAAACCTTTGGCTATTACCCCTTTGTCACCGGTTAATCTTAGACGTTCTAAGTTAAGTTTACCCTTCCGAGATTCCCCTAATAAGCAAGCACATTTAGTTAAATGGCCAATTCAACTAAGAGGAAAATGAAAACTCTAAGACTAAGCACACAAATATCATCCGAAAGCTTGCCTAGAAATGAGTTTATCAACTCATGCAGGGAAGCTCAAACACCACAAAGTTCAAGTGTTGAGACCTCCTTTTGGTTACAACAAAAAAGGTAGAAAACAGGGGAAGAACAAAGTCAGGGAGTATGGTAAAGTGCAACTGACTTCGCAGAGTCAGCTTCTCACTTCCTCAAGGTACACCCCTGAGTCTGCTTTCCAGACTTACTCTTTGTTTCTAACCTAACTGAGCTAAACTAATTATAACTTCTACTATCCTAGCTCTTGTTGCCTTTTTCTCCTGCTGCTACTGGTTTACATAGAGGTTGGGTGGAGTAATCTTGCTTAGCCAAGTGGTCTCCTCTTTACCTGATGGGTTTAAGCAAAAGAGAGGAGACCCATACTTCTTCACCTTCCCCCCTACCTCTAATCACTTTTTAGCCGGGATTTGGTTGCTCTAATTCAGTTTTAAGGCACATCAACCTCTTCTCTTGTCAACAGCATCACTTTACCACCTTTTCCTCTTCCATAGCCTTGAAGTCTTGGTTCAATTTGGAGTTCGAATCAGCTCATCTTCCCGCCGGATTCAGCCCCTTTTCTGCCCTTGCACTTCAGTCCAATCAGCCACTTTCAAGTGCGCCTAGAACTTCACAATTTTACCACATGTTGACCACTTTTTAACAAATTTTGCAATTAAGTCCCTGGATCACCAAAAGTCGCTAATTTAGCCTATAGATATAAAATCATAAACTAATTGACCCTAAACTAAAGTATAAAGAGGTAAATTATGTGTCTAAAAACATGCAGAGACACTCATCAGTATTCGACTGACATATGATACTTGTATACATTGTTTTACTGCGTACTAATCATCTACCTACTTTGAAGGGATAAGAACCTATGATCATCAATAATGGAGAAACTATAGACAACGCATTATCATTGCTAAAATTGGGGATGTGATGATTGTCCTAAAATTGGGGATTATTCTTGACTGTTACTGACCATATTACTTACGCATTGATGTAAATATATATATATATATATATATATATATATATATATATATGTAATTATCATCAATCAATGTAGTTTAGGGTTATTCTTTCCTCTTTTACCGGCTGATTTCCTGAGACAGAGATCAACCACGTGTCATTTTTTTTCCCTGAAGTGTTTTACAGGCAGGAAAATTTTTTAATGAGATGTCACTTGTCCTTCTTGTATGCTACTTTAAGTAAGTAAAAGGGACTAAGTTCTTTCCTGTGCATCATAGGAATATATTGAAAAAATAGGATACAAATTGCCTCGATTTGTAGCATGACATATATTTTTTAAAAAAATTTACCCTAAAATAACTTATATTTAAGAACAGAGGGAGTAAAGAATAAACAAAACCAATAATAATAATCAAAACTATACAACTTTAGATTTTACATAATTTCTAAATTTTTAAAGATGATGAATAGTAAAAAGTAATAAGATAGAAATATTGAGAGAGATCAAATATATTCATAATGGTTAATATACAAAATGTGCAAAACGTAATCTAAAACGTGAATATGAAAAGGGGTTGTATGAAAAATACACTTATGAGTTACTCCATTACTGCAAAGCCACAAAAAATAAATTTATTTGATAAAAAGACTAAATAAAGAAAAAAGTTTCAAACATGAAAATATTGCATAAAGAGATTTTCAAACTAGTGGAGATTATCACTCATCGACTTCATCAAGTTTGGTTGCTCCGATAGCATTGCATGATTCAGTGGATGACGCCAACAATAGTGAATATTATAACTTTCTTGCTGGTTGATGGGAGGCTATCTATGCATGTTTTAATATACAAAAGTTGCCTCTTAATACTTAGGTTTTACGTCAATTTAGTAAGTATTTTATATTTCTAAAGTAATTTTGTGACTTTTGGTGATCAAAGAACTTAATTGTAAAATCTAAAAAGTTGTGGTCAAATGGAGCAAAATGGTGAAGATCTGGGCATAATTTAAAATGGCTCGATTGGGCTGATGGTGCAAAAAGTGGTGGCAGAAGAATCCGGGTGAAAGAGAAGCTGAAGAATGAAGAATTCAACCCAACCTTCATGGCTAAAGAAGAGAAGGCATTGAGGTGAAATGATGTTGTTGTCATTCAAGGGGATGGTGTGCCCTAAGCTAATTTGACCAACCAAACAACCCCCCCCCAAAAAGGTGAGTATTGACAAGGGAGAAAGTAGGAGATCAACTTCACTAAACAAGCTTACCTCCTCCAACCTCTATAAAAGTCAGAAGAAGCAGCAACAGTAAGCATTGGAGTGAAAAAGGAAGAAAGTAGAGTTAGCTCTGCAGTCTCGGTTAGGTTAGAAATAGAGCATCGGTAAGGAAGCAGACTCAGAGGTGCCATGTGGGGAAGTTAGAAGCTGACCTACCGAAGTCATGAGAACTGAACCACGCTTCCTGACTTTGTCTTTCCCTGTTTTCTCTCCTTTCTAAGTGTAAACATATTGAGGACTTGTTTGGACAACATTTTGTTTTAGTTTTTGATTTGAGTTTGAGATGTGATTTAAAATATGGTTTGAGATAAAATTTAAAAAGTTGTTTGCGTAATATTTTAAATAAATTAATAATATTTTTTAGACCACCAACGGACCACCTCCACCACCGCCGCCGCTGCCGGACCACTTGCCGGCCGGATTCCAGCCAAATTTTGACAAAATGGCCGGAATCCGGTCTGCCGGTCATCGGCCGGTGGCGGTCCGTGGTGGTGGGCGGCCCGGTGGCGGCGGGTGGTGGTGGAGGTGGTCCGGTGGTGGTGGATGAAAATTGTGTAAAAATAATTTTTAAAATATTTTTTAAAAGGTAAATTAAAAAGTTGTTTAGATAATATTGGAATTTGTGTTTGAGAGGTGTTTTAAGATGTAAAATGAGACAAAAATACAAAATAAATATTGGCCAAACAAGCCCTGAAACTTTTGTACTTCATTGCTTTTGTGTTTAAATTTTCCAGGATGTGTAGTTAAACTCTTTTCTAGGGTCTAATCTACATACTCTATATAATTATGTTTTTATTTAGCTCTCGGATAATATTTGTGTGCCTAGTCTTAGAGTTTATATTAATCTCTTAGTTGAACTAGCTGCTTAATTAATTGTGCTTGCATGATAGGGAATCCCTGGTGGGTAAACCTAACTTAGAATGTCTAAGATTAGCCGGTGACTAGGGGTAATAGCCCAAGATTTCAAACAATAATGGAAGTTAGTTGCTTGACACGAGGCAATCATAAGGGCTTAAAAACTTAATGGTTTAGTAGTATTCTGGAGTCAACAACGGAAGTTAGTGGGCTTGTTGCTACTAAGACTCTGTCTGAAACAATCGTAAGTGACGTTACAGTGTATAAGTGCCTGATTGAACACAATTTCATACCACAAAGAGAGAAATAAAATCAAAGCATTGCATATAGAGTAGAGAGGAGGACGACCCCAGGTTAGCCAAGTCATAAACTCTCTTGTCCAAGCTACATTCTGTTCATTGTCTACAACTTTTCCATTCGAACCCAATTTTCTTTGGTATTTCCCATCTCTGATCGACTCTTCTATCACTTACTACAAGTTTACGTAGGTTTTATTTTGGTGGATTTGACACCATCACTTGTCCTAACAAAACATGCTTGTTCCTCATAGAATATTGTTTGTGGTTTCCTTTCGAGATTCTGAAATAATATATATTGATATATATATATATATATACATATATATATATATGTATCTATGTATGTTGGATATATTATTTGAGG
Organism: Oldenlandia corymbosa var. corymbosa; assembly: GCA_949775105.1. Taxonomy (NCBI): domain Eukaryota; kingdom Viridiplantae; phylum Streptophyta; class Magnoliopsida; order Gentianales; family Rubiaceae; genus Oldenlandia; species Oldenlandia corymbosa. The sequence goes on along the minus strand of OX459118.1, from coordinate 18,876,562 downwards.
GTTTCATCTAGAATTCGTGATATACTTTAAACTCGTATGTGATGCATTCATCAATTGAATTATACTGTGAAATATATTTGAATAGGTTGTCTCTAGTGAAAACAAGTAGTTTTTTTTTTAAAAAAAGTAATTATTATAGCCAATTATGACTGTAATATAATAATATTTGTTCATTAATGGTGGTTGAATGATTTTCAACATAAATAATAAAACTATTTTATTTGAGAAGGAAAAGACAATTACTCATGTTTCATTTAATTTCATCATACATCATAAACAAATAGATGCTTGAGATAGTATAGTTAATGTATGAGTAATTGATACTATCTTAAACATTATGTTTCTTCTAACTTAACTACATAAGTTTTTTTTTTTCCATATTGAAACGGTGTTCATTCTCGATAATAGTAATTAATTCTTTTATTATATTACATGTATTTCAAAAGGTACTGAACAATTACTCAAAAGATTCAAAGTTATTTTATACCACGACGACTAATTACGTTATTTTTGCACAATAGTATACTCCATCATTTTGAAATGAAGGTCGTCTTAGCCTCATAGGTTTGGAAAGATGCTTTGAAATGTAAGTTATTTTAGGATTTCAAAATAAAATTTTCTCAACTTTTCAAATATACTCTCTACAAATTGAGATAATTCTTTTTTGTTCAGTATTTTTAAAAATTTCAATACACTTAATGCGAAGTGTAAAACAAATTTGATATAATAATTATATTTTTAATTTATGTGTAAAGTTGCATATGCTTTAAAACGGAAGGAAATGGAATTCTTCTAGTGTAACCTTACATGCAGTGTTGATCAAATTCTGTACCTTGACTTTGAAAGTACGGTCCATCTTTTGCTTTCATTATAAGCAAATTTTTCAACGTCTTCCAAAGAGCATCAATGAACGTGTTAACCACTCTATAATTCAATGTTGCTACTCCGACAATTAATATCGCAAATCGAGGGGTACTCTAAGCCTTATGACAAAGTCAGCGTCAATGAAGAGAACTTAATTGATTGGATCAACTTTCAGTTTTATAAGAAGAATTTTCAACTTGCTAATTAATGAAGGCAACTTGCAGTTTATTGAGGTTGAATTTAACGAGATTTCCCTTAAAATGCCGCCATCTCACATGGTTTACAAGATGATGATGCCTGGATGTCAAAAACGCATCGTTCCAACATCGGTCGTCTTCGTCTGTCTAAAATTTTTCCGTACGCAAATAGTTTTATTGTATGTATATATTTCACCGACTTTCTGTTGTAGCTGTAAAATAGAAAATATAATAAAATGCACGAGTTTATTTGTTTATTACAGATGTAGTAAGCCTTGAACAAGAAAAAACTTTGATGACCTTAACAAAAACAGATTAATTCGAATCTCGCTCACTGTAAACTACAGCAGCCTGTCCTCCCCATAAAGCACACAAGAGCTTCCAGCTGTGTTTGGTCCTCTCTGTACTGTTTTATTAACATCGATGAAAGTTATATACATTATTTTTCTTTAAATTAACTTAACATATTATCGTATATTCTAAACTAGTACATCACTTGCTTCATCTAGAACAAACCTCCCAGGGGAGAAAAACAAAAAAAAAACCAAGGAAAGTCAATGGGAAGGCCTTTGAAACACTAATTAGACTAATATCCCACTGGAATAATGTATGTTATTTAGCCTTTGTGAAACACAAAGGACAACAATATCATAATCAATCCTTGTTATAAGGCATGTACAATTGTAAATACATGCATAATTAAAGCTTTCAGTCATGAAGTTAAAACTTCATAAAAAATAATAATAATAATAATACTGTAATAACAATAATGATCGGTTTTATACATAAGATGAACACTTCTGCTGACTCCTATAAATAGCGCACACCACATAGGCCAGGTTGTGAAGAAAACCAAACCAGAAATTCTAGAGCTTGAAGAAGATGGCTGCTAATAATACACATTTTGTTATATTCCCTTTCATGGCTAAAGGCCACACCATTCCCCTTCTCTACTTCGCTAATCTCCTCTCTCAGCGCCATCTACACGTGACGGTTGTCACTACTCAAGCAAACTCTGCATCCATCAAATCCATCCTCAATGATCCTTCGATTTCCGTCGCTGAAATCGATTTTCCGACCAACATCGATGGCGTCCCGCCTGGTGTTGAAAGTACCGATCAACTGCCGTCCATGTCGTTGTATTTCAATTTCATCAGCGCGACGAAACTCTTGCGACCCCAATTCGAGAAGATGCTACAGGATATTAAGCCCCCGGTGAGCTGTATCGTGTCAGATGCGTTTCTCGGGTGGACACAAGATGTTGCAGCTGAGCTTGGGATACCAAGAATCGGTTTCTACGGGATGAGTTGCTATGCCATGACCATGTACACCATTCTCGGCCTAAAGAAGCCACATGCGTTGACAACTTCCGCAGATGAGCCATTTTCAGTTCCTGATTTCCCAAAGTTGACTTTCACAAGGAGTGATTTTGATCCACCTTTCGATGAAATTGATCCAAAAGGTCCTTGGGTTGATTTCATCATCGAGCAGAATATTGCGCTGGCGCAGAGTTATGGAATGATTGTCAACGGCTTTTATGATCTTGAAGCAGAGTATACGGATTACTGGAATCGATGTTTTGCGCCTAAAGCTTGGTGTGTTGGCCCGTTATGTCTGGGCAAGCCAAAACAATTATGTGATGATGATCATCAGGAGGGATTAAGATCTGATCACAAGAAGCTTCAGCCAAACTGGAGGTTGTGGCTTGATCGTAAGCTGGAAACAGGGGTGCCGGTTTTGTATGTTGCGTTTGGTACTCAAGCAGATTTATCAACAGAGCAACTCATTGAAATGGCTGAAGGTCTTGAAAAGTCCAACGTGAGTTTCTTGTGGGTGTTGAGACCAAATACCATCAAATTATTGGGAGGGCACTTTGAAGAGATGGAAGTGAATGGTAAAGGGATGATTGTGGGAGAGTGGGTTGACCAAATGGAGATACTTGCGCACCAGAGCATTAAAGGGTTCTTGAGTCACTGTGGATGGAATTCGGTGACAGAAAGTGTATGCGCTAAAGTGCCGATTTTGGCCATGCCTTTCTTGGCGGAGCAACATCTGAATGCGAGGTTTGTGGTGGAGGAGATCGGTGTAGGAATCAGAGTTTGGCCGTGTAATGGATCGGTTAGGGGATTCGTGAAATCAGATGAAGTCGAGAAGCGAGTGAGAGAGCTTATGGAAGGTGCAAAAGGGGAAGAAGTAAGGAAGAAGATGGAGAAATTTGGAGAAGCTGCTTGTGCTGCTATGCGAGAAGGTGGTTCGTCCTGGAGTAAATTAGATCAAATTATCCATGATGTAAGTAATTATCAACCATCTTAATTTGGAAAAACGTTAAGGCAATTAGAAGTGTTTGTGTGTTTTTCATTCCAGAACTGCAGAGAAAATGTATATATTTGTTGTTTTATGAAGATTTGTCCAATAAAATGAAGCTGAATTTTACCAAAAGATAAACATTCCGAAGAGCGAGACTTTCCGATCTAAGATCAGGTAATTCGAGTTCTCTTTGTTGGATCTAAAACAATGTTGATAGGCACAGATGGAAGCCTAGAGTTTGGCACTCATTGTAGGGTGAAATACTTCACAGAATTTCTGTGTTTCTGAACTGTTCTGCATTAATTTTTGCCTGCCAAATGTAAGACGATTTGGTATCCCGTGTTAGCTACACGGTACCCACATTCATGAGTTCTAATAGCAGAAAGGAGTCACCTCTTTTCTCTGATCAATACATAAGCAAACTATACAGTACAAGCTAGGAATACAAGGAAAGAAACTTCCAAAGATTTTTCAGGCATTCTTTCATCCTCAAACGTGTAAGCAACAACAACATTATTCAATCATCTGCAACAATGTTTAGAAAACTATTCAAGGAAGCATAGGAAGATCCTCCTTCAGTAAGAGCCAACCTACTCTTCTCTTTCATTTCCTTGGCTTTCTTCCTCACTTCACTCTCATGATCCATCAGCTTTTTTAACCCATTTTCAATCACATCTGCACTCACAATCTCAACACCTTCAGTTCTCATGACTTCTTTCCTGTAATCCATCTTGATTTCGACAGCCAAGCCCGAATCCTTCACCAGTAAGAACGCATTCACTTGCTGCTCAGCATAGAGTGGCCAAACTGCCATTGGCACCCCATTACAAACACTTTCAAGCACTGAGTTCCAACCACAATGTGTAACAAAACCTCCCACTGCTGGATGACATAAAATTGCAGCTTGTGGTGCCCATCCAATCACTTTTCCCACCTCTGCGGTCCTCTCCAAGAATCCTTCCGGCAATACTTCTCCCGGGTTCTCGTAATCACTCGGTGGCTCATATCTACCTGTTGGAAATGAAATCAAACGTTAAATTCAACACCACCCTTTTACATAACCATAAAAATGGTGAAACAATCATCCGACGATATATTTGACATAGATAGAAGACGGAATCACGCATAATTGTACATCAAAGACCTAATGAACGAGTTGATAATGTTAAAATTTCAGGCGGTGAATGATTTCACTTGATAATTTAGTAAGTAAACGAAGAATTATTAACTTAATAAGCTAAATTGCATGAAGCACTTTTAACTAGTAATTTACCTTTAGGTTGAGGCTTTCTTAATGACCAAATGAACCGGCAACCGGTATTTTCCAAGGCCCGAGCAATCTCCTTCACTTGATCCTCAGAAAAGGATCCCATGCTCCCAAAACAGAGGAATACAACAGACGATTCCGGCTGGCGATCGAGCCATTTCAAAAGTGCCTCACTTTTCGGATCGGTGACTACTGCATCCATCTTGACAATCGGACCGATTGCGTAGATCGGAGGAACGGTCGGATCATCGGACAAAGCCTTGAGCGCGTGAGATTCCATCTCTTTGAATGTGTTGAGTAATATCCCCTTCGCTTCCCTGAAACGTTTGGCCTGATCGAGAAAAGCCTTGCATCCGCCGTTGTCATCATAGAGGATAGACGGCAAAAGTTTAGCCGGAACGGGATCGGAGTAAGTTGGGATGGCCACCTTCTCGTCGGAATCCTTGTATTTGGACACGTCAACGCTGGAATCATCTCTTAAACTCTGTAAACAGAGCATAAGCCCGATCATAGCTGCCCCGGACGGGAAGAATATATACGGAGGGATCCGGAATTCATTAGCGACATCAATCATTGAAGTGCAGAACATGTCAATGATAATCCCGGCGACCCGAGTCGATGATCCGGATCCGGTTTTCTCAGTAAGAATTTCCCTGACATGGGCTCGGTGCATCTCGATTAACCGGAAGAAAAACAAGAAAGGAGAAGACCCTTGAATCGCGGAAGTAGAAGGATCATACTCCCCTTTTCGGAGCTCCGCAAAGGTGATCCGGGGATGGGGAGATTCAGACATGGGTTTGGTATCGGAAGGCAATTTCATGACCAGAATCGAGATTGACAAATTCTGGTTCTGATGGATGAGGAATTTTGATACTTCGATTGCAGAGAAAATGTGGCCGACTCCCGGTGATGGGATGAACACCAGCTCCAGTTTCTTCCTCTCCGCCATTTCCAAATTGCTGTTGATTCTTTTTGGAGCCCAAAATAAATCGGAGAAATTAAAAAATCAACAGAACAAATATTCTGGGTTTTGTTTTGTTTTGTTTTCTTTCAGTGATCGTAGTATTTGATTTCAAACGGACAGTTCTACATAGCTTCCCTGACTTCCGGGGTTTTTATCTTTATAGTACACGTCATATACCCCCCAAGTACGAGATTTATTCTATGGCTTAAAAACTACGGTCCAGGGTCAACGTCAGCGTTTACTAGTTATATATCTCTCTTTTTCTTTTTCACTTTTGAGTTTGGGGTCTTAATTTTATTCTATTTTTTAATAGAAAATTCATAATTAGAGAGTTCCGAAAATGGTATTAGAGACTGTTCAATTAGAGAGTGCCAGTTACAAAATTCAACGCAAATATGAAAGTGCCTAAATTTAAATGGCAATTTTTGAAAGTCAGTGATTCGAAGCTTCTAAATCATGAAAGTGCCACACCTAGTCACATCTGTACACAGTCGTCCTTTTCGTGGTAAATGGTCGTCCAAAATATGGTCAACTTACAATTTACTTAATTTTGTTATAGTTTCCCATCAATTTTAACGGTATAATCTTATCAGTTGCATGATATAAAGGTATATACCATAATACCAATAATTTACTTGTCCATACCGTTTTTTCGAATTTGAAAACTTCTCATAAGAGGAGAAATTACTAGAAATAAAAGTGAAGATAGCTTCTATCACATGTAGACTTCTATCACATGACCCCAACCAACAATTTTTTGCAAATCATTTTTTTTACTAGAAATAAAAGATGAAATGATGAAAATGTTTTATATTCTTCAATCTTCAAAATATGAAATGTTCCAAAGCATATTACCGATGTCGCGAGAGTGAAATATGCACATCAAGTACAGATATAAACAAATTAAAATTTAAGTAATTTCCAGATGGGTTAAGTAAAGCAGTCAACACGATTTTTTAAAAATATATATTGCACAGCTTAAATTCTTCTAGAAGTGAAGATAGCTTAAATTCTTCTATTACATGTAGACTTTGAAGTCTTGGAAAGCAAGAGAAGAATTGAACTAGTACGAGTCTACGGGAAATAAAAATCACACGAAAGTTGTGATCGACTCAATACCCAGCTGTCTTTCTTTCAAGAACTACTTTGGGCCTTCTATGTTCAACATTCTAGACTCAAAAAAATAAATAATTAATTAAAGTTGTTAGGCCAGTATATGATGCTGGGATGTTACAAACGATATTAGAGCGGATCCTGGTCTAGGAGCTAAGTGCTACGTGCGGACACACCTCTGAGCCCACTGACAGGACAAGTGCAAAGATAACTCTTAGCCTGCAGACGGGACAAGTGCGAACCATGGGAGACACCTCTAGGGTCCTATTCCGGGGGAAGACTGGGCCACATTCTTGTTTGTTGGGCTTTGCAAGGACGCAAAGATCCAAAGGGGTATCTCACATTGCTACCTGACAAGACGAATGACATGTATATAAGTCTCAACCTCATAAACTACTAACAACTTGGGTTAACCATTTTGGGCTAGCGTGGATGAAAGCCTGAAAGTTGTTGGGACAGTATATGAGATTGGGATGTTACAAATGGTATCAGAGCGGACCCTGGTCTAGGAGCTACCACACCTCTGAGCCCCCTGACGAGACAAGTACAGAGACACCTCTGAGCTTGCAGACGCGACAAGTGCGAACTATGGGAGACACCTCTAGGGTCCTATTCCTAGGGAAGACTGGGCCACATTCTTACTTGTTGGGATTTGCGAGGACACAAAAATCCAAAGGGGTGGGCTGTAATATCCTGTCCCACATTGCTACCTGATAAAGTGAATAATCTGTATATAAGTCTCAACCTCATAAACTACTAACAACTTGGGTTAACCATTTTGGGCTAGCGAGAACGAAAGCCTAAAAGTTGTTGGGCCAGTATATGAGGCTGGGATGTTACATAAATCATGGCTCTGTTTCATCATTCTGACTATGTATCTTCGTTGAGTTTTTTTTTATATATATATTTACCAACTAGCCAACGCAGTAAAAAGTTGATGAATATTTGTACACTTTAATTAGTTTAAGGATTTTTGTTAATTTTGAATAGTTTTATATGTATATTGTGATCGTATAATTTTTCATCCAAAAGTGAAAGATTAATGATAACAAAAACAAAGTTGCTCCTGAATTAGTAATGTTACAATAATATAGTTACCATATTAAATTGCTCCAGTAGTAGTATTATAGCAAAATATTTAATGAAATCTTATGAATTAATTCTTCCCATTCCCTGAAGTGAGTGGGCAGTGAATTAGTTCGAGCCAAATTGTAGACATGTTAAAATTTTGACATGGTCCATTTCTTGAAATAAATGTGCCGATCATTCAATGATAGTGGTGGTTCTAACAAATACACTATTAATCACCTGAAGTTGGAAAAATAGTAAAAACACTATTATCGATCTAAAGTTGAAAAATAGTATATTGCAAACGCTATCATTGGAGCATAGAAAATCGTTGGATTCACATATTCCGTATAATCATTGGGTTCACATGTTCAATATACCCACAATTATCTTATTAATATCTTCATTAGCCATGTCGACAATGAATTAAAAAATCATAATTTGATCTTTGTCAAACACCCTAAAGATGATTTAAAAATTTACAAATGAAAATGTCCAATATGTCAAACACTCTAAAGGTGTTGCAATCTTTTAGTCACTATAGTAGTGATACTATTTAATTGACATTTTCTATCTACATGTTTAGAAGAATAAAATCTAAATTTGTTAATGGCAAAAGTATGCCTGACACAGTGCGACTCATATTATCTCTTTCGGTATTATAGATTTTATTTATTGCCCTAAATATGATGTTAGTAAGTGATGAATACAAAATCAATCTAAATGCTCCAATAGATCATATGACAATGAATTGTTTTGTAAAGTTAGATGAAAACTTCTATAGAGTATAATTACTCTGGAGAGTGAAAATAAATATATGTAAAAGGGAAAATATAGTAGATTCATCATTGCCTTTGGAGGAACAACTGTAAAACTTTGCTTATAAAAGAGCAAAAGAATGTTCTCCAAGATGTCAAGGAAGGATATAAATTGCTTTACCAACACAATTATTTTGAATTTGAAAAAAAAAATCATTGTCGTCTCCAGCAGAGCAGCGATACACTTTGTTTTTAAAAAAGTAAGAGCACTAAGATAGAATGAAAATACTCATGTAGAGTATCATTATCTCAATAAAATTATATGTGTGCTCCAGAGGAGCAAGAACACTTGTAGTAGAATGGAAATAACTGAATAACAAATACTCTTATAGAGTAAATAATCTAACGCTCATGTGAAGCAAAATTGATATGGTATAGTTGAATAATTAATTCATTGTTTTCTCTAGAAGAGAAATTCTAAAATTTGGCATAACTACTTAAGCCATTCAGGTTTCAAGAGGAAACAAGAAAGTTTATGTGCTTTAAATTTGGAGAATCAAGAGCTTCTTCCAACAAATTAGAGTATCAATCGATGTATCAATGAGATAGCCACATGTATTGTTCTTGCTAACTTGCAACTTGAAGTTTGCAGAAACATAATTATGGAGTTAATTTGATAATGTGACGATACTCATGTTCTACTCTTATAAGAATTTTTTGATTTGATAGTTGTGGTAAGTGTATGACTCAATACCAGAATGATAGAAGTTGAACATTGAGTGCCTATACGAGTAACAATGAAATGGTCTATTAGATATGTTTATTATATGTGTTCAATCAAAGTAATTACATCATGTATAATTGAGTAGGGCTGCTAATTCGGGCGGTTCGGTGCGGTTCGGGTGAATTCGGTTCGGGTTAATCATATTTTTTTTCTTCACAAGACCCGCTCGAAACCGAACCGAAAATTACATTACCCCGAACCGAACCGAACCGGATAAACAATCGAGTTTTCGGTTCAGAGGCCTATTAAACCGACACTAACACAACAACCCCGAAACGTGAATTTGACAACCAAAAACTCTAAAAGCATCTTCTTAGAAGGATATGAAAACAGTCCGAAATAATTAAATCTATATATTGTAATCCAAAACAACATAGCAAATTCACATTTAGCACAAAAACTCAAGGCTTGAATCGAATTTCTATTATATTTACCCAAATACAAAGAACATCTTGGCCTATTTTCTGAAAAAAAAATCATAGATCTGGATTGAGATTCAATCTGTTAGTCGAATAAAAGGACAAATAAAGGAAGAGGAATAATGGTTGTGATGAGTTGATAAAAAGAGGAGGCTAAGAAGCTTGTGGTGGTGATGTTACTGGCAAATATGGAGGGAGCTCGAATGATGCAGAATTAAGCAGGGGAAGAGGGATACGGTTGAAACTGGCGGAGGACAAAGGTGGTGAAATTGAGGCTGGGGAGGTTGTTGTTGGTGGTGGCGGAAGATGGAATCGATCAGCAACAAAATATTGACATGAAATTCGCTTATGCTGCAGCAGTTAATCAAATGAATGACAATGACGATCATGAAATGAAAGTCTGTTGTGGATACAGACATTAAACTTATTGGCTATAATACATGAAAAAATGCAATACATACTTATTGATGTGCGTTGTGCACACACTTTGAATTGTTTTAAGTAATAAGAATTTTGAAAAGTAATACACCGGCTAAATGTTGTTGGGTGATTGTACAAACGATTAATGAGAAACCTACTTATTGTAAAAGTTTTTCCAAAGTCCAGATGTTAATAATTTAGAGATAAATTCTCTTGTGGTGGATGAAAATATTCATTCTTCCGTTATTTGCGAAATCTTGCAGCAAATAAAGAAATAAAATGTGTCTAGTGAATATAGCAATTCGTTGAAACAATACTTGATATTTGTCATTTGAAAATGGCGTTTATATGAAATCCTTAAAGGATTCAATAAGGGACATGGTTCCGATTCACAAGAGATTAATCCGAAAGACTTGCGCAAGTTAGAGTGTTTTCATGTGTCTAAACAACTATTTAAGTGCCTAATATTTGGAATATTTTGGTTGCTGCAATTTATGCACTTGTCTATGTTTTTGTTTTATTCGTATATGTTATGTTTGTCTGTAAGGTGATTATTTACTTTTGTATGTACTTTTATGATCATATTAATTTACAAAACATGGGTTTTCAGAATTATATGTGTGTTCGCTATTTTGTTAGCACGAAACTTGTAGAGAGTTTTAGAAGGCTAAATATTATTGAAACTTGTTACAGAGTTTGAATAGCCTGAATATCATTAAAACTCCTGAAGAATTTATTACGGTTATTAAAACTTTAAAAGGAAGTTCAAAAGATAGTTAAGTTGAAAAGGTTGCTCCTTATTTGAAGCAAGAATAATGAAAGATTTTGAGTAGAATCTCGGACATAGTAGTTTGGCCTGAGTTTATATACATTTAACACCCATTGAGCACACTAGACTATGGTCTGATGTGCATAAAATCCTTTTTATAGCCTTCTAATAAAATATGAACCGATTTGGTCCTGAAGTACCATATTTTAATACTTATAAATATCGGTTTATCACCCGAGTTATTAGAGGATTGTATATATAAATACCTTCTTGGTATGCTAGTCATAGATCTCTGTTGTTATAAAGGACTCAAGATCACACCAGTATATGAGGATGATCGGCTACAGAGGAATCTAAGTGATCCATCTATTATTGATTTCAATGGTGAACTTGGTCAACATATTGACATGTAGCGAGACGATTACGAGTGATGTACTCAACAGAGGGAGTAGACCCACGCTGTACTCTTTTTTCCTTGATCGAGGTTTGTCCCAATAGGTTTTCCTGGAAAGGTTTTTAACAAAACAGCGTTACTTCTGGAAATGTACTCTTTTCCTTTATTAGATTTTTATCCCACTGGGTTTTTTCTAGTGAAGGTTTTAACGAGACATTATCCCAAGAAATGGACATCTAAGGGGGAGTGTTATAAATATATTGATAATGTGGATGTCCATAAGATAGAAGAGTTATATTAGGATTACATGTACAGAGATAATATTTAGTTAAAACTCATATTCGTTGACCTTATCTCTGTATCTACTTACCTATAAATAGAATCCAGTTCCTATTGAATAAGATGCACCTGAATCCTTTCTTTCTCTCTGTCATAGTTCTTCTTCTATAGTTTATATTTATTTTATAATATATAATATTTTAACTTATATTTTAAAATTTATGTTTAAATAAGTTTACATAATTCTAAAATGTCGCCACCAGATCTCCAAAAGCCAGTGATGGGTATAGATCCTCATGGAAGGTGATAGGTGGTGGTGATAACTATGTTGTTTCATTCAAAATAATTATTTATATAACAAATTGAATATTTATATAAAATATTTTTTAAACTACAATTTAAATATAAAACGAAAACAAAATAAATTGTTAAAAATACAGATAGTTTTATATAAAAATGAATCATTACTAACAATTTTATTTTCGTTTGATCATGTTGAGAATTGAAATACCCTAATCATACGCAATTAACGCACACAATAGAAGTCAAACAAACACGAAACACACAATTTATCGTGGTTTAATCTCTCAATAGATATACATCTATAGGGAGACACACTGTTACTATTAGATATGAAATATAGAAGAGTTTATGGTGTACCTTCTCTCGCCTATCACACACTGTCTCTCTCCCTCAGTTTTATTTTCCTCCCATCTTTCTCTGATGGCTATATTGTGTTCTCTAATTGATTTTAGTACAAACTCATATATTTAAACCCTAACTCATTAATTGGGATAATAATAACTCAATTCTATTGGAGTTTGGACTTTGAGAAAAAAAATCCAACAAATCCTCCCTCGAAAAAGTTCCAACCGCAGCACACCATCTTCTGAGAATAAAAATTGTATCTCTGTCTTTAACTTGAACTTTTCCTTATGAATGTTAAACGAACCACAAAAATTATATCCGTAATCAACCATTTCTCGAAAAATAGCAACTTCTTCATGTGCAGGATTGGCAAAACAATTACACGGCCTATTTTATGCATCCAACAACACCATCACAAAACATTAGTATAACATCATTCCACACCTTGGACATTTCCTCTCATATCATCTCCTCCCTCATGATATGGCAGCAACAAAGGATGTGTTTTTTTGGACAGTCAGCTCCACAAAAACTATATGGACTTGGCCAAGTTTTTAGAAAATCACAACTGCTTGTGAATGACTCCTCCGTCAACTAATGCATCAACCTCAAGCATCTCTTGTCTTGCATTACGTCTCCACTGATGCAATCTCCAAACAATTGCAAAACGCTTCAACATTAAACTTTAGAATCCAATCATCTTCCATCCTCGCTCCCCACTAGCGGGACGCGCCGCCTAATAACCTTTACCAGGAAGACTTTCAACACAAAGAACCACACACAAATCCACATGGTTCAACTTGAAACACCTCCATGGTCTGCACTCTTCTCTCGTCCCACGTCTTCAACACGGTCAAAATACCACTTTATCAAGATTCTCCTCTGCAAATAAATCTTGGAACTTCATACTCCACCACATCATGAAATTCCCATCTCATAAAGATAGAAGCACACACTATATTTCACATTTTTTCCGACACCTTCTTTGCTCCCAACACACCTCACACGATCAAAACAGTCTCATTGGAGTCGAATTTTGCCAAATCAATGCCAAAAATAAGCTCAGCACGTTGAAATTAGGGGGGAGAGAGTCACTTCAACAACTCCGCTGACGTGGTTGTCAATACATTAACTTTGACCAGTCAACTCTCATTGATGACGTGGCACCTTTTACGCGTGACACGTGTCAACCACAAACATCAAATCTGACTCACCTGATACATGGTGATTTCCAGAAACTAACACGTGACACGACCTTCAGCTGCCACATGGCGACACCAGCAAACCCTAGCCGCTGCTCATACAACGAATGGTTCAGAGCGCTCCAAATTTGAACCGCGATATCTCAACTACGAATGGTCGCAATCATCTCAAACTTCACTGCTTACACAATCTGGACGTGTAGAATTAAGATCCTATGTCTGATCGGCCAAACTTCCCTCTGGTGGTCGGTAATTGAGACAATGGCCTGAATTCTTCTCTCTTCCATGTCTCTTGCTACAACGCTTTGATTTTTCTCAAACTTGGACTACCACGGTTTTCGATGCAAGACATCCAACCGCGCACTCTGATTGCTAATTTGATGGCTCCTTATTGCCAATATGGAAATTAGCACTGTCATGCGGCTCAAAAAACTGTCCTAAATCAACTTACAGCTCTTGATACCACTGTTGGGAATTGAAACCCCTAATCATACACAATTAACACACAATGGAAATGAAACAAGCACACAACACAAATTTAATTTGATCTCTCAATAGATGTACATTCACAAGAAAACACACCATCACTATTAGATCTGAAAAATAAAAGAGTTTATAGTGTATGTTCTCTCGCCAAAAACAGTGTCTCTTACTGAATTGATTGATTATCGAACAAAAAGCAAACCTCGGCTGTTCTCTTACTGAATTGAAGAAAAACATGATCAAAGAACTAAAGTTACTTTAGTTTCGAAGGAAAAATTGCCATTCAAATATAATCCCTTTGATTAGTTTATTGTACTATTTTCTTTGTTAAAAAATGTTGTAATGCTCTAATGTAACAAAGGGGAAAAGAAAAACTCTTTCTGAGAGTCGTGAACATAATAATATGCGAGATTATTAACTCTGAAAGAATTTTCTCATTTTCGTTTGTAAGCTTAATTTTTCATGAATATTTTTTTTGAAAATCATTATGAATACACAGTTTAGTTGTTCATTGTACATCTTCAATTCAATTTTACGTTTCTTTAATGCTTTTTTCGTTACAATTCTATGCTTCATGAACCTAGACGGGTTAATAATATTCCTATACTAACTATATTTAATTGAAAGGATCAACCGAGCTAGAGAGATTAACGTGATAGAAAGAGTACTGTGCAATTAATGTCGACCCCCTGATAAAAGGAAAATAATACGCTTAATTAATGAAAGAATTATAGGGATATTGTCTTAGTAACTCAAGTGTCAATTACTTCTTGACAGTTCATGTAATGATTACGTATAACTATTTCTTTTTTTGGAAGGGAATTATACAAAGCTCATCCCTGTCTTTGTAATTTTCTTTCTCCCTTTGCTTCTAACAATTTACTATCTGTTACCATTTCAGGTGTAAACGATTTTTTTTTTCCTATAATCATGAATCTTCCCTAGAGAGTTCTTTTAATATTTTCGATCGACAATGTACAAACATATAAATTAATTAATGTAAGCCAAATCGCTAGAAATCGCTGGAGATCAATTTCACAGCAAAGTACAGCACAAAAAAATAATTATGTAACTAATAGCATTCAATTTCCAAATCAAATAATTATAGAATGCTAAACATTTTTTTAAAGGAAAGATTAGATGCCCTTTAATTTACGGCTGGTGTATTAAATTTTTTTTATTCTAAATTCAAATATTTAGATTGGAAAGAGTTGACCAGTTCAATGCTTATTATTTATTACTCAATTCAAGGGTTAATTGAGTTGGAATAAATCAGTATAATAATTAAAAACATAATTAGCTAAACATACCCAAATTCCGTAAGAAGTCCGAAAATTTTTTTACTATATAAATAGTCACCATCGTTCACAAAAATTATATAGAGTTTGAAAAATTCTCGACCTCTTCAGCTTTGAAGTTCAGGGTGGTTCTCTTTGGCTTCCTGTTGGCGTGGTTCTTTTTGGCTTCAAGTTTTTCCTATATAATTAGGTAAACTTTGTTCTATACTTATACATGTTTTTACTTTTATTTATTTTGTTTGATTTTTCTTTTATCAAAATTAATTAATAATCTTTTCGATTAAGGATGCTGGACCCCTTGATAATAATAGGACGATTGGGGAAAGTGGTAATGCTTGAGATTGTTGTCTTGTAATTCTGACGGGGAAAACGAAAATCTGATGATGTAGTAACAACACGTTTATACAAATGATTTTTTCACTTTATATACTTTGTTCTATTTTTCTTTTGTTCCACATTTCATTTAATCTCTTCTCTGATCTTGAAATCGGGATACCGTATATAGCATCAGTTCATAATTTTCTCTTATTTTATTTTACTTTTTGAAACTGATCAGTTCATAGTTTTGACATTTAAGTGTGAACACCTTGGTGAAGTAATACCCCCCCATTTACTGTTTTCCTTTTTTAAAAAAGTCACCAAATTTTTTTGCCTACCAAACTAGTGAAAATTTTATCATTTGGGTATCAGTATTCAATCCCCAAGTATTCCTCAATTCTTTCTAATTTGGTTGCTTTGCATATTAATACATTCACACGATTCACTGGCGTAAAAATTTATTATGAATTTTATTCTACATTTTGGTCCTATGCAGGGAAAAAAAAAAAGAAAGAAAAAGGTGTAGCTCAACAGTAGAGTGTTCTTCTTGTTTTACAGTATTCAGGACAAAATGGCAGGACAAGGTTTCGGTTTTGTGTTCTTCTTTGGATGTTCTTCTGGTTATTAAGGTGGTTAATTACTACGGACATTTTGTGGGAGGAATTGTTACTGTATGCAACATATCTATCGCTAGGTTTTAGTTTCTTTGACATAATGAGCATTTTTTCTGTAATGATTTTAGTTTGATTATGTTTTTCTTTCTTACTTTTCATTCAATAGTACGAATTCCTTTGTTGCTGTATGCAACATATCTATCGCTAGGTTTTAATTTCTTTGACATAATGAGCATTTTTTCTGTAATGATTTTAGTTTGATTATGTTTTTCTTTCTTACTTTTCATTCAATAGTACGAATTCCTTTGTTATGATTTCTCTAGTACTCTTAATTTGTTCGTTTACAAATGAACCTGATAATATGCATTTTTTTCTTGTCCAAACTGATGTTTTGATTCTCTCCAAAAAATAAAGATGATCACGATGGCGTTATACAAATTAGATAATACATGTAAAATGGACTATCTTAAATCAGATGTAAATAAGGTGCTGAAGTTTATATCACGTAGTTTAGATAAGGTGCTGAAGTTTGTATCACGTAGTTTAGCAACATGAGTTGCTCATTAGGTGAAACAATAAATTTGATAGTACAGGTGGTTCTAATTCGATCAAACGATTTGTAAGTGTGATATGGAAGTTGTACAACTAATTAATTCGTGTTCCAACTTCCAAGGAATATTGTATTGATTCTAGCGCGGTTTGAAGGACTTGCATCAAGAGTAAAAAGTCACGGATTGCCGATCGAACAATGGCATTTTGTTAAGAGTCCATGATGTTTTTCATGTTTTCCTTCTGCACGTGTACAAAGTTTGAACAAGCCTCCTAATAAGACATCACACGAATCCTTCCCGCATAACAACCAGAGTATTCACTAGAGGCTGTTGAAACATTGAACAAAAGAATTGGCTATATATGTCATTGACTTCTTCGACCTCTAACAACTCATCAAGATTCCCTTTCTGCTCATATTACCTGAAACTACGATCAAGATTTCACCTACTGAAAGCTGATTATCTTGATCCTCTTCGATTTTTTTTCCCCTTTTCAAGCTCCGCATTCGCTCTCCGTCACGAATTCACACGAAGAACAAACCAAGAGAGTATGGCCAAATCTAACACAACGCATTGAGTAGCTATCAAATTCCGCAAGATCGAACTAAGTGTGCCGGTTCCCGCAAGTTAGATATTGGGCGGCATAGTAATTGTGTCGGCCAAAATTGTATACTTATTTCGGAGTCCCACATTGGAAGCGGGGAAAATAGAGTTAGACAAGAGAGCTATAAAAAGGAGAAGTATGGCTCGGTTATGACTTGCCTTAAACTAATGAGTAAGGAAAACAACGCGGCCGGTACGACTTGCCGCAGCGTCCTCAGTGACGCAAGAATTTTTGGAGGGGTTATAGGTTGGCAGAGTGCTGACGCTGCCTACTTTTTTGCAGAACTCGCTCGCGCGGGCCTCCCAACACCCATAAAACCTAACCCTGAAATTTTCATCTGAAGAACAGATTTCTAGAAAACAAGGATAGATACGATTCGATGCATCATAATTAAAGTGAACTGAATGTAGAAGGCCATGTGGTTTTCGGGAAATTGTTGATTTCGTTAATATTGCAACAACTTATCGCTCGAATAAAATCAAAAGAGCAATTTGTATCTGATTTGTACTTCATCATGTCCTCTGGTGGAGTAAATCATGTCCTGCGGAAATTGACAACTTTTACATGGTCCGGGAAAAATTCCGAAGAATAATTTTTTTAAAAGAAAGATTTCCAACAACTGATGAGGGGTGGCTGCAACATAGAGGCCAATTTTGCGTGTTTTTCCGAGGGCGATTTTGGATGGCATAAACACTAATTTTTTTATTGTGATTTTTCGGCAAGCTTTGTTTCCAACCTTCATCGAACTGTTCTGTTTGCGTGATCGTATGCAAATTGGCAACATGGTGTTAGTTGGGCCTCTATTGTTAAGGTCTTGACAAACTTTTTAATGAGTTTGTACTTTGTAGGATTCAATAAGAGATTTAATCCTAACACTAGAGTAGTGCATCAAATTAGGAAGATCACTTGGGAATCGGGATTGGTCATGATTTTGTGGCTTGTTAATTTTCTGAGGTGATGATGCTAGTTAATGGGCTATCTAGCTAGATGTGATAAGAGAATTCCTTGTTAGCTTGTTCTTAAATGATATAGCTATATTTTAATGTCATTGGCCTTATTTTAGTATAAAAAAAAAATGACAACCCTATTTTGAATAGGCTTGAATGCTTTTAACAGTTGTATGATAACTTATTGGTTAGGATATTGTGATTCCTGTTATTAGACATTGGTTCATTTTCCAACTATGGGTATATAGGGAGATTTTACCAATATTTAAGGGGAGTCTATTAGAATTGATTTTTTTAAAAAAAATTAATGTTGAACGACTAATAATCTTCACTAGTTTCCAAATCAGCCACCCCATCCAGAAGGAACTTACTCATGGATGAGACCTTTATACTGTTCGAGAAAAACTGTTAATAGGATGGTTTATGACTATTACTTCCTTAAGAACATATGAAGCTTTCGGAAATATGTAATTCAATCCATTTGAACTGAAACTGTCGCATTTTCTCATGAAGCCTCATCACCAGCGACTTGATTTTTCTTCCAGGCACATAACTTACTTTCATAGCAACTCCCTTTTTGAAAAGACGTGAATATTTCCTTGAAACTTATATCAAACTTAGATAAACGTCTGCAAAAATATTTTTTCCCTTCACTCTATAAATTATTTATGAAAGTATTTTCTCTCAATTTATGTGTGGAAACTAATGAATAGCCTTCCTTGTCGTAGATGGTTAGAAGTTCAAAATCTACTTACAAGATTGAATATGCAGAAAAGATCGCCTTGATTGGAACTTGAACTGCTTCCATGAGATTTCACGAAAGCTATTTGAGGTAGCTGCAAAATCCGAATTCGAGCCAGAGTTTAGAGTTTTGATGATTAAGAAGATGAACTAATTAAAACGTCTAATGGCTACATAGTTCAAAGTGTCATAAACTATAAATTGTGTAATTGATTTGTACAATATTGTGAAAGCTAATATGAAGAGTTATTTTATTTGTCGGTTACGCTGACAATGATCATGGAAATATTGATTAGTTTTCATTCGAATGCTTAGTTTTTAAACTTAAAACAACATGTGGATAGCAGTTCTGGTATGTTGCGCATCAAATCCATAAGAATCAAGCATCTTTTCTTATTCTATTATCAATTTACCGTTCAGTTAAGCGCTAAAGGATGTCCAAACTAGTTTTCCTTAGTATGGACACTATTCAAATGGAGGGATGGAAGAATTGGTTTCATCATCTTAACTTATCCCCTTTCAAAATTAGTCTATTCTTTAAGTTACGTATAAATGGTATGGTAAAATTTCTGAGAAACAAGTGTAATATGGAGACAAAAATTATTTACTACACAATGTTTCCAAAACACTGCTGATTATAAATCTTGGGGAGGAAATTACTGAAGAAAATTACGAATGATCCCGATGCCAAGATTTTTAGGTTCAACTTATTTATTAAGTGATACACAGTGCTAAATAGACATCTGTCTGATTCAACCCTTTCAAAGCAGAGTATGGACAAAATTAAGGATAGTCCCCATCTTGATGAAAAGAAAATACAAATAAACAACTGATAATGCACTACCCGCGGCCCTCTGAATTTTGAGAGGAAAGGAAATAACAGATTTTTCTTTTTGGTACAAATGTAAATACTAAATAACATGATGTTGGCTAAACAGAGATGAATTACGATGAAAAGAGAGATCCATATGTGTATCATACTTTGCGCAAGGCCACGCTAACGTTTTTTGCACGTTTTAATTTTTTCGTCCACAGAAGACCTACATGGAATAAAGATGACGAGGCAGTCGAGGCTCAACCACAACAGCCAAAGGGATCTTTTTAGGCGTCGAAATTCCAGAAGTTTCCTCCAGGTTCAAATCATCAATGCTCATGTCACTTGGCAACCTCCATTGAAACCCATGCAAGAGATTAGCTAGGTTGGATTGAACGACCTTAAGCCCCAAACTATATCCCATACACATTCTTCTCCCTGACCCAAATGGCAACAACTCATAATGATGGCCCTTGATATCGATATCCTTTCCGAGGAATCTATCCGGGTTAAATTCCTCCGGGTTTTCCCACGATTCCGGGTCTCGCCCTATGGTCCAAGTATTCACAAGGACTTGGGTCCCTTTCTTAATGTCATAACCAGCAACCTTGCAATCTTCCCTAGCGCATCTAGGAACCAGCAATGGTACTACCGGGTGCAGACGCATAGTTTCTTTGATGATAGCTTCTATGTATGGAAGGTTAGGAAGGTCTTTTTCATCCACCCAACGGTTATGCCCGATAACCCGATCCAGTTCTTGGTTTGCCTTATTGAATAATTTTGGGTTCTTTAGAAGTTCAGAAATAGCCCATTCCACTGTCACTGTTGAGCTCTCGGTTCCTCCAACTAGCAAGTCCTGAATCCAAAAAATAAATTTTTTGAAAAAGTTTCATGAATTTAACCATTAATAAAATTCATTGTTTCTCTAAGTATTTGATGCGACAAATTAGAGTATTGAATACAATGAGCACTATTCATGACTCCTACTTCCCAAAGAAAAGAACGAGAACTCCACATCAATGTGAACTAAAAATAGTACAAATCACAAAAACTTAATGAATATATATATATATATATATTTTTGGACACAGAGGGGGGTGATTGACTAAAAATGAGACATGAAAACTAGCTAGTAAAACAACTAAAAAAAGCACTTGTAATACAACTAATCAAGTTTACTGATATTAAAATTATTTGATCAACTTTGGCAATTCACTTGTCATCATCCGCGTGAACATCGTAATTGTATTGTCTTTACAGCCATGAATATTTTGGCCACTTAGGCAATAGTGACATATCACCGACAATTATCATTAATGAAGAAAATGTAAGGAGAAGATACCTGGGTGAAAGCTTTGACTCCATGCCTCTCGAGCTTGACCTCCAAAGTTGGATCATTTGAAAGCTCCAAAAGCACATCAACCATGTCCTTGTGATCATCTGCGTTTTTCTTATTCTCAATATGCTCATCAAGAACGTGCTCCAAAAATCTATCAAATTTCTTGCTAACTTCCTTCATCCTCTTAATATACCCTTGAATATCCACAAAACCCAACCACGGAATCGCATCCCCGAGATAGAACACCCCATTAAGGATAAACCACTCATCCAACATCTTCTTAAACTCTTCTGAGCTAACAACATTAACATTATTGGACTTCTCCTCATCACTGACGAGGTACTTTTTCCCTAACGTCATCCTGCTAATCATGTTTATACTCATCGTCAAGAGATGATCTTTCAGCACCACGGGCTTCCCCGATGATTTGAAAATCTGGAGTAGAAGGTAATTCATTTCCTCCACCCGGATGGGCTTGTAGGATTCGAGTCTTTCTGGGCTGAACAGCTGCATCTGGCAGATTTTCCGGGCTTGACGCCAGTAGGGGCCGTTGGACCACACGATGTCGGAGTAGTTGTAGTTCGTGTATTTCCCCGCGGCGGTTTTGGGCCTCTCGGCGAAGTTGGCGTCCATGGTTTTGAGGAAAACCTTGGCCATCTCCGCGGAGGAGCCCACCACGACGGGGATGGAGCCCAAACGGAGCTGCATTATGGGGCCGTAGTTTGTTGAGAGGTGGTGGAGGGATCGGTGCGGCAATGGTCCGAGGGCGTTTAAGTTGCCGATGATCGGCCATGGTTTTGGGCCGGGTGGAAAGCTGTGGAGTTTCTTCTTGTGGTTGAAGAAGAAGTGTTTAGAGATGAAGAAAAGAAGCAAAGTTGTGAGCCATATAGTGGCATATGGTCCCAAGAACGAAGTGATTTCCATCTTCTCTCAAGAAGAAAAGAAAAAGCCAATTTGAAATGGATTGTATATGTGGTAGTGTAGAACACAATTTTGGATTGTATGTGTGGAAGCGGATTTTGATTATGGTAACTTTTGGTTGCTCTGAGCCTCTTTTTAATAGTGAGTTTGCTACTGGAAGTCAACTATAATTTGTTGAGATCAAATCCGGGCATCGGCATATATAGCAATGATAAAATGTTTTTTAAATAATTTTGGCTCTTGAAAAGAATCTACTTGGTTCCAGTTAAGATTAGTTGGAACAATAATTTGGTATACTTTTTACCTGAAGGCATAATATCAAAAAAGAAAGAATGAATATCATTGTTCATGTTCAAACACAAATATCCTTTTGATGCACATACTGGGAAAATATAGATTTCCGTTTTTTGCTTCAGGCCAGTCGATGACAGGGCATCTCGTAATAGAAAAACTAGGTGTTACACCCGTCCGATGGATGGGGAGAACATGTACATATCCCTTTTACCCTATTAAAGCAGAATACAGGATATTAATGTGGCAATTTCTTATTAAAACTTTTTGGCTCCAAATGCACCATATTGCATTGACCATTCTGCCACGTGTCATCCCCTTTTTAAAAGAAAAAAAATTCTTATCCGGAGAAACAAAAGTCACTTTACAAAAATAGCTACACAATTTTAACTCCTAACATTTATCATTTATCAATCAAATTAAAATAGCATTTAAATTTGTCCATAAACTTATCCCCTTTATTACTCCACATTCTTTTGTATGATTTCTGCATCGTTGTACTTTTCAATATTTTTTTTCCTTTTGCAGATGACTTTTTATTTTTATTTTTATTTTTGGCTAAAAAAAGAAAAAAAACCAAATGTGTAGCTATTTTATTTTTTCCAAATCAAAAATTTATTTATCTATTAACACAAATTTAAAGTAGTGGGGCGCCCAAGCATCTGCCTGGGCCAAGCATCTAGTAGACATTACAACACAAGCAAAATAATAAAAATATCACTATTTCTATGGATTTTGTACTTTTATAAAATGTTAATTATAAATTATATAATTATTTCATTGAAAAATATAAAACACAAACATCAACAACACTTTACAAAATGGTAATAATTTATTTAATGCAAAGAGAATTATTTAAAAAATCTAAAAAAAGGAAATATAGAAAAGAAAAAATAATTAACTTTGAATTGAATGATTATATGTCCTGCAATACTTCTCTGTACGAAATTCATAGTCTTAAATTGACGTTACCACATTCATCGCATATTAGGTTCTTGATTCCTTGTCTCGAAGTGACTATTGATAAGGCGACATATAATTGGTCATGGTTAAAAACTGGACGTGGCAAATAAAATGATTTGTTAATTCAAAGGTGTTAATCGGACGGCCAAATAAACTTAAATGGAAATTATAAAATAGAGATTAATGGATGAAAATTTCTACCAAATACAATATAAATCATAATATAGAGAAAATGAAATTATTCATTATTAGATAAATTTTCAGCATAATGTGGAATGTTGAGAAAGAAAAAAACGCTTTACCCTAGGCATTTCCACATTAATAATATCACTGAAGTTATTTGCATATTTAAATTTGATCTCTCTCAACTTGTTTTTAATAATATCCCACAATTACTTTATAGTGGGTATCTATTTTTTCTTCTTAATGATATTGCAAATTTACCCTAGGCATTTCTTAATGATATTGGGGGTGTCTTTTATGCAAGCCTTTTATATATATTGCAAACGTGATCGAACGGGGGTAGTCCAATGGTATTAAATCTAGATTAGTTTTGTTATTTTGAAAGTAAAATCTTATTAATTATTACTTATATTTATCCTCCTGCGAGATTAAAGAATTTAAAAATATTTATTATATTCCCTTATTTGTCTCGAATCCTATCTTTCTTGTTCTTCTTCCTTAATCTTCTCTTTTTGTTCCCGAAGATGAGAGATGCGAGGGATATCTTATACTTCTCGCGTCTTTTTTGCCGGGATTTTTTTTTAAATTATTTTAGTTTGTTTTTTTTATTTTATTATTTTATTTTGTGCATTTTTAAGTGTAAGAAATTTAAAAAATACCACATAGGATTAAATCCTGTGTGGCATGTGCTCCATGCATTTAGTTTTCTCTCTCTGGTTTTTGCCTTAGTATAGTGTATAGAAGATTATTTTTTTTACCACATTAATAATATGACTAAAGTTATTTGCATATTTAAATTTGATCTCTCTCAACTTCTTTTTAATAATATCCCACAATTACTTTATAGTGGGTATCTATTTTTTTTCTTAATGATATTGTAAATTTACCCTAGGCATTTCTTAATGATATTGAGGGTGTCTTTTATGTAAGCCTTTTATATATGTTGCAAACGTGATCGAACGGGGGTAGTCCAATGGTATTAAATCTAGATTAGTTTTGTTATTTTGAAAGCAAATCTTATTAATTATTACTTATATTTATCCTCCCGCGAGATTAAAGAATTTAAAAATATTTATTATATTTCCTTATTTGTCTCGAATCCTATCTTTCTTGTTCTTCTTCCTTAATCTTCTCTTTTTGTTCCCGAGGATGAGAGATGCGAGGGATACCTTATGCTTCTAGCGTCTTTTTTGCCGGGATTTTTTTTTAAAATTATTTTAGTTGGTTTTTTTTTGTTTTGTTATTTTGTTTTGTGCATTTTTAAGTCTAAGAAATTAAGAAAATGCCACATAAGATTAAATCTTATGTGACATGTGCTCCATGCCTTTAGTTTTCTCTCTCTGGTTTTTGCCTTAGTATAGTATATAGATAGATAGATAGATAGATATAGATAAGTGAAAATTACTTTTTATATTTGTTTTTTAATGGTCGTTGGAGTGCTGCAATTCACATTGCGTCAGTACTTATTTTTCTTTGGGTTCTATGTCATCGTGGGATTTACTGCGAATTAAAGAGGTACCTTCCTTATAATAGTGGGACTATTACATGAGATGGAAATGCGATTCCTTTTTCGCAAAATTATTTTTCAGTTTTGATTTTTATTTTTAATTTAAATTATACTAAAAATGAAAATTTAAAATAGATATTAAAAAATATTTACAATGGACAATAATTTTAGAACACAGAGAGTATTTTTTTTTTAAAAAAGGACAAAAATAAAATTCTCAACCATATTTATTGAGCTTGTAACTTAATTATCAATGGTAATAACACAATAACCAAAAAAAACAAAAAAGCTTACAAATGATAGAACCAATGATTTGTCCTCTAATTTAAATTTATTCAGAGCCCTATATTAATTATATGCATTCATTAAAAACATTAAATTTTAATTTTTATATGCAAGCAACCGATAGAGTGTTCATGATCAGTAACCAAATAAAAAAAAAGACATAAAGTCGCAAGTCGCAGCGAGTAAGTTTGATGCTTTTGTCTCTCAGTTTGGATCACACTTATGAATTGGTCTAAATTAAACTATAAGCTTGTGAAACCTCGTTACAACATTTCCAAAAATATCAATTTTTAGGAAGAGCTGCTAATTTGAGTTTTTTCACCTTTCAAAAAAAATCCTTATTCTTATTTTACTTTAAGACCACCCACATGACTTATGCACATTTTATACCATTTTTTGAATTAATATCACTGACCTAAAGAAAAAACATACTCATCCATGCCAAAAAAATGAACCACGGTATTAAAAAACATACATTTTCTAAACGTTAATTGGGAATTCATCTACTTCATATTTTGGGTGGAAAGCATCAATTTACCCTACCCGACTCATAATAGAGTGATGATTTTTTTGGTGATGAAATATTCCTAGAAATATATCATGTGGCGAATTATAATGCATCTTTCCTTTAACCTGTGTTAATAATTGCTTCACTAAAAGTACATATCAAACTTTTTCCTGGCACCATCAAGATATATAGTGCTACCAGCAATAAATCATTGTGGATGGACTGCCATTGTTTAAGCAAAATGTTTTTTTTTTTTTTTTATAGAAAGAACGGTACTTGTATATTAGCAAAATGTTATTGTTGTGGATAATTTCGTAGTATATAAATTGTCGTTAGCGTGGCAAATCAGGATGAAACTTAACTGTTAGTTATATGACTTACAATATCATATGGTAGGAGATCAGTCACAGTCATCGATCAGCAACTTACATATCCCTACCATTTTGTAGAAATCGTCTATTTTCCTTTTTTTTTTCTCTTTTGAATTTCATTTTAATAACATTTTACATGTGACAGATGTAGCTTAGCTCTCAATTTTAAGTTTGATTATTATATAATAATTGTCAAAATATTGATTAGTGATGGTTGACGGCGTGCTCATTAATTAATTAACTAGTATTATACCCGCACGTTATGCGGGAGTCCGTATCCAGTGCACCGGGTATACCGTATACCCCCACCAAACACACGCACTACACGCGCTCAACATTTTTCATCTTTACATTAAATGCACAAACAAAATTGTTTTCATCCATTTTACTGTTTTCATCCTCACGCACAAACACACACAATTACTGGTTATCCATAATTTATCCACAAGTTGTAAACTGGTTATCCAGAAGGGGTAAACTGGTTATCCAGAAGGGGTAAACTGGTTATCCACAAGTTGTAAACTGGTTATCCACAAGTTGTAAACTGGTTATCCACAAGACGTAAACTGGTTATCCACAAGGCATAAACTGGTTATCCACGAGTTGTAAACTGGTTATCCAGAAGGTGTAAACTAGTTATCCAGAAGGTGCAAACTGGTTATCTACAACTTGTAAACTGGTTATCCATAGGTAAAGAAGTAAATGACATGTTACTTGGGGGGTTTCGCCCTCCATCATAAACTAAACGACTCCCGCGGCTACCGGAATCGCTGGTCAACAACCTGCCCCGGCTGGCCGCCCCGCCGAATACGCCAATTTAGCTAAGGTAATCCTTTTTTCGTGTGTGTGTAAGAAGAGTGTGTTATTGCGTTAAGAGGGGACACAAATTACTTGTATAAATACCCCCGTGATAAACTAAACGACCCGGCTACGCCGACCCCCTGCCGAACACTTTCATAAATAGTATTTAATTGAATGAGGGACATTTTGTCAAATGATTGAGAACAAAAAATGAATGAGGGGCAGTTTGCCAAATGATGTAAATAAGGTTCGTTCAATTGTGTATAACTAATTATCCATATTGTCAATACTAGTTATCCAACTGTGTATAACTAATTATCTATATTGCCAACACTGATTTTCCACATTGTGAACACTGGTTGTCCATAGTGTGTAGCTGGTTATCCATAGTATGCACACTGGTTATCCAGCTATGTTTAACTAGTTATCCATAGTGTGCACACTGGTTATCCAACCATGTTTAACTAGTTATCCATAGTGTACACACTGGTTATCCACAGAAAGTTAAAAAAAAAAAAAAAAGCTGAATTATCTAGCGAGCTTACACTATTCTAAAAGAGTAAAGTACACGCGCAGGGGGGTATACGGTGCCCCCGGATGTACCAGATAATTTGTCCGGTATATCAATTATGGATAAATTTTGAAAAATGGAATATTTTGACGGAGCGATTTGAAATTAGGAAAACATTACATTTTTTTATTTAATCACAAAATATTTTGAATGTCATATCATTCCCATACTAAAAGATTTGTTTACAAAATCAAATTTAATTTTTATCATATTGTACATATTTTGTATCAACCATTGATTAGGGGGTTGTAATTAATTAAATTTTATCCAAATTAAGAATAGCAAGTAGTTCAAATTTCAAATCGTTAATTTCATTAATATCCACACATAATTACGGGGTCACCTTTTTAAAAAAAAAATGATTATCATTACAAATTTCATTATCTGTACAGTAAAATATCGATAAATTAATAATATCGATAAATTAATAATTTTTTCCGGTCCCAAGTCAGGACCAATACAAAAAAACAAAGACAATCGATAAAATAATAAGATAATAATTTTTCAAAAAACTCTTATGTAAATATAGGTCCCGTCGATATCATAAATTAATAATGACTTGAAATAAAAAAAAAATGAGCTAGTAAAATATGAATCTAACGATTTTTATTTTTTCTTGAAATTCATATCTAAAGAAATTATAGATGTTGTGAATTTTTTGCATGATGTATCCAGCCATTGATGAGAGTTTAAAAGATTTCTCATAAAAAATGTCAAATTTCTTTTAATAGAGGCATGTTACGAAAATTTGGTAGGTGAAAATTTTAAGGTGACAGAGTCCAAATTTTAATGCATAGGGGATATAAGAGAAAGGAATATAAATCTTATACAACTAAGCTTAAAAGATTAATAGGATTCTTTAAGATTTTCTTTAAATTAATATTATTAGTTTGTCGATAAATTAATAATTATTAATTTATTAATAAATTAATAATTATTAATTAATCGATAAATTTATACATCGATAAATTAATAATTTTTGGGAGTATTAAGATTACTAATTTATAGATGTTTAATGGTAATATGATAACGGATGAATCGTAGGTTCATGAGACTTTTCATTAATTGTGTGGGATTGGGAATTTTCTCGGAGTAGATCACCTCCACGTTCTCCCGTCCAGATTTATTCTCCAAAATTGATTCATGACTTTGGTACTATTATTTAGATCCTATAAGTTGTAATCCTTTAGTGAAGGGGTCGAAAAAAATTGCCAACAATTGCATGAAACAAAACCCCCCCACTATCGTTAAGTATGAGCCAACCGATGATTACAAAAATCAACAAGTTCAATTAATATTTGCTACGTTTACCGTGGATGAGATAAGAAGTCCATCCAGTGCACCCGGATATATTGTATACCCCCACCAAACACACGCGTTACACGCGCTTAACATTTTTCACCTTTACATTAAATATTGTACTTGCATTTTCTTTTTACTAGATAATCACTATAAAACATTTGGATAATCAGGTGTAACAAATTGGATAACTAGTACAAAGATCCTGGATAACCATTACAAACGGTTGGATATTTCTGGACATTGGCTGGATAACCAGTACAAAAGTCCTGGATAATCAATACAGAGCATTGGATAATCAGTTTACATCTTCTGGATAACCAGTTTATAACTTGTGGATAACCAGTATGACATGTTAATTGTAAAGCCCCCCATGATAAACTAAACGACTCCCGCGGCTACCGGAATCGCAGGTCACCAATCTGCCCCGGCTGCGCCGGCCCGCCGAACACGCCAATGTAGCTAAGGTAATCCTTTTTTCGTGTGTGTGTAAGGAGAGTGTGTTATTGCGTTAAGAGGGGACACAAATTACTTGTATAAATCCCCCGTGATAAACTAAACGACCCGGCTACGCGCGGTGCCGGCGGCTGCGCCCGCCTTTCGCGGCTGTGCCGCCCCCATGCCGAACATAACAAATTTCACAAATAGTATTTAATTGAATGAGAGGAAGTTTGCCAAATGATGGAGAACAAAAAATGAATGAGGGACAGCTGGATAACCAGTGTAAAAATACGGACAAGGATATCCAAGAAAAATATAAAAGGAAAAAAATGAAATTTGGCAACTGGTTATCCAGCTGTGTGTAATTGGTTATCCATAATCTGCACACTGGTTATCCACTATGTTCATACCGGTTATCCAACAGGTTAATAATGGTTATCCAGCTGTGTGTAACTGGTTATCCACAGTGCCAACACTGGTTATCCACATGGTGAACACTGGTTATCCCCACGCGTTTAGAAAAAAAAAGAAAAAGAAGGATAAATTATCTAGCGAATTCACACTATTCTAAGAGAGTAAATTACACGCGCAGGGGGGTATACGGTGCCCCTGGGTGTACCAGATAATTTGTCTGAGATAAGCATCAATTTTAAATTAATTGACACCTTGTGGTATCCGTGAGATTTCAGAATGAGCTGCCATCGTTTTCGTTTCAACTAATCAACCTTATCTTGGGATTTTTTTAATAAATAAATAAATAAATAATCTGGCTTGATTAGCTAGCTGATTCCAAATGATGCCACTGTTTTCTGAGTCAAATTACGAATATTGGGTTTTTTTTTTCTTTCATGGGTAAAGCGAGGAAATATATTAATGATCACAAACAAATTGTTCAGTTGAATAAGTACATCAATACCAATTTGCGTAAACTATGATTTTTCGACTAGTTTCATCTCTCAACATACACATTCACAAAATTCTCCACTTGATTTGCAGCTTAATTTCTTCGAATTCTGCTCATCTCTTCTAGTTCATTAATTGGTATATTTGGAAAAAATATTTGTTCGCTATCATTTTTTTTTTAATAATTGAGGATGCTAAACAGTTTAAAAATGTAATATTCATCCGATATTTTCCTAACATATCTTGCCAAAAAACAATTAAAACGTGAACTAGTTACAGTCAATTGATAGAAATACCTTATTATCAAGCATCTACCTTGATAGTAGCATGAACCCATGAATCCATATGATAACTGATAAGCCTTCTATTCAGTACTAGAAAATCTAAAAATGATTGATCATTTGGACTTTGGAACATCTCAGTTACTTCGAAATCACCCCAAACCAGTAGTCTCAATCGCTTCTAATCAAGCAATTACAATCAGTAGCCTCAATCACTTCAAATCAACCTAGGACATATCATTTGAATCGATTTATTCACTACTGGGCTCAACCAATTCAAAGTGACGTCAGCATTTTTGATGTGCATGCCCATTACACTTCTTAATGGACATTTTCGATCATGGACTGAATTAATAAGATTGGATTATGGGAGACCATTTCAATTAAATTCATTAAGTGGAAGAAAGGATGTGGCCCAGAGTGAAAACCCAATTTGTTCAGTTGTTGAAACAAAGAACGAATTAAAGAATTTAAAGTCGTTTGCTTGGCCAAAGTCCAAACTGATAAGGTGCTTTGGTTCCCGCAAAGGAGGTCTCGAGTTCGAGTCTCGTGAACAGAAAGAGTAATATTCGGAGAGCTTTCCCTCTAAAAGGAGATCGACCCGGCTCTGTGCGGATTAATCTGAATACAATGCACTTAGGACACCGTGCGGAATATGAAAAAAAAAAATTTAAAGTTGTTAAATACTTATAGCGAGATTCGAACCTACTATCGATGTCCTGCAAATATGAAAAAGTTTGTCAAGTTATATGGTTCATGTGGCACAAGGTGCTCTTATTAAAAAAAATTCAAAATTAGCTAGATTCAAATCTTGGGAATTCGACTTGATTTACAGATTGAGGAGAAGAAGCAAATTCATTAATTTTTATTGGAGAAGTAGAGAGTCCAAGTCAAAAGGCAAGAGAAGAATGGATTCTAACAGGAGATACTATTACTACTTTCTTTCATGCAAAAGATGGGGAGAATAAGAAATAAGATTGGGTCCATTTCGAGTAGATCGGATTGGAAATCAGGAAAAATAAAGCATCATTATATTTTCTTCTTCAAACAGCAACTTGGTTAGAAATCAAATAGGAAAATAGCGTCATATCAACAAACTTTCAAACATGGATAGGCTCAGAGTAGACGAACAATTGAAAATGATCAAATTAGTGAAAAGCGGAACATTATAGCAATAACAAGAGTGATGGTTATTGTGGTGGACCAACGATAGCAAATTAGTGACAATACAGTACCTCTTATTGGACCAATAATTAAAAATGGTCATACTTGTGACAAATAAGTTAGTAATCATCTCTATTATTTTATTTAAATTTTCACTTTTAATATAACTTGTATTAGAAGTGTAAATATAAATAAGTAGTTATTTTATAATAAAGGTAGTAATAAGAACTGAAGTGCCTCTTCGGAAAAACAAAAAAAGGAAAAGGAAAAGAAATAAGAACTGAAGTAAGTAAAGTTCTTAAATTCTTCAATTCATGTAGCAGTTTTTAAACAAATAAATTCAATTGTAATTTTTCCAAATTGATATTTAACTTATAATTTTCTTTGTTTTAAATTGATATTTAAGATATGTATGGAAAACAAAAATCAATTGATTAAAAAATTTCCCTTCCCAAGTGATGACATGATAGCAACTGCAGAGTCACAAAGAAAAGAAAACTCGACCACTTTAAATTACAAAAAATCAAAAATAAAAAAAAAAAAATCGTGGCTAATAACCATGGAGTGATCAATTTTTGTTGGCTTGTTTCTTGGGTTTACTTGAATTTAGAAGTAACGGCAGTATCAATTATTAAGTAGAAAATATATATGTAAGGGCCATTAAACATTGGTTATACTTACCACATAGGAGCTTCAGTACAATGATGGGACTGGGCAGGCAGTTTGGAAATTATATCCAAAGCAGCAAAGATATTTTGATGCAACAATAATAAAATTAATTAAAGTGGGGATCCTTTTCTTTGCCATTCCGGCAGCACTCTTTTCTTCTCCCAAAAACAACCAAACAAACCAAGAAAGCAAAAGAAAAAACCCCACGATCATGGAACATGATTATGATCACAATAAACCCCTTGTATCAAAAAAGGGTTGCAATAGTGAAAATTTCGGAAACGTTGTACCAAACATTCCAACGTCTGATGATGAAGGAGATGACGATGGCGAAATCGGGGAAATTAACAACGTCGGCGACTTTTTCAGAGAATTCGGTAAGGAATCGAGAAAGCTTTGGTACTTAGCCGCTCCGTCCATCCTCACCAGTGTTTTCCAATACGCTTTCGGCGCCCTCACTCAGATCTTTTCCGGTCACCTGAGCACCGGTGAACTCGCCGCCATATCCATGGAAACTTCCGTCATTTCTTCACTTGGTTATGGCTTATTGGTACGTAAAGCTTCCTCTGTCCCAAAATGGTTGCCCGCTTTGAAATTTTCCTTGCAGTATAACTTGAACTAAAAATAAAAATCTAAACTGAACAATCATTTTTTCAGCCGACCCTTCCATTAGCGTTGTCTATCAATTACTTTTTTTTTTTTTTAACTTTTTGTGGTGATGTGAGTAGATGGGAATGGGAAGTGCAGTAGAGACCCTTTGTGGACAAGCATACGGAGCAAAACATGTGGATAAGTTAGGAATTTACTTGCAAAAATCATGGATTATACTAAACACAGCCGCGATTGGAATAGTTTTTTACTTCTTATTAACAACTCCGTTGTTAAATTTACTCGGGCAAGATCCAGAACTGTCAGCGCAGGCAGGGAAGTTTGCCGTAATGATGATTCCGCAACAATTTGCATACGCATTTGCTATTCCCTTGGCTAAATTCTTACAAGCGCAGAGCAAAGTGTTTGAGATGGCCGGAATAGCCGGAATTGCTGTTTGTTTCCACGCTCTTGTGGGTTGGATCTTCATGATGAAATTGAGATGGGGGCTTTTTGGAGCGGCTTTGGCGTTGAATTCATCTTGGTGGTTGGTTGCAATTGGTCAGTTCTTATATGTTGTTTGTGGATTTTGTGGACGAGCTTGGTCGGGTTTTTCATGGAAGGCGTTTTCTAATCTTTCTGAATTCGTCAAGTTATCCATTTCATCGGCTATCATGTTCTGGTATGTTTCCTTCCTTACTTTTTTTTTCTCTTTTCTTTAGGAAATATAATTATTATTAAGAAGGGAATAAGTCTTTTTCAACACATCCTAAAGCCGACAAGGTTTTTTATTACTATAGTGTTTTTTTAGCCTTTAAAGTCTAATCTATTTCTTTCCTATTCTTAATTTTGTTTTCTTGTTTTTTGTTTGTTAGTGTTGCTGGCAGATCATGTAATCTGTTGTTACTTATGCACCAATCATCTTGTCCTGTTTGTTCAGATTAGCCAGTCTCATAACCTTTGTTTTCTATTTTTATTGTTGTTTTCAATCATTCAATTAAGTAAAGAAAGAAAAAAAGAAAAAAAGAGACCGGTAATAAAAAAAAAAATTTATATATATATATATAAAGAACTTGTAAGAGGAATATATATCTTACTATATTAGAAACAAAAACCACACTTAAGAGAAAATACCACCATTTGCCATGTGGCATTTCCACATCATATTTTTAAAATAAATTTTTATTTACACATCTCCTAGACTTAAAAGGGAAATGTAGTCCAAATCCACCTCTACCTCATATTTTCACCAAACAAAAACCACACTTAAGAGAAAGTACCACCATTTTAGAACATTTTATAGTCCCACGGTTTAGTAACAACCAATTAGCGCATTGAAAAACAGTACTAATTAACAACTTGGAATGATTCCATCAAATTTCTTAAGGAGATGAACAGTTGACAAATGACATTTTATCGTCGATTGAGTTCTTTTGATCGACCATTCTCAGCTACCAACTTATATTTTCTAATACTCATTAACTCAAATTCAATCTCTCTAATCATGATCTACAATTAATTTAATTTTCCAAGAGAATGAACTTCTTGACTTTGTATCTAATCCGAATGAACTGCTTATTTAATTTTCCATCTACTTATAGCCCATCAAACAAATTCAGCCGTCACAACTCCACAAGCATCATCAAGTCAAAAAAGTGTTCAAAAAAGTTTTAAAAAAAAAACCATTAAAAAAATTGATGTCTATCAGAACAAAAACCACACTTAAGAGAAAGCACCACCATTTGCCATGTGGCATTTTCACATCATATTTTTAAAATAAATTTTTATTTACATATCAGTTTCTTAGACTTAAAAGGCAAATGCAGTCCAAATCCACTACCACCTCCTATTTTCGCCAAAACAAAAAAAAAAAAACGGCTTCATAAAAAATACAAATTCTCATCTCCATCTCCACGACAATCGACTCCCTAATCAATCCCTTCTCCACAATTAAAAAAAAAAAAAACAAATTCCTCATCAATCATCAATTGAGAATATGTGGTGAAATATACTTCTTTCCTATTAGTATGTTCAATCTTTTCATTAGTGATGATCAACTACATCCTAATCAGATAAAATTTCGACTTCAAAAAATATTCTCTTTACCTCTCTATATAAACACAAAGGGAAAAAAAAATCTCGTTGATGTTGCTTTCGGCCGTTGTGGTGGTGCCATTACAGATATTAAAATTTAAATGATTTTATATCCACAGATCATTTGTACGGTTTTTATTATTTTTTGTTTTTCCCGTTCAAGAATAGTGTTATTACTATTATTTTTATGCGTTCACCCGTTACAGCTACCGTAGTCGTTGCCAGGTAATATGATGTGATTTCTTATATGGTTAGTCAGCTTAGAATTTTTGTATAATTTTAGTTCTGTTTGAATTGAATTGATCAATTAGGTTTTTGTCACAAAGTGTGGTTTTTTTAATTTCTTTTTTATGTTTTATTCATTTAGAGTAGTTTACTTTTCTTTTTTTTTAATTATGGAGTCTCAGTTTTTTTCGTATATGGTTAATTATGAATTGTGTTTTTTCTTTGTTTAATTGCTTTTGATTTTGTTTCATACTCCCAGTTGACCAATTATTATTATTATTATTATTATTATTATTATTATTATTTTTGCAAATGAAGCGCGTTTTTTTTTTGTGTTCGGACTTTCAAGAATATACTTTTTTGGATTTGGTTTTTGGACTTTTTAAAATTACTCATCATATAAATATTCAGGTCGCTTCTTCTAACTAATTTATGGGGAAGCCTTTTATGAATTTGAGGTGGAGAGGGAAGGAATGATATTTCTACGTTTATTTTTATTTTATATATCATTTTTACCTACAGGAAAAAGAAATTTCTCAATTTTTAATGGACTCTTTTACGTATTTTTTTTTATTTGCCATGGTGAGGTGAGTTCTTTTTTGCTATAACTTGAAACCTATGCAAATTTACATTAATTTTCATTCTCATATTTGTGATCAACTAGTTTCAACAATTAATCAGTTTCAAAATCATATTTTTGATATTTTATTAGCTATAAGCCTTTGGAAGAAACAGTTCCAACAATTAAACGTATACCCTTCGGAAGAAATTTACTACAAAGCTATTATAAATCTCCAAAACCAAGTATTGATTTGGCACGACAAATGGAGAACATCAATAAATCATCTTACTAATATTTAAACTTATTAAGATGCTTTTATATTTTGTCTAATATTTACTTCAAGAGATATATTTGATCAAGTTTATTTATATTTAATAAGTAACACTTATAAAACATTTCTAAAATATTCAAACATTTCTAAAACCGGGCCAAATACACTTTCTTTTTTTTTGCCAAATACAAACATTTCCATGATCACACTTATAAAACATTTCTAAATTCTTCAAATATTTCTAAAATATATCGAGCCAAATGCAAAATATTTTTTTTTTACAAATACAAACATTTCTAAGATCTACAGATATAATGGGCCAGGGTCGCGCATTGCGCGACCAGACATCACTAGTGTATATATATATATATATATATATATATATATATCTGTAAAAAGTAAAGGACAAAGGAGACTTGACAGTCACGTTTAAACCAACAGTAATCTGATTTAGTTACATGTGGATTTGAACACTATGACATGCTTTTAGGTACTACTAGATGATGTGCGGGGTTTATACATATATATCTATTAAAATATATTTTTAAATTTTAAATGTAGTTAATACAAATAAAGTAACTGGTTTGTAATAATAAATATATGATTAAATTAAATTAGATCGTGATAAATAAAATTGTTATATATATTTTGAAATGACAACATTTTATAAATTGTATGCCAAAAATGTAATTAAATAATAGAATATGTATAAGGATTATATATAAATAAAAGCAAAAAAGACCACCAAAATAATAAATCAGATGTTACATGTCATTTAAATCAAAGCAATTTATGTCTACACGGTTAAAAACGCATGTTAATCAAGATTGCACACAATTAGAGAAAGAGACACCTTACATGTTAAATAAAACATGATCGGAGTGAGGTCGTCGCCGCAAAGATGTTTTGTAAAGTATATAAGATGCTTCGCTTCAGTGTTTCATCGGTTGTCATTATACAAGTTAGAGTTAGACCGAAGTGGGTATTTATAGTGAATGTCTGAATGAGATATCATAACCAGTAACTAAAGTAAAATTCATAACTATGGAATGAAGATGATAACGTCACGTTGATTAAGGGATAAGATTGGTGGGGAAATGATTTCCATTGCATTAATGTTGATTAGTCTTTTTCAATTAAATTTGATTAGTTTTTAATCACTAAAGAATTCCCACTTTCCCGCACGTTGAACTTAGGTTTTAAATCAATCAAGTAGTGATTTTAGGGATTATTTTGTAGAGAGATTTTTTTTATTCGAATTGACTGGGGTAAAAGATCCCGGTGAATTAATGTTGAAAATAATAAATGATTTATCCCTTTGAACTTATAATTTAAATAAATCAATTAATACTAATTGGGGATTATTTTTGAGAGGGATTATTTTTGGGAGGGAATAATTCTGGTGCATTAATGTTCATTAATCCCGTCTATTAAATTTAATTAATTTTTATTTTCTTATTTTAAACTATAGTTTTAAATGCCATTTGATAAAACTTTATTTACATAAAATTTGAAGGACTATTAGTATAATTATTTTAAATATTTTTTGACTCAACCAATAGAAAAACGACACATAGGATTTTATCCTATGTGCCACCTTTAGAATTCTTTTTTGTTTTCTCTCTCTGGTTTCTCTCTTAGTATAATACTATAGATAGAAATTTTATGGATACACCAAGTGTATAAGATGAAATAAGACAGCATAATCACCTTTTATTTCTCACAAAATGCAATTTTACCCACGAATGAAAAGTGTATACACTGGTTAGTTGAAAAAAAAAGAAAAAACTGAAGAAATAGTTTCATGTCTTTGTTCCTTTAAATTCTGTTGTGGCGGAAAGGGTATAAACACAACAAACCACGGAAGCGAACCCCAAAAAAATCTCCTTTCCTACTACCAATAAAATAGGACGACCAACCAAACAAGCAACTAATTCAAGAACTAATAAAGTAAAGTAGACACACAAATTTACGTAGAAACCCAAATCGGGAAAAACCACGGGACTGTAACACAACAGTCAAATCTCGACTATCACAATAATGAAAAAACAGTCTTCACCAACCGGTGGATACACAGGACTTCACCCAAAGGTGGATTACAACAATAATCTTCCACACACACCTAAACCAAAAAATAGGATTGGAAGGATCTCACCAAAAGAGAGTTAAACCGAAAACTAAACCCTAATTTTCTTTCTTTATCTCTTGTACAAAAACAATGCACGGCTGCCCAAACTTTTCTTCTCTTCTTT
The DNA here is from genome assembly GCA_949775105.1 of Oldenlandia corymbosa var. corymbosa. NCBI lineage: Eukaryota > Viridiplantae > Streptophyta > Magnoliopsida > Gentianales > Rubiaceae > Oldenlandia > Oldenlandia corymbosa. The sequence continues at coordinate 18,838,250 of OX459118.1, read as the reverse complement.
TCTGGAAAACACAAAAGGACCTTGGCTTTTATAGCCCACGGTCAATGCCTAAAAAAACCAAAACCTAATTGTAAATGGTTTTGTTTTTTTTTTTCTGGCCAAAAAAATCAAAACCAATTTGTTTTTGGTTTCAAACCTTGTTGGGCTAATTGAGGGGAACCGGCCCAACAATCTCCCCCTTAACCTCAATTGGGGGGTAAAACCAAACCCGCTTCCTGTATGTAAAACAGGAGCTTGTCTCTACTCACAGTTTTCGTCAACATATCGGCACCGTTGTCATCCGTATGGATCTTCTCAAGAAACAACGCCTTGAACTCCAATATATCCTGAATCCAATGATATCTCACATCAATATATTTAGACCACGAATGGAATGTGGAATTCTTACCTAAGTGAATAGCGCTCTAGCTATCACAATACACCACATACCTCTCTTGCTTCATGCCAAGCTCTTGTAAAAACTTCTGCAACCAAAGTGATTCCTTACAAGATTCAGTAGCTGCGATAAACTCTGCCTCTGTAGTAGACAAAGAAACACATTTCTACAACCTACTCTGCCATGAAACTACTCCCCCTCCATAAGTCATCAAGTATCCAGATGTAGACTTCCGACCATCAAGGTCACCCGCCATGTCAGCATCTGTATATCAATCTAACATGGTCTTCCCATTGCCAAAGCAAAGACTCAATCTGGAAGTACCCCTAAGATATCTGAGAATCCATTTCATAGCATTCCAATGCTCCTTACCAGGATTGGAAAGAAACCGACTAACAACACCAACTGCATGAGCTATGTCTGGCCTTGTGCAAACCATTGCATACATCAGGCTGCCAACTGCCGAAGCATAAGGAACCTTTTTTATCTCTTCCTTATCTTTCTCACTTTTAGGACACTGCGTTTTGCTTAGCTTAAAATGCCCTGCAAGTGGAGTCGAGACTTCCTTAGCACTGTTCATGTTAAACCTATCAAGAACCTTCTCGATATACTTCTCTTGAGATACCCAAAGCTTCCCATTCTGTCTGTCACGAGAAATCTTCATCCCAAGGATCGGTCTAGCCGGACCCAAATCCTTCATCGCAAAGGATTTATTCAACTCCTTTTTCAACCTGGCAATCTTTGCAGTATCATGACCAACTATCAACATGTCATCGACATAAAGCAAGTGAATTATAAAATCACCATCAGAGAATTTCTTCACAAACACACAGTGATTGGTTGTAGTCCTTTGGTATCTCTGCCCTATCATAAAGGCATCAAACTTCTTGTACCATTGCCTCAGAGCTTGCTTCAACCCATACAAGCTTTTGTTGAGACGGCATACAAGCTTCTCTTTCCCCTTCTCCTGAAATCCATCTGGTTGCTCCATGTAAATCTCTTCTTCCAAATCACCATGTAAGAAGGTTGTCTTCACGCTGTTCAATCTCAAGATTCAAGCTGGCTGCTATCCCAAGCACAACTCGGATCGAAGACATCTTTACAACAGAAGAGAATATCTCATCAAAGTCTACACCCTTTCTCTGATTGAATCCCTTCACAACCAATCTGGCTTTGTATCTCAGTTGTGAGCTGTTCTCAATTGTTTTTAGTCTAAACACCCATTTATTCTTGAGTGCTCTCTTGTCCTTAGGCAGCTTCACCAGGTCATACGTGTTATTCTCATGCAAGGATTTGATCTCATCTTGCATGGCTGCTAACCACTGATCTTTCTGCTCATGACTAAGAACCTCTTTATACGACTCTGGCTCTCCCCCATCAGTAAGCAACAAATACTCATGAGCATTGTACCTATTGGAAGGTTTCTTGGTTGACCTCTTTGGCTGAACAGGAGGTGATGAAACCGGTGGTGTCTCTGTTTCAGTAACAGGATCATCATCAAACTCACCATCCTGCTCTGTCTCAGCTCCCCCTTCAGGAGAATCATCTGATTATGGAGGAACTGGATCTAGATCAACAGGAATCTCAGGTGAAGATTCTGGCATCTCGCCTTTTCCCATATCATCAATGGTATGGTCTTCAAAGAAAATCACATCTCTGCTTCTGAAAACTTTCTTCTCTACAGGATCCCAAAGTCTGTACCCAAAATCATCATTTCCATACCCCAAGAATACACACTGCTTGGATTTGCCATCAAGCTTCGACCTTTCATCTTTGGGAATATGAACAAAGGCACGACAACCAAAAACTCGCAAATGCCTAAATGAGACATCTTTCCCTGTCCAAACTCGTTGTGGTAGATCACCATCCAACGGAACTGAGGGATATAGGTTGATCAAATCAACTGCTGTCTGTGGCTTCACCTTAAAAAGATTTAGGCAGCTTTGCATTCGAGAGCAGACACCTAACTTTTTCGGTAATAGTTCTGTTATTCTTTCTGCCACGCCATTCTGCTGCGGAGTCTTTGGAACACTCTTCTGAAGTTTAATGCCATGGTCTCGGCAATACTTCTCAAACGGACCCCTGTACTCACCACCATTATCTGCTTGAACACACTTCAACTTCTTGCCAGTCTCTCTTTCAACTCTAAGGTGAAAGTCTTTGAACACATCTAATACCTGATCTTTAGATTTCAAAGAAAAACACCAAACCTTTTGAGTATAGTCATAAATGAAAGTAACAAAGTACAATGCTCCACCCAACGACCTATCTTTCATGTAACATACATCTGTATGAACTAACTCTAGAGGACTGGACTTTCTAGATGGAGGAGAATTTTGTAAGGAAACCCTATGTTATTTACCGTAGATACAGACAACACAAGGTTCTAGAGCAGTATCTTTCACCTCTGGGAGAAATTACTTCTTACCAAGAATCTGCAACCCCTTAACACTCATGTGTCCAAGCCTTCTGTGCCAGAGATCAATGGAGGCATTGTGAGTCGCATTCACTCTCCATTCTTCAACTTTGCATTCAACACATACAAAGAGTTCAACTTCTTTCCTCTAGCAATAACAAGATTCCCTCTGGTAATTGTCCAACGGCCACCACCTTTAGTGCTATGATAACCCTCATCATCAAGTTTACCAACGGAAATAAGGTTCAGACGCATATCCGGAACATGTCTGACATTCTTTAAGACAAGAGTACAACCTGTATTCGTTACCAATGATACCTCTCCCATGTTGACAACATCGCATGAGGCTTGGTTGCCCATTCTTACACGACCAAAATCTCAGATGTGTAAGAGGTAAAGAAGTGTCTGTGAGGCATCACCTGATAAGACGCACCTGAATCACCGAACCAATCACTGTCGTGACTCGCAACATTAATTCTATCATCATCATAGTACACAAATATATTATTGGTAGTTACTACTGCAGTAGTGTCATCATCACTTGATTCATCCTTCTTGCCTTTGCCTTTTCTTGCTGCTAGTTCTCTCTTGAGAACCCTGAACTCCCTCTTAAAGTGCCCATTCCCTTGACAATGGTAGCACACGACATCTTTCTACCGTCTTCTGGACTTGTCATTCCGATCACGTGGCCCTCTGCTTTTACTTCTCCCTCTTGAGTCTGATTTTTCTGTCACTAGAGCCTGCGACTCAGACTCAATACTCTGCTCTTTTCTTCTGACTTCTTCATTCATCAAAGCCTCTTTGACCTGATCCAAGGTCAAGACACCATCCTGGGTTGAATTACTGATTGACACTACCAAAGTGTCCCAACTGTCTGGAAGAGAACTAAACAATAACAAAGCCTGCACCTCATCATCCAACTTTAAACCTACATTCACAGTTTGGTTCAACAAACCGTGAAACAAACTCAAGTGCTCATTCATGCTAGCACCATCTTTGTACCTCAACCTGGTAATCTGTTTGCGCAGATGACTTATTGATGCCGGACTTCTTCCAGTACATATTCTGGATTTTCTCCCAAAGTTCATCAGCTTTTGTTTCTCCCGAAAAGTGATGAAACACACTTTGATCAATCCACTGTCGAATATTATCAACAGTCTTCCTGTGCATATCAGCCCACTTTTTATCAGTCATATCACTTGGCCTACCTTCATCCCCTAGAACAGAATCAAACAAATCTTTGCAATACAACAAGTCTTCCATTCTAGGTTTCCACATATGATAATTGGATGAAGTTAATTTAATCATCGTACCAGTACCCGATGACTCTTTCATTTTATTGGTATAACACCTCAACTATCGAACCTGGCTCTGATGCCACTGTTGTGGCGGAAAGGGTATAAACACAACAAACCATGGAAGCAAACCCCAAGAAAATCTCCTCTCCTACTACCAATAAAATAGGACAACCAACCAAACAAGCAACTAATTCAAGAACTGATAAAGTAAAGTAGACACACAAATTTACGTGGAAACCCAAATCGGGAAAAACCACGGGACTGTAACAACAGTCAAATCTCCACTATCACAATAATGGAAAAACAGTCTTCACCAACCAGTGGATATTACAACAATACTCTTCCACACACACCTAAATCACAAAATAGGATTGGAAGAATCTCACCAAAAGAGAGTTAAACCGAAAACTAAAACCCTAGTTTTCTTTCTTTTTCTCTCGTACAAAAACAATGCACGGCTGCCCAAACTTTCCTTCTCTTCTTTTCTGGAAAACACAAAAGGATCTTGGCTTTTATAGCCCACGGTCAATGCCTAAAAAAACCAAAACCTAATTGTAAATGATTTTGTTTTTTTTTTCCGGCCAAAAAAATCAAAACCAATTTGTTTTTGGTTTCAAATCTTGTTGGGCTAATTGAGGGAACCGGCCCAACAAATTCAAACTTTGTTGATCATCTAATAGTAATTTTCTAACCTTTAACCGAAAATTACATGATTATGATAAAAATAAGGAAGCAGAAATCTTGAATTCAGAAAAACCTCTTGTTGGTAAAAACAAAGTTATATTCAAACAACATAAGATTTTGTTATTACTTTATTCTGTTTGTCCCGACATGATTAATGAATTAGGAGCATAATTTTTTTTATGTGATTATTGAGTATTAGGCAGTAAAATGGACAAACTTCTTTTGCAGCTTGGAAATTTGGTATCTCATGGCATTGACTCTCGTTGCTGGATATCTGCCTAATCCGGAGATTTCAGTTGCTGCTTTGTCTATCACGTACGTAAGTTGCCTCTTGATTAGACGAAAATGATAAATATATAAATGATCATGTGAATGAATACAAAACAAAATCCTCAATCGGTAACCTTCTGATTTTTTTGTTTTTGCATGCAATTGTTTATTTCTACTTAATAATCATGAGAGTAAGGAAACAAAAATTTGAGAAAAACGCAAAAAGTTTGAAAATACAGAATGACAACTAAGCAATAATTATATGTTGATTTTAATTAAACCCGTCACTTAATGCTGTATTTTGTGTGCTTTTTGCAGACGAAATATAAACGGCTGGAGTGCTATGGTGGGTTTGGGATTCAATGTAGCTGTAAGGTTAGCTCAGGCTATAATAATGCTTGAGATTTGAGAGTACATGATTACGTTTTCCTATTATTACTTCCTTAGTGTTACTACTATTTCGGTAGTGAAGATCAACAAACCCTTTTTTTTATTCTTTTTATTTATTTCATTGATGTAGTGTGGTAATATTATTTCGCCTAACATATGCAGTGTCCGAGTGTCCAACAAACTCGGGTCAGGGCACCCTAGGGCTGCAAAGTTGTCGGTTATTGTCGTTGGATTGACGGCGTTAGTGTTTGGTCTTATTTTTGCCCTTGTGTTGTTGTTTGAAAGGAAGCGATTTCCGGCATTGTTCACTGATGATTTGGAAATTCAAAAGCTGGTGGAGGACCTCACACCTCTTTTAGGAGCCACCGTTATTTTCAATTGCCTTCAAAATGCCCTATGTGGTAGATATGTATATATATTTGAGAAGGGAATTTGTTTTCAAGACCTTGGTCCCAAATTACATTCAATTGGAAAATAATAAACATTTAACCTCTAATTTATAATGTTGTAGGGGTGGCAATTGGAGCAGGGTGGCAAAATTTTGTGGCCTATATCAATGCGGCTTGCTACTTCTTTTTGGGTGTCCCTGCGAGCGTTATACTGGGCATCAAGTTTGCTATGGGCGTCAAGGTATGCAATGAATTTCATTTCTTGTTGATTTTCCTCATTTGCTCCATATATAAAATTTCGATGCAACGTACGATAGCGTCTTTGACTGAATGATGTCTGTAGTCAATGATCCGAACTTTACAATGATTTTTTATTTGGAAGAGTGGCCAAACAATGTCACTTGAGACATAATTTGTTCTTAAGTTCTTCCTCCGGTCCTTTACTGAATGACACAAGGCATTGTTTTAAAGATCTCATTTGTAAAGCATTTGATGTTTTTGAGATTTAATTCATGGTGTACTTTCAACTTTATGCTTACTTAATTTGACTAAATTTTAATTTAATTGAAGTATTATATTTTTGTCCAAAAAGGTGGTCGCCTTTTTATAATTATTTGTATCTTATATGATGAACCGGACGGAGTATTGAACATTTTTTTTTTTTTTTTTTTTTGGGGTCAGGGCATTTGGTATGGACTGCTTCTGGGGTTATTCCTTCAGGCGGCAACATTATTTGTAGTGGCATGGAAGAGAAACTGGAAGACGGAGGTAATTGCTTAACCAGTTAGTTAACGCTATCTAATCATAATTTTTAAAAGTAATTACTCCATCTGTCCCAAAATTATTGTCTAATTTGATATTTTACTTTCAGTACAATTTGAATTAAAAATGAAAACCTAAACTGGACAATAATTATGGGACGGAGGGAGTAATAGATATGAAAAACTTTGATGAATATATATATATATATATATATATATATATATATATATATACAGTAAAACTAAAGTTGATAATGTCAACGGTTGTCTGGAAAATGCAGGCCAATATTGCTCAGGCGAGACTGAAACAATGGGGAGGTGAAGATTAGCTTAGTTCAAGATAGAAATGGTAAAGGAAACCCATCGAAAATTTGGATCGTAAACCTGTATAACGTTTCGAGTTTATGTTTTTTTTTCAACAAAAGTAAGGTTTCTTATTTAGGAGTAATTCATTGTTGATGATCGACTGGTTGTAATTAAAAAGTTACCTGGGGTAGTTTTGTGATAAGGATGCATTCTAAGTTGAAAACATTCTAATGAGACCATAAAGCAGAACTTATACGGTAAAAGTGAAGTTTAAGGCAACATATTATGGCCTATGCAATTCGCCAAAATATGGAACTCGATGTAGGGAATAGTAGGCAAAAAGGAATAGAAATAAAAACTTAGAATATAGTTATGTATGTAGCTAAGTTTTTATTCAAAGTTCCTTGTAAAGTTTGGGTTTCGTTTGATATAAAAGTATAATTACTTTGATCTCGATCCATTTGTCATTGCATTATTCGCCATCTTACTAATTAACTTATGTTAATCTTGAGCAACAAGACTTTTAGTTTGTTGAGGAATTTGAGTGATGACGAATTTTTTTAATTTGGACATCAGTTACGGAATTTGCGTATATATGTGTGATCTTTGAACTGTTGTCTTTTCATGAGGGTTGTTGGTTTTTTTAACATGAAAGTGTATTTTACAGCCAGTCCCCCTTCTTAATTTGATGCAGTAGTTACCTTTAGTTTAGTTATCAGAATAATTTAGTCATTTTGGTTACATTAATTTTGATTCGTATGAAAATAAATTAGTTTCTAAAGCATAAGATTATGTATGAAATTGGACTATGTTTGTATATCTTTGTTTGGGTGCGTGTGTAACAAGAAGAAGGAATAACAAATGGCGCATTCAAGACTAAGGGTCCAATTGGTTTTGTCATTTCAAAAATGTTATTTAGTTATACCTTAGGTTTTTTTTATCATTTCCAATGTTGTTAGTTTGTTGAAATCATCCGAATGGAATTTATTAAAATACTTTTTCTGTCCCTAATTTGAAAATTGAATTTTTACCCCCATTACTTTGTTACTAAGTTCAAGTATTTTGCAAGATTCAAAACATACTTCATCAAGTATTTATTTTCTAGGAGACTGTTTACAAAGCAATTCATCAGATTCTTGATCCCATATATTTTCAATCACATCTAAACTCGCCTCATTAGTTGTTTCAACGTTCATCAGATTCTTTCCTTTAATCCATTTTTATTGCTATTATTTTATAGTCAGTCCCAAATCCACGATAGTTATCACTGAACAGAAAAGCATTCACACATCTAACGGACGACGGCAGTGAATAAACTTGTTGGGGTTAAACGCCGGCAAAATAATCTCAAAGTACATCGCTTATTACATCATCAATGAAACATTTCATGAAATAAGATGATCCTCCCTCATTCAGAACCGAATGACTCTTTGCTTGCATTTGCTTCACTTTTGTTCTTACTTCACTATCTGGATCCATGGCAAGCCTAATCCCTTGCTCAATCAAATCTGCACTGACACCTTCACAATTCAAATCAAGCGTCGCCCCAAAATGCTTATAGTCCATTTTAATCTCTACAGCCATCTCCAAATCCTTCACCAACAGGAAAGCATTCAACTGCTGCTCGGCGAAAAGAGGCCAAGTTGCGACCGGCACGCCACACCAAACACTTTCAAGAACAGAATTCCATCCACAATGTGAAACAAAGCCTCCCACAGCTGGATGTGACAAAATGGCAGTTTGAGGAGCCCATCCAATTACCTTTCCCACGTCGAAATTGCGCTGTAAAAACCCTTCCGGCAATACCTCTTCAAAATTCTCATACTCCTCAGGGTAACCAAAGTTGCCTAAAGGAGAAGGCTCTCTTAATGACCATATGAACCGGTGGCCAGAACGCTCGAGTGCATCGGCGATTTCTTTCACTTGTTCGCCGCCAAATGCTCCAGCACTTCCAAAACAGAGGAAAACAACAGAGGAATGAGGTTGAAGATCCAGCCATTTCATGATACCCTGATGATAATCCTCAGCTTCTTCTGTCATTCTGCTTATGAATATCATTAACTTTCCGCCCTTTAAGTTTCAGCAAAGGGCCAATTGGATAAACAGGCGGGATGCGATCGTCATTACTCAAAGCCTCAAATGATTGGGTTTCCAACTCTTTGAACGAGTTGACAATGATCCCCTTAGCTCCCCTGAATCTCTTAGCAAGATCCAGAAACATCTTGCTGCCCTCTTCTTTCTCCAGGAACATAGATGGCACTACTTTGATCGGAACCGGATTGATATAAGTTGGAACATCAATCTCGCTTTTGTCCAAAACCTTAAAATCATTAACATCCACACTGTGATCATCTCTCAAACTCTGGAGATGTAACATTAGGCCAAGCATTGAAGCCCCAGAAGTAAAAAACACGTAATTTGGGACCCCAAATTCATTGCCCACATCAAACATGGTTGTGCAGAACATGTCCACAACCATTGCAGCAAGCTCAGAAGTCCCAGAATTGTTTATTTTAGCAAGGATTTCTCGTACATGAGGCTTATGGCTGTCAATAAACTGGAAAAATAACTGGTTACCTGATTCTGACGTTTGTGAAGTATCGGTCACTTCTGGTTTGAGATCAATAAACTTTATCCGAGGGTCCGAGGATCCTATTAAGGATCTCTTGTGGCTTTGGATATTTGTGTCGGAGGGATGATTCATCATCGGGATGGTGATGGAGAGACGATTGTTTTGGGAGATGAGGAGATATGCTACCTCAATAAATGGCGACAGATGGCCTAACCCTGAAACTGGAATGAATACCAACTCTGCCTTTCTGATTTCCGCCATTCCTGATGACAGTAAACTAAACTCTCGAATCAATTGGGCTTCTCACAGGTGTTATTTCAATGTCAAATTATAGATACAAAAAGATAGTTGAAAAAAGGGAAGTGGAATCTTGATCTGGAATTGGAACTATGGAGATGAACATGAGATTGAAGTTATGGCTAACGTGATGTTTGTCTACTTTAATAATAAATTGCAACTACCATGTGCCAATTTTGTCCATACCCTTTGAAATTTTTTTGACATTTGCAGAGAAGATAGCGTGAAAAGTAACCATTCAGTAGATCTCGACTCTTACAAGTAAAAAGAATATTCTAGTTGTATAGAACCTTGAAGTTTTGCTCTTCCCCTACAGTCTTTTTCTTGTTTTTTCTTTCCTCTGCAAAAAGATCATTGGCAATATGCATACAGCATTCACGCAAAATGCAATTTGTTGTATTGGATTTTTCTACAATAAATCATACATAACCATGTATGTATAAGGCTATAAGAATTAGCCAAGTCTCATGAATGCTCTGATAAAGCAGCCGCATGCACGAGGCCACGAGCTATTTTTGTTCAAAACAACGATTCAGTTCTCTAGCCAGTTAGGTATATTTTACTAAGATATCCATATCTAGAAACATGTTATTTTGTAGCTATTTTGCTTCTGTTAAATGAAAGAAAAAAAGAAATGACCTCATGTTCCATTATCTCACATGAATGAATGAAGACTCTTAAACTCAACATATATACCCCATGTGCAACTCCCCTCATTGCCAATTGGCTTTGAGGTGGAACCACATGTGGGCTTATATTTGGGTCTTTCAAGATGGTACCAGAGCGGGTTTTAATCTGCGGACCTGTAGAACATGTGGGGCGAGGTGGACTGACCCAAATTGGGCCTTGAAACTTTGGTCAACTCACGGAAGAAATCCGGGGTTTGACTTTGAACTTTGACTGGTCCGGCAAGCGACGGTTTATCCGAGAAACTAACCGATCGCAGGACTAAAAAAAAAAAATTTAAAAAAAACATAAAAATTACCCGTCCAAGCCCATTGGGCTTGAGAGGGACGTGTTAAATGAAAGAAAAAAAGAAATGACCTCATGTTCCATTGTCCCACATGGATGAATGAAGACTCTTGAACTCAACATATATACCCCATGTGCAACTCCTCTCATTGCCGATTGGTTTTGAGGTGGAACCACATGTGGGCTTATATTTGGGTCTTTCAAGAGCTTCCTTGATCTAATAAATTGTCTGAAGTATTCATTGTTATCTGTGAAATATTGTGTCGGATTGTTGCAAAAGACAATGTGTGATCATGGTAAAGGTTGTTCTCATTCATACACCTTATCCATCATCATTAGTGTAAATTGCATAGTAAATGCCTAGAAACCAAGACTACAACACTGATTCTAATGATTTATGTTATTGCAAAAAAGCAGAAATTTGAAGTATATTTTAGTTGTGTTTGTGCTTTTCCTTTCTCAGAGTTAGAATTGAAGATTGGTTCGAAGAAGAATTAAAATAAATCCAATCTTAGCAATAGCAAAATTTCTCGAGATATTCAAGAACTGTGCATACTGCTACAATTTGCATCTGGGCTTGAACTAGCTTCATGAAGGAACTCCACCATTGAGGTCACTTGTCTACTACCTATCCTGGCTAAAAAAGATAATAATACTAATCACAGAACTGAATCTCATAAATAGATTTAGCAGCAGTGAATGAAACTTGTTTGGTAAAACGCCGGCAAAATAATCTCATGACACACTGCTTATTACATCATCAATGAAACATCTCATGAAAGAATAAGATGATCCTCCCTCATTGAGGGCTAAATGACTCTTTTCTTGCATTTGCTCAACCTTTTTTCTTATTTCACTATCTGGTTCCATAACAAGACTAATCCCTTTCTCAATCAAATCTGCACTAACGTCTCCAGTATTCAACTCAAGTGTCGCCCGAATATGCTTCCTATAGTCCATCTTAATCTCCACAGCCATCTCCAAATCCTTGATTAATAAGAAAGCGTTCACGTGCTGCTCGGAGTAAAGCGGCCAAGTCGTGATCGGCACCCCACACCAAACGCTTTCAAGTGTAGAGTTCCATCCACAATGTGAAACAAAGCCTCCCACTGCCGGATGTGACAAAATGGACGCTTGGGGCGCCTATCCAATAATCTTTCCCACATCCGAATTGCATTGCAAGAACCCTTCTGGCAATACTTCTTCAAGATTCTCGTAGTCCTCAGGGTATGCAAACTCACCTAAATGAGGAGTCTTTCTCAATGACCATAAGAACCGGTAACCGGAATGCTCCAGTGCGTAGGCAATTTCTTAACTTGTTAACCATCAAATGCTCCAGCGCTTCCGAAACAGAGGAAACAAAAAGATGCATCAGGTTGAAGATCCAACCATTTGAAAATACTCTGATCATCATCTTCTTGCCGCTTCTTCTGGCTATCATTACTACTACATTTCTCTCCTTTAAGATTCAACAAAGGTCCAATGGCATAAACAGGAGGAATATTACTGTCCTTACTCAATGCCTCAATGGCTTGGGTCTCCAACTCTTTGAATGAGTTGACTATTATTCCCTTAGCCTCCCTGAACCGCTTAGCCTGATCCAGAAGCACCTTGCTAACTCCTTTGTCCAAAAGTACAGATGGCAAGACTTTGGTCGGAACCGGATTGAAATAAGCCGGAACGTCAATCTCGGTACTGTCATCAGAAACCTTAATATCAGTAACATCCAGATTATGATCATCTCTCAAACTTTGAAGATGCGACATTAGGCCAAGCGCGGAAGCTCCACAAGTTAAAAACAAGTAATGTGGGACTCCAAATTCTTTGGCCACATCAAACATGGATGCACAGAACAAGTCAACAACTTTTCCAGCAAGCTTAGAAGTCTCTGACTTGATCATATCAACAAGGATGTCTCGGACATGAGACTTATGACTGTCAACATATTGGAAAAGAAATTGGTTACCCCCTATTTCTGACGTATTATTACAAGGGTCGGTGACTTTTTCTGGTTTGAGATCAATGTACTTGATCCGAGGATTCTCTAAAGGATTTCTTGTAGCTTAAGATGTTTGTGTCGGAGGGTTGGATCATAATCAGGATTGTGATGGAGAGAAGATTGTTTTGAGTGATGAGGAGATTTGCTAGCTCAACACACGGTGACAAATGGCCTACCCCTGCGGATGGAATGAATACCAGCTCTGCTTTTCTGGGTTCTCCCATTCTTGATGACACTTATTACTGAGTGACCCGATCTGGGTTCTCAAATTGTGTATATCTAAAAGGACAATGGGATCTTGATCTGGAATTGGAAGTTTGGAACTAGGAAGATGAAGATGATGGATTACATGAGTCTTTGTCAACTTTAATAATGAATCGCATTATTGCAGTACCTTGTAATACAGCTTTTTGGGCATATTTGCATTACCACTTTCATATCTTTGATTGATAGACAATCCCATCCTTGATTGATGACTTGATATGCAGTACAAATCAATCACAATCACTCAGGTTTCCAGAACCAGTTTACTCTGTTGTACTAAAGATTCACATGTTAATTTGTAGCAATTATGACATTATAGTATCTAACAAGTTGTCTGAAGTCTAAACCGTTTATGAGTGGAATGTTATCTTGGCATTTATGAAAATATGATAAGATCATGGACAAAGTCAAAAGCTTCTTCTTTACAAATTCATGTCGCAGGCGAATGTATTTCCCATGGACCTCATCTGCTTATTGTGCAATTTCCTTAGAAGATGCTAAAAAAGCACGGAACACTGATTTCAATGATCTTGTTATTTCACAAAACAAGCATAAATTTCGGGTGTTATTTCGGTTTAACAAAGTTGAGATTGAAGATTTGTTGTAGAAGAAATCAGATCAAATCTTATAGAAAAAATTAATTATTAGCAGCTTGAGCCCCGATAGGAGAATTACATCTGAGCTTCAGAAGTAGGTATAATACTGCATCAGTTTGCATCAGGGAAGGATCAAGCTTCTTGAAGGAAGTGACTGATTTGGAGCCTTTGCTACATGACTCATCATTGAAGTCTTTACCCATCTGTTATGTTCTGTACTTTCTATCTATATCCAGGCTAATCATTGGACTGAAACTCATTCGTAGATTCAACAGCAGTGATTTCAACTTGTTTGGTAAAACGTTGGAAAAATCATCTCATATGACATTGCTCATTACATCATCAATAAAAGATCTCATGGAAGAATAAGATGATCCTCCCTCTTTCGGGACAGAATGACTCTTTTCCTGCATTTCCTTCACCTTCTTTCTCACTTCACTATCAGGGTCCATAACAACCCTAATCCCTTTCTCAATCACATCTGCGCTAACATCTTCGCAATTCAAGTTAAGCGTTTGCCAAGTATGTTTCCTATAATCCATTTTAATCTCCACAGCCATCTCCAACTCCTTCACCAACAGAAATGCATTCACCTGCTGCTCAGCATAAAGCGGCCAAGTCGCAACCGGCACCCCACACCAAACACTTTCAAGTGTAGAATTCCATCCACAATGCGAAACAAAGCCTCCCACTGCAGGATGTGCAAGAATGGCAGCTTGTGGTGCCCATCCAATTACCTTTCCAACATCCGAATTGCGCTGCAAAAATCCTTCTGGCAATACTTCTTCAAGATTCTCATAATCCTCAGGGTAACCAAAGTTGTTTGAAGGAGTCGGTTTTCTCAATGACCAAAAGAAACGGTAACCAGAACGCTCGAGAGCATATGCGATTTCGTTCACTTGTTCACCATCAAAGGCTCCTCCACTTCCAAAACAGAGAAACACAACGGAGGATTCAGGTTGAACATCCAGCCATTTCATAATACTCTCATCTTCTTCTTGCTGCTTATTCACTTTCCCTCCTTTAAGATTCAACAAAGGTCCAATTGCATAAACAGGAGGAATATTACTGTCATTACTCAAAGCCTCGATGGCATGTGTTTCCATCTCTTTGAATGTGTTGATTATGATCCCCTTAGCCTCCCTGTATCTCTTCACCTGATCCAGAAACATTTTGCTGCGTCCTTCTTTGTCCAAGAAAATTGATGGCAAAACTTTGGTCGGAACAGGATTGATATAAGTCGGGACATCAAGCGTAGTGCTTTCGTCCGAAACCTTAAAATCAGTCACATCTACATTGTGATCATCCCTCAAGCTTTGCATATGGAACGAAAGACCAAGCATTGAGGCCCCAGATGGGAAAAACACATAAGACGGAATCCCAAATTCATTAGCCACATCAAACATAATTGTGCAGAACATATCCATAACCATGCCACCAAGCTTAAAAATCCCCGAATTGATCATCCCAGAAAGGACTTCCCGGGCATGAGGCTTGTGGCTATCGACAAACTCGGAAAAAGGTTGGTTGGGTTCGCTCTGTTCTGGTTTGAGATCAATATACTTGATCCGAGGATCCGAAGATTCTCTTAAGGATTTCTTGTAGCTGAGGATGTTTGTGTCGGAGGGTCGGGTCATGATCAGAATTGTGATGGAGAT
This sequence comes from Oldenlandia corymbosa var. corymbosa, assembly GCA_949775105.1. Classification (NCBI taxonomy): domain Eukaryota; kingdom Viridiplantae; phylum Streptophyta; class Magnoliopsida; order Gentianales; family Rubiaceae; genus Oldenlandia; species Oldenlandia corymbosa. The sequence continues at coordinate 18,823,002 of OX459118.1, read as the reverse complement.
ATGATTGGTTTGAGTGATGAGGAGCTTTGCAATCTCAACTACTGGCACCAAATGGCCTACCCCTGCAGCTGGAATGAATACCAGCTCTGCTTTCCTCGGTTCCGCCATTAATGCTTGGTGACCTCTACTGATGGGAGATACAGAAAGATCTGGAAAGAAAACCCAGATCGATTCGGGTTCTCAAATGATTTCTACGTTGAACACAGAAGAATAGAGTCATAGACAATAGAAGGAAATAAAAACAAAAAGGAAAAATGAATCTTGACGTTTTGGAAAAAGTAGATGAACATTAAATTTTGAAGTCATTGCTTACGTGGTTTGTCTGTCTAATAATACAGGTAACAAGTATTACAGCACGTATGGTTTTCTTCTAGAAAGAGATCATTAGCAATGTGCTTCTTGCTTTGGACTTTTGGAGCATTTACGCATAATGCAAAATTTATTTTCACTTTGCCTTTTTAAAAAATTTTGGCTTATCCTAATGGCTTTCCAGCAGCTGCTTGATGGTCTTTTTATTGACTAAATGCACACTGTTTCAAAACTGTAAAGACACTATGTGCACATGATATAACTCGAACCTGTGAGTTACTCTTTATTTATTAGAACAACCCATGATTCACGATAACCCATTTATATATGTAACTTATTGCAATGTGAGCAACTTAAAAATAGCACAATATGCCTTCCACATTTGCAAACCCGTGAGTACTATTTGCCATAACAGTTCAAAGATTCTTAATGAAATCTTAAACGAGCAAAGGTAGGAAGGAACTCAACTCAAGCCAAAATACTTGATACTATAAAATACCAAAGACTCAACAATAAGAAGCTGCAGTGTCTCTGAGAACCACAACACCGAATAACAGGCAACTTTCCTCGCTGTAAATTCCGTTTGTGGTGATCCAGGTTACAAAAAGTTTTACAAAGCGAGTATGAGATCATGAGGATAATACAAATTCCATTTTTTCCTAGCTTTTAACAAATGGAGGCAGTCAAAGAAGATGATCATAGTAAGTCTAACATAGCAATCCAGACAATACTCACACACAAGTTTAAACCCAAAAAGACTGTTCTGATATGTTCAAAACACTGATAAATCTTGATACACTGCACGAAGATATTATATATATATATATATATATATATATATATATAGAGAGAGAGAGAGAGAGAGAGAGAGAGAGAGAAAGAGAGAGAAGAGACCAAATCAAGATAAAAACAGATCCATTTACTCGGTTTCTAGTTATTTCTCATCAAGCACTTAAATTCAATTGAGTAAAATGTTAACAGCAATTTCCGATTCTTGTTACAACCAGCAGAGGCACAAGCCTAACAACATTTCCTTTTCTTGCATTCAGGACAAGCAGATCAAATTGTTGACGAGCATCAACAAGAGGTGAAGTAGAGACATACAGCTCTATGCTGATGATGAGCCAGAAGCCCCTAATTTCTTTCACACGCGGGTTGTCCCCTAACTTCTTGGTTGACACTTCTTTAAATGTTGGCCTTTGTTTGATACACTGGCAAGCAAACTAGTTTACCAGATCTTATCCAACACAAGAGCTGCAGCACTATAGACAAGTGTGCTGCCAGCAAAAGTGATACCACCGTGTCCAAACTCTGGCGCTGGCAACCATTTCAGATACTAGGACAGTATCAATAGGGAGACCACACACAAGAGGCTTCACAAGAGTTATCATATCTGGGTATACATCATAACCTTCATGTGCCCAGAGATAAACAGTCCTACCTTAGCCACATGGAACCTAAAAGACACAAAATTACTACGTATGTATTACCATAATGCGTCAGGGGCTTGATTCATCATATTAATAGCATAGGCATTACTAACCCACCATAGAAGAAGATCAATGTACTCACGGATTGGGGAGTTCCACTAAATTTTAAACAAAAAGTTCTATTCTTAAAGCTCTTCCATCCTGTCAAACAACTAACTTTCTATGGCATACTGATCGACATACAGGCGATGACCAGAAAGGCTAAGTTCACATAATTTTTTATATGCAGATTCCCGAATGCACCCATCTGAATAGCAGTAATTAGTAAAGCCTAAGTTGAGTCACAAGGAAAACAGCACAAGTAACAGATAAACGAAGAGCAACCTTTGCATTAATAGAACAGTACATCTAACTTAGCCTCAATTTCCAAATGTTCGCTTTACCTCATGTCACAGGATGCAATGCTTCTCAGAATTCCTTTGTGGGACCATAAATACCACCTGGTACACTCCAGAAACATGGCCAACAATCCTACCACTGTAAACAAGATCCACTGCTGCTTGACTATCACCAGAATGGTAATCTGTAATGTTCCTTGCATGTCAAAGTAAGAGCTCCCAGGGTTCTACAGTGGAAGCAGTTGCTGAAGGCAAAGAACGCCAGTGCCAGTGGCAGCTCCTTTTTAACCAGGATGCGAAGAACTCTGGAAATCCCGAGCAAATTTGATAGCAGCTTCATTCGCTTCTGTTGCAGAATTAGTAAAGAAAACATGATCAGCAAAAGAGCGAGAAACTAAACAGCTTTGCAAACTCTAACTGGAGGAAAAAGAGGATAAAAGATACAGAGTACAAAATCTATACAGCATTTCTATGCATTGCGCATGACTTAAAAGTCAAGAGTAAGCTCCTGGTACACCAAATTGGTGCAAAATTTGAACTCAGATAACCACTGTAACAACCACTTTTGTTTCCACCCAACAAAATGTTTTCTTTTAAACGGAATGGAAATTTTCAACGCACATTAAGGAAAAATCCCAAATTATCGTAACTTGTAGTGAAACACTACAAACAAACCAGATAATTGATCCAAAATTCCCTACAATGTCAAATAAAATCCCATTCCCTATTAGTTCCACCAAAGTCAAAACTCAGACTTACCTTCACCAGAATTCCAACTACGACATTTTCAAAACTGTGTATTAATAGAACATAAAAACCTTTGTACCTAAAGAATAGAGTAGTACATGGTGGTGGCATGGGCATCAGCTTGCTCGACAACCGCCCGCTACTCATCAGGACATCAAGTCCAAATAATCCTCACCCAGAACATCATACTCCCCCTCCGTCCCCAGATTATTGTCCAGTTTGGATTTTCAATGTTAATTCAAATGATACTAAAACTGAAAACCCAAACTCGACCTATAATTCACAACCTTTGCCACGGGACAGCAAAATGGAGACCCATTAATCCTTCATCGATAATCTCCTTCGTTTTTCGCCCAACAAAATTTACCTTCTGGATTACCTTTGATGATGCCGAATCCGGCGAGGTATAGACCAAAGAGCAGAATGAGTCAATGACTGACTAATTGACCTTCGATGAAATTTGGGTAATTACTCACTAACCCAAATTTTTCATTATTTTACAGCGGTCAAACTTTATTTCACTCATTAACCTTTCTTTCTTTTGAAATTTTCGAGAAGTGATTATTATTATGGCTATACTAACTTTATGGAAGGAAAGGGTAAACATTGATAGTATATTTTCCTTGGAACGGTTTGGTAGTGTAAAAGTTGGTACAACAGGGGAAAGAAAATTTCTTGAATATTCTAACCTGCACTTTTAAGGATTACTTAAAGTTCCCCCATTCATTAGTTTGTTTGTGCTCTATGGATGCGTCTAATAGTCATTTGACAGATAGAAACAATAATAGTTAACTCAGTCAGTTAATAATCGTTTTCGTCCCAAAATTATTATTCAATTTAAATTTTCAGTTTTATCATAATTTTTTTTTACGAAATATCTTAATCACGCATGTTATTTTTTTTGTCTCGAAATGATTTTGAGAAAGAAAAAGTCTAATTTTTCCACTATCAACTAAAAAAATGTTCAAGAGGGATTAACCCAAAAAAAATCCATATTTAAATGAATTAGAAATTTGTGAAATATGATATGTGCAATCCTTCACAAATCATTCTTCAAGTTTACCAAGTTTATTTTAAATACACAAATTTGTTCCCTTTTTCTCTCTGTTTCGATGATGTGTGGTGATTTTGATGGCTCATTAAAAGTTATCAAATGAATAAAACGAAGTAATACTCCAAATCTCATCGCACAATCGTAAATTTCCTCTACGCTTGTTTTTTTGGTGGAAATAATCTCATCGATTTAAGTTACTTGTTCAAACGAATTATCGATTAATAATGACTACTACTATTATTATGAATAATGAATTTTTGATAAACCACAAACAAAGTGATGTTCCACATCAAAAAAAAAAAAAAAAAAAAGAGAAAAGAAAAAACTAAGTGATGATCTTTTTGAGTCGTAATAGCACTAAGAAAAGCGTGATTACACGTTTAAAAGTGCAGTTCGGTTCCCGCCAACGTCGTGGTTGTGATGTGAAGACGACGACATCAATTCCCAACCTCCAGAAAAACGATGTCGTCATGTGAAATCACCAGCTTTTCCGGGAAAATCATTAACGCTCACATCACTTTACTACGTGACACGTGGTATAGAGAGCATCATATGGCGCCACGTACCATCTTTCCTCGCCCTTCTGTAACAGCCCCATTCCCTTCAGTACACTCTCATCATCATCATCATCATCATCATCATCATCAATAATAGCTCAAAACTTAGGATTCCTCCGAAGAAGGAAGCAGAAAAAAAGGCAACAAAGCAAATATGAAGAATGGGTTGAATTGAAAAAACCATTTTTGTTATTTTGTGAAAATTAAATCAATCTCCACTGTTAGAAGAAGAACAGGGGAGTCTAGGGGCTAATTCAGCAGTATCAGAATCATCGTCATTCGTCATCATCATTTAATATAGAGATGCAAGTACCAGTGGGATTTCTGGCCAAGCTATGGAGCTTTGTGTCCTTTTTGCCTTTCTTTTTCTTGCTCTTCATCCTTGGTTCTCTCAAAGGTTTCCCCCCTTTTATTTTGTTTTATTTTTTCTCTATTTCTTCTGTTCAGTTTTGTTTTTGGAGGGTTTTAATCTTAACTTTGTACCATTTTGATTGAAATCCAACTAGGCCAGCTAGATAATAGTAAGTCAATCTCTCTAATCAATCAGTTCAAGGTAGGTCGATTATCATTAAACCAGTCATTTGAAAAAAAATGGAGACTCTTTTTCCCCTGTTCTGGTCAATTTAGGTTTCTCTGTAACATGAGCATGACCTTCTTATGTATGGATGTATATATGTAAGTATGTCGTTGTGAGTGTATTCTTTAAATTCCCTGGAAAAGAAAATGTTTCTCCTCTTCCAATTGTGATTCTTTTTCTTTGACCAATGCGTTTGAGCTGTTTTACTCTGGCTGTGTTTGGTTCAATCTGAATGTAGGTGACTTTAATTTGATATCTCGATTTTGTTAATCTAAACTGTTTTTTTTTTATTATTTTATTTTCTTTCTGAACAGGAATCTTGTTTGGTATAATCGTGCTATTCATCATTGTTGTTGGGAACACATCGGTGGTGATTGGACTATGGCCGGCTCATTTTATCTGGACTTATTATTGTGTGGCGAAGTACGTTTGCGTCCCAATTGTTGTTTTCGTTCTCTTTTCTAGTTTCCTACTATCCTAATTTGGTGAGTGATGAGTTGAGTAGTGCTCAGATATCATATATGTTCCTACTCAGGAGCAAAAGGCTGGGATGGATTTTGAAGATTTTGGTGATCATATCACTTCCTGTGCCTCTGATTATATGGCCATTTGTGACGATCATTGGAAGCGTGCTAGGTGGGATAGGATACGGGTACTTTGCTCCCCTGATTGCAACTTTCGAGGCCGTTGGAGAGAATGTCAAAGAGAAGTTATACCACTGTTTTGCTGTGAGTCTATGATACCCTTTTTGGATTGTGCTTGCTCAACTATGTTGGTTGTGATACAGTTTGTTCCGTGTGACTACAATCCTAGAACCAACATAAATGATTGACGTTCCACGAATTATGTTATTTGTAGTAGTTGTAGAGGTATCCTCTTGTGTCTTCTCATTTAATTGTTAAGATTCAGTAATGTTTACTAAAGGTCTGTGCTATTTGAAGGCATGGACTGCATAGCATCTGTTATTTCTAGGTGAACACAGTTTAACTTAGTAGATAGAGAACTGGAAAGGACTTAGCTTTTGCTGAAACGACAGATTTTCCATTCCCGTGGTTTTCCCTTCTATCCTGCCAAAAAATAAGGCTTAATTTTTGCAGAAGATACTCTCTTGCATGTATTATTAGTGTTCGCCGTATTTTTTAACTGAATGTTTAGTGTCTATGGAGCTAATTTGCAGCATAAAATTTTCCTTGAGTCGTATGAGTAGTAGTCTTAAAGACAGTATTTTGATGGTCATAAATGACATGATTACTAGGATGGTACTGTCTCCACAATCAAAGGAAGTTGCACCGCAGTGAGAGACTTTACTGATTTCTGCTTTCACTCATACTTCTCCTACATGGATGAACTTTCTCAGGAAGTACCAGAAGATGAGAAACCGATGGAAATAAAGTAAGATATTCATTGATAAAATTAATCAACTTCTGAAATTGGTAAAAGTTTGAGGAAGTTGCTTGTAAGTAATCCTTTTTCCTGTAATGTACAGGCTGTCAAGACTTCCAGGCTCCCTTTTGGTCTCCATGCTTGCTATTCCAGTTGATGTGCCTGTAATTACCGGCATCGCTATTTGGAAAAGCCCTTTCATGTTGTTGAAGGGATGGAAAAGGCTGTTTGAAGACTTGATTGGACGGGAAGGCCCATTTCTTGAGACTGTATGCGTACCATTTGCTGGGCTTGCTATTCTGCTTTGGCCATTAGCAGTCACAGGATCTGTTGTGGCTGCTTTTCTCTCCAGCTTCTTTCTTGCTCTTTATGGTGGACTTGTTGTACTTCAGGTGCAATTTTTTTATTTTTCTGGAATCACTGCGTTAAAATTAGCTTTTGAGCAAATTCTGACTGGTAGTTGGCTTCCATGATCATGTCCCCCGTTCCCGGGTTGTTTGATCTCGTTTCATGTATATGTCACTGCAGGAAAATTCTTTCAAGATGGGACTTGCATATATAGTTGCTGTTATAGCACTATTTGATGAATATACAAATGATCTACTTTATTTGAGGGAAGGATCATGCTTTCCAAGGTAAAAGCTACGATTTCAACTTCACTCCATACACGACAGGGAGCTGCAGCTCGGATCTAAGATATAGGCTTTTTCTAATATGATTTTTGTTATAGATATCATAAGATGTAGAGTCGCAACATAAATTGTTTAAATGCTGATAAAACAAAAATCTTATGACAGCCAGGCCTCGTTATCGTCGAAACATGAGTAGTAATCCGAATGAGGAAAGGAGGTCGCCAGATAGAATGAATGAGAGAGAAGGCTCAAAACATACCAAACTGGTTTCTGAAGGTTCAAGAACTTTAAAAGAGGCTATTCATCGCTACACGCCTATGCAGGTTTATTACGGCTGTAAGTGGTTTTATACCGATTTTTCTTTGTTGAATGTTGAAATTGACATTGGCCCTGTTGCAGGTGTGGGATTGGCTCTTTAAATCTTGCGAAGTAAATGGTAGACAGCTTCTCCAAGAAGGTTTGATAGATGTAAAAGACATCGAGGCATGCATAGTCAAAGGGAAATGTAAGAAGTTGGGCATCAAGCTTCCTGCATGGTCTATATTGCAGTGCCTTCTTGCATCAGCACATTCAAACTCCTCTGGCTTATTGATCGGTACGTTATTTGTTGAGTGACCATTGAGTTTTGCTAAGCTGTTTGCTTTAATTATTGTGAAGGAAGAAAAGCTAATCTCTTTTTTCCTTGCTGAATTTAGCTGATGGAGTGGAGTTAACAAAGACTAACTGGCCAAGGGACAAACTGTTTGAATGGTTTGTTGGGCCTCTTTTTGTGATGAAGGAGCAGATAAAGGGATTAAAATTGCAGGAAGATGAGGAAATCTGCCTGAAAAAGCTAGTCATGGGCTTCAAGAATGAAAGGCCGGAAGAATGGGACGAAACAGGATTTCCATCCGGTGACCACATCAGGAGAGCACAGTTGCAAGCTGTCATTAGGAGGTTAGTAGTAAAATAAGAAATTTTCAATCAGATTTGCACTTTTGCTTAAATTGTTTGTCTGCATGTAGTTAATGCCTGTCCTGCTCTCCCTGACTGTTGCGCATTGGAGTAGGTAGGGTCTGTGAATAGGAATATTGTTTGCAAGGGCTTTGAATTGAAAATTGGAAGTCAGCTTCCTCAAGTAGTGGTGAACATGTGGTGTGAAAGAGACATATGGAAATCGCATTTGATGTGCATAAGTATTTAGTCAGGAGGACCAATACTAGGATTGTATGTCCTCTTATCAATTTAGCGACTATTCTTTGCTGACTTTCCTTGGAAGGGATTTTGGATTTTTTAGTTGAACAAAAGTTAAATTGTTGAAATTGGGTGGAAAAGTGGGGAGGGTTGCTACTGAGAGTTCCTTAGAACGGGCCTGCCTTCTTGTCTTTATGTCATTGTCCAATGTGTTTCCCTTCAATTAGAATCCTATCTTGTTGTTTTTATGTCATTGTTCATCAATGATCTTAGACCAATGTTTTAGTTCTATCCGTTCATATACATTGTTGAACGGCTTCAATTGCTTGTTTTGATTATTCCATCTACAAGTTCACCCCGTGTGTGTGTGTTAAAGAGTTGAAACTTTTCCTCTCGGACTTAAAATTATCTATGATCTTGGCCAGGTTGGAAGGAATTGTAGGTTCTTTATCCCGGTACCCAACATTCAGGAGGCGATTTAAAAACTTGGTTAAGGTGTTGTATATAGAGGCTTTGCAGACCGGACTTTTGGTAGAGCATGTTGTAGAGAAGTCATCAAACTCAAGACAAAGTAAGAAGTCGGTTGGCGGAATGGGTGTTAAAAGGGCAGAGAAAAACCAGCAGTACCTGCCACGTGACAACTTGAACAACGTGTGATGGTGATTCATGTTTTGCTCTCTGCACTCTTATGGCATAGTGTCTTAATCCTCACGACTAGTTGTTTGATCAGATGGAAATTTTAGGTGTGTATGTAGCAGAACGTTGGGGTGGAGTTATCGCTGTAAAAAATGCTGCGGTGTATATGTATGTAGTCTTGTCATTTAGATATCATATAAGATGAGCAAGAATAATTTGGAGTGTCCAGGGGGTAGTAATTCAGAAACACAATCGAGATGGGATCGGATTATATAAAATGACACTGTTTACAGTGATGTGTATGAACATATTATGATTCATCTAAAGGTATTACAGCAAATTTTGACTCGCGGAGGTGTAAAAATTCTCAACTATTCAATCCGGTTAGCATCTGGCTGGCAAACTAAGATCTGTTACAAGAAGAAAAGGATGCATCCGCAGAAGACACGTCTGATTTCATCTCTACTGATTTCCGGTTGCGGAGAAGCATTATGAACAGCCACCGTACACGGCAGAACAGCTCTCCAACTTTGCGCTGCAAACTTCAGAGCAGATTAAAGCAGCCGGAGCCGCAACAGACTCGCAAGTCTGCAAACAAGAGAAGTAGTTTTCCATGCATCTGTCGCAACAACAATAGAGTGGTTCGGGTGTAGCCAATACTAGTGATCCATGAAAGAGCACGAGCAAAGTAAATATCGCCGCCATGACGGAATTCTTCAACCACCCAACCTGATCAGCCATTTACAGGGAGCATGAAACAGTTTTGCTTTGTAGTGTCTTTTTTGGTCCAAGCCTTTGGAGTTTCGGGTTATGTAGGCTGTTTAGGAACATGGTTGAGCCTCTAATCTGAATTAAACAATAATTAAAATACAGTAGAATTAACAACTGTAACAACAATAAAGATGACAGCTACCCTTGTTGATTAAGTCGCTAGCTCGTGGATTATTTAATAAAATTGTTGTCAACACTAATTGCGAGCGAATCAAATCCAAGTCAAACTTGGATTGCAAAGCTAGATCAGTCGCTAAACAAATTCATTTGGATCACATATGGCTTTAAGTCTAACCTAATTATTCATCTATTACAAGTAAAAAAGTATTTGCTGAAGATATGGTAATCTTCGCGTATTGGTGTGGCAAATAATAAGTAGCTAGCTAGCCGGACTGATCTTGTTTTCACATGAACAAAGTCATTTTCAATTTTTTTTTTTTTTCAATGACACATGGTAAGTAACCAATTGTATGATATTGCACGTAGTTGCATATCTTTGCCAAAGACCTTGAGTAATTTATTTGGTACTTAGTTCGTTTAATCGATGATACATAATTTCGTCAAATTCACATACTTCTGGTTAAAAGTGAGAAATTGTGATGACTTTCTATAATGTAAACATTGAAACACAAATTTGAGACGTGGTTGCTCGTATTCTCCACACAAATGTGATCCCTCTTACTGATGAACAAATATGTTTGGAAACATGGCTTTTCTATCGTGGAATTAGACCATTAGTCTCAACTTGTCTAAGTCGAAAGAGTATGAAATAATTAGAGCAAAACATTTCCTCCTTTTATTCCTGTAAATAAGTTTCATTCTCTGACTGTTTTATGGATTGTTATCTCAGTTATAATATAAAGCACTTAGGTACACATTGCAATGTGTACCTAGTGTGCAACTCACGTGCCTAAATACCAAGAAAATTCACCTAATTACAAGAATGTCATTCGAGTAAAATACACGCACTCATTTAATCCCACATTCCGCGCGACGTTTGGAATTTTAATACCACCGTTTCCTTCTAATTTCCGGCCATTATCATTATCCAACTTCCTATCTCATCAATTCCAATCCGCATCAAACTAGAAGGATTTTCAAAACCAAAAAATCATCCTTGCTGCGAGAATCCTCACACCGGAACGCCAGAATCGCCATCATCAAACCTTAGTTTTCGTTATCACGCCGGCAGCGATATCAAATTCATTTTATTCATCAAGAATCTGAATTTTTTAATCTAGTAACTTATACAACATGAGGATTCGGGTAATAAATCATCTTATTCACTCTTTTTTTTTTTTTTTCTGGTTTTGTACTTTTTGGGTTTGTTCACGAAACGGGTTTGTTCATTAATTTTCACATATTGTGTAGAAGGATATAATTATCAATCCTCATATGGAGAAAGCTCTGCAAAATCCCAGATGGGAACTAGGTAATCACTTCAATTCTTGTTTTCTGGTGGTGGGTTTGCAGATCTAAGGTTTGACATTCATTATTGTATGATTGTTCATCGAATATGATGTTGTTGTTCAACAACTATTCGTCATTGTTACATGGATATTGAGTTTTTTTACAAAGAAAATTATTTTTTCATACATATTCATGTGTTTTGTGCTGTTATTCATTTAATTAAAAATCGTTATTCATTTGTTTCTAAAAAAGTTTACAATTTTGATGAATGAACAATGATAATATGTGGTTATTCATCAACTATGATATTGTTGTTCATCTAATATTAATTCTTATCGAATTGTTGATGTCATTTCTGTCCATTGTTCATCATTGGTGTAATGATTATTTATTACTGCATCAGTATTGCATATGTGAAAGCTGCACATCCATATGCTTGTTCATCAATTTTTGTTTTGTTGTCAATCAGATAGAGCTCGTTATTTATGGTTATTACTCAAATGAATTGTTGTTATTCATTAAGTGATAATGTGTTACCCATTAGTTTACTAAAATTATAATTTCTTGACATAATGCAGCAGTAGGATATGGGGAAGCAACTGGACGTTGCAGCAAGTAGAGTTAGTGGATATCAAAAAATACCATCACATATTAGTGTTGAAGTGGAGATAGAGTCACCTGTAAGAAAAAAAAAAGAGGAATACATGACACAAGCATTAGAAAAAGGTAATATTACCATTTTCGAAATGATTATTCATCTTCAATAGTACTGTTATTGATGATTAACATAGTTTTTGATTGAATGTGAAATCTCACTTATTGTAATGTTCTTTTTGTTTGATCAGCGAAAAAGAAATGCTCATCAAGATGAACTCGATCAGCCGGGAATCAAATATTTGGCAGAGTTGCTGAAATCAAACAATCAACATATAGGTGTTGAGTATCGGCGCATCATTGAAGACCGTATATGTTAAAAATAATGACTGGTGTTATTAATACTGTAAAATAGTGTTATTCATCTTGTAAATATATGTCATTTATCGTTTGAACATGTGTTATTATTCCATAGACATATGTATTCATCATGCAAATATATATCTATTCTTCATTTTAGTATTGTTATTCATCTTGGATGTGATCATTATTCATCAACATTTGCTTCGTTATTCATCATTGTAGATATTTATATTCATTTCAAATTTTTAAATTTATTTATCCATAACTTTATCGCTATAAAAATACCATTATTCATCCACAATATTATCATTATTCATCGAACAAATATATTATCATTATTCATCCACAATATTTATCCTTATTCATCGAACAAAATACTATTATTCATCCACAATATTAGCATACTATTATTTATCTGAACAAACATCGTTATATATAAAAATCTTCAATATTTGACGCTTAATTCTCTAAATTCCGTTGATAATCAGTTCAAATTTGTTGCTCCAATTGATTCTTCGGATTCATAAGTCTCAATGATGAATCATATTCAATTTTACCCAAATTAAATCCATAGCTATAAAAAAAAATTCTCATAAAATAAAATAATATGAAAGATAATAGGATAAGCAAAAAAGAAAACGGTTTAAAATTAAATGCGTGAGAAAAAAATAGGATGAAATTTGGAGGATTTAATGCACGTATAACTGAAAATTAGGAAAAAAATAAACCAAGTTGTGTAGAAAGAGAGTGTATTACACATGTCCATGAGGTACATCTTGCAAAGTATACCTAGGTGCTTGTTATTATTTGACTAAATTATTGTTCCCCGGCCTTAATTACAAGGCACAAAATTTGAAGTAAATTAGTATTAATTCGTGACTTATACTATAATTAGAATCGGAGTGGAACTATAAAAGCCTTTTCAGATTTTCCCATGAGCACTCACAAATTTATGCTGATAACATGGTCGCCAGTTGTCTTCATTCTCAAGGTTAACACATTTTTTTTCCCTTAATATAGTGAGATGAATGCTTGTTATTTTATACGGCGATATTATTTGATACCAATCAATATCATATAGGAGACTTAACTATGAAATTGAAACGGATTTAAAATCTACATTAAGAATTATTTTGTCTACAAATTCTATGTCCTTGGACTAATATGGTCGCGATGAGTGGTTTCAATTTATATCTCCATCCTCACTTGTTCTGATTAAGTAGAGACATTGCCATTGATGCATTGGACAAGCAGAACACACATTGAGGAATTGGAAGAGAAGGGATGTCTTGTTTTGTACGATGTGGATGTGTATACCATGAATAAGCATCCTGATCTCAAGGATATCAAGTTTGATGTTATAGTTTTCAACTTCCCACACGCAGGCCATTACTCTTGGTTATGTGAAAGAGACGCGATCCTTATTGAGTAAGTGTGACATCCCTTCATCCCAAATATTACCTCTGTCCTAAATTATTGTCCAATTTGAATTTTCATTTTTAATTCACATTGTATTAAAATAAGAATCCAAACAGGAAAATAATTTTGGAAAAGAGAGAGTAAGAATTTTGTTGATTGAGTTAAAATAATACAAGAAAAATGACCCTATTAATTCTATGACAAACATTGAAATTTTTTGTTCATGATGACCTGTTTAATTTACATTATTTTGGGCGAGGTTTCAACAAGTTAATGGGATGGAGAAAAAAATTGCAGAAAGCACAAAAATTTGGTGAGTGCATACTTCAAAACTGCAAAACAATTGCTGCAAGGAGGAGGAGAAATTCATGTCACAACAAGGGATGACGAGCCTTACAACACATGGGAGGTTGAGAAGCTTGCAATAAACGAGGGTTTTAAGCCTGAAAGAGAAGGTTGAGTTCATACAAGGAAAATATCCAGGGTACCATAACAAGAGAGGAGGCAATATCCAAAGCAACAAGAAGTTCCCCCTTAATTATCAATGTTACACTTACAAGTTCATTTTGAAGAAGAGTGACATTCTGGAAATCAGCCATCAACATGGTAGCAATGATAGCGAAGATAGTGACAGTGGCAGTGGCGATGTGTGCAAAGCTGGTGACAATGGCAGTTGCAGTGTTGGGGATGCTAGTGACTATGGCAGTGGCGAAGTTGGCGAAGCTAGTAACAATGGCAGAGGCGAAGTTGGCGAAGCTAGTCAGAATGGCAGTGGCGATGTTGTTGGTGAAGCTAGTAACCATGTCAGTGCCTTGGCAAAGCTAGCGTTGGTGACAATGGCAGTGGCAATGTAGGCGACACTAGTGACAATGGCAGTACGATAGCGAAGTGAATTGCATTAGAACTGCATATTTTATAATTGGTTGAAAACATAATACGGTCATTATCAACTATCTACCTAATTTTGAGATTAAGGTTTGTTCCTTCACACCCACTTTTTCTAATACCATCACTTTCTAATAATCACTAACCAAATTTCTCAAATTTGAAATAACGGAAAACAGAAAAGACTAGGAACATTCAACGCTTATTTCGGTACTCCAAAAACAAAGAAGTTCAGCTAGAATATACAATAACTAGCATTATTGTTTTACAACATCATCAACTCAAACACACTCTAAACAGACATCATTAACAATAACTGTACAAGCATACAATCCCCACGTCCCAACGGATATCAGATGAACTCAGCTGCCAGCAACAGTCCGTTGTGAAGCATTTCCATGGGCTCTGGAATTCGAGACACTTTCCAAGAGGTGATGAGACGCTTTCTCAAAATTCACGAATCCCGTAAACCAGAAATCGTGTCCATCAACGGTCACAAGTTGTATGTATTTCTCCGGCGGATTATCCTTCATGACTACAGGGTTCACATTTGCAATGTTTGCCAAAGGAACCGAAACCTGTCAAACACCTCTACTCGTGTGAGAAACTAAACACTTAGGATTCCAGAACAAAGATATGATGCATTATTATCACAGTTGTTGACTTATCTTTTGACATATATATACAGTCAATCTAGAAGGGTTCTTCTAGTATACAAATTAATCAGGCTAAGGCAGCCGGCACCTCAATTTTCGGCTTTTTCCTAAGGAGTTTAGGCATCTCAATGACTTGATCCATAATTAACTTCAACAGAACCAAATCATCCAAAACATAATCACGATAAGCATTGACTTGGTACCAGCAGAATACTCCACTTAGACTAAGAAAATTAAACTCAAATATCTTTAATGTGCATTAGTATGACATTTACCTTGTAGTAACTCCAAGTCTCTTGTCCAGATGGAGCTCTGAATGACAAGGGACGGTCACTGCAGAAGCCCACTCTAACAGTAGACAGATAAAGAGTTCCAGCAACAGGACCTGTTGTAGTAGAAAGGTAACAAGCAAAGGTCTTCTTCAACCTTTCATTGGGATCTGTTGCAAAAATCTGCCTGAAAAGAGACTCAAAACCCCCTTCCGTCAAGGCTTTTGCTGTCAAATTAAGTTTTCCCCAGGCAGCTCCTGAAACTGATGGCCCTGTACTCACTGCGAATACACATCCAAACAATAGATTCAACAACAAAAATCACATTTTTTAACCATGTTTTTGAATAATTTTTTGCGAAAATTAGTGAATCAACTGCATTCATTAGTTGCTACTCCCTTTGTCCCAAAAGTTACCCAACCTTGTTGGATGGAGTGTTCTTTCTAGGGCAGGGAATATAATAATCAAATTTGCAAACAACGATCTATTGTGACATGAATAATCAGCTCAACTCTTCAGGTAATAATAATCGATTAAAACTTCATCCTGTTTTTACACGAATTCCATATAGTATTAATCGGAAGATAGAAACTGATTTGAGAGAGAATTATTCGAGCTCACTTCTGGCAACTTTGCTCTTCTAATTTGCTAAATATCTTCCCCAGAAGGTTTATAAATATTGTAAACAACAAACCAAAATACTTAATATCATTATAACAAACCCGCTAATTATCCCATCACTGACATCAACTATCCTAATGTTTCAATGCACCTTCACTGAAACTGTCCAATTAAAAGACAAACTTTCACCCACAAATCTAATATTTTCCAACTACTGAAAAACATAGTAGTCTTTCATTAGCATCGTTCTAATTCTATGGTTGAATAGAACAGAGAATTCCCACCTCTTTTCCTTAATCAAACAAGAACAAAGAAACAAAATTACAGGACAGAATCAATCACAAATTCGTAGCATGAAATGAAGAAAGAAAATCAGTAAAGCCAAATCAACTAAAATACTAAACCCAACGAGAAAAAAACAAAAAAAGAAAAGAATTGTGCCTTTTTAGTTCATACTATGAACTTACGATTATGCCAAATGTTCCTAGCCACAGTCTCAGCTCGATTACTCCAGTTATTGAACATATGAACAACGGATTCAAAAGGGCTATCACTGGGCTTCTCAACAGGGGAGAAAACAACATAAGGGTGTTGCTGATTGAACCTCTGCTGCTGATCTTCAGCCCTCCAAGAGGCAGCCCTTTGATTGTCTGGATGACTATTCGGTGATGCGGGCTGACCCATTATGTGTGTGCCCCACTTGGCCGGATCCTGATCACCTGGCTGCTGCTCCGCCGCCGTTGGAGGTGGCGGCGATGGCTGCTGCTGCGGGGGATGGTTTTCACCGTTACCGGACGAATGATGACTCATTGCTTATAGATAGCAGGAATCAAAGATTAAAACAAAAAGGGGAAAGCTTTTTTTCACTTTGTTGTAAAGTTGGAATTGGAATATTCGGTTCTTTGTATCGCTAATTGCTGAAAATTGGAGGGAGCTTTGTTTATTTATGGAAGTTCGGAGAGATTCGAAGAATTCGAGTCAAACTCAATCGAAAGACCAGTTTACGCGTACTCTTTGCTTATGATATAAGATTTGTGTTGGATCATGAATGGTCTTGATGACTCTAGAACATGGTGATTTGTAAAAGATTTTGATTAACTTATGTATGGATAATATACAGTTCCATTAATAAAACATTAATTAATGCAATCCATTTAGTAACAAACTTGGATAGCCACTAGTAGGACACGAGACACACATTAGTTATTACTCCCTCCATTCCAAAATAAATGTCATTCTACATTTTGCACATAGTTTAAGAAATTCTTAAATAGGGTAATAAAATTACTTGAATATCCTCAACCAACCCCATTATAAAATTGTCCACCAATAGCATCAACTCTTTTGAGGGTAATTTTGGAAGCTTTTGACAAAAAGTGCATTGAAATGTGAGAACGACACTTATTTAGGAATTTCTCCATTTTGTTAAAACGACACTTATTTTGGAATGGAGGGTGTACCGCATTTTCAAAAAAAAAAAAAAAACACGTGTTATTACCATTCTATTAGATTGTGTGAAAATTTTAACATTTGTGTTTTTTCATTTTGCATTCATTTCATTGTTTTAGTTTTCTAAGGGCTTGTTTGATAATTTAAATTATTGCTTAAAATTATTGGTTTAAGTAATTTTTAAAATATGAACGTTTGATAACCAAAAAGTGGGTCACTTATTTAATTAAGTACTACTTAAACTACAGTACAAATTTTAAAATAGTGGCGAAAATCCTGACAAATAGATTGACAGAAGGTAGTCAACGGGGTGGTGGCGAAAAATCAGGCAGCCTTCGCACAGGGAAGAATCATCACTGAAAATGCTTTTATAGCTCATGAGATTATAGAGCATATCAGGCAAAGGAAGAAGGGAGTGAGAAGCCTCTTGGCACTAAAGTTAGATATGAGTAAAACATACGACATGGTGTCCTGAGAATTTTTGGAAAAGGTGATGGAAACAATGAGCTTTCCCCAAAAGTGGAGAGGTTGGGTTATGTAGTGTGTAACCACGATTAGGATGGCGGTGTCATTCAATGGAGAGCTTACATAGGAGTTCAGACCAAACAAAGGACTCAGGCAGGGGTGCCCTCTTTCACCCTTCTTGTTTATTTTATTCAACAGGCTCTCTCAGCAATGTTGAATGGGCGAAGGTTCATGAGTATTGGGAAGGGAATGAGAGTTTCCAGGGAAGCACCAGCAGTTTCTCATTTGATGTTTGCTGATGATTGTATAATTTTTATGGAAAACTCATTCCAAGGAGTGATGGAGTTGGCTGAAGTGCTTACGACGTTTATGGAATACGGCGGGCAAAGGATTAATTTCTCAAAGTCATCTTTCATGCTTAGCCCGAATACAGATGCTTCTTTTGGGACCTACCTCTCAGTTATGTTTAATGTGAACAAAAGACTGTTGGATGGGAAGTACCTGGATTTTGATTTAGACTTCGGAAGAGGAAAGGCGATGGTCTTTGATGACCTAGCAAGGAGGATCAAAGCGAAGGTAAAGATTTGGAAAGTGGAGGAACATGTCCATTATGGGGAGGGTCACGTTGGCTAAGCACGTTTAGGGGGTCAATTTCAACATATGTGATGGGAGCATTTCGTCTTCCGACATCAACGGCCACAAAAATTGATCAGTTCATGGCGAGAATTATATGGAAAGGAGATGTAGAAGGACGAGACATACATTGGAAGGCATGGAAGGATATTTGTAGGTCAAAGTGGAGGGGTGGCTTGGGAATGCGCAAGGCAAGTGAATTAAATAGAGCGTTATTGGGGGAGCTGGCTTGGAAAATTGGAACCGAGGAAAATTCCCTCTTCGCGCGAGTATTTAGAGCAAAATACTGTAGGAGGGAGGATTTCAGGAGGGTCACGGGTAAGGATGTTGCATCTTGCGGCCGGAAAGAAATATTATGGGGAAGGGACTTGATCAAGCGGGAAGTAAAATGGAGAGTGGGGAGTGGGCGGAGTCTGGCAATCAACCAAGAATGGATTCCGGGGGTTCGAAATCCGCTGGCAGCCAGTTTGCTAGGGAGGTGGGAGTCCAATTTGAAAGTATCTGACTTGATCCAGGGTCCAGGCTGGTGGAATGTGCAACTAATTAGGGCGATTTTCCTGAAGGAAGTTATCCCAAATATATTAGCTATACATGTAGGACATGGATATGAGGAGGCTTTGGATGAACCATACTGGGAAATGTCCCCCAGAGGGATATTTACGGTAAAGTCTGCGTACCATCTGGCGATGAATTTTGGAAACGATGGACTGCCCTCAGCATCAATACCCAGAGATCCACAGGTGGGAGAGGCCTATTGGAAGATGTTGTGGGCCCTTCAGATACCACAGAAGGTGAAGTTTTTTCTCTGGTGAGTATCGGTGGGGGCATGCTCAATGACGAAGGAACTCTGGAAATGTGGAAATATCCGTCCACTGGTTTGCCCCAGGTGTGGTAGCCACGAAGAGATAGTAGAGCATATGCTTCTAGAATGTGTTGAAGTACAGGTGGTTTGGCGGAGGATAGTTTTGGGTTTCGATTTTTTGAGGGAATCTCCATGCATGTTCACGGAATGGTTTGAGCGATGGCTTAGAGAGGCACCTACGGAGGAAGACAGAAGACTGTCAACTTGCACATTGTGGAACATCTGGGTTGCAAGGTGCAAGAAGGTGTGGAACGAGGAAGTTTGGCCACCGGATAGGACTCTGGAGAAAATACAACAGATGATGCAGACGATAAATGTTCTTTCGGAAAAAGGACATAGAGTATCAGCTTCCCGGGAGATGGTGGTTGCGCAAGAGAATGAATACCATGAGCTATGGCTAAAAGGTGATCCAGCAGATCTAGGGACATATGGAGGAACTGGAAGGCTGATGCATTTTGAAGTAGACGGATTGTTTCGGAAGGAGAGTAGGAAGGCTGGGTATGGAGTGGTTGTGAAGGATGCTGATGGGAAGGTATTACTCACAAAGGCTGGGATCTGTGGTGCAATAGAGCCAGCACAAGCTGAATTAACAGCAATATGGAAGGTGGTAGTGTTAGAATCTTCGTATGGTTGGACTCAGGTACAAATCCTAACAGACATCACTAAGGTCATACAGATGTTGAACGGAGTGGAAAACGTTCCTCCATAGTTCTCGGGCCTCAAGGATAATATCCTTAGTATAGTGCAATGTATGCATATATGTCTAGTATCGAAAGTAGATAGAAGTAGGGTGGAAGCGGCGAACGATCACAGCTAGGAATGTAACAATGCACTAATTTTCTTAATAATAATGATATATATTTCAAAAAACAGTACAAATTTTAAGCAGTAAAATCTAACTTAATGTTTATTGCTAATTACTCTCATCCATGTTATTTTTAATTCTTTATTATTGAATTCTAACATTATCCATGAATATTTTATTATTCAATACACTATTTAATATTCTTTAAATATTTTAATGGTTAACTTTGATTAAATAAAGTCTCGTTGTTTTCACCCGTAAAAATCTTAATTTATTTCATTATGTGTTTGGTTTTTTCTCTTTTAATTTATTTTCAAAGATATAAAAATTTAATACTTTATAATTTGGCCCATTCATTATATTAAGAAAAATGCCATGCGCATTTTAGTTTCCATTTTACAATATATAATAATTTTATAGTATGTATTTTATGAATAATGAACATAATTACTGCATAGTTATGGAAAAAAAATATTTTACAACAAAGAAATTTTAAAAAATTATAAAAGGATAAATTAGTAAAATTCACACAATTCAGTATTCATATCAATATTTTTATCAAATAAGAATAGTTTATTAAGCATTTGTTTCAGACATTAAAATTTAAAAGTTAAGCATTCAGAGTTAAGCATTCAACATTTTTATTTCAGCATTAAGTATTCAGAATTAAATACTAATTTTTATCAAACAGACCTTAAGAATATCCACAATAGTTATAAACATTTAGTAAATAGCCACTTTATATATTTTATTATTACCGTACTGAGTGTGATAATATATATTATACGATACACGAATTCTTACACTGTATAATACATTTTTTGGATTAAAATATATTAGTGGAAATTTATGACGATATTAAAACTATTTCATTTTATTATACTTTGACAGCGTAAACTAATGTAGTGAAAAGTTGAAAAAAAATATAATATTGATTATGATATTATACTCAAGATAATTTAAATCATTGTGAATTTTTGAGAGAAAATAAACTTTAAACAAGTATTTTAATCACTCTGTATTCATAGAATTTGAACTCGTGTCATAATTACTTGTATCAATATTATTTATTGTAATAATATTCATTTTGTTTTTCTTAAATGGGACATTTGATATAGTGTGTATAAACTGGAATTTTCTATCAACAGATTTGTAAGCATACAATAATTGTTATTGTTAAAATTTAAGGAGATTTAATCATCAACCACTTTTTTAAGATGACAAAAAACATAGTTTGTGGGGGTGGGGGAAGACTGAAGCATAGTAAAACATCTATAAATTACGAATAATTTTTGAATCCCAACAGAATTAATTTAATTTTTCAATGAATTAATTATTAATTAATAAAAATCTTTAGAGACATTGTAATTAGTGTCACTAAAACTTTTACTTAGGATGAATATGAAGATAATTTAGTGTCTTCAAAACCAATCACACGAAAGCAAGTACTTTATGTAGCAATAACTGTGAAACCCCGAAGCCAAGCTTGTATATAAGGTTCAATTAGTAGGTTTAGTAACAATCTGAGTTAACTATTTTGGGTGTAGCAAAAACAAACACCCAAATAATTTTTGGAACAGACCTGCTCAGCTGGATCGTTACAATTACTATCTCAGCTGTCCTAGTCCGGGTGCGGATCCATATCTGATCTCAAATTAGAAGACAAAGGCAAGTGCGGAGACACCTCTGAGGTCATAGGACGTGAGACAAGTGAAACACACCTGTTCTAGGGAAGTCTGGGTCCAATTGGCTATTTTGTTGTGTTGTGGGCCTTCCGAGGACACAAGGATCCGAATGAGGGGTGATTGTGAATCCCCGAAACCAAGTTGGCATCTCAAGCAAGTGTTGAGAGTCGTGTAGCAAGGATTATGAATCCCACATCAGAGGCATAAGGACATGTGAATCACTTAATAAGTAAGGTAGTCTCAGAACCCATTAGCTTGAGCTTTTGAGTGCAGATGGGTCTTATCTTACTTATTGAGCTCTATGTCGGGTTTTCTCCTTCAGATAAATCTCCCATAGTGGTATCAGAATCCAGGTTGGACTAAGTGGGTGGGTGATTTAGCCCAAATTATCTCGATTGATCTGACTGAACCCAGGCAGTCAAAGGCCCACCACGAGCGGAAACGTAGGAATGGGCGGTCTAGTTACTTAGGTGGAGTACAGATTTGGGCTTGTTAAGCTAGTTTAGAAACCCGATGTGGAGATTGCCCATGACGAGGGAGAATGTTGAGAGTCATGTGGCAAGAATTATGAATCCCACATCGGAGGTATACATGTGAATCAGTTAATAAGTAAGGTGGTCTTCGAACCCATTAGCTTGAGCTTTTGAGTTTAGATGGGTCTTATCTTACTTATTGGGCTGCATGTCGGGTTTTCTCCTCCAGATAAATCTCCAACAGTGGTATCAGAGCCCAGGTTGGGCCAAGTGGGTAGGTGATTTAGCCCAAATTATCTCGGTTGATCTGACTGAACCCAAGCAGTCAAAGGCCCACCACGAGCGGAAACATAAGGATGGGCGGCCCAGTTACTCAGGTGGAGTACTGATGTGGGCTTGTCGAGATAAATTGGAAGCCCGATGTGGAGATTGTTCATGAAGGGGAGAATGTTGAGAGTTATGTGGCAAGGATTATGAATCCCATATCAGAGGCATGAGGACATGTGAATCAGTTAATAAGTAAGGTGGTCTCAGAACCCATTAGCTTGAGCTTTTGTGTTCAGATAGGTCTTATCTTACTTATTAGCCTCCATGTCGGGTTTTCTCCTTCAGATAAATCCCCAACAACAAATTGGTCAATGAGTCCCACATGGACAGATTATAGGATGGAGTATATATACATATAGTTCAGGTAGTAGGTTTACTAATAACTTGGGTTAATCATTTTGAGTATAGCGAGGATGAACAACCAAATAATTTTTGGAACAAACCTACTCAACTAGATCGTCCCAATAAATATTAAAACTTTTTGTTGCCTCATGAAAAATTTATACAATAATTTTAAAATCTATGAAAGAAAATAAAAAATAAAATTTCTTGAAAACGTAAATTGTAAGAAAAAACATACATTACTAGATTCATAATTTACCATTTCCTTTTTTTTTTTAATCTATAAATTTCAAGTTATTGTTAATTTATGATATTGAAGGGACGATAAGTTTGGGAGTTCATTCATTAATTTTTTTCATTGACATATTTTTTTCACTAGTTCTATTACTTGTGTTTTTAAATAGATCAATAATTACACAAGAGCGGTCCTACCTCCAACACTGAAATTATTTTAATTATGTGATATGTTCACACGGATTTGTGGATTGATGTATAGATTCATTTTAGGGAGTGATGTTTGCACATATTTGTGGATTGATGTGTAGATTTATCTTGGAGAGTGCAATTATGTGATGCATCAACGATGCCAACAAGAGATTGTATGAATTCATTGCATCTTATTCTTTGTGTTCACTCCGTTGTAGATGGATTTTTAAACATTAAATTGAAATTGAAGCACAAAGGGATCGAAGAAGAATAAAAAAGATAAAAAAAGATCAAGGAAATGTTGGGATCGTCGTAACCAAATCTTGCCATTCAAATAAGAAGAAATTTTTTAGTCTTTTCGGATTAACACTTTTTTTTTTACATGATAATAGTAAGCATATTTACAGGTTAATTTACACTCCATTCAGGTTTAATTTCCTTTAAATTGGGTAATTCCCACTCACAATAACATTAAGTTGTTTGGGACGCCAAGATTCGGACGTGATTCGTGAAGCATAATTAAATACGTCTAGCACTTTTTTCAAACAAGAGCCAAGTTTTTTATTGGTTAAATATTGACCAAGCGCGCAGGTGTCATAAATTAGAATGAAGAAAACTAAACTAAAAACAGCTGTGAGAATGAACCTCATGTATAGAAATCGCAATCCAAATTAAACAAAATTTGTTAAAATAAGTAAGAGAATAAATAAAGAAAATCACCTCCAAATAGTAAACAACAAAAATGAAAGAATTCGTATATCCTAGCTGACATTAATCGTGACAAGTTGCCATGTTGCTACACCACGTGTCTATCCTATATCGTAGACACTTAATTACTTTCGCTTGTACACTTGTCGTCCAAACAACTAATCTGGTTCCAGGTGCTTTTAAAACCTCCTTGCAAAACCTTTTTTTTACACTAATTTTCTTGTTCTTTTATTTTGTTCTGTTAAGAAAAATCCTCGATGAGCTACGTTCAACACATTGGCCATGAATCAGGTAAGAACTCCTGTCATCTCTACAGTCTATAATTGTTTCTGGTATTTTTCTAAATGATCAACTTCAGGTTACTGTTTAATTCATGTCATTTTTGAGGTTTGATTTGATTTTAGGTAGTTAATGGAAAATCGAATGCGGCTAATATGAATATATACTATATAAGTACTATGTTGTTTTCTTTCTAGGGTACGGATCATCGATGGGAGGGTACCCATCAGCGGTGCCACCACCGCCGGGCTTCTTCCGAGATGGTCTAGGTCCGCCACCGCCACCGCCACCATCGACTTTCCATCCAGGCTACCAAAGTTATTTCGATGAGGGCTATCCTCCTCCGCCACCACAACATATTGGCCATCAGCCGTGGGGATGGGGTTATCGTGATGATTATTTATGTTCTTCATTTGTCAATACCTGGTAATTGGTGTCTTTTTTGATTGCTTACAACTTAGCTTAATTAATTCCGAAATTCCTTTCAGTTCGTGTCTTCTTGTTTTCTCTCTCTTTTTTTTTTTTTTTAAAAAAAAAATTTAAAGCATTCGTCTTTCAACTACTCTTATTAATTATTAGTAGTATTGTCAATAATCATTTTTATTATTCACCAAAAAAAGAGTGCTTCTGAGCTCGAGCTTGAATGGAAATTCGGTGTAAGTTTGAGTTTGGTACATGTCCGCTACCTCATGTATCCAAAAATTTCATTCAACGATTGGTTGTTGGAAAAGATAGAAGTATATTTGTAAACTAGCATTTGCCATTAATATAATGTAAATGTGTAGTGCAAAAATTAGAAATTAACTAATAATGTTATAGATCAATTAATTATTGTGAATGTTCACTAATCAATATCAGGCAGGTGACAATACATTCCATCGATTGCTGCAGCGATTTATAGTGGGAGCTTCAAAAAAAAAAGAACAAAAATGGAAAAAAGATTTAAAGACAAAAAGCAGGATTTATTTTGGTTCTTTTGTAGTATGCTAAATGAATTATTATTGGGTTTTGCTAATTGAATTTGTGTGATTTGAACAGTTTGGCGACTCTTTGTTGCTGCTGCTTCCTGGATCAATGCTGTCCGCGCTGGTACTAAATTGTGTGGGATATATACAGTAAATCATAATCACAAAAGGACCATTTCAAAAAACAATCAGAGAAGGATATCGTCTGCCATGCCATGGCAATTAAAGATGACAAAGGATATGGAATTGTACTGGTTTTGGCTCGATTTTTCGCTGTTCTGAATTTTAGTGCAAAAACTTTGTCTTGTGAGATTTCAAATGGCCGTGGTGATGTAATTTTCAATGAATTGGCAGCTCTGATTGGATTTCCCATCTTTATTCTACCTTTTTTTTTCTTTTTTTTTTTTTTGGTTGTTTTTGCGGTAAACTTAGGCATCACATTTGTAGTCACTAAGATTGAAACAGATTGACTGTAAAAACAGCCAGCCGCATAATAGCCAACCAAAAAAGGGGGAACGAGGGAGACACAAAAAGTATCAAGAATCACAAGGACCTCAATAATGGATTATTTAAGTCATCAACCAGGCTGATCCAAAAACAAACTTGACAAAAGGCCATAAACCGAGCCTATTCCGAAATAACAAAGGAAAAAAAAAATCAGGCCATAAACCAGACCTACTTCAAAGTTCAAACTGAGAAATTCAGAGCAATCCCTCCAGGGATCAATTGTTCAAAGCAACAAACTATTGGCAAAGGCAAGACAGCTAATAGTAATTCATGAAGAAACTAATATTTATTGTTGATCATGATTCTGCTGCAGGGCTACTGGGTCCATCCTTTTCCTGTGTTGACAGATTCTCATCAGGTCGCACCATGGACAGAGGTTTCACATCCAAAGCAATCTCCCTGGACGGGCTTGCCGGCCACAACGGACTAAGAATCGACGCCAAGGAATACCATTCATGCTCGGCTGCTTTGATCCTCGAGGCAGCTTCCGCGCAAGCAAGCTCCAGGAACCGATTAGCTTTCTGCAACTCTGCAGCCCGAGTCGCGGTGGCTTCCGCAGCTGCCGCAGAAGTGTCTAAGGCACCGTTCACTTCATCCAGGCGGCGGCGAACATTGATCAAATCCAATTCAATTTGAGCTCTCTCCAGTTCCAGCGAAATCTTCTTAGCCCGTAAGGCAGCCATTTCTGATTCTACATTACACGAAGAATTACGCAGCTTCTCCGCCTCGTCAAGCAATGAGCGCGCTTCGGCAGATTTTTGGTCGTACTCCTTCAGGATGGCAGTATTGGTGCTATAGGATTTCCGGGTTTCCTCCGCCGTGGATGCGAACTTGTTCAGATCAGCCTTCAAGGAGTCATCGACTGGCCCTGAAGCTAATGCTTTAAGAACACGGAGAACTCCATCAAAATCATCACCAAAGATGTCAGCAGCTGATTTGACCATATAATCAGGTAGCAAGCTACGAGCTGCTTCAAATGACATTAAATATTGTGAGGTCGGTTGAGGTGAATCTGAGGTAACTGCCCGAAAGGCTGATCCTCGTTTTCCCAAATTGCTAGATGAGGTCGATTTCCGGGAAATTGTCGCCGCATCAGCATGATGAGTTGGAGACTTCATGACAGGGGAAGACTGGGTGTCTCCAGTGATGGAGACTTTGTCATGAAGAGAAGCAGAATGAGTTTGCTCAGGCTCGTCATCATCGTCCTCAATAATAAAGGGATTATCCTGTGGAGCAAAACGGAGAGTCAAAAAGACAAATTAACTAGGAAATGCTCATATGTAGAAGAAGAAGGTAGAATGAAACAAACCTGACTGTTGGAAAACTTGGAGGGGCTCAGTTTTCGTCGAAATGCCGTCCGCCTTGAACTTCGTAAGGCTTCTATAAGACTCTGAAAATCATAGTGTGTTAGGAAGCTGAAGGAAAGATCAATACAATTAGAGAAAGGTATATAGTAGGAAAAAAAGTACAAATCTTTTGCTTCTTTGAAACAATCACTGGAGTACTCACCAATGGTTCAGCCTCAAGATTACCATCTGCAAACAAAAACAATTAAAAGAGGAACAAAATGTAATTCAGTAATGAAATTAAAGGGATTTCGTTACCTTCTTCAGCAGGTTGTTTTGGTCTTGGACTATTATTCTGAGACGGAACAGCTTTAGCTATCTGGAGCAATTCGGAGTAGGGGAGTGCATTAAGAGATACGCACACAACCCTCCACCAATAGTCAAAGCCAGGCATAGTACCCAAGGTGGGGTTAAAGTCAGGCAGTTTGAAACCATCCATTCTTACCAATTGGTGGCTTAAATGAACATTGTATTCGTCCAGATCCAAATCATATCGTCCAGAACGCCAGGTTTGCCAACAGCTATAATCGTAATTAGGAGCAATTTGGAAAAATCCGAATTGACGAGCACAGAAATTGGACGGATAAAACTCGCACCACATCTTGAGGTTGGCACTAGATTCATTCAAGGGACAAAACCCACAAAAGATATCACGAGTAGTCAAAAAAGAGGCCCAGATTTGATCAATACCGTCGAAGGCACTACGATCACGTGGTCCGATTGAGACTTGAGTGGCTGCAGTCGGGCCGAAAGAGGGAAACCAGTGGCCAACGGTCAAATGTGATGTCATACAGTTAAAAGCAGGAGATTTATCACCGGTTGCTTCATAAAAGCGACGGAAAAAGCTTTCGTAAGAGATGTTTGGGATTTCAGAATTCTGGAAGGCCGAACAGATGGGGCGGCCAATGGGAATCACCACGTTCTTGGGCCGGACATCAGGAAAATAACAATACACCCAAAGGGGTAAAATCCACAAAGGACCAAACATATGGGATTGAGGATTCGAGCACAGCTCATACATAGAACGGTAAAAATTGGTAAGCAAAGCGGTGCACAAATCAAGTTTCTGGCCTTTTGCCAAGGAATATGCGACATTAATGAACTCAGAGGTCATCTGCATAGATCTAGAGCAGAATACATACCTATTCAACCAAATCGCAAGGAATTCAGTGTGCTCATTGACAGTGGGAATGTCTTTCTCCTGATTGTGGGCATCCATATACTGGTCGTAAGATTGTTGAGCAGTTTGATGGTCAAGATTTCGAAGGTCAGCAGACAGCATGATGTCGACTCTTGTTTCGCCAAAAGGAGCCAAACCAGTTATCATGCACAAATCTAGCAATGTAACTGACATGGGACCGCAAGGAAACATAAAAACATTGGAGGAGTGACTCCAGTAGAAAGTTGCGGCAGCCATCAGGTCAGGACAAAATGGGATGCCATCTCTGCAGAACATGATTAAATAAAAAATTTTGAGGGATTTCCATTCGCTTTCAAAGTGAGGCTTTAGGCGTTCAAGCCACTTGACCCATCGAGTGTGGATGGAACTATCGCACCAAGGCCAATATTGAGGGGTGGTGAAAGCGGGTTGATGGAGAAGATATGGAAAATAATTAAAAGTAGGCGGAGACACGGACTGGGGAATATACTCCGACAAGAAATGCGGTGGTTCCACATAACCACGCCCTAAGGCATAATGACGCTTGGATAGAGAGACACACTCTATGGTTGCGTCAATAGTCGGAACCAACGCTCTTTGTCGATCATTAGAGATGCCACTAGAGGTAGCAAAATCTATATGGGGCCTTGCCATAGAAATGTTCGGAGTGTTTCAAAATGAAGGAAAAAAAAGTGAAAACACGGAAAGTATAGAAGGGGCGAATATTTCAGTAGTACTTTAAATAGAGAAAAACTTTGACCACCCCTACTGTAAAAAATCTAAAAGGAATAAAAACGAATTTGAATAGAGGAAAGCATGTGCAATCTAATAAAATTGCATTGTAGATTTTTGAAAATAAAAGAAAATAATGAATACTTACTGTGAAAATCTTATATCTAATGTTTTTTTTTTTTTATTTAGGTAGTTCATTAAACTTAAATAATTGTGTGTGATTCGCTATAATAGATTCTTTGAACGTAAGTAGATTAGTACATGTAGCCAATACTAACACAATTAATCAGACATATTTAGTTATGGCCTATCTCTAGAAGTGCCTGCTTATCAAACTTGCTACCTAGGATATTTTGATGAGGGTTATGTTCCTTGGTCACTAGAACATATTGGTTATCAATTATGGGGATGCGGTTATCATGAGGCCGGCCTACGATAACCCCATTTATATTTTCATAAACATCCTCCATCTTTGTTTTTAGATACTTTTCCATTCTAGGATGTCTCATATGATACTACTGTTAATTTATCCCAAATAATATGTGGGCTAACTAATATGAAAAATCTACCGTAGAGCAATTATATTCTTTTTCTTTTCAGTGCAACAATACACCCAATATAAAGATAGCCATTGAAATCATAAAATGAAAGTGAACAAGACAATCAACACACACTTTCAATATCTTTAACGCGTAACTTCCAACTTCGAGCGCTGCAATTACCTACAATTGCTAGCGCCGTTCACTTCTTCCTCGCCAGCTTTGAACCCAACATTCCTAATTCCAATCAAGCTCCAATCACTTGCCTATTAAACTACATAATTCCAATCAAGATCCAATCTTGGTGATAGCGCAGTTCCACTCTCCCCTGTCCGTAAAACGAGATTTCCGCCGGATAGCTACTGAACCTCTCCATCATCAAGTTGAACTTCAGAGTAGCAGCCCCAGAAGTATTCAATGATAGTGGTTGTGGGAGATGCAAGGGTAATTCGGTCATCGGGCAATTCTTTTTCGTCCGATGAGCTACTTAAATTTCAGTTCCACACAGCCTTGAGCTCTCCACCGCAGCTAACGCCTATTACCACAGCCGGAAATTCAATTAGTGTCTTATGGGAGAATTGAAGATTGCTGCCCATGGTAAGGTTAATAAATATTTATCTTTTGCTGAGCGTGCCTTACAATAGAAGCACTCTCTACAAATCAAAGCTTTGGGGTTTGCCATACCAAAACGGTAGCCACGGGGGAGTTGCTCAAATGCCATTTCACTGGTCTTCAACAAAGTATAGCCACGGCTATGACAAATGGTGTATCCACAATTATAATAACTTTGTCCTTAGCTGCATCCTCAGAAGTGGTAGCTCAATTTAGTGGTCACCGAAGGAAAGGTAATAGCAAGACAAAGTGTCATGGAAATACTCTTTCACATTATAATTTAGCAGGGAGAGCAAATGGAATGGAGGAAAGTGCTTTCTCCCACATCCAGAGGAGTTTCTGTTGGTTACAATATTTCTGGAGTGGTATCAACTACATCAATAGTTCCAACAGTTATGGAACATGAATAACAGACAGACCCTGAGGTCGCATTTAGGGCTGTAGATCAAAGGGCTATGCCAGAGCTGTCAAATGTTGGTCCTGATGTAAAACTGAATATGTTACAGAGGCTCAGAGGTAGGTACAAAAAGAAACACCAGAAGGTGGTATCAGATAAGAGTTCGACTGTGCAGAAATCCCATTTTACAGGGAAGTGGAACCGTCTACCTAAAAAATCTTCTTCAATAGGCCTTCAAAGTCTTATTTGTCACTTGGTAGCAAGAGGACCGTTGAAAATGGTGAAGAACCAAATTTGCTTTGAGGAAAAACGAATCTCATGAAGTGGATCAGGCAGCCATCAATGTAGAGTGGGATAAACAACCTTGCAAAAAGAGGAGGATGCTAGCACAAAGCAGCTAGGTAACACTTCTTGACCCCAACTTGAATTTGCATGTTGTTAGTAGTGAAATAGAATCGATAAAAGGTTTTGCAGTGGTTGTACCAGATGAACCGCCTTTGTTCTTATGAGTATATTATCCTAGACTTGTAGATAGGTAGGTTAGTTAAGCAGTATAAGCCTAGTATTTTGTTTATTATAGAAACTAAGGCTACTAAGGAACATGTACAGGTATGGCAACAAACTTCAGTTTTTTAAAATTAGGTTGTAATAGACTCGGTAGGTCTTAGTGGTGGATTAGGCCTATTTTGGATAGATGGTGTGCAGATTAATGTTCTTCTGCAAAACTCAAATGTAATAGTCGCCAAAGTATATCAGGCTTCTGGTTTAGAGTAGTTAGCTATTTTCTATATGGTCTTCCTTCTCAACAAGGACAGACAGAATTTTGGGCTCAGCTGAATGGCACCATCAAAGGCTTAAACTACCCTAGTGTTATTTTAGGGGATTTCAATTAGGTAGTTAATTAGGAAGACAAGTTTGGAGGCAGACAAGTCAGGGATTAGGACATAAGATCGATCCAGAATTTCTTATCTCATAATGACTTGGAAGAACTGAAACATCTAGGTTGTTGGTATAGGTGGACCACCAAAAGACAAGGCCAAGATGCAATTTTTGAAAGATTGGATCGAGCTTTTGTGAATCGTCAATGGTTACAACAGTTCAACAAGGATATTATACGACATCTGCGTATTCTGAGCTCTGATCACGATCCAACTTTGGTTGACCTTTAGGAGAAAAGATCATCAAAGAAAAAACATAGGTTTGAACAATTTTGGTCTTGTTGTCCTTCTTCAAAAGAGTTGGTATGCCAAGCTTGGTCGAACTCAGCTCCCCAAATTGATAACCAGCAAGACTCCCTCTCAGTTAAGCTACAAAGAACTCTTTCGAATCTTCATAGGTAGAGAAAGGCTCAATTTGGCTACCTAGATAATTTGGTTCTCATTTTATCTGAAAAGTTATCAAGAGTTCAACAATAGTGGGAGCTCAATAAAACAGATGTTGGCTTGAGCACCTAATTGGAAGATTGCCGAATTGAATTGGAACAAGCCTTACAACATCAACATGATTACTAGCAACAGAGGGCCAAACATAATTGGCCAATCCAGGGAGACAGAAACTCAAAATTCTTTCATAAATGGGTAGCCAAGG
Organism: Oldenlandia corymbosa var. corymbosa; assembly: GCA_949775105.1. Lineage (NCBI taxonomy): Eukaryota > Viridiplantae > Streptophyta > Magnoliopsida > Gentianales > Rubiaceae > Oldenlandia > Oldenlandia corymbosa. Next base: position 18,790,820 of record OX459118.1, on the reverse strand, counting down.
AAAAAGGAAACAAGTGGATTACTGGACTGAGTAATGACAATGGCGATTGGGTGCATGATTATGCTCAGATTGCATCAATGTTGCAAGACCACTTTTCTCACATCTATATGTCCAGAGTCAAGTACACAAAATGCTAAAAAGTTCAATTTCTTCACTGGACTTCTTGATACAGTGGACAAAGTTTTATCCCCTGAGTAGGTTGGCTACTTGAATACTCCATTCACGGAAAGATATGTTTGGGCAGCAGTTAAACAAATGTCCCCTTGAGAGCCACCGGGACCAGATGGTATGTCTGCAGGTTTCTACCAACGGTACAAAGAGACTATAGGAGTGGAAGTAGAATCAGCAATTCGGGATGCGATCGATAATCAATATCTCCCTCAAGAGTGGAATCATACTCATTTCGTTTTCATTCCTAAAATATCCTCTCTAGTAACTCCAAATCATTTTCGGCCGATCAGCTTATGCAATGTCAAGTAAAGGATCATTACAAAAATGATAACGAATCGGCTGAAACATGTTATGAATGATTTGATAGATGAAAACCAAAATGGATTTGTTCACGGCAGGAATATTAGTAAAAATATCCTCATCACCCATGAGATCATTGAGTTTATCCGAAAGAAGGAGGGGGAAACAGGTCTAGTAGTTGTTAAACTAGATATGAGTAGCATATGACAGAGTCTCCTGGCCTTTCTTACAAGCAGTTTTACAAAAAGCACAGTTCCCTGCTTGGTTGGTTTCCCTTATCTTGCACTTTGTGACCTCAGTTACTTACTTTATCCAATTTCATGGTGAGAATTTGTCTCCATTTTCTCAAAATAAAGGGCTCGGAGAGGGGTGTCCATTATCTCCAAATTTATTTATCTTGTGCCAAAAGGTTTATCTTCAGCTATAAGATCAGAAATCCAGAACTTTCTAGGCATGGGAGTAAAGATAAGTCGCAATGCCCCAAGAGCCAATCACCTTATGTATGCTGATATAGCCTTTTCTTTATAGAGTGTAAGGAGTCCTTAGTGCTAGCCCTAGCAGGTCTACTCCAGAATTATGCCAACTTCTCAGGACAGCAGATCAATCTTCACAAGTACTCTATCCTCTTAAGTGGAAATACAACTCAAGACATGCAACAATTTGTCCATTCTACTCTCAACATTCCTATTGGACAGTAGAGTAAATATCTAGGAATGAGCCTGGACTTTAAGGAGAAGAAGAAGGTCATCTTCAAGGATTTCCCCACTAAAATCAGCAACAATTTTGCGTCGTGGATAACCAGGTTACTATCTTTACCTGGAAGTGTAGCGTTGGCTAAATTGACTTTGTCTTCTATGTTGGTTCATCCAATGGGAGTTTTTAAACTTCCTGCCTATACTATTTATCATTGGCAATATACTTGGCAATTTCATTGTGATTTTGTAATCTTCTTCCAAGCCCTCCAATGAATTTTCTTGTCTTGGATATCACCTTTCCAGATGAATTGCCAATAATTTTATCCGCTTTATGACAAAAAAAAAAAATCTTACTATTAGTTTTTTACGTACCAATTGATTTTCTAAGAATTATTTATCTTTGTTTAATTTCAAAGTATGATTAAAGCTATATCATCAAAATAGGTTATACAAAAAAAAAAGATAACAATTATCTTATTGAAGCATTAATTAAATTGAAAACCCAAAACAATAATGAAATAGAAGGAAAATTTATCAATATAATAAGTAACTAGTGCTTAACCAGTGATTATTTTATTTATGAGGTTGAAATTGTATAAATTATAACACTTTGTAGGATCTAGTTTGTTATGGTATAATTAAAACTTTTATCACATTAGATTTGGAGATATCACGTTCCAAATTCCAACAATTATCTTCTCATTGTTGGGATTTGGTGAAAAATGAGAAATTTTTTGCCAAATGTATTAAAAAAAAAGAAAAAGAAAAGAATGGAAATGGGAAGGTTCCCTAATAGATTTTGTTAAAAAAGGTCTTTTTCGAGCTCAAGCTCAGCTATTTTAGCATCCTATGCAAGCAATGCTTTCTGTATATTATTTTGCTCAGTTTTCAGAATAATGCTTTACTTTCAATAACTAATGCTAATTCTTTAACTTTCTGCAAAGGGCTTGCTGGGGAAAGAAAGACTTATCATTTTTATTTTATTATGGAATTAAAGGGCCCTTTCATTTTCCGATTGAAACAAAAATCCCTCTCCTTTCTGTATTAGTTTAACATTATCATCAGAATTTTCTTCATAAACAATTTAAGACCCAGGCTCTTAAGAGCACGAAATAAAGTAAAAAAATTAGTGGAACAAACAAATGCAAGTATAATTAAAATTATAATATATGATGAGAAATACTAGATCAATTAGTTAAGTTGATTTAACTAAATACAAAGAATTTAGAAGCAAAACGTAATTGTTTGGGACTTACATCTCATCACCTTCATGGAACCAGGCGATTTTCGCCAAAACTAAAAATGATAATAATAAAGAAAACTAAGTAGTAGTAGTAGTAACAGTAATAATAATAATAATAATAATAATAATAATAACAACAACAACAACAACAACAATAAGAATAATAAAAGTCGTTAGATTTTTGAAAAATCAAAACAGTTCTAATTATGTTACTGACTTAGTCTACTTCTCTACTCAAGCTTCCTTAAATATAATCAAGTATATATGGCTGTGGGTTTTTCAAGAAATAGTCAAACTGAAAAACAGGTTTGTTTCCAGAAAGAAGAAACCATCATCATAATCTGCATGTTTCTTCTAGACAGTAATATGTGAAACTCTCACAGCAATTATAAAAAGACACATGCACTGCCTAGTATAAACAAAATCATAGATAAATTAAAAATACAAAAAATAAAATCACCGAGTATTTAACCCCAATTGCAAATTAGAGATATAATATCTCTTGATATGATTCTCTTGGTTCTTTCTCCCATTTCCTCTGTTTTTACTACCCAATATAAATAATAAAAGATACTGAAGGCAAGCATGACAGTTGCATCACCACAAGACACAAGTACTTGTCAGGTGAAATGGTGCTCAAATCCATAATCTTATATCAACGTAGCACCTTTAGACAATCTATGAAGAAAGCCATATTTTTTTTGTCAATCATGTCCTTCACCCGAATTATTGCTGGTCTCTTTCATTCATATGCAAAAAACAAATTACTTGGATTCGAAGAATAAGAAATAAGAATAGTAATTTACATAGTCGGCTAAGCTGTATATATTCTCTCATTAATATGTTTATGCGAATTGGATAAATAACAAATTCATGTTGCTTCACTAAACTCTAAAGGAAATAACAGAAAGATGTTGAAAGAGAAGAAAGGATAGATGGATGGCATGAACAAATGAGAGATAGAAGAAAATTCTATGTTATAATTTTCAATATATAAATACATAAAATGTTATTGATAGTAATGGAATTATTCAAGAAATATCCCATAAAAATGAAAAGATTAGTTAGTGCTCCATTTGGGTTTCAACTTTTTCTTTAAAGAAAAATATTTTCTTAAAGGTCCTTTTTAAGACTTTTTTTTTAAAAAAAATCAATATTCCGTTTTCTCTCTTCACACTGTGGGCAATCCCCCGCTCACTGTGTGCGATTTCTTCGGTTCCGGCACTGCTCGCGCCCACAATGGCAGGAAAATAGAAGAAAAAGAGGGGAAAGCAAGCGATGGAGGAAATTGAACAACGATGACTCTATATTGCATCGATGGGGACTGAATCACCAAAGGTTAGCAACCCTAATCCTATGCTCGATTGGTCACATGACAGTATTAGAACAATTATGCATACAAAAGCTTGTTGAAATTGGGGTAACTTCTGGCACTAGATCTGAAATGAATAAGGAATCGGAAAACTTGACTCGAAATGATCTGAAATGATCTGAAAGTAAACTGATGATAGCAACGTAATATGGGATCAATTTGACTCGAAAAGGATGGCTGGTATGAATAGAAAGCTTGAATACATCGAACTAACAGTAAAGCAAAATAGAGTCGTAGCAAAAATCTCAAAAGAAGAGATATATGAGGGAGGTGATTGCTAGCGCTCTTCTCTTATTTGTTATGTACCAGGGGCTAACCCTTCTTTCTATATTGTAAGTGGTTATTGGAGGAGAATTTGGGGGAAGGCTGGGATAGACGAGATCCTCTTGATGGATAATGGTGTATATATTGTAAGATTCACCTCAGTTATGGCTAAAGAGGAGATCTTACAACAAAATGTCTATCAGTTTGACACTAGGCCGGTAATAGTTAAGGACTGGTCTGTTGAAGTTGGCTTCAAATTGGAGGATGTTAAATATGTTCCAGTTGGATACAACTGTATAAACATCCATTACGATGTTGGAATGCTAAAACTCTCAGCGAAATCATAAGTTTGGATTGGAAACCCATTGAAATGGACGAAATGGAAGATCAGAGAAACAGAACTAGATATGCTAGAGTCTTAGTTGAAATGGAAATCTCAGGAAAAAGGCCAACTGAGGTGTGGTTTGAAAATGGACAGGGTATACTTCAGGAGCAGAGGATCAATTATGAGCGGCTACCAGTTCAATGTCTAAACTGCAAAGAGTATGGACATAAAACCACCAACTGTAGGAGGTCTGTAATGAAAACTTGGCAAGTCAAGCAGGGGAAAAATGACCAAGATGGAAATAAATTAGTGGTAAATAGTGGTAAGGGGAGTCAAGGAGGAAAAAGGAAGGAAGTGACTACTCTAAACGTACAAAGGTATTGCAACAAGCTGCACGAACAGAAGGGCAAACAAATGAACAAAGAGGGATCATTGGGAATGAGATAGGATGGAAGAATGCTCAACAAAGAGGGGGAAAACAAATGCAAACAAGCAGGGATACAAGAATATTGGAGGAGAAGAAGAATAATAGACCACAGTCAGGAAGCAAATTATATTATAATGGCACTAGTAACCATAAAACAGGGTTTGGTAACCATGAATAATATACTCAGTTGGAATGTAAAGCTACTTAACAGTCTCCTGAAACATAGGGAGGTACAAACTACCTCTCTATAAATAAAGTGGGTATTGCGGTGATTTTTGAAACTAAACTAAAAGGAGAAAGGGTGGAAGAACTAATGACAAGAAAGTGGACCTCATATGATTGCAATAGTAACCACACTACAACATGGAAGGGAAAGATTTTATTATTGTGATGTAAAGGTGGCTATAAGGTGGAGAATATTCAAATTCATCAACAAATTATACATTGTATAGTGCATGAAAGGGAAAACAAAACAGTTTGAATTGATTTTGGTTGTTGGACATCATCAAACTTGATTTACAAGCATTCAATTTCATCAACAAATTATAAATTGTATATGCAGGAAAGGGAAAGTACAAAACAGTTTGAATCGATTGTGGTTGTTGGACATCATCAAACTTGGTTTAAAAGCAGCATATTTGGTATTTATGATAGGTGTGCCAATTTTGCGGGCAATCGGTTGTACAATAATTACATAAGTTCCAAAGAAGAGTTCAATAACTACATTTGCTTATTTTAGACTAATAAGTGTATTCAATTTTGCCAACAAGACTTCACAAAGATTATAACAGAAAGATTTAAGCCGCTACTTTCAAGACTAATATCCGACGAGCAATCTGTATTTTTAGTGGAAGAGATATAATTGACAATATTCTTATGACATAAGATTTGTGTCAATTTCTTGATCACCCATCAATGGAAAATGATGACTGTTGAATTTACACGTTTATAAGCATTGCTTTTAGTCATTTTTCCATTGTAATATAATAGCAATTAGATAGGAATTGTATAATTATAAATAATTTTTGTACTTTTCTCTGATCATGGACCCAATTGTAAAATTGCCAAAAGTACGAGAAAATATGACCAGAAAAAAAGCAAGAAGTTTGGCAATTGGGCTGAATGCCATTCGGGGGGACATTTCCAGGACCACTTTTCAAGGCATGATCCTTCACCAAAGCAGCATCCTTCTAGTTTCTATTGGAAGCATACGATGCTCGTTTATCTAGTAGGAAAAATAAGGTCCTTAGTCAAGGAGACCGTCTTCTACTTATCAAACATGTTTTGACTGCAATTCCATTACATGTTTTCATGGCCATAGTAACTCCCAAGTCAATCCTTGATGCATTGGAGAAGAGATGTCAAAAATTTTTATAGCAAAACCCCGGCGATGGCGCTAAAAGGGACTGGAGAACATGGGATAGGCTAACTTATTTAATAAGTGAGAACGGAGTGGTATCGCAAAAGCTAAAGGACGTCATAGATGCTTTTTCTGCTAAGCTTTGGTGGAAAATTAATCAGCAGTGTGGTATTTGGGCGAATTATTTGTTGTCTCTCTTTGAATCAACAAGGAAAAGAATATCATGGCAGCGACTAAGCTCAATTGACTTTGTTGTTTCCTTGCATTCGAAGGTGTTGGTTTGTTCTGGGGATAGTAACTTTCGGCATGATAACAGGTCTTCCTGACACGAATCTTGAGGTAAAGGTGGCAGAGTTACCTCGATGCGGAAGCTATGAATTTCCCAAGACTTGAAAACTTGCAAATCCAATATTATGAACTCCAAACTCACGAAAAATAGAAAGAAAAGATGCAAACCACAAAAATTTGAATAAAAAAGGGATGGAAAGGTTTAGAAGATGTAGAAGGTCTTTAAGGTTAGTAACCCAATCGGTCACCTCTCTAACAACCCTATCCCTTCCATTTATGGATAGAACGGCTAGCGAAAAGGTTCCAATGAACAACTAATAAAGCTCCACAAGTAGAAAAACACCTATTCTACTCGCATGCATCAACAAAGCACAAGCTTGTGTGCAATGCACTAATCTTCGAAAAGAATAGAAAAAAAACAAAGAGTTTCCTCGTCTCATATTGAAATATCGAATACATCAAAGGTACAAATGAAATGCTAGCCAAGCACCCCTATTTTTAGTAGAGGGGGCCGAAATTCTCCTATGAAGTAGGAGAAGAGTTTGATCTCTAACTCTATTCCTACTTTAAAGAACTAGAAATCAACTTAACCTCTAATTGACAACTTGTGTCTTATCTATCAAGGCAATGTATCCAGAAACCTTTATAGACTTAAGACACACTAGTCTATTGAAAATAAAACTCCAAATACAAAGAGATATTCTCTTAAAAGAATCTTATCCTTATCTTGAAAAGAATCTTCCTGAGTTGTCAACTCTATCAATATCTTCTTTGTAGAGTAATCATAGCCATCCAATCTTGATCTAATCTCCATCCAACGGTTGATAGTAGACACCAAGGAATAGTCTTCTTATTTTGAATGAACTCTAAATTAGATAAAAGAGAATCATATCAAATCTTATAATTTCATGTGATAAGATTTCAATGATCTTATCTCTAAAAGATAGGGAATCTTCCAAATCTTATCCTTCTACAAGTGTGATAAGATTTAAATGATTTTATCCCTAAAAGATAGAGATTCCAACTCCTAAAAATTAGGAGATAGAGCCGGCCTCCCTTGATTGGTTTGTAGGCCGAAATTTCCTTCCTCAAATGGGCCTTGTAACACATTAATAATCTTGGATTTGTAACTTCGAGACTTTACATTCTCTTGGGCTAAACCATTTGATATAAGATTATTAAGTGCACTCTTCATCCTTTTACTTCTAGCTCGAGTCAGTGGGCCTCCAATGTTGGATAATGGATCTTGAGCCACTCCTTGAGACAGTACTTGGAACCGAACACCTTGATCATCTTGGACTTGATTACCATGGATGTTCACATCATTCCCTCCTTCCTCGAAAGGATTCGACCTCGAATCCAAAGCTTGTACAGCTTCAACATTTGAGAAATCAAACGGAGATAAATCAGAAACATTAAAAGTTGCACTAACATTATACTCACCAGGAAGGTCAAGTTGATAAGCATTGTTGTTCAAACGCTTGACAACTTGGAAATGACAAACTCCATGAGGATCTAGCTTCGATTTAACCTTTGTAGGAAATCGAATCTTCCTTAAATGACCCCAAACCCAATCACCAGGTTTGAATATCATTTCCTTATGCCCCTTGTTGGCAATCCGCGCAACATGCTCATTTCTCTTCAAAATATTCATGTATACTTTCTCATGAAGAGAACATACATACTCAGCTTTCTTGGCTCCATCTGCATTAAGATACTCAGAAACAGGCAATGGAGACAAGTCTAAAGGGGTTAAGGGGTTAAATCCATAAGCAATTTCAAACGGAGAATATTGCGTAGTAGAATGCACAACACGATTATATGCAAATTCAGCAATAGGCAAACAAGCTTCCCAATTCTTACGATTCTTTTTGGATCAAAACACGAAGCAAAGAACCAAGAGTCTGATTAACCATCTCCGTCTGGCCATCTGTTTGAGGATGAGCAGTTTGTTGAAAACAACAGTTTTGTACCTAATTTTCCCCACAAAGTTTTCCAAAAGTAGCTCAAAAATCTAACATCTCTGTCAGACACAATAGTTCTAGGTAAACCATGCAATCTAACAATTTCACGCATAAATAAATCAGCTACATACTTGGCATCATCAGATTTATGACAAGGAATAAAATGTGCCATCTTAGAAAACCTATCAACTACCACAAAAACTGAATCACACCCTTTTTGAGATTTAGGTAATCCCAAAACAAAGTCCATTGAAATATCAGTCCAAAGGTGGGTAGGTACAGGTAAAGGCGTATATAACCCATGTGGTTGTGACTTAGTCTTTGCTTGTTTTCACTCAATACAAGTAGAACAAACTTAACATCACGTTTCATATTAGGCCAATAAAAATGCTCACATAAAACATCATAAGTTTTCAAAATACCAAAATGACCCATAAGACCACCACTATGAGATTCACGCACTAATAGTTCACGCAGAGAACAAGCAGGCACACATAATTTATTATCTTTAAACAAGAAACCCTGATGCCTATAAAACTTGTTAAATGCGCCACTTTCATATGCTTCAAAAATGGATGAAAAATCAGAATTAGTAGCATACAAATCCTTGATGTATTCAATCCCTAATAACTTAGAATCAAGCACAGAAAGGACATACGATCTTCGAGACAATACATCAGCTACGACGTTCTCTTTTCCCTTCTTGTACTTAATGACATATGGAAAAGATTCAAGAAATGCACTCCATTTAGCATGTCTCTTATTCAGTTTGTTTTGTCCATGCAAATATTTCAAAGACTCATGATCTCTATGGATAACAAACTCTTTTGGCATTAAATAGTGTTGCCAATTTTCTAAAGCTCTAATTATAGCATACAATTCTTTATCATAAGTAGGATAATTCAATGTTGCACCACTTAATTTTTCTGAAAAGTACACAATAGGCTTACCACTTTGTATTAACACAACACCAATTCCAACCCCAGATGCATCACACTCAATTTCAAAAGTAAGATCAAAATTAGGTAATGCAAGAACAGGAGCACAAGTTAAATCATTGTTTAAAGTGTTAAATGCAAGTTCTTGTTCTTCATCCCATTCAAACCTAACATTCTTCTTTACTAAGTGATTTAAGGGTGCAACCTTAGCAGAGAAATCCTTCACAAACCTACGATAAAAACTAGCTAAACCATGGAAGGAACGACTGTCAGAGACAGAATTAGGTGTAGGCCATTCTTGAATTACCTTAACCTTAGCCTCATCAACTTTAACACCATCCTTGCTAACAACAAAACCAAGAAAAATAACTTCTGGTACACAGAAAGTACACTTAGCAAGTTTAGCATAAAGTTTATTTTCATGTAAAGCAGAGAGCACACTTGAAAGATGTTTAGCATGCGAAACTTCATTTCTACTATGCATTAAAATATCATCAAAATAAACCACAACAAATTTACCTATATAAGGTCTAAGCACATGGTTCATAAGACACATAAAAGTAGAAGGAGCGTTAGTCAAACCAAAAGGCATAACCATCCACTCATATAAACCAAATTTAGTTTTAAAAGCGGTTTTCCATTCATCACCCTCTTTCATGCAAATTTGATGGTAGCCACAAGCAAGATCTATTTTAGAAAATATGCAAGAGCCGCATAGATCTTTTAACATGTCATCTAGCCTAGGTATGGGATGTCTATATTCAATTGTAATTTTATTCACAGCACGACAATCCACACACATACGCCATGTTCCATCTTTCTTAGGAACTAAAATGACAGGCACTGCACAAGGACTTAAAGATTCACGAACCATACCTTTGTCAAGGAATTCCTCCACTTGATGTTGCAGTTCCTTGGTCTCCTCGGGGTTCGCCTTGTATGCAGGACGATTAGGAATTACTGATCCTGGGATAAAATCAATTTGATGCTCAATTCCCCTCAAAGGTGGAAGTCCCTTTGGCAATTCTTCTGGAAAAACATCCTCATAATCCTGCAAAACAGTTTTAACAACACTAGAAATATTTTCAATGGGGTTAGTGTTAGTTAAAAATAAATCCTTGTAAACAATTAAAACAAGTGGAGTGCGAGTATTTAGAGCCCTCCCAAGGTCTCCCGTAGAAGCATAAAAGCTGCCTTTTCTCTCCCCAGCTTTTGGCTTTTCTCTCAAACTCTCACTCACTTTTCATTCTCTCCCATTCCCCAAACTCTCTTTTGACTCTTTCGACTCACTTTTGTGTCTCTTCTCTCTCTCTCTTTGCATTTTTTTTTTTCTGAGATTTCATTATATCCGTAGGAGATAACGGACACAATACAATAGACAAATCCTTATGCACAAGTGAATACTGATTTGTCTTTCCATCTTTGTTAGCACCTCGATCAAACTCCCATGGATGTCCCAACAATATATGACATGCTTGCATTGGAACAACATCACAAAGAACTTCATCCTGGAACGTTTTAAAACATAAGAGTAAGCGAGCTTGCGACCGTACCTTAATTTCTCCACGATCATCTAACCATTGCAACTTGTAAGGTTGAGGATGCTTGAACGTAGGAAGGTTCAATTTCTTGACAAGTTCCATGCTCACACAGTTTGTGCAACTTCCTCCATCCACAATCACAAGACACGTCTTATTATTCACCTTACCTTGTATGGAAAATATTGGTGCATTGCTCGAGATTCTTTTCTTGAGCTGGCTGGATACTAAGAGCATGAGCTAGTACCATAACTCGAGATACGTCTTCCTCATAGACAACCTCATCTTCACTCTCAGAAGCTCCCTTATCATACATTTGACTAGTTGTAGCTTGCTCTGTTGTTGCTAAAACCATATTAGATTGATCGTGCACATCTTCTTCTTCACTTTCATAGTACCAATCATCTCGAAGTACCATTACCTTCTTATTGGGACAATCAGATGCATAATTTCCTCTTCCTTTACACTTGAAGCATTGTACATTGGCAGATGAACCCGGTTTAATACTAGGTCTTCTCCAATGGCTTGGTAACCTCGGCCGGTTTAAGCAACTGTTTAGGTTGACTAGAACTTGGAGCCGTCTGCTTCTTAGGAGTACTCCCCCATTGATTTGATCCAAAGGATGATATACTAGTGGAAGATGTCCTTGCTCTCCTTGCGGCTGAAGATTCCTTTATTTGCCTCTCAATAGTGTCGGCCTTATCCACCAAATCATCTAGATCATGATAAGACTGTAACTCCACTCTATGTCGAATGGGAAGGTTCAAACCATTTAGAATCCTTGTTATACTTTGTTCCTCATCTTCTTCCAATTGACATTTAAGTTTCAAAGTATTCATGTCTTGGTAGTATTCCATGGCCAAACTACTTCCTTGCTTAAGATCTTGCAACTCACCTCGAAGCTTCCTTTGAAAGGATGCTGGGGCAAAAGCCTTTCGCATTACACGTGAAAGCTCTCCCCAAGTGGTGATTGCGGGATCATTGTCTCTTCTTCTCCGACGTTGTACCTCATTCACCATGTAGAAGCATATCTATGAAATTCTGACACAGTTAAATTCGGCTTCTTTCCCTCAGAATAATTGTTGAGATTAAAGATCCAGTTGATATTATCTTCCCAATCAATATACGCATCAGGATCTGGCTTGCCACAAAATTCTGAAATCTTCTGCTTGATAATGTTCATGTTATCATCAAATCTAGGCTGCCTTTGTCGATCATGCCTAAATTCTTCTTCATGCTCAACACAATCATCATTTTGTTCCCTTGGAATTTCTTCTCGCTCTCCTTGACCTTCTTCTTCTCGGTCACCATCTTGTCCTTCATTACCACGTCCACCACCTTGACCATGCCCGGCATTGCCACGTCCGCCATGGATGTTCCTACATGCAACAAGGTTAGGTCCAGGATTTACCAATGGATCCCTAACTTGGGCAAGTTGGTTTATTTGACGAGCAGTTTCTTCTTGTTGGCGAGTGGTCTCTTCTTGTCGTCGTTGTTGTTGTGCCATTGCAATCGTCATAAGTTGCAATCGATTGGGTAATGCCGCAATCTTATCTTTAAAATCTTGCACAGTATCATTCAACATTCCATGTTGAGGAGGAGGTAGAGCTTTGTCTCCCATGTTTCCTGAAACACAACTCAACACACACAAGAAAAAGAATATCGAAGAACTCACTTCCTGGTTACCCCTCCCAACTATTCTATTCACTCCCCAAGATCTCTCAAGAAGGTTTAGAATTTAGTAAGGGATGGATTCACTCTATTCTTACCACTGTCTTTGTCTATTAATCCTTTGTGCAATGAAGACTAGTGCTACAAGAAGTACTTTATTGAAGCAAATAAAGAGGATCAAAAAGTAAGGTTCTGAAAATAATTGTAACAAGATCTAAGGAAGAACACGAATATAGATCGAGTAGTTATAATTATGAAAACATAGATCTCACAAAAAGGCTAATAGAACTTGGAGCAAATTCTGAAAAATAAAAGTTTCGACTTAGGGTTATAGACAAAACCTTATTTCGGCCAATACACAAATAAAGGGCTTATATTTGTGAAACCCTAGCCATCAAAGATCCAAGTATTTCAAAAATGGTATGTGCAAATAATATTAATTGCACTTCAAATCATACTCAAATACCAAATCCTTCTATGCCGTCTTTCTTTTTAATTTTACTTTTTTTTCACGGCTATTTTGTTTTTACTCAAAAACGTGGATTAGGGATTAAGATACCCTAGATCCGATAATTTAGAAGAAGAAACGTTTTTTTTTACTAACAATAATGGATCTAACTATAACAACTTCAATCAAATCAAACAAGAATACAATCGAAGCAAAATAGTGAGATCTATAATAGAAGACTCAAAAATTTAAAAGAACAATTAGAGATCTAACCAAAGATGAGATTTAGTAGATCAAAACAAAAACAAGTCTTCAAGAACCTAAGCTCTAAGGCCAATTGATACAAAGTATCAATTTGCACTTGACTCCACTTGCAAGTTTTCAAAAACCAAGGCTCTGAGGCCAATTGATACGAATCTTGAGGCAAAGGTGGCAGATTTACCTCGATGCGAAAGTTATGAATTTTCCAGGACTAAAAACTTGCAAATCCAATATTATGGACTCCAAACTCACGAAAAATAAAAGGAAAGAAGAGATGCAAACCACAAAAATTTGCATAAAAAAGGGATAGAAAGGCTAGAAGATGTAGAAGGTGTTTAAGGTTAGCAACCCAATCGGTCACCTCTCTAACAACCCTATCCCCTTGATTTATGGATAGAACGGCTAGTGAAAAGGCTCCAATGAACAACTAACAAAGCTCCACAAGTAGAAAAACACCTATTCTACTCGCATGCATCAACAAAGCACAAGCTTGTGTGCAATGCACTAATCTTCAAAAAGAATAGAAAAAGAACAAAGAGTTTCCTCTCGTCTCATATTGAAATATCAAATTCATCAAAGGTACAAATGAAATGCTGGACAAGCACCCCTATTTATAGTAAAGGGGGCCAAAATTCTTCTATGAAGTAGGAGAAGAGTTTGATCTCTTACTCTATTCCTACTATAAAGAACTAGAAATCAACTTAACCTCTAATTGACAACTTGTATCTTATCTATTAAGGCAATGTATCTAGACACCTTTATAGACTTAAGACACACTAGTCTATTGAAAATAAAACTCCAAATACAAAGAGATATTCTCTCAAAAGAATATTATCCTTATCTTGAAAAGAATCTTCCTGAGTTGTCAACTCTATCAATATCTTCTTTGTAGAGTAATCATAGTCATCCAATCTTTATCTAATCTCCATCCAACGGTTGATAGTAGACACCAAGGAATAGACTTCTTATTTTGAATAAACTCTAAATTAGATAAAAGAGAATCATATCAAATCTTATCCTTCCGCGTGATAAGATTGAAATGATCTTATCTCTAAAAGATAGGTGGTGGGTTGTCGTAAATTACCAACTTAAACTGTAGATAGGATAAGTCGGGTCGATCCCACAGGGACGGATTAAACTTCAAATAACCGGAAAACAACCAAGAACACAATAGTTGCAGAGTTTCACTCACTTGCACGAGTGGTAAAGTCACTGACACAAGTGGCTCTGCAGAACTGAAAACAAACAAAGACAAATGAAACCTCACTCACGGGAGTGAGAATTCCGACTCAAGGGACTGACTCAACAAACTGGATATTCATTCTCTTTTCCATATGTAATCAAGTTGTAATCTTACACTCTTTTGGTATGAATTCATGCTCATTCAGGCACTTATATATCTCTAAGTCACTTCCAATTTTTCCTAGAGGTATTTTTATGAACTCAATTAAACTATTTTCCAATGATTAATCAAGTCATAAAGTCATTAAGTTTTCAAGCCTTATATGAATGCTTATGCTAACCAAGTATATTCCCATCTCAATTAGAACCTTGGACTGTTACCTCCAAGTCATAAGTTAAAGATAAATGATTTTGAACCTTGTTTACCCTTCCGGGATTCACTTAGTTCTGTGCACAATCAATCAAATGGCCAATTTAATCAAGAGGTAGATGAAAACTTTAACTTCAAAACACAAAACCATCCGAATGCATTCACGGACTTAAACTACATAGGTTCCAGAGAATGAAATCTAATTAACTACGCATACAAACTACAGAAAATATAAGAAAAGAAGGAAAGCATTGAGAAGAATCAAATCTGGATGGTTGAGCAGTAGGTCACTCGCCTAAGTGACAAAGGTCACTCAGGCGAGTGAGGTCTGTTACTCTTCTTTTGCTACTACTGGACTTCTTCTTCCTTTAGAGTTTTCTCCCCTCTCCGCTCTCTTCTTTTCTCTCTGTGGTGTTTTGTTTGTTGTATGTCCACTCAGATCCCCTTCATGCTGGGAATGCAGCTCCTTTATAGAGTTTTGAAGCCGGTTCTTCTTCCATGATAGCCTCCCCATGCTTGTGAATTAATTATTCCTCCCAATGCTTTGTGTCTTTAATCCGAGAATTGACTGGTCTCTTGCCCTTCTCCAGCACTGGTATCCACTGCAACATTGATCATCATGGGCGGTTGGGAGTCTAACCAAGGGGACAAGCATGCCCTTGGATGGGACACACTCATTAAATTGTGTCTTGGAGATATCTTTGACAAGCTCAGCAAAATTTGATTTCAACAGTCTAATTTTTGTTCCTAAAGCCCCTCTTTTCCAGCAGTTATGCACTTAGGTCCTTACCTATGCAGAAACACAAAACTAGTTAAGCAAAATGAACTAATTCTAAGAAACACCCCTAATTATCCATTAATTTCAGAGTAGATTGTAATGCTTTTTGTGTAAAAAATTAACCATTATCAACTCTCCCAACTGGAAGAGTTGCTTGTCCTCAAGCAAGACAATATAACCCTTGAGAACTACACACAAAAACAAGAAAACAAAAGCTAACGACTGACTCCCCTTAGTGAAAATGTCATTCAGGCAAGTGACACTACTGACTCCCCTGAGTGATAAAAGTCACTCAGGCAAGTGATGCTGCAACAAACACACAAGAACTTCATAGCAAATACCAAACATAACTAGTTCATATGACAATCGGATACAACATCTCAGATGCAAGAAAAACAAGTATATCTTCATCCAAATTCAAATTTCACCTAGTCTTTACGAAATCACCTCCGTATGTGTGTGAATCATGCCAAGTATGCAAAGTAACAAATTAGTATAAGGTAAATAACAACTCATGGAGTATATTTAGATATTTCTTAGCCTTATGACTCATTCTTTCTTACCACAATCATGCTAATGTGGCTAATACAACCTCAGAGATATAAGGACTCTCACAATTCATTTCTTTTCAACTATTCTCCCTCATTCCCTTTTATTTACCTCCGAGTCTTTTGGCTTTTTCTATTTATGACTCATGATTCTTTTTCTTTCCAACTT
This sequence comes from Oldenlandia corymbosa var. corymbosa, assembly GCA_949775105.1. NCBI lineage: Eukaryota > Viridiplantae > Streptophyta > Magnoliopsida > Gentianales > Rubiaceae > Oldenlandia > Oldenlandia corymbosa. The sequence continues at coordinate 18,774,508 of OX459118.1, read as the reverse complement.
CTGACCCCTCCTACCGAGAGCTTTCGATAGAAGACTTTGCTTTCCAGGCCAAAGGATCACTCATTGTTGCCATTTCACTCTAAGGGATTTAGCATTGATGCTCTACCTTATACTCCCTCAAGTTCTTTTGAAGTTTTTTTTTGTTTACTCATTTTTGAGCATTTCGCCTACCAATTCTCAAAGAAGGTATTAGAGAGGGTCATTAAGCTTGCCTTAGTCAACTCTTTAGCATGTAAACAAACCACACATTCTAGTGGTCGTAAGAAAAGTCATTTAAATATTTTTAAGCAATTTAGAACACCATAGAGCATGCTATAAAACTCAACTTCAATGTAACTAAGCATAAAAGGCATATGTGCTTAAGTAGTGTAGAGATGATAACCAAGAGTTAGGTAAAATCAAAATTTGAATTAGATATAAGAAATTAAGTACATTGGTCTTCATAGAAATCCAATTATCATAGAACTAGCATTCACAAAAAATCAAAAAAAAAATAAAATTATAAACATGCTCCCTACTACTCCCCCAAACTTATTCAAAGCATTGTCTCCAATGCTGACAAACAGATCACACAAAAACAAAAATAACAACAAAAACAGTTCACAGAAACAAAAACAATTCACAACAAAAACTGTGTGGTCACTCGCAGGAGTGATATTCTCATTCCTGTGAGTGAGGTAGAGGACTGATGACTTCCCTGAGTTGGAGCAATTGAAATGGATGAGGAGGGCTTCATGATGCACATCATTCAACATATCTATTCGATTTGTTGCAAGCTCTATGTTGTGTCGAAATATACTCTATACAAGGGATCGCGACATCCTTGTACAACAGCTTGGAATTGCAACATCAGAACACAAAAAAGATTCAGCAGCTATAAGAGTTCATAATTTTTATTTTTCTGCAGTGTCACTCGTTGGAATGACTTTGGTCACTCGTGGGAGTGACTCTACAGTCCTTCTTTAGCTGCAAATTTAGTTTTCTCAAATACCAAGGATTAGAATTGAAACACAGACTAAAGATATCAAAAATTAAGCTCATGAAGTTCCTTGGTTCATACAGTTAAGCACAGAGACCATAGAAAGCAACAAACCAGAAACACCATAGTTCCATAAATAGATTTAGCTTTTTAACAATAATGCTCAGAAAGAACTAGGTGACTCATATGCAATCAGACATGCTAAATTCTGAAAATTCTCCCTAAACTTGCTAGATATGACATCAATGCTCATAAAGATATTAGAAATTTACCCGAGACTAAAGCCTAGCAAGTAGACATTAAGCACACCAAATTTCAGAATTAACAAGCTACTAAGGGATATGACATACAAAAGATGTCTCAAGAACCTAAGAAAGAAACAAAACAGAAAGGTAAAACAAAATATATGGGTGGGAAAAAGAAATAAATTGACTTCAAACATCAAGTAGGTTCAGAGTCACTTTGCCGAGTGACATGAGTCACTTCTCTGAGTGTCTTAGAACTTTCAGAAATAAACACACAAAATTTCAAAGTCAACCGCTTCAGTTTTCCAAAATTCCCATATTTTGTTTTAAAAACAAAATAAACTAACAACAATTATACATGAACAGAGCATACATCAATTCCCCCCAAACTTAAAATAAAGCACAGATCCTATGCAGACTAAAAGAAATCAAGAGCAAACCTGTCACAACACTCAGCTTGCAGTTCAAAGTCACTCCTGGGAGTGACAGAGTCACTCAGGTGAATGCAGGAACACTTGGGAGAGTGACTAAACTCACTCTCCTGAGTGACTGATATTAGGATCTGCTGCATTTTTGGATGACCAATTGAATTGGGATGGTAATGATACTTCTTCTGCACATGGAAGCACACACACTAAACAAGAAAAAAAAATTAAAATCACACAAAAACACACTAAAAGAAAAAGAACATGGGTTGCCTCTCATGAAGCAAGCAAAATGTTGAAATGCAAGATGCATTCCATAATCAACTCTTGTGGCTTCAAGTCACTCAGAATAACCGTCTTGATACCACAAGAATGTGCCATCAATTAGTCTATCATGCCTCCAAGAAGCATTCTCTTGAATCATCCAACATAGAAAGGAATCTATCTTGCTCAACTCTTCCAACACTTTGGGATTTTCTCGGCTTGAAATTGATCAAAATCAACCATCTCTTCTTGCACTCCCCAAGTATGTTTACCTTTGACCCCATCAACATGACTCTCATCAATGGAGATAGTTGACTCTTCTTCATTCATCAAGGTATGTATAAATTCCAAGTCAACTACCTCTTCATTTGGAGGACAAGTCTCATCAATTTTCAGCACATCCACCAGCTCACTCCACAAGTGAGTTTCTCTCTTCCCTTGAGTGAGTATGGTGGTGGAAGGAGTATAGGTAGTGGCTGCAGTACCACCTCCCTTGGTTCATCTTCTACTTCATTGTTCTCCATTGATGAGATTACTTTCTCATGAGCTTCTTCTCTCTCTCTTCTGGAGTTGTTGTCAATTATAGTTTGGAGATGAAGACTCATTCGTTCAACACTTTGCGCAAGCTCATTTAGCATATAATTCATCTCTTGGAACTCTTTTTGGTGCTGTGCTTCTTGCATTCTTTGGACAACCAATTCCGTTCTATGTCTCATCTGCAACACTTCTTCATATATCTCTTCCATCTCGATTCGGCGTTGCATCTCTTTGTCCTTAGCAAGAATACATTGGTGGAGTAAAGTAATTGCTATTCTGTTCATAAGAGTGAAAATCATTAGTTGCATAACAAGGATTAAAACTACAATAAGGTGCATTATGTTGTTTATCATTCCAATCATATGAATTTCCTATATATAAAGGATAATCTGCCATCAAACTTCAGAGTTGGCATACTCTTTTCAAATTATAAAATTAAAAGAAAAGAAACAAAAACAAAGAAATGGTTAAAAGAAGTTTTTCGCCGTCCTCGGCAACGGCGCCACTTTTGGTGGGTTGTCGAAGGCCCCAAAATAAATTACCAACTTAAACTGTAGATAGGATAAGTCGGGTCGATCCCACAGGGACGGATTAAACTTCAAATAACCGGAAAACAACCAAGAACACAATAGTTGCAGAGTTTCACTCACTTGCACGAGTGGTAAAGTCACTGACACAAGTGGCTCTGCAGAACTGAAAACAAACAAAGACAAATGAAACCTCACTCACGGGAGTGAGAATTCCGACTCAAGGGACTGACTCAACAAACTGGATATTCATTCTCTTTTCCATATGTAATCAAGTTGTAATCTTACACTCTTTTGGTATGAATTCATGCTCATTCAGGCACTTATATATCTCTAAGTCACTTCCAATTTTTCCTAGAGGTATTTTTATGAACTCAATTAAACTATTTTCCAATGATTAATCAAGTCATAAAGTCATTAAGTTTTCAAGCCTTATATGAATGCTTATGCTAACCAAGTATATTCCCATCTCAATTAGAACCTTGGACTGTTACCTCCAAGTCATAAGTTAAAGATAAATGATTTTGAACCTTGTTTACCCTTCCGGGATTCACTTAGTTCTGTGCACAATCAATCAAATGGCCAATTTAATCAAGAGGTAGATGAAAACTTTAACTTCAAAACACAAAATCATCCGAATGCATTCACAGACTTAAACTACATAGGTTCCGGGGAATGAAATCTAATTAACTACACATACAAACTACAGAAAATATAAGAAAAGAAGGAAAGCATTGAGAACAAGCAAATCTGGATGGCTGAGCAGCAGGTCACTCGCCTAAGTGACAAAGGTCACTCAGGTGAGTGAGGTCTGTTACTCTTCTTTTGCTGCTACTGGACTTCTTCTTCCTTTGGAGTTTTCTCCCCTCTCCGCTCTCTTCTTTTCTCTCTGTGGTGTTTTGTTTGTTGTATGTCCACTCAGATCCCCTTCATGCTGGGAATGCAGCTCCTTTATAGAGTTTTGAAGCCGGTTCTTCTTCCATGATAGCCTCCCCATGCTTGTGAATTAATTATTCCTCCCAATGCTTTGTGTCTTTAATCCGAGAATTGACTGGTCTCTTGCCCTTCTCCAGCACTGGTATCCACTGCAACATTGATCATCATGGGCGGTTGGGAGTCTAACCAAGGGGACAAGCATGCCCTTGGATGGGACACACTCATTAAATTGTGTCTTGGAGATATCTTTGACAAGCTCAGCAAAATTTGATTTCAACAGTCTAATTTTTGTTCCTAAAGCCCCTCTTTTCCAGCAGTTATGCACTTAGGTCCTTACCTATGCAGAAACACAAAACTAGTTAAGCAAAATGAACTAATTCTAAGAAACACCCCTAATTATCCATTAATTTCAGAGTAGATTGTAATGCTTTTTGTGTAAAAAATTAACCATTATCAACTCTCCCAACTGGAAGAGTTGCTTGTCCTCAAGCAAGACAATATAACCCTTGAGAACTACACACAAAAACAAGAAAACAAAAGCTAACGACTGACTCCCCTTAGTGAAAATGTCATTCAGGCAAGTGACACTACTGACTCCCCTGAGTGATAAAAGTCACTCAGGCAAGTGATGCTGCAACAAACACACAAGAACTTCATAGCAAATACCAAACATAACTAGTTCATATGACAATCGGATACAACATCTCAGATGCAAGAAAAACAAGTATATCTTCATCCAAATTCAAATTTCACCTAGTCTTTACGAAATCACCTCCGTATGTGTGTGAATCATGCCAAGTATGCAAAGTAACAAATTAGTATAAGGTAAATAACAACTCATGGAGTATATTTAGATATTTCTTAGCCTTATGACTCATTCTTTCTTACCACAATCATGCTAATGTGGCTAATACAACCTCAGAGATATAAGGACTCTCACAATTCATTTCTTTTCAACTATTCTCCCTCATTCCCTTTTATTTACCTCCGAGTCTTTTGGCTTTTTCTATTTATGACTCATGATTCTTTTTCTTTCCAACTTCTGACCCCTCCTACCGAGAGCTTTCGATAGAAGACTTTGCTTTCCAGGCCAAAGGATCACTCATTGTTGCCATTTCACTCTAAGGGATTTAGCATTGATGCTCTACCTTATACTCCCTCAAGTTCTTTTGAAGTTTTTTTTTGTTTACTCATTTTTGAGCATTTCGCCTACCAATTCTCAAAGAAGGTATTAGAGAGGGTCATTAAGCTTGCCTTAGTCAACTCTTTAGCATGTAAACAAACCACACATTCTAGTGGTCGTAAGAAAAGTCATTTAAATATTTTTAAGCAATTTAGAACACCATAGAGCATGCTATAAAACTCAACTTCAATGTAACTAAGCATAAAAGGCATATGTGCTTAAGTAGTGTAGAGATGATAACCAAGAGTTAGGTAAAATCAAAATTTGAATTAGATATAAGAAATTAAGTACATTGGTCTTCATAGAAATCCAATTATCATAGAACTAGCATTCACAAAAAATCAAAAAAAAAATAAAATTATAAACATGCTCCCTACTACTCCCCCAAACTTATTCAAAGCATTGTCTCCAATGCTGACAAACAGATCACACAAAAACAAAAATAACAACAAAAACAGTTCACAGAAACAAAAACAATTCACAACAAAAACTGTGTGGTCACTCGCAGGAGTGATATTCTCATTCCTGTGAGTGAGGTAGAGGACTGATGACTTCCCTGAGTTGGAGCAATTGAAATGGATGAGGAGGGCTTCATGATGCACATCATTCAACATATCTATTCGATTTGTTGCAAGCTCTATGTTGTGTCGAAATATACTCTATACAAGGGATCGCGACATCCTTGTACAACAGCTTGGAATTGCAACATCAGAACACAAAAAAGATTCAGCAGCTATAAGAGTTCATAATTTTTATTTTTCTGCAGTGTCACTCGTTGGAATGACTTTGGTCACTCGTGGGAGTGACTCTACAGTCCTTCTTTAGCTGCAAATTTAGTTTTCTCAAATACCAAGGATTAGAATTGAAACACAGACTAAAGATATCAAAAATTAAGCTCATGAAGTTCCTTGGTTCATACAGTTAAGCACAGAGACCATAGAAAGCAACAAACCAGAAACACCATAGTTCCATAAATAGATTTAGCTTTTTAACAATAATGCTCAGAAAGAACTAGGTGACTCATATGCAATCAGACATGCTAAATTCTGAAAATTCTCCCTAAACTTGCTAGATATGACATCAATGCTCATAAAGATATTAGAAATTTACCCCAGACTAAAGCCTAGCAAGTAGACATTAAGCACACCAAATTTCAGAATTAACAAGCTACTAAGGGATATGACATACAAAAGATGTCTCAAGAACCTAAGAAAGAAACAAAACAGAAAGGTAAAACAAAATATATGGGTGGGAAAAAGAAATAAATTGACTTCAAACATCAAGTAGGTTCAGAGTCACTTTGCCGAGTGACATGAGTCACTTCTCTGAGTGTCTTAGAACTTTCAGAAATAAACACACAAAATTTCAAAGTCAACCGCTTCAGTTTTCCAAAATTCCCATATTTTGTTTTAAAAACAAAATAAACTAACAACAATTATACATGAACAGAGCATACATCAATTCCCCCAAACTTAAAATAAAGCACAGATCCTATGCAGACTAAAAGAAATCAAGAGCAAACCTGTCACAACACTCAGCTTGCAGTTCAAAGTCACTCCTGGGAGTGACAGAGTCACTCAGGTGAATGCAGGAACACTTGGGAGAGTGACTAAACTCACTCTCCTGAGTGACTGATATTAGGATCTGCTGCATTTTTGGATGACCAATTGAATTGGGATGGTAATGATACTTCTTCTGCACATGGAAGCACACACACTAAACAAGAAAAAAAAAAATTAAAATCACACAAAAACACACTAAAAGAAAAAGAACATGGGTTGCCTCTCATGAAGCAAGCAAAATGTTGAAATGCAAGATGCATTCCATAATCAACTCTTGTGGCTTCAAGTCACTCAGAATAACCGTCTTGATACCACAAGAATGTGCCATCAATTAGTCTATCATGCCTCCAAGAAGCATTCTCTTGAATCATCCAACATAGAAAGGAATCTATCTTGCTCAACTCTTCCAACACTTTGGGATTTTCTCGGCTTGAAATTGATCAAAATCAACCATCTCTTCTTGCACTCCCCAAGTATGTTTACCTTTGACCCCATCAACATGACTCTCATCAATGGAGATAGTTGACTCTTCTTCATTCATCAAGGTATGTATAAATTCCAAGTCAACTACCTCTTCATTTGGAGGACAAGTCTCATCAATTTTCAGCACATCCACCAGCTCACTCCACAAGTGAGTTTCTCTCTTCCCTTGAGTGAGTATGGTGGTGGAAGGAGTATAGGTAGTGGCTGCAGTACCACCTCCCTTGGTTCATCTTCTACTTCATTGTTCTCCATTGATGAGATTACTTTCTCATGAGCTTCTTCTCTCTCTCTTCTGGAGTTGTTGTCAATTATAGTTTGGAGATGAAGACTCATTCGTTCAACACTTTGCGCAAGCTCATTTAGCATATAATTCATCTCTTGGAACTCTTTTTGGTGCTGTGCTTCTTGCATTCTTTGGACAACCAATTCCGTTCTATGTCTCATCTGCAACACTTCTTCATATATCTCTTCCATCTCGATTCGGCGTTGCATCTCTTTGTCCTTAGCAAGAATACATTGGTGGAGTAAAGTAATTGCTATTCTGTTCATAAGAGTGAAAATCATTAGTTGCATAACAAGGATTAAAACTACAATAAGGTGCATTATGTTGTTTATCATTCCAATCATATGAATTTCCTATATATAAAGGATAATCTGCCATCAAACTTCAGAGTTGGCATACTCTTTTCAAATTATAAAATTAAAAGAAAAGAAACAAAAACAAAGAAATGGTTAAAAGAAGTTTTTCGCCGTCCTCGGCAACGGCGCCACTTTTGGTGGGTTGTCGAAGGCCCCAAAATAAATTACCAACTTAAACTGTAGATAGGATAAGTCGGGTCGATCCCATAGGGACGGATTAAACTTCAAATAACCGGAAAACAACCAAGAATACAATAGTTGCAGAGTATCACTCACTTGCACGAGTGGTAAAGTCACTCACACAAGTGGCTCTGCATAACTGAAAACAAACAAAGACAAATGAAACCTCACTCACGGGAGTGAGAATTCCGACTCAAGGGACTGACTCAACAAACTGGATATTCATTCTCTTTTCCATATGTAATCAAGTTGTAATCTTGCACTCTTTTGGTATGAATTCATGCTCATTCAGGCACTTATATATCTCTAAGTCACTTCCAATTTTTCCTAGAGGTATCTTTATGAACTCAATTAAACTATTTTCCAATGATTAATCAAGTCATAAAGTCATTAAGTTTTCAAGCCTTATATGAATGCTTATGCTAATCAAGTATATTCCTATCTCAATTAGAACCTTGGATTGTTACCTCCAAGTCATAAGTTGAAGATAAATGATTTTGAACCTTGTTTACCCTTCCGGGATTCACTTAGTTCTGTGCACAATCAATCAAATGGCCAATTTAATCAAGAGGTAGATGAAAACTTTAACTTCAAAACACAAAATCATCCGAATGCATTCACAGACTTAAACTACATAGGTTCCGGGGAATGAAATCTAATTAACTACACATACAAACTACAGAAAATATAAGAAAAGAAGGAAAGCATTGAGAACAAGCAAATCTGGATGGCTGAGCAGCAGGTCACTCGCCTAAGTGACAAAGGTCACTCAGGTGAGTGAGGTCTGTTACTCTTCTTTTGCTGCTACTGGACTTCTTCTTCCTTTGGAGTTTTCTCCCCTCTCCGCTCTCTTCTTTTCTCTCTGTGGTGTTTTGTGTGTTGTATGTCCACTCAGATCCCCTTCATGCTGGGAATGCAGGTCCTTTATAGAGTTTTGAAGCCGGTTCTTCTTCCATGATAGCCTCCCCATGCTTGTGAATTAATTATTCCTCCCAATGCTTTGTGTCTTTAATCCGAGAATTGACTGGTCTCTTGCCCTTCTCCAGCACTGGTATCCGCTGCAACATTGATCATCATGGGCGGTTGGGAGTCTAACCAAGGGGACAAGCATGCCCTTGGATGGGACACACTCATTAAATTGTGTCTTGGAGATATCTTTGACCAGCTCAGCAAAATTTGATTTCGGCAGCCTAATTTTTGTTCCTAAAGCCCCTCTTTTCCTGCAGTTATGCACTTAGGTCCTTACCTATGCAAAAATACAAAACTAGTTAAGCAAAATGAACTAATTCTAAGAAACACCCCTAATTCTCCATTAATTTCAGAGTAGATTATAATGCTTTTTGTGTAACAAATTAACCATTATCAATAGGGAATCTTCCAAATCTTATCCTTCAACAAGTGTGATAAGATTTAAATGATTTTATCCCTAAAAGATAGAGATTCCAACTCCTAAAAATTAGGAGATAGAGCCGGCCTCCCTTGATTGGTTTGTAGGCCAAAATTTCCTTCCTCAAATGGGTTTTGTAACACATTAATAATCTTGGGCTTGTAACTTTGAGACTTGACATTCTCTTGGGCTAAACCATTTGATATAAGATTATTAGGTGCACTCTTCATCCTTTTACTTCTAGCTCGAGTCATTGGGCCTCCAATGTTAATTGGATAATGGTTCTTGAGCCACTCCTTGAGCTTGGACACTACTTGGAACCCGAACACCTTGATCATCTTAGACTTGATTACCATGGATGTTCACATCATTGGAGTTACATGGGATATTCCGCAAGAGCCGCCACTCTACCCAAAGTATTAGAGAGTTTTATGAGTAGAAATGTTTCTTTTTGATGGAGTTGACTTTGAAGTTCTCGGCAGCAAATTTATCCACTTTAGAGAGTATTGATCTCACCTTGTCAGCCGACAATGAAAAGTTATTTGGCAGCCAGATGCATCGGCAAGTGTCATCATCAAGTCTGCATATGAGGTGCTTAGAAAGAGGAAAAAGAAGGATACAATTTTGTGTAATATATGGAACAAACTTATTCCGATTCTTATCTCCTTTTTCATGTGGAAAGTGTGAAATAGATTGCTTCCTTTCGTGGAGGTTCTTAGCTCAATGTGGTTCCAATCAAAATCCTTCCATTTATAGTACGCGCAGGTAACATGATTCTGTTGATCATTTTTTTCTGAGTTGTTCGGAGGCAAGAAAAAAAAGGATATATTTCGTAAGCATTATGGACATGGCGCTTCCCTTGACTAGAACATTATGGTTTTTCCTAAAAAGCTGGTGGATGGTGGAACCTTTTCAACGGGCTAAACAAGCAATGATCATGGTCCTACATGTATCATTTTATGGGAGCTGTAGAAGGAAAGGAACAAGAATTTTTTGGATAGTGTTTTAGTGCCTTATAATGCTATCATTAAAGAGGTGATGATACATATTGTGAATATGTTTTCTGTGCATAAGCTTAAGGATGGAAAGGCTATGGGGAAAGCTTTCTTGGAAGGTATATTACCAAGTCTAAAATTTAAGTTGAGAAAAAAATCTTCGTAAATAGTTTCCCGGAAGTCGACGGCTGTAAACTCCTACGTCTCAGTGGTTGGAGAGAAATCTGATTGTGGCTATGAATTCTTAATTCGTGGAGAATATGAAAAATCTATTTATGGAGAATTGAGTTATCTAGGTTGTGGGAATCGCATGATGGTTGAAGTTCATGGAGTTCAAAAATGTGAGCAGCTTAATCTTTTGAGGTGGAAATTCAGACAAATAATCAGGAAATTGCTTTTATTTCGAATAAAGGAGGGCCTTTCTCTTGGCAGCACTACTTTGCTTTCCTTGAGATTTAGTCTATCATAAAACGGAGGTGTTACTAAATTGTTCACATTATCAGATGATATGCTTATATTTTACCTATTTATTATATCCCTAATTTGTGATTTTTGCAATATATTTTGAGTACAAATATGCTATTTATGTGATTTTATCTTTAATTGTACGAATTGGACTCAAATGAAGAATTGTTGAAGTTTTGAGCCAAAATCGAATTAAAAGCAACTCAATGGGAAAGAATTGAACATTGGAGCAATTGATGGGGAAGAAATTAATGAGTTTAGAGACTTGGAGGGCCAATCATGCAATTTTTGCAATTTGATTCTAATTTTTTGGAAAATTGGCCGAAGGTTACGTTGGTTATGCGGCCGATTTGGGATTGGAATTGGATAAGAATTTTAATCCCGATATTAATTGGGAAACAAGTTTTCTTGTTCTTCAAGGAGTAGGGTTTAGCCGGAAGCCTATAAAAGGAGGATTAGAGATTTATTTTTACAACAGAACTGGACCGAACTTCACCGAAACCCTACGGTTAAACACCATCTCCGCCGCTGCAATTTCTCCCTCTCCTCGCCGACCACCTTCTTTCCTCCTTCACCGGCAGCAACACCTCCACCTTGCTTCCATAACCACCACCTCTCCTCCATCACCACACACCCTTCGCAGCTCCTCTTTCTTCTTCCTCTTCACCACCGCGCAGCACCACCGACGCCGCACCCTGCTCCATTGCCTTCACGCACAAGCAGCAGCTTCTCCTCTTCTCCACAGCCGAGCACCACCTCTGCCTCTTCACCGGCGAGCCACGCAGCAGCCGCAAAGCAAAGCAGCAACCGTTGGCGGGATTTTTGGCTTCATTCGGTTTTCAAGTTTTAATTTATTTAATTTATTTATTTTTATTATGTCTCTAAATATTATTGAATTAATTTTAATAATGTTTAGTGGCTAAATTATTTTAATCTAGGGCTTGGGTGTAGCCACCGAATTTATTTGGTTTATTTGGTTCATTATTATTTGATTTTTCCATTAATTAATATTTGTTATTCTTGTTTTAATTCGTGTAAGTAATTGGCCACTATTTGCATGTCCGAAGATACTAATTGAAGTAGCGAGAGTGGAAGATTAGTATTAGTTCGTAGGAATAATAAACTTAGGTTGTAAGCTACGAGTAAGATTATAACCTTTGCAATATTTGATTCTTAATGGTCTTAATGTGCTTTTGTTAATCCCTATAGTCACGAGAGTAGTCATAGGGTTAATCTAAGTAAGAGAATTATAACACGAAAGTGTATAGTTCTTAATTAGGTGAATCGTTGTGAGATTAATGGAAGTTAAAAGTCAGATAGTTATGAATTGAATTAACCCAAATATTCGGTAGGTGAACCCAATGTCCTAGGTTTCTTTGTCTGATTATTTGAATTAATATTATTTTCTTTTATTTTATTTATTTATTTTAGGTTTAAAGTTTATAAATCTGAGATCATCATTTATCTAGATAATAATAGGAGTAATTTATACCTGGTAATTAATAACCTTCTCTGTGGGATCGACCTTTCTTTCTGCTTTACTACTAGTAATTGTATTAAGTAGGTAATTATTATTTGACTAGTGTGACGACGGCTTGTCAAATTTGGCGCCGTTGCCGGGGAAGGCAGCTAATATCGAATTTAGATTACTTTCTTTTATTAGTTTAGATTTATTTTTATTTTTTTTATTTTATTTATTTTATTGTCTTGCTATTTTAGTGATTTCTTTTAAATATTTTTGTCTCGTTTTTATATGCGAAGTGCTAATTCTGAGACTTTGCAATTTGATCCAGAGATAGAAAGAACAGCTCGTGCGAACAGAAAGGAAGCAAAACTAAGAAAAGAGCAGAATCAGAGTGAAACCATGGGCGACAGAGTAAACATTCGGACACTGAGGGATTACTTTACACCTACGGAGAATGTTGCTAGGTCAAGTATTACTAGGCCTACCATTGCTGCGAATACCTTTGAGCTCAAGCCAGCATTGATCCAGATGGTGCAGCAGAATCAATTCTCCGGTTTTAACAATGAGGATCCAAATGCGCATATTGACAACTTTTTAGAGATCGTGATACGTTAAGATAAATGGTGTGACGTCGATGCAATCCGACCGAGACTTTTCCCTTTTCATTGAGGGAGAAGCGAAGAATTGGTTGAATACTTGCGATCCTGGTTCCATCACAACTTGGGATGAGCTGTACAAGGAATTCTTGATCAATTTCTTCCCACCACATAAGGCAGCGAAATTGAGAAATCAAATTACTGGGTTTATTCAAGAAGATGATGAGACATTTCATGCTGCATGGACAAGATTCAAGGAATTGCAAAGAAAATATCCTCACCATGGTATTGAGAAAAGTACTCTTGTTCAGACTTTCTATCAAGGATTGACAGACTTTGCAAGAAACAATGTGGATGCTGCAGCTGGAGGTTCATTAATGGATAAGTCAATTGATGATGCCTATGAATTGTTTCAAATTATGGCAAAGAATAGGAATCAATGGTCGAACTCGAGAAGTGTTTCCAAGAAGCCTGCTGGAATGTATGAAGTCAATGAACTAAGTGCCATGAATGCAAAGATAGATGCACTGACCAAGGCGATGGGTAATCTTGTAAATGCTAATGCAGTCTTCCATGCCACTGTCTGTGAGTTCTGTGGAGGTCCTCATTTGAGTTCTGAATGTATGCAAGTGGCAAGTGCACAATATGTCTCTAATTTCAGCAAGCCTCAGCAGCAGAACAATCCATACTCCAATACTTACAACCCTAGGTGGCGAAATCATCCAAACTTTTCTTGGAATAATCAAGGGGCTCAAGACTTTAATGCAAGACCTCAAAACCCTCCTGGTTTCCAAGCAAAGTCACACCAATCTGCGCCTAAGACAGCTACGGAGGAAAGTTTGGAGAGAATGGAGAAATTGTTGAGTGAAAACACTGAACGGTTTAACAGAATCGAATCAAGGTTAGATCAATTGACAACTGCTCATAGAACCTTGGAGTTGCAAGTGAGTCAAATGGCCTCAGCCATGAATACTCGTGGGCAAGGTCAACTGCCAAGCAAGTCTGAAATCAACCCTCGTGAAAATTGTAGTGCTATCATGTTGAGAAGTGGGAAGCAGTTGGGTGACAAGGAGGAACCAAAGACCACTGAAGTGAATGAGACCACTGATGAGAAGACAGTAGAGAGTAAGCAGATTAATGAAGAAAAAGTGGAGAAAGTGGAACAAGAAGAAGAAAAGATATATGTGCCACCACCGCTTAAACCTTATGTTCCACCAGTGCCTTTTCCGCAGAGACTCCATATGACTAAGCAAGATAGGTTGTTTGAGAAATTTTTGAAAATTTTTAGGCAATTACATATTAACATTCCTTTTGCAGATGCTTTAGCTCAGATTCCGGCTTATGGGAAGTTCTTGAAGGAGATCATCTCAAATCGAAGAAAAGTGAAAGACTTTGAGACAATTGCATTATCTGAGGAGTGTAGTGCGGTTATTCAGAGAAAGTTGCCTCCAAAATTGAGTGATCCAGGAAGTTTCTCTATTCCTATCTCTATGGGTGATGTTTGTTTTGATAAAGCTTTATGTGATTTAGGTGCTAGTGTTTCATTGATGCCTTTATCTGTTTGTAGAAAGCTTGGATTGAAATATTTGAAACCAACTAACATCACTTTGCAGTTAGCTGATAGATCCATAACTCATCCGAAAGGGATTTTAGAAAATGTGCTGGTAAAAGTGAAGAAATTTTATATCCCTGTTGATTTTGTTGTGTTAGATATGGAAGAAGATGCTAATGTGCCAATTATTTTAGGTCGACCATTTCTAGCCACAGCTGGTGCTGTTATAGATGTTAAAAAGGGGAGTTTAAAATTTCATATTGGAGAAGAATCTGTGGAGTTCATTTTTTCTGAAAATTACAAATGCCCTGTATTTACTCATCATGTGTTTAGAGTAGATTCTGTTAAGGAGCCAGATAAAAATGATGTGTTTATTGCTAATTTTAATGACTCTCCTGACAAGTGTGTCAGTGATGTAGGTGCAGTTGGAGACAAAAGAAGAATGATGTATGAAAGAGTTTCACACTCTCTGATTGAGCGTCCACCTGATTGATCAGCCATATAGTCCGGCTCATGACTTTAAAGAAGCGCTTATTGGGAGGCAACCCAATTCTTTATTTTGTTTTATTTTTCTTTTTCTTTCATTAATAAGTTGATGGTTAAGTTTTTTGTTCCTGATTATCTGGAGATCGTTGATTTCTGGATTTTCGTGGTTTTTCTTAATCATCTGTGTTTGGGTTTGATTATTCTAATTTAGTTTAGTTTGCAATTAGGTTTGTTGGACGGGCGAAACTCTGGTGTCCAGTGGTGCTGAAAATGAAACATCCAAAATTCTGTAGAAGTTGGTCGTGTGTTTGAATGGCAGTTGCAACAATTTATTCAACAATTCCGGTCCTCCGCTTCACATTCCCAAGGTTGTGTCGTTTCTTTTCATTCTTTTTATTTTTTTTCTTTTCTTTTCTTTACACTTGGTTGTGTGTCTTTTGTGTTTTATACATTGAGGGCAATGTATACTTTAAGTGTGGGGGAGAGGAATGCGTTTTATGTTTATTTTATGTTTGTTTTTCTTAAATAAAAAACCCATAAAAATTGAAAAATCCAAAAAGCCCTATGATGAAGTTGGTTTGATTATCTATAACATGTAAGAATTAAACTATTTTGAATTGTATTGCTTAACTTATGTATTTCTATATTGCTTTGAATACCCTGCTTTTTATGCACTTAGTCGTGACTGTGGGATAAGCCTAAAGTGAGATATAGTTGCATAAGTTTGATGTAGATATGCCATGAAGTTGTTTGATTCACTCATACTTATATGATTTGTATGTGGAACCCATTATGTTGTGAAGGAAAAGCAAGGCATTAACCCAATATCAACCTTAAAAAACCTTATTGCTTTGACACTTTGTGTTAAGTAAGTTTGGGGGAGGGGTGTTGGCGGATGCTTCTGAGGTTAGGTTAATTTTAATGAGGGAGAAAAGGAAGAGCATTCAATGTTGATGCTAGCCCCTTGAGAGGTGAGGAATTGGCAACCTGAGCGGAGAGTCCTCAGGCCCGGTGAGGAAAAATAGATATGTAGACTGCCCTAAGTTGCTGAGCCACTATGTATAGGAGTGGAAAAATGCTCTGGGTAGTGGCCTGAGTTGGAAAGAGTCCTGAAGAAAAGCCGCATGGACCGAAGAATGGGTTACGAGGGGGAATAGGTTGTCTGTGAGATAAGTCCTTCTACTTCATAGCATGTTTGGTGGTCCATTGCATTGAAATATGATATGAAATGTGAGTCTGTGTTAAAGTCTTAAAATGGCAAATTTGCAGTAGAGCTTTTGTTTTCTATGTTAAATGTAAAGTGATGTCCCTAAGAAACGAAGCACACACACACAAGCATGGGAGCTAAAAGTAACTATGGTTTGCATTGTTAGGTAGTCGATACTAGAGGTAGTCGAAATCTTTGTGTTATATGATGTGATTGAATCTCTGAGGCCGCCAAATTAAATAATTAAATGTTTTTGTTTGTTTAATTTTTTGGGATTGCTTGAGGACAAGCAATAATTCAAGTTTGGGGGTATTTGATATGCTTATATTTTACCTATTTATTATATCCCTAATTTGTGATTTTTGCAATATATTTTGAGTACAAATATGCTATTTATGTGATTTTATCTTTAATTGTAGGAATTGGACTCAAATGAAGAATTGTTGAAGTTTTGAGCCAAAATCGAATTAAAAGCAACTCAATGGGAAAGAATTGAACATTGGAGCAATTGATGGGGAAGAAATTAATGAGTTTAGAGACTTGGAGGGCCAATCATGCAATTTTTGCAATTTGATTCTAATTTTTTGGAAAATTGGCCGAAGGTTACGTTGGTTATGCGGCCGATTTGGGATTGGAATTGGATAAGAATTTTAATCCCGATATTAATTGGGAAACAAGTTT
Source organism: Oldenlandia corymbosa var. corymbosa (assembly GCA_949775105.1). NCBI lineage: Eukaryota > Viridiplantae > Streptophyta > Magnoliopsida > Gentianales > Rubiaceae > Oldenlandia > Oldenlandia corymbosa. Next base: position 18,757,714 of record OX459118.1, on the reverse strand, counting down.
TCTTGTTCTTCAAGGAGTAGGGTTTAGCCGGAAGCCTATAAAAGGAGGATTAGAGATTTATTTTTACAACAGAACTGGACCGAACTTCACCGAAACCCTACGGTTAAACACCATCTCCGCCGCTGCAATTTCTCCCTCTCCTCGCCGACCACCTTCTTTCCTCCTTCACCGGCAGCAACACCTCCACCTTGCTTCCATAACCACCACCTCTCCTCCATCACCACACACCCTTCGCAGCTCCTCTTTCTTCTTCCTCTTCACCACCGCGCAGCACCACCACCGAAGCCGCCACCTTGCCTTCCTGGTCACGCCGCACCACCCTCCTCCATTCCCACGCAGCAGCAGCAGCAAAACCACCTTGCTCCCTCTCTCCACCGTGTTTCCTCCCATCATCATCCACGCGAAGCAGCCTGAGTCCACTCTTCTTCCTGCCTTCACGTGCGCAACCACCGAAGCGAGCAAGGCAGCAGCCGCGAAGCGAGCAAACGACCGGGAGCTTTGGCGCTTTTTGGCTTCATTCGGGTTTCGGGTTTTGAAGTTTCAATTTATTTAATTTATTTATTTTTTATGTCTCTAAATATTATTGAATTACTTTTAATAATGTTTAGTGGCTAAATTATTTTAATCTAGGGCTTGGGTGTAGCCACCGAATTTATTTGGTTTATTTAGTTTATTATTATTTGATTTTTCCATTAATTAATATTTGTTATTCTTGTTTTAATTCGTGTAAGTAATTGGCCACTATTTACATGTCTGAAGGTATTAATCGAAGCAGCGAGAGTGGAAGATTAATATTAGTTCGTAGGAATAATAAACTTAGGTTATAAAGCTACGAGAATAAGATTATAACCTTTGCAATATTTGATTCTTAATGGTCTTAATGTGCTTTTGTTAATCCCTATAGTCACGAGAGTAGTCATAGGGTTAATCTAAGTAAGAGAATTATAACACGAGAGTGTATAGTTCTTAATTAGGTGAATCGTTGTGAGATTAATGGAAGTTAAAAGTCAGATAGTTATGAATTGAACTAACCCAAATATTCGGTAGGTGAACCCAATGTCCTAGGTTTTCTTTGTCTGATTATTTGAATTAATATTAATTGCTTTTATTTTATTTATTTATTTTAGGTTTAAATTTTATAAATCTGAGATCATCATTTATCTAGATAATAATAGGAGTAATTTATACCTGGTAATTAGTATTCCTTCTCTGTGGGATCGACCCTGCTTTCTGCTTTACTACTAGTAATTATATTAAGTAGGTAATTATTATTTGACTAGTGTGACGACGGCTTGTCAAATTTGGCGCCGTTCAAATTTGACGACGGCAGTAGGTAATTATTATTTGATATGCTTATATTTTACCTATTTATTATATCCCTAATTTGTGATTTTTGCAATATATTTTGAGTACAAATATGCTATTTATGTGATTTTATCTTTAATTGTAGGAATTGGACTCAAATGAAGAATTGTTGAAGTTTTGAGCCAAAATCGAATTAAAAGCAACTCAATGGGAAAGAATTGAACATTGGAGCAATTGATGGGGAAGAAATTAATGAGTTTAGAGACTTGGAGGGCCAATCATGCAATTTTTGCAATTTGATTCTAATTTTTTGGAAAATTGGCCGAAGGTTACGTTGGTTATGCGGCCGATTTGGGATTGGAATTGGATAAGAATTTTAATCCCGATATTAATTGGGAAACAAGTTTTCTTGTTCTTCAAGGAGTAGGGTTTAGCCGGAAGCCTATAAAAGGAGGATTAGAGATTTATTTTTACAACAGAACTGGACCGAACTTCACCGAAACCCTACGGTTAAACACCATCTCCGCCGCTGCAATTTCTCCCTCTCCTCGCCGACCACCTTCTTTCCTCCTTCACCGGCAGCAACACCTCCACCTTGCTTCCATAACCACCACCTCTCCTCCATCACCACACACCCTTCGCAGCCCTTCTTCCTCCTCCATCACCGCCGCGCAGCACCACCGACGCCGCACCCTGCTCCATTGCCTTCACGCACAAGCAGCAGCTTCTCCTCTTCTCCACAGCCGAGCACCACCTCTGCCTCTTCACCGGCGAGCCACGCAGCAGCCGCGAAGCAAAGCAGCAACCGTTGGCGGGATTTTTGGCTTCATTCGGTTTTCAAGTTTTAATTTATTTAATTTATTTATTTTTATTATGTCTCTAAATATTATTGAATTAATTTTAATAATGTTTAGTGGCTAAATTATTTTAATCTAGGGCTTGGGTGTAGCCACCGAATTTATTTGGTTTATTTGGTTCATTATTATTTGATTTTTCCATTAATTAATATTTGTTATTCTTGTTTTAATTCGTGTAAGTAATTGGCCACTATTTGCATGTCTGAAGATACTAATTGAAGTAGCGAGAGTGGAAGATTAGTATTAGTTCGTAGGAATAATAAACTTAGGTTGTAAGCTACGAGAGTAAGATTATAACCTTTGCAATATTTGATTCTTAATGGTCTTAATGTGCTTTTGTTAATCCCTATAGTCACGAGAGTAGTCATAGGGTTAATCTAAGTAAGAGAATTATAACACGAAAGTGTATAGTTCTTAATTAGGTGAATCGTTGTGAGATTAATGGAAGTTAAAAGTCAGATAGTTATGAATTGAATTAACCCAAATATTCGGTAGGTGAACCCAATGTCCTAGGTTTTCTTTGTCTGATTATTTGAATTAATATTATTTTCTTTTATTTTATTTATTTATTTTAGGTTTAAAGTTTATAAATCTGAGATCATCATTTATCTAGATAATAATAGGAGTAATTTATACCTGGTAATTAGTAACCTTCTCTGTGGGATCGACCTTGCTTTCTGCTTTACTACTAGTAATTGTATTAAGTAGGTAATTATTATTTGACTAGTGTGACGACGGCTTGTCATCAGAGAATCCAATGAAGTTGCAGACAGTTTGGATAGAGAAGCATCATCAGGGAAATCAACATTTGTGCTAATCTTTGCAATCTTCTAGTATGTTCTAGAGGTCTTTTGATCCTTGATCAAAGATCTTTTTCCTATGTACATACAAGTTAGCTATCTTTGGATGTAATTTCTTTGTGAGTAAGTCTTAAACACTGCTCATTTTTTTCCAGCAATAAATTGGGTATGATCCCCACTAGGTACTGCCCTGGTTAAACCAAAAAAAAAAAAAATTCTTTTGAAGGTAAGTAATTGAGTACCTATAGTCGGCGCAACACAATCGGACTTCTTTTTGTGCCAAACTTATAAGATATTTGGTATTTCGTCTTCCGGTTCGTCAATTGGAGAATATATAATAGCAAGACCATCATGGACCTCCATCAATATTTAAATTTACTCCTTTCTCTTGTTTGATTCTTCTAGTTTCTTCTTCATCTTCTTATTCTTCTTTTTAAATTTTTTGGAACTATCTTCAAAATTTATGTAATTTTACAGTGGGTTAGTCATGAACACATATCATCCTTAGCTGAGTGGTGTAGAATTGAAAATATTTTGGTAATGAAGAGAGAAGTAATGGTTATGTTTTTTGAAAGGTTATTGGTGTAGAAAAATCCGCTCGAATATGGTTACTATATTTTACCATAAAGAAAAATAAATTTTAGCATAAAGAGTTAAGTGGCAGCTGCTAAGTGGTCGTGGGTACTTATAGTGCTAGGTGAGAGGAAGAAAAACATGAGTGTATTTAAAAAAAAGTTAATATTTTTGGTAATTTTAATGTTATCAGAAAATGAAAATTTTTTGTTCCATCTATTTTCAACAATTACAATTAGTCAAGTAATGTGTGTCACTTGTCAGGGGATGGCACCATCCAATTTTTTAGAGACATGTGATGTAATTAACCAATTTGCAAAATTTTAGATGGATTCCCATTCAAGAGGTAAACATTGGTATGTATTGGCCCACATTCCCTTTTCATTTGGATCCTAAATCACTTTTGTCTTTCATTTTAGTACATCCTATATGATATCAAAGTTAGTTTTTGCTACATATTTGATGAACTAGTAATGTTCATAGATGTCAAGTATCCAGATTTACTGCCATTAGTAATATGATGATATGATCTTTAGTTAATTATGAAAGTATTATGCCATCTTTTGCAATATAAGGAAACTTTAGGGTCTGTGAATTTTTACTTATAAATAAAGTGCATATTGTTGCATTTATTATTATTGCTTGTTTAAAAAAAAAAAAAAGACATTGCCCGTTCTTTGACCGAAAACTGCACAATATAAAAAAAATTCTTCCCATGTCTTCAACAATACCGAAAAAAGGAAATTTCTTTTATTCGAGATTATAATAAAAAAATTAAGGATTTCCATTCGCCGTGTCAATGATTTTTTAGTTGGACAAGTCATTTGATGCATTGAATGTGGATTGAACCATCAGCCCAAGGCCAACACCGAGGCTTCTGAAAGTTTGTTGATAGAGAAGATATTGAAAAGAATTGAAAGTGGGTGGAATGTGGTGGCTCCATATAACACCACCCTAATGCATATTGATGCTTTGTCAGAGAGAGGCACTCTATGGTTGCATCAATGGTCGGAACTAACTCTCTTTTCTGATCATTAGAGATGCCATGAGAGATAAGTGGTGGTTGCTATCTGGTAGTGGGTAGTTATAATGCCGAGTGAGAGGAAGAAAATAGGAGGTTTTTTTGGTAATTTAATATTATCAGCGAAATGAAAATTTTTTGTTCCATCTACTTTCAATGATTAAAGTCAAATGATGTGTTTCATCGGGTACGGAAATGCATCGTCCATTTTTTTATAAACATGGGATGTAATTAACCAATTTGCAAAATTTTAAATGAATTCATATTAGGAGGTAAACAATTGCATATATCGGCATACATTCCCTTTCCATTTGCATCCCAAATTACTTTTTCTTTCATTCTAGTACGTCTCATATGATATATATATTTTTTAAGAGAACCAGCATTGTACCTGGAAAACTAAGAAATGATGGTATTAAAATTAGTTGAGGCTACATATTAAAATATGTTAATATGACAAACTAAGTAATATTCATAGTTGTCCAGTATCAAATTTTACTGCCATTAGTAATATGATGGTATGATCCCTAGTTAGTTATCAAAGTTTTATGCCATATTTTGTATTATAAAGAAATTTCAGGGTCCATGAATTTTACCTATCAATAAAGTGCATACTGTTGGATTTAATATTACATGTTTGGAAAAAAAGAGAAAAAAGGAACATTACACATTTTTTGACCGAAAATTGCACAATATAAACAATTCTTCCTATGTCTTAAACAATACAAAAAAAATAATAAAAAAGAAACTTTCTTTGTTCAAGAACATTATTAAATTAAAAAAATTTCAAGGATTTCCATTGCTTTCAAAATATTTCTTTAGTCGGTCAAGCCACTTGACACATCAAGTGTGGATTGAACCATTGGACAAAGGCTAATATTAAGGCTTATGAAAGTTATGTGATGAAGAAGATATTGAAAAGAATTGTAAGTGGGGGGAGAAACCGATTTGGGTAATGTTTTCCTATAAGAATGCGGGGGCTCCATATAACCACACCCTAAGGCGTGATGACGTTTAGTCAGAGAAAGACACTCTATGGTTATATCAATGGTCAGAACCAACGCTCTTTAACGATCAATAGAGATGCCATGAGAAACAACAAAATCAATATAAGGGCCCACCACGAGAACATTTGGAGAATCTAAATATTAGAGAAATTATGAAAAACTGGAATATATAGAGAGACAGCGAAACGATCAATAGTATTTTACGTAAAAGAAACTATTAAAAGAATTAAGAACAAATTTAAATGTATAGAAGCATAGGTAACATAATTAAGTTGCATTGTAAATTTTAAGAACAAAAGAAAATAATAAATATATATTGTGAAAATTCTTATATAGAACCCTCGACCAAGGAGTTATACAATCGTAAGATGGTTGCCTCCTAAGCCAAACTCGTACATACTCAATTCTGATTGATTATTTCTACATTCTTCAGATTTGGGTTATGGGTTTATCATTAGAAGAGATAAAGGTGAATTAATTTATGGGGAGTCTGGCTTTCTTGGAGATGCTTGTAGCTTTACGACTGAAAAATTGCTGGAATCTTGTTTGGGCTTCTTAAATGTATCCAGATGAAATTAGAAAGTGTTCTTGGTCAAACATACAATCAAACTATTGCTATTTTACTACAAAAAGGAGAGGATTTCCATGGCGGTATCTTCTTATGATGAATGAAATTCATTTTTTTCTAAGGAGCTCCTCATACCGTATTGAGCATATATTTGATGATAGTAAAATATATACACTTTTAGCAGGATTTTCTACTAATTTTTACTTAGTATTAGGTGTCAATTAATTAGAATTAGTTTACTTTTGGGTTGATTTTGTATTCAGGGTAATCAAGGAGCCAATGTGGAAAATTAGCATAAATAAGGGCCAAATTGCACAAAAGAGCATCATTCTGGACTGAAATCAAAGCTGCTGGAAATCAGGCTACTGGAAGGTCGATCAGAGCTGCAGCAAGTGAAAAAATCCTTGCTGAGGAAGGAAGAATGGCAGTAGAAGATCACAACTTGGAAGAATCTGCAGAAGCGCACTCAATTGAGAAGAAGAAGGGTAGCTACTCTGCTGCCAAGTTGCCGCTGCAGTAGCTGTTGCTGCTGTCAATCAAAGAGGAGCCACTTGCTGAAATCTAGGTGCCCAAGGAAGGAAATTGCTTTCCCATCACTACAAGTTGTTGCTGCTGCAAGTGGAAGAAGAGAAAGAGGGAGAATATGTGAAGAACAATAGCAGCAACTCTGCTACTTACCAGCTGATGGTGCTGCTGAGTTGATCGATTGACAGCTGCAGAAGGGTGAGCAATGATATAGCAAGTGCCCCAGGAAACAACAAAGAAAAGGGCATAAGATTGAGGCTGAATTGGGGGCTGGAAACATAATGATGGAAGGAAGCATGCTGCTGATGCTGCTGCTTGCTGACTGCTGCAAATTGAGCTGTAAGAATTAAAGAATAAAGAAGTGGAGATTTGTGGCTGCAAATGGTAAGGATGTGCCGGAGAAGAAGACTAAGGAGAAGGAGCAATGATGAGTAGAAGGTGGCCGATTGCGGCTGAAGAAGCAAGGAGCTAACTAGAGACGACAACAACTTGGCAAATGGGGAAGTAGTAAACAAATGCCTTTGGCTGCTGCAACTTGCTGTCTCCTCCAATCTGCTGCGAGGAAGGCCAGAAATCCACCAATCCAAACCTCTCCAAATCTCTATAACAAGCAGTAGTTCAAGAGAACAGATTGGGTAGTTAGAACCAATTTAAAAAATAGTAGTTAGGTAGTTAGTTAGTTGATTAGAAACAAGGTAGTAGCAGGAACAGGAGTGCAGACTGTGACTCTGTTTAGTGGCGAACACCCCTCCTCTAAGTGAGCCGACAGTGACTTCCCGACTACCATCTTCCCCTTCTATCCTTAAACTTTTTGATCTTGAATTATGTCTTATCTTTTGGACTTTTTTGCTCTCATGTTTAACTAAATAAACATGAGTAGCTAACTCAATTAAGGGTTCAATCCCTACTATCTTTATGTCAAGGTTTTGATTCAGTTTTCCATGATGAGGCATTGTTTCTAGTTTAAGTGCTTTAATTAAGCTTTTGATTAAACTGACCACTTAATTAAATGTGTATGCATGTTATGGAGATATGAGAGAGCAAACATAACTAGAACGTCTTAAATTAGTCTAGGACAAAAGAGGAAATCTACCCTTTGGTTTCAATCATCAATGAAAGTTAAGTGATTGGCATAGGTGATCAATAGGGCTTAAGAACTCAATGGCATAGATTAATCTCAATCATCTGATTGAGAGGTAGATCATTTAGTAATCTAGGACTCTTTACACTATCTGAGAGGAATTGTGAAGAATAAATGTGCACGATCAAATAATAAATCATACACTATAGGATTACTTGAATCCAAACTGGATCATTAAGATAGGAAGGTGATTGACCCTTCTGCCTCTTCACTCTATCAATTGACTATTCTCACTCTCCCAAGTGACAAATATGTTCATCTATTTTACTTTCTTTTTCTTGCACTTTAATCAGATTTTGAGTGGTTGATTGCTGTCTCTATGGAACGACCCTACTTACCACTAGCTAATAGTCTTAAGTAAGTTTTATAATTATTCTATAGTGTATGGTGGATGGCATTAAAAATTTTTGAAGTCTGATTACTGTGTTTTGTTTTTGTTCTTTTTTAGTTTTCTACTTTTACTCAAAGTCACTCACTCAAATCACAAATATTGCTATTGTTACTTTTCATGTTTTGATTACTGTTTTATAACTAGAAGCAATCCATCAGGAGAGTTAAGTTTTGAACCAGAAATTGAAATCACGGAAAGGATATCCAAAGCCCTGCAAAACAGAGAAGCTGCTGCTCATGTTCTTAAAATCATAAGCAGATTGTAGAGGTAGCAGCAGCTGATCAACCTCAAGAAAGAGAGCTACAATAGCTCCACCCAGACCGCTAAGAGATTATTTTGAACCCAAGAGGAGGAAATTCAAACTCCACTTGTGTACAAAGATGTTACAGCAGAGAACTTTGAGCTCAAAACTCAAATACTTCAATGGGTGCAAGCTGCTTGTCCTTTCTATGGAATACCTAGTGAAGATCCTAACGAGCACATTAGGAAGTTCCTGAAATTGTGCAGCACCTTCAAGATTTAAGGTTTGTCCAAGGACGAGGTTTACTTGAGACTGTTTCCATTCAGATTGCAGGACTTAGCCACAAAATGGTTAGACACTCGGCCCAACAATTCGATCAACTCCTGGAATGGACTCAGACAGGCATTCCTTACAAAATTCTTCCCACCTATTAAAGTTGCTGCTTTAAGATCAGCCATCATGACTTTTCAGTAGAATGGGATAGAGACTCTTTATGAGGCTTGGGAGAAATTTAAGGAATTGATGAGGAAATGTCTTCAACAAGGTGTAGACAAACCGATGCAGCTGTGTGCCTTCTACAATGGATTGCAATAGGCTTCTAGAGAATCACTTGATTCATCTTCTGGAGGAGCCTTCATGATGAAACCTGTGGAGGATGCAATCCAGCTATTGGAGAATATGTGTGCTAATCATTTCAGATGACAGAGGAGCCTAGAACTACAGTTAACAAAGCAGGAGTATTGGAGCTTGACGCTACAACTCACTTGAGAGCCCAGATGGTAGCCATCACCAGTGAAATAACCAAGCTAAGAGCTGACATCAACAAGCCAAAAGCTGATCTCTATGAGATTTGTAGAGGATCTCACAATAGCTCAACTTGTCAAGCCATATTGGAAGAAGTTCAGTTCGTGAGACAAGGAAATAACAAAGGAGAATTCAACAATTACAACAATTGGAGGCCTCAACAGAGCAACAATTGGACTAATCAGCAATCAAACTATCAGAGACCAGCTCAACCACCAGGACTTTAGAATCAACCATTTAGAGTCAAGGAGGAGGTCTAGATCAAAGTGGGTAATGTTCTTGCTAGTCTTGATGCCACTGTAAAAGATATGCAGAATCAGGTGGCACAAATGGCAAGAAAGATACCAGATAGACCTGCTGGATCACTTCCAAGTGACACACTAAAGAATCCTAAGAGGAGAGAAGCACACCATACAGTTCAGAACCAAGAGATGCAGCACAAGGAGGTGATGCAACTCAAGGAAGCAAAATAGAAGCACCACTGAGTCTGGCATGAGATTTTAAACCAATGCGGTGCTTGGGAGGCAACCTAAGGTAAGGTTTTTTGTTCTTCTTAATTTTGGTGAAACTAGTATTTTGTTATTTAATCAATTTTGTTAGTAGAAATTAGAAAGGGTGGAACAACCCTTATCAGAAATTTTCAGGTGGAATTATGTGGATGGTTAACCTGAAATATCTTGCCGACTATGATATAGTCAGAATGGCAACATTTAAGTTTCATTATCTACACAAAGCAATGAACATTGATCAGTCGTCTCAATTGGGCAAGTGATAAACTCACTTTCCCGACTGGGATGATTTATCAAAAGAAATTTTCAACACATCACACACCTCGTGTTCTGAGGAGACAAGAAAGAAAGAAGAATTGTGTTAAAACCACCTCAAAGAAGTGGGGGTGTCTGAGCAACCAAAATGATGGTTTTGGGAAAATGGATCACCCCACCTTTCACAGAAATGGCTGCCCACTACCCCACTCCCTTCAAAATCTGAAAAACATTCCACGCCTTTCCTTATTCCAACACCCTTTAAAAGGCCAAGTAACATACAGTTCAACTTCAAAAATCATTATAGAGACAACCCCCAGATCTGAAACTCATATTTTCTCAGAAAACATATACTTTACCTGAACCATATACTCCTATCCATGGCAAGAGTAAAACAGATAGCCAGGAAAAGAGTACAATAGAATCAAGGAATAATGGCTCATCCCTGCCTACCCATAATCCTACCAGAGCACAAAGGGAAGAGCACTAGAATCACCTCAAAGGAATTGGAAAATCTGGTCTCATAACAACCCTTGGAGGAGTAGCATTCTACCAAAGGACCTGGGAAAGAAAGGCTATCTTGGAGAGAGGAGTCGATGTTTCAACTGATCGACATTCATACATAATGGAATGTGGCTGGCAAGGATTCTGCAATTTCATAGTCCAACCAAATCTCACAGCAGTCAGAGAATTCTATAGCAACCTATGGGGAGCAGAAGGAGACGAGATCACTGTGAGAAGACAGGCAGTGGATATTAGCAGAGCATCAATCCGTGAGGCATGGGAGTTACCTGCTGATATTCCCGCCTATGAAGACACGAAACACTACATGATGCACAACACTCCAGAAGAAGAGCTGCCATTAGTACTTTGTGAAGATATAGATGAAAGCATATGGACAGTTGACAGTCATGGATATCTGAAGAACTTTCCAGCCGCCGAATTAAAGCAAGCTTACGAACCATGGTTCAATTTTATCTGCACCAATTTGATACATTCATATAGCCAGGGGTTGGTATCATGTGATGCAACAATCTTACTATATGCCATTGCCACGAATATCCCGATAGACACTACAGATATCATCCAAAGGCAGATGCACCAATGTTCGGACATCAGAAAAAAATAGTCATTTTTTCCGATCTTGGCTACAAGATTGATGATGAGGGCAGGTGTATACTTCCTGCCAGGCGATAAAAGAGGAGAAATACCGGCCCCATCGAGTTTGCAAGGGCCGCCTGACCCCTACATCTGATGATTACCTAGGGGAGAACTCTGTTTTCCTTTTTCTTTTCTTTTTTTTTTATTTTCTGTTTTTGATTTTTTCTATTTTAGTGTGATTTTTGTGTGTCTTAGAGTCCTTAGGATAGATAGAGTCGACTTTGTATGATAATTTTTTTGTTTACGGTTGAATTGCATACTAAGTGTTTGTGTTTGTTCTTCTCTTGTTTTCTGTGTTTGTAAGCATTGGGGACAATGCTTATTTTATGTTTGGGGGAGGAATTTGTCTGTATTTGTGTGTTTTAAACTTTGACAGGATCAATTTTTGAAAAATAATTAAAAAGTTTTTGTTTGTGTGAAACTACGAACAAGTTGATGTATATACAGTGTCAAAGGTCTGTGATGATTCAAAAATGTGCGGGAAATTTTGAAATTTTGAACACTTGTTGATTCACTTGAAGTCAGTACGTAGTTCTTCACTTTGTCAAGCACACTGTGTCACTTGCCAAAGTGAGAGTTCTAAGCTTAAACTTAAAATCTGAATGCCCAATTGCATAGCTGTGATCTTATAGTGGAGTCCACTTGTCTGAAATCTGGGAGGACTGTAATTATGAGTGAAGACTAAGGCAACCCTTTGCATCATGGCAGACTCTATAAGAGTCCATGGTAGTCTGTAAAAAACCTAAAAACCTTGGGAAAAGGGGTTGGTAGGTGGTTGGAACCGAGCTGAAAAGACAAAAAATGCAATGAGAGAAGTTAAAAAGACTGTCCAATGAGGTAGTAGTACCCCCAAGGGTTTAGGTTTGGCAAATAAATAGAAGAGAGTCCTCAGGCCCGTCGGTGAAGAAATATGAATAATTAGATTGTCCTAAATTGCTGAGCCACTTTATAAATCACTATATAAAACAAGTGGAAAAATGCTCTGGGTAGGGCTTGAGTGGGAAAGATGCAGAAGAAAAATCATATGGACAAGGAGAAAAAGGGTTGAGGGAGAAATAAGATGCAGCCAATGGAGCTTGCAGTTATGTGAGGAAGTCCTTAGAATCTAAAACTCTCAGTAAGAATACCCTAGTTGATGGCATGCAGGAAATAGGTACTGATCACAATAATGTCCATTTGTTCTTAAACTGGTTAAATTTTAGAATGGATCATAGGTAAAAACTTGAATTTTGGCTGTGACACATGCACACACACACTGAAAAACTGTGATGCTGCCTTTCTGTGATAAACATTGGTGTATAATCTGTCCAATGAGGAACTTGAATCTTAGACCAGCATTGATGCAATATTGCATTACTCTTGTTCATTTAGTCACATTCTTTTTCGATCATTGTCGTTACTCTTTGATGAGAATCATGTAGCCTTCCATGGAGGTTCTCCTAGTAAGGGGAATGAGTTAGTCCTTCATTCTAGATTTGGAATGCCAAGTTCACTTTGCAGGCCAATCAAGGAAGAAAGGATGGATCTTGACTACCTATGTGATAGGGAGTTGGTTCAAGAGAGCTATGATCAAGGTGATGAGAATGTCATTAACTTTGGGGTTCAAACCAAAGGAGATGAAGACCTCATGGAAATAAGTGCTGAAGAGTATCAAGAGAGTTTGACTCTGTGTGCTCCATGAAGATCATTGATCAAGCTAGTGAGAAGAGTCATTTAGGTTCTTGAGTGGACGGCCTATTTGATCAAAGTGTTCAAGATTGAGTCCATTGCTACACAATTGGATAGGTTGCAAACTATCTTAATTGTTTCAAGTGTTTTTCCAATCTTTTGGAGTCAATAAAGAGAATTCTACAAGTTTTGGAGTAAATTGGAGGTTTCTACAACTTAAGGGGCGCAAGACCAATATTCCACTTTTGGAAGGGCGTTCAAGACATTTTACTTCAATAATTTGGAGCTGAATTTCGAGATTAGAGTCATTGTCTAAGTCTAGGAGTTATTTTCGAATTTTATCTAGTTAAATAAGTCATGTGGACTGAATTAAGCTAGAGTGTTTTGATTAGGAGTCTTAGATTCCTTCTAGATATTATCCTACTTGAGGATAAGGCATTTAGATAAGGTTTCCTAAATTTTAGATAGAGTCAAAGAGATCAAGTACTCTTCTACTTTTACTCCTTGGGAGATAAGATTAGAGAGTCCTAATTGGTCTTCCTTTTAGTGGTGCTGGCCGAAAAATTCAAGCCTATATATAGGAGGCTTGGCCGAATTTTAGAAGCACCCTTGAGTGATCATTTTTGTTGTCTCTTTTGAGAGTTTTTCCTGTGAGGAATTTTTGTTAAATGGAGTGTCCATTTTTCGTGTCAAATATGATTAAACCAAGAGGGTTTTCATCTTGTCTTGGATCTTTTTGATCTTGCAGAAACCATTCTTTTTCAAGTATGCTTCTTGATAGAATTGTTTTAAAACTAAACTTCTTATTTTCATACTACTTCTAGTAGTTCGATTGATGAGCCTTTCCTTTGGCTTGGTGTTTGAATTTCATGATGAGTGTGTTCATGAGATCCATTGTGGGGTTTGTCCTACTTTTGTTGGATGAGTTGTGCTTTGGCATAAGCATTTTGAGATAGTGTATGTGTTGCATATCTTTGCTTGGTTATGAAGATTACTAATTAATAGTATTCCTTCATAGTTGGGCATTGTTTGCTCCTACCTTTCTTGAGTCTCTTGATAGATGACTGATCGAGTATATTGAATGGTGTCCTTGCTATTCTTAGCGTGGGTTGTTGTTTAATTCGAATCTTTCATGGATAATGTGTTCTTTGCTTGGTTTGAGTTAAGAGATAGAATCACTTAGATAAACGATCGTCTTACTGTGAATTTTCCGCACTCTTTTGAGTTTCACGGGATAGACAAAATTATCTTCGTACTTTCTTGTTGATGGTTGCGTTAACGAAATTTGCTTCGTCTACGAGATTGCTATCACTCTTATCTCTGAAAATGTAAAAATTCCAGTCCTCTCTGAGTCAGTCCTTGTGTGTCTAGGTCAGTAGGAATGAAGTTGAATCTGTTTGCTTAAGGATCAGCAAACCTCTGAGTTTGAGTCTGTTGCTTGAGGACAAGCAACAATTCAAGTTTGGGAAAATCTGATCACAGTAAAATATATACACTTTTTGCAGGCATTTTCTAATCATTTTTTCTTAGTATTAGTGTCAATTAATTAGAATTAGTTTACTTTTGGGTTGATTTTTTATTTAGGATAATCAAGGGGACAATATGGAAAATCATCATAAATGAGGGCCAAATTGCACAAAAAAGCATCATTCTGGACTGAAATGGAAGCTGCTGGAAATCAAACTGCTGGAAGGTCGATCAGAGCTGGAGCAAGTGAAGAAATCCTTTTTGAGGAAGGAAGAATGGCCGCATATGATCACAATTTGGAAGAATCTGTAGCAGAGCACTCAATTGAGAAGAAGAAGGGCAGCTACTTTGCTGTCAAGTTACTGCTGCAGTAGCTGTTGCTGCTGTCAATCAAAGAGGAGCCACGAGCTGAAATCTTGGTATCCAAGGAAGGAAATTGCTTTGCCATCACTAAAAGTTGTTGCGGCTGCAAGTTGAAGAAGAAAAAAAGGGAAAATATGTGAAGTACAGTAGCTGCAACTCTGCTACTTACCAACTGATGCTGCTGCTGAGTTGATGGATTGGCTGCAACAAAAGGGTAAGCAATGGTATAGCAAGTGACCAGGAAACAAGGGAAAAAAGCGCAGATGATTGAGGCTGAATTTGGGGCTGGAAGAACAATGATGGAAGGAAGCATGCTGCTGATGCTGCTGCTTGCTGACTGCTGCAAATTGAGCTGTAAGGATTAAAGAATGAAGAAATGGATATTTGTGGCTGCAAATGGTGAGGATGCGCTGGAGAAGAAGACTAAACAGAAGGAGTAATGATGAGTAGAAGGTGGCTGATTGCGGCTGAAGAAGAAAGGAGGGCAAGTTGCTGAATAAACAAATGCCTTTGGCTGCTGTAACTTGCTGTCTCCTCCAATCTGCTGCAAGGAAGGCTAGAAATCCACCAATCCAAGCCTCTCTAAATCTGTATAAATAGCCAGCCAATATCAGTAGTTAAAGAGAACAGATTGGGTAGTTACAATCAGTTAAAAAACAGCAGTTAGTTAGTTAGTTAGTTAGTTGGTTAGAAACAGGGTAGTAGCAGGAACAGGAGTACAGACTGTCACTCTGTCAAGTGGCGAACGCCACTCGTCTAAGTGAGCAGACAGTGACTGCACTGCTACAATCTTCCCCTTCTATCCTCTAACTTTTTTGTCTTAAATTATGTCTTTTCTTTTGCACTTTGTTGCTCTCATGTCTAACTCAATAAACATGAGTAGCTAACTCAGTTAAGAGTTCAATCCCTACTATCTTTATGTGAAGGTTTTGATTCAGTTTTCCTTGATGAGGCATTGTTTCTAGTTTAAGTGCTTTAATTAAACTTTTGATTAAACTGACCACTTAATTAAACGGGCATGCACGTTATGGAGATCTGAGAGGGCAAACATAACTAAAACATCTTAAATTAGTTTATGACAAAAAAGGAAATCTACCTTTTGGTTTCAATCATCAACGAGAGTTAGGTGATTGGGATAGGTAATCAATAGGCTTAAGAACTCAATGGCCTAGATTAATCTCAATAATCTAACTGAGAGGTAGATCATTTAGTAATCTAGGACTCTTTAGTCTATCTGAGATGAATTGTAAATAATAAATGTGATTCACCCTTCTGCCTCTTCACTCTGTCAACTGACTATTCTCACTCTCCCAAATGACAAATCTATTCATCTCTTTTACTTTCTTTTTCTTGCTTTTCAATCAGATTTTGAGTGGTTGACTGCCGTCTCTGTGGAACAACCCTGCTTACCACTAGCTAATAGTTTTAAATAGGTTTTATAAATATTCTATTGAGGTTGAAATCAACAATAGTCCATTTCAAACCACCAATATTACGAGAGGCGAATTCCATTGCGGACTTTTTGGTTTGCTTGGCATCATCTTGGCAATCGATGGAATATCATAGTTTTGGTAGCTTGCCTTCTAAAGCTAAGGGCTTGTTGATCCTTGATCAATGCTCAACGCCCTAGTTGAGAACTCAATATTCTATTTATGTGTAATAATCTCCAAGTCTCTATTATATGATTTTCATGTATCTTGGTAAGTGTTAAGCACTGCCAAATATTTTACCCTTAATAAAAAAAATTGGCTCTCATCCCTGCCCGGTACCGCCTTGGTTCTAACTAAAAAAAAATTTCTTATATTTAGATTCTATATTTTAAAAATAGGTAGTTACTAAAATTAAATAAATGGACACGATTTGTTATAATACTTTATTTCGAAGGTATATAGATGAGTACCCCTAGTCAGTGTGTTATAATCAGCTTTCTTTTGGTGCCAAATATTTAAGATATTTACTATACTTTCCTCTGGTGTATTAGATCGGGAATATTTAATAGCAAGACCATCTCGGAGCTCTATCAATTCTTAAATTTACTCTTTTCTCTTGTTTGATTCTTCTAGTTTCTTCTTCTTCTTCTTCTTCTTCTTTTGTTTTTTTTTAATCTATCTTCAAAATTTTTGGAAGTTTAAATGAATTGAAAATAATTTGGTAATGAAGAGAGAAATAATGGTTATTGTTTTTGGAATATTTTTGGGGAAGGAGATCTACTCGAATATAGTTATTATATGACTGCTAAGTGGTTGTGGATAACTATGGTGTCCGGTGAGAGGAAGAAAAACAAGAGAGTATTTAAAAAGAAGTTAATTTTATTTTTCGTAATTTTAGCAACTGAAAATTTTTTTGTTCGATCTTTATAAACCCGTTATATAACTAACCAATATGTAATATTTCGGATCGATTCACATTAGGAGGAAAACATTGCTATGTATCGACCTACTTTCCCTTTCCATTTGCATACCAAATCACTTTTGTCTTTCAATTTAGTACGTCCCATATGATATTAAAATTAGTTTTCCGTTACATATTTGACGAACTAAATAATGTTCATAGTTGTCCAGTATCAAGATTTACTGTCAATAGTAATATGATGATATGATCTCCAGTTTTTTTTTTTTTTGTTGAAAAATGGAAAAATTATTAAGATTTTTTTTGAAAAATGGGAATATTATGAAGATTTTTGGGAAGTGCCCAACTGCGATTGACAGAAAAGGGGTGGCATAGACCTCTCTTCATACAGAAAGTTACTGCTATGTTGCTATGTTTGTAATATAAAGAAATTTCGGGGTGCATGAATTTACCTATCAATAAAGAGCATACTGATGTATTTATTATTGCACGTTAGAAAGAAAGGGACATTGCACATTATTTGGCCGAAAATTGCACAATATTAAAAATTCTTCTAATGTTCTTGAACAATACCCCCCCCCAAAAGAAACTTTCTTTTCTTCGAGAACATTATTAAATAAAAAAAATTCTAAGATTCCCAATCACTTTCAAAATGATTTTTAGTCGGTCAAGGCACTTGACACATCGAGTGTGGATTGTAACATTGGCCCAAGGCCAATATCAAGGCTTTTGAAAGTTTGTTGATAGAGAAGATATCGAAAAGAATTGAAAGTGGGTGGAAATACCTATTGGGGATTATACTCCTATAAGAATGCAATAACCAAGCCCTAAGGCATAATGATGTTTGGTCAGAGAGAAGTACTCTATGGTTACATCAATGG
This sequence comes from Oldenlandia corymbosa var. corymbosa, assembly GCA_949775105.1. Classification (NCBI taxonomy): domain Eukaryota; kingdom Viridiplantae; phylum Streptophyta; class Magnoliopsida; order Gentianales; family Rubiaceae; genus Oldenlandia; species Oldenlandia corymbosa. The sequence continues at coordinate 18,739,828 of OX459118.1, read as the reverse complement.
TCGAAACCAACGCTTTTTGTTGATATGTTGAGATACCATGAGAGACACCAAAATCAATTTGAGGGCGCGCCATGGAAATGTTTGGAGCATCTAAATATGGGATAAATTAGGAAAAACGGAATGTATAGAAAGGCAGCGAAACTATTAACAATATTTTAAACAGAAAAAAAAAACCATTAAAAGAATCAAGAACGAATTTAAACATATTGATGCGTAGGAAATATAATTAAGTTGCATTGTAGATTTTTAAGGGAAAAAAAAGGAAATAATAAATACGTAATTGGAAAAATCATAAATTTAATGTTATAATATATCTAAATTTAGGTACTCATTATAATTAAATAAATGCACGCGATTTGTTAATAATTTCTTTCGAAGGTAAGTAGAGGAGTACCTCAAGTCAATGCGACACAATCGACATTTTTTTGGTGCCAAACGTTTAAGATATTTGCGATCTTGTCCTCTGGTTTCTCAAAATGGAGAATATTTAATGGCGAGGCCATATCGGAGCCCTATCAATTCTTCACTTTATCCTTTTCTCTTGTTTGCTTCTTCTAGTTTCTTCTTTTTCTTCTTCTTCTTCTTCTTCTTCTTCTTCTCTTTTTCTTCTTCTTTTGGAATTATTTTCAAAAATTTTTGAAGTTTACATTGGGTTAGTCTTGAACATGTATTATCCTTAGCTGAATGGTGTAGAATTGAAAAACATTTTGTAATGAAGAGAGAAGTAATTATTATGGTTTTTGGAACGTGTTTTGTGGAGGAGAATCGAATCAAATATGGTTATTATATTTTAGTATAAAAAGTTATGTGGTGGCTTCTAAGTGGTCGCGGGTAACTATGGTGTTGAGTGAGAAAGAAAAACTGGAGGATATTTACCCAAAAAAAAAAACACTTCATTTTTTTATTTTAATATTATCAACAAATGAAAGCTTTTTATTCCATCTACTTTCAACAATTTCGGTTAGTTAACATATGTGTTTTCCGGTCAAGGGATGGCATCATCCAATTTTTATATACATCGGATGTAATTTACCAATTTTCAAAATTTCGGATGGATTCACATTCAGGAGTAATGTATCTATCACCCTACTTTTATTCTTCATTTTCATCCCAAATCACTTTTTCTTTCAGTATAGTACATTTTGTATGACATTAAAATCATTTTTCCGCTACTTATTTGACGAACTAAGTAATGTTAATAGTTGTTAGGTATCCAGATTGACTTCCATTAGTTGTATGATTATATGATCTCTAGTTAGTTATAAAGGTTTTATGCCATCTTTTATAATATAAAAAAATTTCAGGGTCCATGAATTTAATCTATCAATAATCTGCATACTATTGCATTTTTTATTGCACGTTTGAAACAAAAAACCATATTGCAGCTTCGTTGACCGAAAACTGCACGAATTTGAAAAGATATTCCTATGTCTTGAACAATTCAAACAAAATAAAGGAATCATTCTTTTGTTTAAGAACATTATCAAATGATATATCTAGGATTTCCATTCACTTTCTAAATGATTCTTTAATCGGTCAAGCAATCTGATGCATCGAGTGTGGATTGAGCAATTAGATCAAGGCCAATATCGAGACTTCTGAAAGTTTGTTGATGCAGAAGATATCGAAAAGAATTAAAAGTGGATGGAGATAGCGATTGCGGGATATACTCCTGTAAGAATGCGGTGGGTCAATATAACCACGTTCTAAGGCATTATGATGTTTGGTATGAGAGAAGCACTCTATGGTTACATTAATAGTCGGAACTAACACTCTTAGCCGATGAGTAGAGATGCCATGAGAGAGAAAAATCAATATGTGGGCCCACCATGAAAACATTTGGAGCGCATAAATATGAAAGAAATTGTGATAATATAGAATGTATAGAGAGGCGAGAAACTATCAACAATATTTTTTATGCAGAAAAACGATTATAAGGATTAAGAACAAATTTAAACATATAAAAGCATAGGTAATTTAATTAAGTTGCATTGTAGATTTTTAAGAACAAAAGAAAATAATAAATTCGTATTGTGAAAAAACTTATGTTTAAGGTTGTAATGTTTTTAATATAGGTAGTCATAAAATTAAATAAATACATACGGTTCGTTATAATAGTTTCTTTTGAAGGTAAGTAAATGAGTACCCCTAAACTGTGCGAAATAATCGACCTTCTTTTGGTGCCAAACTATTAACATATTTGCGATATTGTCCTCCGATTGATCAAATTGAGAATATTTAATGGCGAGACCATCCCGGAGCACTATCAATTTTGAAATTACTCCTTTCTCTTGTTTGATTCTTCAAGTCTTTTCTTCGGTTGTTTTTTGAACAATCTTCAAAATTTCATAAGCTTTACAGTGTGTTACTCTTAAACATAGATAATCCTTGACCGAGTAGTACAGAATTGAAAGTTTATTGATAATGGAGGGATGAGTAGTGATTATGGTTACTAGAAGGTTTTGTGGAGGGAGATGTGTTCGTATGTTATTATATGTTTAAATAAATAGGCAAGGGGTGGATGGTAAGTGGTCGAGGGTAGCAATGGTGCCGGGTGAAAGAAAGAAGAGCCAATAGGGTATTTGTTTTAAGTATAACAATCAAATTTGTTCGGGAATTTTATCAGCAAATAAACTTTTTTGGTTCCATATACTTTCGGCAGTTACTACTAATCAAATGATGTGTTTAATATTTTAGGAGATGAAATCGTCTAACTTTTAGAAATATGGGATGTATTTAACCAATTTGAAAGTTTTGGGACGGGACTCAGTATGTAAACGTTGTTATGTATCAACCTATTTACCCTTTTTGTTTGGATCACAAATCACTTTTCTAGCGCTTCCCATTTGATATTAAAATTAGTTTTGTCCTAAATATTTGATAAACTAAGTAATATTAGTAGTTGTCAAATATCCAAATTCAACACCGATAGTAATAGGATGATACGATATCTAGTTAGTTACCAAAGTCGTATGCGATTTTTTCTAATATAAAAACAATTTATGGCCACTGGTTGAATTTTAACAATAACCAAACTGCACACTTGTGCATTAACTATTTCACATTTGAGGTGAAAAAAAAAAAGAGATCATTGCAGGCTCTTTGACCAAAAATTGAACAATGCCGAACAATCTTCCTAAGTCTTTAACAATACCAAAAAAAAACCTTTATTCAAGAAAATGATTGAAGGATTTTTTTTTTTTAATGATTTCCATTTGATTTCTAAATGATGGTTTCGGTGGTGAATCCACAAGACCTATTGAGTGTGGATGGAATCATTGGACCAAGCCCAATATAGGGGGGGGGGGAGGAGGAGGGGGCGGCTAATTAAAGTTTGTCGACAAAGAAGATTTGGAAAAGAATAAAAGTGGGTGTAGACATCGATTGGGGAATATACTACGATAAAAAAAATGTGGTGGTTCCACATAACCACACTCCTTAGGAGAAATAGCGCTTGGTCAAAGACATAGACTTTGTGATTGTATCAATGGTCGGAACCAACATGCTTTGCCGATAAATGGAGATGCACGAGACGAAACAAAATAAATACAAGTGCTCGTCATGGAAAAATTTGGAGCATTTAAATATGAGATTATTTGTGAAAACATGAAATGTACAGAGGTGGAGTGAACATCAAGAGTATTTTAAATATGAAAAGCATTGACCATCCCTACCACAAAAGAACTAAAAGGAATAAGAACGAATTTGAACATATAAAAAATTAAGTTTTTTAGGTGAAAACCTGTAAATCGTATTAAACTTGAAAAGTCTTCACTTAGTTACAAGTCTCCCCACCAAAAGTGCTGGCCTATTTACATTCTTTTTACATTCTTTGTACAATATTTTCTTACCAAAAGTACTGGATTCTCCAAGTACATAGACCATATTTTAACAAAAAAATCCTTGGATTATGCTTTCTTCTTGTGTTGTCTTCTTCTTTTCTTACAATGCTGGATTCTTAATTTAAGCAAGTTCTTGATTCCTAGAAAGATCTCCTCCACCTGCCTCTGTTTTGCTCTAAAGATTCTATAGTTTCGTTCTTCCCAGATGCTATAGATTGTTGCCATCATAGCTGCATATAAGATCTTTTTCTTCAACCTGGTACTCTTCCAAATTGTCTTCAGCTCTACCTTCCATATGTTCGGTTGCACTGTCAGGGGTTTGATACCCAACCAGGTTCTGATCCTGTTCAAGAGTGCACTAGAAAACTGGCAAGCAAAGAAGAGATGCTCAACGTTTTCACTCTGCATTCCACACAGATAGCATTTATCATCAGAAACTGGTACATTAACCTGTGCTAGTCTATCTTTGGTCCAGATTCTACCCTGCCAAACAAGCCAAGCCATGAATGAGTGTTTGGGAAGTTTTAATCTGGACCAAATCATGTTTGCAGCATCCGATTTCATATGGTCTCCCCGCAGCCACTTGTAACCCTCTGAGATTGTGTATGTCCCTTTCCAGTTTCCAAGCCATTTCCCTCCCTGAAAGCAATTTTTATCTTTATCTCTTAACTTCACAATTTGCTTCCAGGACCGACTACTGTCTGATTTAGGCTGTACTACCCAGAAGTTTTTCTTTCCCAGATATACCTCATGAATCCACTTAATCCAAAGACTATGTTTTTTACTAGCTATATGATAATAGTTTATTTGTTACATAAAAGTATCACAATTAACTCTGAAATTAGTAGAAATTAGGGGTATTTCTTAATATTAGTGCATTTCACTTAACTAGTTTTTGTGTTTTCTATTAGAATAGAACTTGATTGAACACTTGCTGAAAATTGGGGCCAAAGGAACAAATTGTGGGCTGCTGATACAATTTTTTTTTGCTGAGCTGGTCGAAAAAGCACCCCAAGACACAAAGTATCTCGCCATTAATGAGTGTGTCCCTCATTTGAATTCTAAAGGGCATGCTTGTCTCTTAGCCGAAATTCCAACCACCCATGTTGATCAATGAGGTTGCTGCTGCCACTACTGGAAGAAGAGAAGAAGACCAGTCAATTTTAGATTCCAGACACAAGGCCTAGGAAGGATTAAACAATTCACAAGCATGGGAGGCTCTCTTGATTGAAGAACCGGCTGCAGGGCTCTATAAAAGGGGAGCTTCACTCTCAGAATTGAACATCTCTCTGGCTACCCTTTCAGTTGCCAAAACACACAGAAAAACTCCAGAAGAAGGCAAGAAGGAAGAAGGAGCAGCAACAACTCAGTAAGGAAGCCAAGTTGAAGAACAGCCATCCCAGTTTCTGCCTCATTTCTATGAGTGAACTCTTTCACTCTCAGGAGTGGCTCAGAACTGCACAAGCTTTTTTCTCATCTCTTGACAGTTAGCTTGAACTTCGTTTTATTATGCATACTTCTATGATGTCTTTTGATGTAGTAGATGTAGCATTAATCTGCATGAGTAGCTAAGCAGCTTCCAGGGGTTAATCTCCTCAACCTATGCTGTAGTTGTTGTAATGCACTGGTTCTGTTCCTTGTTTTGAAGTTGAAAGTTTTTCTACATTCATTTACTTGATCACTAAATTGGATGCATGCTAGAACTAAGGGAGATCTGGAAAGATAAACTTGGTTTGGAATGTTTCAACTTTAACTTATGACATAGAGGTAACAGTCTATGGTTTTAACTAAGATAGGAATATACTTAGTTAGCATGAGCATTCAAGAAAGCCTGAGATCTTAATGACTTTTTAACTGGAATCAATCATTGGAAAATAGATGGTGAAGGTTGCAAAGATCACTCTAGGAAAAAAGGGAACTGACGTAGAGTTATAAGTGAGCTGAATGAACAAGAACTCAACCATTACAGTGCTGATTAACAATGATGGGGTGTCAAGCCACACAAATAAATTAACCTACTTCAAACTACATAGTATAGAGAAGTAAGGTCGTCTCCTCAGGGAACGATGGATTATTTCCTTCAACTTAATGCAAAGATGGATTTTTGGATTGTTGTTCTAAATCTATGATACTGAAATTCAAATAACAAAAACTAAATAAATGAAAAGAAATCAAAGTAACAGACTTCTGACTCAAGGGATGGATAACTCAATTATTTCATTAATCACAGGCTACTAAAACTACTCTTGCAATTTAAGCATTCAACCAAAGATCTATTATGATAGTCGTAATAAATCAATTAATCTCCCTAAATTAACTAACCAAGCCTAGAACCAATTAGTCCTTATCATAATCCGGTTGGGCACGATAACATTCCATACCAAACAATGATAGCATAAATACCAAGGAAATATAGTTGAACCAAAATCTAAACAATTGAGATACCTGCAACTATTTAGACTTTGCCTCAATGATTCCACATTTAAACTAACATGCATATTCAATGTCTCACCAATACACATGTTTTGTCTAATTGCTACTCAGTACTGCCGGTTCTTGTCTATTACGTAACATTCAACTAGCAGATATCACTAGAAAATAAATAACAAATCAAGTTGTCAATTTGAATGACATCTACTTTCACAACTCAATACAAGAATCAACAAATACTTAAATCATAGGCAAGGACAATAAATTATGAACAAAACCTCATAATGGAATAACTGAGTAAATTCCTTGAATCAGAAAAGAAAACTTAGCCACTCATAGTTGTAAGTACGACGGTTTGATTCTCCATAGAAAACAATGAAAATTCGGAAAAAACAAGAGGTGGGAGGTGCTAGCCTTTGGCCTCTGCACGGCTGCCCTCTAAAATAAAACTTAAAGTATATTTATATGGGAAATTTAGGTCAGCCGCTGGAAAAGAAGAATTAGTCCACGATTTGCATCTTTGGTCCCTCAAGTTTGCATTATTTTCACTTTTGCCCCAAAACTTCTTTAGTTTTGCATTTAAGTCTCTGATCGTGCAAATTAGCCCAAATCAGCTCCAATCTCTTATTTCCAGCTTCTAACAAGAAATAATAATAAAACCAATGAATTAAATCCATTCGAATCCATAAACTAATAAAATATTAACAATTAAAACATAATTTATGGACTCTATCAAATTCCCCCACACTTGAAGTATGTTTGTCCTCAAGCATTAAAGAACACATGAAATTTAACTTTTCTTATTTAAGATGCGCCTTAGAAACTCTAGCACTCAAAAGAAATCATGGTAACAATGTAACAAAGATTTACAACCAAGTCAAATACATTATATACTTTTACCCTTTAACCCTTTGTGTGTGTGTGTAAACCACTCCCTAGGGACATCACTATCACACATAGCATAAAATACAAAAATTCAAATGCAAATATGCCACTGAAGAGTGAACTTAGGATCCCTAATTCAGACCGTACTTCAATGCAATGTTACTCCTACACATATTATGAAACCGAAGGCTTACAATTACACCTCCTATTATACAATTCAACGCACTTCCCTCGTACCCATTCTTCGGTGTCCATATGGCTTTTCTTCAGGATCTTTCCCACTCAGGCCCCTACCCAGAGCATTTTTCCACTTGATTTATGTAATGATTTACATAGTGGCTCAACAACTTAGGGCAGTCTACTTACTCATATTTTCTCACCGACGGGCCTGAGGACACTCTGCTAGTTGTTTGCCAGACTTCTCACCTATCAATGGGCTAGCATCAACATTGAATGCTCTTCCTTTTCTCCCTCTTTAAAGTGTACCTAACCTCAGAAAAGCATCCGCCAACAATCCCTCCTCCATACTTACTTAGCACAAAGTACTTAAAGCAAGAAGGTAAAAAGGCTATTTTCAAACCACCACTCCCCCGTTTCGAGGTTGAAGTGATGATAAGGTTAATGCCTTATTTTGGGTTCCATAATATAGTAAGGTCCCACATGTACATAGTTCAAATACTGAATGAATCAAATCAAACTTTGGCATATCGCATGAATTTAGGCAATTACACATAATGTTAAGTTTATCCCAAAATTATGGCTAAAGTGCGCAAGTAAAGTATTCAGGATATAACACATAATGCACAGATTCAAGAGAAATTTTTGTCCAATGTAATTAGATTTCTTAGAGTCTCAAGTTAAGTTCATCATTGGCTATTTTGGTATGTTTTTATTTCTGATTTTTTTTCTTTTCTTTTTTTTTCATTTTTTAATAACTGTTTTTTAACAAATAACACACAAAAGCACACAAAAGAAAACAGGAACGTTTCCCCCACACTTAATTTCTACATTGCCCTCAATGTAGCCAATTATTCTCGCACAAAAGAAGTAAACAAGGAGCTAAGCACGAATTCTTAGTGTGGGACACAACAACACATTTAATCAATTCACTCAAATTTAATCCCCCACGAAACAACTACTAAAGACACGATTCGAACTCAACTCAAAGTAGTATAAAAGGAAAAACATTTAAACAAGTTGAGGCTTAAACTCTTAGCACTAATTAAACACAAGTAAACTCCAAAAGAGACCATCATCAAAACAACAGCAAAAAGAATTAACAAAATTGAAACTACTGTAAAAAGATGAGATTAGAAACTTCCCTGGAGCTTTCGGGCAGAATTGAAGTGCATAAGGGGAGTTGATTTATCGGCAACATTGTTGGTTATTTCGTCTCCAAGGTTGTGGTGAACTTTGAATTAAGCCTCAATTTGAACCAAATCAGAAACATCTACATCTCAATTTGACAACCACTGGCATGCAAGAACATCGGCAAATAGAAAGCAAGTGGAACGGCCGATGAACGGAGGCAGGAATTGGCGGGACTCGAAGAAGAACGGTGTTTGATGATGATGATGATGATGATGAAACGCTGATGATGGATGACAATGCCAATTGAAGTTAATTAAAGCAGCGACGGACACCGGTGAAGATGAAACACAGCGATGGTGATGACTGATCATGAAAGGATGGTTTGATGGAACTTATGAGCAGCAACCGGAAACGGTGGCAGCAGCAGAGAGGACCGCAATTGAGGAAAGCTCACCGAAAGCGGAGCTTATCGATGATGGAGCAGCAACAATCGGCGGCTGCAGCAAGGAATTGGTAGCTCAGACGAGCAACTATGGCGATCGGGGATGGCGGTTGATGATGGTAGTGACTGACAGAGCGAGAAAAAGTCGCCGGACATGCTGAAAATCATTGAGAAATCTAGGCAGCTGGCAAGCTAGGAATTCTGACGTTCGATTGAATCAGGATGGGTGATGGTGGCAACCGTCAACTCTCGGAAGCGGCTATGGTGGATGGTGGTGGCTGAACCACGTCGAGAAGCAAACAGAGGAGAATCGATGCTGATTGACGATGGTGATCGGTTGATGAAGAGTGCGGCGAGTGACGGTGATGATCGTGGTGGAAGGTGATAATGGGGCAGCGCCGACTCAATCCTTGGACAGTGAACGGTGTAAATGATAGCAGCAGTGGAACTCGGAATTGCTGTGGTTCTGGATCGAAGCCGTCGATGATTGGGGGTAAGGGTTCCTGGGGAAGAAAACAAAACCGTAAAATTTTTTCTGTTTTTTTTAATTAATGAATGAAGGAAATAGGGAATCAAAGTTAGGTGTGATCAGGTGTAAGGCATCTTTCGAATCTGCCCTGGACAACGAAACAAACATTAAAAGGAATCAATCCATTATTCTCTTGGGCATGATCATCCCTAAGGAAAAATAACATTCGCAAAAAATAATCCAGTAAACCTAAAATGCACTTATTATGATCATGCTTATAAAACATCATTTTTCTTAAAAGAAAATATTAAACACACATTAAAACTCAACTCCAAATAACAAAAACAAACGAACAAATTTTTTTTTTTTTAAAAAAACACCTAGTTTAAACACTTTGGGTTGCCTCCCAAACAGCGCCTTTGTTTATTGTCTTTGGCTAGACATAATTCGTATGTCTCAAGGTGGAAAATTTAAAACTCCACCTAACAACGGTAGATAAAATCCTGAGCAATTTCCAACAAAACCAAAGTTAGACGGACCAAATTCATATTTTGAATCGATAAAATGAGGCGGAAAGTAGTCTCCTCTAACTGATTCCTTGAACACTCCAGATCTGTCTAGATTTTCTAAAATTAAATCTATTTTTAGTCCTGTTTCAGGAGGTCGAGGAAGATGCCCACATAAACAATCTAGAGATATAGGTGGCGGTTTTGACTCTAGTATTGGAGATTTCCATTCATCAATTATATCAGCAATAGAACATGGTAGAGCAAGTGATGTAGATTTCTACCCGAAATCCCCAAAATCGGAAGCGAAACACATGGATAGGAAAGGTAACCCTTGCCCCGGACTTTACCATTCCACAAACACTCTTTCAGGAGTTTATTAATAGACAATGAAGCACTGAATGGTGGCAAAAACCCCAGTAACCAAACTGATTTTCAGAATACATGCAAAGCCGACGAAAGTAGTAATTATAACAAAAAAAATGAACCCCAGGCAAAACGACGTCGGATTGCCCTGAAAATTTAACACAATACTTATATTATGGAATGAAAATTTATGGCAAATTTTGAGCGCATTTGGACGCCTACAGCCCCAGTAACCAAAATGGGCAGTAGCTAAATGGATTTGGACCAATCTGCCACAAAAAATATATTGGATTCGTTTATATAGTAAACGAATTTATTTTGACCTGAACTTTGGACACAATATCTCCAATATACTAAAGTTAAAACCCACCAGATTTCAGAATTTTTGGACAACTAAAAGTACTAAAACAAAAATTGGAAAAACAGACTGACCCTAAGTGATATAACTTGGAGTCATGCAATGTTTGGCTTAATAAATTGACACCCCTGGCCTACTAAACCCTTTTAGACTTACAAGATAGGATTTTCAGAAAATATGAAGTCAAACACATGGAGCACGCAGGCAGAATCGAAGACGCAAGGATCAATCGCAAGATATAACCATGAACACAATTCACGGTTTGGCTAGATTACTTAGTAATAAAGGAATTCGATACACAAATAGATGCAGCCACCAAAACTACACCTAAAAGAGCAATATGACATGAGATCTGAATGGAAAGAGAGCTTAGTATGCTACCAAGTTGATAACAACAACCAAAGTAAAGGAATCACTAACAATCGCAAAGGAAATGGATTCAACGACCTTGGCTCCTCTTAGATTATTACAAACTTGATTAGAGAGCTCCAACAACCAGGCCAAACTCATCCCTAGCTGCCATACTCGTTGCTTGACACTCCCGGAGTGCAAACCACCAAAGTCCAACCTTGGAATTGCAAGATTTCACCATGGACAATCCATTGATGATCTCTCGGTTTCAAGCTTTGAAAAGCTATGAAATTTTCTTTTTTTTTTTTTCTGTCCTCACGTTTTTTTTTGAGGAAGAAGACTCTTTATCACATCAAACTTGGCTGGCTCCACAAGTTAGGTGGTGAAGCAAGCAACTAGAAGAGTCAAAAGTTGCAACTATGTCTAAACTACTACAACTAGCTTTCCTATACTATTAGAAAATCTTAGAAAAATAATTACTTGACTTAGTGGACCTTTCCTGGTCCCTAAGGAATCCCTCTTTCAGGTTCTAACACTTAAAATAACTTACAACATCAAAATAAACCAAAAATCAGGCCACAACATCAAATCGGTAAGTTGAAATGGCTCTCCCGGGTTCTTCACTCGGCAAAATGGGCCGTTTTGAGAAAACTCTCAGAAAATGGCAAAATCTCCCGGACAAGCTGGGTTCTACCTCCGATAATGTGTATATAAAATGTCCAAAACGATCATCGGATGTAAAAAATTGGGCCTGGGTGAAGAGTTGTCCGAGTAATGACCTTTTCCCGGCAAACGGGTTAGCCGAATAGGTGCATTTGTTGATTCTCTCGGCAAACATCATTTTTCCTCGGGCAAGTTGAATTATTTCCCCGCAAACCATACCTGAAAGGACCAGAAAACACTAGACTTGAATGGTAAGGAAATTGATCAACCTAGCGTCATACTCTTTCGGTATAGGTACTTCCGTCTGACGTAGGAGACCATTGACACTTTCTTGCAACTTCTTGGCTTTAGAACGTGTCATAGGACCAGAAGACTTAGGTGTCATGATGGGAGCTTCCTCAGGAAGGTCTACATCAGCAAGTATACCTGGATCATTGCATTTGGAAGAAAATTTTGATTGCGACATACCAGATAGATCTTCTCCAACTACTACCTCATTCTTGGAAAAGTTCTCCATCACTTTCTGTTTGGGCTCCTGTATCTTTGGCTCTACTGACATATCTGAAAAAGAAGTATCTTCTGCATTAGTTTGACTAAATAAAATGGAAAGATCAATTACCTCATTGTCATCCAATGCCTCTGATTCATTTTTCTCTACTTCCATATGTTTCAAATCTTCTGCATTTTGAGTAGGTACAGTCTCCACACCATAAATCTGTTCTATGAAAGGATATTTCATTTTCTCTAACTCAGCCCTTGAGAATCTGCTCGGAAATGAAGGAAGTACCACGTAGTGCGGCTCTTCTTTAACAACTTCCTTCGCTACCTTCTTCTCAGATACATCATCTTTGGTAGTCACTTCTTTCATGGCACACACACTTTCAACAGGATTAACTACCGATGGAGATGGTAATTCCACAGGCTTTGAGACTTCGAACTTGCTAATAGCATTAGCTAGCTGGCTAATTCGGCTTCCCAAATCCTGTATGCTTGCTCTTGTTTCCTGTTCAAATTCAAGAGTATTAGTTGCCAAAGCGTTAACAATCTCATCTAAAGACAAACCTGAGCTTTGAGACTGTGGAGGTTCCGGAACATGATACACTTGTGGCTGAGATGGCTGATACTCATAGTTGAAATTCTGATAATCCTGCCAGCCTGGATCATATGAATATGAACGAGGTTCGTATCTTTCTTGTGGCGGTCTCCAAGATTCTCTCATGGCATTCTAACCCTCCCACTGGTAGTATGGAAATTTTGGACAAAAATCGCTAGTATGACCAGTCATTAAACAAATACCGCATCTTTGGACTTGTTTCTGTTGACCTATAGCCATATTTTTCACAAGAGACATTAGTTCAAATAATTTTTGCTCAAGATATGAAGAACTTACCTCATTTTTATTCCAATGGCCATCTTGCCGGTTCCAAGATTGATGTGCATAATAGCCCATTGCAAAAGAAAAAAAAAATTAAAACTAAAATAAAACAAAACAAAAATTTAAAGGAAAGAAATCAATTAACACCGTTCCCCAGCAACGGAGCCAATTTGATAGGGTGTCAAGCTGTGAGGACCCCAATTCGGTGCCACTCAGTTGGGACAAGCCTTGCCTAAGTCATTTAGAGAAACTTTATAAATTGAATGGTTAGTAGGAATTTAAAACTGAATGTGAATAAATAGTACATTAATCAGGAAAATGATTTTCGAGTGATGTAGACTATAGTAAAGTTCACTTTAATGTGTATCTTATAGGTAAATAAATTAAATATATGATCAAAAATTAAAACTGAGAAAATGAGCAATAAACTTAAAATGGGAAAATCTTTATAGCTAAATGCCACACTAGTCATTAATGGAACCCAATCAACTTATTTATTATTTTCTCATTTTCATTTTTGATTCAAAACTCCCCCTGCCTAACCCATATTCCACGAACAAAACAGCCCCATTTGCTCCACTTTTTAGTTCCAACCAACCCAAGGAAAAATTAAAAGAATGGAGAGAAAAAAAAAATTCCATCTTGGCCAAGTCCTTCTCCAGACTCATCATCGTCCTCATCCCTTCACTATTCTTATCTTCTCCCTTTTCCATTTTCTTCCACCGATTGACCTGAGCCTCTTTCACTTGTTCCCATCATTTTGAACACCATATTAGTGGAATAAAACTAGAAAGACCAGCATCTTACTTCCTTATTTAATCCACAAGACACCAGTTCAATTGGGTTTTCTATGCCCTCCACTCTTGACTCCGCTTCGAGCTAACCGAAGTTGATCCTTCATCGATGTTCTTCACGGCACAACGAACGGCAAGTAATCAACCGATAAATTGAAGTAGCCTGGTCGGGTGAAGTCCGGAGAGGTGAAGGCCTAGGGATTAAAAAGGAAGGAGATTAACTTCGAGGAGCCTTCGATGCCCCCGAGACCCGCAGGGCTATTGAAACGGAATCTGAACCAGTGAAGACAGGAGTTTGAGGGATCGGAGCTTGGCCAAAATACTCGATTGATTTTAACGTCTACCAATCGTAAGTCACTTTCCTTAACAACAAATTTAGCTCCTGAATAGTGAAATAGCTAGGCTTTACGGCTTATGAGCTTTGCTAGTAATTAAAGAGGTATAAGGTTGTGTTGCTCTAGTTGGGATCTTTTGCAATCATTCAATCGATTAATTTACTGGTTAGCAAAAAGTAAATGTTTTAATTCGAAGATTATAAATGAAGATTATTATGAATGCTTCAAGTGTTGACATAGTGGTTATTATTTAACGTTCTCCTTTAATTTCTTGAATCAAACCGGGAAGTAGGAGGAGGCTGATGGTGATGATGTCTCTGTCTTGTTGTTGTTTGATGTTCCTTTGGGCGCAGGTTTAGGGAGGAAAAGAGAGGGAGCAGTAGGAAAGCAAACTTTATGATTTTGGAAGTTGGACAAACGAAAAATGTACCCTGCAGGCTCAATTTAGGTACCACGAACTTGAGTAAAGGTTTTAGGAGATTGGAATGAAATCTAGCATTGCCTACTAATCTTCAAGTGACTTAGCAAACAATTGTTACATAGTTTCTAGTAAATAAAAGAAAAGAGAGAAAGAAGAAAAGCCATATAGTAACTGAAACAAAAGTGTTCTATTTTAATCAATGTTAAAAGTGATCTTCAAGTTTTTGTTAAGACGTTATGCGAGACATGGAACCCTTATGATATTGTTAAATTGTCCTACAGACAAAGCGGACGAGGACAACAGGCTGCCTTACAATATCTGTGAGTAATCTCACTGTATATATATAATCGCATGTAAATGGATTAGGATAATTGCATGAAACCATGATGCATGTCTACTATTTATTCTGTTGATCTTGATTGGAAATGTTGCATTTCATGCTTGTCCCATGTGTGTACTTTATCGCACTGGGTAATTGAATAACTTGAATATATACTGTTGATCTGTGACTCGACGTATGATTTGCTTAATTGCCATTATGCCTGATCTTGTTTGCTTGTGGCCATATGTACTCTATCGCATGTACCATATAATGTAAACTGAATGCCTTTCGATTCTTGCTTGTAACGTGTGCATGCTATCAATGGTTAGTCATGGATCTATGCACCCTTCTAGTTCAAGGTAAATCCATACGTGTCGGCATAGGGCCAGGACGTATTGGGTATTACTACTAGGAGGTTGGTTATCTCGAGATATACCCTCAATGAATGAAAGAATGTTGGGGCGTTGGTTGTCAATGCGCACTCTCTAACTACTGACCTTGTGACAAATTGTGAGACCAGCTAGAAGTTGTTTCTGTAAGACCCAATTCTTCCTAAATGGGCATGACCAACTTTATCTACTCATCTGTATTCACGTCTTAAAGTGATATTTAAATGCCTATGTGCTAAGTGTTGTCTTGTTTCAAGCTTGAAGTAGCGAGTTACGCCTGATATGGTTATGCTTCCCTTCGGACTGTAAGTCCATCTGTATTAAGCAATCTGCCTTATTTGTCTTGTATGAAAACTTGTTTGATTTATGTGGTCACCTAGATTAACCACCAGTGTGACCTCAAGGAGCATATGCTCACCAAACGTATATCTTTATACATTCCAGGAATGAGAACACGTTGGTTGGTGCACCGTTTTGTGTGACAGGCAGGTTAATATATATTTCTAGAAAATTGAGATTTAGTTGAAAATTTATATTATAGACGATTGCTTATTTAAAAATGTAGAGACATGTATTCGAGAACGTTGGAACAAGACATGTACACTTTTCTATATCAATTACCAAATTTTAACTTATGGCATGATAATGTCTTAAGTTTTTGCTCTTCAGTACTTGTTTGAAACTATTACTGAGATCTGACGAGAGTCGGGCAGGCGTTCAGTCATGACTTCGTTGCTAGAATACAAAGGGGGCCAGAATGAGGCGTTAAACAAGCCACACAAATAAATTAACCTACTTCAAACTACGTAGTATAGAGAAGTAAGGTCGTCTCCTCAGTGAACGATAGATTATTTCCTTCAAATTAATGCAAAGATGGATTTTCGGATTGTTGTTCTAAATCTATGATACTGAAATTCAAATAACAAAAACTAAATAAATGAAAAAAAATCAAAATAACAGACTTCTGACTCAAAGGGATGGATAACTCAATTATTTCATTAATCACAGGTTACTAAAACTACTCTTGCAATTTAAGCATTCAACCAAAGATCTATTAGGGTAGTCGTAATAAATCAATTAATCTCTCTAAATTAACTAACCAAGCCTAGCACCAATTAGTTCTTATCATAATTCGGCTGGGCACGATAGCATTCCATACCAAATAATGACAGCATAAATACCAAGTAAATACAGTTGAACCAAAATCTAAGCAATTGAGATAGCTGCAACTATTTAGACTTTGCCTCATTGATTCCACATTTAAACTAACATGCATATTCAATGTCTCACCAATACACATGTTTTGTCTAATTGCTACTCAATACTGCTGGTTCTTGTCTATTACGTAACATTCAACTAGCAGATAGCACTACAAAATAAATAACAAATCAAGTTGTCAATTTGAATGGCATCTACTTTCATAACTCAATACAAGAATCAACAAATACTTAAATCATAGGCAAGGACAATAAATTATGAACAAAACCTCATAATGGAACAACTGAATAAATTCCTTGAATCAGAAAAGAAAACTTAGCCACTCATAATTGTAAGTACTACAGCTTGATTCTCCATGGAAAACAATGAAAATTCGGAAAAAAACAAGAGGTGGGAGGTGCTAGCCTTTGGCCTCTGCACGGCTGCCCTCCAAAATAAAACTTAAAGTATATTTATATGGGAAATTTAGGTCAGCCGCTGGAAAAGAAGAATTAGTCCACGATTTGCATCTTTGGTCCCTCAAGTTTGTATTATTTTCACTTTTGCCCCAAAATTTTTTCAATTTTACATTTAAGTCCCTGATCGTGCAAATTAGCCCAAATCAGCTCCAATATCTTATTTCCAGCTTCTAACAAGAAATAATAATAAAACCTATGAATTAAATCCATCTGAATCCATAAACTAATAAAATATTAACAATTAAAACACAATTTATGAACTCTATCAAACAACTACAGCAGTAGGAAGAGGAGATGAACACCCCTGGCTTTTATTCCCCTGAGTGACTGTTTCCATTCCCCTGAGTGATACGTTGTCTAACTGGTAGTCTTTTAACAACAAATTTTGTAATTAGCTGTCCTCGTGGGATCGACCTAGCTTCCATTATCTACAAAAATCACAATCCAAGCTAGTAATATTTTTTGTTGAACTCGGCACACACCATTATACACCATACCTGTTTCAAAATAGCAGCCTCATTCCATGTCATAGCATCCCGGATTCCAAGCCCCCCTTCTATTTTGCTTTTATAGACTGTTTCCCGTCCCACCAGTGCACTGTATCTTCCAGATTCCCTGACCCCGCAGAGGAACTCTCTACAACTCCTATTGACTGCCTCTGCGATGCTTTGTGGGTGTATAAAGGCTGATGCCCAGTAGGT
This sequence comes from Oldenlandia corymbosa var. corymbosa, assembly GCA_949775105.1. Taxonomy (NCBI): domain Eukaryota; kingdom Viridiplantae; phylum Streptophyta; class Magnoliopsida; order Gentianales; family Rubiaceae; genus Oldenlandia; species Oldenlandia corymbosa. Next base: position 18,722,192 of record OX459118.1, on the reverse strand, counting down.
ATGCATACTCATCAGGACAGAATTGATGAGTTGCAACCTTCCGGCATACGAGAGATGCCTTGTACTCCAACACTTCAATCAACACACCATTTTATCAATCAACAGCTGACATTCTATTTGGTTCCACTTGTTCGGTGAAAACGGAACCTCAAGGTATTTCATTGGGAACCTTTCTTCCTGGTAGCCTGTGAGTCCACATATTTCCTGTTTCAACCTTTCTTCTACTCCCCCATGTATAGTCAGACTTCAGCAGGTAAGCCTTCATTCCTGAAGTTGAGGAGAATTCTTTGAAAGCATCCGAGATCATCCTTATAGTAGGAACGTCTGCTTTGCAGAAGATCATTCGATCATCTGCAAAGCAGATATTAGTTAGCCTCATCTTTTTGCACATTGGATGGAACTGAAATCCAGGTTGCCCAGCAGTCATTTACAGCCTTCTTGTTAGGTACTCCATTAGTAGGACAAAGATGAGGGGAGATACAAGGTCTCCTTGTCTAAGCCCCGGCCCGTTGTCCAGGAAAGAAACCCACGTTGTCACCATTCAGGCATAGGGTGAATGTGGGTGTCCTAACACATTCCATTATCCAGTTCACAAATCTACCCGGAAACCCAAAGCCATTCAAGTATTCCTCTACAAAATTCCATTCTACCGAATCATATGCTTTTTGCAAGTCAATTTTCATTAAATATCTATTGCTAATTCCCTTCCTACTATACAATTTTATCAGCTCTTGAGTAATTAAAATATTATGAAGAATAAGTCCACCCTTCACAAATGCCCCCTGATTACTATCAATAACCTTAGGAAGTACTATTTTCAGCCTACTACTCAGAATTTTCGAAATAACTTTATATAGCACATTACAACAAGCAATAGGGCGGAATTGACTTGCATTATTAGCATATTCAGTCTTAGGGATCAGAGCAATTAATGTAGAATTCAGTTGTTTCAACATCCTTCCATTGCCGAAGAACTCCTGAATAGCTGTTATAAAAAATTAAGTTGCATATTAGATTTTTAAGAATAAAAGAACCTAGGAAATACATAATATGAAAATCTTATATTTAACATTGTAATATTTTCAATTTAGTTAGATATTGACTTAAATAATTGTACACAATATATTGGAATACATTCTTCTGAATGTATGCATATGAGTACCTCTAGTAGGTACGACACAGTTAGACTTCTTCTGGTGCCCAAATTATAAGATATTTGTAATTTTGTCCTTTGGTTTTACGATTAGAGAATATTTAACGTGGAGACCATCCGGAGCTCCATCAATTCTTAAATTAACTCCTATCTCTTGTTTGATTCTTAGAGTTTCTTCTTCAATTTTTTTTCTAACATATTTGTGCAAATTTATTCTCTTGTTTGATTCTTATAGTTTCTTCTCCATTTTTTTCGACCTATTCGTGCAATTTTTGAATGTTTATAATGGGTTAGTCTTGGACATGGATTTTTAAGTGATTGGTATAGAAATAAAAACCGTTTGATGATAGAGGGATGAGTAACAGTTATGGTTTTTGGAAGGATTTGTGGAGGACGGTGTGTATGAATGTGGTTGATTGTAATTTAAAATAAACAGGTAACTGGTGATTGATGAGAAGTGAACATAGTCGCCATCTCATATGGTTTCGCATGGTTTTTCGTTCATATTTTATCATTGTAAGTGCACATTTCTCATGTTTTATGTTTTATCATTGTAGCGAGAGTAGATGACATAAAAAGAGTAGGAGATGGAGCAAAATGTTATAAAATGACCGAAATTTCATGTGTTGATCGAGTCGAACAATGCAGATTTGAGGACTCGTAACTTGAGCTAAGAGATTCTGTTAAGAATAATCCACATACTCCTTCAAAGCCCCAAATGAGAGCTCCGACTGTCGTGGAGAATGTTTCTCGAAAATCAGATCACAAAATGGCCAAAACAGCATCTGAAGTTCAGTTATCAGAACTGTCATCAAGTCTGCAGAAACTTCAGCAACATACGGCCAACTTCCGAAGACCATAACTTGAGATCTGTAGCATTGTTTTGGACATTATTTATATGGTTGCAAAGCCAAAAGAACAAGCTACAAATTACCTTCAGAAGTCAACTCCAAATTCCTGATGTAAATGGACGAAACAGTGCAATGAAACTTGTCACTCAGTGCTGAAAAGCTGAAATTTCAGCAAACACTTTTGAATGTGCAACACTTGAACTACTTGAATTCGAACTGAAAATTGAAACCAAAGGTTGCACGAATTCTGGGAGGTTTTAAATGATATCAAGAGGTGGAGTTTGAGGCTGATTTTGTGGTCATTGGTTCTCAGATCAAAGAGATCGTCGGAGGTGGAAATTCTGGCTAGAAGTTTGAACGGCCTCAACTTGAGCAGCCCATTTCCAGCTCTGAAACGTGAAGATAATCGATGGGATTTGCTGCAAAGATCTGGACGTGAGCAAACGAGTCGATTGTAGGTGAATTGAGTTGCTAGAGTCCGAGATTTGAGCGTCGACGGCGGCGGAATCCGGCGCATCTTGGCGGCTGGATTTTCCTAATGGGGAAGAGAGAATAGAACTTCCAGAAAACTGCACAAAAGCCCCCGTCAACAATAGCCCTTGCAACTGAAGGCTCACACTCTTAAGCGTGTTCCATTTGGGCAGCAGATGTTCCAGATGTCGTGCAAACCAAGCCCAAACTCTCTCAATTCTCTACTTTCAAGGACGACTAATTGTACTTTATAGTTTCTTTTATTTGCATTTTAACCAGCGTACCCTTCCCCTATAAATACCACTTTGTACACGAATTTGGGGACTTTGGATCTCATGTTTCAGCATCTTTGATAGAAGTTCAAGCTTTGTTCTTCATTCCTTAGTTTCGGGTTTATTTATAAGCATACTTTTAATTAGTTTTACATTTTAATTAGTTAAAGGGGAGAGAAAGAGAAAAAGAAAGGGAGTTAACTAGTACATTTGGGATGAACTTTAACCATTAGAGGTGGAGAAAAGGGGAAGAAGATAGGAAGGTTTGAAGAACCTTGAGCAATTGAGGTGGTATCTCTTCTCTCAAGTCTTGAAACCCGTAATTCATCTCTTTTTCTCCCTTTTAATGGCTAGCTAAACTCCTCTTATTGAATAGTGCTTGTGAACTCCTATGGATTGCTAATTTATTTTAGTAGTTACTTCCATTATTGTGTTAACTTTGGATTGTTTATTTGTTGTTGAATGCTTTGCTTGATTGTATTGGGAGGGAAGATTGATGAGTGAATTTTACTTGTGATCCTTTAGGTGGAAATTAAATGGGCTTTTGAATTCAATTTGTGGTTTAGGCTATAAATTAGAATGGTAATCGTTTGTGAGATTAGGAACCCATTGGAGGAGGGTTAATTCATATAAGATTATGTACCGGACAATATTTAAGGTAGGCAATTACATTCACCGTGATGATGGTAGCGGTAACTTGACTATTTGGTATTCAACGTGGAAACACGGGAGTAGTGAGTCCACACCAAACAAAAAGAAGAATTGTTGAGCTACTTATCGAGGGGTTTACCCACAATGAATAACTTAGGCTAGCTTAGTAACCAACTCCTAATAGGCGGGAGCTAAATTTATTTGGTTGAGCCAATTAGTCTAGCGGTGACAACTTGCCTTAGACTCCTTTCAGGAGACTTTCCTTGTTAACTAAATAATTAGAATTGTTTGATCGATCGAAATCCATGGGGTGATCAAAAGTAATTCATAGGACCCTCAAGTATCTCGATTTCTCCCCCTACATGTTTCTTTATTTATACTTTCTTATTTTAGATTAGTTTAATTTATCACCATCATTTCATTTACCTTTTGCTTATTAGAGTGTCTTACTAGTTCAAATCACTATTATCCTCGTGGGATCGACCCTTACTTGCACGACACAACGACGGGCCTTCACTTGGGCCTTGAGTGCGTGCGAACGAGATTTATTTTATTTGTTTGTTTGCGCGTGTCTAATTTTCTAAACGTTCAAATACGCACACAACAGTGGTTGGTAAGTGGTTGTCGGAGTAGTGTCGTTGGTTAGGAGGAAGAAGAAGCAGGATAGCAGTTTTTTTTTTTTTATAAAAGAAAACAATTAATTTTGTTTTAGAATTCTAATATTATCTGCAAGTACAAAATTTTCGGTCTATCTATCTTCAACAGTTACTTCGTCAATTGATGATCTTAGCTAGTTAAGGGTTAAAATTATCCATTTTTTTAGAAATATCATATGTAATTATCCTATTTGAAAATTTTGAAAATTCTCATCCAGGAACATGTTAGTTTACAGCTAGTTTTATTTCCCTTTTCATTTACACCCCAAATTACTTTTTTCTCCATTCTAGTAAGTCCAATGTAATATTAAAATTAGTATTATGCTATATGTTGGACAAACTAAGTAATATTCATCATTGATAAATATCTAAATTTACCACCATGAATAATATGATGATACGATCTCTAGTTAGTTACCTAAGTTTTATTCATCTTTTGCAATATAATTTCGATTTTGGGTCAATTCGTATTTTTTAACTATCACTATATTGCACATTTGTGCGTTTAATATTGCACGTTTGAAAAAAAAAACCACACACACCACACACACACACACACACACACATTGCACGCTCTTTGACAAATGTTTGCGAACTCTTGAACAATACCAGAAAAATAATTTTAAAAACAAATCTTTTATTGAAGAAGAATATTACATAGGAAAACTTCAAGGATTCCCATTCGCTTTTGAAACAATGTGTTAGGCGGTTAAAACACTTGATCCATTGAGTGTGGATGGAACTATTGGACCAAGGCTAATACTGAGAGGCGATTAAAGTTGGTTGACCGACCAGATATGGAAAAGAATTGACTGTGGAAGGACACACCAACTAGGGAGTATACACCAGTAAGAGATGCGGTAGCTCCACATAATCTCACCACAAGGAAAAATGACATGTGGTAAGAGAAAGCTCTTTGTGATTGCATCAATGGTTGGAACCAACGCTTGTTGCCAATCAGATGAGTGGCACGATAGGCAACAAAATCAATATAGGGGCCCGCCAAAGGGTTTTATGAAAACACAAAAATTACATAGAAGAAGTGAAACCATCAAGAGTATATTAAGTTGATATTGCAACTTTTGCTAATCGCTTGAAAAGTAGGAACACAGAATATGTAGGAGTACTCAAAATTGCATCAATGTTGTCAGAAAAAGAAAGATTTTAGTAGAACTTTTGGTTTCTGACAAAAAAATAAAAAAATTACTACCTATCAAATGAACCAAGTTCCTAATGGAATTAATAGGAGGACATTAGATGGAAGGAACTTCCAAGGTGATTCCTACGTATTGAAACCGTCAAAATTGAAGCCAATTCACTAAAATCCCTTCTTGCTTCTATAAGTATTATGTATGCTGCCAACAAATAGAATCAACAAAAAAAATGAGGAGCAAAAAAGGTGCAAATGAAAGTAGCAACTTGGAAATTCCTAATGCAGAATTCTAATTTGCTCAAACTATTGTTTTGCTCGAAAATGAAAATCTAAATGGGACAATGTTTTCGCGAAGGAGAGAGTATCATTAAAAATTCCATAATTTGAAATCATAAAGTAGTGATAAGAAACAACCTAGAGAAACACATCAAAAGCACGAATTAAAAAAACCAAAAAGTGTCACATAGGGGCATCCAAAACCTACATAGAACGATTTATTTCCACAATAACATAGTATAACTTCCTATTTCTAATTCCATAATTTCAAAGTCATAAAGTGGTAGTACGAAAAAACATGAAATAACACGATCAATAGCACGGATTAAGAAAATCAAAAAGTGTCAGCGAGAAGCATCTGAAACCTACCCATTGAAGAAAGGAGGCAGAAACATCATAACTTGTAAAAACAGCCACTTTCTGGAAAGAAACAACAATCAAGAACTCCGGAAAATCCTTCAGATTACTTGAAAATTTCAATGCTCTATCATGATTCAAAAATTAGTCCTTGTAGTAATTTAACAAAATAAAAAACAACATATATCATTAGTCAATGAATTATTCCTACAACAATTATAAGACCATAATTGAATTACATAAAGAAATCGAAGATTGGAAAATATACTACTAACCTTGACCAAGAGGAACGGCTAAGGGATGCCTTTTGAGTTGCAAATACGACTTAAAGAAGCAGCGATGTTTGTCATAGAATTCTAATCGGCTGTTCAACAGGAATATAAGAAAGGAACATGCATAAAATTGGGATTTGAGAGGGAAGGTAAAAGAGGAGATTGAATGCATGAGGAACTACAAAAGTTTTTAACAAGAAAAAAGGAGGCACACTGATCACGACGATTCGACAACGTATAACTTACTGAAGATGGCGATTCATATGTGGAAACCTTTTTATTTTGCACATGATATTTACATGGGTCTAACCAAAGTTGGAATCAATTTTGTATTGACTCTTTTATACTCCCTCCGCCCCAAAATTATTGTCCAGTTTAGCTAAAATATAAAATTTTATTTTTGGTCAAACTCCAACCATAATTTGACACAACCTTCCATATATACCCATGCATACATAAGGTTTTTATGGGCAAAGATTTCAGGAATTTCTAAACACAAGCTTTCTTTACGGGCACCCAAATTCAAAAGGCAGGAACAATACTTTAATATGTTCTTTACTCTGGTGCCTGCATTCAAACAAAATTTTCTGATAAGAATTTTGAACATTTTGAATTCTCCTACTCTAATTTTCAATTTGGTGCATGTTGCTTATGAAGAAATTTCTCTATCTCGCCAAAAAGTCCCGCCGACATGGTACAAACAGATTGCGAGACCATCTCTTGTGCCGATCGAATCAAATTTTCAGATGAATTCATCTGAATTTGGAGGAAGTTCTTACTATGAGCTTCAATTCAATGCTCCTCTAGATTATGTTTAGTCACCAGACATATCATTTAGTTAGATCAGTTGCGGCTTCATCGGAGTTTTTTCGGATGGAGTTAACGTTATGTCAATCTGTGGGTTTAGCCATCAAATTATCCAATTATAATTTTAATAGGTCTAAAACAAATTACACTAATTTGTATGAATCATGTCTTTTCAAGAGTATTAGTAAGAACAACTCACAGATTAGGAGAGGAATTTTGGGATACTCAAAGACACAGTTTTAGAATGGGAACCGTCATTTGGAAGACTGTATTTTTTTTAAATAAATGAAAAGGCCAGAAAGTCCGGGTTCTAACTACTTCAAAAACACTCAAGGCGTCTACCCAAGAGATGAATTTTTGAAGCAGTTATAGCTGGATGATAGTATGCACCCAAGGGGTATACCCGAGGGATGGACATAGATATCATCCAGTTCCCTAGCTTCCTTTTGTATTTTATTAAATATCGAACCAGAAACTTTGCAGTGCTTAAACCTTACAAGTATACAATTGTATTTTATTAAATATCGAACAAGAAACTTTGCAGTGCTTAAACCTTACAAGTATACAAAAGACTATTTATAACGAGCTCGTAAATATGGAAAGAAGACCTGATCTAAACGTACAAGTCCCCTTATATGCTTAGGCAAAGTACTCATAGAGTTATATCTGGTTGATATTCCAAGTGACGCCTCACGAGCTAGACCATCCACCACTGAGTTGGCTTCTCGAAATATGTGTTGAATTGTGTAATCTTGCCTCTCAATTATATGATGAATCTCCATTAACTGGAAATAATACTTCCATGGCACATGCTTCATATCACCAAGTATATGAACTAAGGATTCATTATCAGTGTGAATGGCCACGTTTTGCAAACCCAGTTGGTCACATTTCCTTGCCCCAAAAAGCACACCATATACCTCTGCACCAAAGCTATCTCCATCCCCTATAAAACCACTTTCACCATATATAAAGCCTCCATTATTCCTCCTAATTCAAAATCCATAACCTGAATCCGAATGGATCTTAGAGCCATCCGTATTAAGCACATATTCACTATGTTCCAGAGCCTTCCAAATAACAGAAATACACCTATATACCATTACATTTTGAAGTTGGAAGCCAAAAATACTTTCAATCCAATCTCGCTCATCCAAGGTCCGGGCCTTCAATTCATGAGTTACTAAGACATTATATAAGTCCACCTTTACTGCAAAGATCACCCTTTTACAACTAAAAGCCTCACCATCAAAAAGCATTTTGTTCCGCATCTTCCAAATCTTCCAAAGAATGAAAGACGGAGCAATCTTGATCAAATATTTGCGGGCTGAGGAGAAGCAACCGCGCTTCCATCATTCTTGAATAATGGCAAGCGAGTTTACTGCATCCCACCATGGTATTTCAAATAAGCTAAAGAAAAACTTCCACATCTCCTTGCTCGCTGTGCATTCAAGAAAGCAATGCAATACTGAATCACCATGATCTCGACATGAGAGGCAAATGGATGGCAAAACTTGTATTCCAATCTTACTCAAAGTTTCTGGGAAGGGAACAAGAAAGTTGCAAAGTTTCCAGACAGAGAAATAAATCTTCAACGGAATTAGCTTGTTCCAAAAATTCTTAGATAAGGAGTCCTCCAATCCTCGCATTCTTAGATGCAAGTAAGCAGATTTGATGGTAAATAAACCCGAAGAGGAGTGTTGCCATATCAAGGAATCACGGCCCGTCTCTAGAGTTTCAGCCGTGTACTTCAATGACCGCATTACTTCCGTGGCTAGAATATCCTGCAAATCATGCAAATAAAATTCCTTGTTAGCAACAAAATCTTTAATACTCAGTTGAGGACTAGGGGGAAGCACATTTGGTTCCCTCCATATAACACCAACAGAAGTCCAGTTGTCGAACTAAAAAGATCGATCCCCCCAGCATTGCGACACCTCCATGTCAACCTTCTCAACCCTGCTCCAAGATGTTTTACCCCTAGCTGAATGCGAGAGAGACAAGATAAAATGACTCCATAATCCATTTTGCTGCTTGTATTTCCACCAAAGTTTACAAGAAAAAGCTCGAACAACATCTACAAACTTGCGCAGCCCTAGGCCATTCTCTGAAATAGGAAGAGCCAATCGATCCCAAGATCTCCAATGTCTTCGCTTTTCATCATTTGAACCATGCCATAGAAACCTTTGGCATCTTTTCTCCATTTCCTTCAAGACCGACATGGGGGGGGGGGAATAGCCGACAAAACATGTATAGGCATCGCTGCAAGAACATGGTGCAAGAGAATCAATCTTCCACCCGGACTTAGAAACTTGTTTTTCAAGCTTGCAATCTTGGAGTCTAAAGAATCTAATAGAAACTGGAATGAAGATGTTCTACTCCTTCCGCAAAATAGATTACAACCAAGATATTTAAAAGGAAAAGAGCCCTTAGACATAGTCAAAACTCTTTTGATTGCTTCAACCCAAAAAGCACTACAAGATTCCGCCACCAAAAAGAAGCTTTTGTTGCGGCTTATTCTTTGTCCAGAAGCTATTTCATAGGCTTCCAAAAACTTATTTAGCTCCTTCAACTGTCGATTTTCACCCCTTGTAAAAATGATCAAATCATCTGCAAATAGATGTGAAACTTTCATGGAACCCGCTGGAGTACCATAGGCAGCCACTTTATTCTTCCGAACTAAATCGTTTAGCTTCCTTGACATTGCCTCAGCTATCAATATAAATAGGTAAGGGGATAGTGGATCACCTTGCTTTATTCCTCTAGATGGCTTAAAGAAACTGGTTGGGGAACCATTCACCATTATCGAAAACCAGCTATCTCTGAGGTTATTCAAGATTAATCTAATGAAAGCATCCGGGAATCCCAGCTTACAAAGGACCTTTTCCAAAAAAATCCAAGATACTTGGTCTAAAGCCTTCATCATATCAATCTTGATAATTACATTATTTCCCACCGCCTTGTGATTTATGAACTGACAAAGGTCTTGAGCCAAGACAACATTATCAATTATATCTCTTCCCGGTAGAAATGATTTTAGGTAACACTAGCTTCAATCTTTCAGTTAAGATTTTGGTAAAAATCTTATTAAGAAATTTGCAAAGGCTAATTAGCCTGAAATCTGAAAATGTACTCACTGAGACCTTCTTAGGAATTAAGGTGATTACAGTACTTGCCACAGCTCTTGGAAGTGGAACACCACTCATGAAATTTTCACATGCAGCAAGAAGATCTTCCGAGATTATATCCCAGCAAGCTTTGTAAAAACACCCTCCAAATCCATCAATACCAGGCGCACTATCCTCATCAAGATTGAAAACTGTAGCCCTGACTTCCTCCATAGTAACCGGCCGTACAAGCATGTGCTTATCCTCCAAGCTCAAATCATCATTCAAATTTTCCAAGAATACTTGTTGCTTTTGATGCTGTCGTAAATGAGGAGATTCTTCAGTAAGAAGATTATGAAAAAAATCCACCGCCTCCTTCTCAATCTCTTCCAATTTTGTTAAAACACGGCCCTCCTCAATTTGAATCTTTTGGATCCCCATCTTCAACTTTCTTTCAGCAAAAGATGCGTGAAAATAAGCTGTATTATTATCCCCCTCCTTGAGCCATTTTAACCGTAACTTCTGCTTCCAAAAGTCATCATTTTCCTTGAGTTTTTGAAGCAAATGAGCCCTACCCAAGCTTAGATTTTGCCTATCATTCATGTGCCCAGAACGATCATAGGCGACTACTAGTTCCTTTACTTTATCCTCCGCCAATTTCAGATTTTGGAAAACATCATCAAAATGCAATTTGTTCCATTCCTTTAAAGCTAGCTTCAATCTACGAAGCTTCAAGGAAAAAGCCAGCATTCCAGAACCCCAAACCGGCTGTGACCAATTATATTGAACAAGACCTTTATAATCCCCTCTTCGAAGCCACATTTTCTGGAATCTGAAACTTCTTGGCTTAGACTCAAGTTGAGCATCAAATTGAAGCAGCAAAGGGGAGTGGTCAGATGTAGTACAGCTCAAAAGCTCAATGGAAACCTTAGGAAAAACATCCATCCACTCCGGAGAGAAAAGAATACGGTCTAACTTCTTGCTAACCCAACCAGTAGCACGCGTACCACCCCAAGTAAAATCATCACCCACCGATGGTATTTCCATCAAATTATTCTCTTCAATGCATTGATTAAACTCGTCAGTGGCTCCATAGCCCTGAGCTGAATTCCCGGAGTATTCGTCAAGAGATCGTATAACATTAAAGTCCCCTCCAACAACCCAAGGCTGAGATACATGTGTACTTCTAAAAGTTCCCAAAGCTGCCCATAGAGATTGCCTTTCCACCTTATTAGATTTAGCATATACTGCAGTAAGGAGAAAGTTCCTTTGAAGAGGTACATACCCAACCTCAAAGTGCATCATTTGCTCACCAGATTCCAAACCGGCTGACAGTAAATAGTTTACTATGGAAGACCCAAATTTTGCTAGTACATGAAGAGAAAGCACAATCAAAATTAAGTTCCCGCCTTATTTCTTTTAATTTATCAGAAGCTAACATAGGTTCAAGAATCACCACACGAGAAATTCTATACATTCGGATGAGAGCTCGCAAGCGTTGTTGAGAGGCTTGCTTTCGTATTCCTCTAATGTTCCAAAAAATAACACTTATCATTGATAAAATTTGGAGATTAATGAAGGCGAAGAGATCGCCGAAGCTCTTTACCAGCTATAAGCTTAGCGCGCTCATTTTTTGTTTCGCGGCCGCGCCTCTTCTTGGTTGTTAATTCCCCTTGCGCATTCCCAGCCAAGACAGGCGTGTCCTTATCCCCTTCTGACCAACTTTCTTCATATGCATCGTCATCATCATCTGAAACAAGTAGATCCGCAGCCAAAGAGTCATTCGGATAAAAAAGTTTAGGGTCCTGACCATCATTAGCTGCGTTTTTTGTATCTGCATTTTCCATAAGGACCAATTGGTTTGCAGGGATAACTTCCGTGGGTACATTTTCAACATCATCAGAATCTTGATAATGGCTAAAATGTTACATAAAAGTATCACAATTAACTTTGTATTTGATGAACAATTGGGGGTATTTCCTAACATTGGTGCAATTTACTTAACTCATTTTCATGTTATTGTTAGGGAAGGACTGGATTGAATAATTGCTGAAAATTGGAAGCCAAAGGAGCAATTTTCGGGCTGCTGAGGCAAGGTTGCTGAGCTGGACGAAGAAGAAGGCCCTTAGACAAGAAGCATCTTGTCATTAATGACCTTGCCTCCTCCTAGAGGCATGCTTGTCCCCCAGCCGCAATCTCAGCCACCACTGCTGATCAATGAGAACAAAACGGCCACTGCTGGAAGGATTAAACAACTCCAAGCATGGGGAGGTTCTCATGATGAAGACACTGGTTGCAAGGCACTATAAAAGAGGGAACTGCACTCTCACATGGAGGAGAGCCATCTCTAAATCTCTGGTTACCCCTTCAGTGCTAAAAACACCCAGAGAAACTCCAGGTAGAAGGCAAGAAGGAAGAAGAAGTAGCAACAACTCAGTAAGGAAGCCAAGTTGAAGAGTAGCAACCCAGTTTCTTCTTCAGTTCCACGAGTGAACCCCTTCACTCCCAGGAGTGACTCAGAAACTGCACAAGCTTTCTTCTCATCTCTTGACTGTTAGCTTGAACTTTGTTTATTATGCATACTTCTATGATGTCTTTCGATGTAGTAGATGTAGCATTAATCTGTATGAGTAGCTAAACAGTTCCCAGGGGTTATTCTCCTCAACTGATGTTGTAGTTGTCAAAGCACTGGTTTTGTTCCTTGTTTTATGGTTGAAAGTTTTCTACATTCATTTACTTGATCACTAAATTGAATGCATGCTAGAACTAAGGGAGATCGGAAGGATAAACTTGGTTTGGATTGTTTCAACTTTAACTTATGACATAGAGGTAACAGTCTATGGTTTTAACTAAGATAGGAATATACTTAGTTAACATAAGCATTCTTGAAGGCCTAAGAACTTAATGACTTTGTAGCTGGAATCAATCATTGGAAAATAGGTTGTTAAGGTTGCAAAGATGACTCTAGGAAAAATGGGAACTGACTTAGAGTTATAAGTGAGCTGAATGAACAAGAACTCAACCATTACAGTGCTAATAAAACAACTACAACAGTAGGAAGAGGAGAAGAACACCCCTGGCCTTCATTCCCCTGAGTGACTGTTTCCATTCTCCTGAGTGACACCTTGTTTGACTGGTAGTCTTTCTTTACAACAAATTTGGTAATTAGCTGTCCTCATGGGATCGACCTAGCTTCCATTATCTACAAAACTCGTAATCCAAGCTAGTAATATTTATTTTTTTGGGTGAACTCGGCACGCACCAGAAAGTGGCGCCGTTGCCGGGGACGGCGTAAAACCTCCAAATATTTGTTGTTTTTGTTTGTGTATATATATATATAAAACTCTCCTCTGATTACCTCACTAAGCATCCAGTTTCTTTTCTTTGGTGTATGACTAGAAGGCACGAACGAAGTGAACTTGTTTTTGACTCAGAAATTGAAGCTACCATCCATAGAACCAGAGCAGCAAGAAGAAGGCAGACAGGACAACAAGGAAGGTTCATCTGAAATGGCAAACCAAGGTGGTAATCCAGAGAACAATAGGAACCCTGGGGGAGATCAACAAAATCGACCAGAAAGACTGCTTAGAGATTTCTTCATCCCACAGCAAGAAGAAGTCCAATCTCCTTTAGTGTTCCCTGATGTAGAAGCAACCAATTTTGAGCTCAAGCCACAGATGATCCAATGGACTCAATCAGCCTGCCCGTTCCATGGATTACCTCATGAAGATCCTAATGATCACATCCGAAGTTTCCTACGTTTATGCAGTACTTTTAAAATTCAAGGCTTATCTAATGATGACATTAGACTGAGACTATTCCCTTTTACATTGCAGGATCATGCCCAAGTATGGTTCAACACATTACCCAACAATTCCATTTCCACTTGGGAAGAGTTAAGACAGTGTTTCCTAACAAAATTCTTTCCACCTGCAAAAGCTGCACAACTCAGAACAGCAATAATGAACTTCAAGCAGCATGGAACAGAAACACTTTATGAAGCATGGGAAAGATTGAAAGAAATGGTCAGAAAATGCCCTCAGCATGGTTTGGAAGAGCATCTTCAACTGAGCATCTTCTACAATGGTCTGCTACCAACTACAAGAAACTCCCTTGATGCTGCAGCTGGTGGTGTATTTATGATGAAGCCGGTTGATGCAGCAAGGCAGTTGCTCGACAATATGACCACCAACCATTCAAGATGGCAATCTGATCCAAGGGCAAGTACAAAACAGCCAGGGATGATGGAACTTGATCCCAGTACACATCTGCAAGCTCAAATGGCTGTTATGATGAACGAAATGACTAAACTCAGAAGTGAGCTGTCCAAATCCAAGGCAGAAGTATGTGTATTATGTGATGGATCCCACAGTTTGGAAGACTGTCCTTCCAAAATGGAAGCTGTCCAGTTTGTCAGACAGGGCAATGCTGGGGGATTCAACAATTGGAGAAATCAGGAACAGACCAACTGGAACAATGCACCACAACAAGGAAACTATCAAAGGCCTGCTCAACCCCTAGGATTCCACAGACAAGATGGTCAGCTTCCCAACTATCAGAATCAGCAACGTTCTAACCAACAATACATACCAAGGGAAGATGAACGGATTCCTGTACAAAATGCAATCAAGAGTTTGGCGATGTCTTGCAAAAGTTTGGAAAATCAGTTGGCCCAGATTGCAAAACAAAATGCTGAAAGACCATCTGAGAGCCTGCCCAGTGACACAATTGTGAACCCCAAGGGGAATGACCAAGAGCAAGCAAAGGCTGTCACTCTCCGAAGTGGAAAGCAACTCAATCAGCCAAGTGAAGAAGTCACTCCTGCGAGTGACCCTGAAGGTAAAAATGAAACTTCTTCTGAGCAATTATCTGATAATGATGACGTGGTTGAACAGGAGCAACCCGCTGAAAAACCTGGGATGGAGGAAATTCAATTCCCAGCACCAATTAAGGAACCACAACAGCCAGCTCCAACGCCACCATATCCAGTAAGACAGAAGAAAGTAGAAATGGATGAAGGGCTCAACAGGTTTATTCAGAATTTAGAAAGTATACATATTAATGTACCACTTGTTGATGCACTTAAACAAATGCATAAATACTTCAAGTACTTGAAGGATTTGGTGGCAAATAAGCCACAATTGCATAACTCTACTTTTGTCACTCTAAATGAAGAATGTAGTGCAACTATCCTGAGAAAATTACCACCTAAGCTAAAAGATCCGGGTAGTTTCACTCTTCCTTGCACGGTAGGAATTAGAGAATTTTCAAAAGCATTACTAGATCTTGGTGCAAGCATAAATCTCATGCCATTGTCTGTATTTAAATCCCTTGATCTGGACAAATTCCTGGTACCTACTAACATGACCTTGCAGTTGGCAGACAGATCACTGACTTACCCAAAAGGAATCCTACATGATGTCCTTGTGAAAGTTGGTAACTTCGTTTACCCAGTAGACTTTATGGTTTTGGACATGGAAGAAGACAGGGATGTACCCATCATCTTGGGGAGACCTTTTCTGGCAACAAGTGATGCAATCATTAAAGTGAAAAAGGGAGAAATCACACTGCACTTTGATGGGGAGAAGGTTACCTTCAACATCTTCAAAAATATGAGATATCCCGCTGAAGTCTACGACTGCTACATGGTAAGAAATGTAGAAGCAGAGGAAGCAGTGACGGAAGAATTACTGCAAGATGATCTCCTCAAAGAACTTTTGTGCCCAGACTATAATGAGGAACAGGAAGGAGGGGATGAGTACAGGGCCACTTGCCTGAGCTACCTGAACCACTCCCCCAAGTGGCATTCTAAACAGCAACCCTTTGAACTGATAAATCTGACCAAGGAAGGAAGATGCCTCAAACATTCAATTAAAGAACCACCTCATCTCGAACTTAATCCTCTGTCCTCACATTTGAAGTACGCCTATATTGGAGCAAGTAACACCTTACCCGTAATCATTTCTTCTATGCTTACAGGTACTGAAGAAGACAAATTGCTGAGAGTACTGAGATTGCACAAGGAAGCCATTGGGTGGTCAATTGCTGACATTAAGGGCATCAGCCCCTCCATATGCATGCACAAAATCCTGCTTGAAGATGACGCCAAGCCAACCATTGAAGGACAAAGAAGACTCAACCCAGTCATGAAGGAAGTGGTGAAAAAGGAGATTATCAAGCTGTTGGATGCAGGGATTATCTTCCCAATATCTGAGAGCAAGTGGGTGAGTCCAGTGCAGTGCGTGCCTAAAAAGGGAGGAATCACAGTGGTAAAGAATGACCTCCAGGAGCTAATCCCTACAAGGCTGAACAATTCATGGAGAGTGTGCATGGACTACAGAAAGCTTAATAAAGCTACCAGAAAGGACCACTTTCCCCTTCCTTTTATTGATCAAATGCTGGATAGATTAGTTGGATTCATGTATTATTGTTTCCTTGATGGTTTCTCAGGTTACAACCAGATTGCCATAGACCCTGATGATCAAGAGAAGATGACTTTCACCTGCCCTTATGGCACATTTGCCTTCAAGAGAATGCCATTTGGACTGTGCAATGCACTGGCAACCTTTCAAAGATGTATGATGGCCATTTTCTTTGATATGGTGGAAGACATAATTGAGATCTTTATGGACGATTTCTCGGTCTTTGGTAAGTCATTTGATGCATGTTTGGACAACCTTGGGCTGATACTGAAAAGATGTATAGAAGCCAACCTGGTTCTCAACTGGGAAAAATGCCATTTTATGGTAACTGAGGGAATTGTCTTGGGGCATAAGATCTCACAGGATGGAATTGAAGTGGATAAGGCAAAGATTGAAGTCATTGAGAAGCTCAGCCCACCAACCACGGTCAGGGGAGTGAGAAGCTTTCTAGGCCATGCTGGTTTTTACAGGAGGTTCATTAAAGATTTTTCAAAAATTTCTAAACCTTTGTGCAATTTGCTTGAAAAAGACACTGCTTTTATTTTTGATGAATCCTGTTTAAATGCATTCACTGAACTGAAAAAGAAACTCATCCCCGTACCTGTGATCATCACACCTGAGTGGTCACAACCTTTTGAACTAATGTGTGATGCAAGTGATTTTGCAGTTGGTGTTTTACTTGGACAAAGAAGGAACAAGGTGTTACATGTGGTTTACTATGCTAGTAAAACCCTTAACTCTGCACAAGTCAACTACACCACTACTGAGAAGGAAATGCTGGCAATTGTATTTGCATTTGACAAATTCAGAGCTTATTTGCTAGGGATGAGAGTCATAGTCTATACCGACCATACAGCCATCAGGTACTTGATCAACAAAAAAGAGTCTAAACCAAGGTTGATTAGATGGGTGTTGTTGTTACAGGAATTTGATTTGGAGATAAGAGACAGAAAGGGTGCTGAGAATCAGGTAGCAGACCATCTGTCAAGGCTTGAAGAAATTCCAGAAGACCCAACTCCAATTTCAGAAAAATTCCCTGATGAGTCACTCTGGCGAGTGATAGGCACACTCATGGGAATGACAGGTAACAGGCCTTGGTTTGCAGATTTTGCTAACTATGTTGTTGCTGGTGTTATCCCCCCCGATCTCACCCCACAACAATGCAAGAGATTCTCGCATGATGCTCAACTCTATCTATGGGATGAACCCTACTTGTTCAAAAGATGTGCAGACCAATTGATCAGAAGGTGCATTCCAGAATCTGAATTCAAAGAGGTGTTACAAAAATGCCACAGTTCCCCTTATGGTGGACATTTCAACGGTCAAAGGACGGCAATCAAGGTTCTACAAGCTGGACTGTACTGGCCAACCCTGTTCAGAGATACAAGAGAATTTGTCAAAAGCTGTGACCGGTGCCAAAGGACAGGAAATATTTCTTGGAAAAATGAGATGCCACAGCAGAATGTGCTTGAAGTGGAACTGTTTCATGTGTGGGGGATAGACTTCATGGGTCCCTTCGTGTCATCCTTTGGGAACTCCTACATACTGCTGGCAGTGGACTACGTTTCAAGATGGATAGAAGCTGTAGCTGCAAAGAACAATGATGCTAAAACTGTTCTCAGGTTTCTAAGAAAAACTTTTTTCGCCAGGTTTGGTACACCCAGGATGATACTCAGTGATGAAGGATCACACTTCTGTAACAAGTCATTTGCAGCCATGGTAAAGAAATATGGAATCAGGCACAAGGTATCAACACCATACCATTCACAATCAAACGGGCTAGCAGAAGTGTCAAACAAGGAAGTGAAAAGGATCCTGGAAAAGGTTGTTAATTCTACCAGGAAGAATTGGTCCTCAAGGCTGGATGAAGTTTTATGGGCATATAGGACAGCATACAAGACTCCCATTGGTATGTCTCCGTTCAAACTGGTCTATGGGAAAGCATGCCACTTGCCAGTAGAGTTGGAACATAAAGCTTACTGGGCTATCAAGGAACTGAATCTTGATCCAGGCAAAAGCAAAGAACTAAGATTGATTCAGTTGAATGAGCTAGAAGAATTTAGACTAGAGGCATACGAATCGTCCAGAGTCTACAAAGAGAAAACTAAAGCTTACCATGATCAACACATTGTCAAGAAGAACTTCCAAGAAGGACAAGAGGTCTTGTTGTACAATTCCAGGCTGAAACTCTTTCCAGGGAAGTTGAAGTCAAGATGGACCGGGCCCTACAAAATCAACAAGGTCCTAACTCAGGGAGCAGTGGAAATCATGAATCCGCAAAGTGGCAACACCTTTTTGGTTAATGGTCAGAGGCTTAAACCATACCTTGGATGGATAGAAGGGAGAAAAGGACAGAACTATCAAGTTCTGGTCCTGAAGGAACTTTACTGAAATTTCTTTTGAAGTCTGGCATGAGACTTAAAACCAATGCGCTTTATGGGAGGCAACCCATACGTTTTGCTTTTATATGGCTGACAATGTGCTACTCTAATTTTTGCAGGATTGGACAAGGAATTTGTCACCCCAACTGATTTCAGAAGGTGTAACATAAAAGGCCTCAGGTAACTCACTCCCAGGAGTGAAGAAGGTCACTCAGCTGAGTGAACCTAAGGGAAGGAATCCTACGAATTTTCTAACCCTGACGTCACTCACGCAAGTGGAACAATCCACTCGCCTGAGTAAGAACAACTGTACGACACTTTCTGCAAAAAGTCACTTTTTTGGGCTGTAATTATGGTTTAAGTTTGGGGGGAAACTTTTTCGGAAAATTTCAAATTTCAATTTTAACCACGTCCGCCTTTTTGAGTCACTTGAGTCAGCCACGATTTCCAAAAACTTTAACTGTTGTGCATTAACTCACAACTCCTTTATTGCTTCGTCTTCTCCATTTTCTTCTTATTTCCAGAACTACTTCTTCAACCACCACTTCCCTGTGTGAACATACTGACAATTTCTCTGAGTTTCCAGGCAACCAAGGCAATTTTCATATTCAATCACAAAATCCTTCTTTCAATTTTGCCAACACAACTCTTAGGGTTTGTAACAGATGCCGCCGGCAAGGAGAAAAGCTACTGCCCGCAAAAACGCCTCCAACATAAGGCGAAAATTCATTACAGAAAGAGGAATCGGTGAAGATGGCGCAGCTTTTGCCTACATCAAGCGCCATGGCTGGGAGACCTTCTCCAACCCACCGGTCAAGCCAAGGATCCAGATTGTGCAAGAATTTTATGGCAACTTCCACACTACCCCCAGAGATGGAGTATTCGTCAGAGGCATCAGCGTCAATTGCAGCACAGAGGCCATCAGGGCCATCTGGAAGTTACCAAGAATAAGCACCGATTACAGAGAAACCCTGGCTGCCCTGCATCCAAATCCACCGCTGGAACAGGCCATTCTGTCCAGATTGGCAAAAGAGGGCACAAGCTGGGAGATGGATGATCAAGAAAACCCTTTGGGATTTCCAGCAAACGCGTTGCAGACGCCTGACTTAAATCTGTGGCACCATTTCATCTGCTGCAATCTGATGCCAATATCCTACACTGCTAAGGTCACCTATGAGATGGCTCTGCTGCTGTATGCCATTGTCACGGACACACCATTTGATGCAGCCTCAGTCATCCGAGAGCAACTCATCCGATGCATCACTGATCCAAAGGTGAAGAGCTGGTATTTCCCAGTTTTGGTCACCATGCTATGCAAAAGGGCAGGGGTGACCTTCCTGCACACGGACGCAGAGAGCAACTTGCAGCAACCATTGAGGATGCATAAGTTGGACCAGAAACCCCCAGGTGCCTCATCCGCAGGACAAACAACATCCACTCCCACTCCAACTGGACAATTGAGGCAGAGGGATTTCAACAAGCAGACCAGGTTCATCCTGGATTACGTCCACCAATGCCAGACGAGGACGGAGAAATTCCTGCAGGAAATGCACAAGTGCATTGGATGCCCTGAAAACTGCCCAATTCCGCATGATCCACCAGTCCACCCACTCCACGACATGCCTCAATGAACACTCAGGGAAGTGCTGTTCTGCTTCCCTTAATCAGCAATTTATTTGTTTCCTGTTTAATGTTTAATGTGTTGTTTTCTGTATTTTTTTTTCTTTGTTTTCTGTTTATTGTTGTTGTCGGGTTGGTGTTGTTAAGCAGTGGGGGCAATGCTTAGAATAAGTTTGGGGGAGTAATGTAGTAGTTAGTTTGTGGTTAGGTCGGTCAATGTCAGGACAGTGCCATTTAGTTCCATTAGGATCATGTCTAGATTGCCTCTGTAAAATATCTCTCAAAAAATGAAAATCTTCTAAGGAGCTGTCAACAGTCTAGGATGATAATGGTTTTGAAAATCAATTTTGTTAAACCACTTTTTGATACTGAATCTGATGCATGAAAGAAGAATGGTTGACACTCACTTACACACATGAACAATGCCACTCGTGGAAGTGACTACCTAGAACATAAGTCTTAAAATTTGGCATGACTAATCCACTGTTGTGAGCTGTGTCTAGTTCTGAGCTACAATTAGATGAGAAATGCCGTAAATCTGAGACTTCCTTTGTGGTACCCATTCACAGCCTGCTTGCTTATATAAAAAAATAAAAATAAAAAAAAGTTTTTTTTAGGGAATGGATCAACTGAAACCTTAGGGGTAACAACAAGGAACCACCACAAAAAGTTCCAAACTGTTGGAGTAATAAGGGTTGAGGTATAAGGCGGTGGAGAGATGAGGTTGAATAACACCCCTGTAGGTTGGTCCATTTAGATCACAAAAAATAATAATAATAATAATAATAATTTAAATAAATAAAGCATAAAAGCTGTGCAGGAACTCCAGGATTGAAGCCTCAGTAGGTAAATCGAGTCAAGTAACTTGGGCAAGATCAGATCACAAGAATGACCACCAAAAGCTTAACCAGTTAACTTAGAATGGATTGGTAGGTTTGGCATGAACGAACACTTGTGGCATATGCATTCTAATTCCCCGTGAGGGTTGGTTGTTTAACTCTGGATTGCAGAAAGATTTGGTATCCCTAAATGTATGTTTTCTTCACTTGAATCTGAGACAGAAAGTTGACAGCACCTATCTAGTTGTGTTTAAGGTTGTTTGCTTTGTTTAGTATCACTTGCCTGAGTGGGAATCCTCACTCAGGGGAGTAAGTCAATCTTCAGTCAATTTGACAATGTTGTCTCCCCTGTTTGTTATGTGCAATTCTGAAAGTGCCAACAAGAGTTAGTGTTTTGCTTGAGGACAAGCAATTCTTCCAGTTTGGGGGAGTTGATAATGGCTAAAATGTTATATAAAAGCATCACAATTAACTTTGTATTTGATGAACAATTGGGGGTATTTCCTAACATTGGTGCAATTTACTTAACTCGTTTTCATGTTATTGTTAGGGAAGGACTGGATTGAATAATTGCTGAAAATTGGAAGCCAAAGGAGCAATTTTCGGGCTGCTGAGGCAAGGTTGCTGAGCTGGATGAAGAAGAAGGCCCTTAGACAAGAAGCATCTTGTCATTAATGACCTTGCCTCCTCCTAGAGGCATGCTTGTCCCCCAGCCGCAATCTCAGCCACCACTGCTGATCAATGAGAGCAAAACGGCCACTGCTGGAAGAGAGAAAAGGAACAGCCAAGTTGGATTGCAGGCTCAAGACATTGGAAGGATTAAACAACTCCAAGCATGGGGAGGTTCTCATGATGAAGACACCGGTTGCAAGGCACTATAAAAGAGGGAACTGCACTCTCACATGGAGGAGAGCCATCTCTAAATCTCTAGTTACCCCTTCAATGCTAAAAACACCCAGAAAAACTCCAGGTAGAAGGCAAGAAGGAAGAAGAAGTAGCAACAACTCAGTAAGGAAGCCAAGTTGAAGAGTAGCAACCCAGTTTCTTTTTCAGTTCCACGAGTGAATCCCTTCACTCCCAGGAGTGACTCAGAAACTGCACAAGCTTTCTTCTCATCTCTTGACTGTTAGCTTGAACTTTGTTTATTATGCATACTTCTATGATGTCTTTCGATGTAGTAGATGTAGCATTAATCTGTATGAGTAGCTAAACAGTTCCTAGGGGTTATTCTCCTCAACTGATGTTGTAGTTGTCAAAGCACTGGTTTTGTTCCTTGTTTTATGGTTGAAAGTTTTTCTACATTCATTTACTTGATCACTAAATTGAATGCATGCTAGAACTAAGGGAGATCTGGAGGGATAAACTTGGTTTGGATTGTTTCAACTTTAACTTATGACATAGAGGTAACAGTCTATGGTTTTAACTAAGATAGGAATATACTTAGTTAACATAAGCATTCTTGAAGGCCTAAGAACTTAATGACTTTGTAGCTGGAATCAATCATTGGAAAATAGGTTGTTAATGTTGCAAAGATGACTCTAGAAAAAATGGAAACTGACTTAGAGTTATAAGTGAGCTGAATGAACAAGAACTCAACCATTACAGTGCTAATAAAACAACTACAACAGTAGGAAGAGGAGAAGAACACCCCTGGCCTTCATTCCCCTGAGTGACTGTTTCCATTCTCCTGAGTGACACCTTGTCTGACTGGTAGTCTTTCTTTACAACAAATTTGGTAATTAGCTGTCCTCGTGGGATCGACCTAGCTTCCATTATCTACAAAACTCATAATCCAAGCTAGTAATATTTATTTTTTTTGGTGAACTCGGCACGCACCAGAAAGTGGCGTCGTTGCCAGGGACGGCGTAAAACCTCCAAAAATTTGTTGTTTTTGTTTGTGTATATATATAAAACTCTCCTCTGATTACCTCACTAAGCATCCAGTTTCTTTTCTTTGGTGTATGACTAGAAGACACCAACGAAGTGAACCTGTTTTTGACCCAGAAATTGAAGCTACCATCCATAGAACCAGAGCAGCAAGAAGAAGGCAGAACCGGTTGCAACAGGACAACCATGAAGGTTCATCTTAGGATTTATAGGGGGGTTCGAATTATCCTGTGGTGGATATGTTGCTAATGGTTTAGCAAAAAAACTTGCAAAGGTGTGACTCGGTCCAGTGGGGACAGTCGCAGTTGCATTGGGCTGAGGTACACCGACCATAATGGCCGGAGAAAGAAGCCGTCACTGTAGATTAGGGTTGCGGCAGAGAGAGAGAGAGAGAGAATACGGTCCATTGGGAAGACTGTATAAGTGTAGTTTAACCCTTAAAAAGTCAAATCATACAATAATTTTGGGAATTTTTCGTTTTGGACAAACTGAACTTTGATTGGGATGGGGGGAGTATATGTACTTAGTAAAGGAAAATAATGAATAAATAATGTGAAAATTTTATATTTAGAGTTACGTTTTTTTTTTAATTTAGGTAGTTCATTAAAATTAAAGAAATGCACACAATTCGTTATAATAAATTCATTTCAAGGTAAGTAGATGAGTACCTCTAGTTGGTGCCGACACAATCGTATTTCTTTCGGGGCCAAAATTATAATATATTTGTAATTTTGTTCTTTGGTTTGTCAATTGGAGAATATTTAATGGTGAGAACATTTGGAGCTCCGTTGATTCTTAGCGTATGTTTAGATCGTTTTTTTAATGTGTGTTTTTAGGTGTATTTTCTATTAGAAATGTGAAAAAATTGTGTTGGATATACAAAAAAAGGTATGCTGGAATTGCACAATTATTTTATATTATTCTGGAAAAGCCATTGAAAAAACAAACCAAATAGAGCCTTAGATTTACTCCTTTCCCTAGTTTGATTTTTCTATTTTCCTCTTCTCTTTTTCAAACAATCTTCAAAATTTTTGAAAGTTTACCGTGGGTTAGTCTTGAACATGGATCATCCTTAAGTGAGTGGTATAGAATTGTTCACTTGATGATGGAGGGAGGAGCCATGTTTATGGTTTTTGTAAGGTTTGGTGAAGGAGGATGTGTTCTACTGTGAAAATTTTTTTAAAAAACAAAGAGGTAAGTGGTGGTGTTGGGGGGGGGGGCTAAGCTGTCGAGGGTATAACTAGTGTTTGGTGAGATGAGGAAATAGTAAAAGATTTTTTTAAAGAATAAAATTGTTTTAGAATTTTAATTTTGGTTCCTAATGAGACTCAACTTACACATGTTTTAGCATGCATTATTTGTCTCTTTCTATTTGTGTTTTACTTCAATTTAGTAGGAATTATATAGTTCTAATGTAATTTTGTGACTTTTGGTGAACGAGGACTTGATTGCAAATACTAGAAAAGATGGGAAAAATAGTGCAAAATGATGAAGTTCTGGGCATAATTGAAAATGGCCAATTGAACTGATGGTGAAGGCAATCCGGCAGTAGTAGCAGTAATGGGAGGAAGAAAAATCAGCCAAATCATCAAGGCTAAGGAAGAAAGGAAGCATGGAGATGAAGTGATGTTGTTAACTTCAATGGAGATGGTGAACCACAAGTTGATTAATCAAAAAAACAACTCCCTAAAGTTGATTAGAAGACAATAAGGAGGATAGGGGTGAGTATGGGCCTCCCCTTAATTAAGGAAATCAATCTTGACCACCTTGATAAAGTGAAGATCAACTCAGCTAAGCAACCTCATCCATTCCAGCCTCTATAAAACCAAGAAGATCAGCAGCAACAAAGCATTGAGTGAAGAGGAAGAAATTAGAGTTAGCTTAGTTTTCAGTTAGGTAGAAAAAATAGAGTATCAGCAGGAAGAAGAATCAGGGGTGTCACTTGGTCAAGTGAGAAACTGACTTCTGAACAGAACCACACTCCCTGACTCTGTTCTTCTCCCGTTTTCTCTCATTTCTGGTTGTAATCATGTCGGATTCTTTGTGCTTCATTGCATTTGTGTTTATGATTTCCAGCATGTGTAACTAAACTCTTTTCTAGGATCTAACACCTTACTTTATACAGGTGTTATTTTATTTAGCTCTCTGATGATATTTGTGTGGCTAATCTTAGAAATTTAATTAACCTTTTAGTTCAATTGGCCACTTAACTAATCGTGCATGCATGTTAGGAGAATCCCTAATGGGTAAACTTAAGTTAGATTGTCTAAGATTGTCCAGTGACGAGGGGGTAGCAGTGTAAGGTTTCAAACAACAACGAAAGTTAGTTGTTTGGCACGAGGCAATCATAAGGGCTTAGGATCTTAATGACTTAGTACTACTCTAGAATCAACAACAGAAGTTAGAGGGTTTGTTGCTACTAGGACTCTGTCTGGAACAGTCGAAAGTGACCTTACAGTGTAATTGTACCTTATCGAACACAGTTTCATACCACAAAGTGAGCAATTAAATCAAAGCAAATAAGGGTTAATAAGTACGTCCTGTATGATATTAAAATTAGTTTTCCGCTACATATTTGACGAACTAAGTAATGTTCATAATTTTTGAGTATCAAGATTAATGCCATAAGTAATATGATGATATAATCTCAAGTTAGTTATCAAACATAGATGCTATCTTTTGTAATATAAAGAAGTTTCAGGGTTCATGAATTTACCTATGAATGAAGTGTACTGTTTCATTTATTATTGCACTTTAAAAAAAGAAAGTACATTGCACATTCTTTGACCGAAAAAATCACATTGTCAAAAATTATTCCTATGTCTTGAACAATACCCAATAAAAAAGAAACTTTCTTTTGTTCAAGAACAATATTAAATGAAAACATTTCAAGGATTTCGATTTGCTTTCAATATGATTCTTTAGTCGGTGAAGCCACTTAACACATCGAGTGTGGATAAACCGTTGCACCAAGGCCAATATCAAGGCTTATAAAAGTTTTTTGATGGAGAAAATATTGAAAAGAATTGTAAGTGGGTGGAGATACTTATTGGGGAAGATACTCCTATTGGAATGCGGTGGCTCCCATATAAGCACACCCTAATTCGTAATGACGTTTGGTTTGAGAGAGGCACTCTATGGTTACATCAATGGTTGGAACCAACGCTCTTTGCTGATTAGTAGAGATGCCATGAGAGACAGCAAAAGCAATATGAGAGCGTGCCATGGAAACATTTGGAGCATCTAGATATTAGAGAAATTATGAAAAAATAGAATGTATAGAGAGGCAACAAAACTATCAACAATATTTCAAATTTAAGAAACAATTAAAAGAATTAAGAATGAATTAAACATATAGAAGCACAGGTAATATAATTCAGTTGCATTGTTGATTTTTAAGAACAAAATAAAAATAATAAATACGTAATGTGAAATATCTTATATCTAAGGTTGTATATTTTAGATATAGATAGTTATTAAAATTAAATATACGCACACGATTTGTTATAGTACTTTCATTTGAAGGTAAGTAAATGAGTACCCCTAGTGTATGCATCACAATCGGCCTTCTTTGGTTGCTAAAGGTTTAAGATATTTGCGGTCGATATTGTCCTCTGCTTTTTCAAATGGAGAATATTTAATAGTATAACCATCCCAGAGCTCTATCAATTTCTAAATTTGATTTTTTTATTTCTTTATTCTTCTTTTTCTTCTCTCTCTTTTCTTTTTTGGAGTGGTCTTCAAAAGTTTTGGAAGTCTACATTGGGTTAGTTTTGAACATGTATAATCGTTATCTGAATGGTATAGAGTTGAAAATATTTTGGTAATGAAGGGAAGTAATGGTTCTTGTTTTTTGAAACATTTTTGGGGGAGGAGAATACGCTCAAATAAGGTTACTATATTTTAGCATAAAAAATATGGTGATGGCTGCTAAGTGGTTGTGGGTTGTTATGGTGCCGGGTGAGAGAAGAAAAACATGAGGGTATTTTTTTTTTGTTTAAAAAAAAAAGCTAATTCTATTTTTGGTAATTTTAATATTATCAGCAAATGAAAATTTTTGTTCAAACTATTTTCAACGGTTACTGTTAGTCAATGTGTTTCACAAATCACGGGATGGGATTGTCCAAATTTTATAAACATGGTATGTAACTAACCAATCTGTAATGTTTCGGATGGATTCACATTAGTAGGTAAACGTTGGTATGTATCGGCCTATTTTCCCTTTCCATTTGCATCCCAAATCACTTTTATTTTTCATTCTAGTACGTCCCAAATGATGTCAAAATTAGTTTCCCGTTACATATTTGACGAATTATGTAATGTTCATAGTTGTCCAGTATCAAGTTTTACTGCCATTAGTTATATTTTGATATGATCTCTAGTTAATTATCAAGTTTTATGGCATCTTTTGTAAAATAAAGAAATTTTAGAGTCCATGAATATTACCTATCAATCAAGTGCGTACTGTTGAATTTATTATTGCATGCTTGAAAAACAAAGGGACCTTGCACATTCTTTGACAAAAAATTGCACAATATCAAAAATTCTTCCGATGTCTTGAATAATACTAAAAAAAAAATTTCTTTTATTCAAGAACATTATTAAATAAAAGAATTTTAAGACTTCCATTCGCTTTCAAATTGGTTCTTTAGTCGGTCAAACCACTTGAGAAAGACACTCTATGTTTATATCAATAGTCAAAACCAACGCTCTTTGCAATCAGTAGAGATACCATGAGAGACACCAAAATCAATATGAGGGCTCACCATGAAAACATTAATTTGGAGTATCAAAATATCAGAGAAATTATGACAAAATGGAATGTATAGAGAGGCATCGAAGCTAATAATAGTATTTTAAGTAGAAAAAACCATAAGAATAAAGGTTAAATTTAAACATATTGATGCATAGGTAATATAGTTAAGTAGCATTGTAGATTTTTAAGAATAAATGAAAATGAGAAAAAAGTAATGTGAAAATTTGTATTGTTGAGGTTGTATAATCTAAATTTAGGTAGTCATTAAAATTAAATAAATCCACACGATTTGTTAAAACTTTCTTTCGAAGGAAATAGAGGAGTACCCCTGGCCAATGCGACACAATCGACCTTCTTTTGGGGCGAAATGTTTAAGATATTTGCGATATTATCCTCTGATTTCTCAAGTGGAGAATATTTAATGGCGAGGCCATCCCGGAGCTCTATCAATTCTTAAGTTTACTATTTTCTCTTGTTTTCTTTTTCTAGTTTCTTCGTTGTCTTCTTTTACTTCTTCTTCCTTTTTTTTTTTCTGGAACTATCTTAAAAATTTTTGGAAGTTTACATTGGGCTAGTCTTGAACATGTATTATCCTTAGCTGAATGGTGTAGATTGAAAATATTTTTGTAATGAAGAGAAAAGTAATGGTTACGGTTTTTGGAATGTTTTTGGTGGAAGAGAATCTGCTCAAATATGGTTATTATATTTTAGAAAAAAATAGTAAGTGTTGACTGCTAAGTGGTCTTTCATAGTTATGGTGACGGGTGAGAGGAAATAAAATAGGAGTGTATTTTTTTTAAAAAAAGTTAATTGTTTTTTGTAGTTTTAATATTATCAGCAAATAAAAGTCTTTTGTTCCGCCTACTTTCAAAAAATATTGTTAGTCAATTGATGTGTGTCATCGGTGAAGGGATGGCATCGTCCAATTTTTATAAAAATGGAAGGTAATTAATAAATTTGCAAAATTTAGATGAATTCACATTCAGGAAGTAAACTTTGGTATCTATCGGCCTACCTCCCTTTTCATTTGCATCCTAAATCAGTTTTGTCTTTTATTCTAGCACGTCCCAATTGTTATGCTATATATTTGATGAACGAAGTAATGTTTATAGTTATCAAATATCCTGATTTACTGCCATTAGCATATTGATGATATAATCTCAAGTTAGTTATCAAATTTTTATGCCATCTTTTGGAATATAATGATTCAAGGTCAATGAATTCTACCAAACAATAAACTGTATACTCTTGCATTTATTATTGCACATTTGAACAAAAAAAAGCACATTGCACATTCTTTGATCTTAAACTGCACAATATAAAAAATTATTCCTATGACTTGAATAGTACAAAAAAACAAACTTTCTTTTGTTTAAGAACATTATTAAATTAAAAAATTTCAAGGATTTCCATTCATTTCTAAATAATTCTTTAGTCAGTCAAGCCACTTGACACATCGAATGTGGATTGAAATATTGGACCAAGGCCAATATCGAGGCTTATGAAAGTTTATTGATGGAGAAGATATCGAAAAGAATTGTAGGTGGGTGAAGATGCCGATTAGGGAATATACTCCTGTAAGAATACGGTGGCTCCATATTACTACGCCCTAAGGAATAATGACATTTGGTCAGAGAGAGGCACTCTATGGTTATATCAATGTCGGCACCAACACTCTTTGCCGATCAGTAGAGATGCCATGAGAGATAGCAAAATCAATACGAGGGCCAGCCATTGAAATATTTGGATCATCTAAATATGAGAGAAATTGTGAAAAAAAAAATGTATAGAGGCAACAAAACTATCAACAATATTTTATGTTGAAAAAAACATTAAAAGAATTGAGAAGGAATTCAAACACATTAAAGCATAGGTAATCTAATTAAGTTGCACTGTAGATTTAATACGTAATGTGAAAAATCTTATATTTAAGGTTGTATATTTTAAATATAGGTAGTTATTAAAATTAAATAAATGCACACGATTTCTTCTAACATTTTCTTTTGAAGGTAAGTAACGAGTATCCCTAGTCAGTGTGACACAATTGGCCTTCTTTTGGTACCAAGCGGTTGAGATATTTGCGATATTGTCCTCTTGTTTCTCAAATGGAGAATATTTAAGGGCGAGACCATCCCGTAACTCTATCAATTCTTTAATTTATTCTTTTCTCTAGTTTGATTCTTCTTGTTTCTTCCTCTTCTTCTTCTTCTTCTTCTTCTTCTTCCTCTTCTTTTCTTCTTCTTCTTCTTCTTTTTGAAGTATCTTCAAATTTTTTTGAAGTTTACATTGGACTAGTCTTGAACATTTATTTCCTTAGCTGAATTGTTTAGAATTTAAAATATTTTTGTAATGAAGAGAGAAGTGGGTGTTTGTAACTTTTTTGGTAGAGGAGAATCCACTTGAATATGGTTATTATATTTTAGCATAAAAATTTATGTAGTGGATGTAAGTGGTCATGGATGGTTTTGGTTCCATGTGCAAGAATAACAGGATGGTATTTAAGAAAAAATAAAATTATATTAATATTATCAGCAAATGAAACATTCTTTTCCCATCTACTTTCAATGATTTTTGTTAGTTAAATGATGTGTTTTCCGGTCAAGGGATGGCATCGTCCAATTTATATAAACATGGGATGTAATTAACCAATTTGTAAAATTCAGATGGAATCACATTCAAGAGTACAGTAGTATCTATCATCTTACTTTCCCTTTTCATTTGCATCTCAAATCACTTTTGTCTTTCTTTTTATTATATCCCATATGATATTAAAATTAGTTTTCTGGTACATATTTGACGAACTAAGTAATGTTCATAGTTGTCAAGTATCCAGATGTACTGTCATTAGTAATATGATGATATGATCTCTAGTTAGTTATCAAAATTTTATGCCATCTTTTGTAATATAAAGAAATTTCAGGGTCCATGAATTTCACCCATCAGTCAAGTGCATACTATTGCATTTGTTATTGCACGTTTGAAAAAAAAAAGGATATTGCACATTCTTTTACCAAAAACTGCACGATAAATAGGACAACCAATAGCAAATGTAAACAACAGACTGGGAAGTTAGGACAGTCCTAAAGAGTAGTTTGTTAGTGTTAGTTAGGATAGAACACAAAAATAGTAGTAGAAAGAGTGTAGACTGTCACTCGGGCAAGTGACGAAGTACACTTCCCCAAGTGAGCAGACAGAATCTGCCGTAATACCTCTCTTCTCTATTTTGTCCTCTAACTTTTTGAGCTTTATCAAGTTTAATTTTTTTACTCTATTACTCTCATATTTAGTTCAATAAACATGAGTAGCTAAACTCTAATTAGGGTCTAATCCCCACTATCTATATGGGAATGTTTTTATTCAAAGTTCTTATATGAGACATTGTATCTAGTTTAAGTGTTTGAATTACCTTTTAATTAAACTGGCCATTTAGTTTCACACAATGCATGCCTAATTATGGAATCTTGAGAAGGTGAACATAACTTTAGATCTCCTTGAATTAGTCTATGACAAAGGGGATAACAACCCTTGGTTTCAATAAGCAATGAGAGTTAGTTGATTGGCATAGGTGATTAATAAGGCTTAAGAAATCAAAGGCTTGGGTTAATTAATAATTATCAACAGAGATGGAGTAATTTGTTTATGCTGGGACTCTTTACTGGTAACGACGGGGAAGGTAAATAATACAAGTGCCTGATCAGACAATACTCATTTGTTAAAAGAATTACAATGAATCAAAACAGGAGCATATAGGTACGAAGGAGAATGACTCTACTGGTTTCTCACTCTGTCAAGTGAATCTTCTCACTCTCCCAAGTGACAATCTATTCAGCTTTCTTGTTTCTGTTTACACATTGATAAGATTTTATTGGTTTACTGCCATTCCTGTGGATCGACCCTACTTACTGCTAGCTATTAGTTTTGAGTAGGTTCATTTTTTCTTTTGGAGGTGTCAACAACCATCTACCAAAAGTGGCATTGTCGGGGACGACAATAGAATTCTTCTTAACCCTTTGTTATTCTTTATTTTTATTTTCTTTCTTTGATATTTGTATGGAGACAATGAAGTAAGTTTAACACTTTCCTCTCCTCTCCTCTCTCGCCGGCTCCCCTAACTAGTGGCCGGAAATTACACTTTCCAGTCTTGTTTCACAGTCTCATGACCAGTGAACAAGCCGAGGAGCTCCCCACTGGACCTCCTCGCACATTTGCAAGTTTTTTTCAAAAGCCAATAGACACTCCTTCGTCTAAAGGCTCATTAGTCAAGGAAGTCTGATTCGTTAATGATGTTCCGGTTTTGGAGTATGAGGAAGGTGAATATGATCAATTGGTAGCCCCACACCAATTGAGTCTAATCGGGAAGTTTTCCTACGGCCGGCCGAAAATGGAAGAGGTCCACAAAGAATTCAAGAAGTTAGGGTTCCACGGAGGCTATACTCTTGGCCTTATGAATCCTAGACATGTCCTCATTCGCTTTGAAAGGGAAGAGGACTATCAATGATGCTGGATTAAAACGTTTTGGAACATCGCCGGATTCTCCATGAGAATTTTGAAATGGAGGCCGGGTTTCAAATTTGAGGAAGATCCCCCTATTGTCCCAATCTGGGTCTCCCTTTTCGATCTCCCTATTGAATTTCTCAATCCGGAGGTAATTTTTTCGATGGCAACCGTGATTGGGAAGCCATTGAAGGTGGATGCGCCTACTCTCAACATGACAAGGCCTTCGGTAGCGCGTTTTTGTGTTGAAGTTGACCTCACAAAAGAATTCCCAAAATTTGTGAAGGTGGCAAAGAAAGGCAAGAAGCATGATCAGATTTTTACCTACGAACACATTCCGGCTTATTGTACTAAGTGTAATAAGATCGGGCACAAGAAAGAGGATTGCCGGGCTGGCCTCCTAAAGGTTGTTGACAAGAAGAAAAAGGCTCCGGTGAAGATTGTTGATAGAGCCAAAACGAAGGAGCCTTCGCCTGTTCATGCTGCAAAGCCGTAGGAGAAGTCTGCTGCAAACCCTAGCGCGCAGGAGGAAGCCGCAGCGCAGGTTGCGACAAACCCTAGCGCGCAAGGTGGAGCTGCGACTGCTTCCGTTGCTGCTACAGGCCGACCATCATCGTCTGGACTTTCTGAAAACGAGAAAAAGGCTATTCCAGTTGATATGCATGATAGGGCAATAGAAGATCAATCCGCAAAAGCTTCCCGTGTACCGGATTCTCCCCCGCAAGCTAAGGAACCAGGTAGCGCGCCAAACCCTAGCGCGCAGCCTGTTGCAGAGAAGAACAGGTATTCGGTTTTTTCTTCGATTCTGGAGCTCGATGATGAAATAGGATTAGAAGAAGAATTTATTGAATCAGTTTATGTGGAAGACTCCCCAAAGAAGGAAGTGGAGGAAATATGTCGGGTTGATGATCATGTTGAATCGCGTGTTTTAGCGCTGATGTCTTTGACGGAGACTCCTCATATTTTTTCTGATGATGGTGACATTGGATTGCATGGAGCTGGTTTGGAGAATGATACGGGAAGCTGGTCTGAGGGCGAGAAAGATGATGTCCTGGTGCATGGGGACGTCCGGGGAGATTTTACGATTACAAAGAAACGTGGTCGCAAATCTAAGGAGGAGTGGGCTAGATCACAGGTGGGTTTGGTGCTGCGGCGCACAGCTTGCTTAAACTGACTTCTCTTTGATTTTTTTATCCAATGTTAAACCAAATAATATGGAATATCCGAGGCATAAAAAGCCAGGCGTCCCAAAGGCGATTGAGGTGTTTGCTTCGGATTTATAATGTTCTGATTCTGGTTATTTGGGAGCCTATGCTTCAGGTTGATAAGTTAGATGAAATAAAGCGCGAGCTTGCTTTTGATACTGCTTACTCCTCAAATAACAGCAAAATATGGTTTTTTTGCAAATCTGAAATTCATGCTTCTTTGTTGAGTGATGATGATCAAGTGCTGCATTTTGAAATCAAGCATCCTCCAGTGTCTCGGTCTTACTTCTTGTCAGCTGTGTATGCTAAATCGACAAGGGCTGGGAGGCGTGAACTATGGCAAAGTTTAGAAGTATTTAAATGTAATGATATGGGTGCTCCATGGATGGTATGTGGGGACTTTAATGTTATTAGAAGCTTGGAGGAATACAGCGGTGTCTCGGTGCAGGACCATTCGGCCATAGAGGACTTCAATATGTGTATTCAGGCTTGCAGTTTGCTAGAGATTCCAGCTGTTGGCGAGGATTTCACTTGGGGTGGAACAAGGCAAACAGGTTGGGTGAGTAAAAAATTAGATAGAGTCCTTTTCTCGGAGGAATGGCTGGATTTTTTTCAAGTTAATTCCATTGAGAATTTGAGTAGAACATCGTCCGATCACAGCCCCATACTACATATGTTTGGAGTGCAAGGAGTTTCCAAGCCTAGAGTTTTTCGGTTTCAGCAAATGTGACTGCGAATTGGGAAAAAGGGAAGAAAACATGAACAAATGTTCACGTACGAGCATGTTCCTTCTTATTGCCCGCATTGCTTTAAGATTCGTCACAAGAAAGAAGATTGCAAAATGGATGTGGTAAAGAAGAAAGTTCAGTCGAAAGATTCCTCTAAGTCGCAGCCTTCAAACGCAAATCCTAAGTCGCAGGCTCCAAGCGCAAACCCTAAGTCGAAGGCTATGTCGCAGCCTAGGATTTCGTCGCAACCGAAGAATTTGACGCAGCCTGGAGTTCTTCCGAAGCCAGCGACTGCTTCTATTGATAAAGCATCATCTTCTGGGCTTACAGTGAAGGAAAAGGAAGCCATAGTGGTGGACATTCTGAATTCTCCGCCTAGAAATAAAGAAAGCGAAGCTTTGCCCTTGGTAGAGTCGTCGCCGCCTGAGGGGGATAAGTCGCAGCCTTCTGCGATAACTAATAATCGCTTTGCTCTTCTGGATACTATTCGGGAAGGTGATGAAGAGTCTCAAGATGATGTGGAAGAGGTTTACACTGAATCTCCTGCCCGAATTGAAGCTCTGAATTCGGATGAAGTGCATACTGCGTTGTTGCGACTGGGTGGAGATAGCCCCTTGCAGCTTGGGAATATTTCTGATGACGGAGAATTGGGTAAATTTTCGGACTTGAATGAAATAATTGATGGTGAGCATCACTGCTGGTCTGAAAGCGAAGCAGATAATGTTAATGTGCAGGCGGAAAATGGCTTTCAAGGCGAACTCAAAATATCCAGGAAGCGGGTTCGCAAAACTAAGGCCGAAATGATGAAGTTGCGGGGAAATCTCCTTCCAAGGAGATCGCCTAGGCTGCAATAATTGGTTACTTCTCTCCCTTTATTATCCATGATTAGTCTCTTAATATGGAATATTAGAGGTATCCGTAACCAAGCGTCTCAGAGACGCCTAAAAACTTTTGATTCAATTACATAAAGTTTCGATTCTGTTTATTCTTGAACCTATGCTAGCAAATGATCAGTTGAATGCCATTAGAAGGGAGCTAGGTTTCGAGACAAGTTTCAGCTCGCATACTAGTAAAATATGGGTATTTTGCAAGAATGGTTTTTCCTTGAATTTGTTGGCAGATAGAGGGCAAGTTCTCCATTTTGAGGCCAACCATATTTCTGTTCCAGCAACATTCTATCTTTCGACTGTGTACGCAAAATCTACCAGGCAAGAAAGACGGTTATTATGGCAGCACTTGGTTGATTTCAGGCAGCAAAATGTGGGAATTCCTTGGTTGGTGGGAGGTGACTTCAATGTCATCCGTAATCTTGAGGAGTATTCTGGCGTTACAGTTCAAGACCCAGGGGCTATGAATCATTTTAATGAGTGTATCCAAGCTTGCGATCTTCTAGAAATGCCGGCGATTGGTGAGGAATTTATATGGGGTGGAACACGCCAAACCGGTTGGGTTAGTAAGAAGTTGGATAGGATTTTAACCTCGCAAGAATGGCATGGGATATTTCCAAGTTCTTCCATTGAAAACCTGAATAGAACTATTTCGGACCACTGCCCATTGCTGCATTTGTTTAATGTCCAAGTTGCTAGCAAGCCTAAGGTCTTCCGCTTTCAGAAAATGTGGCTAAGGAGAGAGAAGTTTAAAAGTACGGTTCAAGAGAATTGGGGCCAGCCTGCTGAAGCTTATGGAATGCTTGGGTTTTCTTTAAAACTCAAACGTTTAAAGGATACATTGAAGACATTGAACAAGGAGATATTTGGGGATATTTTCGAGAATTTGAGTTCCAGTGAGAGCAAAGTGCAAGAGCTTGAAAGCATCTATGATAATTCCGAGAATAGCATGATAGATTGAGGGTGCAAATTGCAAAGGCGGAGCTCCTACAAAGATTAAAGAAACATGATGATTTTTTGCCTCAAAAAATGAAGATTAAATGGATGAAAGAGGGCGACTCTAACATGCTTACTTCCATGCCTCTTTGAAGGAGAGGCGACTAAGGCAAGGCTTATTTAAAATACAAGCTGTGGATGGTAAGTCTTTATCTTCTATGGCGGATATTGAAACGGAAGCAATAAGGTTTTTTTAAGGATCTCCTTAATGTGATGAGGCTTATGATGATGAGAAGCAAGCTTCTTTAATGGAACATATCCCGAGAATTCTTGATGACGGAGATGCTACATCACTAATGCGACCAATTTTAATTGAAATAAGGAGGCTGTTTTTAGCTTGAGTGATGATAGCGCACCTGGAGTGGATGGATTTGGTGGAGCTTTTATAGAAGTTGCTGGGATATCATTGCTAACGACTTCTGGAATCCATGTCAAGAGTTTATGGTTGGTCTTCCCTTGCCAAGATCAATCCCAAGTACCTTAATAACTCTCATTCCTAAAAAGGTCACGGTTAGTACATTTGCTGATTTCAGGCCAATAAGCCTTTGTAACTTTCGGAATAAGGTTTTCACTAAAATCCTTACGGAAAGATTAAAAGGTTGTTTGTCAAAATTAATCTCGTTGGAGCAATCAGCTTTTCAGGAGGGACACGACATTATGGATAATGTGCTATTAACTCAAGAATTATGCCAACTTCTGGATAGGAAGGCGGAGGGAGGTAGTTTCATTTTGAAGCTTGGCATGATGAAAGCATTTGATCGTGTGAAGTGGAGATTTCTAGAGAAAGTAATGATTAAGTTTGGTTTTCCTCCAAATTTTGTGGCATTGATAATGAATAATCTGCATGGAGCATGGTTTTCGGTTATGTTCAATGCCAGTCCAGTAGGTTTCTTCCAGTCCTCAAGGGGTATCAAGCAAGGAGACCCTTTGTCTCCTTATCTATTCCTTATATTAGAAAGCTGAATTTCTTAGTGGCAAGTGGAATAATTGTGAAGTATGGAACTCCGGCTGGTTCTCTATCGATTTCTCATTTAGCCTTCGCAGATGATATGATTTTTTTTTCAAGGGGACTAAAACGGTCTTTGCACAGCTTAAATTGTTTTTTTTTTCTGGTTATGAACGTGCTTCGGGGCAGAAATTAAGTCGGGATAAAAGCACTTTTATGGTGTTCGAAAATTGCAATGCAAGGAGGGTCGCAATAATTCAATGAACCCTAGGTGTTAAGCGGGGATCTATTCCGTTTGATTACATGGGTTGTAAGATTTATAAAGGCCGGCGTAACGCTTCGACTTTTCAATTCCTCCTGGATGGTAGTGATAAAAGGTTGCTAAGCCAGAAAAAAAAAAATTGTTGAACCAAGGAGGGCGGTTGGTATTAATCAGGAGTGTTTTAATGTCAATGCCTCTTTCATATATTTTCCGCAATTCCACCTCCAAAATCTGTCTTAAGGGAGATGGAACGCAAACTTTAGAAATTCTTCAGGTGTGGGACTAATGATGAACACAAAAGACATTGGAGATCTTGGGATAGACTATCATATCTAGTCTCGTAGAATGGTCTTGGTTTGCGCTGCTACCAAGGAATAATTGATGCATTAACGATGAAATTATGGTGGAAGCTGAGGCGGAATAAGGATGTTTGGAGTAACTTTATTTCTTCATTATCTAGGGCTGCCAAAAATAAGACTTCATGGAAGAGGGTTTCTAAGGTGGAGTCACGCGCAATCAGCCAAGTTAAAGTGGTTATACGGAAGGGAGATAGCTCTTTTTGGCATGATAATTGGTCTCCATTTGGTGTTCTTTGGGAAATAGATGGAGAACAACCCCCACAGCCAGCTCTAAGTATTCGGGAGTTTTTCATAAACAAGCAAAACCTCATTCCTATTTTGCGCCATGCTCTATCGGATGAGGTCTTGCGGTTCCTTGAGGATTATGATAAGGAATTCCTTGATGATGATGATTTATTGGTTTGGCAGACCACTACAACTGGAGAATTCTCGTGAAGTCGGCTTATAAATCTATTAGGCGGAGGGAGGAAGAAGGCTGGACGAGACATGTTTGGAATTCAATAACTCCATTGAGAATCTCGGTTTTCTTGTGGAAGTTGCGCAACCGGTTGTTGCCTTTTCCTGAAGTATTAAGTCAAATGGGAATGCATTTGATGCCATCAATGTGTTTGCTTTGTAAGAACGGAGATGATAGTAACTCTCATTGTTTTTTTGGATGCTCCTTAGCGCGACAAGCATGGAGGCATTTTTCAGCTTTTTTAAGTTTAATATAGCTGGAGTTGCTTCATTTGCTTCTATGCTAGGTAGATGGTGGCGAGAATGTGATCGGAAAATGGCCTTTGGTGCCTTGAACATGATTCTTCCATCCTTAACTATTTGGGAGATTTGGAAGCATCGCAATAAATTGATCTTTGAGGGTGTTCAGCCAAATGTCTCCTTGATTATTCAACTAATCTTGGATCAGGTGCGTTACTTATTAATGATACATAATTTAAAAATTCGTAATGAAGGTGAAAAGAGTTTTATCTCGAATGTGTTCCATGTCAACCTTGGTCGAATACTTCGGCCTAGGGTTATACGTGTAAGTTGGGAGCCCCCTGTGCCTAATTCTTTTATCCTTAATACTGATGGTTTGTCTACTTTTAATGAGGCTGGATATGGTTTTGTTATCCGAGGAGAGGGGAGGCTCTTTTATCTATGGTGAGCGTGGCGTTCTTGGGGAAGGAGATAGTTATTTGGCAGAGGTTTTTGGCATCCTATTTGGATTGCGCAAATGCGAGCAGCTACGACTTCCAAATGTGGTCCTTCAAACGGATAATCCTTGGCTGAATCTTTAGCTGGGAGATCTAGTTTTCCATGGAAGTTTTACCTTTTCTTACAGGACATCTATTATATATGCAAAGAAATGGATTTGGTGTTTCTCATGTCTATAGAGAGGTTAATGCTGTTGCGGATGGATTGGAAAAAAATGCGGCTACTGGAAATTCTGAATTGTGTCTTTCTTTTGATTCATTGCCTTTTCATGTAAAGGGACTATTGACTTTAGATCAATGTTCCTATCCTTACATTAGAAGTCGAACCTCTTGATGTAATAGTTGGTAGCTTATGAACTGCCACTTTTTTTATGCATTCAGAAATAAAAAATATAGGGAGGGATGGAGCTAGGGAACTATATAGTATGTATGTCCATCCCTTGGGTAGACCTCTTGGGTGCATTATACTATATGGCACTGGCTAGTTGAAAAATTTACCTCTTGGGTATATCTTTTGAGTTTTTTTGAGCTAGTTGGAACCTGAATGTCATCCTAACCTTTCTTTCTGCTTTAAAAAATAAAATAAAAATAAAAATAAAAACCTTAGATCAGCAGGAGTTTCCATATATGAGACTTAGATGGGTGGTAAGTTTTAAGCACTGCCATTTACTGTAAATTTTACAAAATTTTTAATAAATACATTAGGGGGAGGGACAAACCTAGGGAACTAGATGATATATATGTCATCCCTTGGGTATACCCCTTGGGTGCATTATATCATCTAGCACTGGTTGATTTATAAAATAGGTATTGGGTATACCTCTTGAGTATTTTACGAGTCAATTAGGACCAGAAAATAGTCTCTCACCCCCCTTCCCCCTTCCTTTGCTAAAACAAAATACTTAATAAAGAAAAATAATGAATACATAATGTGAAAATTTTATATTTACAGTTTTTTTTTAAATTTAGGTAGTTTATTAAAATTGAAAAATGCACATGATTCGTTAGAATAAATTCTTTTCAAGGTAAGTAGATGAGTAACTCTAGTTGGTGCCGACACAATCGTATTTCTTTCAGGGCCAAAATTATAAGATATTTGTAATTTTGTTCTTTGATTTGTCAATTGGAGAGTATTTAATGGCGAGACCATCTGGAGCTCCATTGATTCTTAGGGTATGTTTAGATCATTTTTTTAATGTGTGTTTTTAGGTGTATTTTTTATTAGAAATGTAAAAAAAAAAAATTGTATTGGATATATAAAAAGGTATACTG
This sequence comes from Oldenlandia corymbosa var. corymbosa, assembly GCA_949775105.1. Lineage (NCBI taxonomy): Eukaryota > Viridiplantae > Streptophyta > Magnoliopsida > Gentianales > Rubiaceae > Oldenlandia > Oldenlandia corymbosa. Next base: position 18,681,919 of record OX459118.1, on the reverse strand, counting down.
GAATGGGATAATATTATATTATTCTGGAAAAGCCATTGAAAAAACAAACCAAATAGAGCCTTAGATTTACTCCTTTCCCTAGTTTAATTTTTCTATTTTCCCCTTCTTTTTTTTCAAACAATCTTCAAAATTTTTAAAAGTTTACCATGGGTTAGTCTTGAATATGGATCATCCTTAATTGAGTGGTATAGAATTGTAAATCACTTGATGATGGAGGGAGGAGCCATTTTGATGGTTTTTGTAAGGTTTTGGTGAAGGGGGATGTGTTCTACTGTGACAATTTTTAAAAAACAAAGAGGTAAGTGGTGGTGGTGGTGGGGAGGGGGGAAGGTAAGTTGTTGATGGTATTACTAGTGTTTGGTGAGAGGAGGAAATAGTAAAGAGTTTATTTTTAAGAATAAAATTGTGTTTTGGAATTTTAATTTTGGTTCCTGATGAGCGTCAACTTACACATGTTTTAGCATGCATTATTTGCCTCTTTCTATTTGAGTTTTACTTTAATTAGTGGGAATTATATAATTCTAATGTAATTTTGGGATTTTTGGTGAACGAGGGACTTAATTACAAATACTGGAAAAGATGGGAAAATAGTGCAAAATGATAAAGTTTTGGGCATAATTGAAAATGTCCAATTGGACTGATGGTGAAGGCAATTCAGCATTAGCAGCAGCAACGAGAAGAAGAAAAATAAGCCAAATCATCAAGGCTAAGGAAGAAAGGATGAAGTGATGTTGCTAACTTCAATGGAGATGGTGAACCACAAGTTGATTAATCAAAAAAACAACTCCCAAAAGTTGATTAGAAGACAGTAAGGAGGATGGGGGTGAGTATGGGTCTCCCCTAAATCAAGGAAATCAATCTCGACCACCTTGATAAAGTGAAGATCAACTCATCTAAGCAAGCTCACCCATTCCAGCCTCTATAAAACCAAGAAAATTAGCAGCAACAAAGCATCGAGTGAAGAAGGAAGAAATTAGAGTTAGCTTAGTTTTCAGTCAGGTAGAAAAATAGAGCATCAGCAGGAAGAAGAATCAAGGGTGTCACTTAGTGAAGTGAGAAGCTAACTTCTGAAATGAACCACACTCCCTGACTCTGTTTTTCTCCTGTTTTCTCTCTTTTTTGGTTGTAATCATGTCAGATTCTTTGCATTTGTGTTTAGGATTTCCAGAATGTCTAACTAAACTCTTTTCTAGGATCTAACCCCATTACTTTATACAAGTCTGTTTTGATTTAGCTCTCTGATGATATTTGTGTGGCTAATCTTAGAGTTTTAATTAACCTTTTAGTTGAATTGGCCACTTAACTAATCGTGCATGCATGTTAGGGGAATCCCTGATGGGTAAGCTTAGCTTAGAATGTCTAAGATTGTCCAGTGATGAGGGGGTAACAGCGTAAGGTTTCAAACACTAACGAAAGTTAGTTGTTTGGCATGAGACGATCATAAGAGCTTAGGATCTCAATGACTTAGTAGTATTATAGAATCAACAACAGAAGTTAGCGGGTTTGTTGCTAATAAGACTCTGTCTGGAACAGTCGGAAGTGACCTTACAGTCTAATTGTACCTTATCGAATACAGTTTGATACCACAAAATGAGCAATCAAATCAAAGCAAATGAGGGTTAATAAGTACGTCCCGTATGATATTAAAATTAGTTTTCCGCTACATATTTGAAGAACTAAGTAATGTTCATAATTGTTGAGTATCAAGATTAATGCCATAAGTAATATGATGATATAATCTCAAGTTAGTTATCAAACTTATATGCTATATTTTGTAATATAAAGAAGTTCCAGGGTCCATGAATTTACCTATCAATGAAGTGTATAATGTTTCATTTGTTATTGCATGTTTGAACGAAAAAAGGTACATTGCACATTCTTTGACCGAAAAAATCACATTATCAAAAATTATTCCTATGTCTTGAACAATACCCAATAAAAAAGAAACTTTCTTTTGTTCAAGAACATTATTAAATAAAAAGATTTCAAGGACTTTGCTTTGCTTTCAAAATTATACTTTAGTCGGTCAAACCATTTGACACATCGAGTGTGGATAAACAGTTAGACCAAGGCCAATATCAAGGCGGATAAAAAATTTTTGATGGAGAAAATATCAAAAAGAATTGTAAGTTGGTGGAGATACTGATTGGGGAAGATACTCCTATAAGAATGCAGTGGCTTCATATAACCACGTCCTAAGGCGTAATGACGTTTGGTTAGAGAGAGGCATCCTACGGTTACATCAATGGTTGGAACCAACGCTCTTAACCGATCAGTAGAGATGCCATGAGAGACATCAAAATCAATATGAGGGCGTGCCTTGGAAACATTTGGAGCATCTAGATATTAGAGAAATTATGAAGAAACGAACTGTGTAGAGAGGCAGCAAAACTATCAACAATATTTTAAATTATAGAAACCATTAAAAGAATTAAGAATGAATTAAACATATAGAAGCATAGGTAATATAATTCAGTTGCATTGTTGATTTTTAAGAACAAAAGAAAACTAATAAATACGTAATGTGAAATATCTTATATCTAAGGTTGTATATTTTAAATATAGGTAGTTATTAAAATTAAATAAATGCACACGATTTGTTATAGTAATTTCATTTGAAGGTAAGTAAATGAGTACGCCTAGTGTATGCATCACAATCGGCTTTCTTTGGTTGTCAAAGGTTTAAGATATTTTCGATCGATATTGTTCTCTAGTTTCTCAAATGGAGAATATTTAATGGTGTAACCATCCCGGAGCTCTATCAATTTCTAAATTTGATTTTTCTATTTCTTTATTCTTCTTTTTCTTCTCTCTCTCTTTTTTTTTTAACTGTCTTCAAAAGTTTTCGAAGTTTACATTGGGTTAGTCTTGAACATGTATAATCCTTAGCTGAATGGTGTAGAATTCAAAATATTCTGGTAATGAAGAGAAGTAATTGTTATTGTTTTTTGGAACATTTTTGGTGGAGGAGAATCCGCTCAAATATGGTTACTATATTTTAGCATGAAAAATATAGTGATGGATGCTAAGTGGTTGTGGGTTGTTATGGTGTCGGGTGAGAGGAAGAAAAATAGGAGGTTATTTTTTTTAAAAAAAAAGTTAATTTTATTTTTGATAATTTTAATATTATCAGCAACTGAAAATTTTTGTTCGATCTATTTTAAACGATTACGGTTAGTCAATGTGTTTCGCAAGTCAGGGGATGGGATCGTCCAAATTTTATAAACATGGCATGTAACTAACCAATCTGTAATATTTTGGATGATCCCATCCCCTGACTTACGAAACACATTTGGACGATCCCATCCATGTTGCTATGTATCGGCCTATTTTCCCTTTCCATTTGCATCCCAAATCACTTTTATTTTTCATTCTAGTACATCCCATATGATGTTAAAATTAGTTTCCCGTTACATATTTGACGAATTAAGTAATGTCCATAGTTGTCCAGTATCAAGTTTTACGGCCATTAGTAATATTTAGATATGATCTCTAGTTAGTTATCAAGTTTTATGCCATCTTTTGTAATATAAAGAAATTTTAGAGTCCATGAATTTTACCTATCAATCAAGTGCATACTGTTCAATTTATTATTGCATCCTTGAAAAAAGGGACATTGCATATTCTTTGACCGAAATTGCACAATATAAAAAATTCTTCCAATGTCTTGAATAATACTAAAAAAAAGACTTTCTTTTATTCAATAACATTATCAAATAAAAGAATTTCAAGGATTTTCATTCGCTTTCAAATTGATTCTTTAGTCGGTCACCCACTTGATACATCGAGTATGGATTGGAATATTGGACCAATACTAATATCGAGGCTTATGAAAGTTTGGTGATGGAAAAGATATCAAAAAGATTTGTAAGTGGGTGGAGATACAGATTGGGGAATATTTTTCTATAAGAATGTTGTGGCTCCATATAATCACACCCTAAGGCGTAATGACATTTGGTCAGAGAGAGACACTCTATGTTTATATCAATAGTCAAAACCAACGCTCTTTGCCGATAAATAGAGATACCATGAGAGACATCAAAATCAATATGAGGGCTCACCGTGAAAACATTAATTTGGAGCATCGAAATATGAAAGAAATTATGAAAAAATGGAATGTATAAAGAGGCCACAAAGCTATCAACAGTATTTTAAGAAGAAAAAACCAATAAAAGAATAAAGAACGAAGTTAAACATATCAATGCATAGGTAATATACTTAAGTAGCATTGTAGATTTTTAAGAATAAATGAAAATGAGAAATAAGTAATGTGAAAAATTGTATAGTTAAGATTGTATAATCTAAATTTAGGTAGTCATTAAAATTAAATAAATGCACATGATTGGTTAAAACTTTCTTTCGAAGGAAATAGAGGAGTACCCCTAGTCAATGCGACACAATCGACTTTCTTATGGTACGAAATGTTTAAGATATTTGCGATATTGATGGCAATCTCGTAGATGAACCAAATTTCATTAATGGAACCATCAACAAGAAAGATCTTAAAAATATGTTTAAAAGTGAAACTCTAAAAGAGTGCGGAATTTTCACAAATAAACTAGGCCATTTGAAAAGAATCCATATGCCTTATGAACTCAAGCAAAAGATCATAACACAAAATCCAAATAACCATTCGGATTGAACAACCTAATCTTAAAAAGATGAAACCCCTCAATATAATCGAACAATCACCCATATAATTGACGACACATGTAAAGAGCAAATCATTCACTCAACTACAAACAAATTATCGAATATATGTCTATATTGGACCGTATACATTCATAACTAGAGGTAATAAGCAAAACAAAATACAATATTCATCATTTTATTTCCATGCGAACTCATCTATAAGAATATAAACCAACAAGGTATCCTACAACCCTAGGGCACAAAAAATTTGAACAAACCAAGCAATCTAACATGCTCAACCTATCGGCCTTCATATCAAAAGATGATAAGAAAAGTTAGTTTTAAACAATTAAATCATGCAATACATAAACATGATAAAACGGTTTACTCAAAGAACCAAGTTGTTGTTGTGCGTTTTGGATGTATATTAGAAGTACACCCATGCAAACAAATAATAAAAACCTTGTTTGCACGCATTCAACACCAAAGAGAAAGTCTGTCGTTGTGTCGTGCAAGTAAGGGTCGATCCCACGAGAAGGATATTTCCTAAATTAGTGCTAAATCGCAGAGGGATGAGAGAAAGACATGATTTTACATACAAGAAAGAACACAACTAAAGTAACAAGGAAAGAAAATAAAAAAAGGAAAGTAGGGCTTGGACAATAGGAAGGGCAACAAGGTTACTAATGTGTTCCTCAAATGTGACGAAGGTCATGTTCATTCAACCTAACTATGCCAATAAGATTTTGGAAACTATGGAGCCATTACCTTTTACATCCCTAACTTCTGTTCCTAGTTGTTAGAACTCAATACTAGAATCTTCTTTCGATCTCATCTAGTTATTAGATTAAGCGTGGTGGTTTAGGCCAATTGATTCTCTCTTTACACTTCCGTGTCATAGACTTACTACAATCTCAAGACTAATTGGTCTTACTTTCCATGTAATCAAAGACTACACAAAAATCTATAGCACACAAGCATGCATTTCACATTTCATCAATGGACTCAAGCAATAATACACACAAAATCGCCAATTAGAGGTGTTTCATTGAGGGATGATGTTGTTTTTCTCTCTAGTTTCTATGTCTAGTCCCTAGAATAGTATGACTAACCCCCGATGTCTAGGTGACCTTAGCCAATTAGATTAAACCAATTAACATCTTCTATCCACCCATTCATTCTATTTATGCCTAAAGTAGAATTACAAGAGTTTTAATAATTAATGTCACACCTTCATGAAGATAAAGAGTCATCCATAAAGGTCCAAAAACATTCAATTCAAAGGTACCTTTCAAATTGTATGCTATAACACAAAAGAGCTAATTATTGAGCTCAAATCACACATCTCATGGCTTACATGGCATAAGTTAGGAGAAAGAACAATGAACATAACATCTACTTAGAAACTATGCATTTTAAGCAACCATAATCAAGGATAAACACAACTCATAATGAATAAATAACAAGTGAAGATAAAGAGGATGCGAAAAGCTCCCCTTTCCAAGAAGAAACTAAATCATACTCTAATTTTCTCCACAAATCCAACAACTCCATAGGGTAGCAAAAGAGTTGATGTCTTCTCCTTAATCATGGATCTTGAACAAAAGCCCTAAACTAATTTTCAAGCCCCTTGATTAATTACATCTTAGAAAGTCTAATTTAAAATAATAAGATATGAACCCTAACTAAGAACTATGAAGTAAAGGAGAAAATATGCTACGAGTTGTCTAAAAATGAACTAAGAAAGGAGATTCCTCCTAAAACTTGGTACAAAATGAGTATTTATTGGCAAATGGGACGGATGGACTGAAGTGAATAAGTAGAAAAATAGCTAGGCTGAATTGAAAGTCCTTCAAAGTTAGCAGTCGGACTATTGGTACTCATTTGCACGACATTGGAACTTCTTGGCAGATTTGCAGTAACGTTGATGCTTTTGAAACTTCAGACTTTCGCTGCAAATTATCGGGGAAGGAGGGATTAAGTTTGTAATTTTCGAAGTTTTCTTTCTTCTTCCCCATTTTGAAGTCACCGGTGGCACCGGAATCCTCTCACCGTTTGCTGATCGGAGCTATCGGATTTGTGAGCCTTTATCCGGGAATTCAACAATAAAGCTCATCTCTTGATCTCGCCTATGACCATAGTAGGTTCATTCAACCTGTGGTTTGAGTCTTCAATTCAAACAAAAAATGAAACAATTCTGCCTTTCAAGAGTTTGATGAAATGCTCCCGTTTTCAGTTTCCGTGAACGAATTCTTCTCCTTTTTTCTGCTGCATAGAGTCTGAATTTTGAACTTATTTCTTCACAAAAGTTATAGATATTTCTTTTAGCTTCACAATGGTATCTTGAACACTGAAATTGGAGTTGTGGATCGAGAGTTATGACCTCCTACAGGGGGATGAGTTCTCCTGAAAATCTGCAAATTTTCTGAACATATCTGACGACTGAAATTCATTTGCATTTTTCACCATTTTGTCATCTGAATTAGGAGAATTAATCTTCATAGAAGCTGTAGCACTCTCTTACTGCTTCGTAACGGTATAAAGAACATCCAATTTCGAACTCTGAAGATCAAGTTACGCTCTCTGCAATTTGATTAATTGTTGCTGAAGTTTTGAAGATTTCAGGGTTCAGTTCTGACATCTGAGACTTCAACTGCAGTTTTGATCATTAAAAAGCCTGAATTTGAAGAAGTGATCTGCTCAAAAGTTGTGGTTCCCACTCTGAGCTTCGTAGGCGTATTTGGTTGGTTCCAAATGGAGGTTTCTAGCTCAAGTTATGAGCCCTTCAAGGTGGACCATTCGCCATTGATCAACGCTTTTGCACTTTTGGTCATTTGATTGATATTTTTGCTTCGTTTCAACGCCATTTGCTCGTCCTACCAAAGATAAACAACAAAGTATAAGAAATGTGCACTTTTGACGCTCAACACCATTCAAATGAGTCTATATACAAGGAAATGAGTTGTGAAATCTTATATAAATACATGTATCTTTGACTCACATCACAAGTCACACGTTAGGCTCTAAGAAAGAAAGAAAGAACTAACCATTCTTCTCCTTCAAAACAATAAGAAACGCTCATTGTTTATGAAAAACCACAAAGGGCTCAAATCAATTTATTTGACTCAATAATTCATAATTTTTGACACATATCTATATATTTTTTAAGGCAATTCGGCCTCCTTTTATAGGCAAACTTCTCTTGCTCTCTAAGACACAAACACTACTATTTAGGCTTTACTTTAGGCAAGAAAACTCTACATTCCTTGTACTACTCGATCCAATTCACAGAAAGGAAAGACGTAGTCAATTTTGACTCAAACTCTAACCAAACTTAACCATCAAGCAAAGTAATTAACTTTACTTCTTTTAATGGTAAAAGACTAATCTACCCTTAATGAAATTAAGGACCACTCAGCCGCCCCCCTTAGGAAGTTACCTTAAGGGTAAACTTTTTATTTAACTCTAGGTAAATAGACTTATTATATATTTACGGACTCAACAATAATTTTAATAACTTAAATTAAGTACTTCCCGCATGTTTCCCTCCTTTTGATTGGCGCGCGCGGCTCCAATTTAAAACTCCAAACTTCAATGATGTCTTCTACACACTTGAATGTGCATCTTCAATCTCTTCAAAACGCTTGATCTTTGGAACAAACTCACATGCATCAACCTCTTGGATATCACTTGAATCTTCATCACTTGAATCACTCCAATGATTAGCAAAGTCTTCATTAGATTCTTCCAACCCTTGATCTTCACTAAGCAATTCTTCTTCAACCTCAATGTTCCCACTAGAAGGTGTTGGTGATAACTCTTTCAAAAAAGGCCAAGGTCTCACGCAAACTTTCTTCTATTCTTAAACGGAAACAATCTAGGACCACCAACTGACAAGAACGCCTTTTGCTCCTTCATTTCATGTTGACTTCGATGTGAAGCCATGTGAAACAAAGATAAATCATGGTTAGCGTTGAGTGTTCCTCCTACACCACCACTCGATTCACCCTCCTCGAATGTACCTTCTTTTTTATTTTGTTGTACATCCTTCACTTTGCACAATGCTCTAGCAAGCTCATGTCTCTAAAACATGATATGCTCACTCTCCTATGGTGATAATGATCTCAACTCCAATCTATTCTCATGATCTCGATATGAGAACACATTCAATGAACCAACAAAGACCATTCCCAACTTCTTAATGAAAGGTAGACCCAAGACAACGTCACACACCATCATAGGTACTATATCAAGTGACTCACTCGAAACAAGATCCCCAATGCGAAGATCCACCTTAGCACTATGAGTAACGCTCAATTCCATTCCACCATGCAACCAACGCACTTTGTAAGGTTTACTTAAGTATTTCACCTGCAAGTGATTAACTCTAACAAACTCTTCACTTATACAATTGATGCTACTACCCCCATCAATAGCTACAATCAAATTATCAACCCAATCTATCACACCTATAGTACGAAAGGCATGATCTAGTTTGACTCCACATTGTGCTGAGTGTATTTCAAAGCAACACCTTATTCTCTCCAATTATCAGTACACTTCTTCCAAATAGCTCTATTCTTACGCAACTCCAACAACACAACTCTTTGAAAAGCACAATATAAATCATTCTCTTTCATCAAAGATACATCATCTTTATAACAAGAATTCAAGCCATTCAAGAATCTCACAACTAACACTTCATTCAAGTCATTACTATCACTATTCAAGCACAACTCCTCAAATTTAGCAATATAAGACTCAACATCCATGTCATCTTGAACAAGTTCACACAAATCAGTTTGGATTTCATAAGCAATGTCACTATTCCAAAACCTATTGTATATTGTCTCTTTAAAATCATACCAAGTATGCTCACTTCCATTTGGATTATGCAAGTATAGCACACTCCAATTCTTAGCTATATGTCACAAGCCTTGGATATCTTAACACTATCCCTAGTCACATTTAGCAATTCAAACAAATTCTCAATAGATTCAACCAAAGATTCTACCCCTTCACAAATCCCACCATAAAAATTTGCAATTTCAAGCTTTAACTTACCAACACACGCAGAATCCTTCGTTGCATCCATACGATAATTTGCATCAATAAAACGCTGGATCAAATCTTGTTGCATAGACTCGATCTCCTTGAAGATGCTCCTACTGAAACCTTCATGCTCCTCTTTAAGGTTTTGAAGCTCTTGTTCCACACAAAGCACCTTTTCACTAAAGTTCACCTATTGCTTGTTGACAATCTCATCATGAAGTCCAATGTCACTCACTTCAAAACTCTTCAACAATGCTCCTAGTTCTTGCACTCGTACCTCAATGACACGGCATGGACAACACACCTTCGTCTTAGCAATCTCTTCACTCATGATGATAAGCAAATAATCACCTTCAACTAAAAAAACTCCCTTGGATTTTTTATGATAAATCCGAGAAACCCTTCCCCTCGAATCAAAGGAAGATTCGAAGACACTCCCCAAACTAACTAATAAAAACTCTCTTTCACCTTTTAATAGGTGATACTCTCCAAAAGAAGAAGAGAAGAGATGGTTTAGTTACTCCTTCAACCTTAAGACCTCATGCAAGTTTTAGCTCAAAGATCAAAAAGAAATTTTGGAGGTTTGCCTGTATGAAACATTTGACCATCACACCCCTTTATATAGGCATGAGATGGCTTTTCCTACAAGGACTTTCCAATTAAAAATAGGTTTAGTTTTTAGGCAATTCTCCTATTTTAATAATTCAAAATTTCCCCTTTAATAAAACCCTAAATAATTTCCAAATTTTCATTCGAAAATTAACACATACACATGGCCAAAACTTTTCAAAAATAGAAAAATTTAATTTTAAAATATTACTTAATAAGTAAGAAAATAGTTCTTAAGAAACATACCTTTTAAAATATTATTCGGTCGAAGAGACTCAAAAAAATAAACAAGTAATATACCTTAATAATTTTTAGGAAACTCCTTTAATTCCCCTCCTATTATATAGGTAATTAACAAATAAAACCAAATTCCTTTTGGTATTTCCTAAAAAGAAATCACGGCACACACACATGTTCACACAAGCAAAAATTTATTTTTCCACTTAAAATAAGAATTAAAAACACACAATTAAAATAATTCTTGAAATTATTCAATTAAAATCAAGGCCAAAACCTTTTAGTTAAATACTAAAAACCCTCTTTCAATCATGTAACCAAAATTCAAAAATACTAATCATCTATTCAAGCAAATTCATTTCATCTACCAAGTTCAAGAAACTCAACAAACGAAAACCACATACGCACATTGGATTAAAAACCCTAAAGACCTAATTTTCGAAAATATTTTGTTTAAAACACTTAAAACAATATAAATTAGATACTTTTAACAAAGCAATCTCCAAAGAACGTCATGGAAACTCTTATACGTGTAAACCTAGAGTATACACTCTAAAACTCATATCTCATTCATACGACTCAACAAGAAATAAATCACATAGTCACTTAAAAGATAAACTCTTGAAAAATCAATTTCCAAACCAATGAAAAATCTAATCTCCACAAGAAAGGTCACGCTATTCATCAAAAAGACTTCAAACAATTAATCACTAACCCAAAAGTTCAAAGAACACATTGATCTCTTTAAGTTACCTTGCACACATGTTGAATTCAAAACTTTTAGAAAGCTTTAAAAATCAAACCACAAAGTCGACGAACAACCCGACAAGGAAGTCGATGGAAACACACAAAGTGGACGCGCAACTCGACAAGAAAGTCAACGAAGACACTTCACATAGCACATTAGGTCAAAACTACACTAATTCGATACAAGACTAAATCTAATAAAACCTAATAGCGATTATGGACGTCTCATTGATCAAAACACCACAAACCCTAGATTTTACTCTTCTCCAATTCATAATGAACTAAAGTTAAGAAGGAAAGATCATCACTTCCATACACTAAATAGTATACTTTCATGAGTACTCTACCTTTAAAATTCATAGATCATAAATTCAAAGAACCTAGACCAACACACGCACACACTTGCTCATGTATACATAATCTCTCTTAAAAAGGTAAGGCTATGCACTTTTGCTTTTGGCATCACACCCTAAATCAATTAATCATGTTACACATAAGTTCCAAATCACTTGATCATGAAGAAACCAATCTCTAATCTCAACCTCGAGTGAAGCCCTCCTTGAATCAATTGTTTGCACAACTTCAACAAGACTCACTAATTTCTCAAAACCAAAAACAATCAAAAAAATTCATCTTAAACCAATACCTAGTTTTCGCTCAAAATATTCAATAAAGAAGAACTCATGAAATTGTAATTTAAATCTAGTTTGATTTACTTTTCCCAAAACATTTTTGAAAACTAAAGAACCTTAGTCCAAATAAAAGATATAGACATCAATTTATAGAACATTGCTAGGCTCTCGAACCATATTCTCAAGAGAGAATCGGATATCTTCTCAATCTTTGCTTTGAAACAAAATATGATATCATGGATATCAATTCCGCTACCACTGCATTAAACTAGCTCTGATACCAAAAAATATGATGGCAATCTCGTAGACAAACCAAATTTCATTAATGGAACCATCAACAAGAAAGATCTTAAAAATATGTTTAAAAGTAAAACTCTAAAAGAGTGCGGAATTTTCACAAAAAAACTAGACCGTTTGAAAAGAATCCCTATACCTTATGAACTCAAGCAAAAGATCATAACACAAAATCCAAATAACCATTCAGATTGAACAACTTAATCTTAAAAAGATGAAACCCCTCAATATAATCGAACAATCACCCATATAATTGACGACACATGTAAAGAGCAAATCACTTACTCAACTACAAACAAACTATCAAATATATCTCTATATTGGACTGTATACATTCATAACCAAGGTAATAAGAAAAACAAAACACATTATTCATCATGCTATTTCCATGCAAACTCATCTATAAATAGATTAACCAACAAGGTATCCTACAACCCTAGGACACAAAGAATTAGAACAAACCAAGCAATCTAACATGTTGAACCTATTGGCCTTCATATCAAAAGATGATAAAAAAAAATTAGTTTTAAAATTATTAAATCATGCAATACATAAACATGATAAAACGATTTACTCAAAGAACCAAGTGACATGTTAGGCTCTAAGAAAGAAAGAAAGAATCAACCATTCTTCTCCTTCAAAACAATAAGAAATGCTAATTGTTTAAGAAAAACTACAAAGGGCTCAAATCAATTTATTTGACTCAATAATTCAAAATTTTTGGCACATATCTATATATTTTTAAAGGCAATTTGGCCTCCTTTTATAGGCAAGCTTCTCTTGCTCTCCAAGACACAAACCCTACTATTTAGGCTTTACTTTAGGCAAAGAAACTCTACATTCCTTGTACTACTCGATTCAATTCACAGAAAGGAAAGAGGTAGTCAATTTTGAGTCAAACTCTAACTTAACTTAACCATCAAGCAAAGTAATTAACTTTACTTCTTTTAATGGTAAAAGACTAATCTACCCTTAATGAAATTAAGGACCACTCGGCCGCCCCCCCTAGAAAGTTACCTTAAGGGTAAACCTTTTATTTAACTCTAGGTAAATAGACTTATTATATATTTACGGACTCAACAATAATTTAAATAACTTAAATTAAATACTTCCCGCGCGTTTCCCTCTATTTGATTGGCGTGCGCGACTCCAATTCAAAACTCCAAGCTCCAATGATGTCTTCTACACACTTGAATGTGCATCTTCAATCTCTTCAAGACACTTGCTCTTTGGAACAAACTCACTTGTATCAATCTCTTGGACATCACTTGAATCACTCCAATGATTAGCAAAGTCTTCATTAGATTCTTCTAACCCTTGATCTTTGCTAAGCGATTCTTCTTCAACCTCAATGTTCCCACTAGAAGGTGTTGGTGATAACTCTTCCAAAGAAGGCAAAGTTCTCACAGCAAACTTTCTTCTATTCTTAAACGAAAACAATCTAGGACCACCAACTAATAAGAACATCTTGTGCTCCTTCATTTGATGTTGACTTCGATGTGAAGCCATATGATTCTCATCAGATATTGTCCTCTGGTTTCTTAAGTGGAGAATATTTAATGGCGAGGCCATCCCGGAGCTCTATCAATTCTAAAGTTTACTATTTTCTCTTGTTTTCTTTTTCTAGTTTCTTCGTTGTCTTCTTCTTCTTCTTCTTCCTTTTTCTTTTTTTTTTTTCTGGAACTATCTTCAAAATTTTTGGAAGTTTACATTGGGTTAGTCTTCAACATGTATTATCCTTAGCTGAATGGTGTAGAATTGAAAATAATTTTGTAATGAAGAGAGAAGTAATGGTTACGGTTTTTGGAACGTTTTTGGTGGAGGAGAATCTGCTCAAATATGGCTATTGTATTTTAGAAAAAAAAAAGTAAGAGTTGACTGCTAAGTGGTCTTTCGTAGTTAAGGTGCCGGGTGAGAGGAAATAAAATAGGAGGGTATTTTTTTTTAAAAAAAAGTTAATTGTTTTTTGTAGTTTTAATATTGTCAGCAAATAAAAGTTTTTTGTTCCATCTACTTTCAACAATTATTGTTAGTCAACTGATGTGTATCAGTGGTCAAGCGATGGCATCGTCCAATTTTTATAAAAATGGGAGGTAATTAACAAATTTGCAAAATTTTAGATGGATTCACATTCAGGAATTAAACTTTGGTGTCTATCGGCCTACTTTCCCTTTTCATTTGCATCCTAAATCACTATTGTCTTTCTTTCTAGTTCGTCCCATATGTTATGCTATATATTTGCGATATTGTCCTCCTGTTTCTCAAATGGAGAATATTTAAGGGCGAAACCATCCCGTAACTCTATCAATTCTTTAATTTATTCTTTTCTCTAGTTTGATTCTTCTTGTTTCTTCTTCTTCTTCTTCTTCTTCTTCTTCTTCTTCCTCTTCTTCTTCTTCTTCTTCTTCTTTTGGAATTATCTTCAAATTTTTTTGAAGTTTACATTGGACTAGTCTTGAACATTTATTCTCCTTAGCTGAATTGTTTAGAATTTAAAATATTTTGGTAATGAAGAGAGAAGTGGGTGTTTGTAACTTTTTTGGTAGAGGAAAATCCACTTGAATATGGTTATTATATTTTAGCATAAAAATTTAAGTAGTGGATGTAAGTGGTCGTGGATGGTTTTGGTTCCATGTGCAAGAATAACAGGATGGTATTTAAGAAAAAATAAAATTATTTTAATATTATCAGCAAATGAAACATTCTTTTCCCATCTACTTTCAATGATTTTTGTTAGTTAAATGATGTGTTTTCCGATCAAGGGATGGCATCGTCCAATTTTTATAAACATGGGATGTAAAAACCAATTTGCAAAATTCAGATGGAATCACATTCAAGAGTACAGTAGTATCTATCATCTTACTTTCCCTTTTCATTTGCATCTCAAATCACTTTTGTCTTTTTTTTTATTATATCTCATATGATATTAAAATTAGTTTTCTGGTATATATTTGATGAACTAAGTAATGTTCATAGTTGTCAAGTATCCAGATGTACTGTCATTAGTAGTATGATGATATGATCTCTAGTTAGTTATCAAAGTTTTATGCCATCTTTTGTAATATAAAGAAATTTTAGGGTCCATGAATTTCACCCATCAGTCAAGTGCATACTATTGCATTTGTTATTGCACGTTTGAAAAAAAAAAGGATATTGCACATTCTTTTACCAAAAACTGCACGATAAATAGGACAACCAATAGCAAATGTAAACAACAGATTGGGAAGTTAGGACAGTCCTAAAGTGTAGTTTGTTAGTGTTAGTTAGGATAGAACACAGAAATAGCAGTAGAAAGAGTGTAGACTGTCACTCGGGCAAGTGATGAAGTACACTTCCCCAAGTGAGCAGACAGAATCTGCCGTAATACCTCTCTTCTCTATTCTGTCCTCTAACTTTTTGAGCTTTATCAAATTTAATTTTTTGTACTCTGTTACTCTCATATTTAGTTCAATAAACATGAGTAGCTAAACTCTAATTAGGGTCTAATCCCCACTATCTATATGTGAATGTTTTGATTCAAAGTTCTTATATGAGACATTGTATCTAGTTTAAGTGTTTGAATTACCTTTTAATTAAACTGGCCATTTAGTTTCACACAATGCATGCAAATTATGGAATCTTGAGAGGGTGAACATAACTTTAGAACTCCTTGAATTACTCTATGACAATGGGGATAACAACCCTTGGTTTCAATAAGCAATGAGAGTTAGTTGATTGGCATAGGTGACTAATAAGGCTTAAGAAATCAAAGGCTTGGGTTAATTAATAATTATCAACAGAGATGGAGTAATTTGTTTATGCTGGGACTCTTTACTGGTAACGACGGGGAAGGTAAATAATACAAGTGCATGATCAGACAATACTCATATGTTAAAAGAATTAAAATGAATCAAAACAGGAGCATATAGGTACGAAGGAGAATGACCCTACTAGTTTCTCACTCTGTGCAAGTGAATCTTCTCACTCTCCCAAGTGACAATCTATTCAGCTTTCTTGTTTCTGTTTACACATTGATCAGATTTTATTGGTTTACTGCCATTCTTGTGGATCGACCCTACTTACTGCTAGCTATTAGTTTTGAGTAGGTTCATTTTTCTTTTGGAGGTGTCAACGACCATCTACCAAAAGTGGCATTGCCGGGGACGGCAATAGACTTCTTCTTAACCCTTTGTTATTCTTTTATTTTTATTTTCTTTCTTTGATATTTGTATGGAGACAATGTGCCACACTTTGAATTTAAATGGAGAGTTATTCTTCATATCTAGGAAATTTTTTTTAAAAAATAACAGGATGGTATTTTAAAAAAATAAAAATTATTTTAATATTATCACCAAATGTAATATTTTTTTCCATCTACTTTCAATGATTTTTGTTAGTTAAATGATGTGTTTTCCGGTCAAGTGATGGCATCGTCCAATTTTTATAAACAGGGGATGTAATTAACCAATTTGCAAAATTTTGAATGAAATCACATTTAACAGTACATTAGTATCTATCAGCCTACTTTCCCTTTTCATTTGCATCTCAAATCACTTTTGTCTTTCTTAATATTACATCACATATGATATTAAAATTAGTTTTCCAGTACATAATTGACGAACTAAGCAATGTTTATTGTTGTCAAGTATCTAGATGTACTGTCATTAGTAATATGATGATATGATCTCTAGTTAGTTACCAAAGTTTTATGACATCTTTTGTAATATAAAGAAATTTCAAGGTCCATGAATTTCACCCATCAGTCAAGTGCATACTATTGCATTTGTTATTGCACGTTTGAAAAAAAAAAGGATATTGCACTTTCTTTTACCGAAAACAAGTTTGTTTCCAGAAAGAAGAAACCATCATCGTAATCTGCATGTTTCTTCTAGACAGTACGATATGAAACTCTCGAAGCAATTATAAAAAGACACATGCACTGCCTAGTATAAACAAAATCATAGATAAATTAAAAATACAAAAAATAAAATCACCGAGTATTTAATCACAATTGCACATTAGAGATATATAATATCTCTTGATATGATTCTCTTGGTTCTTCTTCCCATTTCCTCTGTTTTTACCACCCAATATAAATAGTAAAAGATACTGAAGGCAAGCCTGACAGTTGCATCACCACAAGACACAAGTACTTGTCAGATGAAATGGTGTTCAAATCCATAATCTTCTATCAACGTAGCACCTTTACACACTATGTAGAATGTTCTATTTTTTTTGTCGAACTGTGTGTGGAATTCCCTAAATCGTGTCCTTCACCCGAATTATTGCTGGTCTCTTTTCATTTATTTGTAAAAAACAAATTACTTGGATTCAAAGAATAAAAAAAATAAGAATAGTAATTTACACAGTCGGCTAAGCTGTATATAATCTCTCATCAATATAAATTCATGTTGCTTCACTAAACTCTAAAGGAAATAACAGAAAGAGGTTGAAAGAGAAGAAAGGTTAGATGGATGGCATGAACAAATGAGAGATAGAAGGAAATTTTATGTTATGATTTTCAATATATAAATACATAAAATGTTATTGAAAGTATCAAAGAACATAAAGAACATAAAATGTTATTGATACATAAAACTAATAATTTGGTTGGACAAACAGATAATAATGTGTTAGACGCAGTGGAGGATTCAGACTCTGACGCTGAAGTTGTTTATACAGAAAGTATCAAAGAACAACATGGTATTGGAGGGGTATTATCTAGTTCATTGGATGATGCTGTTATTGGGAAAAATAGGGATTATGTGATCACGGAAGAAGTCAGGTTGGTCGCCTCTATGATGAAGGGAAAAAGAAAAAGCTAGGAAGACCTAAAGGATCTACAAAAGTTTCGAAAACTCAAGCTGCTAAAACTCGCACTTCAACGAGAATTCACAGCAACCCCTTATCACAAAATCTTCAATGAATAGCCATCTCATCTGGAACGTAAGGGGAATTGGAAACAAAGCCTCTCAAAGGCGACTCAAGAATTTGGTAAAATCACACTCTTTATCGTTAGTGGTACTCTTGGAACCAATTACCGGCATCTCAAATTGAGGAATTGAAGCTGAAACTTAATTTCCATGTGGCTGTGGCTTCATCAAATTGTAAAATATGGATTCTCTGTTCTAATGTTTGGAATCTGAAAGTGTTGGTAGACTCGGACCAAGCTCTACATACGGAGCTGGAATATACAGAAAGTTTGAAGAAAATTCTACTGTCTGCGGTGTATGCGAAATCAACCCGATTGGAAATGAAAGATCTTTGGTCTGAACTGTTATATGTTCATCAGCAGCAACAAAAGATCCCATGGATGGTCGACGTTGACTTCAATGTCATTCGTAACCTTGATGAATATAAGGGGAATTCGCAGCCGGATAAAGGAGCTATGGATGATGTTAATGGATGGATAAATGCATGTTGTCTCTCTGATTTAACTCCCTAGGGAAATTCATTTACGTGGGCAGGAAATAGGCAACAAGGGAGGGTTCTTAAACTGCTTGATCGACTTCTTTTCAATCAGGAATGGCTGGACTATTTTTCTATCTCCTCAGTACATCATCTCAATAGATCAACCTCAGATCATGCTCCAATACTCCATCAATTTTGAACTGAGGATGCAACAAGGCCTAGTATGTTCCATTTTCAGCGTATGTGGATGAGGCGAGACGGTTTTTTAGATGTGGTGAGGATGAACTGGAATCAACCAATGGAACAAAAAGGCATGCTTGCTTTCTCACTGAAGTTATGACGACTCAAAACCTATCTGAAGGAGTGGAATAAAAATGAGTTTGGGAATGTTTTTAAAAATTTGGAGCAGGCTGAGAATGAAGTACAATTGAAAGAGGCAGCATATGATCAGACTGGGAATGAGGGAGACCGAATTTTTCTTCATCAGGCGCAAGCTCATTTGCTCAATAAATTACGGGAACAGGAAGACTTTTTGCAGCAAAAAGCAAGATTGAATTGGCTGAAAGAAGGAGATTCAAACTCTACATATTTTCAAGCTTTCTTGTTAGAGAAAAAGGCTCGGCTTTGCACATATAAAATCAGAAGTGTGGATGGATCTTGGACTAGCAAGAAGTAGGAAATAAAGCAAGAGGCGGTCTCTTTCTTTCAAAATCTATTTCAGAAAGAGGAAAGTGAAAATCATCCAGAGGCTTGCGACCATCTTGTACACTGTATTCGAAGTGCTATATCTTTAGAGGATAATGAAAGCTTGTTGGCAAAATTTTCCTTTGAAGAAACAAAGAAAGCTGTATTTAGCTTGGATCCGGCTAGTGCTCCCCGAAGTGATGGTTTCGGGGGTGATTTTTATAGACAATGCTGGCCTATTATATGTGATGATCTGAAGATAGCATGTCTAGAATTCATGTCGGGAGTACCAATGCCAAGAGCAATCGGAAGCACACTCAAAACATTAATCCCCAAGAAAAGTACAGCTACATCTTTCGCAGATTATAGACTGATAAGTTTGTGTAACCTTTTGAATAAAGTTATCACCTAGTTGCTTACAGAAAGATTAAAAGTGGTTCTTCCGAAACTGATCTCCAAAGAGAAATCTGCCTTTTTGGAAGGACGGGACATCATCGATAATGTTCTTATGATAAAGGATCTACTTCACTTTCTTGATCATATGACGAGAGGGAGAAATTTGATCTTAAAAATAGATTTTTTTTTTTAACTAAACCAGGCGAGTATCTGGGAATTTTATAGATAACAAAAATATTTTGAGAACAGTACTTAAGACTTACCCTTAACAAGAGACCGTCCTAAAAATGGAGATTTAAATATCATTAAAAATATTGATACTTTCAAAAGAGACCTAATTGGACCTATATTAAATTACATCTAATGTCAGTTCTAGACTCATCAAAATTATTTACCTAGTAACTCAAGAAGGATAAACTCCTGTCATCGTGATTCGCTTCTTCCGGATCACAGATCTGAACTGCCGTGTTTAGTGTGCATATGGAGAATCCAAATCTATGAGTGATATACAGGAAAATTTAATTCCAAAAGGAGTCACTAAGATATAATAATCTGAATCTAAACCTAAACCAAACATATGAAATAACCGTATAAACCAATTTGATATGTTTGTAACCCAGACCGGTGAGCCGATATAAATCTACTGACCATGATTTGAGGACCAGCAGGCTGGTTTAACCGATCAACATGCTTAAAACCGATTCATATGAATCGGTGAGAGTTGAGCTGGTATCAGCTGAACCGATGTCAGAGAATTTGAACCGAAAGAAACCAGATCTGGCTGGAAGGACTAGATCTGGTGCCCCGGCCTTTGGTTTTTTTCTCAGCGGGGGCTTTCTCCATGGCGGCGGCCTTCTTCTCTACTGCTAGCTTCTTCTCGACGGGCTTCTTCTTAGTGAAGCGGAGCCATCAGCAGCATCGTCGTTGACCAGCCTTTGTCCCCGACAGCAGGTAGAAGGAGAAGCGGCAGCTTCCTCTCGGGCTGGAGCAGAGCAGCAGGGAGGCAGAAGACAGTAGACCAGCAGCAACAAGCGATTGTCCAGCAGCAGCAGCGGCCGGCTACACACCATCGGACCGGCTTTCAGATCTGAAGATATACACCTTTGGATCTGCAGATGTCAACACATCTGATGGCAGTTGGCACATGTGACGGCTGATCTTAAAAATAGATATGATGAAAGCCATCGATAGAGTCTCGTGGAGCTTCCCACGCCAAATTAGATGAAGTTTGGTTTTCACTAACATTTTGCTTCCCTAGTGCTATCAAACCTTTCAATGAGTTGGTTCCCGATTCTTTTAAATGGCTCCCCAACTAGATTCTTTCCGGCTACACGAGGGATTAAACAAGGTGATCTATTATCACCTTATCTTTTCATACTTATGTCAGAAGCCCTAACGCGCAACATGAAGAGATTAGTGGCTGATGGAAAGATTGCAATGTATGGGGTTCCCGCGGTGTCCGAAATAGTGTGTCATCTATATTTTGCGGATGACCTAATTATCTTCTCCAAAGGTTTGAAGAACTCAATGCTGGAACTCAACCATTTCTTCCACATGTATAAGGAAGCTACTGGACAAAGAATGAACAAGAAGAAAAGCAATTTCTTGGTTCCTGAAAAAAGTAGTGTGCAACACATTCAAATGGTCTCGCAAACACTAGAAATGCCCCAAGGTACCTGATGACAGTAAAACATATACACTTTTAGCAGTCAATTTCTACTCATGTTTACTTAGTATTAGGTTTTAATTAATTAAAATTAGTCTACTTTTGGGTTGATTTTGTATTTCAGGGTAATCAAGGGCCAATGTAAAAAATCAGCATAAATAAGGGCCAAATTGCACAAAAGAGCATCATTCTGGGCTGAAATGGAAGCTGCTGGAAATTAGGCTGCTGGAAGGTTGATCAGAGCTGGAGCAAGTGGAAAAATACTTGCTGAGGAAGAAAGAATGGCAGCAGATGATCACAACTTGGAGGAATCTGCAGCAGCACACTCAATTGAGAGGAAGAAGGGCAACAGTCTTGCAGCCAAATTGCTGTTGCAGTAGTTGTTGCTGCTGTCAATCAAAGAGGAGCCACAAGCTGAAATCTTGGTGCCCAAGAAAGGAAATTGCTCTGCAATCACTACAAGTTGTTGCTGCTACAAGTGGAAGAAAAGAAAGAGGGAGAATATGTGAAGAACAGCAGCTGCAACTCTGCTACTTACCAACTGATGAAGCTGCTAAAATGATGGATTGGCTGTTGCAAAAGGTTGACCAATGTTGTAGCAAGTGACCCACGAAACAAGGAAGAAAAGGGCAGAAGATTGAGGCCGAATTAAGGGCTGGAAACATAATGATGGAAAGAAGCATGCTGCCGATGCTGCTACTTGCTGACTGCTACGAATTGGGCTGTGGGGAATAAAGAATGAAGAAATGGAGATTTGTGGCGGCAAATGGTGAGAAGGCGCCGGAGAAGAAGACTAAGAAGAAGCACCAATGATAAGTAGAAGGTGGCTGATTGCGGCTGAAGAAGGAATGAGCTAACCAGAGAAATTGGCAAGTTGCTGAATAAAAAAATGCCTTTGACTGCTGTAACTTGTTGTCCCCTCTGCCCTGCTACAAGGTAGGCCGAAAATCCACCAATCCAAACCTCTCCAAATCTCTATAAATAGTCACTCAGTAGCAGTAGTTAAAAAATGACAGATTGGGTAGTTAGAATCAGTTATAAAAACAGTAGTTAGGTAGTTAGTTAGTTGGTTAGAAACAGGGTAGTAGCAGGAACAGGAGTGCAGACAGTAACTGCCCTGCTACCATCTTTCCCTTCTATCCTCTAACCTTTTGATCTTAAGTTATGTATTATCTTTTGCACTTTGTTGCTCTCATGTTTAACTCAATAAACATGAGTAGCTAAACCAGTTAAGAGTTCAATCCCGCCTATCTTTATGTGAAGGTTTTGATTCCGTTTTCCTTGATGAGGTATTGCTTTTTGTTTAAGTGCTTTAATTAACCTTTTGATTAAACTGGCCACTTAACTAAATGTGCATATATGTTATGGAGATCTGAGAGGCCAAACATAACTAGAACGTCTTAAATTAGTCTATGACAAAGGAGGAAATCTATCCTTTGCTTTCAATCATCAACGAGAGTTAAGTGATTGGTATAAGTGATCAGTAGGGCTTAAAAACTCAATGACTTAGATTAATCTCAATAATCTGACTGAGAGGTAGGTAATTTGGTAATCTAAGACTCTTTACTCTGTCTGAAAGAATTGTAAAGAATATATGTGCCCGATCAAACAATAAATCATATACTACGGTTTTACTTGAGTCAAGACTGGATCATAAAGATAGGAAGGTAATTGACCCTTCTACCTCTTCACTCTATCAATTGACTATTCTCACTCTCCCAAGTGAAAAATCTGTTCATCCCTTTTACTTTCTTTTCTTTGAACGTTAATCAGATTTTGGGCAGTTGATTGCCATCTCTGTGGAACGACCCTGCTTACCACTAGCTTATAGTTTTAAGTAGGTTTTATAAATATTCTCTTAGGGTTTGAAATCAACGACACTCATTTCAAACCACCAAAAGTGGCGCCGTTGCCGAGTATAGCATTGAATATCGTTAAACTCTGATTATTATGTTCTTTTTTTGTTCTTTTTAGTTTACTGCTTTTAATCAAATTCACTCACTCAATTCACAAATCTTGCAATTGTTATTTTTCATGTTTTGATTATTGGTTTATGACTAGAAGCAATCCATTAGGAGAGCTAAGTTTTGATCCAGAGATTGAAATCACGGCAAGGAGATCCAATGCCCTGCAAAACAGAGAAGCTACTGCTCTTGTTCTTAAAAACCAGAAGTAGATGGCAGAGGTAGCAGCAGCTGATCAACCTCAAGAAAGAGAGCTACAACCAGCTCCACCCAGACTGCTAAGAGATTATTTTGTATCCCAAGAGGAGAAAGTTCATACTCCACTTGTGTACAATGATGTTGCAGCAGAGAACTTTGAGCTCAAAACTCAAATAATTCTATGGGTGCAAGCTGCTTGTCCTTTCTATGGACTGCCTAGTGAAGACCCCAACGAGCACATCAGGAAGTTCCTGAGACTGTGCAGCACCTTCAAGATTCAAGGTTTGTCCAAGGAGCTTCTCTGTTGGACACTTTGTCCATTCACATTGCAGGACTTAGCCACCAAATGGTTGGACACTCTGACCAACAATTCGATCAACTCCTGGAATGGACTCAGACAGGCATTCCTTATTAAATTCCTCCCACCTGTCAAAGCTGCTACCTTAAGATCAGCCATCATGACTTTTCAGCAGTATGTGACAGAGACTCTTTATGAGGCTTGTGAGAAATTTAAGGAACTAATGAGGAAATGTCCTCAACATGGTGTAGACAAACCGATGCAACTGTGTGTCTTCTACAATGGATTGCAGTAGGCTTCCAAAGAATCACTTGATTCATCTTCTGGAGGAGCCTTCTTGATGAAACCTATGGAGGAGGCAATCCAGCTGCTGGAGAATATGTGTGCTAATCATTTCAGATGGCAGGATGAGCCCAGAGCTACAGCAAAGAAAGCAAGAGTATTAGAGCTTGATGCTACAACTCACTTGCAAGCCCAGATGGCAGCCATCACCAGTGAAATAACCAAGTTAAGAGCTGACATCAATAAGCTAAAAGCTGATGTCTGTGAGATTTGCACAGGATCTCATAACAGCTCCACTTGTGAAGCCACCTTGGAAGAAGTTCAGTTTGTGAGACAAGGAAATGATAGAGGAGGATTCAATAATCACAACAATTGGAGACCTCAGCAGAGCAATAACTGGACTAATCAGCAATTAAACTATCAGCGACCAGCTCAACCACAAAGATTTCAGAATCAACCATTCAGAGTCACGGAGGGCTGGATCAAGGTGGTTAACGTTCTTGCTAGTCTCGATGCCACTGTCAAAGACATGCAGAATCAGGTGGCATAGATGGCAAGGAAGATACCAAAAAGACCTACTGGATCACTTCCTAGTGACACACTAGAGAATCCTAAAAGGAGAGAAGCACACCATACAGTTCAAAACCCAGAGATGCAGCACAAGGATGTGATACAACTCAAGGAGGCAGAATAGAAGCACCATTGAGTCTGGCATGAGACTTTAAACCAACTTTAAACCAATGCGCTCTTGGGAGGCAACCCAAGGTATGTTCTTCTTAATTTTGATTCAATTAGTATTTTGTTTAATAATCAATCCATTTAGTGGCAATCAGAAAGGGTGAAACAACCCTTATCAGAAATTTTTAGGTGGAATTGTGTGGATGGTTAACCTAAAATGCCTTGCGGACTATGATATAGTCAAAAAGGCAACATTTAAGTTTAATTATCTACACAAAGCAATGGACAATGATCTATCGTCTCAATTGGGCAAGTGATACACTCACTTTTGCGACTGAGATGATTAATCAAAGGAAACTTGCAATACGTCACACACCTTCTGTTCTGAAGAGACAAGAAAGAAGGAGGAATTTTTGTAAACCACCTTGAAGTAGTTGGGGTGTCTAAGCCGCCAAAATCATGGTTTTTGAAAGATGGATCACCCCACCTTTCACAGAAAGGGCTACCCACTTCTTGCAACCTCTGAAAAAACATTTCGCACCTTTTCTTGTTCCAACACCCTTTAAAAAGCCAAGCAACATACAGACCAACTCCAGAAATTATTACAAAAAAAAAAAACCCCGGATCTCAAATCATCTTTTCTCAAGAAACATACACCTTACCTGAACAACATACCTCCATCCATGGCGAGAGTAAAACAGACAGCCAGAAAAAGAGTACAACAGAATCAAGGAATCATGGCTCATCCTCTCTGCCTCCCCAAAAATACAACCAGAGCACAGAGGGAAGAGCACCGGAATTGCCTCAGAGGAATTGGAAATTCTGGTCTCATAACAACCCTTGGAGGAGCAGCATTCTACCAAGGGACCAGGGAAAGAAAGGGTATCTTGAAAAGAGGAGTCGATGTTTTAACTGATCCACATTCAAACATAATGGAGTGTGGCTGGCAAGGGTTCCACAACTTCACAGTCCAACCAAATCTCACAGTAGTCGGAGATTTCTACAGCAACCTGTGGGGAGCAGAAAATTACTGTGAGAGTAAAGACAGTCGATATTAGCAGAGCAGCAATTCTTGAGATATTAGAATTATCTTCTGACATACCAGCCTATGAAGACACGGCACACTATATGATGGACAACACTCTAGAAGACGAGCTGCCACTCACAATTTGTGAAGATGCAGATGTGGTGGGTGCCGAGTTCACAAAAAATAATACTAGTTGGATTATGGATTTATAGATAATGGAAGCTAGGTCGTTCTCACAGGGACAGCTAAATTACCAAATTTGTTGTTAAAAGACTACCAGTTCCAGCAAGGGTCACTCAGGGGAATGGAAACGTTCACTCAGGGGAGTACGGTCCAGGGGTGTTCATCTTCTCTACCTGTTGCAGCAGTTGTAATTTGCACTTAATGGTTAACTTCTTGTTCATTCAACTCAGGATTAACTCTAAGTTAGTTCCCATTTTTCCTAGAGTCATCTTTGTAACTTTAACAATCTATTTTCGAACGATTGAGTCCAGTTATAAAGTCATTAAGAGCTACGGCTTATATGAATGCTCGTGTTAACTAAGTATATTCCTATCTTACTTAAAACCATAAATTGCTACCTCTATATCACAAGTTAAAGTTGAAAGAGTCCGAACTGAGTTTATCTTTCCAGATTTCCCTTAGTTCTAGCATGCATTCAATTAGAGATCAAGTAACTGAATGTAAAAATACTTTCGACTTAAAAACAAAGAACAGAACCAGTGCATCACAAAAACTACAACATAGGTTGAGGAGATTAACCCCTGGAAGCTGTTTAGCTACTCATACTGGTTGATGCTACAACTACTACTTCAACAGACATCATAGAAGTAAGCATCAATGGAAAGAAATACAAGCTAACAGTTTAAGAGAAGAAGACACTTATGCGATTCGAGGTCACTCCTGGGAGTGACAGGATTCACTCAGGGGACTGAAACAGTGACTGAGATGGCTGTTCTTCAACTTGGGTTCCTCACTGAGTTGTTGCTGTTCTTCCTTCCTTCTTGCCTTCTTCTGGAGTTTTTCTGTGTGCTCTTGGCAACTGAAAGGTGTGGCCGGAGATTATTGTTCTGTGTACGCATCTCCCCTTTTATACTGCTGGATGCCGGTCCTTCTTCTAAGAGCAGCTCCCCATGCCTATATATTTTTTATTCTCCCCAATGTCTTATATCTTGGACTGGCCTTTTGCTCTCCTTCCAGAAGTGGTATTAGCTGTGGCATTGATCAGCTTGGGAGGTTTGTTTGTCAGCCAAGGGGACAAGCATGCCCTTGGTTTCTTAAGGAGAGACAACTTCATTAATTGTGTGTACGTAGAAGATGTCCTTGACCAACTAAGCAGAATTTGAATTCATCAGCTCGTTTTTTGTCTCAGCAGCACTTCTTTTTTAGCAATTCTTCACTCATGTCCCTTCCTATGCAAAAATATGAAAACTAGTTAAGTAATATGGACTTATTCAAAGAATCGCCGCTCAGTTTTCATTAAATTCGGAGTAAATGGTAATATTTTTGAGTAACAAATCAACCACTATCAACTCCCCCAAACTTGAAGAATTGCTTGTCCTCAAGCAATACCACTAGACTCTTACTGACACCTTGAGAATTATATTTGAGAAATAGGGGAAACAACACTGCCATACAGACTTAACACTGACTTCCGTCCCTGAGTGAAGGTGCTCACTCGGGCAAGTGACACTGGATAGGGAACACAACACAACACCAACCTATCAGGGGCAGTCAACCTTTAGTCTCAGATTTAAGTAAACAAAACACACACTAAGGATACCAAAGTCTTCTGCAATCCACAATCAAACAACTAACCTTCACATGAATTTAGAATATCTGCCACAAGCGTTGGTACATGCCAACCTATCAATCCATCCTAGTTTAACCAATTTCAGCGTGTGGTGGTCATTCTTGTGATCTGGTTTTGCCCAAGTTACTTCGACTTTATTTACCTACTGAGGCTTCAATCATGGACTTCCTTCACAGCCTTTTTGTCTGTCTATTTTTTTTTTTAATGTAGATGGACCAACCTACACCTTTGGGAGGTGTGTTATTCGACCTTATCTCTCCACTGCCTTATACCTCAACCCTTATTACTCCAACAGTTTGGAACTTTTTGTGGTGGTTCCTTACTGCTACCCCTAAGGTTTCAGTTGATCCAATCTTTTATTTTTTTATTTTTTTTTTCTTCTTCCTCTCTTTTTTTTTTTTAAACAGACAGGCTGTGAATGGATACCACAAGGGAAGTCTCAGGTTTACAGCATTTCTCATCTACTTGTAGCTTAGAACTAGACACAGATCACAACAATGGATTAGTCATGCCAAATTTTAGAATTTATGTTCTAGGCAATCACTTCCACGAGTAGTATTATTCATGTGTGTGAGTGAGTGTCAGCCATTCTTTCACTTCATGCATCAGACTTATTATCAAAAGTGTTTTAGCAAAAATTTTTCAAAACCATTATCTTCCTAGACTGTTGATAGCTCCTTTTTAGAAAATTTTCATTTTATTCCAAAAAGTTTTACAGACTCCATCTAGACATTAAAATACTTCAACCTAAAGAACCTACCTAAAGAACCTACTGACACCAGTCCTGACACCAAACTACTCCCCCAAACTTATTAAAAGCATTTCCCTCAATGCTTACAGCAATCAGATCAACACAGAACAACTTATAATGAACAGAACACATTAACGAAAAATAACTAGAATTTACGATTTAACAGAAAAAAGAAAAACTAAATAGCTAATTGGGGTAGCAGAACAGGACTTCCCTGAAAGTTCATGGTGGCATGACATAAAGTGGATGGGTTGGCGGATCATGTGGCAATGGGCAGTTTTCAGGGCATCCAATGCATTTGTGCATTTCCTGCAAGAATTGCTCGGTCCTTAATTGGCATTGTTGGACATAGTCCAGGATGAACCGAGTCTGCTTATTGAAATCTCTCTGCCTCAATTGTCCAGACGGAGTGGGAGTGGATCCTGCTTGTCCTAAGAAAGATGCGCCTGGAGGTCTCTGGTCCAACTTATTCAGCCTCAAAGGTTGTTGCAGGCTGCTCTCTGCTTCTGTGTTCAAAAAGGTCACCCATGCCCTTCTGCAAAGCATGGTGATCATCACTGGGAAGTACCAGCTCTTCACCTTGGGATCTGTGATACATCTGGTGAGTTGATCCCTGATTACTGATGCTGCATCTCGTGGCGTGTTTGTGAATTGCATACAGTATCATGGCTTGTTCGTAGGTGACCTTGGCAGTGTAGGTTGTTGGTATCAGGTTGCAGCAGATGAAGTGGTGCCATAAATTCAGATCAGGCGTTTGCACGGCATTAGCTTAGAATCCCAAGGGGTTGTCCTGATCATCCTTCTCCCAATCTGTGCCTTCCTTTGCCAGTCTTGATAGAATTGCTTGCTCCAGTGGCTGATTCGGATGTAGGGCAGCAATGGTGTCCCTGTAATCGGTGCTTACTCTTGGCAATTTCCAGATGGCCCTAATAGCTTCTGTGGTGCAATTGACTGGTATTCCTCGGACAAAGACTCCATCTCTGGGGACAGTGCAGAAATTGCCGTAAAATTCCTGCACAATCTGGAGCCGGGGTCAGATAAGGGGCCTAGAGAACATCTCCCACCTATGGTGTTTGATGTAGGCGAACGCTTCACCATCCTCACCAATTCCCCTTCCTGTAATGATCTTGCGCTTGAGATGTTTCAGCAGGAAATCCCAAGCCTTCTTTCTCAGGAATAGCCTTGACTCCCATTCGTCTGTGATGGCGTTGAGGGCTTGTTCTTGGAGGGCCCTTGGTGGTTATGGAGGTGGTGGCGATGTAGGCTCCCAGTGAGGGGAAGGTTGCCTTTCAGGAGAGGACGAGGATGAGGAGGAAGATATCCGTCTTCTGGTGTTGGAAGCATTTTTGCGGGCAGCAACCTTTCTCCTTGCCGGTGGCATGATTTAGGAACCCTAAACTGAATTGGTAAAGCGATGTGAATTGGGTCTAAATTGAAATTCTACCTTGGTTGCCTGAAATCTTAGAGAAGGGTGAGTGTGTTCACACAAGGGAGTGGTAATTGAAGGGTTGGTTCTGGGAGAAGAAGAAGAAGAAGAAGAAGTGGAAGAGTTCCAATTAAATGCACAGCAAATAAATCCTGGGAAGTTGTGGCTGACCAATGTGGCTTTAAAAATGGACGCAGTTTAATTTGAATTTTGAAAAATTTCGAGAAAAATTCCCCCCCAAACTTAAATTGTAAAATAGAGTTCAAAAAGGTGAGCTTTTGCAGAAAGTGTTGTACAGTTGTCCTTACTCAGGTGAGTGAATTGTCCCACTTGCGTGAGTGACGTCAGGGTTTGAATGATTTACAGAATCAAGTTGCTGTAGGTTCACTCGGCTGAGTGACCTTCTTCACTCCTGGGAGTGAGTTTACCTGAGGCCTTTTTATGTTTGCACTTTCTGAAATCCGTTTGGGGTGACAGATACCTTATCCGTTCCTGCAAAATTGGCATAGCACAAAATTAGCCACACAAAAGCAAAACATATGGGTTGCCTCCCATAAAGCGCATTGGTTTTAAGTCTCATGCCAGACTTTCACAAAATTTCAGTTGAGCTCCTTGAGGACAAGGACGTGACTGTCCCGTCCCTTATGCCCTTTTTCCAGCCCAAGATATGGCTTTAGTCTCTGCCCATTGACCAAAAAGGTGTTGCCATTCTGTGGATTCATGATCTCCACTGCTCCTTGATTTAAAACCTTGTTGATTTTGCAGGGCCCGATCCATCTTGACCTCAACTTCCCTGGAAAGAATTTCAGCCTGGAATTGAACAATAAGACTTCTTGTCCTTCCTGCAGGTCCTTCTTCACAATGTGTTGATCATGGTAAGCCTTAGTTTTCTCTTTATAAACTCTGGATTATTCGTATGCCTCCAATCTAAATTCTTCCAGCTCATTCAATTGCATCAATCTAAGTTCCTTGCTTTTTCTTGGATCAAGATTCAGCTCTTTAATAGCCCAGTAAGCTTTATGCTCCAACTCTACTGGCAAGTGGCATGCTTTCCCATAGACCAGTTTGAACGGGGACATACCAATGGGGGTTTTATATGTTGTTCTGTATGCCCATAAAGCTTCATCCACCCTTGAGGACCAATTCTTTCTGATAGAGTTGACAACCTTTTCCAGTATTCTTTTCACTTCCCTATTTGACACTTCTGCTAGCCCGTTTGATTGTGGGTGGTATGGTGTTGATACTCTGTGCCTGATTCCATATTTCTTCACCATGGTTGCAAATGATTTGTTACAAAAGTTTGATCCTTCATCACTGATTATATTCCTAGGTGTACCAAATCTGGCAAAAATATTTTTCTTTAAGAACCTGAGAACAGTCTTAGCATCACTATTTCTTGCAGCTACGGCTTCTATCCACCTTGAAACGTAGTCTACTGCCAGTAGGATGTAGGAGTTCCCAAAGGATGACATGAAAGGACCCATGAAATCTATCCCCCATACATCAAACAGTTCTACTTCAAGCATGTTCTGTTGTGCCATCTCATTCTTCCAGGGAAATGTTTCCTGTCCTTTGGCATCTGTCACAGCTTTTGACAAATTCACGTGCATCTTTGAACAGAGATGGCCAATACAGTCCAGCTTGCAGAACCTTGATTGCCGTTCTTTGACCGTTGAATTGTCCACCATAGGGAGAACTGTGGCATTTGAGCAACACTTCTGTGAACTCAGGTTCTGGAATACACCTTCTGATCAATTGGTCTGCACATCTTTTGAATAGATAGGGTTCATCCCATAGGTAGAGTTGAGCATCATGAAGGAACCTTTTGGGCTGTTGAGGGGTGAAATCTGGAGGAATAATACAGGCAGCAACAAAGTTAGCAAAATCAACAAACCAAGGCCTGTTACCTGTCACTCCCATGAGTGTGCTTTCACTCGCCAGAGTGACTCATCAGGGAATTTTTCTGAAATTGGAGTTGTATCTTCTAGAATCTCTTCAAGTCTTGACAGATGGTCTGCTACCTGATTTTCAGCACCCTTTCTGTCTCTTATCTCCAAATCAAATTCCTGTAACAACAACACCCATCGAATCAACCTGGGCTTAGATTCTTTTTTATTGATCAAGTACCTGATGGCAGCATGGTCTGTGTAGACTATGACTTTCATTCCTAGCAAATAAGCTCTGAATTTGTCGAATGCAAACACAATTGCCAGCATTTCCTTCTCTGTAGTGGTGTAGTTGATTTGTGCAGGGTTGAGGGTTTTACTAGCATAATAAACCACATGCAACACCTTATTCCTTCTCTGTCCAAGTAAAACACCAACTGCAAAATTACTAGCATCACACATGAGTTCAAAAGGCTGTGACCAATCAGGTGTGATGATTACAGGTGCAAAGATGAGTTTTTTTTTTAGTTCAGTAAATGCATTTAGACAGGATTCATCAAAAATAAAAGCAATGTCTTTTTCAAGCAAGTTGCACAATGGTTTAGAGATTTTTGAAAAATCCTTAATGAACCTCCTGTAAAAGCCGGCATGGCCTAGGAAACTCCTTACTCCTTTGCCTGGGGTTGGTGGGCTGAGCCTTTCTATGACTTCAATCTTTGCCTTGTCCACTTCGATTCCTTCCTGTGAGATCTTATGTCCCAAGACAATCCCCTCAGTTACCATAAAATGGCACTTCTCCCAGTTGAGGACTAAGTTGGCTTCTATGCATCTCTTTAGTATCAGTCCAAGGTTGTCCAGGCATGCATCAAACGACTTACCAAAAACCGAGAAGTCGTCCATAAAGATCTCAATTATGTCTTCCATCATATCAGAGAAAATGGCCATCATACATCTTTGAAATGTTGCAGGTGCATTGCACAGTCCAAATGGCATTCTCTTAAAGGCAAATGTGCCATAGGGGCAGGTGAACATCGTATTTTCTTGATCATCAGGATCTATGGCAATCTGGTTGTAACCTAAGAAACCATTAAGGAAACAGTAATACATGAATCCAGCCAATCTATCTAGCATTTGATCAATAAAGGGAAGTGGGAAGTGGTCCTTTCTGGTAGCTTTATTAAGCTTTTTGTAGTCCATGCACACTCTCCATGAATTGTTCAGCCTTGTAGGGATCAACTCCTGGAGATCATTTTTTATTACTGTGATTCCTCCTTTCTCGGGCACGCACTGCACTGGACTCACCCACTTACCGTCAGATATTGGGAAGATGATTCCAGCATCCAGCAGCTTAATAATCTCCTTTTTTACCACTTACTTCATGACTGGGTTGAGCCTTCTTTGTCCTTCAATGGTTGGCTTGGCATCATCATCAAGTAGAATCTTGTGCATACATACGGAAGGACTAATGCCCTTAATGTCTGCAATTGACCATCCAATGGCTTCCTTGTGCAACCTCAGCACTCTTAGCAGCTTATCCTCTTCAGTATCTGTAAGCATAGAAGAAATAATCACAGGTAAGGTGTTACTTGCTCCAATATAGGCGTACTTCAAATGTGAAGGCAGATGATTAAGTTCCAGATGAGGTGGTTCTTCAATTGAAGGTTTGAGGCATCTCCCTTCCTTAGTCAGGTCTAACAGTTCAAAGGGTTGTTGTTTAGGATGCCACTTGGGAGAGTGGTTCAGGTAACTCAGGCAAGTGATCCTGTACTCATCCCCTCTTTCATGTTCCTCATTACTGTCTGGGCATAAGAGTTCCTTGAGGAGCTCATCTTGTAGCATTTCTTCTGTCACTGCTTCTTCTACCTCTACGCTTCTTACCATGTAGGAGTTATGGACTTCAGCAGGATATCTCATATTTTTGAAGATGTTGAAGGTAACCTTCTCTCCATCAAAGTGCAGTGTGATTTCTCCCTTTTTCACCTTAATGATTGCATCACTTGTTGCCAGAAAAGGTCTCCCCAAGATGACGAGCACATCCCTGTTCTCTTCCATGTCCAAAACCACAAAGTCTGCTGGGTAAGTGAAATTCCCAACCTTCACAAGAACATCATGTAAGATTCCCTTTGGGTAGGTCAGTGACCTATCTGCCAACTGCAATGTCATGTTAGTAGGTACCAGAAACTTGTCCAGATCAAGTGATTTAAATACAGACAATGGCTTGAGATTTATGCTTGCACCAAGATCTAGTAATGCTTTTGAAAATTCCCTGATTCCTACCGTGCAAGGAAGAGTGAAACTACCCGGATCTTTTAGCTTAGGTGGCAATTTTCTCAGGATAGCTGCACTACATTCTTCATTTAGAGTAACAAAAGCAGAGTCGTGCACTTGTGGTTTATTAGCCACCAGATCTTTCAAGTACTTGAAGTATTTAGGCATTTGTTTAAGTGCATCAACAAGTGGTACATTAATATGTATGCTTTCCAAATTTTGAATAAACCTGTTGAGTCCTTCATCCATCTTGGCCTTCTTTTGTCTTACCGGATATGGCGGTATTGCATCATGTGGCTTTTGACTTGGTTCTGGGAATTGGGCTTCTCCCTTTCCAGATTTCTCCTCAGGTTTCTCTTGTTCAACCAAATGATCATTGTCAGATCTTTTCTCAGAATTTGTTTCATTCTTACCTGCAGGGTCACTCACGAGAGTGACTTTTTCACTTGGCTGATTGAGTTGTTTTCCACTTCTGAGAGTGATAGCCTTTGCTTGCTCTTGATCATTGCTCTTGGGGTTGACAATGGTGTCACTTGGTAGGCTTCCAGATGGTCTTTCAGCATTCTGTTTTGCGATCTGAGCTAGTTGATTTTCCAGAATTTTGCAGGACACAGCCAAATTTTTGATTGCATTCTATACAGAAATCCATTCTTCTTCCCTTGGTATGTACTGCTGATTAGAAAGCTGTTGATTCGGATAATTGGGAGGTTGGCCATCTTGTCTGTGAAAGCCTGGGGGTGAGTAGGCCTCTGACAGTTCCCTTGTTGTGGTGCATTGTTCCAGTTAGGATGCTGCTGATTTCTCCAATTGTTGAAGTTGTTGAATCCTCCAGCATTGCCCTGCCTGACAAACTAGACAGCTTTTATTTTGGAGGGACAGTCATCCAAATTGTGAGATACATCACATAACACACACACTTCAGCCTTGGATTTGGACAGCTCACTCCTTAGTTTTGTCATTTCATTCATCATAACAGCCATTTGTGCTTGCAAGTGTGTACTGGGGTCAAGTTCCATCACTCCTAGTTGTTTTGTACTTGCCCTTGGATCAGATTGCCACCTTGAGTGATTGGTGGTCATATTGTCAAACAACTGTCTTGCTGCATCAACCGGCTTCATCATAAACACACCCCTAGCTGCAGCATCAAGGGAGTCTCTTGTAGTTGGTAGCAAACCATTGTAGAAGATGCTCAGTTGGAGATGCTCTTCCAAACCATGCTGAGGGCATTTCCTGATCATTTCCTTCAGTCTTTCCCATGCTTCATAGAGTGTTTCAGATCCATGCTGCTTGAAATTCATTATTGCTGTTCTGAGTTGTGCAGCTTTTGCGGGTGGAAAGAATTTTGTAAGGAAGCATTGTCTTAACTCTTCCCAAATGGAGATAGAATTGTTGGGCAATGTATTGAACCATGCTTGGGCGTGATCCTGCAAGGTGAAAGGGAATAACCTCAGTCTAATCTCATCATTGGATAAGCCTTGAATCTTAAAAGTACTCCATAAATGCAAAAAACTTCTAATATGATCATTAGGATCTTCATGAGGTAATCCATAGAACGAGCAGGTTGACTGAGTCCATTGGATCATCTGTGGTTTTAACTCAAAATTGGTTGCCTCTACATCAGGGAACACTAAAGGGGATTGGACTTCTTCTTGTTGTGGAATAAAGAAATCTCTGAGCAATCTCTCTGGTCAATTTTGTTGATCCCTACCAGGGTTCCTATTGCTCTCCGAGTTACCACCTTGGTTAGCCATTTCTGATGAATCTTCTTGGCAGCTCTGTTGCAACCGATCTTGCCTTCTTTTTGCTGCTCTGGCTCTACGTATAGTAACTTCAATTTCTAGATAAAAAAATGGTTCACTTCGTTGGTGCCTTCTAGTCATACACCAAAGAAGAGAAATTAGAAGCTCAGGCGAGTTACATGACAAAGATTAATTATTATAGAGGGAATAACAACAAAAAATGATAATGGAGGTTTTACGCCGTCCCCGGCAACGGGGCCACTTTCTGGTGGGTGTCGAGTTCACCAAACATAATACTAGCTGGATTATGCATTCATGGAAGCTAGGTCGTTCCCACAGGGACAGCTAAATTACCAAATTTGTTGTTAAAAGACTACCAGTTCAAGCAAGGGTCACTCAGGGGAATGGAAACGTTCACTCAGGGGAGTACGGTCCAGGGGTGTTTATCTCCTCTACCTGTTGCAGCAGTTGTAATTTGCACTTAATGGTTAAGTTCTTGTTCATTCAGCTCCGGATTAACTCTAAATCAGT
Source organism: Oldenlandia corymbosa var. corymbosa (assembly GCA_949775105.1). NCBI lineage: Eukaryota > Viridiplantae > Streptophyta > Magnoliopsida > Gentianales > Rubiaceae > Oldenlandia > Oldenlandia corymbosa. The sequence continues at coordinate 18,645,719 of OX459118.1, read as the reverse complement.
TCCCATTTTTCCTATAGTCATCTTTGTAACTTTAACAATCTATTTTCCAACGATTGAGTCCAATTATAAAGTCATTAAGAGCTACGGCTTATATGAATGCTCATGTTAACTAAGTATATTCCTATCTTAGTTAAAGCCATAGATTGCTACCTCTATGTCACAAGTTAAAGTTGAAATAGTCCGAACTGAGTTTATCTTTCCAGATTTCCCTTAGTTCTAGCATGCATTCATCTAGAGATCAAGTAACTGAATGTAGAAATACTTACAACTTCAAAACAAAGAACAGAACCAGTGCATCACAAAAACTACAACATAGGTTGAGGAGATTAACCCTTGGAAGCTGTTTAGCTACTCATACTGGTTGATACTACAACTACTACTTCAACAGACATCATAGAAGTAAGCATCAATGGAAAGAAATACAAGCTAACAGTTTAAGAGAAGAAGACAGCTTATGCAGTTCAGAGGTCACTCCTGGGAGTGACAGGATTCACTCAGGGGACTGAAACAGTGACTGAGATGGCTGTTCTTCAACTTGGGTTCCTCACTGAGTTGTTGCTGTTCTTCCTTCCTTCTTGCCTTCTTCTGGAGTTTTTCTGTGTGCTCTTGGCAACTGAAAGGTGTGGCCGGAGATTATTGTTCTGTGTACGCATCTCCCCTTTTATACTGCTGGATGCCGGTCCTTCTTCTAAGAGCAGCTCCCCATGCCTATATATTTTTTATTCTCCCCAATGTCTTATATCTTGGACTGGCCTTTTGCTCTCCTTCCAGAAGTGGTATTAGCTGTGGCATTGATCAGCTTGGGAGGTTTGTTTGTCAGCCAAGGGGACAAGCATGCCCTTGGTTTCTTAAGGAGAGACAACTTCATTAATTGTGTGTACGTAGAAGATGTCCTTGACCAACTAAGCAGAATTTGAATTCATCAGCTCGTTTTTTGTCTCAGCAGCACTTCTTTTTTAGCAATTCTTCACTCATGTCCCTTCCTATGCAAAAATATGAAAACTAGTTAAGTAATATGGACTTATTCAAAGAATCGCCGCTCAGTTTTCATTAAATTCGGAGTAAATGGTAATATTTTTGAGTAACAAATCAACCACTATCAACTCCCCCAAACTTGAAGAATTGCTTGTCCTCAAGCAATACCACTAGACTCTTACTGACACCTTGAGAATTATATTTGAGAAATAGGGGAAACAACACTGCCATACAGACTTAACACTGACTTCCGTCCCTGAGTGAAGGTGCTCACTCGGGCAAGTGACACTGGATAGGGAACACAACACAACACCAACCTATCAGGGGCTGTCAACCTTTAGTCTCAGATTTAAGTAAACAAAACACACACTAAGGATACCAAAGTCTTCTGCAATCCACAATCAAACAACTAACCTTCACATGAATTTAGAATATCTGCCACAAGCGTTGGTACATGCCAACCTATCAATCCATCCTAGTTTAACCAATTTCAGCGTGTGGTGGTCATTCTTGTGATCTGGTTTTGCCCAAGTTACTTCGACTTTATTTACCTACTGAGGCTTCAATCATGGACTTCCTTCACAGCCTTTTTGTCTGTCTATTTTTTTTTTTAATGTAGATGGACCAACCTACACCTTTGGGAGGTGTGTTATTCGACCTTATCTCTCCACTGCCTTATACCTCAACCCTTATTACTCCAACAGTTTGGAACTTTTTGTGGTGGTTCCTTACTGCTACCCCTAAGGTTTCAGTTGATCCAATCTTTTATTTTTTTATTTTTTTTTTCTTCTTCCTCTCTTTTTTTTTTTTAAACAGACAGGCTGTGAATGGATACCACAAGGGAAGTCTCAGGTTTACAGCATTTCTCATCTACTTGTAGCTTAGAACTAGACACAGATCACAACAATGGATTAGTCATGCCAAATTTTAGAATTTATGTTCTAGGCAATCACTTCCACGAGTAGTATTATTCATGTGTGTGAGTGAGTGTCAGCCATTCTTTCACTTCATGCATCAGACTTATTATCAAAAGTGTTTTAGCAAAAATTTTTCAAAACCATTATCTTCCTAGACTGTTGATAGCTCCTTTTTAGAAAATTTTCATTTTATTCCAAAAAGTTTTACAGACTCCATCTAGACATTAAAATACTTCAACCTAAAGAACCTACCTAAAGAACCTACTGACACCAGTCCTGACACCAAACTACTCCCCCAAACTTATTAAAAGCATTTCCCTCAATGCTTACAGCAATCAGATCAACACAGAACAACTTATAATGAACAGAACACATTAACGAAAAATAACTAGAATTTACGATTTAACAGAAAAAAGAAAAACTAAATAGCTAATTGGGGTAGCAGAACAGGACTTCCCTGAAAGTTCATGGTGGCATGACATAAAGTGGATGGGTTGGCGGATCATGTGGCAATGGGCAGTTTTCAGGGCATCCAATGCATTTGTGCATTTCCTGCAAGAATTGCTCGGTCCTTAATTGGCATTGTTGGACATAGTCCAGGATGAACCGAGTCTGCTTATTGAAATCTCTCTGCCTCAATTGTCCAGCCGGAGTGGGAGTGGATCCTGCTTGTCCTAAGAAAGATGCGCCTGGAGGTCTCTGGTCCAACTTATTCAGCCTCAAAGGTTGTTGCAGGCTGCTCTCTGCTTCTGTGTTCAAAAAGGTCACCCATGCCCTTCTGCAAAGCATGGTGATCATCACTGGGAAGTACCAGCTCTTCACCTTGGGATCTGTGATACATCTGGTGAGTTGATCCCTGATTACTGATGCTGCATCTCGTGGCGTGTTTGTGAATTGCATACAGTATCATGGCTTGTTCGTAGGTGACCTTGGCAGTGTAGGTTGTTGGTATCAGGTTGCAGCAGATGAAGTGGTGCCATAAATTCAGATCAGGCGTTTGCACGGCATTAGCTTAGAATCCCAAGGGGTTGTCCTGATCATCCTTCTCCCAATCTGTGCCTTCCTTTGCCAGTCTTGACAGAATTGCTTGCTCCAGTGGCTGATTCGGATGTAGGGCAGCAATGGTGTCCCTGTAATCGGTGCTTACTCTTGGCAATTTCCAGATGGCCCTAATAGCTTCTGTGGTGCAATTGACTGGTATTCCTCGGACAAAGACTCCATCTCTGGGGACAGTGCAGAAATTGCCGTAAAATTCCTGCACAATCTGGAGCCGGGGTCAGATAAGGGGCCTAGAGAACATCTCCCACCTATGGTGTTTGATGTAGGCGAACGCTTCACCATCCTCACCAATTCCCCTTTCTGTAATGATCTTGCGCTTGAGATGTTTCAGCAGGAAATCCCAAGCCTTCTTTCTCAGGAATAGCCTTGACTCCCATTCGTCTGTGATGGCGTTGAGGGCTTGTTCTTGGAGGGCCCTTGGTGGTTATGGAGGTGGTGGCGATGTAGGCTCCCAGTGAGGGGAAGGTTGCCTTTCAGGAGAGGACGAGGATGAGGAGGAAGATATCCGTCTTCTGGTGTTGGAAGCATTTTTGCGGGCAGCAACCTTTCTCCTTGCCGGTGGCATGATTTAGGAACCCTAAACTGAATTGGTAAAGCGATGTGAATTGGGTCTAAATTGAAATTCTACCTTGGTTGCCTGAAATCTTAGAGAAGGGTGAGTGTGTTCACACAAGGGAGTGGTAATTGAAGGGTTGGTTCTGGGAGAAGAAGAAGAAGAAGAAGAAGTGGAAGAGTTCCAATTAAATGCACAGCAAATAAATCCTGGGAAGTTGTGGCTGACCAATGTGGCTTTAAAAATGGACGCAGTTTAATTTGAATTTTGAAAAATTTCGAGAAAAATTCCCCCCCAAACTTAAATTGTAAAATAGAGTTCAAAAAGGTGAGCTTTTGCAGAAAGTGTTGTACAGTTGTCCTTACTCAGGTGAGTGAATTGTCCCACTTGCGTGAGTGACGTCAGGGTTTGAATGATTTACAGAATCAAGTTGCTGTAGGTTCACTCGGCTGAGTGACCTTCTTCACTCCTGGGAGTGAGTTTACCTGAGGCCTTTTTATGTTTGCACTTTCTGAAATCCGTTTGGGGTGACAGATACCTTATCCGTTCCTGCAAAATTGGCATAGCACAAAATTAGCCACACAAAAGCAAAACATATGGGTTGCCTCCCATAAAGCGCATTGGTTTTAAGTCTCATGCCAGACTTTCACAAAATTTCAGTTGAGCTCCTTGAGGACAAGGACGTGACTGTCCCGTCCCTTATGCCCTTTTTCCAGCCCAAGATATGGCTTTAGTCTCTGCCCATTGACCAAAAAGGTGTTGCCATTCTGTGGATTCATGATCTCCACTGCTCCTTGATTTAAAACCTTGTTGATTTTGCAGGGCCCGATCCATCTTGACCTCAACTTCCCTGGAAAGAATTTCAGCCTGGAATTGAACAATAAGACTTCTTGTCCTTCCTGCAGGTCCTTCTTCACAATGTGTTGATCATGGTAAGCCTTAGTTTTCTCTTTATAAACTCTGGATTATTCGTATGCCTCCAATCTAAATTCTTCCAGCTCATTCAATTGCATCAATCTAAGTTCCTTGCTTTTTCTTGGATCAAGATTCAGCTCTTTAATAGCCCAGTAAGCTTTATGCTCCAACTCTACTGGCAAGTGGCATGCTTTCCCATAGACCAGTTTGAACGGGGACATACCAATGGGGGTTTTATATGTTGTTCTGTATGCCCATAAAGCTTCATCCACCCTTGAGGACCAATTCTTTCTGATAGAGTTGACAACCTTTTCCAGTATTCTTTTCACTTCCCTATTTGACACTTCTGCTAGCCCGTTTGATTGTGGGTGGTATGGTGTTGATACTCTGTGCCTGATTCCATATTTCTTCACCATGGTTGCAAATGATTTGTTACAAAAGTTTGATCCTTCATCACTGATTATATTCCTAGGTGTACCAAATCTGGCAAAAATATTTTTCTTTAAGAACCTGAGAACAGTCTTAGCATCACTATTTCTTGCAGCTACGGCTTCTATCCACCTTGAAACGTAGTCTACTGCCAGTAGGATGTAGGAGTTCCCAAAGGATGACATGAAAGGACCCATGAAATCTATCCCCCATACATCAAACAGTTCTACTTCAAGCATGTTCTGTTGTGCCATCTCATTCTTCCAGGAAATGTTTCCTGTCCTTTGGCATCTGTCACAGCTTTTGACAAATTCACGTGCATCTTTGAACAGAGATGGCCAATACAGTCCAGCTTGCAGAACCTTGATTGCCGTTCTTTGACCGTTGAATTGTCCACCATAGGGAGAACTGTGGCATTTGAGCAACACTTCTGTGAACTCAGGTTCTGGAATACACCTTCTGATCAATTGGTCTGCACATCTTTTGAATAGATAGGGTTCATCCCATAGGTAGAGTTGAGCATCATGAAGGAACCTTTTGGGCTGTTGAGGGGTGAAATCTGGAGGAATAATACAGGCAGCAACAAAGTTAGCAAAATCAACAAACCAAGGCCTGTTACCTGTCACTCCCATGAGTGTGCTTTCACTCGCCAGAGTGACTCATCAGGGAATTTTTCTGAAATTGGAGTTGTATCTTCTAGAATCTCTTCAAGTCTTGACAGATGGTCTGCTACCTGATTTTCAGCACCCTTTCTGTCTCTTATCTCCAAATCAAATTCCTGTAACAACAACACCCATCGAATCAACCTGGGCTTAGATTCTTTTTTATTGATCAAGTACCTGATGGCAGCATGGTCTGTGTAGACTATGACTTTCATTCCTAGCAAATAAGCTCTGAATTTGTCGAATGCAAACACAATTGCCAGCATTTCCTTCTCTGTAGTGGTGTAGTTGATTTGTGCAGGGTTGAGGGTTTTACTAGCATAATAAACCACATGCAACACCTTATTCCTTCTCTGTCCAAGTAAAACACCAACTGCAAAATTACTAGCATCACACATGAGTTCAAAAGGCTGTGACCAATCAGGTGTGATGATTACAGGTGCAAAGATGAGTTTTTTTTTTAGTTCAGTAAATGCATTTAGACAGGATTCATCAAAAATAAAAGCAATGTCTTTTTCAAGCAAGTTGCACAATGGTTTAGAGATTTTTGAAAAATCCTTAATGAACCTCCTGTAAAAGCCGGCATGGCCTAGGAAACTCCTTACTCCTTTGCCTGGGGTTGGTGGGCTGAGCCTTTCTATGACTTCAATCTTTGCCTTGTCCACTTCGATTCCTTCCTGTGAGATCTTATGTCCCAAGACAATCCCCTCAGTTACCATAAAATGGCACTTCTCCCAGTTGAGGACTAAGTTGGCTTCTATGCATCTCTTTAGTATCAGTCCAAGGTTGTCCAGGCATGCATCAAACGACTTACCAAAAACCGAGAAGTCGTCCATAAAGATCTCAATTATGTCTTCCATCATATCAGAGAAAATGGCCATCATACATCTTTGAAATGTTGCAGGTGCATTGCACAGTCCAAATGGCATTCTCTTAAAGGCAAATGTGCCATAGGGGCAGGTGAACATCGTATTTTCTTGATCATCAGGATCTATGGCAATCTGGTTGTAACCTAAGAAACCATTAAGGAAACAGTAATACATGAATCCAGCCAATCTATCTAGCATTTGATCAATAAAGGGAAGTGGGAAGTGGTCCTTTCTGGTAGCTTTATTAAGCTTTTTGTAGTCCATGCACACTCTCCATGAATTGTTCAGCCTTGTAGGGATCAACTCCTGGAGATCATTTTTTATTACTGTGATTCCTCCTTTCTCGGGCACGCACTGCACTGGACTCACCCACTTACCGTCAGATATTGGGAAGATGATTCCAGCATCCAGCAGCTTAATAATCTCCTTTTTTACCACTTACTTCATGACTGGGTTGAGCCTTCTTTGTCCTTCAATGGTTGGCTTGGCATCATCATCAAGTAGAATCTTGTGCATACATACGGAAGGACTAATGCCCTTAATGTCTGCAATTGACCATCCAATGGCTTCCTTGTGCAACCTCAGCACTCTTAGCAGCTTATCCTCTTCAGTATCTGTAAGCATAGAAGAAATAATCACAGGTAAGGTGTTACTTGCTCCAATATAGGCGTACTTCAAATGTGAAGGCAGATGATTAAGTTCCAGATGAGGTGGTTCTTCAATTGAAGGTTTGAGGCATCTCCCTTCCTTAGTCAGGTCTAACAGTTCAAAGGGTTGTTGTTTAGGATGCCACTTGGGAGAGTGGTTCAGGTAACTCAGGCAAGTGATCCTGTACTCATCCCCTCTTTCATGTTCCTCATTACTGTCTGGGCATAAGAGTTCCTTGAGGAGCTCATCTTGTAGCATTTCTTCAGTCACTGCTTCTTCTACCTCTACGCTTCTTACCATGTAGGAGTTATGGACTTCAGCAGGATATCTCATATTTTTGAAGATGTTGAAGGTAACCTTCTCTCCATCAAAGTGCAGTGTGATTTCTCCCTTTTTCACCTTAATGATTGCATCACTTGTTGCCAGAAAAGGTCTCCCCAAGATGACGAGCACATCCCTGTTCTCTTCCATGTCCAAAACCACAAAGTCTGCTGGGTAAGTGAAATTCCCAACCTTCACAAGAACATCATGTAAGATTCCCTTTGGGTAGGTCAGTGACCTATCTGCCAACTGCAATGTCATGTTAGTAGGTACCAGAAACTTGTCCAGATCAAGTGATTTAAATACAGACAATGGCTTGAGATTTATGCTTGCACCAAGATCTAGTAATGCTTTTGAAAATTCCCTGATTCCTACCGTGCAAGGAAGAGTGAAACTACCCGGATCTTTTAGCTTAGGTGGCAATTTTCTCAGGATAGCTGCACTACATTCTTCATTTAGAGTAACAAAAGCAGAGTCGTGCACTTGTGGTTTATTAGCCACCAGATCTTTCAAGTACTTGAAGTATTTAGGCATTTGTTTAAGTGCATCAACAAGTGGTACATTAATATGTATGCTTTCCAAATTTTGAATAAACCTGTTGAGTCCTTCATCCATCTTGGCCTTCTTTTGTCTTACCGGATATGGCGGTATTGCATCATGTGGCTTTTGACTTGGTTCTTGGGAATTGGGCTTCTCCCTTTCCAGATTTCTCCTCAGGTTTCTCTTGTTCAACCAAATGATCATTGTCAGATCTTTTCTCAGAATTTGTTTCATTCTTACCTGCAGGGTCACTCACGAGAGTGACTTTTTCACTTGGCTGATTGAGTTGTTTTCCACTTCTGAGAGTGATAGCCTTTGCTTGCTCTTGATCATTGCTCTTGGGGTTGACAATGGTGTCACTTGGTAGGCTTCCAGATGGTCTTTCAGCATTCTGTTTTGCGATCTGAGCTAGTTGATTTTCCAGAATTTTGCAGGACACAGCCAAATTTTTGATTGCATTCTATACAGAAATCCATTCTTCTTCCCTTGGTATGTACTGCTGATTAGAAAGCTGTTGATTCGGATAATTGGGAGGTTGGCCATCTTGTCTGTGAAAGCCTGGGGGTGAGTAGGCCTCTGACAGTTCCCTTGTTGTGGTGCATTGTTCCAGTTAGGATGCTGCTGATTTCTCCAATTGTTGAAGTTGTTGAATCCTCCAGCATTGCCCTGCCTGACAAACTAGACAGCTTTTATTTTGGAGGGACAGTCATCCAAATTGTGAGATACATCACATAACACACACACTTCAGCCTTGGATTTGGACAGCTCACTCCTTAGTTTTGTCATTTCATTCATCATAACAGCCATTTGTGCTTGCAAGTGTGTACTGGGGTCAAGTTCCATCACTCCTAGTTGTTTTGTACTTGCCCTTGGATCAGATTGCCACCTTGAGTGATTGGTGGTCATATTGTCAAACAACTGTCTTGCTGCATCAACCGGCTTCATCATAAACACACCCCTAGCTGCAGCATCAAGGGAGTCTCTTGTAGTTGGTAGCAAACCATTGTAGAAGATGCTCAGTTGGAGATGCTCTTCCAAACCATGCTGAGGGCATTTCCTGATCATTTCCTTCAGTCTTTCCCATGCTTCATAGAGTGTTTCAGATCCATGCTGCTTGAAATTCATTATTGCTGTTCTGAGTTGTGCAGCTTTTGCGGGTGGAAAGAATTTTGTAAGGAAGCATTGTCTTAACTCTTCCCAAATGGAGATAGAATTGTTGGGCAATGTATTGAACCATGCTTGGGCGTGATCCTGCAAGGTGAAAGGGAATAACCTCAGTCTAATCTCATCATTGGATAAGCCTTGAATCTTAAAAGTACTCCATAAATGCAAAAAACTTCTAATATGATCATTAGGATCTTCATGAGGTAATCCATAGAACGAGCAGGTTGACTGAGTCCATTGGATCATCTGTGGTTTTAACTCAAAATTGGTTGCCTCTACATCAGGGAACACTAAAGGGGATTGGACTTCTTCTTGTTGTGGAATAAAGAAATCTCTGAGCAATCTCTCTGGTCAATTTTGTTGATCCCTACCAGGGTTCCTATTGCTCTCCGAGTTACCACCTTGGTTAGCCATTTCTGATGAATCTTCTTGGCAGCTCTGTTGCAACCGATCTTGCCTTCTTTTTGCTGCTCTGGCTCTACGTATAGTAACTTCAATTTCTAGATAAAAAAAAATGGTTCACTTCGTTGGTGCCTTCTAGTCATACACCAAAGAAGAGAAATTAGAAGCTCAGGCGAGTTACATGACAAAGATTAATTATTATAGAGGGAATAACAACAAAAAATGATAATGGAGGTTTTACGCCGTCCCCGGCAACGGGGCCACTTTCTGGTGGGTGTCGAGTTCACCAAACATAATACTAGCTGGATTATGCATTCATGGAAGCTAGGTCGTTCCCACAGGGACAGCTAAATTACCAAATTTGTTGTTAAAAGACTACCAGTTCAAGCAAGGGTCACTCAGGGGAATGGAAACGTTCACTCAGGGGAGTACGGTCCAGGGGTGTTTATCTCCTCTACCTGTTGCAGCAGTTGTAATTTGCACTTAATGGTTAAGTTCTTGTTCATTCAGCTCCGGATTAACTCTAAATCAGTTCCCATTTTTCCTATAGTCATCTTTGTAACTTTAACAATCTATTTTCCAACGATTGAGTCCAATTATAAAGTCATTAAGAGCTACGGCTTATATGAATGCTCATGTTAACTAAGTATATTCCTATCTTAGTTAAAGCCATAGATTGCTACCTCTATGTCACAAGTTAAAGTTGAAATAGTCCGAACTGAGTTTATCTTTCCAGATTTCCCTTAGTTCTAGCATGCATTCATCTAGAGATCAAGTAACTGAATGTAGAAATACTTACAACTTCAAAACAAAGAACAGAACCAGTGCATCACAAAAACTACAACATAGGTTGAGGAGATTAACCCTTGGAAGCTGTTTAGCTACTCATACTGGTTGATACTACAACTACTACTTCAACAGACATCATAGAAGTAAGCATCAATGGAAAGAAATACAAGCTAACAGTTTAAGAGAAGAAGACAGCTTATGCAATTCAGAGGTTAACCCTGGGAGTGACAGGATTCACTCAGGGGACTGAAACAGTGACTGAGATGGCTATTCTTCAACTTGGCTTTCTCACTGAGTTGTTGTTGTTCTTCCTTCCTTCTTGCCTTCTTCTGGAGCTTTTCTGTGTGTTCTTGGCAACTGAAATGTGTGGCCAGAGATGATTGTTCTGTGTATGCATCTCCCCTTTTATAATGCTGGATGCCGGTCCTTCTTCCAAGAGCACCTCCCCATGCCTATATATTTTTTATTCTCCCCAATGTCTTGTATCTTGGACTGGTCTTTTGCTCTCCTTCCAGAAGTGGTATCAGCTGTGGCATTGATCAGCTTGGGAGGTTGGTTTGTCAGCCAAGGGGACAAGCATGCCCTTAGGTTCTTAAGGAGAGACAACTTCATTAATTGTGTGTAGAAGATGTCCTTGACCAATTTAGCAGAATTTGAATTCATCAGCTTGTTTTTTGTCTCAGCAGCCCTCCTTTTTCAGCAATTCTTCACTCAGGTCCCTTCCTATGCAAAAACATGAAAACTAGTTAAGTAATATGGACTTATTCAAAGAATCGCCCCTCATTTTTCATTAAATTTAGAGTAAATGGTAATGTTTTTGTGTAACAAATTAACCACTATCAAGATGAAAGCATATGGACAGTCGACAGTCATGGATATCTGAAGAACTTTCCAGCCTCGACTTAAAGCAAGCTTACAAACCATGGTTCAATTTTATCTGCACCAATTTGATGCCCTCGTATAGCTGGGGGTTGGTGTCATTTGACGCAGCAATCTTACTATATGCCATCACCATGAATATCCCAATAGACGCTGCAGACATCATCCGAAGGCAGATGAACCAATGTCTGGATCTCAGACAGAAATACTGGTTTTTCTCGATCTTGGCTACAAGATTGATGATGAGGGCAGGAGTCTAGTTCCTACCAGGAGATGAAAGAGGAGAGATCCTGGCCCCATGGAGCTTGTAAGGACCACCTGACCCTTACATCTAATGATTACCCAGAGGAGTACTCTGTTTTCTTTTTCTTTTCTTTTATTTTCTGTTTTTGATTTTTCCTGTTTTAGTATGTTTGTTTGTGTGTCTTAGACTCCTTAGAATAGATAGAGTCCACTTGATATGATGATTTTTCTGTTTACCGTTGAATTGCATGCTAAGTGTTTGTGTTTGTTTTTCCCCTATTTTCTGTGTTGGTAAGCATTGAGGACAAAGCTTATTTTAAGTTTGGGGGAGGGATTAAGTCTAAATTCGTATGTTATGTTTTGACAGGATTAAATTTTGAAAAACAACAAAATTTTTTAAATTTTTAAGTTTGTGTGCAACTGTGAACAAGTCTGTGTATATACAGTGTCAAATATCTATAATGATTAAAAAATGTGAGGGAAATTTTGAAATTTTGAACATCTGTTTATTCACTTGAAGTCAGTCCATAGTTCTTCACTTTCTCGAGCACAGTGTGTCACTTGCCAAAGAGAGAGTTCTGAGCTTAAATTTAAAATATGAATGCCTAATTGCATTGTTGTGATCTTATACTGGAGTCCACTTGTCTGAAACCTGGGGGGACTGTAATTCTGAGTGAAGACTAAGGCAACCCTTCGCATCATGGCAGACTCTATAAGAGCCCATGGTGGTCTGTAAGAAACCTGAAACCTTGGGAAAAAGGGGATGGTAGGCGGTTGAAAAATGTGCTAAAATAAAAAAATATATATGCAATGAGGGAAGTTAGGAAGACTGTCCAATGAGGTTGTATGAGTGTTATAGTTTGGCAAATAAATAGAAGAGAGTCATCAGGTCTGGTGAGAAAAATATGAATAATTAAGACTACCCTAAGTTGCTGAGCCACTATCACTATATAAATCAAATGGAAAAATGCTCTGGGCAGGGGCCTGAGTGGGAAAGATCCAGAAGAACAGCCATATGGACAAGGAGAAAAGGGGTTGAGGGAGAAATAAGATGCAGCCAATAAAGCTTGCAATTATGTGAGGAAGTCCTTAGAATCTAAAAATCTTAGTGAGAATACCCTAATTAAAGGCATGCAGGAAATAGATACTGATCACAATGATGTCCATTTGTTCTTAAACTAGTTAATTCTTAGAATGGATCATAGGTAAAAAAGAAAGTTGAATTTTGGTTGTGACATATGCACACACACACACTGGAGAACTATGATGCTGCCTTTTTATAATAAACAATGGTGTATAATCTGTCCAATAAGGGACTTGAATCTGAGACTAGCATTGATACAATGTTGCATTTACTTCTGTTCATTTAGCCACATTCTTTTTCGATCACTGTCATTACTCTTATCCATGAAATGTAAAAATATCACTTCTCTTCTGTGAGTCAGTCCTTCTGTGTCTAGGTCAGTAGGAATGTAGCTTGAATCTATTTGCTAGAGGATCAGCAAACCTCTGAGTTTGAGTCTGTTGCATGAGGACAGCAACACTTCAAGTTTGGGTGAATCTAATTAGCGTAAAATATATACACTTTTAGCAGGTATTTTCTACTCATTTTTACTTAGTATAGGTGTCAATTAATTAAAATTAGTTTACTTTTGGGTTGATTTTCTATTTCAGGGTAATCAAGGGACCAATGTGAAAAATCAGCATAAATGAGGGCCAACTTGCACAAAAGAGCATCATTCTGGAATGAAATGGAAGCTGCTGGAAGGTTGATCAGAGCTAGAGCAAGTGGAGAAATCCTTGCTGAGGAAGAAAGAATGGCAGCAGATGATGACAACTTGGAAAAATCTGCAGCAACAAACTCAATTGAGAGGAAGAAGGACAACTGCCCTGCTGCCAAATTGCTGCTGCAATAGCTATTGCTGCAGTCAATCAAAGAGGAGCCACGAGCTGAAATCTTGGTACCCAAGAAAGGAAATTGCTTTGCATCACTATAAGTTGTTGTTGCTGCAAGTGGAAGAAGAGAAAGACGGGGAATATGTGATGCAGCTGCAACTCTGCTACTTACCAACTGATGCTGCTGCTGAAGTGATGCATTGACTACTGCAGAAGGGTGAGCAGTGGTGTAGCAAGTGACCCAGGAAACAAGGAAGAAAAGGGCAGAAGATTGTGGCTTAATTGGGGGCTGGAAACACAATGATGGAAGGAATCATGATGCTAATGCTACTGCTTGCTGACTGCTGCAAATTGGGCTGTGGGGAATAAAGAATGAAGAAATGGAGATTTGTGCTGCAAATGGTGAGAAGGCGCCACAGAAAAAGACTAAGGAGAAGCAGCAATGATGAGTAGAACGTGGCTGATTGTGGCTGGGAATGAGCTAACCAGGGAAGGCAGCAACTTGGCAAGTTGCTGAATAAAAAAATACCTTTAGCTACTGCAACTTGCTTTCCCTTCTGCCCTGCTGCAAGGAACTCCAGAAATCCACCAATCCAAACCTCTCCAAAATCTCTATAAATAGTCAGCAAATAGCATTAGTTAAAAAAGGACAGATTGGATAGTTAGAATCAGTTACAAAAATAGTAGTTAGGTAGTTAGTTAGTTGGTTAAAAACAGGGTAGTAGCAGGAACAGGAGTGCAGACTGTCATTCTGTCAAGTAGCGAATGCCACTCACCTAAGTGAGCAGACAGTAACTGCCCTGCTACCATCCTTCCCTTCTATCCTCTAACCTTTTGATCTTAAGCTATGTATTATCTTTTTCACTCTGTTGCTCTCATGTTTAACTCAATAAACATGAGTAGCTAACTCAGTTAAGGGTTCAATCCCAACTATCTTTATGTGAAGGTTTTGATCCAGGTTTCCTTGATGAGGCATTATTTCTGTCAGAACATCTTAAATGTGCATGTATGATATGGAGATCTGAGAGGGCAAACATAACTAGAACGTCTTAAATTAGTCTATGACAAAGGAGGAAATCTACCATTTGGTTTCAATCATCAACGAGAGTTAGGTGATTGGCATAGGTGATCAATAGGACTTAAGAACTAAATGGCTTAGACTAATCTTAATAATCTGACTGAGAGGTAAGTAATTTGGTAATCTAAGACTCTTTACTCTGTCTGAGAGGAATTGTAAAGAATATATGTGCCCGATCAAACCATAAATCATATACTACAGGTTTATTTGAATCAAAACTGGATCATAAAGATAGGAAGGTGATTGACCCTTCTTCCCCTTCACTCTGTCAAGTGACTATTCTCACTCTCCCAAGTGACAAATCTGTTTATCTCTTTTACTTTCTTTTCTTTGCACTTTAATCAGATTTTGAGCGGTTGACTACCTTCTCTGCGGAATGACCCTGCTCACCACTAGCTAATAGTTTTAAGTAGGTTTTATAAATATTCTCTTTGGGGTTGAAATCAATGACACTCATTTCAAACCACCAGCACCCTACCTTTTAAATATTTGGGTTGCAATATATTCAAAGGGAGGAAAAAGGCTGAGTATTTTCATCACTTATTGGAATACTTTGAAGTCAAATTGAGGAGCTGGAAGAACAAAAAGCTATCGGTTAGGGAAGAATGGTTTTAATCAAGTATGTACTTTCTGCTATTCCCATTCACATGATTGCAGCTATTTCTCCCCCGAAGTTAGTGATAGGAAACTTAAAAAGGAAGTGTCAAATTTTTCTTTGGAGAGAGTGAGCATGGCCACAAAAAATATTGGAAAGCATGGCATAAAATGACTTTTCTGGTTGCGGAAAATGGAGTAGGGTTTCGTAAATTAGGTGATACCATAAAGGCCTATTCCATGAAGCTATGGTGGAAAATATATACAAAGTAAGGTGTCTAGGCTAGATTCATTTCCTCTCTCTCTCTCTGAAACGGCTAAGGAAAAAAACTAGCTGGAAACGGGTGTCTAAGGTGGCTCCAAAGGCGTCATCAAAATGCACGATGATTATCAATGATAGTTCTTCTTCCTTTTGGCTTTCTAAGTGGCTGGATTCAGAGCGGCTACAGATTGAAGTTGATTCACATTCTTGGCCAGATTTAACGGTTAAGGATTTCTTTGCTTCTAAAGGTTTTTTCTTGCAAGAATTGAAGGAGGTTTTACAACCTCAATCCTATGCACGACTATCATCTACGTCGATGGAGTTCAATGAAGTTAAAGATTATCTAGCGTGGACATCAAATGCCACAGGGAGTTTTTCAATTGCTACAATTTATGCTGAATTTAGAGAAAAAAGAGAGGAGATTGCAAGTCTTAAAAATTTTTGGAATAAAGTTTTGCCTTTGAAAATTTCTTTTTTCATGTAGAAACTTTTTAATTTTTTGTTACCTTTTCCAAAAGTTTTGCAACAAATGAGTTTTCATTCAAATCCATCCGTATGTCCATTTTGGAAAGAGGAGGAGGAAAGGATAGATCATATATTCCAAGGTTGCAAAAAGGTAACCCAGTTATGGAATCACTTTGCTTCAATTTTAGGTGTTATCTCTTCTAACCATACAGGATGGTGGAGTACTGTGCAAGCATGGCATTCCATTAGAAGCTATACCACGGCAAGAAAAACAATTATTATAGTTGTTCCAATCTTCTTACTTTGGGAGATTTGGAAATGTCGTAATAAATCATCCATGAAGGTATAAAATTTTCTCAAGAAGTTTTATGTAAAGAAATTGTATCTCATGTTTCAAATTTGTTGAGTATCCATAAGTTGAAATCAAAAACAGAGAATGAGAAGCAAGAGATTGAAAAGATCTTCAAAGCAAATGTTTCAATCATGCCAAGGAAGAAAGTCCTAGTTGTAAGATGGCAACCACCGGATCCAAGGGAAACAATCTTAAATATGGATGGTTCTGCATTAGGCCAACCTGGTGAAGCTAGATGGGGTTTTGTGATTACAGGAGAAAAAGGGAGGCTTGTGCAAGCAGAGTGCTAGTATATGGGGACAGCAGGCAGCCTGGAGGCGGAGTTAGATGGAATTCTCAATGGCCTTCGATCCTGCAAAGAAAAAGGAATACATCAAGTAAAAGTCCAAACGAACAAGAAGGCGACTGTCAACATTCTCAATACTACAAAAAGCTATCCTTGGTGACTTCAACCAATCTTTATAGAAATTCAGGGATTGCTTAAGTCTTCCAACTCCAAAATAATTCATATCTTTCAGGAAGCAAATGCGATGGCTGATGATTTAGCTAAACGAGCCTCAAGAGGAGATACCAAACAGTATAATCATCAAGATGACCTCCCATCTTGGATAAATGTTCTGCGAGGTAAATGGTATTTGGATAAATGTTCGTTTCCATATCTCCAAATTAGATAGCATTTTCTTCCTCGATATGGATCCAGAACTACTTATAGATAGGATATTAGAATAGCGTAACAGAAGTGTCGTGGGGTTTTTTCAAAACCATTGTAAGGCACTCTCTTAGTTTAATTTTATTTCACAAACATATAAAGAGATGCCATGGGATTATAGCAAAATCTTTGTAAGGCATCATCTTAGATATTGCATATAGAGCTGTCATGAGATTTTTAGAAAATTTTTATACGACAGTCTTTTTTCTTTTGGGTAAGTCTTAAGCACTGCTGGTGTACTATTTTTTTAAAATTAATAAAATCCGGGAATGCCCGCCAAAAAAAAATATTATTGATAGTAATGGAATTATTCAAGAACTATCCCACAAAAATGAAAAGATTAGTTAAGGCTCCATTTGGGTTTCCACTTTTTCTTTAAAGAAAATATTTTCTTAAAGGTCCTTTTTAAGATTTTTTTTTTTAAAAAATAAATCAATATTCAGTTTTCTCTCTTCACACTGTGGGCAATTCCCCGCTCACTGTGTGTGATTTCTTTGGTTCCGGCGGTGCTCGTGCCCACAATGGCAGGAAAACAGAAGAAAAAGAGGGGAAAGCAAGTGATTGAGGAAATTGAACAACCAGAGGAGGAACGATGACTCTATATAGCATCGATGGGGACTGAATCACCAAAGGCTAGTAACCCTAATCCTATGCTCGATTGGTCACATGACAGTATTAGAACAATTATGCATACAAAAGCTTGTTGAAATTGGGGGAACTTCTGGCACTAGATCTGAAATGAATAAGGAATCGGAAAACGGAAGTAACACTGATGATAGCAAAGGAATATGGGATAAATTTGACTCAAAAAGGATGGATGGTATGAACATAAAGCTTGAATACATCGAGCCAACAATAAAGCAGAGTAGAGCCGTACCAAAAATCTCAAAGGAAGAGATATATGAGGCAGCTGATTACTAGCGTTCTTCTCTTATTTGTTATGTACCAGGGGCTAACCCTCCCTTCTATGTTGTAAGTGGTTATCGAGGAGAATTTGGGAGAAGGCTGGGATAGACAAGATCCTCTTGATGGATAATGGTGTATATGTTGTAAGATTCACCTCAGTCACGGCTAAAGAGGAGATCTTACAACAAAATGTCTATCAGTTTGACACTAGGCCGGTAATAGTTAAGGACTGTTCTGTTGAAGTTGGCTTCAAATTGGAGGATCTTAAATATGTTCCAGTTCGGGTACAACTGTTCCATTATGATGTTGGAATGCTAAAACTCTCAGCAAAATCACAAGTTTGGTTTGCAAACCCATTGAAATGGATGAAATGGCATATCAGAATAACAACACTAGATATGCTAGAGTCTTAGTTGAAATGGAAATCTCAGGAAAAAGGTCAACTAAGATGTGGTTTGAAAATGAACAGGGTATACTTCAGGAGCAGAGGATCAATTATGAGCAGCTACAAGTTCAATGTCTAAACTGCAAAGAGTATGGACATGAAACCACCAACTGTAGGAGGCCTGTAATGAAAACTTGGCAAGTCAAGCAGGGAAAAATGAACAAGAGGGAAATAAATCCGTGGCAAACAGTGGTGAGGGGAATCAAGGAGGAAAAGGGAAGGAGGTGACTACTCTAAACGTACAAAGGTATTGTAACAAGCTGCACCAACAGAAGAGCAAACAAATAAACAAAGAGGGATCATTGGGAATGAGACATGATGGTAGAATGCTCAACAAAGAGGGGGAAAAACAAATACAAACAAGGAAGGATACAAGAACATTGGAGTTGAAAAAGAATAATAGACCACAGTCAGGAAGCAAAGTATATTATAATGGCACTAGTAACCATAACATAGGGTCTGGTAACCATGAATAATATACTCAGTTGGAATATAAGGGTAATTAATAGTCCCCTGAAACATAGGGAGGTAGGAAACTACCTCTCTATAAATAAAGTGGGTATTGCGGTGATTTTAGAAACTAAACTAAAAGGAGAAAAGGTGGATGAACTAATAACAAGAAAGTGGACCTCATATGATTGCACTAGTAGCCACAGTACAACATAGAAGGGAAAGATTTTACAATTGTGATGTAAAGGTGGCTATAAGGTGGAGAATATTCAAATTCATCAACAAATTATATATTGTATAGTGCAGGAAAGGGAAAGTACAAAACAGTTCGAATTGATTGTGGTTGTTGGACATCATCAAACTTGATTTACAAGTAGCATGTTTGGTATTTATGATGGGTGTGCCAATTTTGCGAGCAATCAGTTGTACCATAATTACATAAGTTCCAAAGAAGAGTTCAATAACTACATTTGCTTATTTCAGACTGATAAGTCTTTGCAATTTTGTCAACAAGACTTCACAAAGATTATTACAGAAAGATTTAAGCCGCTACTTTCAAGACTAATATCCGACGAGCAATCTGCATTTTTAGTGGAAGAGATATAATTGACAATATTCTTATGACATAAGATTTGTGTCAATATTCTTATGGCATAAGATTTCTATGGAAAATGATGAGTATTGAATTTACACGTTTATAAGCATTGCTTTTAGCCATTTTTCCATTGTAATATAGTAGTAATTAGATAGGAATTATATGATTATAGATAATTCTGTACTTTTCTCTGATCATGGACCCAATTGTAAAATTGCCAAAAGTACGAGAAAATTTGACCCAAAAAAAAGCAAGAAGTTTGGCAATTGGGTTGAATGCATTTCAGGGGGACATTTCCAGGACCACTTTTCAAGGCATGATCCTTCACCAAAGCAGCAACCTTCTAGTTTCTACTGGAAGCATACGATGCTCGTTTATCTAGTAGGAAAAATAAGGTCCTTAGTCAAGGAGGTCGTCTTCTACTCATCAAACATGTTCTGACTGCAATTCCATTACATGTTTTCATGGACATAGTAACTCCCAAGTCAATCCTTGATGCATTGGAGAAGAGATGTCAAAACTTTTTGTGGAAAAACCCCAGCGATGGCGCTAAAAAGCACTGGAGATCATGGGATAGGCTAACTTATCCAATAAGTGAGAACGGAGTGGTATTGTGAAAGCTGAAGGATGTCATAGATGCTTAATCTGCTAAGCTTTGGTTGAAAATTAAGCAGCAGAGTGGTATTTGGGTGAATTACTTGTTGTCTCTCTTTCAATCAACAAGGAAAAGAATATCATGGCAGCGACTAAGTTCAATTGATTTTGTTGTTTCCTTGCATTTGAAGGTGTTAGTTTGTTCTAGGTATAGTAACTTTCGACATGATAACTGGTCTTCCCTTGGAGTTACATAGGATATTCTGCAAGAGAAGCCACTCTACCCAAATTTGAGTATTAGAGAGTTTTATGAGTAGAAATATTTCTTTTTGATGGAGATGACTTTGAAGTTCTCAGCAGCAAATTCCACTTTAGAGAGTATTGACCTCAACTTTTCAGCCGACAATGAAAAAATTATTTGGCATCCGAATGCATTGGGAAGCGTCACCATCAAGTCTGCATATGAGGCGCTTAGATAGAGGAAACAGAAGGATACAACTTTTTGTCATATATGGAACAAACTTATTCCGATTCTTATCTCCTTTTTCATGTGGAAAGTGCAAAATAGATTGCTTCCTTTCCTAGAGGTTCTTAGCTCAATGTGGTTTCAATATAATCCTTCGATTTATAGTATGCGCCGGTAACATGATTTTGTTGATCATTTTTTTATGAGTTGTTTAGAGGAAAGAAAAAAAAAGGATATACTTCGCAAGCATCATGGACATGGCGCTGCCCTTGACTGGAACATTATGGCTTTTCCTAAAAAACTAGCGGATGGTGGAAGCTTTTCAACGGGATAAAAAAGCAATGATCATGGTCCTACTTGTATCATTTTATGGGAGCTTTGGAAGGCAAGGAACAAGAATTTTTTGAATAGTGTTTTAGTGCCTTATAATGCTATCATGAAAGAGGTGATGATACATATTTTGAATATGTTTTCTGTGCATAAGCTTAAAGATGGAAAGGCTATGGGGAAACCTTTCTTGGAAGGTATATTACCAAGTCTAAAATTTAAGTTGAGAAAAAAATCTTCGTAATAAATTCCAGGAAGTCGACGGTTGTAAAATCCTACGTCTCAGTGGTTGGAGAGAAATCTGATTGTGGCCATGAATTCTTAATTCATGGACAGTAAAAAAATATTATGGAGAATCGAGTTATCTAGGTTGTGGGAATAGCATGATGGCAGAAGTTCATGGAGTTCAAAAAATGTGAGCAGCTTAATCTTTTGAGGTGAAAATTCAGACAGATAGTCAGGAAATTGCTTCTATTTTGAATAAAGGAGGGTCTTTCTCTTGGCAGCACTACTTTTCTTTCCTTGAGATTTAGTCTATCATAACACAGAGGCGTTACTCAATTGTTCACATTATCAGAGAATCCAATGCAGTTGCGGACAGTTTGGCTAGAGAAGCATCATCAGGGAAATCAGCATTTACGCTAATCTTTGCAATCTTCTAGTATGTTCTAGAGGTCTTTTGATCCTTGATCAAAGATCTTTTCCCTATGTACGTAAAAGTTAGCTATCTTTTGATGTAATTTCTTTGTGAGTAACTCGTAAGCACTGCTCATTTTTTTCCAGCAATAAATTGGGTACGATCCCCACTAGGTCTGCCCTGGTTAAACAAAAAAAAAAATCTTTTGAAGGTAAGTAATTGAGTACCTTTAGTCTGTGCAACACAATCAGACTTCTTTTTGTGCCAAACTTATAAGATTTTGGGTTTTTGTCTTCCGGTTCGTCGATTGAAGAATATATAATAGCAAGACCATCATGGACCTCCATCAATATTTAAATTTACTCCTTTCTCTTGTTTGATTCTTCTATTTTCTTCTTCATCTTCTTATTCTTCTTTTTTTTTTTTTTGAACTATCTTCAAAATTTTTGTAATTTTACAGTGGGTTAGTCATGAACACATATCATCCTTAGCTAAATAGTGTAGAATTGAAAAAAAATTTTGGTAATGAAGCAGAGAGAAGTAATGGTTGGTCTTTGGAATGTGTTTTGTGGAGGAGAATTGACTCAAATATGATTATTATATTTTAGTATAAAAAGTTAAGTGGTGGCTGCTAAGTGGTCATGGGTAGTTATGGTTTCGAGTGAGAGAAAGAAAAACAGGAGGGTATTTACCCAAAAAAAAAAAAACACTTCATTGTTTTATTTTAATATTATCAGCAAATGAAAATTTTTTATTGCAACTGCTTTCAACAATTTCTGTTACTTAACATATGTGTTTTCCGGTCAAGGGGTGGTTTCATCCAATTTTTATGTACATGGGATGTAATTTACTAATTTTCAAAATTTCGGATGGATTCACATTAAGGAGTACATTGGTATCTATATGCCTACTTTTCCTCTTCATTTTCATCCCAAATCACTTTTTCTTTCATTCTAGTACGTTTTATATGATATTAAAATTAGTTTTTTGCTACTTATTTGACCTACTAAGTAATGTTAATAGTTGTCCTCTGAGTTCCCCTAGACTAAGAGAAACAATCGACCTTCTTTCGGTGCCAAACTTTTAAGATATTTGCGATATTGTCCTTTAATGGCGAGACCATCCGGAGCTTAATCAATTTTGAAATTACTCCTTTCTCTTGTTTGATTCTTCTAGTCTCTTCTTCGGTTGTTTTTTTGAACAATGTTCAAGATTTCATAAGTTTTAGTGGGTTAATCTTAAAAATAATAATCTTTGACCGAGTAGTATAGAATTGAAAGTTGATTGATAATGGAGGGATAAGTAGTGGTTATTGTTAATAGAAAGTTTTGTGGAGGGGGATGTGTTTAGATGTTGATATATATTAAAATAAATAGGTAAATGGTGGGTGGTAAGTGGTCGAGGGTAGCAATGGTACCGGGTAACAGGAAGAAGAGCCAACAGGGTATTTGTTTTGAGTAAAACAATTAAATTTGTTCGGGAATTTATCAGCAAATAAACTTTTTTGGTTCCATATACTTTTGGCGGTTACTGTGTACTAATCAAATGATGTGTTTATTATTTTAGGGGATGAAATCCTAACTTTTAGATATATGGGATTTATTTAAAAAATTTGAATGTTTTGGTACGGGAGTCAGTACGTAAACGTTGGTATATATTGACTTATTTGCCCTTTTTGTTTGGATCCCAAATCACTTTTCTAGTAGTTCCCATATTGATGAGAATCATATAGCCTTCCATGGTGATTCTCCTAGTGAGGGGAATGAGCTAGTCCTTCATTCTAGTTTTGGAATGCCAAGTTTACTTTGCAGGCCAATCAAAGAAGAAAGGATGGATCTTGACTACCTATGTGATAGGGAGTTGGTTCAAGAGAGCTATGATCGAGATGATGAGAATGTCATTAACTTTGGGGTTCAAACCAAAGGAGATGATTCACGCATGGAAATAAGTGCTCAAGAGTTTCAAGGGTGACTCTAGGTGCTCCATGAATATCATTGATCAAGCTAGAGAGAAGAGTCATTTAGGTTCATGAATGGACGGCCTATTTGATCAAGTGTTCAAGATTGAGTCCATTGCTATAAAATTGGATAGGGTGCGAACTATCTCAATTGTTTCAAGTGTTTTTCCATTCTTTTGGAGTCAATAAAGAGAATTCTACAAGTTTTGGAGTAAATTGGAGTTATCTACAACTTGAGGGGCGCAAGACCAATATTCCACTTTTGGAAGGGCGTTCAAGACATTTTACTTCAACATTTGGAGCTGATTTTCGAGATTAGAGTTTGTATAAGTCTAGGAGTTTAATTTTCGAATTTTATCTAGTTAAACAAGTCATATGGACTGAATTAAACTAGAGTGTTTTGATTAGGAGTCTTAGATTCCTTCTAAGTATTATCCTATTTGAGGATAAGTCATTTAGATGAGGTTTCCTAGATTTTAGATAGAGTCAAAGAGATCAAATACTCTTCTATTTCTACTCCTGCGTGAGATATGATTAGAGAGTCCTAGTTGGTCTTCTTTTTTGGTGTTTTGGCCGAAATTGTTTAGGCTATAAATAGGGGAGGATGGCCGAAAATTAAAGCACCCATGTGTAGTCATTTTGAGTCTTCTCTAATGAGAGTTTTTCCTGTGAGGAATTTTTTTTAAATGATGTGTCCATTTTTCGTGTCAAGTATGATTCAACCAAGAGGGTTCTCATCTTGTCTTGGATCTTTTGATCTTGCAGAAACCGTTCTTTTTCAAGTATGCTTCTTGATAGGATTGTTTTAAAACTAAACTTCTTATTTTCATACTACTTCTAGTAGTCGAGAGTTGAGCCTTTCTTTTGGCTATGGTTTTCGAATTCATGTTGTGTGTGTTCATGAGTTCCTTTGTGGATTTTGTCCTACTTTTGTTGGATGAGTTGTGTTTAGGCATAAGCATTTTGAAATAGTGTATATGTTGCATATCTTTGTTGGTTATGGAGATTACTAATCAATAGTATTTCTTCATAGTTGAGTATTGTTTGCTCCTACCTTTCTTGAGTCTCTTGAATGATGACTGATCGAGTATATTGAATGGTGTCCTTACTATTCTTAGTGTGGGTTGTTGTTTAATTCGAATCTTTCATAGATAATTTGTTCTTTGCTTGGTTTGAGTTAAGAGATAGAAATCCTTAGATAAACGATCGTCTTACTGTGAATTTTTTGCACTCTTTTGAGTTTTACGGGATAGACAAATTATCTTCTTACTTTCTTGTTTGATGGTTGCATTAACGAAATTTGCTTCATCTACGAGATTGCTATCACATATGATATCAAAATTAGTTTTGTCCTACATATTTGACAAACTAATTAATACTAGTAGTTACAAAAAATCCAAATTCAACACCGATAGTAATAGGATGATACGATATCTACTTAGTTACCGAAGTCGTATGCGATTTTTTCTAATATAAAAATAATTTACGGTCACTGGTTGAATTTTAACAATAACCAAACTGCACACTTGTGCATTAACTATTTCACATTTGAGGTGAAAAAAAAAAGAGGTCATTGCACGCTCTTTGACCAAAAATTGCACAATATCAAACAATCTTCCTATGTCTTAAACAATACCAAAAAAAAAAAAATCTTTATTCAAGAAAATGATTGAAGGATTTTTTTTTTTTTGAAGGATTTCCATTTGTTTTCTGATGGTTTAGGCGGTGAATCCACAAGCTCTATTGAGTGTGAATGGAACCGTTGGATCAAGGCCAATATCGGCGGGGGAGGGGAGGCTAATTAAATTTTGTTGACGAAGAAGATTTGGAAAAGAATGAAAATGGGTGTAGATATCGATTGGGGAATATACTCCGATAAAAAATGTGGTGGCTCCACATAACCACATCCCTTAGGCGAAATGGTGCTTGGTCAAACACATGCACTCTGTGATTGTATCAATGGTCGGAACCAACACGCTTTGCCGATAAGTGGAGATGCACGAGAGGAAACAAAATAAATACAATTGCTCGCCATGGAAAGTTTGGAGCATTTAAATATGAGGTTATTTGTGAAAACACGGAATGTACAGAGGTGGAGTGAACATCAATAGTATTTGAAATATGAAAAGCATTGACCGTTCCAACTATTTCGTTTGAAAATAACATTGCATGCATTGATCAGTTGAAGGAAGGATACATCAAAGGTGATAGAACGAAGCATATTTCACCAAAATTTTTCTTTACTCATGATTTCCAAAAGAAATATGAAATTAATGTTCAACAAATTCGTTCAAGTGATAATTTGGTGGATTTATTCACAAAGTCATTACCCACATCAGTTTTTGAGAAATTGGTCCACAACATTGTAATGCGACGGTTGAAAGATATCAAGTGATGTACTCAACAGAGGGAGTAATATGCCTTGTACTCTTTTTTCCTTGACCAAGTTTTTATCCCAATGGGTTTTTCTTGGCAACGTTTTTAACGAGGCAGTGTCATATTCGGACATGTACTCTTTTTCCTTCACTAGAGTTTTATCCTAACGGGTTTCTCCTAGTAAGGTTTTAATGAGACATTGTTCCGCAAAGATGGACATTCAAAGGGGGAAAGTTATGAAATTATATGTTGATTTGATTGAATGTCTCATTTAATGTGTATTATTCTATTCACAATTAGAGAGATACAATTCTGTAATATTTAGCATTAATGATAGAGTTATTTGGTTCATATAGTTTGGTCCCCAACTTCTTGTATAAATAGGGAGCTCATTCATGCTTCAGAAACCACATCTGAATACAAGTCTCTTATCTCTCTACTCTCTTGTCTCTCCTCTTTGTTCTTATGCTTAGTTTCATATTAGTAGTCTAGTATTAATTTTATAATAACAACAACATTTTTAATTGTACCCAAACAAAAGAAAGTAATTTATTTTACTTTACTTTCCTTAGATTTAAAATTCAAGGAATGTCAATTTTACTTTCCCTAACTTTTCTAACAACCAAATAGGCCCGGGAAAAATTCTAGTTATAATTAGGGCAAAATACTTTTTGCTCCCCGAGTTTTGGCTAGATCTGCCATAAATCCCCCGAGTTTAGATTGCATCACCAAATACCCCCTCAACTCATAGTCAACTTACCAAAAGTTCCCTTAACGTAATAACATCATCATCATCAATTTTTCTCTAAACGGTAAAAAATACAATCCAATCCATATTTTTGTAATTATACGATTAAAATATTTTTAAAATATATCATAAATTAAATTTAAAAATACCATATTAATCCTAATATAATAATTCAATTAAATAAAATTTTGAACTTTAACTAAATCATTTATTTTGAAATAAAATAATTTTCATCAATTAATTTATATTATTAATTATGGGTTAAATTTTATTTAGTTGCTTATATCATTAGCTGTGGATTAACATATATTATTGATAATTTATAATATAATTAAATGCAAAAAATGATAAATTAATTAAATTTCATTTCTAATGATTAAAATGCAAAGCCAAGCAAATCGAAAAAAAAGAAAACAAAATGAAGTGTATGTAAACGATGTTTAATATAGTCATTTCAATGTTTAACCACCTCCTACTCAGAGGGTATATGGTAATAAATTAAAACTTGGAAGATTTGTGGTAGATTATATTGTAATATTACCTCTAACTCGAAATTATTTTTCAATTTAAAGTTTTATTTTTAACATAAATTAAACTAAAAGTGAAAATCTAAATTGAACAATAATAATTTTGGGATAAAGAGAGTATATCCATTCTTTTATTTATCTAATAATAAACTAATATAAAAACCACCGCTCGGCCAAATATTTCTTGCAATCTAATTGGTCGGACGGTCATTACGTGACACCATTCTCATGTCACAATTACACTATAATTTTAATTGGGGCAAAAGAGTCATTTAAAAATTAAAAATTAGGTATAAAAAAATTTTCTGCCACACAACCCCCCTGCAAACGCCGTTCTTGCATAAAGAATATTTGGAAAATTCCCCTTTCCAAAATGACGTCGTTCCGGAGGTTTTTCCTCTCTTTTTTTGTTTTCTTTTCTTTTTTCCTCCGGGGAATAAAAGCAACAAGTGTTGAGGCAAGTTGTTTTCTGTTCCGTCAATGGCGCCGATGCGTCAGTCCTTCAAGGCTCCGAAGCGTTTAAACTTGCAAAAATCGGCCTTTGAACGTTTTCCCCTTCCGTTCTCCCTGGCCGTCACTCTTTCCATCTTTCCGGCAGCGTGGACGAGGAGATGGCAACGATACTCTCCACTCATTCTACACTCGACTTCTACACGAACTTCCCCCGCCGGCGTCATCCGACAAGAGAAAGCCTCCGATGCAATTTGGATTTGAAGGTACGAATTCGTTCCTGCATTGACCTTAATGCAAATTCAATGTCATTGAGAATTTGATTCGTTGTTTCGTTTATTAATTTCACTGATTTTTGTGGCGAATTTAATGATTAGGGTTCCGCTTCAGGCCAGTCGATCCATCTTCTATGGAAAAGTAAGCGTCCCTCCGTGTTTTGTCTCTTCAAATTCAGTGAGTACATTAATCTTTGATGAAGCTTGCAATAACAAAATTGATGAAGAGCTAAAAAAAATTCTGATCCCGGTGGTATGGGCTCCACTTAATTTGTGCGTTTACAATTCTTCTTATTATTTTCAGGTAATTTGTTACAAGAAGAAATCTCAAAACTCAAAAAAAAATCTCAACTATGTTTTTTTGGGACAGAGGGATTACCTTTTAGATGCTTTGATAAACTTGGAAATTAAAGGTTAGTCAAGAAACAATTAGTTACGACCATGCAATATTCCATATTTCTTTCTACTGTTTTGTGTATATTAGATTCGTTTAATGGAAGTTCATGCCATTCTCTTTGTGAAGAATAAGGCCAATGAGTTATCAACTCCTTGTGATGTTAAATTATGTTTGTATCACTTTACTCCCAGTAGAGAATGATAACAAGGCAACTAAACTTATAGGAGTACTTTAGCCTAAATTGTCAAGAGATTCATAGTGTTCTCATGTGGTCTATTTAGGAGTACCTGATCCTAAATTGTCTCGGTCCTGGTTTACCTTGTATTATTGATACCTCTTCTCATATGTGTTCTATCTTAAGCACATTTAATTTTTTCTTGATGTTGCTTTATAGTTGGCCTTGCGATCTGTACCTTTTGGCTTTCTTAAATTTGTTAAAAATTCTCGTCTGTCTTTGGGAATTTTTAGTAGTATTTTTTCCACTGGATTTGTATTATATTATTTCCTTCCCTACCATGGGCTTTGGGAGCTCAGGGTCATGTTGCTGTCTAAATGGAAAAATATTAGTAGCAGTTGCTCTTGAGCTACTTGAGATTACCAGCTGATGTTAAGTGATTGTGCTTTATCTTTGAGACTCCCTCTTTCCAAGTTGATGAAAATATGGTTCTTTTTCTTGGCTGGCCTCCTTTTCGTTCAGGTGAAGATGATTCGTGCTGTCATAAGAGATACTCAGTTTATTAGTTTGTTTGTTAAGCAGATAGATAATTGGAGTGATTCTATTGCATGCAATTTTGAAATTTATCTTCTAAAGAGCACTTTTTGTTTACATGTCATGAAAATATCTACATTTAAATTGATATAGAAGTTATAAATGCTTTGATTATTTTACTGAGTTTTTGTCTCTTTGTTTTGCAATTTTTTTCCCATAATCATCAACATACTTCATCATTTGAACTCAGCCATACTTTTGATTTCCAGCTGCATTGCCTTTGACATGTCTCATGTTCTTATTACTTCATAATCATATAAGATAACATGATTTTTACTCTACTGTATCTTTGATTATCAACTTGCTTGTTGTTGAGATGGCTCTAAAATGCATTTGATGCTGTATTGTGGGATAGTTTTAACATGCGTACAAAGGGGAACAGTGCGTGTGGTGACTTATGGTTACAAATGAGGGATGCTTGCAGTATTTATAGGCTAAGTCTCCAAGTCCAAGAGAATTCTATACAAAGAATAAAATAATAATTATCTAGAGAATTCTAGTCCAAGTGTAGAATTTCATAGAATTCCATAAGTCCTTAGATCCCATTCCAGACCAACCTAGGAATCCTCGGAAGGCTTTTCCACATTTCCAGCAAAGTCCGGTTGTTTCTAGAAAATTTCAAATCCATGTGGAATTGGCCCGAGAAATCTAGCGTCCTCTAGAACGTCCCGTCCCTTAGTCTGGTTAAGAAAACGTGCAAAGCTAGCACTTAAAAAACCAACGAGAATGTACTAGCTCAGCCTCAAGACCCATAATTCGTGCAAAGCTAGGCAAAGCCTAATAGAATATAGGCAAAGAAAGTTTAAGAAAGCTAAGAACGGTGTAGGTACAAAGAAAGAATAGAGAGTTTGAAGTATGCTTTACTCAAACAAATGATGGTTACAAATGAGGGAGGCTTGGAGTATTTATAGGCTAAGTCCCCAAGTCCAAAACAATTTTATACAAAGAATAAAATAATAATTATCTAGAGAATTCTAGTCCAAGTGTGGAATTTCATAGAATTCCATAAGTCCTTAGAAAGCACTATCCCGTTCCAGACCGACCTAGGAATCCTCGGAAGACTTTTCCACATTTCCAGCAAAGTCCGGTTGTTTCTAGAAAATTTCAAATCCATGTGGAATTGGCCCGTGAAATCTAGCGTCCTCTAGAACGTCCCGTCCCTTAGTCTGGTTAAGGAAACGTGCAAAGTTAGCACTTAAACAACCAACGACAACGTGCTAGCTCAGCCTCAAGACACATAATTAGTGCAAAGCTAGGCAAAGCCTAATAGAATGTAGGCAAAGAAAGCTTAAGAAAGCTAAGAACGGTGTGGGTACAAAGAAAGAACGGAGAGTTTGAAGTATGCTTTACTCAAACAAATGATGGTTAAAAATGAGGGAGGCTCGGAGTATTTATAAGCTAAGTCTTCAAGTCCAAAAGAATTCTATACAAAGAATAAAATAATAATAATCTAAAGAATTCTAGTCCATGTGTGGAATTTCATAGAATTCCATAAGTCCTTAGAAATCTCTATCTCGTTCCAGACCGACCTAGGAATTCTCGGGAGGCTTTTCCATATTTCCAGCAAAGTCCGGTTGCTTCTAGAAAATTTCAAATACATGTGGAATTGGCCCGAGAAATCTAGTGTCCTCTAGAACGTCCCGTCCCTTAGTTTGGTTAAGGAAACGTGCAAAGCTAGCACTTAAATAACCAACGAGAACGTGCTAGCTCAGCCTCAAGACCCACAATTCATGCAAAGCTAGGCAAAGCCTAATAGAACGTAGGCAAAGAAAGCTTAAGAAAACTGTGAACGGTGTAGGCACAAAGAAAGAACAGAGAGCTTGAAATATGCTTTACTCAAAGAAAGGATGGTTACAAATGAGGGAGGTTCGGAGTATTTATATGCCAAGTCCCCAAGTTCAAGCGAATTCTATATAAAGAATATTTTAGTCCTAGATTTCCATAAGTCTTTAGAAATCTCTATCTCGTTCCAGACCGACCTAGGAATTCTCGGGAGGATTTTCCACATTTCCAGCAAAGTCCGGTTGCTTCTAGAAAATTTCAAATCCATGTGGAATTGGCTCGAGAAATCTAGTGTCCTCTAGAACGTCCCGTCCCTTAGTCTGGTTAAGGAAAGATGCAAAGCTAGTACTTAAACAACCAACGAGAACGTGCGAGCTCAGTCTCAAAACCCACAATTCATGCAAAGCTAGGCAAAGCCTAATAGAACGTAGGCAAAGAAAGCTTAAGAAAACTATGAACGGTGTAGGCACAAAGAAAGAACAGAGAGCTCGAAGTATGCTTTACTCAAACAAATGATGGTTACAAATGAGGGATGCTTGGAGTATTTATAGGCTAAGTCCCCATGTCCCAGAAAATTCTATACAAAGAATAAAATAATAATTATCTAGAGAATTCTAGTCCAAGTGTGGAATTTCATAGAATTCCATAAGTCCTTAGAAAGCACTATCCCGTTCCAGACCGACCTAGGAATTCTCGGGAGGCTTTTCCACATTTCCAGAAAAGTCCGGTTGCTTCTAGAAAATTTCAAATCCATGTGGAATTCGCCCGAGAAATCTAGCGTCCTCTAGAACGTCCTGTCCCTTAGTCTGGTTAAGGAAACTTACAAAGCTATTACTTAAACAACCAACGATAACGTGCTAGCTCAGCCTCAAGACCCACAATTCATGCAAAGCTAGGCAAAGCCTAATAGAACGTAGGCAAAGAAAGCTTAAGAAAACTGTAAACGGTGTACGCATAAAGAAAGAACAGAGAGCTTGAAGTATGATTTACTCAAACAAAGGATGGTTACAAATGAGGGAGGTTCGGAGTATATTTATATGCCAAGTCCCCAAGTTCAAGCGAATTCTATATAAAGAATATTTTAGTCCTAATATTCCATAAGTCTTTAGAAATCTCTATCTCGTTCCAGACCGACCTAGGAATTCTCGAGAGGCTTTTCCACATTTCCAGCAAAGTCCGGTTGCTTCTAGAAAATTTCAAATCCATGTGGAATTGGCCCGAGAAATCTAGCGTCCTCTAGAACGTCCCGTCCCTTAGTCTGGTTAAGGAAACGTGCAAAGCTATTACTTAAACAACCAACGATAACGTGCTAGCTCAGCCTCAAGACCCACAATTCATGCAAAGCTAGACAAAGCCTAATAGAACGTAGGCAAAGAAAGCTTAAGAAAACTATGAACGGTGTAGGCACAAAGAAAGAACAGAGAGCTTGAAGTATGCTTTACTCAAACAAATGATGGTTACAAATGAGGGATGTTTGGAGTATTTATAGGCTAAGTCCACAAGTCCTAGAAAATTCTATACAAAGAATAAAATAATAATTATCTAGAGAATTCTAGTCCAAGTGTGGAATTTCATAGAATTCCATAAGTCCTTAGAAAGCACTATCCCGTTCCAGACCGACCTAGGAATTCTCGGGAGGCTTTTCCACATTTCCAGCAAAGTCCGGTTGTTTCTAGAAAATTTCAAATCCATGTAGAATTGGCCCGAGAAATCTTGCATCCTCTAGAACGTCCCGTCCCTTAGTCTGGTTAAGGAAACGTGCAAAGCTAGCACTTAAACAACCAACGAGAACGTGCTAGCTCAGCTTCAAGACCCACAATTCATGCAAAGCTAGGCAAAGCCTAATAGAACGTAGGCAAAGAAAGCTTAAGAAAACTATGAACGGTGTAGGCACAAAGAAAGAAGAGAGAGCTTGAAATATGCTTCACTCAAACAAATGATGGTTACAAATGAGGGATGCTTGGAGTATTTATAGGCTAAGTCCACAAGTCCTAGAAAATTCTATACAAGGAATAAAATAATATTATCTAGAGAATTCCAGTCAAAGTGTGGAATTTAATAGAATTCCATAAGTCCTTAGAAAACACTATCCCGTTCCAGACCGACCTAGGAATCCTCGGGAGGCTTTTCCACATTTCCAGCCTAGTCCGGTTGTTTCTAGAAAATTTCAAATCCATGTGGAATTGGCCCGAGAAATCTAGCGTCCTCTAGAACGTCCCGTCCCTTAGTCTGGTTAAGGAAACGTGCAAAGCTAGCACATAAACAACCAACGAGACGTGCTAGCTCAGCCTCAAGACCCACAATTCATGCAAAGCTAGGCAAAGCCTAATAAAACGTAGGCAAAGAAAGCTTAAGAAAACTATGAACGGTGTAGGCACAAAGAAAGAACAAAGAGCTTGAAGTATGCTTTACTCAAACAAATGATGGTTACAAATGAGGGATGTTTGGAGTATTTATAGGCTAAGTCCACAAGTCCTAGAAAATTCTATACAAAGAATAAAATAATAATTATCAAGAGAATTCTAGTCCAAGTGTGGAATTTCATAGAATTCCATAAGTCCTTAGAAAGCACTATCCCGTCCAGACCGACCTAGGAATTCTCGGGAGGCTTTTCCACATTTCCAGCAAAGTCCGGTTGTTTCTAGAAAATTTCAAATCCATGTGGAATTGGCCCGAGAAATCTAGCGTCCTCTAGAACGTCCCGTCCCTTAGTCTGGTTAAGGAAACGTGCAAAGCTAGAACTTAAACAACCAACGAGAACGTGCTAGCTCAGCTTCAAGACCCACAATTCATGCAAAGCAAGGCAAAGCCTAATAGAACGTAGGCAAAGAAAGCTTAAGAAAACTATAACGGTGTAGGCACAAAGAAAGAACAGAGCTTGAAGTATACTTTACTCAAACAAATGATGGTTACAAATGAGGGATGCTTGGAGTATTTATAAGCTAAGTCCCCAAGTCCCAGAAAATTCTATACAAAGAATAAAATAATAATTATCTAGAGAATTCTAGTCCAAGTGTGGAATTTCATAGAATTCCATAAGTCCTTAGAAAGCACTATCCCGTTCCAGACCGACCTAGGAATTCTCGGGAGGCTTTTCCACATTTCCAGCAAAGTCCGGTTGTTTCTAGAAAATTTCAAATCCATGTGGAATTGGCCCGAGAAATCTAGCGTCCTCTAGAACGTCCCGTCCCTTAGTCTGGTTAAGGAAACGTGCAAAGCTAGCACTTAAACAACCAACGAGAACGTGCTAGCTCAGCCTCAAGACCCACAATTCATGCAAAGCTAGGCAAAGCCTAATAGAACGTAGGCAAAGAAAGCTTAAGAAAACTATGAACGGTGTAGGCACAAAGAAAGAACAGAGAGCTTGAAGTATGCTTTACTCAAACAAATGATGGTTACAAATGAGGGATGCTTGGAGTATTTATAGGCTAAGTCCACAAGTCCTAGAAAATTCTATACAAGGAATAAAATAATAATTATCTAGCGAATATTAGTCCATGTGTGGAATTTCACAGAATTCCATAAGTCCTTAGAAATCTCTATCTCGTTCCAGACCGACCTAGGAATTCTCGGGAGGCTTTTCCACATTTCCAGCAAAGTCCGGTTGCTTCTAGAAAATTTCAAATCCATGTGGAATTGGCCCGCGAAATCTAGCGTCCTCTAGAACGTTCCGTCCCTTAGTCTGGTTAAGGAAACGTGCAAAGCTAGCACTTAAACAACCAACGAGAACGTGCTAGCTCAGCTTCAAGACCCACAATTCATGCAAAGCTAGGCAAAGCCTAATAGAACGTAGGCAAAGAAAGCTTAAGAAAACTATGAACGGTGTAGGCACAAAGAAAGAAGAGAGAGCTTGAAATATGCTTTACTCAAACAAATGATGGTTACAAATGAGGGATGCTTGGAGTATTTATAGGCTAAGTCCACAAGTCCTAGAAAATTCTATACAAGGAATAAAATAATATTATCTAGAGAATTCCAGTCAAAGTGTGGAATTTAATAGAATTCCATAAGTCCTTAGAAAACACTATCCCGTTCCAGACCGACCTAGGAATCCTCGGGAGGCTTTTCCACATTTCCAGCCTAGTCCGGTTGTTTCTAGAAAATTTCAAATCCATGTGGAATTGGCCCGAGAAATCTAGCGTCCTCTAGAACGTCCCGTCCCTTAGTCTGGTTAAGGAAACGTGCAAAGCTAGCACATAAACAACCAACGAGAACGTGCTAGCTCAGCCTCAAGACCCACAATTCATGCAAAGCTAGGCAAAGCCTAATAAAACGTAGGCAAAGAAAGCTTAAGAAAACTATGAACGGTGTAGGCACAAAGAAAGAACAAAGAGCTTGAAGTATGCTTTACTCAAACAAATGATGGTTACAAATGAGGGATGTTTGGAGTATTTATAGGCTAAGTCCACAAGTCCTAGAAAATTCTATACAAAGAATAAAATAATAATTATCAAGAGAATTCTAGTCCAAGTGTGGAATTTCATAGAATTCCATAAGTCCTTAGAAAGCACTATCCCGTTCCAGACCGACCTAGGAATTCTCGGGAGGCTTTTCCACATTTCCAGCAAAGTCCGGTTGTTTCTAGAAAATTTCAAATCCATGTGGAATTGGCCCGAGAAATCTAGCGTCCTCTAGAACGTCCCGTCCCTTAGTCTGGTTAAGGAAACGTGCAAAGCTAGCACTTAAACAACCAACGAGAACGTGCTAGCTCAGCTTCAAGACCCACAATTCATGCAAAGCAAGGCAAAGCCTAATAGAACGTAGGCAAAGAAAGCTTAAGAAAACTGTAAACGGTGTAGGCACAAAGAAAGAACAGAGAGCTTGAAGTATACTTTACTCAAACAAATGATGGTTACAAATGAGGGATGCTTGGAGTATTTATAAGCTAAGTCCCCAAGTCCCAGAAAATTCTATACAAAGAATAAAATAATAATTATCTAGAGAATTCTAGTCCAAGTGTGGAATTTCATAGAATTCCATAAGTCCTTAGAAAGCACTATCCCGTTCTAGACCGACCTAGAAATCCTCGGGAGGCTTTTCCATATTTCCAGCAAAGTCCAGTTGTTTCTAGAAAATTTCAAATCCATTTGGAATTGGCCCGAGAAATCTAGCGTCCTCTGGAACGTCCCGTCCCTTAGTCATGTTAAGGAAACGTGCAAAGCTAGCACTTAAACAACCAACGAGAACGTGCTAGCTCTGCCTCAAGACCCATAATTCATGCAAAGCTAGGCAAAGTCTAATAGAATGTAGGCAAAAAAAGCTTAAGAAAGCTAAGAACGGTGTAGGTACAAAGAAAGAACGGAGAGTTTGAAGTATGTTTTACTCAAACAAATGATGGTTACAAATGAGGGAGGCTTGGAGTATTTATAGGCTAAGTCCACAAGTCCTAGAAAATTCTATACAAGGAATAAAATAATAATTATCTAGCGAATATTAGTCCATGTGTGGAATTTCACAGAATTCCATAAGTCCTTAGAAATCTCTATCTCGTTCCAGACCGACCTAGGAATTCTCGGGAGGCTTTTCCACATTTCCAGCAAAGTCCGGTTGCTTCTAGAAAATTTCAAATCCATGTGGAATTGGCCCGCGAAATCTAGCGTCCTCTAGAACGTTCCGTCCCTTAGTCTGGTTAAGGAAACGTGCAAAGCTAGCACTTAAACAACCAACGAGAACGTGCTAGCTCAGCTTCAAGACCCACAATTCATGCAAAGCTAGGTAAAGCCTAATAGAACGTAGGCAAAGAAAGCTTAAGAAAACTATGAACGGTGTAGGCACAAAGAAAGAACAGAGAGCTTGAAGTATGCTTTACTCAAACAAATGATGGTTACAAATGAGGGATGTTTGGAGTATTT
The DNA here is from genome assembly GCA_949775105.1 of Oldenlandia corymbosa var. corymbosa. NCBI lineage: Eukaryota > Viridiplantae > Streptophyta > Magnoliopsida > Gentianales > Rubiaceae > Oldenlandia > Oldenlandia corymbosa. The sequence goes on along the minus strand of OX459118.1, from coordinate 18,609,445 downwards.
ATAGGCTAAGTCCACAAGTTCAAGCGAATTCTATATAAAGAATATTTTAGTCCTAGAATTCCATAAGTCTTTAGAAATCTCTATCTCGTTCCAGACCGACCTAGGAATTCTCGGGAGGCTTTTCCACATTTCCAGCAAAGTCCGGTTGCTTCTAGAAAATTTCAAATCCATGTGGAATTGGCCCGAGAAATCTAGCGTCCTCTAGAACGTCCCGTCCCTTAGTCTGGTTTAAGGAAACGTGCAAAGCTAGCACTTAAACAACCAACGAGACGTGCTAGCTCAGCCTCAAGACCCACAATTCATGCAAAGCTAGGCAAAGCCTAATAGAACGTAGGCAAAGAAAGCTTAAGAAAACTATGAACGGTGTAGGCACAAAGAAAGAACAGAGCTTGAAGTATGCTTTACTCAAACAAATGATGGTTACAAATGAGGGATGCTTGGAGTATTTATAGGCTAAGTCCACAAGTCCTAGAAAATTCTATACAAGGAATAAAATAATATTATCTAGAGAATTCCAGTCAAAGTGTGGAATTTAATAGAATTCCATAAGTCCTAAGAAAACACTATCCCGTTCCAGACCGACCTAGGAATCCTCGGGAGGCTTTTCCACATTTCCAGCCTAGTCCGGTTGTTTCTAGAAAATTTCAAATCCATGTGGAATTGGCCCGAGAAATCTAGCGTCCTCTAGAACGTCCCGTCCCTTAGTCTGGTTAAGCAAACGTGCAAAGCTAGCACTTAAACAACCAACGAGAACGTGCTAGCTCATCCTCAAGACCCACAATTCATGCAAAGCTAGGCAAAGCCTAATAAAACGTAGGCAAAGAAATCTTAAGAAAACTATGAACGGTGTAGGCACAAAGAAAGAACAGAGAGCTTGAAGTATACTTTACTCAAACAAATGATGGTTACAAATGAGGGATGTTTGGAGTATTTATAGGCTAAGTCCACAAGTCCTAGAAAATTCTATACAAAGAATAAAATAATAATTATCTAGAGAATTCTAGTCCAAGTGTGGAATTTCATAGAATTCCATAAGTCCTTAGAAAGCACTATCCCGTTCTAGACCGACCTAGGAATTCTCGGGAGGCTTTTACACATTTCCAGCAAAGTCCGGTTGCTTCTAGAAAATTTCAAATCCATGTGGAATTGGCCCGCGAAATCTAGCGTCCTCTAGAACGTTCCGTCCCTTAGTCTGGTTAAGGAAACGTGCAAAGCTAGCACTTAAACAACCAACGAGAACGTGCTAGCTCAGCTTCAAGACCCACAATTCATACAAAGCTAGGTAAAGCCTAATAGAACGTAGGCAAAGAAAGCTTAAGAAAACTATGAACGGTGTAGGTACAAAGAAAGAACAGAGAGCTTGAAGTATGCTTTACTCAAACAAATGATGGTTACAAATGAGGGATGTTTGGAGTATTTATAGGCTAAGTCCACAAGTCCTAGAAAATTCTATACAAAGAATAAAATAATAATTATCTAGAGAATTCTAGTCCAAGTGTGGAATTTCATAGAATTCCATAAGTCCTTAGAAAGCACTATCCCGTTCCAGACCGACCTAGGAATTCTCGGGAGGCTTTTCCACATTTCCAGCAAAGTCCGGTTGTTTCTAGAAAATTTCAAATCCATGTATAATTGGCCCGAGAAATCTTGCATCCTCTAGAACGTCCCGTCCCTTAGTCTGGTTAAGGAAACGTGCAAAGCTAGCACTTAAACAACCAACGAGAACGTGCTAGCTCAGCCTCAAGACCCACAATTCATGCAAAGCTAGGCAAAGCCTAATAGAACGTAGGCAAAGAAAGCTTAAGAAAACTATGAACGGTGTAGGCACAAAGAAAGAACAGAGAGCTTGAAGTATGCTTTACTCAAACAAATGATGGTTACAAATGAGGGATGCTTGGAGTATTTATAGGCTAAGTCCACAAGTCCTAGAAAATTCTATACAAGGAATAAAATAATATTATCTAGAGAATTCCAGTCAAAGTGTGGAATTTAATAGAATTCCATAAGTCCTAAGAAAACACTATCCCGTTCCAGACCGACCTAGGAATCCTCGGGAGGCTTTTCCACATTTCCAGCCTAGTCCGGTTGTTTCTAGAAAATTTCAAATCCATGTGGAATTAGCCCGAGAAATCTAGCGTCCTCTAGAACGTCCCGTCCCTTATTCTGGTTAAGCAAACGTGCAAAGCTAGCACTTAAACAACCAACGAGAACGTGCTAGCTCAGCTTCAAGACCCACAATTCATGCAAAGCTAGGCAAAGCCTAATAAAACGTAGGCAAAGAAATCTTAAGAAAACTATGAACGGTGTAGGCACAAAGAAAGAACAAAGAGCTTGAAGTATGCTTTACTCAAACAAATGATGGTTACAAATGAGGGATGTTTGGAGTATTTATAGGCTAAGTCCACAAGTCCTAGAAAATTCTATACAAAGAATATAATAATAATTATCTAGAGAATTCTAGTCCAAGTGTGGAATTTCATAGAATTCCATAAGTCCTTAGAAATCACTATCCCGTTCCAGACCGACCTAGGAATTCTCGGGAGGCTTTTCCACATTTCCAGCAAAGTCCGGTTGTTTCTAGAAAATTTCAAATCCATGTGGAATTGGCCCGAGAAATCTAGCGTCCTCTAGAACGTCCCGTCCCTTAGTCTGGTTAAGGAAACGTGCAAAGCTAGCACTTAAACAACCAACGAGAACGTGCTAGCTCAGCTTCAAGACCCACAATTCATGCAAAGCAAGGCAAAGCCTAATAGAACGTAGGCAAAGAAAGCTTAAGAAAACTATGTACGGTGTAGGCACAAAGAAAGAACAGAGAGCTTGAAGTATACTTTACTCAAACAAATGATGGTTACAAATGATGGATGCTTGGAGTATTTATAGGCTAAGTCCCCAAGTCCCAGAAAATTCTATACAAAGAATAAAATAATAATTATCTAGAGAATTCTAGTCCAAGTGTGGAATTTCATAGAATTCCATAAGTCCTTAGAAAGCACTATCCCGTTCTAGACCGACCTAGAAATCCTCGGGAGGCTTTTCCACATTTCCAGCAAAGTCCAGTTGTTTCTAGAAAATTTCTAATCCATTTGGAATTGGCCCGAGAAATCTAGCGTCCTCTGGAACGTCCCGTCCCTTAGTCATGTTAAGGAAACGTGCAAAGCTAGCAGTTAAACAACCAACGAGAACGTGCTAGCTCTGCCTCAAGACCCATAATTCGTGCAAAGCTAGGCAAAGTCTAATAGAATGTAGGCAAAAAAAGCTTAAGAAAGCTAAGAACGGTGTAGGTACAAAGAAAGAACGGAGAGTTTGAAGTATGTTTTACTCAAACAAATGATGGTTACAAATGAGGGAGGCTTGGAGTATTTATAGGCTAAGTCCCCAAGTTCTAAAGAATTCTATACAAAGAATAAAATAATAATTATCTAGCGAATATTAGTCCATGTGTGGAATTTCACAGAATTCCATAAGTCCTTAGAAATCTCTATCTCGTTCCAGACAGACCTAGGAATTCTCGGGAGGCTTTTCATCATTTCCAGCAAAGTCCGGTTGCTTCTAGAAAATTTCAAGTCCATGTGGAATTGGCCCGAGAAATCTAGCGTCCTCTAGAATGTCCCGTCCCTTAGTCTGGTTAAGGAAACGTGCAAAGCTAGCACTTAAACAACCAACGAGAACGTGCTACCTCAGCCTCAAGACCCACAATTCATGCAAAGTTAGGCAAAGCCTAATAGAACGTAGGCAAAGAAAGCTTAAGAAAACTGTAAACGGTGTAGGCACAAAGAAAGAATAGAGAGCTTGAAGTATGCTTTACTCAAACAAAGGATGGTTACAAATGAGGGAGGTTCGGAGTATATTTATATGCCAAGTCCCCAAGTTCAAGCGAATTCTATATAAAGAATATTTTAGTCCTAGAATTCCATAAGTCTTTAGAAATCTCTATCTCGTTCCAGACCGACCTAGGAATTCTCGGGAGGCTTTTCCACATTTCCAGCAAAGTCCGGTTGCTTCTAGAAAATTTCAAATCCATGTGGAATTCGCCCGAGAAATCTAGTGTCCTCTAGAACGTCCCGTCCCTTAGTCTGGTTAAGGAAACGTGCAAAGCTAGTACTTAAACAACCAACGATAACGTGCTAGCTCAGCCTCAAGACCCACAATTCATGCAAAGCTAGGCAAAGCCTAATAGAACGTAGGCAAAGAAAGCTTAAGAAAACTATGAACGGTGTAGGCACAAAGAAAGAAGAGAGAGCTTGAAATATGCTTTACTCAAACAAATGATGGTTACAAATGAGGGATGCTTGGAGTATTTATAGGCTAAGTCCACAAGTCCTAGAAAATTCTATACAAGGAATAAAATAATATTATCTAGAGAATTCCAGTCAAAGTGTGGAATTTAATAGAATTCCATAAGTCCTTAGAAAACACTATCCCGTTCCAGACCGACCTAGGAATCCTCGGGAGGCTTTTCCACATTTCCAGCCTAGTCCGGTTGTTTCTAGAAAATTTCAAATCCATGTGGAATTGGCCCGAGAAATCTAGCGTCCTCTAGAACGTCCCGTCCCTTAGTCTGGTTAAGGAAACGTGCAAAGCTAGCACTTAAACAACCAACGAGAACGTGCTAGCTCAGCCTCAAGACCCACAATTCATGCAAAGCAAGGCAAAGCCTAATAAAACGTAGGCAAAGAAAGCTTAAGAAAACTATGAACGGTGTAGGCACAAAGAAAGAACAGAGAGCTTGAAGTATACTTTACTCAAACAAATGATGGTTACAAATGAGGGATGCTTGGAGTATTTATAGGCTAAGTCCCCAAGTCCCAGAAAATTATATACAAAGAATAAAATAATAATTATCTAGAGAATTCTAGTCCAAGTGTGGAATTTCATAGAATTCCATAAGTCTTTAGAAATCTCTATCTCGTTCCAGACCGACCTAGGAATTCTGGGGAGGCTTTTCCACATTTCCAGCAAAGTCCGGTTGCTTCTAGAAAATTTCAAATCCATGTGGAATTCGCCCGAGAAATCTAGTGTCCTCTAGAACGTCCCGTCCCTTAGTCTGGTTAAGGAAACGTGCAAAGCTATTACTTAAACAACCAACGATAACGTGCTAGCTCAGCCTCAAGACCCACAATTCATGCAAAGCTAGGCAAAACCTAATAGAACGTAGGCAAAGAAAGCTTAAGAAAACTATGAACGGTGTAGGCACAAAGAAAGAACAGAGAGCTTGAAGTATGCTTTACTCAAACAAATGATGGTTACAAATGAGGGATGTTTGGAGTATTTATAGGCTAAGTCCACAAGTCCTAGAAAATTCTATACAAAGAATAAAGTAATAATTATCTAGAGAATTCTAGTCCAAGTGTGGAATTTCATAGAATTCCATAAGTCCTTAGAAAGCACTATCCCGTTCTAGACCGACCTAGAAATCCTCGGGAGGCTTTTCCACATTTCCAGCAAAGTCCAGTTGTTTCTAGAAAATTTCTAATCCATTTGGAATTGGCCCGAGAAATCTAGCGTCCTCTGGAACGTCCCGTCCCTTAGTCATGTTAAGGAAACGTGCAAAGCTAGCAGTTAAACAACCAACGAGAACGTGCTAGCTCTGCCTCAAGACCCATAATTCGTGCAAAGCTAGGCAAAGTCTAATAGAATGTAGGCAAAAAAAGCTTAAGAAAGCTAAGAACGGTGTAGGTACAAAGAAAGAACGGAGAGTTTGAAGTATGTTTTACTCAAACAAATGATGGTTACAAATGAGGGAGGCTTGGAGTATTTATAGGCTAAGTCCCCAAGTCCTAAAGAATTCTATACAAAAAATAAAATAATAATTATCAAGAGAATATTAGTCCATGTGTGGAATTTCACAGAATTCCGTAAGTCCTTAGAAAGTTCTATCTCGTCCAGACCGACGTAGGAATTCTCAGGAGGCTTATCCACATTTCCAACAAAGTCCGGTTGCTTTTAGAAAATTTCAAATCCATGTGGATATGGCCCGAGAAATCTATTGTCCTCTAGAACGTCCCGTCCCTTAGTTTGGTTAAGGAAACGTGCAAAGCTAGCACTTAAACAACTAACGAGAACGTGCTAGCTCAGCCTCAAGACCCACGATTCATGCAAAGCTAGGCAAAGCCTAATAGTACGTAGGCAAAGAAAGCTTAAGAAAACTATGAACGGTGTAGGCACAAAAAAAGAAGAGAGAGCTTGAAATATGCTTTACTCAAACAAAGGATGGTTACAAATGAGGGAGGTTCGGAGTATTTATATGGCATTTCCCCAAGTTCAAGCGAAGTCCGTGTGGAATTTCATAGAATTCCATAAGTCCTTAGAAAGCACTATCCCGTTCCAGACCGACCTAGGAATTCTCGGGAGGCTTTTCCACATTTCCAGCAAAGTCCGGTTGCTTGTAGAAAATTTCAAATCCATGTGGAATTGGCCCGAGAAATCTAGTGTCCTCTAGAACGTCCCGTCCCTTAGTCTGGTTAAGGAAACGTGCAAAGCTAGTACTTAAACAACCAACGATAACGTGCTAGCTCAGCCTCAAGACCCACAATTCATGCAAAGCTAGGCAAAGACTAATAGAACGTAGGCAAAGAAAGCTTAAGAAAACTATGAACGGTGTAGGCACAAAGAAAGAACAGAGAGCTTGAAGTATACTTTACTCAAACAAATGATGGTTACAAATGAGGGATGTTTGGAGTATTTATAGGCTAAGTCCACAAGTCCTAGAAAATTCTATACAAAGAATAAAATAATAATTATCTAGAGAATTCTAGTCCAAGTGTGGAATTTCATAGAATTCCATAAGTCCTTAGAAAGCACTATCCCGTTCCAGACCGACCTAGGAATTCTCGGGAGGCTTTTCCACATTTCCAGCAAAGTCCGGTTGCTTCTAGAAAATTTCAAATCCATGTGGAATTGGCCCGCGAAATCTAGCGTCCTCTAGAACGTTCCGTCCCTTAGTCTGGTTAAGGAAACGTGCAAAGCTAGCACTTAAACAACCAACGAGAACGTGCTAGCTCAGCTTCAAGACCCACAATTCATGCAAAGCTAGGTAAAGCCTAATAGAACGTAGGCAAAGAAAGCTTAAGAAAACTGTGAACGGTGTAGGCACAATGAAAGAACAGAGAGCTTGAAGTATGCTTTACTCAAACAAAGGATGGTTACAAATGAGGGATGCTTGGAGTATTTATAGGCTAAGTCCACAAGTCCTAGAAAATTCTATACAAAGAATAAAATAATAATTATCTAGAGAATTCTAGTCCAAGTGTGGAATTTCATAGAATTCCATAAGTCCTTAGAAAGCACTATCCCGTTCCAGACCGACCTAGGAATTCTCGGGAGGCTTTTCCACATTTCCAGCAAAGTCCGGTTGCTTCTAGAAAATTTCAAATCCATGTGGAATTGACCCGAGAAATCTAGCGTCCTCTAGGACGTCCCGTCCCTTAGTCTGGTTAAGGAAACGTGCAAAGCTAGCACTTAAACAACCAACGAGAATGTGCTAGCTAAGCCTCAAGACCCACAATTAATGCAAAGCTAGGCAAAGTCTAATAGAACGTAGGCAAAGAAAGCTTAAGAAAACTATGAACGGTGTAGGCACAAAGAAAGAAGAGAGAGCTTGAAGTATGCTTTACTCAAACAAATGATGGTTACAAATGAGGGATGCTTGGAGTATTTATTGGCTAAGTCACCAAGTCCCAGAAAATTCTATACAAAGAATAAAATAATAATTATCTAGAGAATTCTAGTCCAAGTGTGAAATTTCATAGAATTCCATATGTCCTTAGAAAGCACTATCCCGTTCCAGACCGACCTAGGAATCCTCGGGAGACTTTTCCACATTTCCAGCCAAGTCCGGTTGTTTCTAGAAAATTTCAAATCCATGTGGAATTGGCCGGAGAAATCTAGCGTCCTCTAGAACGTCCCGTCCCTTAGTCTGGTTAAGGAAACGTGCAAAGCTAGCACTTAAACAACCAACGAGAACGTGCTAGCTCAGGCTCAAGACCCATAATTCGTGCAAAGCTAGGCAAAGCCTAATAGAATGTAGGCAAAGAAAGCTTAAGAAAGCCAAGAACGGTGTAGGTACAAAGAAAGAACGGAGAGTTTGAAGTATGCTTTACTCAAACAAATGATGGTTACAAATGAGGGAGGCTTGGAGTATTTATAGGCTAAGTCCCCAAGTCCTAAAGAATTCTATACAAAAAATAAAATAATAATTATCAAGAGAATATTAGTCCATGTGTGGAATTTCACAGAATTCCGTAAGTCCTTAGAAAGTTCTATCTCGTCCAGACCGACGTAGGAATTCTCAGGAGGCTTATCCACATTTCCAACAAAGTCCGGTTGCTTTTAGAAAATTTCAAATCCATGTGGATATGGCCCGAGAAATCTATTGTCCTCTAGAACGTCCCGTCCCTTAGTTTGGTTAAGGAAACGTGCAAAGCTAGCACTTAAACAACTAACGAGAACGTGCTAGCTCAGCCTCAAGACCCACGATTCATGCAAAGCTAGGCAAAGCCTAATAGTACGTAGGCAAAGAAAGCTTAAGAAAACTATGAACGGTGTAGGAACAAAGAAAGAACAGAGAGTTTGAAGTATGTTTTACTCAAACAAAGGATGGTTACAAATGAGGGAGGTTCGGAGTATTTATATGGCATTTCCCCAAGTTCAAGCGAAGTCCGTGTGGAATTTCATAGAATTCCATAAGTCCTTAGAAAGCACTATCCCGTTCCAGACCGACCTAGGAATCTTCAGGAGGCTTTTCCACATTTCCAGCAAAGTCCGGTTGTTTCTAGAGAATTCCAAATCCATGTGGAATTGGCCCGAGAAATCTAGCGTCCTCTAGAACGTCCCGTCCTTTAGTCTGGTTAAGGGAACGCCCCGTTCGTGTAGTAAACCTCACAAACGTGGGAAAGGACGGTCTAACCCGAGAGGGGGAAAAATGGCCGTGGCATCCTCGCCCACCAAAACGGTGCATCGCCCCGATGTACCTAAGTATCGAAGGCAACGTTGATGGGAACGGGTGCATGATTCTCCTCCAAAACATCGATCAACTTGGTGAATTGTCAAAACTTCTCGACCGGCTCCCAACTCGTTTCACTCATTGGCAAATTCTTTCATTTCACCAAGTATTCTTTAGTCGCTGTCCCGTTCTTGCCCCGAACGATCCTCTTAAAAAGGATCTCCTCCGCCGTCTGTTCCTCGTGCTCGCGAATGCCAGCGGGTGCCCTTGAGGAAATGCTCTGTTCTTCATCCTCCGGGTCCTTGCGGTATGGCTTAAGTAAGCTCACATGAAAGACTGGATAAGGCCTTGAAAAGGCCTTGGGTAGCTCCAACTTGTAAGAAATGGAACCTACTTTCCTAAGGACGGTGAAAGAACCCTCGTACCTGCGAATGAGAGCCTTGTGTAGACCACGGCTCCGTCCATGCTCATAAAGCTTCACCAAGACTTGGTCGCCTTTTTCAAACTCGCGACGGGTCCGTTTCTTATCCGCCCATTTCTTCATGCGTGCTGCCGAATTCTCCAAATAGAGCTTCTTCTTGTCGGCCCGTTCTTGCCAATCTTTGGCAAACTTGTATGTGGGCGGGCTATTGCCCTTGTAGCCCCTAAGAATGTCCTTAGCTGTAGTCGGTTAGAAACCAAGGACAATCTCAAATGGACTTTTGCCCGTGCTCTCTCTCCGCATCAAGTCATAGGAAAATTGGGCAACGTCTAGCAAACGTACCCAATCTTTCTGGTTGGCTGCCACATAGTGCCTAAGGTACACCTCCAAGAGACCGTTGATGGGCTCCGTCTGCCCATCCCTTTGCGAGTGAAAAGATGTAGACATCTTGAGCTCTGTCCCAAGTAAACGAAAGAGTTCTTGCCAAAAACGGCCGGTGAACCTCGAATCCCTGTCGCTTATTATTGATGTAGGCAGCCCCCAATACTTCACCAGATGTCTAAGAAAGAATTTGGCCATTATCTTCGCGGTGCACTCTTTCAGGGCAGGTATAAAGACCACATACTTAGACAAACGGTCTACCACAACAAGTATGTTGGTGCAACCCTCGGAAAAAGCAAGCTCACGATGAAATCCATCGAAACGCTGTCCCACTGGCATTCTGGAATAGGCAAGGGTGATAGCAAGCCATGCGGGTGGTCTTGCTCGGTCTTGTCTTGTTGGCAAACTAGACAAGTCCTCACATATGTCTCCACGTCTTCCCGCATGCGAGGCCAATAGAACCGTTCATGAACTAAGGCAAGTGTGCGATACGTACCTGTGTTACCCACATAACGGTAATCATGGCAATCCCTTAGAATCTCCCTTCTAAGTCCATCCCATGCGGGCACGTACAAACGGTTCCCCTTGGCATAAGTATCCCATCTTCAAGTCAAAATCGCGTTGTCTTACCTTCCTTCACGAGCTCCATGAACCTTTGGGCTTGACGGTCGTGCTCAAGACCCTTCTTGATGCGACCAAGCAACGTCTCCTCGGGTATACTAACGATTAGTGCAAGACACGCCTTTCGGCTTAGGGCGTCGGCCACGTGGTTAGTTTTCCCAGGCTATACTCAAGCTTGTACTTAAACTCGGCCAAGAAGTCCAATTGCTTGCTTGAAAGCTTAGGTTAGCTTTGATGGTAGCTCACTGCCCAATTTTCCGTCTTGATCTTGAATGGTATGGTGGCCTTCAAGTAATGCTCCCAAACTCTAAGGCAGTGAACTATAGCCAACATCTCCTTCTCGTGCGCCAGCCACCTTTTCTTGGTCTCATTCTACTTGCGACTTTCATAGGTGATCGGGTGACCGTCTTGCATAAGAACGCCCCCAATGGCGAAGTCTGAAGCGTCCGAGCACACCTCGAACGGTTTCTCAAAATCGGGGAGAGCTAAGACCGGCTCTCGAGTGACGGCGTCCTTCAAAGCTTCAAACGTCGTTTGGTGCTTAGGTGTCCAGCACCATGTTTGCTCCTTTTTCAAAAGATCCGTTAAAGGGGCGGCTATGGCAGAGTGCCCTTCAATGAACCGCCTATAGTAATTAACAAGCCCCAAGAACGATCTCAGTTCCGTCGGCTTCGTGGGTGTCTCCCATTCCACGATAGCCTCGATCTTGGCCGGGTCCATGCAGATTTTGCCCCCACCGATGATGTGCCCCAAGAACGACACCTCTTCATGGCCAAAGGAGCATTTCTCCCGTTTAACATAGAGCTGGTTTTCCCTAAGGACTTGGAAAACGGCCCTAAGATGCTCGACATGCTCCTTCATAGTGTTGCTATAGATAACGATGTCGTCCAAGTATACTACAACAAATTTATCAATGAAATAGGCTAGCACACGTTGCATTAAAGTGCAAAATATGACTGGGGCGTTAGTTAAACCGAAAGGCATAAGAAGAAATTCATAAGAGCCATACCTCATCACCATGGCCGTTTTCGGTTCATCACCGGGTGCTATATGCACTTGATAGTGTCCCTTTCGCAAGTCCAGCTTAGAAAAGATCCGCTCGTTGCAACCGATCAAACAAGTCCGCTATAAGTGGGATAGGGTACTTGTTCTTCGCGGTCAGCTTGTTTAACGCCCGATAGTCGATGCATAATCGAAGTGTCCCATCCTTCTTGCGTTGAAACAAATCTGGTGTGCCCTAAGGACTCTTGGACTGTCGTGCATGACCCGATTCAAGTAGCTCCTTGATTTGCACCTTGAGTTCCTCTAGTTCGCTAGGGGACATACGAGAAGGCACCTTGGTTATCGGTTTTGCCTCATCCACCAACTCGATAGCATGATCAATCTCCCTCCTTGGTGGAAGACCCTTAGGCAATTCATCGTGCATAACGTCCTTGAACTCAACAAGGACTCGTTTTATAGGAGGCGGGATTCGTTCCTCCTTTGCTGGCTCCTCTGTGTATGGTTCCTGCTCAAACACCATGGCGACAAAGGTGTGTTCACCCTGTTTTAGCCCCTTGTTCAGCTGGGAAGGGCTAATCTCGTTTTCTCGCCTGAACTTCACCACACAAGGCTTCTCGCCTTCGAGGATCACCATCTTGTCGTTGCTAGGCACGATGATCGGCTTCACCTGGTCTAAAAACTCTATGCCAAACACAAGATCGTAATCATCCATAGGTGCAATGGTGAAATTAGCCGTACCTGACCAGTTGCCGATTTTAAGAATCACGTCCCTGGCTTCGCCCACAAGATCCGTCCATTCGCCGTTCATGCCCTTGAAACGGCCTTTGCTAGGTGTCCACTTGACTTCAAGCGAACGGGCTACCTCTTCCGTGAGATAACTTGTGTCAGCCCCCGTGTCTAGCATGCCCTATATAGACCCGTTTGCAAACGATGCCTCCATGTAAAGACGACCTTGATGTGTCTCGGCATTGGCATGCACGACGTCTAGCCGTTTTATGCAAGCGACCCGTTTTTCCTCTTCTTGGCACAACCCTTGCGCCAATGCTGCCAACTTCGAACGGGACGAGCAATCACGTGCCATGTGCGCTCCCCCGCACAAGAAGCACCCTTGAAACTTCTTTCGCTTGTCCCCCTTGGACTCCTTGTTCGAAGACAGCTTTGTAGAGTCGGCTGCCGGTTTAACAGGTGTGGAAGACTTCCCTTCGAACGGGACAGGCAATCACGTGCCAATAGAACCGTTCATGAACTAAGGCAAGTGTGCGATGCGTACCTGGGTGACCCCAATAACGGTTATCATGGCAATCCCTTAGAATCTTCCTTCTAAGTCCATCCCATGTGGGCACGTACAAACGGTTCCCCTTGGCATAAAGTTTCCCTTTTTCAAGTCAAAACTGCATTGTCTTGCCTTCCTTCGCGAGCTCCATGAACCTTTGGGCTTGACGGTCGTGCTCAAGACCCTTTTTGATACGACCAACCAAAGTCCCCTCGAGTATACTAATGATTAGTGCAAGACACGCCTTTTGGCTTAGGGCGTCGGCCACGTGGTTAGTCTTTCCCGGGCTATACTCAAGCTTGTACTTAAACTCGGCCAAGAAGTCCAACCAACGTGCTTGCTTGCTTGAAAGCTTAGGTTGGCTTTGATGGTAGCTCACTGTCCGATTGTCCGTCTTGATCTTGAATGGTGTGGCGGCTTTCAAGTAATGCTCCCAAACTCTAAGGCAGTGAATTATAGCCAACATCTCCTTCTCGTGCGTCGGTCATCTTTTCTCTGTCTCATTCAACTTGCAGCTTTCATAGGCAATCGGGTGACCGTCTTGCATAAGAACGCTTCCAATGGCAAAATCCGAAGCGTGCGAGCACACCTCGAACGGTTTCTCAAAATCGGGGAGAGCTAAGACTGGCTCTCGAGTGACGGCGTCCTTCAAAGCTTCAAACGCCGATTTAACGGGTGTGGAAGACTTCCCTTTGTCTCCCCCACCTTTGCCTTGGAATGGCTTCTTGCCCTTGTCCTTGGAGCCATCCTTTTTTTGGAACTCGACAAGCGACTCGGCCGCCTTTAACGCCTGATCGATGTCTTGGACTTCCCTCTGTTGTAGTTCAAGCTTGGCCCAACGGTTGAGACTGTCCATAAAAATAAAGAATGCCTCCTTGGGCAAGAGATCCGGGATTTCAAGCATCAAGTCCAAAAATTCTTTAACGTATTCTCGGATTTGGCCTTCCCTATGGTGCAAACGGCGAAGCTTGGCTCGGGCTTCGTCCTCCGCATCCACGGGTAGGAAATATTTTCTAAACTCTTCCTTAAAATCGTTGCACGTGGTGAAAACCGGGTCTCCGTCCCACACAGGTTTCATGATAACTTTCCACCATGATAAAACACTATCTTTAAGATAAAAAGAGACTTGGAAGAGCCTTACCGAGTCGTCCATGATATTCATAATTCCAAAGTACTGTCCATGCTGTAGAGAAAGTTCTCTACGTCCCTCAAGCAACGGCTGCCCTTGATCTCGTCTGGCTTGGGCGCTTCAAGATTTGGAACCGTCCCCATGTTCCCAAATGTCCCTTGCACGGCCATGGCATCAAGCCGTGCCTTAAGGCGTGCCGATTCTGCCTAAGAAGCCTCCAACTCACCTATGAGTCGGCCAATGTCATTTTGGAGGGCGGCAACACGAGCAAGGCTTTCCTCCTTTGACTTGTTGCAACGTTCCACCATCTTGTTGAGCGTCACTAGCATGTCGTCCTTTATTTGCTGCATGACCTCTTGCAATTTATCCACGAATCGCTCCATGCGAGCTTCGACGACCCCCGTTACCACCTCGGGGTGCTCGTCCCAACGATCTTGGTGGTCGGCCACAGCAAGTTTTAGATTGGCAAGTCGTTTCTCGAATTCCACCATTGGCTCCCTAACGACCGACTTCTCCTTGCGGTTTCCCTTGCGGGTGGCCCTCTCCACCTCGCGGGAAACATGATCCCCCTCAATCTCCGACCCTTGAAAGACCTCCGAAGGGTTGCACATAGCTTATGCACGTAAGAACACCAACAAACGGAAGCGTAGACGATGTAGCACACCAAGTAGCGAGCCGAAGCTCTGATACCAACTGTCATGGGCTTACTTCTTCAAAGTAACAGTCGTGCGGCACTAGCACTCAAACAACCAACGAGAACGTGCTAGCTCACCCTCAAGACCCACAATTCGTGCAAAGCTAGGCAAAGCCTAATAGAACGTAGGCAAAGAAAACTTAAGAAAGCTAAGAACAGTGTAGGCACTAAGAAAGAACGGAGAGCTTGATGTATGCTTGAGAATGCTTCACTCAAACAAAGGATGGTTACAAATGAGGGAGGCTTGGGGTATTTATAGGCTAAGTCCCAAGTCGAAGAGAATTCTAGAGAATTCTATACAAAGAATAAAATAATAGTTATCTAGAGAATTCTAAGACTAAAATATTCTAAGTGTGGAATTCCATAGAATCCCATAAGTTCCTAGAAAGTTCTATCCCGTTCTAGACCGACCTAGCAATCCTCGGGAGGCTTCCCCATATATTCAGCAAAGTGCGGTTGCTTCTAGAGAATTCCAAATTTATGTGGAATTGGCCCGAAAAATCCAGCGTCCTCTAGTACGTCCCGTCCCTTAGTCTGGTTAAGGGAACGCCCCGTTCATGCAGCAAACCCCACAAACGTGGGAAAGGACGGCCTAACATGAGAGCGGGGAAAACGGCTGTGACACTTGTAATATGATTGGCCGGGCGGTCATCACGTGACAGCAGCCTTGAGTCACGGTTATATCATCTTCTTAATTGGGCCAATATTGTAATTACTTAATTGATATTTTTTAATACTAATTTCTGTCAAAAAAAACCCCCCTTCCCAAACGACACTATTTTTTAACAAAACCGCCCACCTTCAAAACGACGTCGTTTTGAACTTGGCCCTTTTTATTAAAAAAAACCCAAATTGTTTCACGGACCTTCAGGTTCCCCGTAACCCCAAATCGTTTCGTTCTTCATTCTCCGCACAAAATCAGAAGAGCCCTAAAAAGGAAAATCCCCAAATAGGTTCCTTCTACTCCAAATCAGGTCACGGTGGTAGATTTGGAGGTGGTGTAGTTCGTGGAGTCGGAGGAGGTGCTGTTGGCGGTGGAGGCAGAGGTGGTGGTGGTGGAGGCGGCTGAGGAGGTGGCCTCGGTGGAGGTGCTGGACATGGAAGCTGATTGGAGGTGGAGTAGGAGGAGGATCCGGAGGAGGTGTTGAAGGTGGCAGTGGCATTAGATTCCGAGGAGGTGGTGACGGTGGAGTAGGAAGAGGATCCGGTCTTGGAGGTGGTATCGTAGGAGGTGTAGGGGGTGGTGGTGGCCTTGGCGGTGGAGCAGGAGCAGGTGATGGTGCTGGCGATGGTGTCAGTGGCAGTTCCGATGGATTTGAGCCTTACATCCTCTCTCACTACAAATTTCACCGACCCCGATTTGTCCACCATTTATCTAACTCGACTTTAGACTAAATTAAGCAGTCACTGATTTGGCAGATTTACGGGATGAGTGGGGAGAGAAGACAGCGACTGAACTTCCTCCCACATTGGCCGCCGGCTTTTTTTAGGTCAGCGAATTTAGCCTGACTTCTTAAAAGTGTATGGTTCTGTAGCATGCTCTCATTCAATGGCGGGGAGGATTGATGTAGTCGCTTGTTTTAGTAACTTAATTCTAATATTATTCTTCCACGTCAATGTTATTTTCTCAGTGACTATTTCCTTGATTTTCAATTTCTGGGATTCAATTGATTATTATTTTTATTTCTCACTCGAATGAACAGAAGAGGAGATTGGGTTTTCTGTCGCACAAAGTTGGGAGTGGCGACGTTGAAGCTAGGGACCATGTCCATACTTGGAGAACCGGATTACTTATTCACATCATGGTTAGAGCTATTCTCACTCTATCTCTGAAATACTTCCCTCAGTAATTTCTCATTTTAGTTGCCTTTTTTCAGGAACTTTTTTTTTGCCTTTGGGTCATTTATTTGTTTTTTTAGGTTAATGAAGCAAAAGGTGTAATCTCGAAAAGAATGTAAATGTTGTTTGCTTTACTTTTTTTGAGATTTTGGGTTCACGCATGTTAAAGTCATATAATTTTGGATCAATTTGACACAATTATTGATTGAAGCTTTTTGTTGTTCTATGTTGTTGTTTATCATTCAGTTAATTTGAAAAATTTCTCTGTAAAATTAAAACACTATTTATTGTTTAGTGATCTGATTACATTATTTATTTTACAGGTTCTTGCAGTTTCTCAACCTGGGTTTCCTTTTCCGCGCGAAAGCTTGACACGCGACGGACAGATCAGGCCCTCATGTTGCCACTGATTACGGGGCTCAAAGGCGGTGAAGATAGTGGAGATACTCTATCATTGACTCCTGTGTTCGTCACTGATACACGAAGGTTTGTCAACGTATTTTTCCAGACTGCCGACGCATTCACAGTGGTTGACGACGAAGTTGACTCCGATGTAAGGCTGCCGGGATCCGAGGCAATCGGTGTTCCGGCAATAGCTCTGATCTGGCAAAGTTCCAAAGTCAGAACTGGCTAGAAATTTCAGCAAGAAGCTGGCCAATTTCAGAGGCCATAACTTCAGATTTAAAGCTCTGATTCAGAAGTTTTTTTTAATAGGGTTACGAAGTTCAAGGAACAATGTCCAACTTTCATCTAGAAAAAACTCCAAATTAAGGCTGGAAAAGAGTGAAAAAAAGCGAAGAATTTGGTTACTCGGACTGGAAATATGGAAATATCTTTTCTTCCGGCATTCACCCGACTATTATATCTGATGCTTTGCATAAAACTTGGGTGAAGACCGTTGAAGTTCTGACTGCCATGGCTGTTCCCCTTGAGCTTTCCAACTGCAAATCTCTTGTGAAATCGGCAAGTACGGCTTTGAATTCTAAGGTAATTTCACGATACTCCACTCTTTTGGCTCCTTTAGCTGTTGATTCGGTGCTTTCTGTTGTGGACCCTGAGAAACCTTATTTAGTTGATTTGAGGGATATTAAAATTGTGAAGAAACTAGAAGGTAGTGTTGATGAGACTGGATTGGTGAAAGGTTTAATTTTTGATAAGAAGGTGGTTAGTTATGCTTCTAGGGGTCTTACTCGTGTTGAGAATGATAAGATTGTTATACAGCTTCAGATTTCTTCCCCTAAAACTGATATGATTGGGAGCAGAGTGTAGTGGTTTCAGATTATACCCAGATGGATAGGATTTTGAAGGAGGAAAAAGAACTATATTTTGGGATTATTAAGAGGATCAAGGCCACTAGGTAGAGTGTAATGTTGAAACAGGAGTATTTGGAGGGATGCAGTGACTGATTTGTCATTGCATTATTTGGCTAAATCTAAGATTTTGGTGGTGAAGGATGTGGAGAGGGATGAGATTGAATTCATTACCAAGAATTTGAAATGTTTGCATATTGCTAACATTGAGCATTTCAGGGCTGAGAAGTTGGGGTTTGCAGGTTTAGTGGAGGAGGTTTCACTTGCGGATGGTGGGAGTCATCCAATTTGGGAACATCGACTTCGTTACTTTGAGGTATTATTCATCTTCCACCATCCATCTTCATTATTTTAGTCTTCTTTTCTTATCATTATTTTGGTTCAGTATTTTTATGGTTCTGTTTGATTTCAGAGTTGCGTGCTGTATTTCTTCCTCAATATTGCTGGAACAATTTTGTCTATATGATTCTTTATATGTTATCAGTTTCTAAACTGAGCCGAAATAATTAGCGTTTCAATGCTTTGGTACCTTTGGATTTGTTTCAAAATGCACAAATTGATAATCAGTCTAATTGTTAAGAGTTGTTTCCAGTCCTTTAAAATAGTTATGGAATTTATGGAATTTGTTAAGATTTGTGGCTACTTCCCTACGTTTTAGCTAATAACTTATGGAAGCCCGTCTCCATGAAAACTATTGAATATTGAAGGAGTTATCTTACTAAAGTCTTGCTCCCATAACAAGTATTGTGTATGAATTGTTTTTTGTCCTCCCTATTAGATTTACTTTTGTTGCTCTTCAATTTGCAACATTTGTTTCGTCCTGGTTAGTTCTAAAACAATTTCTGGTCTGATTATTTCTTTGCTAGGACTTTGTAAGCTAAACTACATTGCTGTTGTGATAATGAACCTACTATAGAATCTCCCTCGATATTATCTATGTTCCATTCTTTGAGTTACTTGATGTTGCATGGCATTCTCTTCTAGAATGTGGGTTTTGTCTTCTTTTGAGTGGTTCTTGCCTTGTGTTTAAATCAGTGGAGTGAAGAAACTGACGGCAACTGCAATCAATTTTGTGTGCGAATGAAATAGAAGCATGCCCTCCTGATGAATATTTTATTTTCTTTTTTCTTGCACTTTCAGTCTGAGTGGCAGCAAGGATTGGCAGCTCCTAGAGTTGATAATATAACCAAATTGAAGAAAGCTCTGCCAAGTTTGGAAATAGAGGTATACTACTTTTTTGGTCATCAATATTCACTTCTGGAGTTTGTCAAATAGACCAAACTTTTTGAGTTTCTACCAGATTATCATGAGTTTCCCAGTTGTTACCAGACATTCGGAATAGAAGCACATCAGAAGATCTTCCATTGTTACTGCTCACAGGAAAATTCAGATTTACAACGTCCATCCAAAAAAAACCTTCACTGATGGTTAAATGTTGAGCATTCAATTGCTGTTGAGCGAAACTCTTAGTGATGGGTAAGCATGATTTTCAGATCTCGGAGGCGGAGATCCGCTCTCTCTGCACCTATTCTCGTGAAATTTTCCTTCAACAGCAACCTTTTGGAGCTTGAAGCGCCAATCAGGATCTGCGGTACTCTTCCTCCTGTTTTCTTCGTCCTTTTTATTTTATTCAACTTGTTTTTTTCCCGCTCTGTATTATTATTTGATGAGCGTTGCTGTGAATATAAACTTTATCGACCCATCCTATCTGTATATATATGCTTAGATATTGTATATATAATTAGGTATTGGATGTTTATGTGTTTATATCTGCACATTAGAGGGTATAGAAAGCTGTTCGAGCTTTCTTCTTTGCCTTAGGTGGTTTGTGCGTTGGTGGCTCATTCTTTGACGTTTTATCTGTCTTTTATGGTGTCCAAATTCTGAATAAGTGTATTTGCAAGTAAGGGGAGTTGGACTTCTATCAAGATAAAATTTTGATTTTTACTCTTCGAATAGTGGTTCAGTTTCTACCTTTCATTTCTTTAGTTTGGAACTGTTATTTGCTTCAGCTAAGGTTTTTGAACAGCTTTAAATGGGACATGCTTCTTTCGCATGCAGAAATAAATGTAGGATTACTATTGGAAGAAGTTTTTATTGTCTAATTATATTGATCCTTGGTGGATTGTCTTCAGATTGAAGAGAGAATTTCTTATTGGCATTTACCAGCGATTCTGAACTTTTACTTTCATAAGGTGCATACCCCATTTCTGGTTGTCAAGCTCATTCTTTGTTCACAAAAATCCACCTTTTTCTTGATTTCGTCGTAGGACGAGTGTTTTCATCTTTATGCCTTTATTCCCTACCTGCATTTGTTGAAAGTCCGCTGTATAAGACTGCCATATGTTTGATACCTTGTTCAATCCTTCATAAAGAGTGTCTTATAGTTGTGTTGGGAAATTTATTTGAAGTGTTCTGATTGCATTTATGGTGTTCCTAAACTCATTACTCTCCGAAAAGTTATTCAATCTCATCAAATAAGTGTGTAGTTATGAAGCCTTTACAGGGGAGCACTGTTAAATGAGAGTTGTATGTAAATGTCTTGAAAGCCTTGCTTTCGGGATAATTGCAGACAATAGGACCATTTTGTGAGTTTGATAATCTAGCAGACAATTGCAGACAGATTTTAAGTATCAAGATTTATGACCAAGGCAGCTATTGCAGTTACCATTAAACCTGTGATTCCCACCAGTGTTGTCTGCAGTGGCTATACTTTTCTTTTGACGGGGATCCGGATGTTTTTGGGAAGAGTGGGAAGATGTGTTTGTATTCTGATGGGGAAATCAAATGTTTGAAGGCATACCAAGGTTCTCAATGCAAATGACAATTTGTACACTGGAGGCAATGAATCTGTAAATGTCTGGCCATTAAAACTTCTTAGTGAATTTTGTTTTCTACTTTCATTTGTTTGGCTTTGGCTATTATAAATTTCAGTGGTTATTTTCTGATTCACCCATTACAACTTATCATTGTGATGGTTCTTACCAGCTGAAAATTGTATTCTGTTTATTTGTTTCTTTCCAGAAATTGCACAAAAGCCTCCACCCTGGTCACTCCCTTCTATGAAGAGATTAGCCTATTTCTGCTGCCCGTGCCTAACAGCAAAATTTAGAGCTTTTGCAATCAGTGAGCAAGAAGGTGACTAAAACTGGCGGCAAATTCCAACAACCATGACTAATGTGATGACGTTATTCTTGACAAATGGATGCATTATGTTTTAAGATATGTGGAAAGTTGAAGAGAGAATTGATATAAATGACGTGATCCTGAATTATCGATGAGAACCTTCATGAGGAGGTCTATGTTGTTTTTCCCTTCCCAATTGTCTGCTTTTCACTTTTGACATAGTTGTTCAAACTTATGTATCTTCCTAGATAGGGAAGAATTGTTTTGTAGGTTTTTTTGAGGTTTGAAAAGATCTTACTAATCCCATTGTTGATGTTTGGTACAAGGTTTTACATATGATGACTATTTAGGCATCCACTATTACTTATTCTTTCATACATGTTACAGGTAGATGTGCTCAACTTTGCTATCAGATTTGCGACAAACGCCTCTATCCTTCTCTAAGATTGGAAATGTACATCCTCTCTGGCATATTTGAAAATCACAGAATCACAAAGTTTGGGAAGGGGCAAGTTTTGATCCAAACCTGAGTTGAACATTGGTTAGTAAGGACTTCAACAGTAATGAAAAGTTTTTTGCTGCAGTTAACCAGCCGAAGGTAACAGTGATTACGAACACATCTCTTCCTAATGTAAGCTTTCAGGTGTTCGATGTGGAGATTATTATTGATGGTTTTTTTCACGTTAATACCTTGTGAGCAGCAGCTGCTTCGAAGATTACGAACATGCAGGGTGTTGTCACACAGGTCAAAGTTGTTGCAATCCAAGTTCTATCACCACTTTTAGTGTAAATGATGGCATGTATTTGGGCTTTATAGGAAGCTGATGCAAGAGTCAATGTTTTTACTGATTGTAGCTTTCTTGAATCTGATGCTCTTGATGAACTATACCTTTTCTGGGAGTGTCAAACTTTAGTAGAAAAATTAATTAAAGTTAAAGATAGTATATGAGTTTGTTCTGTTACTAAAGTTGCGAGAGATATTAAAGGTCTATAATTTAGTCTACAACTGTGTTATTGTGTAATTCCATGTGTTTTTAATAAAATATTAGCTCTTTATACATAAAAAAGGAAGTGGAGAAGAGGTGCTTTTCACCTAGGCCCTATTCGATGGCCACCAATTAGTTACATGAATCGGTTTTATAGTTGGAAAAATTTATTGAAGTGCTAACATCCAGCAACACCTGCAGGTGAAGAATTTGAACCACATCAAAGTTGAAGTCTCCAAGCGGAAGAAAGAAAAGAAGAGGCGTTAAAGTATCAATTCATCCTAAATCATATTAATAAGCAATATGTCATTATGATCTAAGAAGAGATTTCTTCAACTCATACCACATTACGGTCTTGTACTGTCTGCATATATAGACCTTCGTAAACCCTAATAGACAACAGTTTTACGGCTTCTGATTAATGCCGGCCACCTCAATCTTCTGTCTTGATATGGTATTAGAGCGTGCTTGGTCTGTGGTAGAGTTCTGGGTTAGAGGTGGCCCGTTGTGATTTTATATTTTCCTACTTGAGCGTTGACTCGTGGACTTGTTGTGGACCAAACCAGCGGTATAACTGGTTTTCTCCCACTTGGGTATTGTCATAGGCTGGGGTTAAAATGAAATTTATGTTAGTTGAGGACAAGGTTGATCTTATCAGGGAGGGAGTTGTCACAGGCTGGGGTTGAAATGAAATTTATGTTAGTTGAGGGGTCTGTTTGGAACTGTGGGTTATTAAATGCAATTCAGACAAACTTAGGGATATTAATGGTAATCGTCTTGGTTGTTTTTTGGTTTTTGCAGTTGCCGGCCAATTGGTTCCTTACTGGATTTTTCCCAGAGACAGTTGAGCACATGCATTTGGCATTTCTGAGTAGCATATAAAAGCGATGTAATCTTGCAGAGGGAAATTTTGTCAAAGAAATACATCATTTTCAGTTTTCTTCTTTACGCCCCACTTTGGTATTTTCTTGTTCTTCGGTGTCTGTTTATAATTCCGGCAAACTCCCGCCGGGATCTGACACGTTGGTATCAGAGCCGGGAAATTCCTCGGCTCGAACCGCGATGGCAGAAGGTACTAGATCCATGAAGCAATTGGAAGAACAGATCAAGAAGCAGGAAGCTCGTTTAGCTGAAGACACGGATGGATTTAATGATCATGTCAATGGTAAGTTTTCGGAGTTTCATACGCAAATTAAGGCAAAATTGAAGACGGAGATCGAAGGTATGGCTTCGAAATCTCAATTGGATCGAATGGAAGCTATGATTACATCTCTGGTTCAATCTCAGATCCATTTCGGTCCGATTCCACCGGTGAGAGACAAAGCGCCGATCAGATTTGGGGATATGTCGGCAGAGAGGTCACCAGTGATGTTGAACTCAGGAAATGCTTCAACAATTCACACTGATGGGGAATTTACAACAACAGCAAGAGATCGTGGCTTCCGTCCTCAGTGGTTCACTCAACCAAGGCTGGAGTTACCAATGTACAAAGGCGAGGGAAACCCTAGAACGTGGATCCGCAAGTGTGAAAAATTTTTCTTGTTACATCAAGTGGCGGAACATTGGAAGGTGGAACACATTGAATTGTGTTTGGAAGGGAAAGCTGAAATTTGGTTTCAGGCTACAAAAATGCTGAAACCGCAGTTATTTTGGGTTGAATTCAAGAATGGACTGATTAGACGGTTTGCTGAGAAAGGAATGCAAGATGATGTGGAAGATTTTAATAAATTGATTCAGCAGGGTAGGGTGAAGGATTACCAGGAGAGATTTGAAGATCTGAGGACCCGAATGTTGTGCAAGGATTCTCACTTGACTGAGAGTTATTTTATTTCCAGTTTTATCAGTGGACTGAAAAGAGATCAAGCCTATGGTTCGGATGTTACCTCATCAAGACCTGAATGAAGTGTTTGATATTGCACTACTTCAAGAGCACAATCTGTCTGTTAACGCTAAAGATGGAAGGATCAACAATCCGACAACTGCGAAGACATATCTCCCCTCAGTTAAGGTACCTGAAAATCATAAACCTCATGTTAAGAAAGAAATCATGTCTGATCAATATAAAAGTTTAACTCACGAAGAGTATCAATATAGAAGGAACCATGGTCTGTGCTATGTGGTGAGAAATTTGGTCCGGGTCATAAATGCAAGTTTAGGAACTTTAACGCGTTGATTGTGGATGAAGATTGTGATGAAAATTCTCTGTCAATTCCTGAACTGAATGTTGATGATGGCCTAGACATTAATGATTTGACATTGGAGGAACGATCATTGCATGTTTTGCCTGTTACACCTGTGAAGCAAACCATTCTATAGTGGGGAAAATTGGTGGAAGATTGATTAGAATTTTGATTGATACGGGTGGTACTGATAGTTTTATTGATATTAAGGTGGTGATGGACTTGCAACTTCATTATGAGGAATCTGAGCTATACACTATTACTGTTGGGAATGGAAGTAGAGTTTCTGGGAGTTTGATCTACCCTAAACTGAGATGGGACATTTATGACTTGAAATTTAGTTATGATTTGAAGATTATGAAACTAGACGGTTATGATATGATTCTTGGTGTGGATTGGATGGGTCATTATAGTCCTATTACATTTGATTTCTTGGATATGAATATTAAATTGAGCAAATATGGGAGGCAATATGTTTTACATGGAGATGGCAGGGGGGTGAGTATGCAGTTAATCAGGGAAAAAGAGTTTATAGAAGTGGCACGGGATAAGAGAAGAAGGGTATCTTCACTTCATTTGAATTCTTTGTTGAGAAATGAACAACCAGGGCCGTTGGAGGTACCTGATTTTGTGTTGCAACTGATTCAAGAGTATGAAGGAATTTTTGCTACACCAACATCTTTGCCTCCCCATCGGTTTATAAACCATCACATATTGCTAAAAGAGGGTTCCAAACCATTCAAAATTCCACCATATCGGTGTCTTCATGCCTAGAAAGCTGAAATTGAGAAGCAAATGGATGAGTTGTTAGAACAAGGGATTGCTCAGCATAGCACCAGTCCATATGCATCCCCGGTGGTTTTAACTAGGAAGAAAGATGGCAGTTGGAGATTATGTGTTGATTTCAGAAGACTGAATGAGATGACTATAAAAGACAAATTCCCAATACCTATTATTGAGGAATTATTAGATGAATTGGAGGCCGCCACTGTATTTACCAAATTGGACTTGAGATCGGGGTATCATCAAATCAGAATGGAGGCTGGAGATATTCCCGAAACGGCATTTCACACTCACCACGGTCATTTCGAGTTCTTGGTAATGCCATTCGGCTTAACTAACGCCCCGTCAACATTCCAGGCTTTGATGAACCAAGTATTTCAGGGTCTACTCTGGAAAAATATTCTTGTATTTTTTGATGACATTCTGATCTATAGTTCTAGTTTGAAGCAGCATTTGATAGATTTGGAGGTGGTATTTGGGTTGCTGCAACAGCATCAACTTTTTGTTAAAAAAAGCAAGTGTTCTTTTGCCCAACCATCGGTGGACTATTTGGGACACACCATTTCAGCTGGAACAGTAAGCATGGACAAGAGTAAGGTGGACTGTATTGTTGATTGGCTTATGCCAGCAAATGTCAAGCAACAGAGGGGCTTCTTGGGTTTGACTGGTTACTACCGGCGCTTTATTAAGCACTATGGGTTGATTTGTCGGCCATTAACGGACCTTCTAAAGAAGAATGCTTTCTCCTGGACTCCAGAAGCTGAAAAAGCCTTTTTGGAACTTAAAACAGTGATGTCTACTTCCCCCGTTTTGAAAATGCATGATTTTTCCATTCCTGTTGTGGTGGAGACGGATGCTTGTGAAACAGGTATGGGGGCTATACTTATGCAACAGGGTCAGCCTATTGCTTATATTAGCAAGGCTTTTAACAAACAGAATCAAGGCTTATCTGTGTATGACAAGGAATTGATGGCGTTGGTTTTAGCCATCACAAGGTGGAGGCATTACCTTGTTGGAGTTCATTTTATAGTCAAGACCGATCATCAATCCCTAATGTATTTGTTTGAACAAAAGGTTGTTAGTTCATCTCAACATAAGCGGTTAACAAAGATGTTGGGTTATGGCTACGAAATTCACTATAAGAGGGGCAATGATAACACTGCTGCTGATGCTTTGTCTAGGATAGTACATTTTATCTCTGATGGTAGAGGATTCGACAGATCGGTAGCAGGAGAGAAATATGCAATTACAACAGGGCAACCACAGTGGGTACAAGACATCATGGATTCAGGTTGCATGGCTTACCGGAGGACATTGTTACTGACAGGGATCCAGTGTTTACCAGCCATTTCTGGAGCTCTTGGTTACCTATGGCTAAGTGGTGGTACAATACTTCCTACCATGTCAGCATTCAAATGTCTCCCTTTGAAGCCTTGTATGGAGATAAATCAACTCTATTTCCATTGGGTCCCATTGTCAAAAAATGTTATACCTACTGCTGATGATAAGATTAGCCAAAAGTTTATGATTTTGAAACTGTTGAAGGAACATTTGGTAAAGGCTCAGGACAGGATGAAGGTATACGCTGATCAAAAACGCTCTGAAAGATCATTTGAAGTGGGAGATTGGGTCTTTCTGAAACTGCAGCCATATAAACAGTCTAGATTGGCAGTCAGATCATACTTAAAGCTGTCTTCAAGATACTTTGGTCCCTACAAGATTTTGGAAAAAATTGGATCGGTTGTCTATAAGTTGCAGTTTCCAGCTCAGGTCAGAATCCATGATGTCTTTCATGTGTCTCTTCTCAAAAGATTTCATGGCCATGTTCCCGCTGTAAGTACTCCACCACCTGATTTTTCTTTGCTAGAAGAATCAACTTTGTGTCCGGAGAAGGTGTTCAAACGTCGGTTCATTCTACAAGATAACCATCAGGTTGTGCAATGGCTTATTCAATGGAAGGGATTCAGTGAAGATGATGCTTCTTGGAGAGACCAGGGATTTGTGCAGAAACAATTCCCTGGTTTTAAACCTTGAGGACAAGGTTGATCTTATCAGGGAGGGAGTTGTCACAGGCTGGGGTTGAAATGAAATTTATGTTAGTTGAGGGTTCTGTATGGAACTGTGGGGTATTAAATGCAATTCAGACAAACTTAGGGATATTAATGGTAATCGTCTTGGTTGTTTTTCGGTTTTTGCAGTTGCCGGCCAACTGGTTCCTTACTGGATTTTCCCAGAGACAGTTAAGCACATGCATTTGGCATTTCTGAGTAGCATATAAAAGTGATGTAATCTTGCAGAGGGAAATTTTGTCAAAGAAATACATCATTTTTCAGTTTTCTTCTTTACGCCCCACTTTGGTATTTTCTTATTCTTCGGTGTCCGTTTATAATTCCGGCAAATTGGGCAATAAGTTCAAAGACCCATTGGACTTGAGGGAAGTTGTTAAGGTGTATTATGTTGTCCCACATCGCCACCTTGAAGAGAAGTGACTCTATAAATAAGTGCCAAAGGCCACTACACACATTGTCAAATTAGTTTTGAGATGGGAGTTCAAACTACTTATATACTTTAACATGATATACAAACACTAACCCTAATATTATTCTTCAAAATTACGGGACAATATGACAAGTCATAAGATTATTATTTGTATAGAGTTAACTTTAGATCTATTGCATTAATATATATGACTACGAAGTGGATGTGTGTTCTGAAAATTTGATTTAGCAAAAACCCAAATATCAATTGCATATACTCCGAACCAAGTGACAAGGATTTTGAATTTCATGACAAAATGATTTTTTTTCCATTAATCAAAAATGTATTTCCAACTTGAAAAGCATAAACTTAATTAGTGCAACAACTAAAAGCCAAAGCATTAAAAGAAATACATCCGTACATACTATCAACATAGCGATTTCATAATTATGGATCGTGCTATTAATAGGAAAAATAATAAATCAAGAAACATAACTATTAACAGGACCAAAGAAACAAAAAACTCGTTGGAAGTTCAAGGTAGTTACCTCGACCACATTTCAATTGGGAGTTCCAACGTGTTTCTACAACATACCATTCAACTAAAATCACCAATACACATAAAGTGTTAATGCAAACACGCTTTCAAGTCTCCAAATACGACGATACTTTTAACTAAAGTACAATATTAAGAACCAAACTTCACATATGGTACAACAACATCTAAATGTGAGAATGCTACTTCTCATTTGATCCTCAATAGCTTTAATTCTTACTGGATTTTCTTTATTGCTGTCAACAGTTGTCGGAATCGAATGTACTTGGCAATGTAAACCTAGAGTGTGTGTGTGTATATATATATTAGAAAAAGGAAAACTAAGAAGAGAGAAAAACGCCAATCAGTTGATCAGTAGCAAATCATCATCACCACAAAGTAAATCATACTATAATTAAATATATAATTTGGACAAAAAATTTAAAAAAAGTTGACAAATGTATTAAATGTTTTTATTGAAATTAATCCACAAAAAATGGATAACAAAACTGGAAAACTTTTTGTTTCTGCTTTTGAAGAACAAAAAAGTTTCATCAAAAAATTCATCATGTTTCTTTCGGATGGATTTTTTTACCCCATTGGAGATACCACATTTTTAAAGAACATTAAAAAAACACAGCCATATAATCAATTCAACGACTAAAAAAATATGCAATATTAACAAATAAAATAATTTATGCTTCAGAATAAAAAAAAATGAAGAACAATTTAATGGGCTTAAATCATTGAACCAAGATATAGAATTGTTTCTCATCTAGAACCTCAAATGAATATATGTGTCTAATATGGCAAATTATCTGGTACACCCGGGGGTACCGTGTACCCCCCTACATGTGTACTTTACTCTCTTATAATAGCGTGAGTAAACTTACCCGGGGGTATCTCATATATAAATTATCGAATTCATTCAAATTTTGAAAACTTTGTGATGGAGTATTATTGTTGGGCGACGGCCGGCGGCGATCGAGGTGTTGAGGCGGCAATGGGAGTCGGTGATCGAGGCGTTGAGCTGGAAACGGCGGGCGGCGATCGAGTCGTTGAGACGGCGACGGCGTTCAGCGATCGAGGAAAAGCTCCGATTCCACCAAAGTGGCGAAACGATGATTGGATCGATGATATGCTGAGTTCAGATCGAGTGATGAGTTATCTCGTTGAGGATTCTGGCTTGATGAATGCGGAATGTAGTGGTAGCAAATTCATCGAACAATCTTACTGTGCCACCAAATCAACGCAAGGTCACAGTTCTATTGTTGATCCGCTGCAATCAGGTTTGTGTAGGTTTCGGAGTGTATTGTTTCTGAGAGAAGAATCAATCTAGTTGTTTCATTTTATTTTTCTTGATTTTTCTTTTGATAGTTTTTGTTAATATTGTATGAAGTGGATAAACAGTTATGCTGTGTTGGATATCGTTTGTTATTTAGACGGATATGCGGATATGCTTTTTGTTGATTGTGGTAAACATGGATAGACGATGCGAAGTACTGATTATGAAACTTTGTTTTTGTTTTACTGGTTTTCCTACTCGTTTTGTGTTGGTTTTCCAACTTGTATGAAATTTGTATGAATATCCAACTTGTTTCTACTGGATATCCAACTTGTTTGTATTAGATATCCAGCTTATGTGTACTGGTTATCCAACGGATTTATATGCCTATGCAAATTTTATTTGATGGATATCCAACTGATTTGTATTGAATATCCAACATTTTTTAATTGTTTATATTGAATTGGTGTATCAAAATTTTTTTTTTTAATTTTTTGTTTTTTTGTTTGTCTCATTTTTTGTAAAAGATAACCATATCAATGAGTTGGAGGATTATGTGATGCTGGATGATGCTTTGTGCATGGAAGTTACATCTGCTCTGAGGAGTAGGTTTTCTAACTTGTTTATATGTGTTTAATTTTTTTTGGTTTTGTTTATCCATTGTGTTAATACTGATTGTTAATTTTTTTTTGATTTGTTTATCCATTGTGTTAATACTGATTATTCGACTGTTTGGTAATGGTTATCCAACCATCTCTTTTGTTTTTCTCAGAATGTGGAGAAGATAATAGCAACAATGAATTGGGAGTTGATAATGTGATGGTGGAGGAGGATGCCTTGCGCAAGGAAATTTCATCTGTGACGAAGAATAATGATTTGGCTGTTTTTACTTTAGTTGGCAAGGCTGCAAGAAGTGAGAAAGAAGCTTATGACTTGTATAATGATCATGCCCGATTGATTGGTTTTAGTGTGAGAGTGGGAAAACAGAAGTTTAGAGGTAAGATTGATAAAGTTAGGATGAAGAAGTTCTGTTGTAACCGCGAAGGATACAAGAGATCCGGTGGAAATGGTGATGTGTGCCATGAGAGAATTAATTTTTGGTGTGGGTGTCTAGCTTATATCCATTTTACTGTTGACAAAGATGGGTTGTGGACCTGTAGAAAGCATCCGGTTGATCACAATCATGATCTTGTGCCGAATGAAATGATTGGACTTCTTTTATCTCAACGTGAAGTAGATGAAAATGATATGAAGATAATCAGAGACATGACAAGGAGTGGCATCCCTTTGGTTGATGCATATAAGTTTGTGGCAAAAATTACACGGGGAAAGTTCGAACATGAAGTATACTTTGAGAGATGCCTACAATTATGAGCGTCCTAGTGTTGGATTTGAAGGTGGCGATTGTAATCAGCTGATGAAGATTTTTTGGGGCAGGAAGAAAACTGAAGAAGATTTCTTCTTTGATTTTGATTGTGATGAGCAGGGTAGGCTGTGTACTTTCTTCTAGAGGGATGGCAGAATGCGAAAGGATTATGATTTGTTTGGTGACTTGCTTGTGTTTGATACGACGTATCGAACAAACAGATATGGAATGATCTGTGCTCCGTTTGTGGGTATGGATAATCATAACAAGAATGTCATGTTTGGTTGTGGTTTCGTGTTAAACGAGAAAGAACCCTCTTTTGATTAGTTGTTCAAGCATTTTTTGAAATCAATGGGAGATAAGCAGCCACAAACCCTAATGACAGATCAAGCACCTCCCATTGCTGCAAGTATTCGGACATGTTTTCCAAGTTCTCGGTATTGTCTCTGTGTATGGCACATAGGTGAAAATTCAAGAAAGCGAATTGGTCATTTAAGGAACAAGCCAGATTTTGTTAAGAACTTTAATTATCTGATGAAATACACTTCAACAGAAATCGAGTTCGAGGTGTTATGGAGGAGGTCAGTTTGTCAATATTTTTATTATTATTTTGATCATTGCCATTATTAAGAGTGTCTCTTATTTTTTTTGTTGTGTGGGTATATGTTAGTGGTCATGCATGATCTTCCTGATGATTACTTATAGGTAGGTAAGTTATACAACAATGATGGATAACAAGCAAATAATGTATGGACAAGCAGCCGCATAGAAGCACAACTAAAAGAAGGCATAGATAACTAGTTTACAAATTGTGGATAACCAGCAATTATGGCTAGATAACTAGTTTACACCTTGTGGATAACCAGCAACTATGGCTGGATAACTACTTTACGCCTTGTGGATAACCATCAATTATGGCTGGATAACTAGTAGAAAGCCTTTGTATAAGCATTAAGAAATTATTGCAGGGGTTTAAAGGGGTTACTGATGAATAGACAGTACCAAATTTTGGATAATCAGTAAATGATTACTAGATAAGCAGTAGAAAACCTAAGGATATACATGTTTCTTTGTGGATCTATATGGATAATCTAACTATTTTTCTTTTTTTGCATGTATTTTATATTGTTGTGCATAGATTATTGGATGAGTATGATTGTCATGATGACAAATGGCTCAATGGTATTTATGATGTGAGGCATATGTGGTGCCCTGCATTTAGCAAAGTTATTTTTTCTAGTGGCACCTTGTCTTCACAGAGGAGCGAGTCAACAAATAATGCAATTTGTCGTAAAATGAAGGCCACATCATCACTTTGTGATTTCCATGGAATTTTCTCTGATGTTGTACACTGTTGGCGGGTAGCCGTGAGGGGTGAAGATCTACACTGTAGCCAGGGAAACATCGATTCATATCTTCCTGGTGACCCTTTCCTGGAGAGCATTCGCAGAGTGTACACAGTTGAAGCATTTCGGGAGGTTCAGCACTTGCACAAAGATGGGATGTTGGGTAGGCAGGACCAGTTAGAGGTCTCAAATGATGGCAATATTGTGATGTACAATGTTTGGCGGTTTGGGATAGAGCACTTTAAGCTTGTGGTTGTACATGACACTAGGTTATAGAGATTCTCATGCACATGCAGGTACTACTCTGAGGCGGGCATGCTTTGTTGCCACATTCTTCGAATCTGTCATGTAACCTCTGTTGATGAGTTTCCTAAAGATTATATATGTATGAGATGGACAAAAGCTTATGGTTCTAGGTCAAGCATAGCTAATGAGGGAGATGGAAAAACTATTGGGCCATTGCTGCGGAAGGCGCTAATTATGAGACGATTTTCAGACTTGGTGTATGCAAGTGAACATAACAAAGATGCTAAGAAATGTTGTGACGAGGCGGTTGACAGGCTTAAAGAAGAACTCGGGAGTTTCATTGGTTCGAATAATAATGATGAGTCTGTAGACAATGATGGTGTTATAAAGAATCCGACTGTAAAGAGGAAGAAGTTTGGTCCCAGGAACGAACGTCCTAAAAGCATTGTTGAGAAGGCATGTAACAAAGTTAGAGGCAGGAAAACAAATGCAAGAATTGCTGTTGACCGAACAAGAGCTTCAGTTGTATCAGACCTACATTATCAAAGCATGCCATTTCCTTATCCAAAGGGAGCTGCTCAAGATTTTTCAGGCTCAGGAAGTTTTGCTGCTGTGAATGCTTCCCATCAAAGCATTCCATCTTTGAATGTAAATTCTAGTGGATTCTCATTTACTAATCCAAGTGTAGCTCCCCAGGATTTTTCAGGGGCAGGGGCTTCCACTTCTGTGAATGCTTCTCATCAAAGCATGCCATTCATCAACGAAAATTCCGGTGGATTCTCATTTCTAATTCCCAAGGGAGCTGGCCAGGAGTTTCAAGGCACAAGCACTTGCTGCTGTGAATGCTTCTCATCAAAACATGACATTCATGAATCAAAACTTTGGTGGGTTCTCATTTCCTAACCGAAGGGAAGCTGCCAGGGAGGTTAGAGCGCAGTGTTTCTTCAACAAGATGTTTTATTAGTATTTTTACTTGATGTTGAAATGAACAGTATTGATGGCGTAAAGATTTTTATTTAAAAAGTATTATTTATTTTAAATTGAAGTATTTTCCAACTAGTTTGAACTGGTTATCCATTTTGTTTGTACTGCTTATCTAAGTGGTTATTTTAAATTGGTTATCCATTGTGTTTATGCTGGTTATCCAACCAGTTTGAACTGGTTATCCAACTTGTTTATACTGGATATCCATCCATTTGGTTTGTATGCCTATCAAACTTGTTTGTAATGGATATCCCACTTGTTTGTAATGGATATCCATTTCGTTTGTACTAGATATCCTACTCGCTTGTACTGGATATCCATCCATTGGGTTTGTATGCCTATCCAACTTGTTTTGTAGTTGTAGTCCAACGGGTTTGTATGCATATCCAACTTGTTTGTGCTGGATATCCAACTCGCCTATACTGGATATCCAACTCGCATGTACTAGATATGCAACTTTAAATGCATATAGATATTACAAAAAAGACATGAACACGTTGGACACGCTTTCTTCACAAATAATATCATTGGATAATCAGCATAAATAATGTGGATAATTAGTACAAAGTCCTGGGATATCCAGTACAAGATCAATGGACAATTATTTTCAGTAATAAGTTAATAAGGGAAAGATAAATTTTTAAAAAAAAAAAAATCCTAAAAGTGTGTTAATGTCTCCGAAAAGTAATATGTTGTAATGATGAAACTGGTTTCTAGATTCGGCGATGTACTTGTGTAATTTTCCTGGTAGGAACACTATACAACATCAAATGTCGATTATCGTATCCTTTGACAATGAACTGTCCCACTGGAGATGATTTGTGGCTTAGAAACACTGGATAAAGCCAATCATGGCGAAACTGTAATCCGTGTGGAGCGTGTGTGTTCACATTTGGGGATTCATGGGTCTCGAACATGCAATCCCATGTGGAAGTATCTGGATCCCATGCCCACATCTGACAGTGATGATTCTGAGTAATGTGGTACTCATCTATTACACACAGTCCCCTGGAAGTCTAATATTTTCACTTGGAGATTCATATGATAAGGATCAATGGGGTTAAAGAAGATTGGAGATGGAGGGCAATTTATGGTTTGGAATTGTTGAGTGTGGTAGTCAAACACGACCAGCAACTCTTGAGGTGTTGCTATTTTTCAGAGGATAGTTTGTCTACACGCCAGTACACAAATCTATCAAACCAGGTTCCATCAGATACAAGGCGAAGACATACATTGCAAAGTATTTTCCATTCCCCTCTATAAATACGAACAACTTTGAAAAGAAAAAATGCAGCCTTGCATGTTTTTTCCATCGGTAATAAGGGCCATGAAAATGTAAGTTTTTGAGGATGATACATACCCAAATGCTTTTTCACAATTGCTGAGATGTACATCATATGGCCATTCAATTAATGCAAGTTGTGTTGTCTTTGGGTTCAAGAATTTGATTTGAGACCTGGTTTGTAGACAGACCAAATCTATGGTGCCAGACATGATTTTATGGATGCCATCGTCACCCATCGACATCTCTTCTTGCAATCGTATGTGGTTGCATGGGTTATCCATTTGCACTTTTATGTTGGTGACGATTAGTTTGTCTTGCAACAGGTGACCTTCTTGGCTTGTTTGAGTGAAAACAAGGATGTTGTTTTCAGTTGCAGGGTAGCTCATCTCACGTTTTTTAAGAACAAATTCTTGTCTTTTCGTCATTTGCTCCCAAGCTTTGCTGACACGATGGTACTCACCAATGTTTTCCAATGTCAGATTAATGAACATATTATCAAGCATATCGTGATGGATATATTTAGGGTAGTTGTTCTTTTCTTGCTTTGCTTGCTTGGGGAACATTTGTTTGGTTGTGGAATTTGAGGAAATTTTTTTGTTTTTCATTTTTTTCTGGCCGTTGGATGTTTTGGATGCTCAAATCAGGCGTTCTGGTGTTTGTGCAGATGAGGGAGTTTTATAAAAATACTGTATGTGGAGATGTCAGGGAGTTTCATGGAGACTTTGCAGGTAGTTTTTTTTTTTTCTGATATTGACAGAGGTAGTTGGACAGATTAACTACCCATGCAGTCTTATCTTAAGAACAAATTCTTGTTTTTTCGTCATTTGCTCCCAAGCTTTGCTGACACGATGGTACTCACCAATTTTTTCCAATGTCAGATTAATGAACATATTATCAAGCATATCGTGATGGATATATTTAGGGTAGTTGTTCTTTTCTTGCTTTGCTTGCTTGGGGAACATTTGTTTTGTTGTGGAATTTGAGGAAATTTTTTTGTTTTTCATTTTTTTCTGGCCGTTGGATGTTTTGGATGCTCAAATCAGGCGTTCTGGTGTTTGTGCAGATGAGGGAGTTTTATAAAAATACTGTATGTGGAGATGTCAGGGAGTTTCATGGAGACTTTGCAGGTAGTTTTTTTTTTTTCTGATATTGACAGAGGTAGTTTGACAGATTAACTACCCATGCAGTCTTATCTTTTTGCACAAATCAGTGTCTTCTCACTCTCTATTCATTAACTGTCATTGTGATAATCAAGAAACTCATTTAATGACAGTTATGTAACTGATCCTTATTCAATCCAATCCATGTAAAAACGTGTGGCTCTGTAACTACCCATTAGATCATGATGTACTCTGCACAAACATCAGCCTTTCAGTTTTCTTTTTTTTTTTACTTTTACTCCCTCAATCTTTTAAATTCTATTTAATTACAAAACGTGTGGCTTTTCAGTTATACACAGTAACATGCTCCACACTGTGGATAACCAGTGTTGACAACGTGGACTATCATTTTTTTCGTTTTATATTTTTCTTGGATATCCTTGTCCGTATTTTTTTGCACTCGTTTAGTTTATCATGGGGGATCTATACAAGTACTTAAATTCTATTTAATTACAAAACGTGTGGCTTTTCAGTTATACACACTAACCAGCTACACACTATGGACAACCAGTGTTCACAATGTGGATAGCCAGTGTCGGCACTATGGATAATTGGTTATACACAGTTGGATAACCAGTATTGACAATATGGATAATTAGTTATACACAATTAAACTTATCTTATTTCCATCATTTGGCAAATTGCCCCTCATTAATTTTTTGTTCTCCATCTCCTTTATTTGGCAAAATACCCCTCATTCAATTAAATACTATTTATGAAACTTGCCGTGTTCGGCAGGGGGGCGGCACAGCCAGATCGTTTAGTTTATCACGGGGGAATTTATACAAGTAATTTGTGTCACCTCTTAACGCAATAACACACTCTCGTTACACACACACTCTCTCCTTACACACACACAAAAAAAAGGATTACCTCAGCTACATTAGCGTGTTTGGCAGGGCGGCGCAGCCGAGGCAGGTTGGTGACCTGCGATTCCGGTAGTCGCGGGAGACGTTTAGTTTATGATGGGGAGCCGAAGCCCCCCAATTAATATGCGGTTTGCTTCTTTAATTAATAGACTCTCCTGCCGGTGGTGATAATCGGCGAGGTGTTGGATAGCCTTTTTTGTAGTCTCAGAGTTAGTTTGACGGATTATTGCTGTTTTAAGTTATGTTAATTTTAATCTATGTTAATTTATGGAATCTGAGTTAATTTGATGCATAATTTATTCTGCACATTGGCTGGATAACCAGTACAAAAGTCCTGGATAATCAATACAGTGCATTGGATAATCAACAAAGAAATATTGGATAAGCAGTATAACATCATAGGATAGGCAGTTTAACAAAGAAGTAGAAAGACCAAGAAATTAAGACACTCAGTTTTTGTTGTTTGGGAATTTACAGAAATATTTGGACAACCAAAATACATTGTCTGGATATTTTCTTATAGAAACAACGACAATGGTTCCTGGAACATACCTAGTGACAGTTATTAGGTTTAGGTTTAGTACCAATCGGGGACTTTTGTTATGTCTTTTTCGAAGCCCTGTCTGAATCCTTGTTATCCACATGGTGGATAGACATTGGTTACATATGGATAAGCAGTATTGAGGTTTTGGATAATAAGTATAAACTCATGGAT
Organism: Oldenlandia corymbosa var. corymbosa; assembly: GCA_949775105.1. Taxonomy (NCBI): domain Eukaryota; kingdom Viridiplantae; phylum Streptophyta; class Magnoliopsida; order Gentianales; family Rubiaceae; genus Oldenlandia; species Oldenlandia corymbosa. Next base: position 18,572,490 of record OX459118.1, on the reverse strand, counting down.
AATCAGGTTAAAGACTGTACTTGCATTTTTTTGACTGGATAATCACTATAAAGCATTCGGATAATTAGGTGTAAATAAGTTGGATAACTAGTACAAAGATCCTGGATAACCATTACAAACGGTTGTATAATATACTAGGATGGCCAGTACACAGTTGTTGGATATCAAACACTTTAGGATCAACAGTCAATCAATTATACAAGAGAACATAATGACTGTTCATTTAACCCATCCCTCAGTTTTTCTATCATTGTAGTAAGATTCGCTGCTCAAATCAACATGATCTGAAATTTCTTTTTGTTTTTCTTCGGTAGTATTTGTATAGAACTGGTGCATTGCTTTGAGGATTTTGTTCTTATTTTTGTTGACTGGGTGCATTAGGATTCTTATAATGTATTTCCACCAATAGTCTTTGATGTTTCCTGTGTTGAAATCCAAAGTAGTACTATCCTCGTACTCACCACCATCATACCGCTCCATGTGATACATTGTGTATATTCCACAATCTTCCCCATTTGGCGTTTTGTCATTATGCGATGGTAGCTTAACCTCTGTGAAGGTGTATTGAGTACCGATCAGTTCCATGCCTGGAAAGACACATGCGATGTAGCTTTTGAAGAACCGAAACTGTGATGCCATAAAATCCAGGGATCAGCAAAATGCAATGAATAATTCTTAAAGTATGAAAATCATTTTGTACCTTTTTTTCACTCACAAGTAGATCTTTTGTTGGGTTGTAGTAGTCCGGATCTTTTGCATGAAGATTGTTGAATACAAGCACTTTCATTTCTTCAACCAGCAACACATAGAAAAAGTAATGGTCTCGGTAGTATACTGGGAAGTAGATCTGATATTTCACATTAAAGGGGGAAATCATATAAAAATTTTTTAACAGCTAGTTTTAGAAAGAATGAAGGGGGCGAAAGATGTTGCTTACAGCTTTTGCTGCTAACATGGATGCTACAGTAAGGCCTTGTTCTTCCAGTTCAAGAGCCAACCTCTCATAAAATGTGAACTCCATTTCGTCTATGTTACTGCCCTGTTCATAGTAGCGACTGATTTTATCCTGCGTTATTGTTTGAGATGGTTGAAAAATGATACAATGATCAGTACAATGGTTGGAAAATGCAATAGAAAACAATGATCGAAATCAAGCACGTATAAGGTCAACCAAAAGTACCCTAGATGACACACAAGAAGGAATGGTTAACTAGTTCAGATCTTGTGAATAAGTAGTACACAACAGATGGATAACCAGCAAATGAATCATGGACAAGCCACCACATAGAAGGGAGACGAAAACAATCCCATAGCAAAATGCATAACAAGAAGGCTTGGATAACCAGTTCAACTCTGGTGGACAAGCATTAGTAACAAATTGGATAATAATACAAACATATGGATAAACAACTTGCAGACATGTGACAAGTATTTTACCAGGGCGGGATAAACAATAAGGGTTTAGTTGACTTACAAATGACAAAACACCAAAGAATATCCGTGTTGGGGAATCACTCTTAGCTTCTTCTTTGTTTAGGATGACAGCCCAAGCATCTGTGATGCTATTTTCTATCCATGTCCCTTCCCTCATGGAATAGACTGTTGTCCTGTCTGCCCAAACTATTTTTCCAAATTCAAACAAGAGTTTCCTGCATAGAAAAAGTAGTCAAATAGACAAATAGTTAGAACACTGGTAAGTTTTTTATCCCATGGTTAAGGATGGTGACTTTTACCCTGATTTAACTATTTCTTCTTTTCTTTGTAAGAGAGCGAAGTCTATCAACAGGGCTTCTTCTTGGGTCATTTTCTTCTTCTCCTCTGTCCACTGTATGAATTTTTTCTTGTTCTTCTTCTAGAGCATGAATGGCGACCTGAACCGTTCAAGCCACCGGCGGACTCTTGCTGGATTTCTCCTCTTAGGTTTTTCATTGAGGATCCTAGGACAAAACAAAAGAGAGTTAGTATGTAAATTCGTCTTTCTATTTTGTAGTGGGGAGTCACAGTGGATCAAACTTACTTTTCCACTGTCTTTGTTAACTCTTCATCAAGCTCATCAGCTTCCTTTGAGATTGCAGGTGGTGGCGTGGTACACTTATTTTTCCCCAGCATCAGTAGACCACCCGTGGTAGAAGCAATATTCCAATCGGGTGGAATTATGCTTATAGGGACTGCTTCAACCACCTTTGAGTTCTTCTCAACTTGTTTTGCAGAAGCGGCAATCATCTCTAGTTTTCTGGTATCACTTAATGATTTTGAAGCTGGTGCACTGGCCCTTCTTATGATTTCATCGATGGAAGGAGTGGGATTCTTTGTTTCGTTAAGTGCAGATGGTACTGGATATTCTTCAGCTTCGATAGTCTTATTGACATCTTTATTACACTTCATGTGATATTTTCGATGGAATGACTGGGATTGTTCATTTCTTCAACTGGAGCTGGTACTAGAACATCACCATCTTTGGTATGCTCATTGAATTGTTTTTCTGAATCGTCTTCCTCAGTGTTCTTCTCCTGGGTTGTCTCGTAACTGTCTTCCTGACTAGAGAAGATACCCAGGCCAAAATGTGGGATAGTTGGGTCTTTGACTACTTTCCTTTTCCTGGTACCAGTGCTTCTCGTCCTTCTGGTATAGGTGGATGTTGCACCAGTTTGGTTTGTTGTGGGTGTCACACCTGAATCCAGTTTGGTTGATTCTTGATTGGATTTTGCCTTGTCTTCTACTTGTGTGTCTCTGTCCTGGCCGGTGGAATCTTGATGGGATCTGTTGTCTGCCAATTCTCCTCTTCTTCTTTCGCAAGCTTTTGAAGCTTTTTGCTTTTCTTGGTTTCTCTTCCTTTTTGTTGTGGAGACATTCGTTCCATGTGCTGCCGTACAAAGTTGGAATGTTGGATAATCAGTACGAACATACATATATATTGGACACATTGGATAACCAGTTCAAATGAAGTGGATAATCAGTTCAAACAGGCCGAATAATCGGCAGGAACACAATGGATAACCATTTAAAGGGAAAAAAGGGGTTGGATAAGAAGTACAAATTAGTTGCATGACAAGTACAATCACATCGGACAAGTATTTTTTTTATTAAAAAAAGAAAAACTGGAGAAACAATAGCACGGGGTTGGACAATCAGTACGAACACATTAATTGGACAAGTATTTTTCTCAAGAGAAAAAAAATCGGTTGGATAACGAGTACGAACGAGGTGGACATTGGTTTTTATTTTTTTATTTTTTTATAAGCAGTAAGAGATGTATGACAAAAATATTCATTACTTTGTGGTTGAGTTTGTTGTTCATCAACAACCACTTCTTTTGAAGTGGGCACGAATTTCTGTACTGGAAGAGAATCCTCATCATTTGTCTCGCTCAATTGCTCCAGTGTTTGTGCTTTGTCAATTTCAATTTCTTGAAAATTTGTGGGATCAATTGGAGCTTGTACAGTGTTGTCACAAGTTTGTTGGTGTTGGTGTTTTGTTGTTGTTGGTCAGTTACTTGTCGTTGCAGCCGTTCTATTATTGTTGCAAACCTGCTTTCAGCGGCCTTCCATGCTATCTCGCACAATTCACAAATCTGTGCATCCTGCAAGTCTATTTCTCGGCATTGCTCTTGCTCCTGTTGATGATGTTGGTCCTCTGGATGTTGTGGGTCTTGCTGCTGCTCTTGTTGGTGTTTCGTTGTCCCTAGAAGTGGAGGCAGCTTTCTACTCATCGACACCATTGCATCTGTTAGAATCTTGATTGTGTGCTTTGCTTGTTCATCTGGTTCAATTTTTAACTCCATTTCCTTTTCACGTATGTCTAAAATAGTTTTGCTTATCGTGATAATCAATCGGTAAAACTTTTCATAAAGAGCAGCAATGTCCTGCAAAAGTGAATGTAGTGAGTGGAATGTGGAGATGCTAGGTTTGATACGTAGGTGTAATCTGAAAAAAATGGTAGAACACTACATAGACTTGTGACGAGTTTGTCGAGACCCCCAAAAATTAATCTGAATTCCAAACAGACTAAAATTAAATTGTAGAAACAGTGGAATCAGGTCGAATCCCAAGAGAGCCGACTGTTGACACTTGGCTTCGTAAAAGTAACAAAATGGGGGGGTTTTTTTCTTTCTTCAAAATAAAAATTGACAAAATTTAAAGTAAATAAACTTAAGAAAAATTAATAGAATGAAACCTTGGTTCAAGGAATATTTTTCAAATATATTACAGATCATCGACTAAAAATGATTTTTCTACAACTCAAGCATTCAACCATAGGTTTAATAGGATAAACGTAAGAAAACCTTACCTTTTCCAAAAAATATTTGACCAAGCCCAACACCTAATCAAAACTTACCATAATTTAACTGGGCACGATAACGTTCCATATTAAATTATGATAGCAATAAAATCTTTGAAAATGTAGTTGACCAAAAAAAAAAACTAAAATAATTGAGATAACTGCAATTAAAAGATTTTTGTCCTATTGATCCCCTATTTAGACTAATCATGCACATTCAACGTGTCACTACCAATATGCATAATCTGCTAATGTGCTACTTAGTGCCAAATGTTTAAGACGATAACGCAACATAAACAATTTGGTAGCAGTAGGAAGAAAATACTTGATTAAATTGTCAGATTAATCAAGTATCTACTCTCATAAAAATAAATCAAAATCAATAAGTACTTAAATCAAAAGTAGAAAGAATAAAATGAAACTTGTAGTCTCACATATAATATAAAAGAATAAAAATCCTTGAACCAAATGAAGAAAACTAGCCACTCATGGTGACTAGAAACATCTTTAAAGGTGTAAAAAAATTAAAACAAAAGGCTAAATGAAAATGGTAGCAAAAATGGAGAAAGTAGTAGCAGCAAAAAAATGCAAGCTACGAGGGTGCTTTTATCAATTGAGGAGACCACTATTTATAGTGCATAATGGCTGAAAAAAATCCCAAAGAAATGGGAGTAAAATCCAAATCAAATCTCATCCTAGTTTTCCATTAAATCAGTATTTTTTTGCATGATTCTCTACAACCAAATATGAGATCAAGATGTGGATGGTTGACTTGGTAAAAAGAATCTTCTAGGAACCCATTTGTGTGTAATCTTTGCAGTTGGAATTTCTTCATCTTTTAACTCCGTAAAACTTTGTAAAAGGGCCGTAAAAATCCAAAATGGTCCATCTTTTCACTTTTTTGTACCTAACAACAAAATCATAACAAAATCCATTAATAATCACTAAAATATAACCAATTTAGGACTAGAAGATTATAATAAAATGAATTTTATTATAATTATCAAATTCCCCCACACCAAAACTATGCTTGCCCTCAAGCACGCTAAAGTCTTTTCAAAACTTTACGAATCAGCATTTTGAAAATTTCAGCAGAGATAATAATTTGTAAATCAAGCAAAGCATCACTCATCATTTTGAAAACATGTGTACCCATTTTAATAGCATTTTCAGAACGTACCAAACTTTAATGTCTCACAAAGATTCACTCAATACACTCAAAAGAAAAGGATATTTATAAGTAAGCACTCAATCATAAACATAGTATGCATTCCATAGGTTTGTAATGTATCAAATCCTCTTAGCACTAAATGAACAATCATGGAACATCAAAATTAGGGTCTTTCATAGGGTTGTAATGGGTCAAGGGAATTTCAAAGGGTAAGATAAATATGGATAAGAAGGCTAAGTTACCGACAATATGTAGACCACATACTCAATTCTCACCATCATTCCAGATGACCCATACGATGGCAACATTGATATACTATTACAAACCAAATCCCAATCTACTAAAAGAACTATTACATAAAACATAAGTCACTAAGACTTTTGATGACCAAGTTATAGTGTTCTAAAAAGATATTCAAATATTGTAAACACCAAACCCCCTTTATTATTTTTTTTTCTTTCTTTTTCTTATGTTTTTTTTTATTATTATTAAAACAAAAAGAAATTGAAGCATAAATCAAATAACTGAATGGACAGAATACAGAACATAAGTGCCTTTTTTTCTTTTCTCTTTTTTTTTCCAACATATTGCTTTTTTTTTTCATTTTGTTTTTTCATTTCATTTTTTTTTCATAACATTTTTTTTTGGCACTGTCCTGACTTTTTGGATATACAGAGCTAAGACATTATTGGACTTAAAGTAAGAACACATATCCTATCATACTAAACCTACCATACCATTATTGCCCCCGCACAACCACTTTCCACAAACCAAAATCAAGCAGTGATCATACATACTCCGAATAACAGGTGAAAGACAGCTAAAAAGTTGCCTGAGGATTATATTGGTGGAGCTCAAAAATAGGCCCAGGCTTGAAATGGTTACTAGGGGTAAATAATTAAGGTATGATTTTGTGATAGCTAAACTTGGCGAAACCTAAATACCCTTATCATAAATTCATCAATGCAGCTATGAAATGTATGACATGAGCAAAACAGTGTAGTAACATACTATGAATGATAACACTCGAAAATTGAGCAGTGTGCTCTTTGGCTATGGAACCTCAGGGAAAGGGTTAAATTTGCATCAAATATGGCACATTATTAACCATTAAAACCAATGGGATACACAAAAATGTTTTGGCTCTAAATCATTTGAAATAAATTGACAAATTAGCACATATAGAGAGCCAAAAGTTTTGAAAAATTTGGGGATTTTGACATTAAAACCAATGCAGGGGTTTATGAAAATAATTAAAACCAATGTAGGGGTTTATGAAAACAATAAAACCCTCCCCCACACCTAATTTTTACATTGTCCTCAATGTAAGACAATGTATTTGCATAATAAGAAGTAAACAAGGAGTTTGGAACAACATCTTTTAGTGCAAACTAGAAAAAATGCAGAGCTAGAAAAAGATAGAAAACATAGTAGCACGTAGACATGCAAATTTTCTAGTCAAACATCATTCAAGTTTATAAAGAACCAACTCAGCTATTTTGAAAAATAGCCAGCAAAGCAATAATAACTGCATAAGAATTGAGTTTTGGAAGCTCCCTGAAAAGTTTCTTTTGAGATGTGAAGACTTGGAGTTGATACCACAAGTAGCTACATGGTTCATGATGTGAAAGCAATTGCCAATGATGGGAATAATGAAGAGTAGTTGCGATTTCATCATGAGCAAATGAGCTCCTGAAAAAGAAAAAGGACAAATAAACAAAAAAAAAATGCTTAAGTTATTATTATTTTTCTGATTTTTTAATTTTTAGTTATTTTATTTTATTTTATTTTTTTAATGAAAACAAACTGAAAATAAATGAAACCAAGTAAAATTGAATAAAATGAAAGAAACTTTAAACTTGGGTTGCCTCCTAAAAGCGCAATTGTTTTATGTCGTTATGCTCGGCAACCTCATTTTCTTTCAGTCGGGTAAATACTTAAGGAATTGCAGGTCAATCCCCTCCACCTGGACATCACTCAAACCTTCTTGAAATATTTTCAACCTATGGCCATTTACCTTGAAAATCTTGTTAGTATCTAAAGCTTTCATCTCAACTGCACCATAAGGAAAAACATTAGTAACAACGAAAGGACCAATCCAGCGGGATCGGAGTTTTCCAGGCATAAATTTTAAACGAGAATTGTATAATAAAACTTTTTGACCAACAACAAATTGTTTTCTCAAAATTAAATTATCATGAAATAATTTAGTTTTCTCTTTGTAAATTCTCGAATTCTCATAAGCCTCTAACCTTAACTCCTCAAGCTCCTGCAATTGCAACTTTCTAGACTTACCAGTTTCTTCTAAATCCATGTTGTAGTGTCTTACCGCCCAGTAAGCCTTATGTTCAATCTCAACTGGTAAGTGACAAGATTTACCAAAAACAAGTCTATATGGAGATATACCTATTGGCATTTTGTATGCAGTCCTGTAAGCCCATAATGCATCATCCAATCTTAGCCTCCAATCTTTTCTTCCTGGGTTGACTGTTTTCTCCAAAATGGACTTAATCTCTCTATTAGAAACTTCAGCCTGTCCATTTGTTTGGGGATGGTATGCAGTAGCAACACGATGGTAAACTCCGTACTTTTTCATCAAAGCTTCAATTGTTCTATTGCAAAATTGGCTTCCCTGGTCACTTATGATTGCTTTAGGAATTCCAAACCTGTTCAAAATGTTAGCCTTGATAAAACCTGCTACACATTTAGAATCATCGATTTGGTGACTTTTGCTTCCACCCATTTTGATACATAATCAACAGCTAGCAATATATAAAGAAAATCACAAGAAGAAGGAAAGGGACCCATGAAATCAATGCCCCACACATCAAATATTTCACAAATAAGAACAGGGGTTTGGGGCATCTCATTTCTACGAGACAAAGAACCATATTTTTGGCATTTTTCATAATTTTTACAAAACAAATATGCATCCTTAAACAAGGTTTTCCAATACAAGCCACTATCCAAAATTTTTCCAGCAGTTCTTTTGGGTCCAAAATGACCACCACATGCATAACTATGACAAAAAGATAAAATGGACATGTGACGACCCAAGTGTCTAGCTCGATAAAATATCGGGCTTGATGACTAAATGAGTCGCCCGCCGGACAATCTCTCGCCCAAGGCTTTGTGTAACAGAACTAATTAAGCTATTACATGTTCAAACTTCTAAATTTTCACAGCGGAAGACTTAACTACAACAGAAGATGTTTCCAAAATTTAATACAATCATGTACAACTTAGAGTAAACAAATTCTAATACAATTTAAGTCAAATAATTTAGATTAAAGAACAACCAAATGGTTATTTCTTTATCCCGCCAAAGCTTTACGGAAACTTGGCTCACTTGCTAACCTGTGGTGGAAAATTATTGGGATGAGCTAATAGTCCAGTGAATACCTCAAACAACAACTCCCAGTCCCTCACACACCATACGGTAATCAAGTCACATGCACAGGCAATTACTCACAGAGTTCATTTTAGTCATTATTTATGTATAGATTAACTAAACAGTTCTATCATTCTAATCTATTCAAAGAATAAAATAAATGATCTTCAAGGCGAACAGCATTTGTAAAAGAACAATCAGCCAAAGAGTGACATATAAAGGATGACCATAACCGTGGCCATCACCATATTGACAAGAAGATACAAGTCGAGAGGATACAGGTGGATCTTAACGGGAGACTGTCAAAGACCTATGTGGTCCAATAGGCCGTCATCCAAGTTAGATTCCTATCAAGATTCGATAAATTTCAAGTCCATTACAGTAGTTTTCAAGTCCGTTAACAATTACCCGTCACTCCAAGTGGCCACAACAGTCAAGTACTCGTAGCTCGTGCACACCTACTAAAGCTATCCATAGTCTATCCATACGTCTGTACCCAATGCCGACCCGTTGGATTCGATCTATGGTAACGGGGCCCCGAGAGTGGTGTGATAATGTACATATCCAAGTCTCAACAATTTCATGGCAATTTATGCACAAGTATTCGTTTACAAATCATGACCGTAAGAGATCTCGGTGTGATAAAGTATACAACGGATCAGTAAGGACAATCAATTTCATTCAATAAGGACGAGCAAGTTTAGTGCACACACACAAGTAATAACTCACGTTCTCATATCATAAGGTTCAAGTACTCGTAACACAAGTTCAAGTAGTGCACAAAACTTGCAATTAATTTAAAGAACACAAGCACAAGTACACAAACATCACTCGGCAATCATGCACTTAGAGGGGGAGACAAGATTACAATATACAGTGTGAGAGGAGATACTTACTTGTACCGGTTTATGGAGTTCAATAATGCTTTCATGAGTATCTGTTAATCAAACAAGCATTTTTAGCATCACGGCCCAAAAACAAGTGAAGGAGTAAGTAATACTATTATGTACTGTCTAGTTCTAATCCTTATTACATGCTGCTAACTCCTCAGTAGACCTTCCTAAGAATGAATTCATGTCACGAAGGAAAGTAGCAACTACATTCAGAATATTCAGAATAAACGAAACATACAAAATTCGGAAAATGCCATATTCTAATCATTAAGCTCCATAGGTGTTTCCTAAGTATTGAAATGTTATTCCAATCTGCAAGTTCTACTGAACACTTGTTTCAGCCAAGGTTTACAAAGATGAAAAATCAAGTGAGGAAATGATATTTGGTCAAGGAAAACAAAAGCTCCAAAGTAACTTCTAATTCTTTTCAAATTCTGAAAATTCAGCAACCTGTAGATTAATGTTCATATTAAAAGTATGTTTTTTTTTTTTATCAAACCCAAGATCTGATTTACGAGCCATCAAAACCATGTTAAACTAGGGTAAACAAGGAAGAGTTTTGACTGAAGAAATCAGGTAAAACAGCTCAGGACTCAGGAGAAAATTGGTCTGCAAAACAGTGCTTCAAATCAGTTTGTTATAGAAATTTCAGATTTGGTTTATCAAGTTCGAATCCCTTTTTCGGGAAATCCATAGCTCCAATTTACAATCCGCAAAATCTACAATAAACTACCATAAAATAGAAGAAATTTAACAAAATAATTCTTGTAAAACAGTTCAGAAAGTAGGAGAAATGATTTCCCGAAAACAGCAGCTCAGCACAGATTTTCAGGAAATGCTTGTCATGTTCAAATCAAGATTTTGGCTAATCAACAAATCCGTTTTGAAATCCGTAAAAACCACAGCGAAGTAAACTGAATGAAGAACAGTTTCACAAAAAGAAAATCCGAAAAAGAGTTTAATACCTAAGAGAAAAAGACTTGATAACAGAAGGATTCAATTCTGGATTTTCTGCATTTTTCAGCAACAAAATGCCATGTTCAAATTAGATTTTTTTTTGGACAAACTAGGAGTTTGTTTTATGATCCTTAAAAATCACTTTAGTCTACACTAAACGAAGAAGAGTTCTATATAAAGAAAATTCAGAAAAGAGATCAAGACCTAGGAGAAACAAGCCTGCAAACAGAGGGACATAATCTGATTTTCAGAACTTTTAGAAAACATAAAGCGAGCGTAACTCGTTTCTAATCATATATAATCATTACCAAGCCAAACTATGACTCTTAGATCATCCAACTTTCATTTTCTATATTCCATAAACAATTTATAACCACCAAAAGACGCAGCCAACCCAAGAATTAAATACTCAATTACATGGCATGCTTCCTGTGAACTGAACGTTCAACTAAATAACATACTTCTCTGTATTGTCTTCCATTTACCATCTTGCACATAATTCGCAAACGAAAGCAAAACGGAGGCTAACTAGATTCAATTTATAGTTTTAAATTTCCTTTACATGCATCAAGCTAAGCTATAATCCTAGCCAAGGGAAACAGTTTACAACCTTAAACAACACAAATTAATAGTCATATTTCTAATTACCTTAATCCTTTTCCCTCCTCCTCTTCTTTCTTTCTTCCTTTCTCCTTCTCTCGGCTCCTTCTTCTTTCCTTTGATCTAATTGCAAAGCTTCAGCTCTTGTCTTTGTTTCTTGATTTAATTTTTAAATGTTAAGAAGAGATGAAGATGAAAGGTAGGGTGGGTAGTGCGCGTGGGAGAGAGAAAGAGGAGCAGGGCGGTGTAGAAGCTAGGTGAGTAACAATGGGGTTTCACGATGGTGGTGACCGGCAGTGATGGGAAGGGATTTTGTTTTGGAAGGTGAATTTGGGACTGAAAAGAAGATGTAGGGGTGAGGAATGATGTGAAGGTTTAAGGGAGTGAAAGTGTAACAATATTGTGTCAACTTGTGAGGGTGTGTGAGAATGTGCTGTTATTTGAGGAGAGGTAAAGAAACGGTGGGGTGTTTTTGACAATTTTCTCTTCCTTGGTCATCCCCCTAGTTTTAAGTTTAACCAATTAGCCACTCCCATCTCTTATTTTCTACACCACAACCTAATTAATCCTAGCACATAGTATATATTTCATTATCCATTCCTTTAATTTACTATATGTACTCGGTAAAGGTTATTACTAATTTTATAAGTTATTTAGTTTGTACTTGTAAATACTAAAAGCTACTACCGTTTAATACAAGCCTAGTTACTTGTTTCATTATTTATGTTCAAGTAGAGAGATCTTGAGAACTGGGCTTCACAGGACAGATATTCACTTTCAGGCACACACCTTCTAATCACTTGATCAGAACAAAATTTCTACAAATAAGGATCATCCCAGACATAATATTTAGCATCACTTCTGATTTTTTCCTTACTTGATTTACTAAGAGAGTTAGGCAAATTTCCAGTCACCAAATAATTGACAATATCAGCATACCAAGAATAAAGCCTTTTAATTGAAACAAATGTTCATCAGGAAAAAATTCAAAAACAGGAAATGGTTCTTCTTCCCTTACCAACCTACTAAAATGGTCAGCAACTAAATTTTTGGCTCCCTTTCGATCTTTTAGCTCAAGATCGAATTCCTGCAACAGTAGGATCCATCTAATCAGCCTTGGTTTGGATTCTTTCTTTGCTAGCAAGTACTTTAAAGCTGCATGATCAGAAAAAACAATGACTTTAGAGCCTAGCAAATATGATCTAAATTTATCTAATGCAAAAACAATAGCTAGAAGCTCCTTTTCTGTTGTAGTGTAATTGCATTGAGCAGAATTTAGTGTCTTAGAAGCATAGTAAATAACATGACTCTTTTTATCAATCCTTTGGCCTAAGACAGCTCCCACAGCAAAATTGCTCGCATCACACATGATTTCAAATGGCAAGTTCCAATCAGGTGGTTGAATAATTGGTGCAACCGTTAGCAGCCCCTTCAGCTTATCAAATGCTGCCTTACATTCTTCTCCAAATTCAAAAACAACATCCTTTTGCAGCAAGTTGGACAGAGGCAATGCGATCTTTGAAAAATCTTTGATGAACCTACGATAAAAGCCTGCATGTCCAAGAAAAGAACGAACTCCCCTAACATTTGTAGGGTATGGTAAGCTCACAATTAAATCAACCTTAGCTTTATCAACCTCTATGCCTTTCGAAGAAACTACATGTCCCAACACAATGCCTTCTTTGACCATAAAATGACATTTTCCATAGTTCAAGACTAAATTAGTTTCAATGCACCTTTTTAAGATTTTAGTCAAATGAACTAAACATTGGTCAAATGAATCCCCATATACAGTGAAATCATCCATGAATACCTCGATGCATTTCTCAATATACTCAGAAAAAATACTAAACATGCATCTTTGAAATGTACCTGGGGCATTGCATAGACCAAAAGGCATTCTTCTATAAGCAAATGTACCAAATGGGCATGTAAAACTTGTTTTCTCTTGATCCTCTTGAGCTATGACAATTTGATAGTAACCTGAAAAGCCATCAAGAAAACAAACATAAGATTTGCCAGCAAATCTTTCTAACATTTGATCAATAGAAGGTAAAGGAAAAAGATCCTTTCTCGTAGCCAAATTTAGCTTTCGAAAATCAATCACCCTATGCCACCCATTTTGCACTCTCATTTGCACCAACTCATTATTCTGATTTTTCACAACCTTGATTCCTGTTTTCTTTGGCACAACATGGATCCGACTCACCCATTTGCTATCAGAGATGGGATATATAATCCCTTCATCTAACAATTTAAGGATTTCTTTCATTACCACTTCCTTCAAAGTGGGGTTGAGCTTCCTTTGTGCTTCCCTCACTGGTTTAGCATCATCCTCCAAAAGGATACGGTGCATACAAACTGAGGGGCTAATACCCTTGATATCTACTAAAGTCCACCCTATTGCTGTTTTGTGCTCCTTAAGCATGTCTACTAGCCTTCCTTCTTGCTCTTCGGTCAATCCTCTAGCAATGATGACTGGTAGTGTATTTTCATCACCCAAGAATACATACTTTAAGTGATCTGGCAATTCTTTTAGTTCCAATTTTGGAGCCTGCAAAAATAGAGGGCAACAACTTTTTGTGAGATGAAGTTAATTCTGAAATAAAATAATTTTCAACAAATTCGTAATTTTCAGAAAAAGTATCGTTCTCATTAAGTTGTGAATTCTCCAAAATCTCATTTGCAATTTCTTCTTCCTCAAAACAATCCTACACAACTGAATCAACCATGTCAATAGAAAAATAGAGTGACACTCTTTAGGATATTTCATTGCATCATCAATATTAAAAGTAACAACTTCTCCATCAAATTCGACAGAAAGAGTACCCTTATCCACATCTATTTTTGTTCTTGCAGTTTTTAAGAAAGACCTTCCCAAAATTAATGGAGCTGAATTAGTGATATTATCTTTCCTCATTTTTAAAATGTAAAAATCTGCAGGAAAAATTAGTTCACCAATTTGTACCAAAACATCTTCAACAATTCCTTCGGGATAAACCAAAGAACAGTCAGCTAATTGAATTACTACTCTAGTTTCTTTCAATGGACCCATATGTAAAGCACAGAAAATTGAATATGGTATAACATTAATGGATGCTCCAAGATCTAGCATAGCATATTCAAATTTCTTATTTTCTATAGCACAAGGCATCATAAACATACCTGGATCCGAACATTTTTTTGGTAGAGTTCTTTTTATTACAGCAGAAACATTTTTCTCCAACAAAATTTTCTCATCACTTCGTTTCCTTTTATGAGTACACAAACCTTTCAGAAACCTTGCATATTTGGGAATTTGTCTTATAGCATCTAACAAGGGAATATTGATCTCCACTTTCCGAAAGGTCTCAAGAACCTCTTTTTCATATTCCTCCTTCTTGGATTTTTCTAACCTGCAAGGAAAAGGTGTAACTATTTCATTAGGAATAGTAGAAAAAATTTCCTTAGGCGTTACCTGTGGTGAATCTTCAACTACTTCTTCCTCCTTGTCTTTTTGTTCAACCACCTTTTTGGGAGAAGATGGTGCTGATGGTAGTTCCTTTCCACTTCTTAAGGTAACTGCACTCACATTCTCTTTTGGGTTAACTACTGTTTGAGAAGGTAATTTCCCAGATGTTTGAGCCTCCAGCCTACTTAGAGATGTGGCTAGTTGGCTGATTTGATTTCCCATATTCTGAATGCTTGTTCTTGTCTCCTGCTGAAACTGTTGAGTATTAGTTGCTAAAGCTTTAACAATATCATCAAGAGACATACCTGAGTTAGACGACTGTGATGGAAGTGGTGGAGCCCTATTGTAGGTTTGGGGAAATCTCTGTTGACCACCATGATTGCCATAGCCGAAGTTTGCATGATCCTTCCATCCAGGATTATAGGTGTTTGAGTAGGGATCATATTTTCGTTGTGGTTGATTTGGAAATCCTCCTATGGCATTAACTTGTTAAGTTGGGTCTTCTTGAAGAGAAGGACACATGTCTGTTGGGTGCCCAGGATTGGTGCAGATTCCGCAAACCTTAGCTGCCTGTAACTATCCTACAACCATTTGACAAACCAAAAAAGTTAAATCAGAAATTTGATTGACAAGAGCAGAATGACTTACCTCATTAGTCAGTTTAACACCTCCGTCTGTTCTCAATCCAAATTGTTGAGAATTTTCAGCCATGTTTGAAATTAGTTGCTTTGCAGCTGCTGGTGTTTTATCAACAAGAACTCCTCCACTGGCTGCATCTATCATACTCCTATCTATGGGTAGAAGACCTTCATAGAAGTATTGGATCAAGAGCTGGTCTGGAATTTGATGGTGGGGGCAACTAGCACATAACTTCTTAAACCTTTCTCAATATTCATAAAGGGACTCCCCTGTAATCTGTCGAATGCCGCATATATCCTTCCTTATATTTGCAGATCGTGAAGCAGGGATAAACTTCTCCAAGAACAATTTCTTCATCTCGTTCCATGTGTTGATTGAACCTGAGGGAAGATCATACAACCAGTCTTTTGCTTTATCACCTAAAGAAAAAGGAGAAGCTCTTAGTTTAATCTGCTCCTCAGTAACACCCTGTGGTTTTATTGTTGAACAGACTACATGAAATTCCTTCAAATGCTTGTGGGGATCTTCTCCTGCAAAACCACAAAAAGTAGGAAGTAAATGTATCAGACCAGATTTAAGCTCAAATGCTGCTTCAACATTTGGAAAATTAATGCACAAAGGTTGCTGATTCAAGTTTGGTGCAGCTAATTCTTTCAATGTTCTATTATTTTCACCCATATTTTCTTCTTCCTAGAAACCAAAATTATCAGAACTTGATGAATGAGAATCTAAATTCACTCTAGAATGCAAATTAGCTTTCTTTTTCTTAGCTTCTTTTCTTAACAGACGAGCAGCTTTTTCAATCTCAGGAATGTAATTAAGATCACTATTTCCAGAATGACGACTACTCATAAACCAGAAAGTTCAAGAAAAAGCACAAAAACTAGTGACAAGCCGTCGTCACACTAGTCAAATAATAATTACCTACTTAATACAATTACTAGTAGTAAAGCAGAAAGCAGGGTCGATCCCACAGAGAAGGAATACTAATTACCAGGTATAAATTACTCCTATTATTATCTAGATAAATGATGATCTCAGATTTATAAAATTTAAAACTAAAATGAATAAATAAAATAAAAGCAATTAATATTAATTCAAATAATCAGACAAAGAAAACCTAGGACATTGGGTTCACCTACCGAATATTTGGGTTAGTTCAATTCATAACTATCTGACTTTTAACTCCCATTAATCTCACAACGATTCACCTAATTAAGAACTATACGCTCTCGTGTTATAATTCTCTTACTTAGATTAACCCTATGACTACTCTCGTGACTATAGGGATGAACAAAAGCACATTAAGACCATTAAGAATCAAATATTGCAAAGGTTATAATCTTACTCTCGTAGCTTATAACCTAAGTTTATTATTCCTACGAACTAATACTAATCTTCCACTCTCGCTACTTCGATTAATATCTTCAGACATGCAAATAGTGGCCAATTACTTACACGAATTAAAACAAGAATAACAAATATTAATTAATGGAAAAATCAAATAAAAATAAACCAAATAAACTCGGTGGCTACACCCAAGCCCTAGATTAAAAGAATTTAGCCACTAAACATTATTAAAAATAATTCAATAATATTTAGAGACATAATAAAAATAAATAAATTAAATAATTAAACTTCAAAACCGAATGATGCCAAAGACCCGCCGACGGTTGCTGCTCGCTTCGCCGGATTTGCGGTGGTGTGGATTGAAGATGAGAAGCTGCTGCTTGTGCGTGGGAATGGAGGAGGGTGGTGCGGCGTGACCAGGAAGGCAAGGTGGCGGCTTCGGTGGTGGTGCTGCGCGGCGGTGAAGAGGAAGAAGAAAGAGGAGCTGCGAACGGTGTGTGGTGATGGAAGCGAAGCGGCAGTGATGATGCTGCCGGTGAAGGAGGAGGGAGTTTGGTGGTTATGGAAGGTGGGCCTCGGCTGCTGCTGTTGGCTGCGTTGGTGGAGATGGTGGCTGGTGCGCGCGCCGGTTATGAGGAAGGCGGAGAAGATGGTGATGGAGGTGTAGGGTTCGGTGGTTTTCGGTCAAGTTTCGGTTCAGTTCTGTTGTAAAAATAAATCCCTAATCCCCTTTTTATAGGCTTCCGGCTAAACCCTACTCCTTGAAGAACAAGAAAACTTGTTTCCCAATTAATATCGGGATTAAAATTCTTATCCAATTCCAATCCCAAATCGG
Source organism: Oldenlandia corymbosa var. corymbosa (assembly GCA_949775105.1). Taxonomy (NCBI): domain Eukaryota; kingdom Viridiplantae; phylum Streptophyta; class Magnoliopsida; order Gentianales; family Rubiaceae; genus Oldenlandia; species Oldenlandia corymbosa. Next base: position 18,554,925 of record OX459118.1, on the reverse strand, counting down.
CCGCACATTCATCGTAACCTTCGGCCAATTTCCAAAAACTTAATTAACAATCCAAAATTGCATCATTGGCCCTCCAATTCTCTAAACTCATTAATTTCTTCCCCATCAATTACTCCTATGTTCAATTCTTTCCCATTGAGTTGCTTTTAATTCGATTTTAGCTCAAAACTTCAACAATTCTTCATTTGAGTCCAATTCCTACAATTAAAGATAAAATCACATAAATAGCATATTTGTACTCAAAATATATTGCAAAAATCACAAATTAGGGATATAATAAATAGGTAAATATAAGCATATCAACTAGCAATCCAAAATGATAAAATCTCAAGCTACTAGCATGAACCGGTGATATACTGAACACAATAGGGACAAATTGAGCACAAATATAACCAATTTACACAATAAGTTTCAAGAAAAGAAGTATAAAACAATGGTAGTGTTGCTCGGCTGTGCAAAGGAAATAATTTGAGCAGTCAAGTTATTGGATGCGTGGAAACAAGATCAACACAAAGATAAAGCTAGAGATATATTTAGTTCACATGAAATTAAAGTTTTCACGATGTACTCAGACAACAAAACCAAAACAATGATACTGATTCAGTGAATTTGCTCCCTGATTATAGGCGTTAGTGGCTGTTGTAGAAAAAATTTGCGCAGACACCAAAATCCCAAATTGGAGCGTCAATTGATGAGCTACCAAAATGATTGAGCCAGCATCAAGTTCTTTGAATATAGTGCTCTGAGGCAGCTACACTACTGGTGATTTGGATTCTGCAACTTAAACAGACAAGGAGAGAAAAAAAAAATCAAAATTATTGCAATTGGAGAACAGAACAAAATTAAAACAAAAAACAATAAAATAATAATAATAGAAATCCAGAATTTAGAAACCAGCAATGGAAATGGGCGGTTGCAAACTAGAGGAATGTAAACACTAATTAAGGAAGGGAAAAAAAGGTTATAATTTTTTCCCTTTTTGTTTTTTAAAGAATACTGAAACAAAGAGAAAAGAAACTACGTTTAATAGGGAATAGATTTTTTTCGATAAGAAAATAAAAAAAAAAAGAAACTATAAAACCAAGAACTAAAAGAGAATGGCTCCCCGGCAACGGCGCCAAAATTTTGACGGGTTTTTCGAGACCCCCAAAAATTAATCTGAATTCGAAACAGACTAAAATTAAATTGTAGAAACAGTGAAATCAAGTCGAATCCCAAGAGAGCCGACTGTTGACACTTGGCTTTGTAAAAGTAACAAAATGGGGGGGATTTTTTTCTTTCTTCAAAATAAAATTGACAAAATTTAAAGTAAATAAACTTAAGAAAAATTAATAGAATGAAAACCTTGGTTCAAGGAATATTTTTCAAATATATTACAGATCATCGACTAAAAATGATTTTTCTACAACTCAAGCATTCAACCGTAGGTTTAATAGGATAACTGTAAAAAAACCTTATATTTTCCAAAAAATATTTGACCAAGCCCAACACCTAATCAAAACTTATCATAATTTAACTGGGCACGATAACGTTCCATATTAAATTATGATAGCAATAAAATCTTTGAAAATGTAGTTGAATAAAAAAAACTAAAATAATTGAGATAACTGCAATTAAAAGATTTTTGTCCTATTGATCCCGTAGTTAGACTAATCATGCACATTCAACGTGTCACTACCAATATGCATAATCTGCTAATGTGCTACTTAGTGCCAAATGTTTAAGATGATAACGCAACATAAACAATTTGGTAGTAGTAGGAAGAAAATACTTGATTAAATTATCAGATTAATCAAGTATCTACTCTCATCAAAATAAATCAAAACCAATAAGTACTTGAATCAAAAGTAGAAAGAATAAAATGAAACTTGTAGTCTCATATATAATATAAAAGAATAAAAATCCTTGAACTAAATGAAGAAAACTAGCGACTCATGATGACTAGAAACATTTTTAAAGGTGTAAAAAAAATTAAAACAAAAGGCTAAATGAAAATGGTAGCAAAAATGGAGAAAGTAGTAGCAGCCAAAAAATGCAAGCTACGGGGGTGCTTTTATCAATTGACGAGACCACTATTTATAGTGCATCACGGCTGAAAAAAATCCCAAAGAAATGGGAGTAAAATCCAAATCAAATTTCATCCTAGTTTTCCACTAAATTAGTATTTTTTTGCATGATTCTCTACAACCGAATATGAGATCAAGATTTGGATGGTTGACTTGGTAAAAAGAATCTTCTAGGAACCCATTTGTGTGTATTCTTTGCAGCTGGAATTTTCTTCATCTTTTAACTACGTAAAACTTTGTAAAAGGGCCGTAAAAATCTAAAATGGTCCATCTTTTCACTTTTTTGTACCTAACAACTAAGTCATAACAAAATCCATTAATAATCACTAAAATATAACCAATTTAGGACCAGAAGATTATAATAAAATATAACCAATTTAGGACTAGAAGATTAAAATATAACCAATTTTATTATAATCTTCTAGTCCTAAATTGGTTATATTTTAGTGATTATTATAATTATCAACTTGCTGTGTGTTGGGGTTGGCTAGTGTATCCTCCTTCTTTGATTCCCTCTCTGGGTGTTTTTCTCGGCATGCTGCTGAGCACGGTTTCTTGAGACGTTCGAGTGTCTGGACATCGTCCAGCATCTTTTGATCCCAACTTTTGATCACAGGGAATGACCTGGGATGTGCTTTCTCATACTCACACCTGTCAAGGTAGCACAACTAACAAAAGAAAAGAAAAGAAAAAAAGCTGGTGTTAATGATATCAGTACAAGCAAATTGGATAAACATTGGAAGCAACATGGATAAATAGTAAATTTTGTACGGATATGGTAAGTACCAGAAAAAAGGTGATCGGTCCGGTGAATGCTTTCCCATCGTGGAGACTTCTGCATCCTTTGACTAGTGCATCAATCACATATTCACACCAATTTTATTATGTCACCTCATTCATGTTCAAAAGGGACTTCAGGATGTTCATAGTGATTCTGGAGGTGGTGTTTCCATGTAGGAATGTGTTCACAAAGAAGACCAGGAAATCTCGTTTGAAGTCATCACCATAATCTTTTCGACTAGCAATTAATTGTGCCGCCGTGGATCTCGTTGGCAGGAATTTATTACTATATCCCATTCTTTTCTTGAATGCATCCACCATCTCTGCGTGCTCTGTTATAGCGAGATCGTTCTGTTTGAATTCTTCCACTAGTTTGGGTCCACGAGGAAGATCAAATACAGCAACAACATCTTCCTGTTTGATATCCAGTACATTGTTGCCATTCAATGGGACTTGTCTCGCACCGGTCTGGAAATTGTTTGCCAGAAAGCTACATAATGTTGTTGGAATATTTTTGATTTTGAGATCCAGCAAGGCACCAAATCCCATATCTCTGATACCCTGCCTTTGTAGTTGGCGATAATCTACCGCATCTGGCTCTTCTGTAAGATCTGTTGGTTTATTAATTTCAGTGATGAGTTGGAAGAGATGGTTTGGTGTCATCCTAGTCTCAAATTTCTTGACACAATGTTCAGAACTGATTGGCTGTGGATCTTGACCAATCATCAGTTTGTTCTAAGGTTTCCTTCTTTTCGTTTTGGGCTTCTTATCATCAGCGGAGTCATTATCATCAGCGAGCTTTGGATTTCATGTCGGCGTGCTCTTCTTTCTCTTTGGTTTCCTCCACAAGTTGTGGGGCCTTGGACTTCGAGCAGGGGACTGTTCTTCTTGTGTTGATTTTGATTTTTTAAACATCATCAGTGTTCCGTCAGGGAGCTCCATTACCTCTGGTTCAGGATCCGGTGATCTGTCTGGGTTGCGGTTAAGGTCGTGGCTTGCGCTGATCCGTCCGTGCCTATGTTTTGTTCTAAGTTCCTTTAGGGCACTGTTGGTATTGGAAAATCACTAAGAAGTCAGTGGACAAAATAGCAGGATATGAAAAGGAGCAATAATCAAAAAAGGAGTAACTAGTATGAAATGGGTGGATAACCAGCAAATAATGTATGGACAAGTAGCCACATAAAAGCACATCTAAAAAAAACAATGGATAACTAGTTTACACCCTGCGGATAACCAGTATAAAATGGGTGGATAACCACAAACAAAGTTTGGACAAACACCCCATAGCACACACGCAGGAGAATATGGATAACCAGTTCAGATATAGTGGATAATCAGTAACAAAAAAACACAAAAACGTGGATAACCAGTTTAGTTTGTCCATGTCACATAGAATCAAAAGTAAAAAAAGCATGGATAACCAGTTTACAACTTGTGGATAACCAGTTTACAGCTATGGTTTCTCGCCATCGTCTGTGTGTGTGTGTGTGTGTGTGTGTGTGTGAAAGAACAGATTGACAAAATGAAAAACGCAGAGAGAAGATAAAGTTATCAAAATCGCCTTCCAGCGGAGGTTTTCCATCGACTTTCTGTAATTTTGTGGTGGTAGTCAATTTTGTATTTGCCCTAAAATGGAGAGTTTCCGTCGACTGTGTGTATGTGTGTGTTTGTGCGTGAGGATGAAATGGATGAAAATAATTTTGTTTGTGCATTTAATGTAAAGGTGAAAACAATTGAGCGCGTGTTGTGCGTGTGTTTGGTGGGGGGGATATACGGTACACTTGGGTGCACTGGATACGGACTCGGATACAGACTCAAGCAATTGGGTTAGATGATGGTAATGAGGGGGAGAAATTAGTTTGTGAACAGACAGCCCACAAGGTAATAGGCGCAATTTAGGCAAGATGAGCAAAAATTGCTCTGTTCGCTAAAACAACTGTACTAGCAGTATCGCCGGCCTAAAGTTAAACCTCAAGATTGAAAATATCCACACAAAAAAAGAGCAAGAAAAGAGTAAATTTGACTTGGGAAATGGCTTTTTTCGGAAGAAATCTAATATTTTGTTTTGGCTGGTAACTATTGTTTTGGCAATAACACAAGCCATATTAATAATGATAACAGAATTCTCACCAAACACATTAATTCTTCCTTATAAAATACATACTCCCTCTGTCCCAAAATTATTATCCAGTTTAGATTTCTAGTTTTAGTTCAATTTACACAAAAAATCCAAATTAGACAATTATTAATTTCTGGACGGAAAATGTATTGAAATATATATTAATAATAGTAATCAACATATTTTAGTATTACTACACCTAACGAGCATGAATCATAAAATATGTGGATTTGTACTGCGCACATATCCATTAGATACATGTGCATTTTTAAATATACGATATAAAGACACATATTAACCATAAAATTAGATACATTGATTTCTAACGGGCACATATTTATTAAATATATGTGGATTTTTAAATATACGGTATAAATTAATAGACACTAAAAGTACATAATTACAATCTATATCATTAATATTATTTTTCTTTTCATATATCACTCTGACATAAATATCATATAATCCTTAAATCATTAAGCTCATGTGTATCTTGAAAGATCCACACAACGTGCGAGGTAAACAATAGTATATATTAAAGGAGAGTTGATCATTGAACACGTGTGGCTCAATTAGTCCTTCAATAGGTTCAGTTAACATGTGTCGTTTTATTATTGACTCATCATTAAACCATTGACATATGTCGTTTTATTATTCGCTCATCATTAAATTTTAAAATTTTATATAAAATAATTGTCTTAAATGGCAACCACTTTGGCCCAAAGAAAGTTTACTTCACCTATCAAACCCAAATCCGAATACAAAGTAAACATAATGCATACAACATTTTAATTTTCAATTCAAAATTTATTTTTAACTGTTTTAAATATTTAATGTGGATATCCACAAGTTAGAAGAGTTATACAAGGAATCAACTATTTAGAGATAATATTTAGTTAGCTAGATCTTATCATTATTTCATGTTATCCTTGTATCTATTTTATCTATAAAAGGAAATCATTCTCCACAGAATAAGACACAGATGAATTCTCTCTTCTCTCTCTTCTTCTCGTCCTACTTGTTCTTTTTCTACTGTTCCGTATCTCTTATTGTTTTGGTTTATTTTATAACACGTTATCTGCACGACTCTCTATCCAACTGAGATCTTAATCTGTAGATCAAGACGTGTGGTAAGTTAATTTTGATCCAACTGGGAAGATTTTAATCCGTAGATCTCGGAGTGCAGTAAGTTGATTTTGATCCATAAAGCAAGAAGTGCGGTAAGATTTTTCTTGTCTTATTTTTCTATAGGAAAATCTTACAATACATGAATTTATTGTTTATGTGTAATACAAATTTACTTCTGCTGTATTAATTTTTAGATACAATTAAGTGCTCCTATAGTAGCCTTTTCTATTATAATTTTTTCATGTATTGAATTTGCTTAATTAGTAGCAATTTCATGAAAAGATTCAAAGAGATTTTCTTCACTTGCCGAAGTAAGTGAATTCGAATATGTTAGACTATCATAGTCATATAGATTGGTCACATGAAGTGGCAAATATGAATAAAGATAGATGATATAAAAATTATATCAACATGACAAAAAAAAAAAAAAAACCAAGAACGAATTGCACTTGGAGTAGCAGTTCATTATATTTTTATTAAACGCATCATTAAGATTGTGTTTAAAGAAATCACAATACTTTCTAATTTGAGAATTTTCACTTCCTGAAATAAGTGGACAACTACGTCCTTTATGAGTCAAATTGTGATAATGGATATACTATAATATGGTAGCCACATATAACAATAATATTTTCATCTGAAGTGGAAGATTATTAACAAGAACAATAAGAAAATTGCCCCTGAAGTAGCTATATAATTCTTATTAGTATTGAACAAACTATTGAGTTTTGTTACAAATAATATTATACTCGTCTAAGTTGGACGACTGCATTTCTTGAAGTAAATGCAATTATCATGAAATTCAATACGTAACAAATTGAAATCCCAAATATAATTGGGATTTGGTAATGATACCAAAAATATTTCTAATCACTAGAAGTGAGAAATTTTGATGAAAATAAAATAAACCACCAGAAGTTGGAAACATAAAGAGAGTAAAAGTTAAAAGATAGCAAGTGCTATTTGTTGTGGTATAAAATAAAAAAAAAATCACTAATCATGTTCCTACTTTGTAGCAAGAACATATCGTTACTCTCTATCAAGAATCAGAAAGGCATTTATGTTAACCATAATGTTAACAATGTTATTATGGATGTTTAAGATGATCACCCAGAAGGTGTATTAGTTATATGTTCAAAATGAAAGCATCCAGTGGTAGTTTATTTTATATTTTAACTTAAGTAGTTTCTTTATTTAATGTTTTACTATCTCTTGTAATTTTATGAATTTCAGAAATTCCAATGTTTTGCTAGAAGAAATTTAATTAAATGCTCCCGTAGAGCATATGTTAATTTCTCCACAAAGTTGGACAAGAAGCTCCAGAAGAGCAGAATTTGTCATTACAAAGTACAATAACTTGTATGTTCTCTAACTATGGGAAATATGTAATAATTCCGTCATAAAGTTGGATGAAATCTCACGCAGAGAATAAATTACTAAATATATCTTAACAGAATTATATGTATGCACCTGCAGAGTAAGAATATCTTTACAGAATCAAAATAATTGAATAAACAAATACTCCTGAATAGTATACATGCTCCATCGGATTAAATGCTCCCGTGAATAGGAATTAATTTGACATAATTGAAATAAATCCATTATTATCTCCTGAAGAATTGATTTGACTCAATTGAAATAAATCCATTATTATCTCCTGAAGAGAACTTGTACATTTTGCTCTAGAAGAATAGATGATATATGCTAGAGCAAGTAAAATTTTGCAATGATGTCAAATGAATTGGAGAAAAGTTTTTTGAATGTCATAAAATGCCATCATATACTTGAATGTTAAAGAATACAATTTCTAGAAGAAACTTGTTTTAAGGTTTGTATTCTTTGTGTTAAAATATTATACATATATTACTATCATTGGGTTTTATAGTAAACTGGAAGTTTACTAAGGAACAAGAAGTTCACTTCTCGTACCAACAACTCAAACCAGAAGTTTGTGAATTATATTGACTTAGTTTTTGAGAAAACTGGTTTGCCATCCCAGTTTTATTACGATCTATGAAGGGTCAAAGAATTTTGTGACTACTATAAAGAGCCAGAAGATTCTTCTATATGATGACTCTGTATATACTTTTGTGTTTGTGTGAAGTGATTACCACACTATTACCAGAAAAATTCAGGCTAAATATCTGGCACAATACAAAGCATACATAATAATGCCCAGTGGGTTTATTCTCCCATGTTGTAAAACTATTTAATAATTAGGTTATTAACTAGTGTGCTTACGAGATAGCCACATGTATGCTTATTATTAACTGTAATTATGAAGTTTTTAAATTTCTTATAGAGTTAAATTGAACTGCGTATTTACATATTTTTCTATCATGAGAATGAAATATTAGAATAAATATAAACGATCCTGCAGAATCGTTCACTAAATGTGTTCAAATAACTAAAATCATTACGTAAGAGAAGCAAATAACTCATAGACAATTGAAGATGTTTTGAAACATAAAAGGCAAAAATGCTATACATAAGACCAAATGGGTCTTTATAGATATTCTCCCAAACGTTGGTTTTCGGTCAAAAACCATATCTATTCTTTAAATTTAAGATGCGTAGTTTATATTAATTGTTCCACCACAATGCAGAAAAAGATGGAGCCTCCAAAAGAAGTTTAAAATATATGATGAATTTTGAAACTCTAACCTTTAGGGTTATTGATGTTGGGTTTTACTATTCGATTGACTTATTGTTTGTTTGACGAGTTAGTTACTCCAAAAGGAGATCTATTTGTTACTCGATTAGCTGACAATCAGTTTGACAAATTAGTTATCCCAACATCAGGGGGAGAAGTGAAAACAGCTGATTAATAAATTAAATGAATAAATTAAATGGACGACATCATTATCTCATTAGATCCTCAAAAGCATGAACCTGAAGTTCAAGAGATAATGTTTAAAGACCAAATATTTGTATGACCAAAATGTGTAATTATATTACATGCAAAAGAATCTTAATGTTTTGATGTTACATCCCTTAAGAATCATCTACCACTATTGTTTAATTTAATATCCATTTGATAAGTGGTAGAATCGTTGATTCCAATGATAAGAATTCTCGTAAATTATAAAGTTTAAATCTATTGAGATGGAAAATACGAGCGATTAAATGGTTTTCCAATATTATGAAAATAAACTTCCAGAAGATGAATATAGGTATTTGAGAAACTTAATGATTGTGAGATCTAAATGCTAAAGAAAGATGGAATCGATCGGCAATGAAATGTCGACATAAAATTTGCTTATGCTGGAGCAGTTAGTAAAATGAATAAAATGAGGATCATAAAACTGAAAGTCTGTTGGTGAGTGCAGACATTAAACTTTTTGGGCATAACGAATTAAAAGACGCAATACACACACCAAAACATGTGTAAGTAGAATTGAAGTTGCTTGAAACTGTAAAAGTCTTGGCAAATAATATCCCAGCCTAATATTGTTGGATGATTGTGCAAACGATAGATAGCAACCTACTTGTTGCACAAGGTTTTCCAAAGTCCGGATGTTAATCATGAGGAGATATATTCTCTTGTGGTGGATGAAAAAATTCTTCTATTATTTGCTACATTTGGCAGCAAATGAAGACATAAAAATATGTCTATTGAAAATAGTAATCAATTGAAACTTGAAATGATACTTAAGATTTTGATAATGACGTCTATGAAATTTCCGAAGGATTCAATAAAGGACATGGTTCCGATTCTTGAGAAATTAATTCGAAAGACTTGCACAAATACGAGTGTCTTCATGTTTTTAGACAAATATATAGGTGCATATTTTTTGAATGTTTGCTTTATGCACTCGTCTTTATATTTGTTTTATGAGAATATATTATGTTTGTTTGTTTGTGATTGCTATATGTCTATATGATCATATTTATATGATATTGATATGTGTTTATTATATACATTTGTGTTTAGAACACAATTAACACTAAACTCTTGAAGAGTCTGAAAAAGACTGAATATTATCGAAACTTATTATAGAGTTCGAATAGCCTCAAAAAAAACATAACTCCTGAAGAGTTCATTGTAATTATTAAGACTTCAAAAGAAGTTCAAAGGTTGCTACTTGCCTGAAGCAAGAAATGAAAGGTTTTGAGTAGAATCCGGTCTTAGTTTGACCTTAGTATATATACATTTAACTCTTGTTGAGAATACTTAATTAAAGTCTTGATATGCGTATAGATCCTTTATAGACCTTCTATCAATAATGTAAACCGATTTGGTCCTGAGGTACCATATTATAAAATATCAGTTTATTTTATCAATTACTGAAGATATTGAAATATTACAAATATTGATACATTTGAGGTACAATGGTTATGGATCTCTGTTATTCTGAATCCCTCAAGATTAAACATGGCATATGAAGATCATTGTCTGCATGGGAAGTTGAAGTGGCCGTGTAGTAAATTTATCTAATATGCATATCAACATTGGTGAAATTAGCCAAAATCTTTGCATGCAACGAGAAGATTACAAGTGATATACTCAGCAGGGGGAGTAACCCACGCTGTACTCTTTTTCCCTTGATCGAGGTTTTGTCCCAATGGGTTTTTCTGACAAAGTTTTTAACGAGATAGCGTCATATTCGGGAATGTACTCTTTTCCTTTATTAGATTTTTATCCGACTGGGTTTTTTCTAGGAAAGGTTTTAACGAGGCATTATCCCAAGGAATGGACATCCAAGGGGGAGTGTTATAAATATTTAATGTGGATGTCCACAAGTTAAAAGAGTTACACAAGGAATCAACTATATAGAGATAATATTTAGTTAGCTAGATCTTATCATTATTTGATGTTATCCTTGTATCTATTTTATCTTTAAAAGGAGATCATTCTCCACAGAATAAGACACACATGAATTCTTTCTTCTCTCTCTTGTTCTCGTCTTACTTATTCTTTCTTTACAGTTTGATATCTCTTATTGTTTTGGTTTATTTTATAACATTAATGATATTCTTATATTTATCTAATCCACCACCACTGGACCATCTTTACCACCACTAAAGCCACCCCACTATCGCTTCACACCACCCTACGATATTTTTATATTTATATTTAAGCCACCCCGCTAACACTTCCCACCACCACAGGACAGCTGCCGACTGGTCATCGCTACTTGACATGGGTGGCGTCAGTGGCAATGGTAAAGGTGGTCTAGTGAGGTATATAAATAATAATATTTTGCTCATGAATGTATTTTTTAAAAAAAATCTATAACACCTGCAATGCGGCGACTAGTACTAGTATCTAATAAATGAAAAAGGAAAAAAGGTGTCTCTCCTGGTTATCTCGTAGCAATTGATTTTTAGAAAAACTTTCAAGTAAAAATATAATAATAATTTCTTAACCTCATCATTAAGTCTCTAAACATCCGACCCCATTTCTCTCTTAATTACAGTGTTATACACAATCGGAATTTTTAAAAACACTTCATTTCACCGTTTCCATGATGAGGGTTTATAAAGAAAGAAAAAAGAAAATAAATTCAAAATAAAAAAGATTCCAGGGTTTAAGAAAATCAATCTGAACCCTGGACGATAGCTTTCATTCAATCAAGATCAAGCGGCCTCTATTCTTGTAAATAAAATTGATGTGTTCTAAAACAAAACCCAAAAAAAAAGAGAGAGAGAGAGAGAATGAGAGAGAGAATTTCAAAAATGATACAAAAAACCAACATTCAAACAAAATTTCAAAATTTTGTGTAAATGGAAAGTACTTGTTTAGATTTGAGAATTGATTTCGAAATTCTACATGATCGGAATAAATCAAACCAAACCGATGATTAATGGATGTATTATAAATTTAAAAAATTGACAAAAAAAAAAACCCAATTAAAGGAATCTACTCCATGGCTGCCGGTAGCTTGTGGTGCTGTTGAGTGTAAATTACTCTGCCCATCCTACCTGATTGTTCAATTTGCAGAATAATTTTGGATAGAGAAAGAATTAGTTCTTAAGAAATTTATGAGAGACATATACATAGGTGTTGTTTATTCATAGATCAGTGGAACTTAGACGTACCTTTACCATGATTAAATAGATAGCTATTGATAGGACTGCATATCATTGATGAGCCCGTCGGGAATGGTTAACCCTAGCTTGACATAGTGGTGTTTTTTCCCTCGTTGGTTGTTTGCGGTTATGGAGGATGGAGAAGATGGTGATATGCAATTCCCATATGATAGATGTGTTTATATATATACAATAATGGGGATTGAATAACTCAATTATGTGACTATACATTTCAGGAATTTGATTTCAATGACGATGATTTTTTCACAACAAAAATTCTTATCCTCTTTGAAATTTAAATTTAAATTATCAATATATTTTTCTTTTTTGTCTACGGTCAGAAATAAACGCATGATCATGATTTATCCTTTCATTTCTGGTTATTTAATTTCGTGTTAATGGTGTGTTTTGAAGACTGATTTGAATTTATTGTCGCGTGCTCATTAACCATTTTTGCTAAAAATTGAAGGACATCCTCACAATTACACAAAATGATACTCCTTCTGTCCCAAAATTATTTTTCAGTTTGAGATTTCACTTTTAGTACAATTTAAACTAGAAATGAAAATCTAAACTGGACAATAATTATTGGACAGAGGGAGTATTTAAAAGAGGTTTGGAAAAATTGACACATACAATATTTGTTGAAGTGTCATTTTAGGAATTGAGTTTGTTTTCTCTCTATTTTCTCTCTTAATATAATATACTAGATAGATACTATAGGCGAAGAACCCGTTTGAGAGCCTGAAAATGAGAAGTGCGAGGCTGATGCATGAACTGACAAAGCTTATTAACCGCAAAGGAGATATCTGGACAAGTAAGAGTCGTATACTGCTGACTGCCACACAGCCGACGATAAGTCGTCGCATCATCAGGAGACAACAGAGTACCATCCTAACGGGACAACACAACATTAGCCTGCAAAGGAGTGGAAACAGGTTTGCAAGTATGCATATTTGCAAGTCGTAGCAAATCAGTGACATACTTGCGCTGAGAGAGAAGCAAACCCTTGGACGTACGACGAACCTCAACCCCAAGAAAGTAACTCAATGGACCTAAATCTCAAAGAGAAAACTCCTTAGCAAGACAAGAGATAAAATGCTGGACCAAACCAGAAGTGCTGCCTGTAAGAATAATGTCATCCACATAGATCAGCAAAAAACACAACTGAGACCCACGGCGATAGACAAAAAGAGACGGATCACAACGAGACTCCACAAAACCCAAGGTAAGTAGAAATGTTGCCAGCCGAGAATACCAGGCCCGAGGAGCTTGCTTAAGACCGTATAAGGACTTATGCAGTTTACACACATAATGAGGGCGCACCGGATCAACAAACCCCTGTGGCTGAACCATATACACGGTCTCACTTAGAACTCCATTAAGAAAGGCATTACTGACATCAAGCTGAGAAATCGACCATCCACGAGCCAGGACAACAGTCAAAACCAAGCGAATGGTGACCGGCTTAACAACCGGACTAAATGTGTCAGTGTAATCAACCCCAAAAGACTGAGTAAAACCTCGAGCCACCAACCAAGCCTTATACCGCTCAATGGAGCCATCAGCATGAGTTTTAATCTTATAGAGCCATCGATTGCCGACAACATTGCCGGAGGAAGGAGGGGGAACTAAAGTCCATGTGTTATTTTTGAGGAGGGCGGAAATTTCATCCTTCATGGCATTCTGCCACTAAGGAAGAGATTTGGCTTGGGTAAAAGATGTAGGAGCAGTAGACAAGGCTGGGGAAACAGAGGTAAGATGAGCCGAGGGATCAAAGATTTTCTTGGGCTTGGGTTGGGGACGAAGTGTCATGGACTGCTGACGGGAAGAAGGAGGAGGAGGTGGCGGCGGAGGACTGCAATCAGATGATGAAGAGCTGGATGCAGGAGATCTAGCTAACGGTGATGAGTCGGGAGGGATAGGAGGAGACGAAAGAACTGGTGTACTAGAAGGGGACGAAGAAGACGACGCAAGCATACCAGGAGAACTGGTTACACGCAACCAAGGGGTAGCAGGAGACTTCAGCAGCGTAGAAGGAGAACTAGAAATAGGAAGTTTAAAGGGAAAGAGTTTCTCATCAAACTCAACGTGACGAGCAACATAAAGATGGTTATTCACCACATCAAAACAGCGATAACCAAGATGAGATGGAGAATACCCAAGAAAGACACACTGAGTAGATTGAAAGGAGAATTTATGTTTATTATAAGGGCGAAGAAGAGGATAGACAGCGCAACCAAAGACACGAAGAAAGGTATAATCAGGTGGCTGGTGATATAGTGTAGTGAAGGGTAGGTGACCTTGAAGAGGTTTACTAGGGTGGCGATTGATCAAAAACACAGCAGTTTCAAAAGCAAAATCCCAAAACCGAAAAGGGGTACTGGAATGGCCAAGGAGAGCAAGTCCCATGTCGATAATGTGACGAATTTTGCGTTCAGCAGTGCCATTCTGCTCATGAGTGTGTGGGCATGCTAAACGATGAACAATACCGACATCCTTAAAGAAAGAATTGAGAGAACGAAATTCACCACCCCAATCAGAGTTAACACTTTTAATGGTAGTGCCAAATTGGTTTTCTACGAGAGCTTTGAATTGCTTGAAAACATGGACAACATCACTTTTATACTTAATGGGATAAATCCATGTGAATAAAGAGAAGTCATCAATAAAAAGCACAAAGTAGCGATAACCATTGAATAACAAAATAGGAGCAGGACCCCAAACATCAGTGTGAATTAAATCAAGAGGTTTAGAGCTACGATGAAAAGTAGAAGGTAAACTGACCCTATGTAACTTCCCTAAACAATACGCCTCACATTTATCAGTGGACGTGGACACAGAGGAATAAGGAAGTTGAAACTGCCTAACCAAAGTACGAAGAGTGACATTATTAGGGTGCCCTAAATGAGCATGCCACTGACCTAAAGAGACAAGATAAGCTGCTGGAGATAAGGAACCACGAGCAGGAAGATCTAAGCGATAGAGACCATTATCAGCCCAACCGCAGAGGAGGAGTTCCTTGGTTGAAAGATCCTTAACACAACAAGAGTCAGAATAAAATTCAAAAAAACAGTGATTATCACGGGTGAACTTTTGAACAGATAACAGAGGCTTAGTAAGAGAAGGAGCATGCAAGACACGATTTAAATACAGAGGACGAGAAAACGATGGCAAAACAGATTGACCAACATGCTGAATAGGTAAAGCATCTCCATTACCAACTAAAATATGATCCGTACCAGTATAATCATCGGAGATACTGAGAGAGGACAAGTCTGGCGTGACATGATCGATAGCACCAGTGTCCGGATGCCAGGGAGTGACAGAAGGGGCATACTGCGCCATATGGGCTTGAGGAGACATAGTCGACTCCGGGTAAGACGGAAGAGGCAACAAACCAGCTGAAGGCGGTGCAGGAGAACCTGCCTGGGCATAAGCAGCCGACCGAACGGCAGGGGATCGAGGAACAAAATTAGTATCAAAACGGCGTCGACAAGTGGCGGCCGTGTGATTCAAGATGCCGCAAAGCTGACACGTCTCACCCGGAGCGGGAGGGGTGTACCCACGTCGACCACCACGACGACCAGAAACCTGATTGCGCCGGCCGCCGCATTGCGAGCGACGAGAGGATTGAGGCGGCGTAGGAGAAGGTGGCGACTGCACAAGCATGGCCGTGGGCTGAAGGACCGGCTGTTGGGCGTGAAGAAGCACCTCATACGAAACTAACTATCCAAGGAGATCTTGATAGGAGGGGGGTTCGGATCGCTGTTGCAGAGCTCCGATGATGCCATTAAATTCGGCACCAACCTTGCGGAAGATTATGGTATTAAACTCCGCAGGAGATATGCGATGACCGGCAAGCTGTAGTGTATCGGCGATGCCCTTCGCTTTGGAGAGGAGAGCCGTGACCGACAAGTCACCTTTTTGCAAGCTGTGGAGCTCCATAACAAGCTGGGTCTGTTGAGCATAAGAAAGAGTGCCGAAACCCTGCTGAAGAGCTGTCCATACAGTCGCCGACGTTGTGCAGCCCTGGAGAACGGGAAAGATCTCTTCAGCAACGGAAGAAAGAATCCAAGAGAGGACCAACTGATCCTTTTGCTGCCAGATATCAAACTCAGGATTGAGTTGGGGTACGGCACCACTAACGGAAGGAAGAAATCGTGGCGGTGCAGGTTCGGTGCCGTCAACAATACCGGCAACACGAAACATAGTCAATAAAGGAGTAAACTGAAGACACCAAGATGAATAGTTGGCCCGAGATTGCAGCTTCACAGTAAAGGAATGATTGAGAGATTGCATACTAGGTTGAAGAATTGATACTGATGTCTGTAAAGAAGATACCGGTGACCGAAGATGAGTAGCCTGGTCGGCGGATGAATGGTCGGTGATAGTCATCGTTGAAAGTAAGCAAGCAAAATTGAATTTTTTATGATTTATTTTTTCTCTTTTTTTTTTTGTTTAATGATTTTAAGAATCCACGACAACAACGACCAACACCGAACGAACGAATCACCGAACGAAGAGCAGCAACCGGCAGCGGCAAGGACTCACGCCAGGAAGCACGCCGGCGGCAGAGAAAACAGCGGCAGCAGCAGCACTGGCAATGGAGAAAGCGGACCGGCGGCAGCAGCAAAACCACGAGCCGACGAAAGCAGCAGCAGCAGGACCAACCGACCGCAAGTAAAGGACGAACGCCGACGAAGACGACCGGCGGCAGCAGCAGCACGAATTGGAAGAGAAGAGGAAGGAGCACACGCCGGCGATGCTGAGCTTGGTCGACGGGGAGAACGCGGCCGACGAAGAGAAGAGGAGCACATGCCGGCAGCAGCACGAAGAGAAGAGGAAGAAGAACAGAAGAACGCGGCAGACGACGGCAGATGAGGTGTGAACGGCCGAAGAAGAAGGATTCGACGGGGGAGAGAAAAGAAAAAAATAGGTTTTGTTAAACCTAGCTCGATACCAAGTTAGAATAGGGAAATTGTATTTGATTCATGATCTGTTGTGCACAATATACAGACTATATATAGACAATAATAAACTCTAAACTAGAACATAATAGGAAATATACTAAATATTACAATAAGTATCAAACAAAAAGCGGTCGAAGACCCGTGCACGGACGCTTCCAGTTGAAAGGGAGAATATCCGTTCCCTTCTGCTACCTAAATCCTCATCTTCCATGACTGGATCAACAGCAGTTATCTGCAAATAGCAAACTCCAGGCTGCAACTCATCCGCTTTGACCTGCCGAGAATCTGGAATTATATGTAATGTAGTTCCATCCATTCTTGACTCGTATATATGACTGAGTTTCTCCATAATGTCGCCCAGTCGAACATCACGAGGTTCTCTGTAGACATACTCTTTCCAGTCTAGCTTCCCAAATTTATCCCCATAAAATCCCACCCTATAATATGTAGCATCTGTGAAAGGTATAGGGCTTGATTCTTGCTCAAGGATGGATTCGTAAATATTGGTCAACATCGTGTGGCATTTGGCAAGCTGCCCAAATGACCTTCTGCTTTTATAAACAGGAATTACGAGTTCTAAAATGCTAGCACAGAAATGGTAGAGCTCCGCTTGAGAGAAAAGCTTATTAGCAAGCTGCAGATATTTTACAGCCGAGTCAACTGTAACTTTTGAAGCGCCATAGCCTTCCACCTCCGCTGCTGAAGCCTCAGAAGTTATCTCACTATTGACCATTGGGCAAATCTTGTGCAGAGCAGTGACATGCTCGCTCCTCCAGACACCATCATTCCGGCTCACGAGGGCCTGCACATTTTATGTACATCAATATTTAACTCTTCAAGAAACTCCTTGCTTAGCGTTCGTGTGTGTTGGGGGTGGGGGGTTAACCTGCATTACGACGCCAGCAACAGCAACTGCACACTGTGCCGCTTCAGCCCAGGACTGCATTTCTTGATGTGCATCACATAAGTGCGGTAACCACATTATATGAAGATCTGGCACAGGAGCAAAGGCCATTGCGAGTTTGTAAAAGCCCTCTGCAGCAGCATATCGGTCCACCGTCATAACAGATGCCTACAAATGAACCATTAGATAGCAAAAATTAGTACAACTTAATTTTCATAAAATATAGGGAACTGCTGATGAATGATGTCAGGTTATACCAGTAGTGCATGTTCCAAGCTAGCATCAAGAGCCAAAAGAAGATACTCAGCAAGATGTTTGACTTCTGACCAGGACCATCGGTTTTCTGATGAGTTTTGGTGAAGAGACACAAGTGCATTATCGGGGAGGCCACATTCGGTTAACAAATGCAGACTCTTGGATTCATCTGCCATTTCCCCAAGAGACTTTCTCAACCGGCGTGCCTCGCCACTTTCTTCAAGTGTTCCATTTGATTTCATCTGGGTCACTTGCACCTCAGACACCAACTCAGAAAGAGTAATAGTCAACATTACTCTTAGTCGTGCTGTTTGCATGAAGTACGAGAAAGAGCTCTGCAATTTTGAAAGGCATGAACAAAATTCAACAAAAAATAGTTGAAACAACAAAACACAAAGAGTAAAACCCACCAAAAAAGTGTCATACCCGAACAAGGATCTGAAGACCAACAACAGCTCTTTTTCTAACATTATCGTTCCGAAAAACTGCCAGACGTAGAAGATGAAATGCAACTTGTTTCAAGAAAAGATCATTTTCCCGTGCCATTAATGTTGCACCGTGAAGTTCAAAGACACTGTTGAACACAGGAAAGAAAGCTCTCCAGAACAGCAGGGGTTGGTTGCGCGAGAAGACATTCATAAATATAGAAGTGATGCAATCAAGTTTTCCATAATCAGTCGCAATGCTGTGGGAAGCTGCTGTTCTTGAAAACTTCTCAGCTATTACCAGAACTTGAAGACTGACAGCCGCAGTAAGGTTTTCTTCCCAAAGCTCCTGGAGTTGCATGTATACATCAGAAAGCAAAATTAAGTCTCAAGAGAAACACTTAGTAAGACAAAATAATACCAGTTTTTGTCTCAAGACCGGGTGCAAAGATTCTCTTAGTGCTTGAGTAGAAGCACCAATCCTAGAAGACTGTGCCTGAGCAAGGGCTTCCCTCAAAGAATATGGCTGACTAGGTGAACTTAACTGGGAGCTCACTCTCTGCCACAAGTAGCCATTTTCTGGTGTTCCTTGAGGCTGGATAGAGGAAAGATTTTAAATCTTAATTCAGCGGGAATGCAAGAAAAAGAAGAAAAGAAAAGAAGGGAAAAAAAAAAAGGAGAGAGAGAGAGAACCAGGATAGAACAGAAAGTGCATACAAATACTAACATTCAGAAAATACAGACGATTTCAACAACTACATACCCTCACTTCATGTCTTGCTGCCTCAGAAAGATAGTGATTAATTGCAGGTGACAGCCTTTCAGAATATTTTGGAGAGGAGGGTTTGTCCTGGCCAGGACTGCGAGAGCTGCTGTTGATTAGCATGCTATCAGCAGGTCTTCGATGCTGTAAAATTTGTTGCTACAAGTTAGTTAACAAGGTATGAATTATAGAAGCACATTGCAAGATGGAGAAAAACCTGATCTCAAGCATGTTTATGATGTACAAATTGAAATTTTCGAGGGGGGAAAAAAAGATTTAAAATAAATTCTTGCAAATTTCAATGCAAGAATAGATTGAGGATATGTCAAGTCCATCAATTGTATTACAAATTTCAATAATTTTATTAATTTAATCAATTATCCTAATACAACACTTAACGTTGGCTAAAAAATATACAAGTGCCACATTTGCATATATATAATATATTGTTGTTTAGAGATTGTTACAAATGCAACATAATCATCACTGTATGTCCACGTATGTCCATACATATTGTCTGAGCCACCAAACATCATAAATATCCATATCAGAATGAAGCAATGTTGCAAAAAGATAAACAAAGGACACAAAGGAACAGTTTAACCTCAAAATGTATAAGGCACTCCTCCAAAAGTTTGAAAAATAATCTAGTACGAGCAATGCTGTGCTGCCAAGCCTTCACGAGAGAGGCTTCATCCAAATTGCGTAGGATTTGCAAAATAATGATCAACACTTCACGTTTTTCTACGCCACTCAGATTGTAGAAAACAGGCATTTCGTCTAAGATCTGCATGGACCAAACTTTCAATCATAAGATGACTATGCCTGGCCAAAGCAAGTAACACAGGAAGATTCTGAACTCCAATTAAATATCTGAATATATGAAGGTAATGACAACAAAATCAATTACATTATAGAATTTAAAAGCCAAGGGTCTATAAGAAACAAGAAACGTGGAGTAATCTTCAATTACTCAAAATCAATTAAATGAGTCACAGAAGATAACCTCAATACTGCAAACAAATTTGAAACTAAAGGAAAAGCTTGCTGGTAGCTTTTCTAGAAATTTGGGCATCATTTGTAGGCACCAAAATATCACACACTTTCGCTCATTACCATACTCACACTTTTTGTGCAATAGGTCATTATTCAGTTTAGTCAGATGTTTTCAGAAGGGGGGGGGGGTGAAAGTACTTTCAAATAGCTGCATAAATAATTGTCAGTTACCCAATAATCAACTTGATTTGACGGGGAAAAATGCTCTGGATTCACTTTTTCGAATCCACAATTGATCTGCGGAGCAGAAGTTCCAAAGACTACTATAAAATGAGAATCCAAGTAGCAAAAACATTTCTCACATGTAATAAAACGTACACACCTGAGCAACCAACGGGAAATATAACTGGGCAATATAGAGCTTGTCTTCAGGCTTCTGGTAGCGAACATCAAACTCATGCTTGCAAAGAAGAACCACCAGAATTCTAGCTGCCTAGAAATAGACCAAAAGGATGTAAGAGGTATGTCAAAGACAACGTATTCATGCAGTTAAAAATATGCCAAGTGAATTAGGATCAGAGGATAAATAAATAAACAAATATCAAGAAACCCGAAGTACTCACTTTTGCCCGCATAGATAGATCATCATGGTCCCATGTAAGGAAAATCTCTTGTATTGAGACAGATGAAAGGTAGTTCCTGCATTAGGAAGGCGAAAATTAGAAAAGAAGTCCAGCGTACACATATAATTGAGATCCTTAAATTAACACAACCAAAAAAAAAAAACATAGATGTTTTTTGAACATATAAAAAATTATTAGATTTTTAAGAATAAAAGAACCTAAGAAATACATATTATGAAAATCTTATATTTAACATTGTAATATTTTTAATTCAGTTAGATATTAAATTAAATAATTGTACACAATATATTACAATACATTCTTCTGAATGTAAGTATATGAGTACCTCCAGTAGGTGCGACACAATTAGACTTCTTCTGGTGCCAAAATTATAAGATATTTACAATTTTGTCCTTTGGTTTAGCGATTGGAGAATATTTAATGCGGAGACCATCCCGGAGCTCCATGAATTCTTAAATTAACTCCTTTCTCTTGTTTGATTCTTAGAGTTTCTTCTTCATTTTTTTTTCCAACCTATCCGTGCAATTTTTTTCTCTTATTTGATTCTTATAGTTTCTTCTTCATTTTTTTCGACCTATCCGTGCAATTTTTGAATGTTTATAATGCGTTAGGCTTGGACATGGATCATTTTTAAGTGATTGGTATAGAAATAAAAATCGTTTGATAATAGAGGGAGGAGTAACAGTTATAGTTTTTGGAAGGATTTGTGGAGGACGGTGTGTATGAATGTGGTTGATGTAATTTAAAATAAAGAGGTAACTGGTGCTTGGTAAGTGGTTGTCGGTAGTAGTGTCGTTGGCTAGGAGGAAGAAGAAGCAGGGTGGCAATTTTTTTTTTTAAAAAAAAAACAATTAATTTTTTTTTTTGGAATTCTAATATTATCTGTAAATGCAAAATTTTCGGTCCATCTACCTTCAAGAGTTACTTCTAGTCAATTGATGATCTTAGCTAGTTAGGGGTTAAAATTATCCATTTTTAAGAAATATCATATGTAATTATCCAATTTGAAAATTTTGAAAATTCTCATCCAGGAAGTAAACGTTAGTTTATAGCTAGTTTTATTTCTGTTTTTGTTTACATCCAAAATTACTTTTTTCTCCATTCTAGTAAGTCCAATGTAATATTAAAATTAGTATTATGCTACATGTTGGACAAACTAAGTAATATTCATCATTGATAAATATCTAAATTTATCACCATTAATAATATGATGATATGATCTCTAGTTAGTTACCTAAGTTTTATTCATCTTTTGCAATATAATTTCTATTTTGGGTCAAGTCGTGTTATTTAACTATCATGATATTGCACATTTGTGTGTTTAATATTGCACGTTTGAAAAAAAATTAAAAAAAAAAATAAAACCACACATCCACACACACATTGTACGCTCTTTGACAAATGTTTGTGAACTCTTGAACAATACCAAAAAAAAAATTTAAAAAAAAAAATTTTTATTTAAGAACAATATTACATAGGAAAACTTCAAGGATTCCCATTTGCTTTTGAAACAATGTGTTAGGCGGTTAAGACACTTGACCCATTGAGTGTGGATGGAACTATTGGACCAAGACTAATATTGAAACGCGATTAAAGTTGGTTGACCGACCAAATATGGAAAAGAATTGAGTGTGGAAGGACACACCAACTGGGTAGTATACACCAGTAAGAGATGCGGTGGCTCCACATAATCTCAGCACAAGGCAAAATGACACGTGGTCAGAGAAAGGCTCTTTGTGATTGCATCAATGGTTGGAATCAACGCTTGTTGCCAATCAGATGAGTGGCACGATAGGCAACACAACAATTAGGGGCCCGCCAAAAAGTTTTATGAAAACACAACAATTACATAGAAGAAGTGAAACTATCAAGAGTATATTAAATAAAAGAAGTCGTTGTCTTCCCTAACATAAAAAAAAACTAAAAGGAATAAGAATGCATTTGAACAGATAAAAGCGTGCATGATCTAATCAAGTTACATTGTAGATTTTTTTAGAACTAGCTAACTTGTGTACCACGCCATGCATGTTAAAATTAATCATGCCTAGTTGATACATAATTTTTGAAAAAAAAAAAAAACCTAACATTTTAAAGATCAATGTAAACATTTGTGGAAGTTTTCAGTACATAGACAAGTAGAAATAAGTTGATATTGCAACTTTTGCTAATCGCTTGAAAAGCAGGAACACAGAATATGTAGGAGTACTCAAAGTTGCATCAATGTTGTTAGATAAAGAAAGATTTTAGTAGAACTTTTGGTTTCTGACAAAAGAAATAAAAAATAAAAAGTTACTACCTTT
The DNA here is from genome assembly GCA_949775105.1 of Oldenlandia corymbosa var. corymbosa. NCBI lineage: Eukaryota > Viridiplantae > Streptophyta > Magnoliopsida > Gentianales > Rubiaceae > Oldenlandia > Oldenlandia corymbosa. Next base: position 18,531,539 of record OX459118.1, on the reverse strand, counting down.
TTTTTTAATCAAAACCAGGTAAGTACCTGGAAAATTTATTAATAGGGCAAAAAATTCTCGGGGCAGTGCTTAAGACTTACCCCGTACAAAGAGAAAAGTTACTACCTATCAAATGAACCAAGTTCCTAATGGAGTTAATAGGACATTAGATGGAAGGAACTTCCAAGGTGATTCCTACGTATTGAAAGCGTCAAAATTGAAGCCAATTCACTAAACTCCCTTCTTGCTTCTACAAGTGTTATGTATGCTGCCAACAAACAGAATCTATAAAAAAAAAATGAGCAAAACAGGTGCAAATGAAATCAGCAACTTGGAAATTCCTAATGCAGAATTCTAATTTGCTCAAAATATTGTTTTGCTCGAAAATGAAAATCTAAATGGGACAATCTTTTCGCGACAGAGAGAGTATCATTAAGAGTTCCATAATTTGAAATCATAGAGTAGTAATTGGAAACAACCTAGAGAAACGCTGCAAAAGCACGAATTTAAAAAAAACCAAAAAGTGTCACAGAGGAGCATCAAAAACCTACACAGTGAACGATTTATTTCCACAATAACATAGTATAACCTCCTATTTATAATTCCATAATTTCAAAATCATAAAATGGTAGTAGGAAAAACATGAAGTGACACAATTACTAGCATGGATTAAGCAAATCAAAAAGTGTAAGCGAGAAGCATTTGAAACCTACCCATTGAAGAAAGGAGGCAGAAACCTCATAACTAATAAAAACAGCCTCTTTCTAGAAAGAAACAACAATCAAGAACTCCCGTAAATCCTTCAGATTATTTGAAAATTTCAATGCTCTATCATGATTCAAAAATTAGTCCTCACAGTAATTTAACCAAAAAAAAATACAACATATATCATTAGTTAGTGAATTATTCCTACAACAATTATAAGACCATAATTGAATTACATAAAGAAATCGAAGATTGCAAAATATACTACTAATCTTGACCAAGAGGAACGGCTGAGGGATGCCTTTTGAGTTGCAAATACGACTTAAAGAAGAAGCGATGTTTGTCATAGAATTCTAATCGGTTGTTCAACGGGAATATAAGAAAGGAACAGGCAGAAAATTGGGATTTGAGAGGGAAGGTAAAAGAGGAGATTGAATGCATGAGGAACCACAAAAGTTTTTAACAAGAAAAAACGAGGCACACTGATCACGACGATTCGGCAACGTATAACTGACTCAAGATGGCGATTCATATGTGGAAACCTTTTGATTTTGCACATGATATTGACATGGGTCTAACCAAATTTGGAATCAAATTTGTATTGACTCTTTAATACTCTCTCTGCCCCAAAATTATTGTCCAGTTTAGCTAACATATAAAATTTTTAATTTTTGGTCAAACTCAACTATAATTTGACACAACCTTCCAGATATACCATGCATACATAAGGTTTTTAACGGGTAAAGATTTCAGGAATTTATAAACACAAGCTTTCTTTATTGTCACCGAAATTCAAAAGGCAGGAACAACACTTTAATCTGTTCTTTACTCTGGTGCCTACATTCAAACAAAATTTTCTGATAAGAATTTTGAATATTTAGAATTCTCCTACTCTAATTTTCAATTTGGTGCATGGTGCTTATGATGACATTTCTTTATCTTGCCAGAAAGTCCCCGCCGGCATGGTACAAATAGATTGCGAGACCATCTCTTGTGCCGATCGAATCGAATTTTCAGATGAATTCGTCCAAATTTGGAGGAAGTTCTTACTATGAGCTTCAATTCAGTGCTACTCCATATGATGTTTTAGTCACCCAACATATCATTTAGTTAGATCAGTTGCGGCTTCATCGGAGTATTTTTCGGATGGAGTTAACTTTATGTTAATCTGTGGGTTTAGCCATCAAGTTATCCAATTATAATTTCAATTGGTCTAAAACAAATTACTCTAATTCGTATGAATCTTATCTTTTCAAGAATATTAGTAAGAACAACTCACAGATTAGGAGAGGAATTTTGGGATACTCAAAGATACAGTTTCAGAATGGGGAACTGTCATTGGGAAGACTGTAGGGTAGGGGTATAAGTCTAACTTAACCCTTAAAAAGTCAAACTAGATAATAATTTTGGAAAACAAAATTTTGGACAAACTGGACAAAGATTGGGATGGAGGGAGTATATATACTTAATAAAGGAAAATAATGAATACATAATGTGAAAATTTTATATTTACAGTTTAAATTTTTTTAATTTTGGTAGGTCATTAAAATTAAAGAAATGCACACGATTCGTTATAATAAATTTTTTTCAAGATAAGTAGATGAGTACCTCTAGTTGGTGCCGACACAATCATATTTCTTTTGGGGCCAAAATTATAAGATATTTGTAATTTTGTTTTTTGGTTTGTTAATTGGAGAATATTTAATGGTTCTGGAGCTTCATTGATTCTTAGGGTATGTATAGGTCATTTTTTTAATGTGTGTTTTTAGGTGTATTTTCTATTAGAAATGTAAACAAAATTGTATTGGATATATAAAAAGGTATGCTAGAATGGGAAAATTATTATTATATTATTCTGGAAAAGCCATTGAAAAAACAAACCAAATAGAGCCTTAGATTTACTCCTTTCCCTAGTTTGATTTTTCTATTTTCCCCTTCTTTTTTTCAAACAATCTTCAAAATTTTTGAAAGCTTATCATGGGTTAGTCTTGAACATAGATCATCCTTAATTGAGTGGTATAGAATTGTAAATCACTTGATGATGGAGGGAGGAGCCATGTTTATGGTTTTTGTAAGGTTTTGGTGAAGGAGGATGTGTTCTACTGTGAAACTTTTTAAAAAAACAAAGAGGTAACTGCTGGGGGGAAGGGTTTAAGTTGTCGAGGGTATTACTGGTGTTTGGTGGAATAAGGAAATAGTAAAGAGTTTTTTTTTTAAGAATAAAATTGTGTTTTAGAATTTTAATTTTGGTTTCTAATGAGAGTCAACTTACACATGTTTTACCATGCATTATTTGCCTCTTTCTATTTGTGTTTTACTTTAATTTAGTAGGAATTATATAGTTCTAATGTAATTTTGTGACTTTTGGTTAATGAGGGACTTAATTGCAAATACTGGAAAAGATGGAGAAAATAGTGCAAAATGATGAAGTTCTGGGCATAATTGAAAATGGCCAATTGGACTGATGGTGAAGGCAATCCGGCAGTAGCAGCAGCAACGGGAAGAAGAAAAATCAGCCAAATCATAAAGGCTAAGGAAGAAAGGAAGCATGGAGATGAAGTGATGTTGTTAACTTCAACGGAGATGGTGAACCCCAAGTTGATTAATCAAAAAAACAACTCCCTAATGTTGATTAGAAGACAATAAGGAGGATGGGGGTAAGTACAGGTCTCCCCTAAATCAAGGAAACCAAGAAGATCAGCAGCAACAAAGTATCGAGTGAAGAAGGAAGAAATTAGAGTTAGCTTAGTTTTCAGTTAGGTAGAAAAATAGAGCACCAGCAGGAAGAACAGGGGTGTCACTTGGTCAAGTGAGAAGCTGACTTCTGAACTGAACCGCACTCCCCGACTATGTGCTTCTCCTGTTTTCTCTCCTTTCTGGTTGTAATCATGTCGGATTCTTTGTGCTTCATATCATTTGTGTTTATGATTTCCAGTATGTGTAACTAAACTTTTTTCTAGGATCTAACCCCTTTACTTTATACAAGTCTGTTTTGATTTAGCTCTCTGATGATATTTGTGTGGCTAATCTTAGAGTTTTAATTAACCTTTTAATTGAATTGGCCGCTTAACTAATCGTGCATGCATGTTAGGGGAATCTCTGATGGGTAAACTTAACTTAAAATGTCTAAGATTGTCCAGTGATAAGGGGGTAATAGCGTAAGGTTTCAAACAACAACGAAAGTTAGTTGTTTGGCACGAGGCAATCATAAGGGCTTAAGATCTTGATGACTTAGTAGTTTTCTGGAATCAACAACAGAAGTTTGCGGGTTTGTTACTATTAGGACTCTGTCTGGAACAGTCAGAAGTGACCTTACAGTCTAATTGTACCTTATCGAACACAGTTTCATACCACAAAATGAGCAATTAAATCAAAGCAAATAAGGGTTAATAAGTACGTCCCATATAATATTAAAATTAGTTTTCCGACACATATTTGACGAACTAAGTAATGTTCATAATTGTCGAGTATCAAGATTAATGCCATAAGTAATATGATGATATAATCTCAAGTTAGTTATCAAACTTATATTCTATCTTTTGTAATATAAAGAAGTTTCAGGGTCCATGAATGTACCTATCAATGAAGTGTATACCGTTTCATTTATTATTGCACGTTTGAAAAAAGAAAAAAGGTACATTGCACATTCTTTGATCGAAAAAATCACAAAATCAAAAATTATTCCTATGTCTTAAACAATACCCAATAAAAAAAAAATTTTCTTTTGTTCAAGAATATTATTAAATAAAAAAATTTCAAGGATATTGTTTTGCTTTCAAAATGATTCTTTAGTCGGTCAAACCACTTGACAACATTGCGTGTGGATAAACCGTTGGACCAAGGCAAATATCAAGGCGGATAAAAGATGGAGAAAATATCGAAAAGAATTGTAAGTGGGTGGAGATACTGATTGGGGAATATATCCTATAAGAATGCGGTGGCTCTATATAACCACACCCTAAGGCATAATGACGTTTGGTTAGAGAGAGGCACTCTATAATTACATCAATGGTTGGAACCAACACTCTTTACCGATCAATAGATATGCCATGAGTGACATCAAAATCAATATGAGGGCGTGCCATAGAAACATTTGTAGCATCTAGATATTAGAGAAATAATAAAAAAACAGAATGTATAGAGAGGCAGTAAAACTATCAACAGTATTTTAAATTAAAGAAACCATTAAAAGAATTAAGAATGAATTAAACAAATAGAAGCTTAGGTAATATAATTCAGTTGCATTGTTGATTTTTAAAAACAAAAGAAAATTAATAAATACGTAATGTGAAATATTTTATATCTAAGGTTGTATATTTTAAATATAGGTGGTTATTAAAATTAAATAAATGCACATGATTTGTTATAGTACTTTCATTTGAAGATAAGTAAATGAGTACCCCTAGTGTATGCATCACAATCGGCCTTCTTTGGTTGCCAAAGGTGTAAGATATTTTTGTTCATTGTCCTCTGGTTTCTCAAATGGAGAATATTTAAGGAGTAACCATCCCGGAGCTCTATCAATTTCTAAATTTGATTTTTCTATTTCTTTATTCTTTTTTTTCTTCTTTTTTTTTTTTGAAGTATCTTCTAAAGTTTTGGATGTTTACATTGGGTTAGTCCTGAACATGTAGGCATGCAACTAACCAATCTGCAATATTTTTTATGGATTCACATTAGGAGGGAAACGTTGGTATGTACCGGCCTATTTTCCCTTTCCATTTGCAATCCAAATCACTTTTATTTTTCATTCTAGTACGTACAATATGATGTTAAAATTAGTTTTCCGTTACATATTTGACGAATTAAGTAATGTTCATAGTTGTTTAGTATAAGTTTTATTGTCATTAGTCATAATTTGATATGATCTCTAGTTAGTTATCAAGTTTTGTGCCATCTTTTGTAATATAAAAAAATTTTAGGGTCCATGAATTTTACCTATCAATCAATTGCATACTGTTAAATTTATTATTGCATGCTTGAAAAACAAAGGGACATTGCACATTTTTTCACCGAAAATTGCACAATATCAAAAATTCTTCCTATGTCTTGAATAATACTGAAAAAATAAAAACACAAAAGAAACTTTCTTTTATTCAAGAACATTATTAAATAAAAGAAGTTCAAGGATTTCCATTCGCTTTTAAATTGATTCTTTAGTCGGTCAAACCACTTGACACATCGAGTGTGGATTGGAACATTTGACCAAGGCTAATATCGAGGCTTATAAAAGTTTGGTGATGGAGAAGATATCGAAAAGATTTGTAAGTGGGTAGAGATACAAATTGGGGAATATTTTCCTATAAGAATGTTGTGGCTCCATATAATCACACCCTAAGGCGTTATGACGTTTGGTGGAAGAAAGACACTCTATGTTTATATCAATAGTCGAAACCAACGCTCTTTGCCGATCAGTAGAGATATCATGAGAGACAACAAAATCAATATTAGGGCTCACCATGAAACATTAATTTGGAGCATTGACAAATGAGAGAAATTATGAAAAAATGGAATGTATAGAGAGGCAGCGAAGCTATCAATAGTATTTTAAGCAGAAAAAACCATTAAAAGAATAAAGAACAAATTTAAACATATTGATGCATAGGTAATATAATTAAGTTGCATTGTAGATTTTTAATAATAAATGAAAATGAAAAATAAGTAATGTGAAAAATTGTATAGTTAAGGTTGTACAATCTAAATGTAGGTAGTCATTAAAATTAAATAAATGCACACAATTTGTTAATACTTTCTTTTGAAGGAAACAGAGTACCCCTAGTCAATGCGACACAATCGACCTTCTTTTGGTGCAAAATGTTTAAGATATTTGCGATATTGTCCTCTGGTATCTCAAGTGGAGAATATTTAATGGCGAGGCCATCCCGGACCTCTATCAATTCTTAAGTTTACTATTTTCTCTTTTTTTCTTATTCTAGTTTCTTCGTTGTCTTCTTCTTATTCTTCTTCCTCTTTATTTTTTTATTTTGGAACTATCTTCAAATTTTTTGGAAGTTTACATTGGGTTAGTCTTGAACATATATTATCCTTAGCTGAATGGTTTAGAATTGAAAATATTTTTGTAATGAGTAGAGAAGTAATGGTTACGGTTTTTAGAACGTTTTTGGTGGAGGAGAATCTGCTCAAATATGGTTATTATATTTTAGAAAAAAAACATAAGTGTTGATTGCTAAGTGGTCTTTCGTAGTTATGGTGCCGGGTGAGAGGAAATAAACTAGGAGGGTATTTAAAAAAAAAAAGTAATTGATTTTTGTAGTTTTAATATTATCAGCAAAAAAAAGTTATTTGTTCCACCTACTTTCAACAATTATTGTTAGTCAATTGATGTGTATCACCGGTCAGGGGATGGCATCGTCCAATTTTTATAAAAATGGGAGGTTTGCAAAATTTTAGATGGATTCACATTCAAAAAATAAACTTCAGTATCTATCGGCCTACTTTCCCTTTTCATTTGCATCTTAAATCACTTTTGTCTTTCTTTCTAGTACGTCCCATATGTTATGCTATATATTTGATGAACTAAGTAATGTTTAAAGTTATCAAGTATCCTGATTTATTGCCATTAGTATATTGATGATATGATCTCAAGTTAGTTATCAAAGTTTTATGCAATCTTTTGCACGTTTGAACAAAAAAAAGCACATTGCACATTCTTTGACCGTAAACTGCATAATATAGAAAATTATTCCTATGACTTCAACAGTACCAAAAAAAAATTTTCTTTTGCTTAAGAACATTATTAAATTAAAAAATTTCAAAGATTTCCATTCGTTTTCTAAATAATTCTTTAGTCGGTCAAGCCACTTGACACATCGAGTGTGGATTGAACCATTGGACCAAGGCAAATATCGAGGCTTATGAAAGTTTGTTGATGGAGAAGATATCGAAAAGAATTGTAAGTGGGTGGAGATGCCGATTAGAAAATATACTCCTATAAGAATACGGTGGCTCGATATTACTACACCCTAAGGAATAATGACGTTTGGTCAGAGAGAGGCATTCCATGGTTACATTAATGGTCAGCACCAACGCTCTTTGCCGATCAGTAGAGATGCCATGAGAGACAGCAAAATCAATATGAGGGCCCGCCGTTGAAACATTTGGATCATTTAAATATGAGAGAAATTGTGAAAAGATGAAATGTATTAAGGCAACAAAACTATCAACAATATTTTATGTTGAAAAAATCATTAAAAGAATTGAGAACGAATTCAAACATATAAAAGCGTAGGTAATCTAATTACGTTGCACTGTAGATTTAGTACGTAATGTGAAAAATCTTATATTTAAGGTTGTATATTTTAAATATAGGTCGTTATTAAAATTAAATAAATGCACACGATTTCTTCTAATATTTTCTTTCGAAAGTAAGTAATGAATACCCCTAGTCAGTGTGACACAATCGGCCTTCTTTTGGTGCCAAACGGTTGAGATATTTGCAATATTCTCCTCTTGTTTCTCAAATGGAGAATATTTAAGGGCGAGACCATCCCGTAGCTCTATCAATTCTTTAATTTATTCTTTTCTCTTGTTTGATTCTTCTAGTTTCTTCTTCTTCTTCTTCTTCTTTTTGAACCATCTTCAAAATTTTTTAAGTTTACATTGGATTAGTCTGGAACATTTATTGTCCTTAGCTCAATGGTTTAGAATTTAAAATACTTTGGTAATGAAGAGAGAAGTGGGTGTTTGTAACTTTTTTGGTAGAGGAGAATCCGCTTGAATATAGTTATTATATTTTAGCATAAAAGGTTAAGTAGTGGATGTAAGTGGTCGTGGATAGTTATGGTGCCATGTGAGAGAAAGAATAACATGATGATATTTAAAAAATAATATTATCAGCAAATGTAATTTTTTTTTTCCATCTACTTTCAATGATTTTTGTTAGTTAAATGATGTGTTTTCCGGTCAAGTGATGGCATCGTCCAATTTTTATAAACAGGGTATGTAATTAACCAATTTGCAAAATTTCGAATGGAATCACATTCAAGAGTACATTAGTATCTATCAGCCTACTTTCCCTTTTCATTTGCATCTCAAATCACTTTTGCCTTTCATTTTATTACATCCTATATGATATTAAAATTAGTTTTCTGGTAAATATTTGATGAACTTAGTAATAATCATAGTTGTTAAGTATCCAGATGTATTGTCATTAGTAATATGATGATATGATCTCTAATTAGTTATCAAAGTTTTATGCCATCTTTTGTAATATAAAGAAATTTCAGGGTGCATGAACTTTACCCATCAGTCAAGTGCATACTATTGCATTTGTTATTACACGTTTAAAAAAAAAAAAGGATATTGCACATTCTTTTACCGAAAACTGCATGATATCAAAAGTCATTCCTATGTCTTGAACAATTCCAACAAAAAAAGAAAACTTTCTTTTGTTCAAAAACATTATTAAATAAAACCATTTCTAGGATTTCCATTCGATTTCTAAATGATTCTTTTGTCAGTCAAGCCACTTTACGCATTGAGTGTGGATTGAACCTTTGGACCATGGCCAATATCGATGCTTATGAAAGTTTGTTGATGGAGAAGATATCAAAAACAATTAAAAGTGAGTGGAGATGCCGATTGGGGAATATACTCCTATAGAATGTGGTGGCTCCATATAACCACGTTCTAAGGCATAATGACGTTTGGTTCGAGCGAAGCACTTTATGGTTACATCAATAGTCGGAATGAATGATGTTTGCTGATCAGTAGAGATGTCATGAGAGACAGCAAAATCAATATTTGGGCCCGCCATGGAAACATTTGGAGCGTCTAAATATGACAAAAATTATGATAAAACTGAATTTAATAATGTTTGGAAAACTATCAACAAGATTTTAAGTGAAAAAACCATTACAAGGATTAAGAACAAATTTAAATATATAAATGTGTAGGTAAGTTAATTAAGTTGCATTGTAGATTTTTAAGAATAAAAGAAAATAATACATATGTATTGTGAAAAATCTTATGTTTAAGGTTGTAATATTTTTAATATATGCAGTCATTAAAACTAAATAAATGCATACAATTCGTTATAATAGTTTCTTTTGAAGGTAAGTGAATGAGTAACCCTAGATGGTGCGACACAATCGACGTTCTTTTGGTGCCAAACTTTTAAGATATTTGCGATATTATCTTCTGGTTTATCAAATGGAGAATATATAACGGCGAGACCATCCCGGAGTGCTATCAATTTTTAAATTACTCCATTATCTTGTTTGATTCTTATAGTTTCTTCTTCTTTTGTTTTTTGAACTATCTTCGATATTTTATAACCTTTACAGTGGGTTTCTCTTAAACATAGATAATCCTTGACCGAGTGGTATAGAATTGAAAATTGATTGATAATGGAGGGATGAGCAGTGGTTATGGTCTCTGGAAGGTTTTGTGGAGGAGGATGTGTTCGAATGTTGTTATATATTAAAATAAATGGGTAAGAGGTGGATGGTAAATGGTCGAGGATAGTAGTGGTGCCGGGTAAGAGAAAAAAGAGCCAATAGTGTATTGGTTTTAAGAAAAACAATTAAGAATGTTGTGGAATTTTAATATCATCAGCAAATACAATTTTCTGTTTCCATCTACTTTCGGAGGTTACTACTAATCAACTGATGTGTTTATTTTGTCAGGTGATGAAATCGTCTAACTTGTAGAAACATGGGATGTATTTAAACAATTTGAAAATTTTGGGATGGGATTCACTATGTAAACGTTGGTATGTATCGACCTATTTACCCTTTTGTTTGGATCCCAAGTCACTTTTATCTTTAATTCTAGTATGTCCCATATGATATTAAAATTTGTTTTGTACTACATATTTTATGAACTAAGTAATATTAGTAGATGTCAAATATCCAGATTCAACGCCAATAGTAATATGATGATACAATATCTAGTTAGTTATCAAGGTCGGGCGCGATTTTTTCTAACATAAAAAGAATGTACGGTCACTGGTTGAATTTTAACAATTACCAAACTGCACAAATGTGCATTTACTATTTCACATTTGAGGTGATTAAAATAAAAAGAGGTCATTGCACACTCTTTGACCAAAAATTGCACAATGCCAAACAATCTTCCTAAGTCTTTAACAATGCCCACAAAAAAAAAAAAAAGAAATCTTTTATTCAAGAACATGATTGAAGAATTTTTTTTTTTTTTGAAGGATTTCCATTTTCTTTGTAAATGATGGTTTAGAAAGCAAGGCCAATATCGGGGGGTGATGAAAGTTTGCTGATGACGAAGATTTGGAAAAGAATAAAAGTGGGTGGAGGCGTCGATTGGGGAATATACTTCGATAAGAAATGTGGTGGCTCCACATAACCACACCCCTAAGGCGGAATGGTGCTTGGTCAAAGACATGCATTCTGTGATTGTATCAACCGTCGGAACCAACGCTCTTTGCCGATAAGTAGAGATACACGAGAGGCAACAAAATAAATACAATTGCCCACCATGGAAAAGTTTGGAGCATTTAAATATGAGAAAATTTCTGAAAACACGGAATGCACAGAGATGGAGTGAATATAAGAGTATTTTAAATTGGAAAAAACATTAACCATCCCTACCACAAAAGAATTAAAAGGAATAAGAACGAATTTGAATAGAAAAAAATTTAAGTTGCATTTTAGATTCTTAAGAATAAAGAACATAGGGTATACATAATGTGAAAATCTTATATTTAAGCTTGTAATATTTTTACTTCAGGTAGATATGAAAATTAAATAATTGTACACAATAGAGGAATAGATCTCTTTCTTCACTCTATCTCTATCCTAGAAAATCATATCACAAATCTTATTCTTTTTAACGAAGGAATAGGATCAAAATAAATCAAAGGAGATTCGTCAAATCTCTCTAGCAAATCTCAACAAACATGGCTCTATGCATCTAGATATTTGCACACGTGCCTTTACACTTGTAGATGACTTTATTGTCAGTCCAATATTTGTGATTCTTATATAGAATAAAACTAACACTTGTTCATTCTATACTTGACTCACTCGAATGACCCAAAAATGATTACTCAGCAAACGAACCAACCAAAGATCGAACCCTATCTCGAGTTGTATAGCAATGGACTCCATTCCATGAACTCTTATCAGTTAGGTCATCCATTCAAGAACCTAATGACTTCTCCTAAAGCTTCCTTGTCAACAACATTCTCGCTGAGTTGCACTTAGCTCGAACTCTTCAGATTGATTTACATGATTTTGTCATCTCTTTCGGTTTGATCTCCAACGTGAATGACTTGTTTATCAATTTGATCACGGCTTGCTCTTTCTCGAATCAATTCCCTATCACAAAGGTAGTCGATGTCCATCTTCTTCGTCTCTAAGTCTTACATAGCTTGCACATCTATGAGGGTTTTAGGCTGAGCTAGTAGTCAATCATTGGTTCTTTTAGGTGCTACTTCCGTAGGATTTTAACCTGGAACCATTATTTCAAATAAATTGGCCCAAAATTTAGCCATTTATCTTTTCAACAAGAACTTCCATCTTGTAGTTTTACCAACGTGTTTTCTTCAGGTTGTACTAATTCTTACCCTACCGTTGCATGAAATGTATTAGTTTTGAACTAAAAATAATCCAACCTAAAAATATATACAAATCTCTATTCATCTTATTGATATTTGAAAATGTGGCTAATTTGTTAGAGAATATATAGTTTCTAATTCAAATAGTTGTTTCTAGTTGATTCAGATTATATCTTATATTTATTCTCATTTTCGTAAATCTCATCTTTAAATTGAAATACTTGATTCTTGAAATTTTAAAAAAAAAACTACTTGTTAAAGTATATTTTTTTACGGCCTCCTATCCATGTGACATGTGTCCGAAGAGATTTTTCAGTTGAGCCAAAATGCTCAATTTGTCTTGAAATCCTCTTCTCTTAAGAATTTTTTTTCCCTAGTTTGCATGTATTGTTGGCCAAAGCAGTGACGATCGGACACCTTTTCTTGCCAACATTTTGTTTACTACTCTCTTTTAAAATCGGTTGTTCGAATTTTTATTTTTAATATAATTTGTACAAAAAATAAAATCTCAAACTGTACAATCATTTTGGGACGGAGGAAGTATATATGCTTTCTGGAAATCCATTACTGTATATTTCAAATAGTGGTTGCCCCATGCGTTGCACGGATTGTTTGATATATGTAAACTCTTGTAAAAGAAATATTTACATATGATAAAATGAATTTAGCTAAAATGTATATAAGGGGTTGTTTGGTTTGTTCATGGGTTTCACTATGGGGTTAGGTATGGTAACATGAAAGGTTTACTATCGGTATACCCATTCCAAAACAATTGTTTGGTTTTTAGGTATCATTTGTTTTTATTTAATTTATTCTATTACTGGCACAAAAATTTAACTACTATTTTCAAAAAAGTTAATAAATCATTTTATTGAATCAATTTGAATACTTTAAATTACGTTTTTTTTTTGAAAAAAATAAATTACTTTGATTGAGTCCCAATAGCTCTTATTTTAGTATCAAATTTAATGCAGTAAACGAATTCTAGATCTAAATTCGAATCATATGTTGATCAATTTGACTTTTCATTTAATGATGTCCGTAAAATAAATTTGACTCAAAATTTTCAAAAAAAACAAAATTGAGTTTATAATTAAGAAAAAAATTATCTTTATGATATGATAATAAACATGAGAAAACAAAGAATAAAACAAATCAAAAGTTCCCAAAACTTGAATCAAATCAAAACCCAACCCCTCTGGTTAGTTTAGAAGAATTCTAAATAATTGGTTATCAATCCATTCCTATCAATTTAAAACCCGTCAACCAGATATAAAAAACTGAAATTATTCCATTCCCCATTCCAAAACCCACCAAGCAAACACATAAATGTGTTTTATTTTTTCCTCGTTAATGTTTAAAGCCACTCATTTGATTTTTTTTATAAAAAAAAAAACACCTTATAAGTGATTAAACAATTACATAGGTGGGGTCTATGGCGGAGGGGGTAATTCTATTAATAGGGGATCGGAACTCCATGCTTGCATATCTAATCCATTTGAACTCCCTGAGACGTCTTCAATATTGATTTCCCATTTACCCCCGACGTGACTTGAACCCTTGACAGGGAAGGTATCTTACCAACTATACTGCACCTCATGTTTAGACTCTCGAAGAGTTTCTGGGCATCACAAACAAATTTTCGAACATCCAAGATCGAGGAATTGCAAGAGATTTTGCTGTGAGAGAGGCAACTATTGCTGCTCAGGATCGTGGATTTAACAATTTTTAGTATTTGGTGATGCAACAAACACCATTCTTGCAATTTAAGTGACTCACTAATTAAGAAGATTGTTCCGTTTGAATTTTTATTTTTAGTACAATTATTTACTAAAAGTGAAATTCGAGATTAGACATAATTTTGGGGCCTAAAGAGTATGACTATTATCCCAGTAATTTAGCCATGTATAAACCTGTGAGTAACATGACAGTAAAAATTTGTTCCAAATGGAAGTTGCATCCTGTTTTAATGTGCAGCAAACCAATATGAACAAAGTCTAAAATAACTTTCGTTCCTTTTAACTCGAATGCCACTCTAATTCGATTCTGGGAATAAGTAGTAGTACTATATTTTAGGATAATAGATTACATTAATTTACTTATGTTTTTGACTTTTTCTTTCTTAAAGGCTCGAGAAATAGCAACCAAACCTAAATTTGTGACATATTCCTAGTCAAGTTCCAACAACCTGCCAAGAATAATTGACTCTAAATAACAGAACTTCACTAAGTAAGTTAAACACACCAGATTTCTTTATATTAGAGTTGATCAGTGAGATGAGGCTGTTTTCCAGAGCAAAATATTCATGTTTTCATCTAGTTTCTTTAACAACTACCTTATTGGCTGCAGTAGCTTTTTTGAGTGTGACAAAAAATGGCTACAAGAGTTTCTCTTCATTTTCTCTTACATATTCTACATCGACATGGAAATCCTCCATTCCTAATCCTTCATCAACAACTTCCTCATCATTCCTTGTATCCTCTTTGGAGCCGAACCCTAAATCTTCATTGTATCCAAAATTCAATGTAACATGTTTACCTACAAGAGGATATGAAAGAAAAAAAAAAACATTTTCTACATAACTATTTAATTTTTACATGGTGTGGAGTTTTTTTTTTTTTTTTTTTTTGGACATTGAAATTTTCCATAATTGAATTTTATCTGATTTTTCTCCAAAATGATTTGTTGCAGAATCCCAAGATGCAGAAAGCGGTGGAGGGTCTAACTAGAGATTTGAACGCTGAAAGCTTGAGGAGAAGAGGTACAAAAAGGGATGTAAAAATGGAGAAAATTGAATCTGGTCTAGCTAGAGCTCGGGCTTTGATTCAAAAGACTTTATCTGGTGAATACCACCAAGAGAGTAGTCTGAAAGATTCAAACTACATTCCTCATGGAGAAATTTACATAAACCCTCGTATATTTTATAGGTACTTATGAAATGCTCAAAATTGCCATATTGAAGTACGAATTTTCTCATTAGAATCAATAATCTACGCGTGACAGTTATGCATCATATGCTCATATCAGTATTCTAGACCTCAATTATGACTGTTTAAATAAGTACAGATATACAATAATCCTTATGCCTATACCTTAGCCGTGTTTATTTTCACATAAACTTCAAACCCATTTCATATATAAACTAAAGCAAATATTATATTTGATATATGCAGGAGTTACTTTTTGATGGAGAGGCTATTCAAAATATTCATATATGAAGAAGGGGAGCCTCCATTGTTTCACAATGGCCCATTCAATGATATATACTCATTGGAAGGAATCTTGTTAAGCTCAATGGAGAAAAGTGTACAATTTCGAACCGATAATCCAGATGAAGCTCATGTATATTTGCTCCCTTTCAGTGTGGTAATGATCATTCAGTATCTTTTTGATCCCATCATTAGGGATAAGGCAGTCCTTGAACGTGTAATTGGGGATTATGTTCGTATCATTTCCACCAAATATCCCTATTGGAATAGAAGCCTCGGATCTGATCATTTGATGGTTTCTTGCCATGATTGGGTAATCAAGGTTTTTTCTTTGTTTGTTTGCTTTTTTTAAATAATTTGGAATTAAATTTATTTAATTTATTTTATTCAAAATTAATACTCTCCCGTCCCATAATTATTGGTACGCAGGGGCCTCGTGCAACATGGTATGTACGTAAGTTATACTTCACCTCCATGCGAGCCCTTTGTAATGCAAACACTTCTGAATTCTTCAATCCAAGAAAAGATGTCTCCTTCCCGGAAATCAATCTCCAAACCGGAAATATTTCTGGGCTGACGGGAGGATTTCCACCTGAAAATCGAACAGTCCTAGCATTCTTCGCGGGCGGTTTGCATGGCCGAATTAGGCCATCACTTTTCCAACACTGGATGAACAAAGACGACGACATAAAAGTGTACGAAAATTTACCAAATGAAATATCATATCATGAAATGATGCAAAAGAGCAAATATTGTTTATGTCCAAGTGGACATGAAGTCGCTAGTCCAAGAATTGTGGAGGCAATATATGCTGAATGTGTTCCAGTTTTGATTTCGCAGCATTATGTTCTTCCATTTAGTGATGTTCTCGATTGGAGCTCGTTCTCAATTGAAATATCCGTTGGTGAATTGCCCAATTTGAAGAGTATTTTGATGGGAATCTCTGAAGATAGATATAGAAGAATGCAGGAGAGAGTGAAGCAAGTGCAAAGGCATTTTTTGATTAATGATCCACCAAAACCATATGATGTGTTTCATATGGTAATCCATTCCATTTGGTTACGGAGATTAAATGTCAGAATTTATGGTTAATCTCTAGCGATTGTAAATCAACACCTCTCTCGTTGTTAGTTACTGTAATTACCTTCTACAATTTTAATTCTCAGACTCGAGAGTTATGGAAACTTGAAAACTCGCACTGCTTTGTTTTAAAGGTAGAAATACTCGATCAATGCAACAAAGTGGACATGGAAAATGGGAAGAGCTCATAATATCATTCTCCAGTAAAAATATGTGTAGGGAAATACGCGATGTTAAGAAATGAATTTCATCACAATAATGATAATCTTTCTGTTTTGAAATTATTGTCTAGTTTACATTTTTATTTGTAATATAAATTTTATTAAAATTAAAAATTCAAGCGAAATAATATTTTGGAACAAAGAATACTTGAAATAATACGGTACATGCAAGTCAGTGATGACCAACAAAGAAATTTTGAAGAAAATTTTTAATTAGCTCAATGCCTAATCCACGGTACTTACAATCCAAGGTAGCCCAAGAAATACCCATAGCAAGGCCGAAGAAAGATGTTTAGAAATGGATCCAGAGCAAGGCCCAAGGAAGATGTTTAAAACTAGTTCACAGATCAACATTGACTGGATCGCGATCTTACCTGTTTGTGATTACACCCGATAGAATAATTATTGGACTAATTAAATAAAGTTTATTATTAACTCATATGCAAATCCTTTGTGTCTATCTATAAAATTATTGAAAATGAAAAATAAGACTCCCTCTGTCTCATAATTATTGTTCGGTTTGAGATTTTACTTTTAATGCAATTTAAACTAGAAATAAAAACTCAAATTGGACAATAATTATGGGACGGAGGGAGTAGTAGTAGTTATCTCATATTTGGATCATGAGACTCTCTTTCAACAGATAATCCCCTCCCCCCTTTCCTTTAAAGAAAAGAGGCAACACATAATTTTTAGGTTCCAACTAAATTAAGAAATACTTAAGGGGTTTACCCAAGAGCTATTCCTTAAATTAGTTAGTGCCAGATGTACTCATCCCAATTTAACTGTCCCAAAAAAAAATGTATCAAATTGCGAAAAGTGAGATTTTACAAAATGAAAAATCCCACTCGATAATAGATTCGATCTATCAAATTAATTTAGCTGGTAAAATAAAATGAAAAATCCCCTCCCCTTATTATGCAGTAACAAATCTAGTCTCCTCCTTATTCTTTTATTATCATTATTTTAAGAACAAAACATACTTTTGGTCTCTAAATTATGGGGGTCACAACTTCTAATCACCATTAATTTTTTCTTGACAAAAGTATTCACCATCTTTTCGTTTATTCAACAATTTCAACTGTCAACTCTTTTTTCGTTAAGTTTTCAATTTTTATTAATTTTTACCGAACTGAGACCCACAATCTATTTTCAAATAATAAAATCAGTCCCTTAATTTTTTTCAACAATTTTAGTCACTTTAATAGAATTTTTAAAAACTTAATGGTCTAATAGAATTTTTATATAATTTTAGTCACTTTATTTTTTTATTGATTACTTAATGGATTGTGGGTCTCATCGGTCTTTGATCATAATGTTTTTTTTAAAAAAAAAATAAATTAAAGGAATAATGAAAATATTTCAAGCCAACTTCCTAAACCCCAAATATTCTGCTTCCCCAGAAATAAATTCCAAAACGAAAAACCCCGACAACGAAAACAATCAATAATGAGGCTCCTTTTCTGGGCCACTTTGTCGGTGGGGAGGTGATGGTGAGACGTTCCGGAGCAGTATATTGCAAGTATAGGAAGTTGGTCGAAAATACTTTCATTATTTTCTCAATTTGTTTTTTTTTAAAAAAAAATTCTGATCAAATTAAAGACCTGTGAGATGTATACAAATTGTGTAAATGTTTGGTAATTGTGTAAAAATGAAAAAAATTGTGGCAGAAAAAAAGATATTAGGGGACTGATTTTGTTGTTTGAAAATACATTACGGGTCACAATTCAGTAAAAAGTTAATAAAAATAAAAAGATTAACGGAGAAAAGAGTTTACCGTTAAATTTACTAAAATTGTTGAATAAATGAAATGATAGTGACTAATTTGTCAGTAAAAATTAATAGTGACCAGAAGTTGTGACCCCCATAGTTTAGGGACCAAAAGTGTATTTTGTCCTTTTTTAAAAAACAACTTCCGCCCTTTTAGATGTATACAATATGCACGCACGAGAAGGGTGAAAAGTGAAAACAACTTCTCTCTCCTCGTGAGAGTATTTTCTCTTTCCTCGTGAGAGTATTGCCCTCCCCTAGGCGGGAGTTATTGGTTCTTCAATTTTTGGTTTCAAATTTCAAAACTTTTCAAAATTTTTCAAAATACTTCTGAAAACTTTTCAAAATCAATCATTGATGGCATGATAGTATACGTATAGTGCACTTGATAATAGTCTCAAAATTGACTTTGCATACTTTCTACTGTGTAACCAATATTAAATTTCCAGAGTATTCAAAACCCATAACTTTGCCTTATTAAAAACCCATTTCAAACACGCATTTATTCCTATCAAGACTTAATTTAATATTGCAGGACTCTTGGCTGCCTTTAGTTGGAACTCAGTGCGGCACTCGTCAAAATTTGTGATAGTGGTAAGAACCATGGAGAAGGAAATAATGGAAAGATTCAAGAAATTCACTTTGTTAGTCAATGAAAAAGGTCGGAAGGAATTGGGTGAAAAAGAAACAAAAAAAGGGGTGGAAGTAGGCAATCGCAGTTTGGTGGGGAATGTGTTTGGAGAGAAGAAGGCAAACTTCGTTGGTGTTAAAAATGCCATGGAAAAAACCTAGGGCCAACGAGGGTTAGTGCAGGTGGAAAAACTCCAGCCAAATACCTTGCAGTTTGTTTTCTCCAAGACAAAAGAAAGAGATAGGGTTCTGCGTCAAAGGCCTTGGAGCTTTGATGGGCAATTCCTAGTTTTACAGAAATGGGAAGATAATATGGATTATGATGCATAGAGTTTCAATTTCACTCCGATGTGGTGCCAGATCTGGAACATGCCAGCACATTGGATCTCGAAAGAGACTGGGTGGGTGTTGGGCGATTCGATTGGGAATGTCAAAGATGTGCTGGTGCCGGAGGCGAATGGATCTGAATACATGCATATCAAAGCACTTGTAAATCTGGATCTCAGAAAGCCACTGGAAAGAGGGACATTGACCGCGTACAATGGAAAGGAGATATGGGTGGAATTCAGGTATGAACAACTCCCAAATTCCTGTGTGTATTGTGGTAAAATTGGACATTCTGATAAAAACTGTGAGAAACAATTGAAGGATATTGAAAATGGATGTGTGAAAGATGGTGAATATGGATTATGGCTGCGGGCTGGGTATTGGAAAGATGAACCAAAAGAGACTCCGTCGATTTCTCCAATTAAGGTTAGGATTGAAGGGAAATGAAAGGGTAAATTAAATGGGGGAGGGAAGAAGGATAAAGAAAGGGAGAATGGTAGTGGTGAGGAAAAGTGGGAAAGGGGTGTGGATGAGACGGGGGAAGCTAGTGGCTGTAAACTGGGGTTACTAAGTGATACAGTAGAGAAGAGTGATGAAAAGTTAGGTTTGGATGATAAGGAAATTGGTGAGGGGGCTACTGTGAATGGAGGTATAAGGAGCAGGGCAGAGGTGGTGCCTAGCACAGTAAGGAATAGAGGGATAACAAAGCATACAGGGGATGGAGGGGGGGAAGGAGAGATGCATACTGGAGCAATGTATATGCATTGTGATGAAAATATGGGTTCTGTTTACTCTAATGAAGAATTTGGAAGCTCAAAAGAGGAGGAGGGGATGAAGGTAGGACAGTTCTCGGTGATATAATTAATATGGGCAGTCAACAATCTCTGAGAAAAGAAAACGGGGCTAAAGGCACTACAAAGGGACAGTGGGAGAAACAAGCAAGACAATTTCCCAGAAAACCAATGGGAGGGGAAGGGAAAGGGAAGGGGATTCGTACTGAAATCGGGGAGAAAAGGATGAGAGGAGAGACAGGAGGAGAAAGAGAAGAAGAACAGAGTATCATGAAAAAAGCTAAGGTGGGAGAAGTGGAACAGATGGAGGAGTATGATAAGGAAACCATGATGATAGAAGCTGAGGTGGAGGAAGCCAACCTTAACTGGCCCCAAAGTGTCCAATGAGAGTCATATCGTGGAACTGTAGAGGGTTGGGAAGCTCTTCTACAGTTTCACAACTGAAAGAGTCGTGTAGGCTCTATAAACCAGAGTTGTTATTTGTGTGTGAAACAAAAAGGAAAAGGGGGTTTTTTGATACAGTGGGAAAGAAATTAGATTTCGGTAATAGATGGTTTGTAGTTGATCCAGAAGGCAGAAGGGGGGGGGGAATGGTCTTGGAATGGAGTTCAGAAGTAATAATACATGAAATAGTATCAAATGCATTTAGTGAATTTTGAGATAACAGGAACAAAGGAGAAGATCTGGGGTGTGTTTGTGTATGCGATTACAGAAGCTGACAAAAGGAAGGAGCAATGGGATGAGTTAATTAGAAAAAGTAGGGTGTGAGGGAGGAAATGGTTTGTAGGTGGTGACTTTAATGATATTAGAGAGGCAGGGGAAAAGAGAGGGAGAAGGGAGAGGGGTAAAAGAAGATATGAAGGATTCAGAGAATTCATAAATGGAATGGGGATGGAGGAAATGAGGTTTAAGGGGAGGATGTGGACATGGTCGAATAATCGATCTGGGGATGAATTCATAGAGGAAAGGCTTGACAGATTCTTTGGGTCTATTAGCTGGTTGATGGAAGATGATCAATCTATAGTCCAACATGTGGATCGGCGCTTCGGATCATAGTATGTTGGTTTTGGGTACTGTGGCTGGGAGATTGAGAAAGAAGAGTAGGTTTTACTTTGATAAACGTTGGCCGGAAAAAGATGAAGTGCAGGATGTGGTAAAAAAATGCATGGAATACATAATGCTATGGGTCCCAAATGCATAAAGTAGCAGCCAAGATTAAAAGATGTAGGATGGAACTGAATAAGTGGAGTAGGGATAAAATCTTAAACTCAGCTAGAGAAATAGAGGGATTAACTAAGGAAATGAATCTGATGAAGGAAGAAGGAGGAGAGAGAGATTAGCAAAGGTGGGAAGAGCTAAAGGATCTACTGCATAAAGCATATGAGGCTGAGGAGACTAACTGGTACCAAAAAAGTAGAAACAACTGGCTCAGAGAAGGGGACAAAAACTCTAAGTATTTTCATGCTTCCACAATGGAGCGAAGAAAGATCAATAAAATAGAAAGACTAGAAAAAGAGGATGGCAGCTGGTGTGAATCTGAAAAGGAAATAGAGGAATAAATAGGGCAGTTTTATAGTGACCTGTTCAATTCGGAGGATTTAGTAGGATGGGAAGAAATGTTGGATGGGATACCTACCACTATCACAAGTCAAATGAATGCAACACTGATACGTCCAATTGAGGATGCTGAAGTCAAGAGTGCTGTGTTTTCAATGAACCCAAACAAAGCTCCCGGGATTGATGGTATGTCTCCCCGGTTTTTTCAGCATTTTTTGAATATTGTTAAAGATGATGTATACAAAGCTGTCAAAAGTTTCTTTATGTCTAATCATATGTTAAAAACGTTTAATCATACACTCATTTCTTTTATCCAAAAAATTATGAACCCCATAAAAGTGTCTCAATTTAGGCCAATTAGCTTGTGCACTGTAATGTATAAAATTGTTTCAAAAATCTTGGCTGAAAGGTTAAAACCAATGCTACCATTTTGTATAGGAGAAAATCAGTCAGCGTTTTTAGCAAGGAGGCAAATTCTAGACAATGTAGCTATTGCCCATGAATACATCCATTATCTTAATAATCTTAGAACTGGGAAGCAAGGTTTTGTGGCTATTAAATTAGATATGGCTAAAGCTTATGATAGAGTGGAATGGAGATTCTTGTTGAATATGCTGATCAGAATGGGTTTTGACCTTAGATTTGTTGGTTGGATAATGCAGTGTATTAAGTCAACATCCTTTTCTTTCAACCTGAATGGGGAACCAAAGGGATACATAAAACCAGCTAGGGGGCTTAGACAGGGGGACCCTTTATCACCTTACTTATTTCTCATAGTTTCTAAAGCCTTTTCAATTTTATTAAGATCACCAACTAGTTGGGGGGAATTAAATGGTCTGAAAATCAGTGTTGAGGGTCCTGAAATTTCACATCTGTTTTTTGCTGATGATGCATTGCTGTTTTGTAAAGCTGAAGTGAACCAAATACAGTGTGTGAAGAAGGTACTACATCAATATGGTGTTTGCTCTGGTCAGAAAGTGAATTGGGACAAGTCTTCACTCTTTTTCAGCAAGAACATTCCAAGCTGGAAGAAAGGACTGATATGCAATGAGGTGAATGGTATTGAGGTGCAATTGAAGTCCAAGTACTTGGTTTTGCCACTGGTTATAGGTCGATCCAAGGCTGAGGTCTTCATATTTGTAGAAGAAGCAGTGATAAAGAGACTAAAAAGCTGGAAAAGTAAGCTATTATCCCTGGCAGGTAAGGAAGTTTTTTGAAAGCTGTGATTCAAGCGCTGCCTGTTTATACTATGTCATGCTACAAATTGTCAGAAGGTGTTTGCGGAAAAATAGAGAAAAGCATGGGTGAGTTTTGGTGGGGAGATAAAGAAGGGAAAAAGAAAATACATTGGGGAGCTTGGGGGAAATTGGCAAAGGAAAAGGAGGTAGGACGGCTGGGTTTTGGAAGTCTTAGTCTAAAAAATGAAGCTTTACTGTCAAAGCAGGTGTGGAGACTGATTAACGAACCAAATACATTGATGGCAAAGGTTATGAAACGGAGATATTATCCACACTGTTCTATTTTTGAGACTCAACAAAAAGGCAAAGACTCTTGGCTTTGGAAAGGGTGGCTTAGTGCCAGGAGGGTGATCTAACAGGGGATGAGATGGAGGATTGGAGATGGGAGAAGGGTGAATATATGGAAGGATAAATGGCTCCCCAGTACCTGTGTGGTGGGCCCAATTAGAAGAGGAGAGAATGGCAGAAATCCGAAAACAGTCTCACAGCTGATTGATCATGAATCTTCCCAATGGAAAACCAACCTCTTAAACGAAATATTCATTCCAGAGGAGGTAGAAATGGTCCAACAAATACCGCTGAGCATGATGGGGAGCTATGATAGGATAGTGTGGGGGGTGGAAAAAACTGGGCAGTTCTCGGTGTCATCAGCAACAAAATTAGTACACAAGAGAGAAGAGGTGGCTAGCAGGGAAGTGGAAACGAGTTATTCAAGAGAAGAGAAAAAAAGGGTGTGGTCAAGAACTTGGAGTTTACTTGTTAAAGCAAAGCTGAAGCATTTCTTCTGGAAACTGTATAAGGGATGGCTACCACTAGGTACTGAACTGGGTAGGAGGAGAATGAAAGTAGATGAAACTTGTAAAGTGTGTGGCAGTGGGGCTGAAACAATTGAATATATTTTGTTTAAGTGTCAGCTGGCTGAAAAGGTGTAGAGATTGGCACCAGTGCAGTGGGACAGGCTCTAACACTTGACAGGGAAGTTTGTGGATTGGTGGGATGCTATCATTAAAGCTCAGAAATGCTCAGCCTTTCAAGACAGAGTTTCCATTTCAATGTATATTATTTGGCAATTGTGGAAGGCAAGGAATATGTGGCAATTTGAGGAAAAAAGAAGTGAAGGGTGGGAAGTGATACAAAGAGCACTAAAAGAATGGAACTGAGTTTCAGCAAGCACAAGATGGCAGAGAAAAGAAGGAGACCAAGGAAACAACTCAGTCTATAAACCAACAGTGGCAAAAACCTGTGGAAGGCTTTGTGAGAATTAATGTGGCATCAGATAGAGTGGTGGGTAAACAAGGTGTTGGGCTGACTTTTTGCATGAGGAATGAGGAGGGTGGTTTGCTGTTAGCTAAGTCTGTTTTTAAAGGCCATATAATGAATGATCATGCAGCAGAATTAGAAGTAGTAAGGATAGCAATGATGGAAGCCCAAAAGCGAGATATTCAGAACATAGAAACGTAATTAGATGTTAAGGCTATAGTGACTTGGTTACAAGGGTATACTGCCCCTGTTTCAGATGTTTCAGTCATAGCTGAAGACATCTTCTTGATGAAAAATACTTTTGCTATATGTAAATTTATGTTTATTAGAAAACAATGGAACTCGACATTCAACAATCTAGCTAAATTAGGCTTATCTAGCATTTGTTTACAAAGTTAGGAAAGTAATGCCCCTTTGTGGCTAGAAGAAACGTTTAAGGCGGATTGTAATAGCTCCCTGTAAATCTCTATTACCTTTTTTTCAATTGAAATATGAATATCGTCTTCGACAAAAAAGAAGGGTGAAAAGTAACAAAGACCAAGCGTGAGAAGTAAAAAGATAGAGCTCTTGCTCTTTTCAATCAATCGACAGTAATAATTTATAGGTGCGCAGAAGGCTCTCATAGATTTTATCGCGGCTAGTCGGAACTTTTAGAATAACAAGATCTATATTACTAATTTTTGCATTGAGGTTAGTAAATTAATCCTTTGGTTTTAGAGTCATGGGTTTTTGCTCTGACGCTATTTTTTTTTTCGTCATGAAAATTAAGTTTCGTTCGATTAATTAAGCACGTATTTAATGTCGGATATTAATTGTTGTACGTGTTGAACTAATTTGTTGTCAATTCATTTGTGGGAAACTCAAAGTAAGCAGCATCAAAGCTGGCAATGAAAACAAATCCTCAAACTCAAGAATAAAGCAAGAGAGGGATTCAAAGATGGTAAATGACTAAATAGTTGGGAGATAGGAAAGGTAAGTATAGATGCTATGTAAATATAGTTGTTTTTGGTGGGGAATATGTACTTTCACGCTCCATTTTGGATATATATATATATATATATATATATATATATATGTATAGATCTTGCAGCTTTTTCACCCAAAAAAAATCTTTTTATTAATTTGTGATGAATTGTACAAATAATTAATAAGGACATTATTGTATTTCAACTACATTAATTCGTATTTTTTTGTTTTAATGAATTTTTCTAGAAAGACATAAAAAAGAATGGAGGTGTAATTTTTTTTTTTTTTTCATAACACCAGGAACCCCACCGAAGATGGAACACGCCCACTACAATAGCCTACAAACGACAGTGAGAAGTAAACCACCCTAGGCATGCCTGGTAAACCGTCCTAGGCATGGATTGAACTCATGACTTGCTCTTGGAGTAAGGGTGGTGTTACCACTGAACCAATTCCTCATTCGAGAGGGTGTAATTTTATTATCATTATTATTATTATTATTATCATCATTATGATTATTATTTTGTAGTAGGATTGGGTGATATTATACTAAACTCTAGTCGTCAAAAGTGCGTTTTGTATTTGGTGGATTGTAATTGGGTTTAGGGTTTAGTTAAATACCATCGGTCGAAATCCATTCAAAAAATTAATTAAGGTCACTAACGTTGGCAATCCTGTAAACAAAGTACTCCTCCATTCCCAAATTTGCGCCACCAAAATTTAATCGAATCGTGATACATTTTTTTTTTACTCTGAATCGTAATACATACATGCTTTCCTTAGGATCAACAATCCATTTATGGAACACTTCAAATCTACCATCCTAAACAAACCAGAGAAAAAAATTTCTCATGCAAAATTTAACCCACCAAAAAACTTGAAAGATGTAAATACAGACACATCGTTTGCCATCAATCCAGGAAAATACTAGTTTAGGAAATGAAAAACAATAGCCAAAAAGCCCAGCCAACCAACACTATCCTAATTTGTATAACCCACAAAAGTTATAGGAAATTCTTTAAGAAAAATAAGAAAAAAAAATCTTTTTGTTGAGTTGTTGAAACAAGAGAGTATGGAATAAACCAAGGTGTTTTTTTTTTTTTTTGCTAGGCAGTTAGCAAACATATTGTTGAAAAACAAAACTCCCAAAAAATGATGTCTTACTCTAGCCAACTAATGTATCTCTGTCATCATATCCATTGCCCTGTTGTAAAATGAATGGCAAGATATATATTAAATGTGAGTATGTATTAAGCAAGGAATACTATTAAATATAGTACTTTGATTTTGATGTAAACCTACTTATTTATTTACGAAATTGCCATTAGGTGATGACTATAAATTGGAGGCTTATGTAGTGGTAAAATTGCACCAAAAATATACATGAGTAAATTTCCTCCTACTTTGCTTCTTACCCTATTTCTTCTTTTAATCACCTTCTCTCTCTCCCTTTAAGCATTATAATTATTTCATAACATTTCGATTATTATAAAGTTATTATATTAAAGTCTCTAGTAGAGAAGTTATATAAATTAAATATATCATCTCCTAAATAAATAATTTACTAGAACCTTTGCTTGGAACATTGTATTGGACATTAGTTTTCGAACACATTATCAGTACGAACGCTCAACTGTCAGTGAAGGTAAAATTTCTCTACTTAATCTTAATTTTATTATGGATGGATTTTTTCCCATATAATCATTTATATTTATTGTTATTGTGGGATGGATTTTTCGCCTACATAACTATTTAATTCTTATTTAATTTTGTTGTGGATGGATATTTCCTCATATAATCATTTATGTTTATTGTTATTGTGGGATGGATTTTCCGCCTACATAACTATTTAATTCTTATTTAATTTTGTTGTGGATGGACTTTTCCCCACATAATCGTTTATGTCTATTGTAATTGTGGAATGGATTATCCGCCTACATAGTTATTAATTTTACTATGGATGGGTTTTCACCCCGCATAGTTATTCTTACTGTGGATCGGTTTTCACCCCACACAATTATTTATTTTTATTGCTAACGTGGAAAGGTTTTCACCCCACGAAATTATTTATTGCTACTGTGGTTGGAATTTTACCCCACGTAAGTATTCATTTTTATTCTTGCAAGGAAGTTTATTTTAGTCATAAATTTATCATATAATATGAAAAATTAGACTTCTTGCATATTTATATTCTATAGTTTAACTCATGAAATGATTTTATTTGTTTTTCTATATTTTCAAACTGCTTAATTAATTTATTTTTCAAAAGTAGTTTTTCACAACGGTTATATACGTATAGTATTCGTACATATATAACAACTATATTCAACAAAAATTAACGGACACATACGACTAAATTCTAAAATTTTTTCTATAAATACCTCATTTCTAAATCTCATTTACACACCTTCACAATATTCTCCTTCTTTCTCTTCTTAATTTCTTAAAGAAAAATACATGTCTTTCCTTTTTCTCTTTTGCATATTATTAGTTTGTATACATACTTTTTTTGTATTTAATTTAGTAGGCACAGATTTTACTTTTCATTTGGGGGTACTTATAGTATGTATTTTACCCCTGTTGTTAATTGCTATATTTATTGAAAATTGTTAGTTTTATTTATTGATTTATGAAATAAAATGTTAATTATGTTCTCTTTTGTTTACTAGAGAACTTTGTCTTCGAACTTGTCAAAGCTTGAATTCAATGCTCTCAGTTACACTGGAGACAACTACATGTCCTGGAAACTTGACTTGTCAATGCATCTTGAATCATTGGGTCTTCTGAAAACGATAACAGAAGATGATGCCACTGCCCAGGAAAAGGCAAGAGCATTGATCTTTATTCGAAAACATCTTGATTATTTTCTTAAAAGTGAATGTCTATCAGTCAAAGATCCCAAAACTTTATGGAAGGATCTTGAAGAAAGATTTGATCACCAACTTGAGGTGATGCTTCCAACCGCCAAAGAAGAATGGAATGCATTACGCTTCCAGGACTTCAAAAAGGTTACTGACTATCATTCGGCACTGTTCCGAATAGTCTCTCGGTTGAGATACTGTAGAAAAACAGTCACTTATGCAGACATGATTGAGAAAATATTATCCACATTTCATGCTTCTAATATTGTTCTGCAGCACCAATACAGATTAATGAATGTTAAAAGGTATCATGAACTAATTTCTAAACTTATGGCTGTTGAAAAGAATAATGAAATATTGATGAGAAACTATCAATCACGTCTTACGGGGTCAATAATATTTCCCGAAACAAATGCTGTTGGGACAAGTAATTTTGGATAATACAATAACCGTGGACGAGGTGAAAATCGTGGCTGTGGTCGTGGTCGTGGCCGTGGCCATGGAAATAGAAGAAACTATAATTTTGGCCGTAATCATGCAAAAGGTTACGTCCTACAAGAAACACAGGCTCAGTTCCAGAAAAAGAAAGTGAATAAAGGAAATATTCCTGATAAGCAGAAGAAGGCTGAGACCAAATGTTTCTGATGTGGTAGTATAGGACATTGGGCACGTGTTTGCCGAACACCACCACATCTTTGCCAACTCTACAAGGAATCAAAGGGAAAAGAGAAAGAAGCAAACCTTATTGAATAAGTGGATAATGCTACAAACTTGAGTGCATTGGATTTCAGTGAAACTTTGCTGATAATTAAGGGCAAATAGTTGCCCCACCAGTATGAAGTGAAAATTATGTATGGGTCTTAATGTTGTAATAATAATGGATTGGTGTATGATCCTTGTGCCTAAGTGTGTAATATTTATGTTGTAATAATAATGGATTGATGTATGATCCTTGTGTCTAAGTGTATGATATCAATGTATGAGTGTATGTCTGAATGAGTAGTCTTGATGTTGTAATAATAATGATCATTGTATAGTCTTATAATGTTATGAATCAATGTATGGCATTATGTTTTTTTTTGAGACTATGAACTTGATAATTGTGATAATATTTATGTTTTGATTTGTGACTTTTAATTTTAATGTTCTCTACTTGATAATAACTGATTGATTGTTTTTTTGTTTGAAGTTTTGACATGGAAATTCGACAAAAAGGGCATGTTGGAGATTTTTGTATTGCAGACAGTGGCACTACACATACTATTCTGAAAAACAGAATATTTTTCAGAGTTAAAGCCAACAAAGGCGATTGTGTATACAATATCAGGTCCAACAGATTTGATTGAAAGGATTGGTAAAGCCAATGTCACATTGCCAAAAGGAACACAAATTGTGCTTAATAAAGTCCTGTTTTCACCAAATTCAACAAGAAATTTGTTGAGTTTTGATGATATATATCGAAATGGGTATGACACCCAATCAATGATTGTTGACAATATGAAATATTTGAATATCATTATTTATGAATCAAGAAAGGCAAGAATATTGGAGAGATTGCCACTTTCTAATGGTTTGCATTATACATATATAAATGTGATTGAATCACATATGCAATGAAAGAAAAATTCTTCAATCATTCTGTAATGAATTTGTGGCATGAAAGATTACGCCACCAAGGATCTATAATGATGCGAAGAATTATTGAAAACACACATGGTCATCCCTTAAAGGGACAAAGGATCCACCAGAGTAATGGAATTCCATGTGAAGCTTGTTCTCTTGGAAAATTGATAATGAGACCATCACCATTAAAGATTCAAAATGAATCACCTACGTTTCTTGAAAGAATCCAAGGTGATATATGTGGACCGATACATCCACCATGTGGACCATTCAGATATTTTATGGTATTAATAGATGCATCTAGTATCACATGTGTGTTTACTGTCAACCCGGAATGTTGCATTTGTAAAATTTCTTGCGCAAATTATAAAATTACGAGCTCAATTTCCTGATTATGCAATCAAAAGGGTTAGACTTGACAACGCTGGTGAATTTACGTCTCAAGCATTTAATGATTATTATATGTCTACTGGAATTACTGTTGAGCACCCTGTTGCTCACGTACATACACAAAATGATTTAGCAGAATCATTAATTAAACGACTACAGCTCATTGCTAGACCATTAATCATGAGAACAAAACTGCCAGTTTTTATTTGGGGCCATGCGATATTACATGCTGCTTCTTTAATTTGCATAAGACCAAGTGCAGATCATAAATACTCTCCCATGCAATTAGCTTTGGGATATGAACCAAA
This sequence comes from Oldenlandia corymbosa var. corymbosa, assembly GCA_949775105.1. NCBI lineage: Eukaryota > Viridiplantae > Streptophyta > Magnoliopsida > Gentianales > Rubiaceae > Oldenlandia > Oldenlandia corymbosa. Next base: position 18,501,070 of record OX459118.1, on the reverse strand, counting down.
TATTTCGCACCTCAGAGTTTTTGGTTCTGCAGTATATGTACCCATTTCACCTCCACAACGTACAAAAATGGGTCCTCAAAAGAGATTGGGGATATATGTTGGTTTTGAATCAGCTACTATCATCAGATATCTTGAGCCCTTAACAGGCGATGTTTTTACTCACGTTTCGCCAATTGCCATTTTAATGAAATTATTTTCCCAATATTAGGGGGAGAAAAGAAATAATTGGCAAGGGATATTACATGGAATCAACCAACTCTTTTGCATCTTGATCCTCGCACAGAACAATCCGAGACAGAAGTTCAAAAGATTGTACATTTGCAATCAATTGCAAATCAATTGCCTGATTCATTTCCTGACACAAAAAGAGTGACTAAATCATATATACCGGCAGCTAATGCTCCTTTCGTCTTGAGATTCCGAAAGAAAAAATCAATGATAAAGTCACTAGCGAGTCTAAACTACGACTGAAGCGTGGTAGACCAATGGGATCAAAGGATAAAAATCCTCAAAAAAAGGAAGGGAACTGTGAATGACGTTGATCCTGAGAAAATATCTCTTGGGATAATGAAGAATGAAGAAAGTTCCCAAGAAGAGGACACAAAAAGGATAAATGAAGAAATCTCAATCAACTATAACAGTACAAATATATTGTTAAATAGAGATAAAGTTGAATGTGACAATGAGATTTTTTGTTTCACAATTGCAAATGAAATTATGAATGGAAATGATGATCCTGAACCAAAATCAGTTATTGAGTGTCAAAATAGACAAGATTGGATAAAATGGAAAGACGCTATGCAAGCTGAATTAGATTCGCTTAACAAGCGAAATGTTTTCGGGCCAATTGTTCTTACTGCAACGGCTGTAAAGTCGGTAGGATATAAGTAGGTTTTTATACGAAAACGGAATGAGAAAAACGAGATTATAAGGTACAAGGCTAGATTGGTAGCACAAGGTTTTTCTCAAAGACCTGGAATAGATTATGACGAGACATATTCTCCCGTTATGGATGCAATTACTTTCAGGTTTTTAATCAGCCTTACAGTTTCTAAAAAATTAGAAATGCGTCTTATGGATGTTGTTACTGCTTATTTGTATGGATCACTTGATAGTGATATTTATATGAAAATCCCCGAGGGATTTCAAATGCCAAAAACTTTAAGTGTAAAACTCAAAGAGATGTATTCTATCAAACTCCAACGATCATTATATGGGTTAAAGCAGTCTGGACGCATGCGGTATAATCGATTAAGCGATTATTTGATAAACAAGGGGTATACAAATAATGTCCTATGCCCATGCGTTTTTATCAAGAAAACAACATCCGGATTTGCCATTATAGCTGTCTATGTGGATGATTTAAATATCATTAGAACATTACAGGAAATTAATGAGGTGGTTGCATACTTAAAGGGGGAATTTGAGATGAAAGATCTTGGTAAAACTAAGTATTGTCTTGGTTTACAAATTGAGCATATGCACAATGGAATATTTGTACATCAGTCAAATTACACAGAAAAGGTCTTAAAACGTTTTAATATGAATAAAGAAAACCCTTTAAGTACTCCTATGATCGTCAGAACACTCAAAACTGAAAAGGATTCATTTCGCCCCCTTGACAAGGATGAAGAGATTCTTGGTGCCGAAGTACCATATCTCAGTGCAATTGGAGCTCTTATGTATCTTGCTAACTGTACTAGACCTGACATTTCTTTTGCAGTTAATTTATTAGCAAGACACAACTCATCACCAACAAGAAGGCATTAGAACGGGATCAAGCACATATTTCATTATCTTCGGGGAAGTATTGATTTAGGCTTATTTTATCCTAATGACTCGAAACAAGATTTGGTTGGTTATGTAGATGCAGGTTATTTATCTGATCCTCACAATGGAAAATCTCAGACTGGATATGTGTTCACATATGGAGGAACTGCAATTTCTTGATGTTCACAGAAGCAAACATTGGTTTCTACTTCTTCAAATCACGCAGAAATAATTGCATTGCACGAAACTAGTAGAGAATGTGTTTGGCTTAGGTCGATGATACAGCACATCAAAACGTCGTGTGGTCTACCAGTCGAGAAAGGTCCAACTATCTTATATGAGGATAATTCTGCATGTCTTCAACAGTTAAAAGAAGGATATGTCAAGAATGCCCGGACGAAACATATACCTCCGAAATTCTTCGCATATACTCAAGAGCTCATCAAGAAAAATGACATAGATGTTCAATATATCATGTAAATAATAATTCAGATGATCTCTTCACGAAGGCGCTTCCTACTACAACATTTAGAAAGCATGTTCATAACATCGGTATGCGACGCCTACACAACATGTGAACAACTATCGATGTTATTATCAGGGGGAGAAAATTACGCACCGTACTCTTTTTTCCTTAGCCAAAGTTTTTTTTCCCACTGTGTTTTTCTTTGGCAAGGTTTTTAACGAGGCAGTATTTAAGCGTAACCAATAAAAATTTTGCCATCCAAGGGGCAGTGTTATAAAATGAATGGCAAAATATATATTAAATGTGAGCATGCATTAAGCAAGGAATACTATTAAGTATAGTACTTTGATTTTGATGTAAACCTACTTATTATATATTTACGAAATTGCCATTAGGTGATGTCTATAAATTGAAGGCTTATAGTGGTAAAATTGTACCAAAAATATACATGAGTAAATTTCCTCCTACTTTGCTTCTTACCCTATTTCTTCTTTTAATCACTTTCTCTCTCTCCCTTTAAGCATTATAATTATTTCATAACATTTCGATTATTATAAAGTTATTATATTAAAGTCTCTAATAGAGAAATTATATAAATTAAATATATCATCTCCTAAATAAATAATTTACTAGAACCTTTGCTTGGAACATTGTATTGGACATTAGTTTTCGAACATGCCCCACCTTTTTTGCAACCATTTGCCAAATCCAACAAATACACTTATACGTACCACCCTCTGAATCCCCCTCTGTTCTCAAAAAGTTTAAATGCATTGCTTCAAATACCCTTTATAACCACCGAACCAATGAAGGGTTGTTCGGCAAAAAAATTTAAAAGAATTGATATTGATCAAAAAAATTTTACTTTAATTTTGGTGGACATAAATAGTCCTGGATTTGGTAAATCTGAGAGTCTAATTAATCGAGCTTTCGGATTTGTCAAATCCGAAACAATAAAAAATAATAAAATATTTTTTTTTAATTTAAAAAAAAAGAACTGAGGTTAAAATGTGTACAGTAAACTCGAGATTTCGGACCGAGAGCTTGCCGAACATAATTTTTTTTAAAAAAAACTGAAGTGCAGGAAAATTTAAAATTTTATTTATAGTGGAAAAGTTTAAAAATTTAATAAATGAACAGTAAAATCGGATTTCGGAAATCTGAACTACCTTTTTTTAAAAAAAAATCTTTTAGTGCAAAAAACTTTGAAAATTAGAGTTTTGATAGGAATTCGCATTAAATTGACATATCCACTTTTAAAAAAATAAAAAATAAAAAAATGTTGTATTAGATATGATATAATCTTTATTACTAATAATTACTAGAAATTTACATTAAATTGATGAAAAATATATATTACTAATGTTACGTAGTATTGTTAAATTGATAGGAATTTGAATTAAATTAATTCGTTATAATTGATGAAAAATATACATTACTAGTTTTACGTAGTATTATGTACTATTTGTACGTACTAGTATTATGTAGTACATTAATACTATTAACCACTATATATCACTGGTATTAGTGTTACTTATTACTGTTAAATCTGTCAGTCATTAGATATTATCATTAATTCAGTATAATTCATATGTACTAATGTTATGTACGTTTTATACGTACTAGTATTATGTAGTACATTAATAACTATTACCCACTATACATTATTGGTATTAGTGTAACTTATTACTGTTAAATATGTTAGTCATTAGATATTATCATTAATTCAGTACAATTCATCTGTATTAGTGTTATGTACTATTTGTATGTACTAGTATTATGTAGAACATTAATACTATTACTTATTATACATTACTGGTACTAGTGTTACTTATTACTGTTAAATCTGTTAGTCTTTGGATTTTATCATTAATTAGTATAATTCATCTGTATTAGTACCTTTTAAGCAACTAATCAAATTTTCAGAATCTGAGTTAAGCAAAAAATTAGATTTTCAAAATCAAACCATAGGGTTTAGGGTTTAGGGTTCAGGTTTGAATTTTGCAAATTCGAGTTCAGCTGAAATCGGATTTCCACAATCCGAATTTAGCTTTAAGTGTCAGCAATAAAAAAAAATACTTTTTTTTAGAAAAATATTCTATGTGTTCGAAAATAAAAATTGACTAGAAACGGATTAGCCTAATCCGAAACACAAAAATTCGGATTTTGGAAATTCAAAATTTTATAATAAAAAATTATTTTAAATTTTGTAAAAAAAATCTAAGAAAAATAAAAGAGAAGAGACTCGTATTTCCTAAATCCAAAAGTTTGTAATAAAAAATTAATTTCATTTTTCGGAAAAAAATCTAAGTCTTCGAAAATAGAAGGCACATTGAACTAAATCGATACCAATACCTCAAATTTTTAATTCTTGTGGTGTCCATACCCACACAAGACACATTGAACTAAACTGGGATTTGGGAAAGTTTGATCATTATCTTGATTCTACCGTCGACAGAGCTACTATAGGCATCATCACACACAGTGTCACAATAAGGAGGACAGAGCGCATTATTGCTAGTAGAAGTCATTGGAGTAATGATTGCTCTTCATAACATTAAAACGAAATAGGCAGTTATTACGGATATTTTTTTTAATCACTGATAATAATATTCATGTCATCTAAGTGATAAAAATAAAAGGGAAAGAGACTCGGATTTAGGAAATGGTTACTTTCGGATTTGCGTAATCTGATTTTACTATTCATTTATTAAATTTTTAAACTTTCTCACCATAAATAAATTTTTAAATTTCCCCGCTCTTCATTTTTTTTTCAAAAAAAAAATATATTCCCGGAAGCTCTCAGATTTGGGAAATCTGTACGAAAACCCTAAACCCTAAAAGTCGGATTTTGCTAATATGTCATCCTCATCCTCAGCTATCTCATGCAAATGCGAGCTAAAGGTAATCGAAACCATTTTATACATTTTGTCAAAATTTTTATTATATAATCAACATAAGTTCTCTATTTTTACAAAAATTGAATAATAAACAGACAGACTCACTTGAAGTTGTTCCTAGCTGTTAATAAATCATACCCTCTTCAATTAAAACATTTAACCGAAATATCCTCCTCTAACTTCACGACACTGTCCATCCTCCTCTCAATGATTACACTAATTTGTTGCTTGATGTAACCTGTGATAAGGTGCTTCTTAAGTACTTCATCAACACATGGTACCCTGGTACAACCTTCATCAAAATATTTTTATTCAATGATTTTTTTGGAAGTTATGTCAACATTTTTCTTGATACAATCTTTGAGGACGGTCTTCATGTAAGACCTGAGACTTGTCTGATTGAGCTGTTTCTTGGATCTGCTGTAACAGATTTTTGATAAATTCCTCGTGATCGTCATCATTTTCTGATGGCTGAGATTCTCCGGCCAATATTGCAAAAGAATTTTCTTCATTGGAAGTAATACTCTTCATCGAAACATCTGATTTTTCTGAAATATTATCATTATCGAGATTTTTTAAATTTCTCATAAGATCTGCTTTAACTTCTTTCATATAGGCGGATATTATCTCTTCCTTATTAATTGCTCCCTGCTGAAGCTGAATTCGTTTTGTGATGTGTTTGAATGGACTTTCTTCATCGGGGTTTGCTTTGAGCTGTCCTTTGTCCTGAGTATATTCTTCGATTTTTTGGGCAATTTCGTCCAGCAAGTCCTGTCCTTCCATTCTTTTGGTATTGTGATTCATTTTTGTTAATTTATCCCAAAATTTGGTATAATATGTCTTATAAAGACACGGAATTTGAAATTCATTGAATCCAACCTCAGGAACCCATTTATAAATCCAGGGAATCAAGAATTCAATAAAGTATAACAAAGTGATTTTTCCTGGAGCACAGATATGACTGTGTTGAAGTTTATCAATGATAGGGGAAGATTTTAACCATTGATAATATAATTTTGAAAAATTATCTGGCAAAATTTTTGTTGTTGGGTCATATAATGCCCACCACTGGATAAACCAATTGGGTATGGGAGAAGAATATACATTGGAACATATCTTAATAAACCAAGTATGCTTTTTTCTGGGGTTTTCATAATAAAAGGTTTTGTAAAAACTTTGGATATAATCCCAGTAAGTAAATTTCAAAGGAGGAGAAGTAGGAGTATTACGTACTTCTCTTTCAGAAAGGGTTGAAATTCCCCATTCCTCAGAAGATAAAATCTTTTTGATAACAATTTTTGAGAAGTTATAAACTTCAGTTGTAGTCTGATTAGACTGAAAATGTGTTATTTCACAGGTTTGTTTGAGAATATTCTCATAATAATTTCTGGGTTTGTATGACTCACCCGGTATCATTACCCTTTCTGCTAGATATCTTTGGAATATTTCCCATGGGTCATTTTTCCACTGAATATCAGCGTTTTCAAGAAGGAATATTACCTCCTTTGTGGATCCTTTTTCATATGACCGGATATCATCTTGGTCAGTTTCACTTACTTTAGTAGCAAAGGTATCACCTTGTTGCTCTTGGATATGATCCATAATCTGCTTATATAATGCAGAATCATTCTGGATAAAATCCATTATTTGGACCATTTTCACATTTGATGAGGAGGATTCCTCCTGAGATTTTGAAAAATCAGCAGCTATTAGCTTTTTATTCCCATGTTGTATTATAGGGTTTATTGTTCTTCCTCCACGACCTCTATTAGGGCCGCGTCCTCTATCGGGCGGATACATAATCCTGTAAAATTAGAGAATTATTAATGATAATTTTGCTTTACAATAATTTAACCTTTCTTCACTTTCAGTTAATCTTTCAGTGAAGTCTTCTATCATGTTATAGACAAATTCAAGTTCTTTTGAAATAGATATTATCTGTTGTGGTGAAGTAAATTCATCAGCACAATCAAGAATCGTATTACGAACTCGTAAAAAGTGATTTAATCTATGCTTTGCAAAAATATATTCCGTTCTACAATGCTTATATTCAGCAACAATCTTATTATAAGTAATATGTATTACGGATAGTGGTTTAAGATAATCAATTTGTGGCCACTCCATCCTGCAAATATTCACGTGATAAAAAATCAGGTAAAGAATTATCACTACCTTTTTTATATAAAATTTCAAAATCAAAAGGGGCTAAATTAGCCTGCCATCGAGCATATATTTGCTTTGAAGAATCATGCTTATAATCTTTATAAATCATGTGTTTAACAGCAAGAGCATCAGTATGAATGACAAACGACTGATTCAATAAATCATCTTGGAATTTTAATACACATTTTACAATAGCAAGAAATTCTTGTGCAACCGTTGCATATTTCTTTTGAGGTTCTGTCCATTTACCAGAATGATATCTAATAAGATATTCATTATTATCATGAGGGTTAATTTGTTTCAAGATTCCACCGAATCCTATGCTACTAGCATCTGTTTCTATTATCTTTTTCCAATTCGGATTCGCTAATGTTAAACATGGTAAAGTTTTTACTTTTTCCTTTATTTGCTTAACTAATTGAGTATGCTTTTCTATCCAATCAAATTTAATTGATTTTTTAAGCAAATCATATAAAATTGCTAAATCTTTTTGTAAATTCTTATAGTATGGTGAAATATAATTTAAACTTCCGAGAAATCTCTGGAGTTGAATTTTCTCAGTGAAAACATCAGGAAATTTAGAAGAAAATTCAATTGATCGTTGAATAGGGGTTATTTTCCCTTGACTTATTTGATGACCAAGAAATCTTATATTATGTTGAAACAAAAGCATCTTTGGTTTAGATATTACTAAGCCATTCCATAAAATAACATCCTTTAATATATTAAGATGTTTAAAATATTGTTCAATATTATCAGAGAATACTAAGATATCATCAATGTAAACAATTATAAAATCCATATAATGAATAAATATATCATTCATGATTTTCTGAAATTCAGAAGGAGCATTTTTTAATCCGAATGGCATCACATTCCATTCAAATTGTCCTATAGGCACATTAAAAGCAGTTCTATAAGTATGCTCAGGATTTATTTGAATTTGCCAAGATCAGATTTTAAATCAAATTTAGAAAATATATTGGCATTATATAATTTTGATAATAAATCTTTTTTATTAGGTATAGGATATCTTATCCATTTTAAAACTTTATTAAGTGGCTTATAATTTATTACTAATCTCGGGACGCCACGTTCCTTTTCAGCTGCATTATTAACATAAAATGCAGTACATGACCAGGGAGATTGTGAAGGTTTTATTAAACCTTTTTGAAGCAAAGAATGTAATTCTTCTTTACATAAATTCATATATTCAGAATTCATTTGACATGGTCGTGCCTTAGTAGGAATGTCCTTTTCATTAAAATTATCTTCATAAGGAAGATTAACTAAATGTTTCTTTCTATTCCAAAAAGCATTTGGGTGATCAACACATACTGATTCTTGAAATTGTATTGTGATATTTTTTATTTTTTCTTGTAATTTAGTATTACTCAATAATTCGGGTATTGATAAATTCATAATTTCATTTTTAATGAAAAATAATTGTTTTTCTTTAGCTTCTATTAATGACCTAATTGACCTTGTTATAGGGTCTGATACAAACTGGAAATTTATTGATTTGTCTTATAGGTTCCTATAAAACCTTGAAAATTAACTTCTTTAAGTGGATATAACATACATAAAAATGGAAGTCCTAATATAATAGGCACTCCTGGCATATTTCTTACTAATAAAAATGTTTGTGGAAGACAAATATTATCTTGACAAACAAAAGCATTAGGCAATTTATATGAAATGTCTAATGTATGATTAGATGCGGATTTTAATGCATACGAGGTTTTTGCAAAATATTGAGTGGGTATTAACCCTTCTTGAACACAAGACAAATCAGCACCACTGTCAATCATTGCAACAGTGTTTAAGACAAATTGCCTATCTATCATTAGAGTTAATTTTATATACCATCTTTGAGATGTAATTATTTGTATTGTTTTTAAGAATTCATAATTATGATCTTCAGATATATTTTCAGCTAAATTTTGAAGTGTTTATGGATCAACTATAGAGGTTTCACCTAATTGTGAATACTCAATTGTTTTAATCCTTTTTTCTAATAATTCGTTATTTTGTTTTAAATATTTTATCTCATTCTTTATATTATTGAATTCTATTTGTAAATCCGAAATAGTTATAACTGAAGAAGATGATTCTTCTTTATTTAGTAATTTCTTCATTCTTTTTTCTATTTCCTGCATTGAATAAGGATTATTATTGAAAACAATATTATTTTTATTAACTTCTTTTTCTTTTTTATTAGACACATCTATCATTTTAATTATTTTATCACGAATATCGTGATCTGGTATTTGTTTTAGTAGTTCTAAAACATTATTAGTTGTTAACATGTTAAATTGTAAATCTTGAAATTGAGATATAATATTGTAAAGATTATTATCTTTTTTACAACAATCATTATTACTATTATTTTGACATGGAAGACATTCATCCGAAGAACTAGATGAAAATTCATCATTTTCAAGCATATTAGTTTCTGAGCTATTAGTTTCTTCTGTTTCAGACTCAGTATCTGATTCTTCTATTACTTTGCATATTTGTTCTTTAAGTTGTTCATCTATTTCTAATAGTCTTATTCTATTAATCTTTTTACAATTAGGAGCAATATGACCCTTTTGACCACATTTAAAACATGTTATGTCTCTTTTATTTTTTTATTAGTTTTTCTAAATCTCTCTGTTCTTTTGTTCTTTTACGTCGTCTTTTACCTTTAGGTATATAAGGAATTTTATTTTTCTTCATTCTTTTAGCCCTATTTTCTGGTCCTATATCCATAGCAAATTGATCACAGAACTGACCTAATTGTCGTCGTTCTGATAATTGTTGTCGTTTAATTTGTTGATTTAACTTTATTTCATTACATAAAGCTAATCCTTCTTGTGTGCAAACACCTATTAGATGACCATAAGTATAATCATCATAAGGAATATAAGGAAAATCTTTCCTAAGAACTTTTCTTATTCGTTCAGCAATCAGAGTTGGTAAGCCATCTATAAATTTAGCTTTCCAATAAGAACTATTACTTTCTGGTAATTCCATGACTCTTGATAAGAATGAATCCTTATACCATCTAAAAGAAGTAAGTGTTTTACACTTAAAATGATTTAACAATGTTCGAATATTTTCTTGATTATTGGTAAATTTTCCAGAAAAATGTTCTAATATAGATGCTATCAAAGTATATACTACATCTTCCATCATAATGGGTGTAGATGTTCCTTCATTCTCAATTTTTACTGTATTATAAATTTTTTGTCTATCATTTTCGGTTAAATAATTATCCCACCATCCTTTAAGGACACCAGTAAAACCACAAACAATCATTTTTGCGATTGCCTGATCTGTATTACCATTTGCTTTTGCAACTGAGGAGTACATTAACATCCTATGCACCATATTAGTTAATTGCCTATCAGTAAATCCATCACAATTCCATTCATAAACAGAACGACTACTATAACTATTAGTAGTTTCTTGATGTTCTTCATAAAGAAGATCTTGTGGAGAAGGTCGAGGATAATAATAATGATTCATATATGGTTTATTAGCAAATTTATTATGTCTAGATTTATGAGAAAGACGATTTATTTCATCTCGTAGAGTTTTATCAAAATCTTTCTGTATATTCTCAGAAAATTCTAAAGTGGATAATTTAAGATTTTTAAATTTTTCTTCCAATAATTTTTCTAATACATGTGGAGATTCAAGATTATAATCTTTTACTATAGGAGGAGGTTGTATAAAATTTTTTATTTTAATATCCTTATTTTTGTTTTCAATCAAAACTGGTTTAACTGTTTGTTGAAGATTTTCTATGAGAGAAAATAATTTGTCAACTTTATCATGTAAAGAACTAATTTGTTCTCCTAAAATTTTTACATATAAATTTGTATAATTATTTTGCTGAATAAATTTATTTACTAAAGAAATAGTAGAAGGTAAAACTTCACTTTCAACTAATTTTTGAAAAGCAGAAAAAGTTATATGAGTTGCATTTGTTAGAACAAATTCTTTTTATGGAGGGTAAATTCCTTTTGTAATTTTTCCATCTGCAAGATGATATTCTCTTTTAAGGAGGAAAATATATTTATCAAGATAAGTGATTATAAACCACGGAACAAAATATACTATTTGATTGTGAAAAGAAGCATATTCATAAAATTCTTTTTGTATAAGTTTTTGATTTTCAATATCATAAGTAGAAAAGAACCATTCTCTGAAAAGTTTCTACTTTTCAGATTAAAATTCTTGTCTTATTATTTGTCTAATATTAGATCCTGGAGTAAAATCTAATTTTTCAGTATCCGCCATGATAACCCATTTCAGAAGGTGAAGGCATATCCTTATCATAAGTCTTACTATCAGCAGACCGAACAATGTTATATGGATCAATTTTTACTTGATTTATTCTATTTGTTAAATCTATTTCAGGAATCGAAGATGTCGAAAATCTATGAGAATCGACTGGATCAATATAAGATTTAAAAGATCTTTGAGAGCTAGATCTTAGTAATTTAGGAATTTTTGGTTTATCAAAAGTAATACTTATCTGACCATTATCAGATTGTTTAATTTCTGTAATATTACAACTTGTAACATTATGAGTTAATGAGTTTCTTTTAATTCCTTTATTAATTTGCCAAGACTCTGGAAATTCAATTTCTTCCCATTTAATAGTTTTACGAGTACTAATTTGAGATTTATAAAAATTAGTTTCTATAAGTATGGTTTCATCAGATGGTTTACTTATAATCTTACATCTGGGTGTTAAAGTATTTAATAATTTAAAACAAATACGGTAATGTAAACAAATAAGTTCACTTCCCGGTAAATAATTATAACCATGTAATTTTACATTTAATGTTAAAGCATCGAGTATATTAACATCAGACAATGATAACTGTAAATTTGGATAAACATTAAAATAAACTGGACCATGAGCTAAGCTGGACTGTATTATGCCCATTAGGGATTTTTTCCAATGTAAATTTCTACCATCACGTAAGGCAGCAACAAAAGATTCAGGTAAACCTTCTAAAGTTAAAGGTTTAAATGCAATATGCACCAATCCAACATGCATGAACTTGTAATTTTTATTAGATCTATAAGATTCAATATCTGTAGCAGACAAAAGTTGTAAAACCCTTTCATCAGAATTTAAAGCAATTGATTGTTCAGTAGTTTTAACTACCTGTTTAACCAAGTATCGATCAAACATACCATATTCATACAAAGTATTAGTGGGTACCTTTGGTATTGACCATTTATTAAGAAGAGCAAGCTGCTGAGGCATATTGTATTCCTCTTGAACTGAATTTTTTATTGAAGTAGTTTCTAAATTATTCATTTTTAATTTAGGTTCTGAATCAAACAAATCTTTTGTAAACATAAAAAATATATAACCGCTCTGATACCAAATTTGGAGCTAAGATTATACAAATTTATCATGGGTTATAAATTCATAATCTTTTGTTTTTCTTTAGCTTCTATTGATACCTAAACAAATCTTTTAACTGAAACTTCTCGATTGAATCATAGGAGCTAAGATTCTTCGAATCTGTCTTTTCCTTTAGTTTTAGGTGTTTTTTTTTTAATTTTGTATTGGATGTTGGGTTGATTTGACAGTACATGGTAGTCGAGTACTTTGGTAGTGTTTATTGGTTTGGATGCTCTTGGTGAATTAGAGCTCCCATTTTCTTTCTTTGAGGCATGTAGAAGTTTGATCTTGTCAAATGATTTTGCTTTGAATAATAAAATAAAGCTTGTATTAAATTATAGGAATAGTTTGGTTCACTCTTTCATTGTTCTTTTGATGTAAGTAGTAAATGGAATTAAAGTAATTGTTTAGTTTTGCATGTGAGGGAGTGATGGGTTCGGTTTTTTTTCTAATTTGAATTAAGAAACAGGAAAATAAATAACAAGGGACTGCTCTTAGGGTTCTGTTTAAATTAGAATGGAGCAGAGAAGGGGAAGATATTGATGTCGGTTGAATTAGGTGAATAAAGGAGGGAAGAAAAGCGGACAAGAGCTTAGTGAGTTCGGTTTTGAGGAAACAAAGATTCTAGTGTTTAGGCAGTTGTGTTTATGATTTCTTATTAAACTAAATGGGAACTAGTACATGTACTTAACACTTAACAGTTAAAGTGATAGGGTAGTATATTTGTTTGTTCAAAAGGAATGGATTAACAAACAGATAAATGATATTAATCAACTTGTTCATGCCCAAATGCAGATATATCAAATAATATTAATAATAGGGTCCTTGAAACAGTTCGAGAAAAAGGTGAGTGTTTCCCACCTCACTTTGAAAATTTACTTTATTGTCTTTCATAAGTATTTATTTAAATTTGTGTAAAATGTATGTGGATATGAATGTGTAAGTGCTTGTGGGCCTTGTTGCGAATCGCAAGTGAGATGTTTGTGCATGTTGTTTGTTAGTTCTTGGCGTAGTGTTGCGCCTCGGATCGTGAGACTTATTTGTTAGTTCTCGGCATAGTGTGGCGCTTCGAATCTTACTTTTCTGGGTCGTCGGGTCATGAAAGGATTAAGGCTTGCTATGTGATCTTGCTTAGTCTTGGGTTGCACATGGAGTCTTCGTGCAACGGCACGTTGTTACAAAAAAAAAAAAACAGTGTGATTGTGTGTGAACTGTTTCTATTAAATTATAGGAAAGGGAACACCGTTAACCTATTGTTACACAGGTATAGCTGATGAGGGCGTTAGCTCAGACTGATAAGTTTGGAAACTGTGAGCTCAATTAATGGAAGGATATAGTTAGTAAACTCTGGGGTGTATCATAGAGATTGAATTTTGTCATTTTAAAGGTTGTGCATTTAAACTACATTTTCCTGTTATAGAATGGTTTTGAAAACTTTAAAATGTACCTAAGTTTTTCGGTTTCAATCCTGGGCATGTTTTAGAACTGTGTTGACTTTAATTTTTGGACGAATCATGGTTTTTGTTCTCTTTTCTTGACTTTGCTACCTGAGAAAGGTTTAGCTCAAAGACTTGAATGTGTTTTTATTATTGTATTATTTGACCGCCCCGTCAACCCTTTGTTCCAAAATTTTGGGCTGGAATATAGAGCTAGTTTGTTTTTATAAAATATTTTGAGCTTCCACAGTTGGCTTTCAAAGTTTAGTTTGATATTTTATGTTTGAGACCCGGTGCGAGCCCTGGCAAACGTTCATCTAAGATTCTCTTGTCGGATTCAAGCTGATTGGAGCGAATTAGAAGACGTCAAAGTTCAACTCGGCACTTGTTAATAAATCCTTCGAGTAATCTTCCACTTCCTGAGTTTTTCAGAGTTTTCCTGAATCTTTAGCCTTCCTCTTACAACCACCACCAGCTATGTTGATTGGAATTTATAGTTGATCTTGCCCAGTTAGACTTTGGAGGATTGTTATGTTTTGTCTCTCATAGGGGACAAAGAAAAACCAAACTTTTTTTACAAAATAACTGCATAAAGTTGTAGTGATTTGCAAAAACTCATTGCAAGGTTGTTCTTTTCAAACTGACGAAGCATGGATTTGCTCTGATATCTCCAGTTGATTGAACCGGCTGCCATGGCGGCTATGAAACCCTAAAACCTGCAAAAGAGGGCCTCAGGGTCTCCCGAGGGTAGACACTCCGATACTTAAGTCAGTAAGAGTAATTGTGATAGGGGTATTGATTATGTTGCGTAGAGCGTATCTTTGATATGAGGGGTTGATCCCTTTTTATAGAGCTAGGTTATAACACCTTTTCTTGGTAGGAAAGTAATTAGGAGCCGACCTAGAATCTTCCAGAGGCTGGTTAGACCTTAGTCGCGGGCCGTACTAATTTGGACTCGTCAAGTGCCCCTTATCAAGCCTGTACTTCGAAGTGTGAAGATAGTGTAGGCTTGATAACATGAAGTATAAAGTCTTCCAAGTTCGAGAAGAACCGACTTGAATCGAGAACCTGCGATAGGTTAGCATCGAGGAGAGATTAAAGTAATAAAAGCATTGGCACGTACCTTTCTCGATGTGCATGTCACTTATAATGATTGATATCGAAATTTGAGGAAGATAAAGTCACTAGTCCAGACTTTTCATCGAGAAAGTATAATGTGATGATCCTCACAATATGCACCAGAGAAATATCGAGACGAATGCCTCGATCCTGAAGAGGATTATAGAAGAGAAGTAGTGGAGATTCCCACTATTTCATATATAATGGCGTGTTGTCAATAACCGGCAGAACAAGGGATCCGCTCGAAGACTATAAGGCGCACTTCTGATCGAGAAGCATTAACTCCAAATCTCGAGAATAGTAACTGAGAAGTGATATCGAATAACATTGTAAATAAAGGCAAGAGATATGCCTAAATGAGGTCGAACACATGAATCTCGAGGACTTCGAGAAAATAAGCTCGAGAAGGAGATGTCTAGCAACACTACGGTAAGAACCAAGAGAGAAGGTGTAATAAGACTGACTATTGACAGTTGTCGTCGAAGACATAATTTTGAGAAGAAATACAAGCTGGAGCTATATGCCAAGAACTTGGCCCAATATAATCAGTCGTCGAGAAGGAGACGTAGTGGAGATTTCCACTAGTCTCAATATGTGTATCATTAGCATCGGCCGGGATGTATCAACTATTGAAACGAAGAGCCTACTGGAGAAATGTGACACATGCTTCTGTCCGAGAGGTAATAGACCCAAACCTTTCGAGAATACCCATAGAGTAGTGGATCAAGAAGCATCATGAATGAAGACAGAATTTGCCATTGATACTCGATGTTAAGGACATAAGTTTGAAATTGAACATTGTTTGAGGTTGAACTGCACGTCGGGAATTTGCCCCAGCATAATCATAAGCATCCTCAATTGTCGAGGATAGATATAAGATAGCATAGAACACCGTAGAAGATGCCACATCCTATCACGTTAACGCAAGGATGGTGAGACTCGAGAAGATTCTCTCGAGTAGAATTCCAGACAAAACTCAAGAATTACAACCATCTGACCGTGAAGAAGGTACACAAGCATTTAAGGTTATTTATATCCGCCCAACTGACCCGCTTGCCATTTCTCATGTCCCGAGAAATAAAGCATGGAACCTTTAGTCTGGGTTTGAGAAGTATAAACTAGGTTGATGTGTCGAACCCGAGTAGGTGTATAATATCGTTGCTCGAGACTTGAGCAAGAATCGAGGAGGTATTACGCATTAGTGTGAGAAAGAACGATGCCCCAGTCTGAGAATTAAGCAAAGACCACCGAGAATAGTCATAGGAAGAGATCCGTACACTAATGATCCTCAGACAAAAAACAAAAACACAACCTCCCAAACACCTTAAACACCTTCCAGACACCTTACATACTTTCCAGACACCTTACACTCTCCCATATATAAACGTTCCTCGTTATAGATAACCCCGGAACCATTACCCATCTCAGGGCCCCCAAGTCTTGGGGTGGCATTTGGCAGACCGAGACTTTTTAGATAAGAATAGTATGAGAGTGTAATTTTTGCTGCTCAGTTCGAGGTGATGCCTGCTCAAGAAGCCCCCATACTCGTAGGGTTAAGGCAATAAAATGGTGCCTATAAGAAGGGGATAGATGGCAACCACCATAATCGAAGAAGTAGGCCTGTATTGACAAGGCGCAAAGTAAACTCGAGAATATCGAGAATAAAGTTATTTGCATTGGATGATATAGTTGATCGATCCAATAGAGCATACTCGAGAACAAGTCTAGTTCTCATTGAGGTGTAAAACACGTGTTTAGTTTCGAGGGATAGTCCACCCATTGTTCATGATCATGAAAATCTAGGTCTTTCTCAATACTGGATGTCAAGTACACGGCTTATGAGTTATTTGTAAAGCGTTTATAATGGCCGGATGTTAAGTACACAGCTCTTTTGCAAGCGATCCTGAAGAGGATACCTTTGTATAGACGATTTTGAAGAGAATGTCTTTTTAAGGACGATCCTGAAGAGGATATCCTCGAGGAAGCTGGGTACGAGTTCCTTGAATTTAGACTGTTAGTCATAACAGTTAAGGGTATCATGACCTAGTCCGGATATTGAATACACGGCACTTTCGAGACGGTCCTGAAGAGGATGTCCGTTCAAATGACTAGTCATATTTAACTGGGTATAAATGGGTAATGTGATACGCAAGCCCCCATGAGTACTCGAGTGGGCTACCACTATGTGCATTAGACCGATGGTCTATATCCCGGGTTTAAAGTGTGAACAGTCTAAGGTTAGAGCAAACTTGATGTTGCTGCTATCCTTGGGGGATCAGCTGTAAGAGTTACATATCTCTGCTAATGTTGCCCCGGAGTTCTTGGGGTATATTTATCCTGCAACTTAGTCTGAGACATGTATTGCAAATACAAAAATGACATGTCAGCTGAAAGATAGTGTGTACCTTCATCTAATAAGGTCATAAAGGCTCTCGGAGCTTGATAATATATACATTGGCTCCTCGATCGAGGATGCAATTTCGAAGGGATCATTTGAGTGTACCTTAGTGTTGAGGGAGTATTTTCCTGAACTCTTCGATGATAACTAGCAAGGACACATTGATCAACCAACCTCGTCTCTGATCCTGACAAAACACTTACTCGTGCATTTATGGTTGAATTAGTGAGTAATAAATTACCAAAGTACGAGAAATGACATAGAATGCAATATATTATCAAGGGAGCATATCCCCTTCAAAAACAGTCATTTTGAGATGTAAAATATAAGAAGTGAAACGATCTCACCGTGATATGAACTAAGCTATTGAAGCCATGGTTTGGGTATCTCGCGATAGCTATGAAATAATGCTGCGGAAATCATGCAACGCTTCTCCAAGGGTTTGTACTTACTACTGACCCCTGAAGAGTTATAGCTGGACCATCAGATGTGAAAGTCATTGCGGCCTCATTTGTCGAGAGATTCCTCATTTTTGTCGACGGAGCTCGTTCTTGACATGCACCGTGTATTGGTATCTCTTTGGTTCAAGGCTACGGTGGCCTGATTACATGCTTGTGTCATGGAGGAGCTACCTTTGTCTCGCTCGTTTGCAAGTTCTGCAAAAGTAGCAGTTCTCTCGAAAATTGAGTATGCCTTCATGATAGAAGGCCTTACATTAGTATTCTCAAGATCATAGATTAACAGCTTTTCGAGAAGTATGGAGGCGAACAATATGATGTGCTATGATCAAGATCTAGATCGTAAATAGTAATTAGATTCTACTCGAGAAAGCATAGGTGTTATGACTCTATGATTGTATCCTAAGAATTGATGCATGTGAGGGCTAAATAATGGATTATCATAGACGTAATGATGTGAACACTAGCAGATTCACACAGTGCATGCATGGAGAATAGGTTAACAATTAACACAGTCGATTATTCCCTAATTCCATGGTGTGATTTATAGTCTATGTGATTCGAGACACTAAATCAATTCTTATATGTACATTAGAGTTAATGTCACAAGAGTGATGCCAGTGAAACTTGATCCTTGATCTATGAATCCATCTCAGCCTTGATGAATCGACTGAGTGGATCAGGGGATGACACAAAAATATGCATGTGCGATATTTTCAAATATATAAGGTTTATTCGAAAAGATCTAGTATTTGGAGAGCATGTAATTGACAAGTAATGTTGCATATACAAGTCATATGGCATGTCAAAGAATGTTGTCATGTAAGTTGCATATAGTTCTCATGAGTATATCGAGGGACATATCATGCTGATAATTTCAGATAAATATGTGCAATATATCAATCTTGGGATGGAAGTGAAATATCCCATATTAAAGACTTAGAATTGAACTATCCCATATTAAAGGCAATTTAATTTGACAAGTAAACTTAATACTTATCTTATTCTTCGGGCAGATCATTGCCCCTTAGAATGAGTAGCTTCGTAATTCGAGAAGGATGCTACTCGAATTGTCTTATTGTAAGACCTGCGAAACCAAGTAGTACAACTACGCCATGCTTGGGCAGATTATTGTAACTGTACATATTCTGTTAGATCACCTCAAAGGAGGCACTGCGTATTTAAAGAGCATAACCAGAATTGCATTCGTTATAGAAGTCTGGTTAGAAATAAGGTGACATGATACGAGTAAGTTTAGGGCCACTTATCTCTTTTCTAAATCAGTCGAGGAGATTGTCTCCACTCTTGTCACAAGGATGATTCGCGTGTTCACAGCTGTATATGCCCTCGGTCCCTCAAAAAATCGAGCTATGTTTGCATAGCTATTCATCTTGGACAAAACGTTAGTTGTTCTAATAATAAGGTGATGTAGACCTTCCTGAGGAAGCTCCCATCATGACACCTAAGTCTTCTGGTCCTATGACACGTTCTAAAGCCAAGAAGTTGCAAGAAAGTGTCAATGGTCTCCTACGTCAGACGGAAGTACCTATACCGAAAGAGTATGACGCTAGGTTGATCAATTTCCTTACCATTCAAGTCTAGTGTTTTCTGGTCCTTTCAGGTATGGTTTGCGGGGAAATAATTCAACTTGCCCGAGGAAAAATGATGTTTGCCGAGAGAATCAACAAATGCACCTATTCGGCTAACCCGTTTGCCGGGAAAAGGTCATTACTCGGACAACTCTTCACCCAGGCCCAATTTTTTACATCCGATGATCGTTTTGGACATTTTATATACACATTATCGGAGGTAGAACCCAGCTTGTCCGGGAGATTTTGCCATTTTCTGAGAGTTTTCTCAAAACGGCCCATTTTGCCGAGTCAAGAACCCGGGAGAGCCGTTTCAGCTTACCGATTTGATGTTGTGGCCTGATTTTTGGTTTATTTTGATGTTTTAAGTTATTTTAAATGTTAGAACCTGAAAGAGGGATTCCTTAGGGACCAGGAAAGATCCACTAAGTCAAGTAATTATTTTTCTAAGATTTTCTAATAGTATAGGAAAGCTAGTTGTATTATTCTAGACATAGTTGCAACTTTTGACTCTTCTAGTTGCTTGCTTCACCACCTAACTTGTGGAGCCAGCCAAGTTTGATGTGATAAAGAGTCTTCTTCCTCAAAGAAAACGGGGAGGACAGAAAAAAAAAAAAGAAAATTCTATAGCTTTTCAAAGCTTGAAACCGAGAGATCATCAATGGATTGTCCATGGTGAAATCTTGCAATTCCAAGGTTGGACTTTGGTGGTTTGCACTCCGGGAGTGTCAAGCGAGTATGGCAGCTAGGGATGAGTTTGGCCTGGTTGTTGGAGCTCTCTAATCAAGTTTGTAACAATCTAAGAGGAGCCAAGGTCGTTGAATCCATTTCCTTTGCGATTGTTAGTGATTCCTTTACTTTGGTTGTTGTTATCAACTTGGTAGCATACTAAGCTCTCTTTCCATTCAGATCTCATGTCATATTGCTCTTTTAGGTGTAGTTTTGGTGGCTGCATCTATTTGTGTATCGAATTCCTTTATTACTAAGTAATCTAGCCAAACCATGAATTGTGTTCATGGTTATATCTTGTGATTGATCCTTGCGTCTTCGATTCTGCCTGCGTGCTCCATGTGTTTGACTTCATATCTTTTGAAAATCCTATCTTGTAAGTCTAAAAGGGTTTAGTAGGCCAGGGGTGTCAATTTATTAAGCCAAACATTGCATGACTCCAGGTTGTATCACTTAGGGTCAGTCTATTTTTCCAATTTTTGTTTTAGTACTTTTAGTTGTCCACAAATTCTGAAATCTGGTGGGTTTTAACTTCAGTGTATTAGAGATATTGTGTCCAAATTTCAGGTCAAAATAAATTCGTTTACTATATAAACAAATCCAATATATTTTCTGTGACAGATTGGTCCAAATCCATTTAGCTACTGCCCATTTTGGTTACTGGAGCTGTAGGCGTCCAAATGCGCTCAAAATTTGCCATAAATTTTCATTCCATAATATAAGTATTTTGTTAAATTTTCAGGGCAATCAGACGTTGTTTGCCTGGGGTTCATTTTTTGTTATAAATACTACTTTCGTCGGCTTTGCATGTATTCTGAAAATCAGTTTGATTACTGGGGTTTTTGCCACCATTCAGTGCTTCATTGTCTATTAATAAACTCCTGAAAGAGTGTTTGTGGAATGGTAAAGTCCGGGGCAAGGGTTACCTTTCATATCCATGTGTTTCGCTTCCGATTTTGGGGATTTCGGGTAGAAATCTACATCATAAGGTCGTTGGACCCTTAGTGAGCATGTAAGAATTATGCACAGCTTAAAATGAAGTAAGCACGCAAATGTCACGTTCGGATCTAAAAATGGGGTAAGTAGTACCCAAAATCCGTGAGTTGTGCATGCAATTCAATTTGTAATGTTTACTTTTAAAGCACCTTTATGTTTGTTGTGATGGCAAAGAGGGATTGACTCTTATGTAAGAAAACCTAATCAAGTAACATACAATCGGCATACTAATACTATGCTTACGTAGCAACAATAGGCTCAGGGAGACCTAGTATTTATATTTATGCATAAGGATGCTAGACATAAATTTGTCACCCTCAAACTGAATGAGTTCGGAAGGTAATGATGTATGACAAGGACTTATCTGTAATAAAAGGTTTCGATAACTTATCTGTCCTTAAAGCCTCTGCCTCGTGTAATTATGTAGGAAATGGATGTTCAAGCTCGTGCTTCCGAATGGCAATGAGTGGCCTTGTATTCAAGTCCCTAGGAAGCTATGCGCTTAGGATGTTTGTATTAGCTGTTTGGTGCGAAGATACGTCATCTCATATGTGCTTAGTAGTACTGCGGTGTCCAAGGGATGTTTGCCCCTTTAAGGAGATGTGTCTCTTGACTCTGGTATCAGGTTGCCGCTTCACTTGAAAGTGATAGGGCTAATCTGCAAAATTATACAACTTCCAAAGAGAAAAGTATTAATAGAGAATAAATTGTAAAATTTGGAAATATATTAAAATTTCCTCGACCGGGCATGAATTTCTATCACTGCCGCCCAAATGCTACTGTTAATTGACCATTAACTTCGAGGAGCTGCTCGACCTGCTTCTTTTTTTATTGGCTTTGGGTGAACATTTTTCTTCATCCACTTACTAGTGTTGATGTTGATGTTAATGCAAAAAGTCGACGACTGTCAAGTTTGACGATATCTTAATCCATGGTGTCAATTGTTGTACAGTTTCGAACCCCAGAGGTTGAAGGTTGCATCTGCCTTTTATCAAAAGAACTCGAGTACAGAATTAGTAGTAACTTGAAATGTAATTCCTTAACGGTTGGGAATTATCTTTTTCGCCAAACCAACAAGGCCAACCATAAAGTGTAAAAAATATGGCAAGTTAATGTCCAAGATTTGATGGTCATAAATAATTGTTTGTTACGACATGATTGGGTTACAAATAAGCATGATAACCATCTACGCTGAAACTGGTGAGAAACGTAGGCACGTAGGATTTGTGAAGCTATGAATCTAGGATAAATTCAAGCTAATTTTATGACTTGTACACACATGAAAATAAAAGATCGTTCAAAGTCTCACCATGAGTGATGAGACCAAACGTATTACATGTATTTGCATCATAAACCAGAAAATCAAGCATGCATGCAAATCATGCTAAAAGTATCTTATAAAGCCATGTTGAGTCTAAAACGAGAGGTGAATATTGCAGGAAATTAGATCGTATGTAGTAGAGTAGAAGAGCATCATATCTAGTGTAACATATTTTCATGACTTATACACCCCACCAATAAAAATTCACCATCGAAATTAAAGGAGTTTATGTAGCCGTGTCCTTGAATTATTCTAATGAACAAATTATATCAAAAAGGTGTCCTGTTGTTATCCAAGGAAATCTTAGGCAGTACCTCAAGCATGGGTGTTGGGTGATAAACAAAATCAAGAAAAAGGAAACAAGCATGTGCTCCTCGTAGACAGTAAAAACACTAATACCTTCTCATATTTGGAGTATGGTCTCAATAAGACATGCCAATTAATTAGCATTGAATATCTCAAATAGGCTACTCTTTTACTAAGCAAGCACTTTCATAAGCAAGCATGTCAATTGCCATTAACGCTGCTTTATTTGTCTTATATTAAGCTAGCACCACAATGTTCTTCACCAAAACGTGGCGATCCACCACTAATGAAGATAAAGTTAAGCAACTATTCGGTAGGCAATTTAATAACACAAAAAGGAAGCATTCCTATGTACCTATTCTGGCCATTAAACCGAAAAGGTTAAAAAGATTTATAGTGGTGGATCAATTACTCATAGAACGAGGAAAAGGAGCAAGCAATCAAATGTCAAGGTTCTCGAAAGAAAACCTGTGTTCCACCTTTAATTCCCATTAATATTAAAGATTCTTCTGATTTACGGCTCACCGTCGAGGTGATTTCTTTTGACGGGACCTGTGTCGATGGCTTGACCAGCCAACAGCTGGTTTCGCAAACTTAAATAGTCCAGATCCCGGTAGCAATTGCCATCCTCGGGGTTCAAGCTTCTTGTGAGCCTTTCACCAAAAATAAGAACGAAAGAAGCAAACAAGGATGCCTGCTCCTGAGTAACAATCTGATCCGTGATAGTTTATTAAAATAAATGTTTGCAAACCCGTCAATTGTGCTTAAACCTGGTCCTCGATGTGATTTGGCCAAACTTGTGCCGTATTAAGAAAAATCTGAGAAGGACGCTCTCTGCTTTCTTTTGTCCACAATCAGAAGGAGATTATCCATCCAATCTCCACTTCTTCCCCAGAAGATTTGTTGGAGGGGAAAACTAACGGGTCCCACTGGGCGTGTCACTTGACGAACCATGGATTTGCTCCGATATCTCCAGTTGATTGAACCGGCTACCATGGCGGCTATGAAACCCTAAAACCTGCAAAAGAGGGTCTCGGGGTCTCCCAAGGGTAGACACTCCGATGTTTAAGTCAATAAGAGTAATTGTGATAGGGGTATTGATTATATTGCGTAGAGCGTACCTTTGATATGAGGGGTTGATCCCTTTTTATAGAGCTAGGTTATAACACCTTTTCTTGGTAGGAAAGTAATTAGGAGCCGACCTAAAATCTTCCGGTGGCCGGTTGGACCTTTTATCAAACTTGGGCCGGCCTAGTCGCAGGTCGTACTAATTTGGACTCGTCACAAACTGTGCCATTAAGAGAGTATGATAAAAGAAAATGAGGATGTAGCTAAAGTAGTTTTGGATAATGCACCTCAAAATACACAATATATCTCTCTCTAATAATTGAAAAGAAAATCATTTATATTTATCTAAGAAAAATGCAAAATTTTATTCGTGAAGAGATTGATAAACAAAAACTTGAAGTACTGGTGGATGAATCACGGGATGTATCAAGAAAGCAATAAATGATTATCATATTTAGATTTGTTAATAAAAAAAGATTATGTTCAAGAAAGGTTATTTGACATTATTCGTGTACGAGACGCTAGATCAACTAGTTTGTTAATACAGATATAATACGTCTTTTCTCGCCATAATTTGAGTATGCTAAAATCTCCATAATTTTAGTATACAAAATCAACTAAGTGCTAGGAATATTTGTGGCCAGTTCAATAATTTAAAATTTTATTTTTGGAAGAATATTCTTGTGCTTATTATATTCAGTGTGTTCCTTATCACTTACAAATAACATTAGTTGTTACAACTTCAAAATTAATTCTAATCAACTTTCAACTTGAAAAGCTGTTGAAATTGTGTATACATTAATTAATGGCACAAATATTTTTCGTAAATTATGTAAAACAATTAATGAGTCGAAAACTTTGTATACCTTAAGTTTTGGACGAGAAACGGATTCACCAAAACTTGACTCGTGTACTTTTTGCAAGAAACTTATTTTGTTTTAATAACTAAAATATATAGATTTGTTATTAACCTTAATCTTTCAACTGCTATTAAAATAGACTAAACTGTATTCGCTTCGATGTTTTATATAAATTCTAAAGGTAGGATTCTACAGTGATCATGTTATTTTGTTCGTGGTGGTTTTCCACTTAAATGTATTAGATGGAAATTAACTTTATGTTTGGATCTTTTTTTTAACGTGCGTTTTAGGTGTTTTTGAATTGAGAATATAAAAAGTTATATTAAAAATAAAAAATAGTCTAGTGGGATGGGACAATTATTAATAAACTAATTTGAAAATACCGCCAAAAAAAAGAAACAAACAAAAGTTTAATTATTACTTCTTGTGTCTCAAACACTAGTCCATACTTAGTTTTCAAATTTGTACAAATACCTTTTTTAGGATAGATGTATCATTATTACTATTATTATTATTATTATTATTATTATTATTATTATTATTATTATTATTATTATTATTGTTGTTGTTGTTGTTGTTGTGAGAAGTACATCCTTATGAATTGACAAAAGGGATGAAACCTTGTTTGGACAACCTTTTCGTTTGTTTTTTGGCTAATTTTACCTCTTAAATACAAATCTCAATGTAAAATAAAACACTATCCAAACATCAATTTAACTTACCTTTTAAAAAATATTTTAAACATTATTTTTATATAATTTTTGTCAACCACCACCAGATCACCTCTACCATGGCCGTCGCCGGCTGTTTGTCAACAACCACCGAACCACCTCCACCACCGGTTGGCAACCAGCCAGCCGGCGGCAACAGTGGCGCGCGGGGGTAGAGGTGATCCGGTGGTGAGAGAAAAATTAGTGTTGTTAGTCACTAAACTATTGTAAAGTCTTCATTTTGGTCACTGAGCTATTTTAATTTCATAAATGGTCACTAACTATAATGTTATCCAAATCAAAAACTAAACTAACTATTAAATCTCCTCTCAAATTCAAATAAAAAACTAAAACAAAATGTTGTCCAAACAAGTACTTAATGTTTATACTATATCTATATTGTAAAAAATAATTAACTAAAATCAGGCAAAAAGAGTAGTAATAAATAAAAAGAAAAGAAAGGTGGCACATTGAGCAAAGCAGACATCCAATACACAGTACCTATGCTTAGAATTTCATCCTACGACTTTACAGCAAGGAAAACATCTATAACTACATAGGAATATTTAACCAGCTGAAACTGAAAGGAAAGAAGACTACCTCTCTACAGAAATAAGAAAATTACTAGCCTTATAGTACTTAATATGCAGCAGCAGTTAGAATGGGTGGAGTGGTGGAACATGGAAGTTTGAAAAACATAAATTTAAGTAGCATTTTTGCAATTCAAGGTAAGGGGAACACATCCTCATACAAACGCCACTTTAACAGCATTGTGACACGAAACAAGACGCAAGCGATCAGAGGTGCAATAAGCACTTAAACAGATTCCTACAAAAGCAACCACAGGAATGGAAAGGAGAAAAATACTAATTAACAAACATACAGTTGAACTTACTTGAACCTGACAATCTGGCTCCCCAGATCTTTGTGGAAACAATTCAGTTGAACTTACTTGAACCTGCATAGGTGAATCATAAAAAATGTTGTTCAACTACGCGCAAGAAATATCAAATCAGGAAAAAGTGGTAAAATTCTGTTGAGGATTTGATAGGAAGAAAGCACTCAGAGGCCTTAAGAGTTGTCCACACAAAAAAAAAAAAGGAACAGAAAAATCATGCATAGTATCACTTAGAACTAGCCAATTAATAATTTAATATACTAATTACTAAATCTAGAATGTTACAACTATAAATCAAGATCACCAGACAGGACAGTAACAGAGCAATAGATGCTGGAACCATCAAAAAACAGCAAACATCAAGAGGAACAACAAGTTGATGCTTGAGCTATACGTACAGATGTACAGATGCCTGAGCGATACGTACAGGCATGCGTTCTTTTACTGAATATAAAAAACTGATCATAAAATAAACAGAGTAAAGTACAGCAACTACTAATTGATCAAGGGAGCTAAGATTGAGTGGATGATAATTCCAAATTCCATCTACAAATTAATTCATGTAGATTAGAAGGGAATACTCCCTCAAATCCTCCTTCCTATATTAGTGATTCTGTAACCTAGTAGTACCTATTTGTTACAGTCTCAAAACTGACGTGGATTCTTAATCCCACTCACAACATAAAGCACGAAAGAGACAATCACACGAGAAGATTTTGCTGCAGAACATTGATCAATCTCATACGAAGTATTACACCATTTATCATATCATATAACTTCAAAATATTAAGTCTCCTAGGCTATTGATCAATCTCATACAAAATATTACACCATTTATCATATCACATAACTTCAAAATGTATTCCAATTTTCAGTTGAAATTCTTGGAAAACCACAACATCAGAAAAGGATGTTCCAGTACTCAAAAACTTTGAACAACAGAAAGACACGCTACAAGAATTCAAATAGAAAGCATCCTCAAAAGAAACAAAAATTTAACAAATCATTCCCAATTAAACCCTCAAAGCCGCAAAAGGGTACGGAAACAAAGACTGAAAAAAAAAAGATAAAAGTTCCAAAACACAGAAAGAGCACGTATTTTTCACTTTACCATTACATAGAACAGCGGTTACACTGATTAAATTAGCTTACATACCAATAAAAACAACCCTTCTTAGATCTATCACAACATGCAGTTCTTTTTTAGTCCAAATTTCAGCTTCTAATTAACATTAAGCTAATCCCACATTGAAACACGCAAACAAAAAAAAAACAACAACAAGAGGAGGGCAAAATGCGGCCCTTTTTTACAAACATGAAAAATGCAGGATAAGATCTGATAAAGCAGAAAAGACTATAAAACCCACCAAAATGGCTGTTATACCAGACTTGGACTGTGTTAATTTTTCATTCTACTACTACTTACTTGGAAGGGGCTTCGTTCTTCCATTATTTTTTTTCTTTTTTCCTTGCTCAAGTCAAACAAGAAAAGAAACCCAACAAAGCAGTCATTCTCACCCGAATTTAGAATTGAAATTTTATTTGCTATAATGTTTTATGAAAGGCTGATTGATTGCAGAAAACGGACAAAAACTGATGGAAAAAAGAATTCAGAAAGTATACTTTTTAACCAGAAAGGAATATCCAGAAAGGAAACCAAATCAACAAAGACACGAGAATTTAACCAAAATCACTAACTCGTGCTCAGCTGTAATGATTTCGACACACAAAAAAAAAACCCAGTTCAAATATGACTCAATACGTAAAACCCATGAAAAATTCTCACAGATCCATGCTGAAATAAGAAGAATTTGAGTGATAATTTAAGCATTAGAAGTGATGAGAAACTAACCCTTCAAAAAGAAGAAAAAGACGGGAATAAGAAAGATTACCAAAACAAGGTGTCGTCTCTTACTTTGCCGTCGCCGTCACGGGGAGTTTTGCCATCGCCATCGCCATCGCCATCGCCGCCTCGCCGGCATTGGGGGTGCCGAAGGAGAGAGAGTGAGAAAGCGGCGGCGGTCTAGGGTATGAAGAGAGTGAGAAAGGGCTTTGTTTTCCTGTTATATTGATGACCCGATTTTTTCATAATCCGCCTTCGACCCAAATTTCGACCCACGAACGGTGAAAAACGCCTTGTTTCAAAAAATTAAAAAATACCCCCTACCTATTTTCTAAAAAGTCTGTTTTAAGCCTCCTTTTTTTCAAATTGATGTTTAGAAAAGACTTTAATTATTTTGTCTAAATACATTTTAAACTCTAAACAGACTTTTTAGCCTTAAAAATCTTTTTAAAACTCTTGTCCAAATGGAGCCTAAGCTACAAAAGGATTCCGGAACTACGAATTCTATAAATACCGAATCATATATAATTCTAAGCAAGAAAGAGAGAAGAAATAAGATAACCAGAGAAACTGTTCGAAGTGAAATAAGAGAAATAAACATGGATAGTGTTAAATGAATAAAAGAAAGAAAAATGACCTCATGTTCCCTTGCCCCACATGGATAGAAGGAAACACTTGAACCCAACATATATACCCCATGTGCTACTCCCCTCATTATCAATTGGTTTTGAGGTGGAACCACATGTGGGCTTATATTTGGGCCTTCAAGGTGGTATCAGAGTGGGTTTTAATCCGCGGACCTGTGGGACTTGCGGGGCGAGGTGGACTGATCCAGATTGGGTCTTGAAACTTTGACTAACCACGGAAGAAATCCAGGGTTTGACTTTGAAGTTTGACTGGTTCGACAGGCGACTGTTTATCCGGAAAAATAACCGATCACAAGACTGAAAAAAAATATACAAAATTACCCGTCCAAGCCCAATGGGTTTGAGAGGGGCGTGTTAAATGAATAAAAGAAAGAAAATGGTCTCATATTTCCTTGTCCCACATGGATGGAAGGAAAAATTTAAACCCAACATATATAACTCATGTGCTACTTCCCTCATTACCAATTGGTTTTGAGGTGGAACCACATGTGGACTTATATTTGGGCCTTCAAGATCATGAGCAACTGATGCTTGTTTGTTGTTTGATAAAATGCCAAAGAGAACTTTGAATATTTTTTTTCCTTCAGTAAGTGCCTTGTGTTTTTTTTTCACAATTTTCTTGTTTGGGTATTTACTATACAGTGAAGCAGTTTGTGGCTTTGCAACAATTCAAGCAAGTTCGGCTCAAACTTTTCATTGTTAAACCAGTTAATGTAGAAGTGTGATATTTGAATTGGTCATTATCATATAACCTTGTAATAACAGAGGCTATAAACCGTGAATAAATCATTTATAGAATAACGCAACTTTCGTAGACAATTGATGGATGCTAGAATTCTAGATGAGTACAAACAAATAAAATGATGAACAGAAGTTACAAAACAAAAATAGTACATGGGTACTTCTGCTATATTTGTTTTTGCAGAAGATCGTAGCAGAGTACGGCTAAAGCAAGAGAATTTAATAAAAGAAAATGGCAGTGGCTATTTTCAATCTTTCTCTAACGTTGACAAAAAAGTTAAAAGAAAAAAAAATTGTTGAAGCATAGAAAGAGATAGAAAACGCTGGATGATGTTAAAAAAAGATGGAGGGGTAGTTAAGTTTAATTTTTATACATTTATCTATTTTTCATAATAGTAATCAAAAGTATAACATGGCACAACTTAAATCATTTACGGAATATAATTTCAATTTAGATTACTTATGGAAATAATTTTACAGATAAGGTTATTTGAGAAAAAATCTCATCAAAGTGTATAATTAGACTCTTTGTCCCCAAACCCTCTCCTCTCTGGTCCTCTCTAGCCGCCTCCTCTACCTCAAACCCTAAACAAAACAATCTTTCCCCATCTTTCCG
The DNA here is from genome assembly GCA_949775105.1 of Oldenlandia corymbosa var. corymbosa. NCBI lineage: Eukaryota > Viridiplantae > Streptophyta > Magnoliopsida > Gentianales > Rubiaceae > Oldenlandia > Oldenlandia corymbosa. The sequence continues at coordinate 18,470,620 of OX459118.1, read as the reverse complement.
CCATGAAAGGATGGGGGAAATAATTTTATAGATATCTTTATTTTTTTTTTTTGTGTTTTAGTTTAGTTTTAATAAACCGTTTGTAGATTATAATCTACAGTATGACGGCAACATCTTTATCGATGTTTGCAGGTGTGGCGGTGGCATCCTTGTTGACGTTTGCTAGTATGGCGGCGGTTTCACCAGTGATGTATGCAGGTACGGCGACGACGGTTTCGTTGAAGATGTTCGTTGGTTTGGCGGTCTTAGAAGATTCAGTCATAGTAGATCTAATTATTAGATTTACGATTTGGGGGTTTAAACCAAATGTTAGTATTGTATTCTTGACCGGATTAAAAGACTGGCACTAGTACAATCATCATTTTATGGGATAGATCAATATATGGGCAATTTATTGTGTGCACCCGGGGGCACCATACTCCCCCTCTTATTTTTTGCACTACTAGTCTTTATTGTACTTTTTTACTTTTTCTAATAATCTTTTTATTATTTGCAAATTTAGTCTCTGTCACTTTTTTCTCTCTCTTCTAAAAAAACATCTCTAATATTTAAACGATCACATCTCTCAATCCGTGAAGAATTAGAGAACGTGTTACACATGAATTTTATTGTACTCGTCGAGATCTATCCAACAAGATCCATGTCGAATATTTTTTTTGAGTTTAAAAATGACTAAATTTCGATAGACAGAATAAGATGGATATCTAGTTTAGAAAGATGGATAACCAGTTTAGTTTAGATTAACATTCTTGTATTGCATATATCTCTTGATCCGTAAAGAATTAGAATACGAATTATGCATGAAATTTATAGTGCTCGACAAAATCTATCCGATAAGATCCATGTTGGATATTTTTTTTGAATTTTAAATGCATTTAAATTTTACGGGTAGAAATAAAGAAATGTGTTTTTCGTTGTTCTTTGAAAAATGGTTATCCGTTGTGTTCCTACTGATTATCCAACCGGTTTGGACTGATTATCCATTCTATTTGTACTTGTGATCCAATCATATTTTTGACATTCACTTTTCAAAACAAAAAAAAAGAAAGAAAGAAAAAAAGATTGGATAAGCATTGTAAACAATTTGGATAATCAATAGAAAATAATTGGATAATCAGTGCAACACATTGGATAATCAGTACAAAAAAGTTTGACAATCATTTTCATAAAAGAACAAGGAAAAAAATACTGGATAACCACCACAAAGAAGTTGGATAATCAATATAAACACATTGGATATCCAGTTTAAGAAGACGGATAACCAACTTATTTTACATTCATATTGTTGTGTTCCTTATATCTTTTGATCTGTAAAGAATTATAACACGAATTATATATGAAATTTATAGTGCTCGACGAGATCTATTCAATAAGATCAATGTTGAATATTTCTTTTGAACTTTAAACGCATTTAAATATTATGGGCAGAAATGAATATCCAGTGCGTACAAACAAGTTAGATAGGCATACAAACCAAATGGATGGATATCTAGTACAAACAAGTTGGATAGGCATACAAACCAAATGGATGGATATCCAGTACAAGAGAGTTGGATATCCAGCACAAACAAGTTGGATATGTATACAAACCCATTGGATTACAACTACAAAACAAGTTGGATAAGCATATAAACCAAATGGATGGATATCCAGTACAAGCGAGTTGGATATCAGTATAAACGAAATAGATATCCAGTACAAACAAGTGGGATATCCATTGCAAACAAGTTTGATAGGCATACAAACCAAATGTGCGGATATCTAGTACAAACAAGTTGGATAACTAGTTCAAATTGGTTGGATAATCAGCATAAATACAATGGATAACCAATTCAAAATGAATTGGGTTATCCATCTTTCTAAACTAGATATCCATCTTATTCTGCCCATCGAAATTTAGTCATTTTTAAACTCGAAAAAATATTCGACATGGATCTTGTTGGATAGATCTCGACGAGTACTATAATTTTCATGCATAACACGTTTTCTAATTCTTCACGGATTGAGAGATATGGTCGTTTAAAGATTAGAGATGTTTTTTAAAGGAGAGAAAAAAAATCAAATGGACTAAACCTGTAAATTATAGGATGTTATTTAGAAAAGTTGAAAAAGGTGTAGTAAGGACTAGTAGTGTGAAAAATAGGAGGGGGAGTATGGTGTCCCCGTGTATACTGGATAGAGAATCAATATATGTTTATCCATGTAATAAAACACAACTATCGCATTATGACTCTTTGTAAAATATATTTTTATGGCTGTATCTTATTTTTATTAGTCGCTTCTAGGCGATTTCTAGCAAATTAATGCATTTATTTTTTATTTAAAAAAAATAAAAAAATGAATGATGCTTTTAAGCTGTGTTTTCAAAATCGGACCGGCCCCGGCGGTCTAACCGGTTAGCCTGGGAACCGAAAGCCTCACCCGTCCGGTTTTCATAAAAACCGGATTCTCTATAACTCGGTCAAACCCGGACAAAATCACGGTTTGATCGAAAACCGGTACCGATTGAACCGATTTTTGCATATATTTTTTAAAAAATTAATTTTTAAATATTTTTTAAATATTATTTTAACCGATTTTCACTGGTTTCGAGGAACAAACTAACCCGTTAACCCGATAAATCCACCAATCCGGTTACACTAACGGTTCACCTTCCCGTCTGGTTTTGAAAATATAGCTTTTAAGTGACTTCACAAACAAGTTGCACTCGAAGACAATGTATCCAACCATACTACCGACCTGCTTACAATTTTTAATTTGAACAAATTGGTGGTTTGGTTTGAACACACAATTTTTGTTTAAACGTATTAATTAGCTCTTAATTAATTAAGGCTTAAGCATATTGATTCATCCATGCCATATGTATAAGAGTGGCATGATGGCTGTATATCAATTCATATAATTTAAACTAGAAATTAAACCATATATATATTCCATCTACAATATGTTTAACAGAGGCTCTATTTCAAAATGGCCTTTCCGGAGACTCCTAGGAAGTGGAGATCATGATCCAAAACAAACCTCTGTTGTTGTTAAGCCGAGAAAAACCGATGTTTGTCTTCCTCGGCCGACGAACACTAAGCAAAAGGCCGCAGGTGTTGTCAGAGAGGAGAGAGATGGGAATATGGTGATCTTGTCCGGCACAGGCGCTGCCGCCGCTGCCGCTACGGTGGCGGCTGCTGATGTTGCGGGTGGTATTTTGACTGGGAAGGCAGAAAAACCTGGCAAGATGGATGGTAGCGCTTGTGGAGGTGGGTATGGTGGTGATTATAAAGTAGCTGTTGGCGGTAGTGGTGGGGGCGGCGGGGATAGCCATGGTGGTAGTTCTGATGGTGGTGGGGCCAACCAGGTGAGTCTTCCTGGAGGCGGTGATGGTGGCGGAGAGGGGGGGTTTTGGGCCGATTTCTTTGCCGATTGTGGTGGAGGTGGTTGCGGTGGCGGTTGCGGTGGTAGTTGCGGTGGTTGAAGACTTTTATTATGTCGTCATGACCTGAATATCCTGTAGTGTAGAATATAGTATGTATTTTGTTGAAGTTTTGCCCTTCAATTTGTTTTTATTATACATAACAATAATACATTGTACATGTTTGTTTTGGGTGTAAATGATTAATTAGTGGAAGTGACGCATACACAATGTGGAATATTTAAAGTTTAGGCTTTATTAATCTTCTCTCTAATAATCACGCAACTACTACTATATTCTATCAGTGTTTTGCAAAGATTGTGCGTATGGTGAAGCACAATTGTTATACATAATTATTAAGTTTATGTAGCATTAAGAGTAATTTCTAAAAACAGAGGGAGTATTCTTAAGTACAGATCTCAAGCATGGATATACTTATTGCACCATGCATTATTAATTAAACATGTTGAGGTATATTTTTTCCCCTTCTTGAAATGATTATCTAATATAAAATTTTATTTTTACTTCAATGTACTAAAGCAAAGCTTAAAATATTTTTTTGGACAAAGGGATTATATATTTTATCCCCTCCTTTTCTCCCCAATAAAAAGAAAAAGAAAGAAGACAAGCCTAATTCATCACTGCACTAGCCTATTATAATCTATGTTTTATTTTCAAAATAATGTACTACACATGAAAGTAAAGTACTAACGTGGTTTTGAAACGATGACATATTCATCAATCTATTTATCGATGACGACAATTGTCACCCTCTTTCCTCCTTTTTTGACTTTATATTTGTTTGATTTAGGGTGAAGATTTTCTATTGCACATGTTTTTTTTGCGGATATGTTGATCTTTTCCTTTGATGATAATTTTAATCAGTATGAAATTTGCAAAAATCTCATAAACACAAATTGGGTTCAATTCCATTTTCAATATTTTATAATACTAATAACAAATAATTAGTTTTGAGTTTGGACTCTTCAGGTTCTTTCTCTTCCCTTTTTTTTGTTGCATCTTTTTAATTGTGTGTAGGGATTGTGGAATGCATTTGTCATGATTCATTGATCCATTGTTGGATCTTTTACTAAGTTTTGTATTGTGGTTGCTCTGTTTCAGTTAAATAGAAAATCAAAGAGAAACAGATATACACATGTAGTGCTGGGAAGAAGAGGGTAAATCGGTATCGATTTAATAGTTTCGGTAAGCTATTCTCTACGTACTTCTATGTCCTTATAATGTCGAGGTGAAATTTGATGCTCAAATTCAATAAAGTTTGTTTTATGAATCCATTCGTTCTTTCTCTTTCTCTTTTCTTCCACAGTTAATTTTGTATTTATCGTATTACTTTTTATGAATGTCTTAGCATGACGAATTGAAAATTTTAGGTTAGCTCGTGGAGTTTGATGGAAATAAGTTGGTTCTTGCTACCAAGGAGGGGTTTGAATTATGATGAGATATAAGGCCAAAAAGAGTGAAGCTTCGAAAGAGAATTTGTTAGCCTTTTCAAGTTGATTAAGGATGTTCTAGCTAGGGCTGGTCTGGTCATTGCTTCAGACCCTTTTGTGGACTATTTGTTTTTTGTTACTTATAAATATAGCTGGTCTCCCTACATGGATAGGGTCATTAAAAAGGCACGACCTTCTACAAACCAAATCCTAAAAAGACTCCTATAAATTTTGAATCTTAATTGGCCTATTATATCATAGATGATAAATGATGTATTTACAAAACCAAATAAAAAACAACCTCTCAAAATTTTAAATTTTAAAACTTGCCTCAAAAGATAGATAAAGTCTTAATATTAAGATACCATTTTTTGTTTGAAAATGAATAAGATAAATGTAAAATGATTTGCTAAAGTAAATATATTTCTTCCTTGATCCCTTTATGTAATTTTTATATTTCTTGGTCGCAAAATTTATTCTACTTTTCAATTTCTCCATTGCTTAATTTTCTAAAATACCCATTCGCTCCAAAAAAATAGTCCACATCGACTTTTGAGTTTTGTACTAAAAATAAAATAAACATCAAAACTTAATATGAACTATCTTTTTAGGACAGAGGGAGTAATAATTATGAATTTAATAACAGAATCAATTTAAAAAAATTTACTATATCATTAATTTGCATACAAAAATTATCATCAATTACTGAAAATCATTTAAATTTTTAATGTAAACCATAAGTATAATCATATTAATTGTTATTGTTTTATAATTTAATGGTACAAAAAGAATAGGTTAACGTATCCAAAAATTAAGAACATTATTTATACAACTAAAAAGTAATCAATTTATAAAAGTTATCCATGATTAAAATGCCGCGCAACGCGTGGGCACAATACTAATAAAAAGAAAAAGAAAGAAGACAATCCTAATTCATCGCTGCAATAGCCTATTATAATCTATGTTTTATTTTATTATTGAAGTGCTAGGGTTCTCTCCCGGGGAGTTCCTCTGAGCGAAGGATCTCGACAATTAGGGTTCTTCGAAGCTAGGGTCTCCACCATTAAAACACAACCATCTCCTCCAACCATCTATCTCTTGTTATAATCCATCCTCTCTTTGAGTCTGCACGCACTTCTTCTGTTTCACCATCTCATACAAAAACTTTTTCAACATAAAAGCATAAAATTGGTTTTGTGCACGTTTCTCTGTTTGTTGGTTTTAATTTTTTTTGGTGCAGGAAAGCGTCAGTTGCCTGATTCATCCTGCGTTGATTGTTGCCATCAAAGTTTCGGCTATGTATTTTCAGACCTGGGAATGGATATGTCCATCGAAGACCCGTTCTCAAAGCTTTCGCTTGGACAGAGGGAATTGAAAGTTATAGTTCCTGGCGATGATGCATCTCCCGAGTTCGATCCGGGAAGGGCTTTGGTTGGTCGTCTGGTCTCCGGTAAGGTATTGGGACACAACACTATTGTTCAGAGGTTGAAGGGTTTTTGGTCTCTTAAGGACAATCTCACCACCCATGCATTGGGACATAACACGATCTTGTTCTGCTTCAACAGTATGACGGATAAGAAACGGGTTATGGTGGGTGCTCCTTGGTTTATGGAAGATCATCTCCTAATTCTGAGCGAGGACACGGCTGATGTCATTGCCAAGAGACAAGTTTTCACGCACTCTCCTCTCTGGATTCAATTACATGGCCTCCCCGTTGGCCTCATGTTGAAGAAATTTGCAGCGACTGCGGGAGACAACATCGGCCAATTCATTGAGGTGTACTGTGACAGCGAGGGTTCCTGTATTGGCCGGTTTCTGAGAATCAAGGTGTTAGTCGATATCAGGCTGCCTTTGATGAGAGCTATTACTGTCAGCCATAAGGGTCAACTGCTCAAAATTCAAATTCAGTATGAATGGGTGTCGGACTTCTGTTACTTTTGTGGTGTCATCGGGCACGAAAAATCCAGCTGTGATGCTAAAATCAACACTCCAAATGCTGCTTCGAAGCCACTCGAATATGGCCCTCAGCTGATGGCTGATCCAGCGAGCAATCCATTCCCGGAGCGACACTTCCAGCGACGTCGAAGTGAAGGCGATTCTTTTTCTGCCTACCCGCAACCAAATCCTACCACAAAATCTCCCCCTCCCCCTCCTCCCCCACCCCCAAAGCCTATTTCCTCCATCACAGGCTAGCAAGTAACCATTGAAACCTCTGAAAACCTTAACACTTCCACCCCGCTCACTTACAACGCCGCACTTCTCACCCAAAACTCCCCAACTTTCACCAGTGACCGTAGCATCCAGCCATATATGCCATTCCAGGTCCCCATGGTCTCTCGCCGTAGCTACATGCCTCCCATTCGATTGGCTCAAAACCCCTCTATCCCTTCCCATTACTTCTACCCGGCAGATGAGGCCAAAAGACTATCGGAGGCTTACTCGGAGAAAAATAAGAGGAAGCATAACCTCGTTTATTATGAGGATGGCTCAATCTTGGCTTATCTCCCACCAACTCTCAACCCCGCCAAAACTCTTGAGGAGAACCTTAGCCTTGGCTCTCCTCCTCATGTCCAACTTCAGTTATCTCAGAATGCAACAGGAGTTGACTTAATCGCTCTTACTCAAACACAAGGGGCGGAGGATCTTCAATCCGGAGAAGTTGAACAGTCTCTTACCTCTGAGCACCAAAATGCACCACCTATTATTCAGCTCCCCCCTTCACCGCCCACCTCGCCTAAAAAACCATTCTCACCATCCCAAACATCTCAACCAGAACCAACAATCCATAACCCCCCCCCCTCCCCGATCCTTCCCTCGAGCCCTTTCCTGGTAAACGTGGAGATGCATGCGGACTCCCCATTCAAGAAAATGGAAAGGAAAGTGATGATTCAGCGCCGTCGTAATTACATCTCTTCGACCTCTGATGGCAAAGGGGCAAGATCTACTAAACGAAAACTCTTGGTTGAAGATGAGTTCTTAGAGACTATTCCAGTGGAGGTGATTACCACAAAGTCCAGGGTTGAGCTTCTGTCCGACGAAGATCCGACTCTAATGCACACTACATCAACGGCAGGGAGTGGCAACACTAGCCACCCCGGCCGACAGCCATGAGTATCTTAAGCTGGAACTGCCGAGGGCTTGGGAACCCCCGGACAGTGAGAGAGTTGCGGAGAATGATCCGTGAAAAGTCACCCCTTTTAGTTTTCTTTCCGAAACAAAATGTAACTCTTCAGTTATAGATACTTTTAAAGTTTTTGGTGGTTATTTTGGTGTTTCTATTAAGTCCATTGGTAACTCGGGGGGTCTAGCATTTTTATGGAGGAAGGACCTCCAGGTGCACGTTAAAGCTTTTTCTCGTCGTTACTTTGATGCGGAAGCAGTATTTATGGGTGTGACTGTTCGTGTTACTGGTTATTATGGTCAGCCTGATACCTCACTTCGTCGTTCAGCTTGGGAAAATTTCGCAACCTACTTAGGTCAATCGCCCCTTCCATGGATCAGTTTTGGGGACTTCAACGAAGTTATCACCCATTCAGAATATCAGAGTAATCGACGTCGTCCGGAATGGCAGCTTGAGGCGTTTCGGCGAGCGTTGGATCGTTGTGGCCTCTTCGATCTCGGGTATAAGGGCGACTGTTACACATGGTGTCGGACGGCGGTGGCTCCATTTACGCAAAGGGCCCGGCTAGATCGAGCACTTTGCAATCAAGCCTGGCGACAATGCTTCCTTTGGAATAGTGTGTGTCATATACCAACACATGTTTCCGATCATCAAGCTCTGCACATTCAATTTCGGAAAAGTTTATCGGGACTAAACCGGGGAAGGAAGTTGAAGTTGTTTCACTTCGAGGCCTGCTGGATCAAATCATCTGAATGCGAGAGGATCATCCGAGAGAGCTGGGATGCGGAGCCTGAAATAGTGTTGGGGAAGCTAAAATCATGTGAGATAGGGCTGCTCAACTGGAGCAAGAATACTATCGGAAATATCCCAAAAAAGATCGAAGCTGCCAAGAAAGAGCTGCATCAACTAAAAGAGGGAACAATAACGGAGACCACAAAAGTCAGAATAACGGAGCTCACGGAGAAGCTTGATGACTTGCTGGATCAAGAGGACATTAAGTGGAAGCAGCGAGCCAAACAACACTGGTTGAGGGAAGGGGACAGAAACACGAGCTTCTTTCATGCGCAGGCATCGAAGCGCAAAAAGACTAATCATATTTCTGAGCTTCGGGATGACACAGGAACCTTACAAAGCTCCCCAGATGCAATCGAGAGGATCATCACGGAATATTTCATGGAAATTTTTATAGCATCCTCTCCATGTGAATCGGATCTCCATCAGGCCCTTAGCCGGATACGTCCCAAAGTCAACGCAGAAATGAATCAACGACTGTCGCGATCCTTTACCGCCGCAGAGGTAAAATGTGTCGTTAAATCCATGCATCCTTTTAAATCACCTAGTCCGGATGGGCTCAGCCCGGTTTTTTACCAAAAATTTTGGCTTATAGTTGGTAGTGATATTTTAGAGTTTGTTTTACAATTTTTAAATAATGGGTCGTTTGTAAACCGCACAAACTACACACACATAGTCCTCATCCCGAAAGTCGAGAACCCAGAAAAAATGACACAGTTTCGCCCTATTAGCTTGTGTAATGTGGTCTATAAGATTGCCTCTAAATGCCTTGCAAATAGACTTCGTAATATTTTACCTAGTGTTATTTCGGATTCTCAATCTGCTTTTATTCCTGGGCGCTTGATTACTGACAATGTTTTACTTGCTTATGAGACTCATCATTTCATGAAAAGGAAGACCACAGGGAAGAAAGGGCTGATGTCAGTCAAGCTAGATATGAGCCAAAGCGTTTGATCGAGTGGAATGGCGCTTTGTTGGGGATGTAATGAAGGCTCTCGGTTTTCTGGATATTTTTGTGGAGAAAATTAAAAAGTGTATAATGACCCCAACATTTTCTTTTTTGCTAAATGGTTGTCAGTTTGGTTCAGTCAATCCGGAGAGAGGATTACAGCAAGGAGATCCCCTATCCCCTTACCTTTTTATTATTTGCTCGGAGGTCTTCTCTCTCATCTTGCAGGACCTACAAGCAGCAGGACGTCTGCATGGGGTGGGCGTTGCTGATTCGGCTCCATCCATCTCGCACCTCTTTTTTGCAGATGATACTCTCTTATTTGGAGAAGCCACACAAGCAGAGGCACGCAGTCTAAAGTTTGCCATTTCACTCTACGAATCCGTGTCAGGGCAACGGATTAACTACGATAAATCTGGCATATATTTCAGCCCCAACACAAAACAATCGGAAATAGCTGCAATCTGTTCGAAGCTCGAAATACCTCAGGTTGATGGACACGGCAAATACTTAGGCCTCCCAACATTCATTGGACGGACAAGCGAGATGTTTTCGGTGAACTGAAGGATAGAGTTTGAAGGAAAATACAAGGATGAAAGGAGAAGAACCTCACCAAGGCGGGCAAAGAGGTTCTTATTAAATCTGTCATTCAATCAATCCCGATTTATTCTATGTCATGTTTCAGGATCCCGAATAATATATTAGAGGAGATCGAGAGCATGGTGGCAAACTACTGGTGGGGAGAAAAGGAGGGATCACATAAATTGCATTGGTTGTCATGGGATAAATTAGCTCCGAGCAAAGATCAGGGAAGCCTAGGATTTAGAAATCTCTATGCTTTTAATTTGGCAATGCTAGCTAAACAAGCCTGGAGATTGATAACAAACCCAGGTTCACTCCTATCCAGGGTTTTCAAGGCCAAATATTATAGGGAATCGAGTTTCTTTGAGGCTGAACTTGGCACCAATCCATCATGGTCTTGGCGAAGTATTTTGGAGAGTAGAAAGGTGCTACAATTGGGGAGCTACAAGTCGATTAGATCAGGGCGCCAAACCCGCATTTGGTTAGACCCTTGGCTCCCAGGAAACGCGAACTTTATGATTTACAGCCCCTGCGCCTTTCTTGACCCAATGGCTTGTGTTGCAGAGTTGATAGACGGAATCTCTGGAACATGGAACTATCACCTAGTTCGGTCTATCTTCTCCCAGGAGGAGGCGGGCTGAATCATAGAACTTATCCCGGGTCAGCAAAATCAGGCGGATGTTTGGAGTTGGTCTCACGTAAAGAACAGGAAATACTCGGTCCGTTCGGCGTACCATGCAATTCTGACAGCGGATTTCTCACCGATCTCAGTTGCGCCACTAATTCATCAGACAGGAACACCGCAACTCTGGAAACGTCTTTGGCGCCTGAAAGTGCAACCTCGGCTACGCCATTTCCTGTGGACTGCTTGTAATGGCACTTTACCCTCGCCGGAAAACCTCGCCCGAAGACACGTCCCTCAGTCAGATGTTTGTATAAATTGTGGCGCTCAGGATATTTCGATGAAACATTTGTTCTTTACCTGCAATTTTGCGTCTGAGGTTTGGAGACTTGCAAGCTTGAACATGCAAATAGACAACTTGGAAAAAGACGATGGAGGGGAATGGATTCGATCGATGATCCTCGAGTTAGATGCCAAGGATGCTGAACTTGCTGCTACCATCCTCAACTGCATCTGGTTCCGACGCAATAAGGCTGTTCACGATCTTGAAGAGCTTAGTCCCACGGCTACGGCTCTGATTGTTGAAAGCATGCGGCGTTCCTTCCTTCAAGCCCATAGGTGGCCAGAACGTATGTCTTCTCAGCTACAATCGAATGCAATCTTTGGCTGTCCAGCATCGGGGCAGCGAATCTGGTTTGATGGAGCCATCTCCCGCCTGTTTCATTGTGCTGGTGTGGGAGTTTGGTATGAGGATGCTCAGGGCTCTCTCGTAGAAGGGTGGGCAAAGAAGTTTCAGGGGATAACAGACCCTGAAGTTTCAGAAACGCTTGCATTAAGGGAAGCTCTCCTCCTTGCAGCAAAGTACAATCTAGCAAATTTTGCAGTTATGAGAGATACTATCAATGTCATCTTATCCGCGCAGGAGGTAGTCGTAGCCCCGGAGAACTTTGATCCAGTCATGGAATCTGTTCGTCAGTTAATCAACACTACTCAACCTTTGGGTATTTTTTGGTCGCAAAGATGTAATAATAGGATAGCACACAAACTTGCGGCTTTAGCAAAGAGCAGTGACTCTGATTGTATCATTTGGTCGCATGTCCCGACGACCATCAATCAATCGCAGTTGGACGATTTCTAACATTTATGAATGAAACTTTTTCAAAAAAAAATAAAAAAAAAAAAGAAAAATGCTTGGACGAGAAAGGGCATAAAGAAATAGAAGATTCTAGAATTAGTTTAACCAGTACAGAACCAGCTGGGCCTCAGAGTAAATCTCTACCGTTCATTTTCTTGATCTCCAAATAAAGCCTCAGGAAGTCCCCACACAAGGAAACCCTCTCTCTCCCACACAGCCCTCTCAGCAAGCATCGTCCGCTCGTTTTCTCGGCGGCCGATTTCGCGAGTGAATACAGTCTTTCGCCGCCGTTCACCGCCGTTCTCACTGAGGGTTCTACAAGGTATCCTCCCGTCTACTTTGGGCTCTATTTTTGATTTTGATTTTGGTTTTGATTTCTCCCTGTAGCGTTAGATCGCTGAACTTTTCTGTGGTGTATCAGATCGGCGAAGATGTTTGGGAGGCCGCCGAAAAAGAGTGATAACTCCAAGTACTATGAGATTTTAGGGGTATCGAAGAATGCATCCCAAGATGATCTCAAGAAGGCTTACCGTAAAGCTGCCATTAAGAACCATCCTGACAAGGGCGGGGATCCAGAAAAGGTGAAGCCTTTTTTTCCATTTTCTTCCTTGTTTCTATTCACGCCGTATATCATATATAGTTTGTAGATCGGTCTTTCCATGGTATTCTAGCCGGCTTATCCTTTTTCGGTCGTATAATCTTTTTAACTTCAATTAAATTATCTATGAGTTTTACTTTTATTTGGTTTAACCAGAGGATTTTGTTGTCACTTGTGAGGAATTCGACCCTTTCTTTTTGTGCGCGCGCGCGCGCGCGTGTGATCCGTAAAAAGATTTGGACTTTCCTAGTATGTTCACAAGGATTGTTCTTCCCTATGGCAATATTGGCCATTTGCATGGGTGTTGATAGTACTGATAGCGTTCATTTATTCAGGGCACTTAGTGTTTTGCTTGTGGGGTTCTTCTGAAATGTATTCTTCTTGTTTTGGGGGTGGTACCTGTTTTCCTTTGTAATTAATTTGTGTTACTTGGTCCTTTTAGTTTAAGGAGCTCGCCCAGGCCTATGAGGTACTTAGTGATCCCGAGAAGCGGGAAATCTATGATCAGTATGGTGAGGATGCACTGAAAGAAGGAATGGGTCCTGGAGCTGGTGGTCATGACCCATTTGACATTTTCCAGTCATTCTTTGGTGGTGGTAGCCCATTTGGTGGTAAGTTTTACTGTTTTGTGAGACTAACTTCACCAGCTAGTTGTTAACTCTACCTTGCAAACATTATCTGAATTGTTACCATGGTAAGGTGGAAGCAGCAGAGGTCGGAGACAAAGGAGGGGAGAGGATGTTATTCATCCTCTCAAGGTTTCTTTGGAGGACCTCTATAATGGAACCTCAAAGAAACTGTCACTCTCGCGGAATGTTTTGTGTCCCAAGTGCAAGGGGTCAGTGCTCTTTACTAATGTTGATCTTATGTGTTTACTGTTTGGAGGTGGTTCTAATGTGGCTATGATGTACTGAATTTCAGGAAAGGGTCCAAGTCTGGTGCTTCAATGAAATGTTCTGGTTGTCAAGGATCTGGAATGAAAGTTTCAATAAGACAGCTCGGCCCTTCCATGATCCAGCAGATGCAGCATCCATGTAATGAGTGTAAAGGGACTGGTGAAACTATTAATGACAAGGACCGATGCACACACTGCAAGGGAGAGAAGGTTGTGCAGGAAAAGAAGGTGTTAGAAGTTGTTGTAGAGAAGGGTATGCAGAATGGTCAAAAGATCACATTCCCTGGTGAAGCTGATGAAGCAGTAAGTCCAAGTTCCCCTTTTTTCTACAGTTTCCTGTGTCTGCTTTTCTAATATTACTAACCATTTACTATCTCGATGGCTCGCGGGGAATGTTATTTTTGCAGCCTGACACAGTTACAGGGGACATAGTCTTTGTTCTACAACAGAGAGAGCACCCTAAGTTCAAACGCAAGCATGATGACCTTTTCTATGAACACACTTTGTCATTAACTGAGGCTCTATGTGGCTTCCAATTCGTCTTGACTCATTTAGATGGCAGGCAGCTTCTCATTAAGTCACAACCTGGAGAAGTGATAAAGCCTGGTAAAGCAGCACTCAACATTCACATTGAAATATTATTTTGATTGCATAATACATTTACAATTTGATTTGCCAATAGTGCTTGTTAAGATCTCTATATCATGTTCGGCAATAATATTAGTTCTGAGTACTCATTTTCTCTGGGTTACGTTACAGATCAGTTTAAGGCTATAAATGATGAAGGGATGGTGATGTATCAGAGGCCATTTATGAGGGGCAAATTGTATATTCACTTCACTGTAGAATTCCCCGACTCCCTGGACCCAAATCAATGCAAGGCTCTTGAAAGTGTTTTGCCTCCGAAGACTGCAAAACAAATCTCCGACATGGAGTTGGATGAGTGTGAGGAGACTACACTTCACGATGTTAATATTGAGGAGGAGATGCGTAGAAGGCAACACCAAGCAGCCCAAGAGGCATATGATGAAGATGACGATATGCATGGTGGTGCCCAGAGAGTCCAATGTGCTCAGCAGTAAGTTGATCGAGCTGGTAAACAAAATTGGATAAATGATTTTCCTTGCGATGAACAACCAATGAATGCTATTTAAGGTTTCGTAGGGCTGTGAAGGCCGAGGCAACTACTCTCTCTATGTGATGTTGATGCCTCTTGGTGTTAGAGAATAGAATTCTAGGCGTTGCTGTTTAATGTAATTTTAATTCTTGTTGCAAACTAATACTGAGCCCGACCATTTTGCGTTGGAAAGTTAGCAATTTTATGTGTGATTGTATGGTACTGAATTCTTGCATTACTTCTTTGCATATCATAGAAAACTATGGAACTAAACTTTTGTGTCGTGGTAAAACATTATGAATTTCAAATTTTTCTCTAAAGCGGGGAAAGTATTAAAAAAAAGAACAAACTCTGAGTCAGTCACTCTTAGTAACCCACTAACAAATGATAGGTTTAACAATTGATATGTTTCAACAAATGATAAGTATATAAACTTTATACAAAATCATTTATTACACATCTCAGCTTTTTTTTTTTAAAAAAAAAAAGCTGAGATGTGTAATAAATGATTTTGTATAAAGTTTATATACTTATCATTTGTTGAAACAAAAAAAAAATTGTACTGTTAATGAAAAAGTGTACCAATAATCTAATCAATGAGTATCTATTTAATCACAAAGCTCATCTATTTATTTATTTATTGACATTTGAAAGTAATTTCTTATATTTATTCTAGCTAATTAATGCTTAGGAATTTGGATGCTCAAACTGGGCTATCGTAGAAGAAGAGAAAAAAATAATAGTGCTCAAATAGTCATTTTGCTCAACTTTAAAGGCCAAAAATCCAATTGACCCCAAAATAAATATTTACTAGTTTAGCCCCTTAAGAATTAACATATTCTGATCTCCCTAGACCTTGAATGAATATATACAACTCTCAGCCGAACTTTCGTTACCGTTTAAATCTTACAGCTACTGATCGGATTCAAGAAATATTTTGGAGGGATCGAATTGAAAGAACCCTTTGAGCAAACTTCAATCTCTTCTTCGCGGTTTACATCTTTTTGCTGCTCCGAATGGAACCAATTCAGGTACGAAAAAAGCAATACTTTATCTTTATGGTTTTCATGTCTTTTTCTAAGTTTGATTTACTTGACTGGAATTTGATCGGAATTACTGGTGGCAATCCGGGTTGTTCAACGATAACTGCTCCATAAGTTATTTGCCTAGTGTTTTATTCGTGGTCTGAAAAAAAAAAGAGTGTATAGTTTGGGTTATCCTCAAGGAAAGAATTGATCCTTTTTAAGGGATTGGGAGTAAAAGATCTGGCCAATGCAGGAAATTGAGAGAACAGGCAGCTGTTAGTTTCGTAACTATGCAAAAGAAACTGTGTAAAAGTGGAGATCTTTGTATGGCTATTAGTGAATGTACCCAAAAAGTTTGGAACGAGATTAAAATGTTTATACGCGTTCAAGTTATGCCTTTTCATTTTTACATTATTGAATCAATAGCTACTATAACAGTGATTTCTGTGTGTGCAATAGTAGAAGCTCCTTAGGTATTGAAATGTTTACTGCTTAGTGCTCCCTTTCAAGTTTCATTTATGTGGATTTGAGTGCTCTGGCACAAAGCAGTTTCTGAACTTTATGTATAGTTTTGAAAAGAGTTCCCTTACTTAAAATTGAAGTTACAACTGTACTGAGTAGTGGCCATTGATTATTGGATTGTAAGATGATATTTTCATTCTCTCAAATCTGAAAATGATGAACCTTTTGATATATGAACCACAGATTTGAACTTTATCAGATAGTAGTTTGAATTTAGGCCTCAAAAGAATGAAATCTTGGTAAAGATTGTCTTAAGCTTCTATCTAGATGTGAATTATCCAAAGGCTGGGAACTTAAATTTATGCAGAAAATCGGATAAGGGAAAACCTACTCTGTGTTTGAGGATTTGCCCCCTCCCTTTCCCGTTTTTGTGGACTGTATCTTAGTAAATTTTATTCCTTGAAGATTGGAATTTTTCTGAT
Source organism: Oldenlandia corymbosa var. corymbosa (assembly GCA_949775105.1). Classification (NCBI taxonomy): domain Eukaryota; kingdom Viridiplantae; phylum Streptophyta; class Magnoliopsida; order Gentianales; family Rubiaceae; genus Oldenlandia; species Oldenlandia corymbosa. The sequence continues at coordinate 18,453,986 of OX459118.1, read as the reverse complement.
AAGAAGTTTTAATGTTATTATGCAGAGGATATAAGCCTAGACTCTTGTTCTGGCTTTATGTTGAGGAGGGCGTTTAAGTTAAATTGTTGTAGAAACTGATGTCCAGAAAGATGAGAGTGTGCAGTGGATGGAAGAGACTTCTTTTCTGTTTACCTTTGGTTTTTCTCTTGCCGCATTTGATCTCAGGTGATCAGTTCCCTTTCCATTGTAGTTTTTTCCATTCCCTTTTTGGGTTTACCCCTTATCTCTTTATCAAATTTTTAAGATGGATTTCCACTTTTGTTTAGTTTCGAAGCTTCAGCAGCAGATCACTTCACCAGATTTGCATACAAATAAACCCCAAAAATCCAATCATCTTATTTTGGGACCTGCCGCCGGTGTGGGTTTGGCTGATCGTCTGCAATGTCAAGGTTTTAACTGATTCCCTTTGTTGAAGTTGCCAGCCAGCTCTATTTTTCTTTGTATTTTAGTTGAAGTTGGAAGCCAGCTCTATTTTTGTTTGTGTTTCATTTTAGTTTAATGTTGCGTGTCTCTTCTGAATAATTTCCTTCACTGGATTGGTTTAGTTTGTATGTAAAGTATTGACTATGTACATCTAAATAACATTTGTTATGTTTGAGCATCTATTGGAAACTTGTGGTTAAAATTTTGTCATAATTTTTGAAAGTAATGCTTAAGCATTTTGCACAGGGATCAGGGCGCTTAATCGGACTCAATTTTCTTCATTCACAGACGCTTCAACTTACAGAGACCGAATTTCCTTTGTAACTGTTTTTACCATGTACAACTCGAGTGTCAATGGACAAAACAGTGAGAAATTCAGGCACTTAGTTACCATCGGGAACACTTCATACAACAAGGTCGAAAGATCATTGGCCATTTTGGATGTCTTCATCAATTTCATTCAGGTATAACATTTATCTACCAGAGTTTAAAGCATGCTAACAGGGACTGATAGTATATGGTTCGAATTTTTGCTATTAGTTGCAGATCAGACTGTGGAAGAAACTAATGAGTGCTTGCTCACAGAATATAAAGTTGCGCGCGCGCGCGCGTGTGTGTGCGTGTGCGTGTGTCTGCGCGTGTGCGTGTGCGTGTGTGTGTGCGTGTGCTTGTGCGTGTGTGTGTGTGTCTATGTGTTAGTTTAATAAATTCTTCCTTTGTTTGATTGTATGCCTTAAGACTATTTGGCATCTGATTGTCCCTATATTTAGTTTTTAATGTTTGCAGAATTCAATTTTGCTAGGTGAGCGTTCCTCGGAGCAACATTATCATTCTTACTGATCCATCCTCAGAGCTCCCAGTGCATAGAGATAGGGTTGTAATGAACCCCATTCAAGGTGAATATTCCAGAGACAAGTTGATGCTTCAAAGAATCAGGTCTTACATTGTAAGGGGAAAATGAATTATGTGGATTAGCTTGTGATTGTTAGTTGAAATGTGTGCCATATTCTTCCTTCTCTCGTAGTGTGTGCATGTGTCTTGGACGAGGCGATTTCCTTGAACCATTATCTTAGTGATGGACTTATTTGCTGTATGGTAGCCTATGTCTCTTGTCTCTTGGTTGGAAGTTCTCGGGTTTAGTTTTATGCTTGTGTTAGTTCTTTGAATAGAAGATGTCATCAAGTCTCTTGGCTTTTCTAGTGAAAGCATAACGTGAATTTATCTGAGAGCTGGATACTTAGCTAAGACAATTCTTAATCCTTGCTCGCTTTACTTCACTTAGGGTTGTCCTTTTGATTTCATTGTACTTCAGATGGTTGTGTGCGTTGGCTGATCCACGACATGATTCATATCTTACAGTCTGGGTTCTTATTGGAAACTTTAGATGTCTTTCTGATTTTTCATTTGTTTTGCCATTGATCTTTAATTGCAGGCCTTTCTTGAAACAAAGCTTGAAGAAAACTCTCAGGTGCAAGGATCGAAGAATCACTACATTTTCACTGATTCAGATATGGCCGTGGTTGGTGATCTGGGTCAATTCTTTCATGACTTCCCAAATTTTCATCTGGCTCTCACCTTCCGGAACAACAAAGAACAACCTCTAAATTCTGGATTCATAGCAGTTAGAGGAACTGCTGAGGGAATGACTAGGTGCATACTTTTTGAATTTATTTTCGAAGCATTTAGCAAATCATACTTGATAATCTTTCTTTGCGTGAACTGTCAAAGTGCATTTAAAAAACCCTGTTAAATATTGTTAATTTGAATTCTGCAATTACCAGTTTTACTTTGGAGGCTTCTCCTTGGAATTGGAGTGAAAAAAGAAAAAAAGAAAAAACAAGCGGTATTCTGAATTATTGAAGCAGGAATCTTCATTTCGATTGTTCCTGGCCATCCTATCCTTTTTCACCTTTTTTACGCTCATCCACAACCAACAAGGGCTGGTCTGATGGTTATCTACGATTATTGCTTGTCTGTTATTTCATCTCCTGGCTGTCCTGTCATATTGACCTTCCCCTCATTTATATATTTTGTCCTTGAATTTAATTGTTTTAATGTGTCTGTTCCCTAAATTATTGCCTTTAATCGAGTGTTTTGATGTCATTTTTACTCAGGGCAAAGGCATTCCTGCAGGAGGTACTCAAAGTTTATTCTTCAAAGTTCATGAAAGCTTCCCGTATGCTTGGAGATCAATTAGCACTTGCCTGGGTTGTGAAATCTGAACCTTCCTTTGATGCAAGAATGTTCACGAAGAAGCATCCCTTTCTTCACGAAGTCAGTGGGGCTTCAGTGTTATTTTTGCCATGTGCTATTTATAACTGGACACCTCCGGAGGGTGCTGGCCAATTTCACGGGATGCCCTTGGATGTCAAGGTACTGTCGAGCTAAAGTTTTATTTTTACCCAAAGATTTAATCAACAAGATTGTCCCCTCATGAATGTAACAAACAACTTCTGTCCTAGAAAAGATGCTGAAAGTCTGTCCTAGAGTGAAGAAATCTAACCTTCACTCTTATAGTTTATAAGATTTCTAGTCATTCATTAGTTAGGTCTTTTTCTCGTCAAATCTTCAACATGTAACCGACACATGCTGAATGATTTAGTCATTTCGCGGAAAGGGAGTTTTGTTTGAAGTTTTCAGAATAAGAATGGATCTTTAAAAGTAAGGGACTGATCGAATGTACTCCCTCCGTCCCAGAAAAGTAGTTCATTTTGTTGTACCATTTTAGTTCAACAAAATGTACTTTTCCTCTGGGTCAGAGGGACAGATTTCACTTTATGTGAGGAACAATTTTGTTGATTTAACTCTTAAACTATAATACTGAAAAAGGTGAAATATAATGTTTATCATTCGTCACACGTTTGTTGTCTAATTCTGGATTTTGTTCATGAAATTTATTGTGGAGGCAGGTGGTACATTTCAAGGGATCAAGAAAAAGACTAATGCTCGAGGCTTGGAATTTTTTGAAATCTTCATCAGATAATGACATCTCTGATATGTTGTGCCTGGTTCTGAGCAGTGGAAGGACCAAATATGATTTCTAAGTCATAATTCCCAGAATTTTAAGCGTCAGAATTTCATCTTCTCATTAGTAAATCCAGTCAAGGAGAAGAAGTTGACGCCTTTGCTTCTGGGGAATGAGTGAAGTTTCCATGCTACCAGAACCACTGGTTACAACCTGGCTTACAAAGACTGTTTCTGGGTTCCCCTTGATCTACTCAATTGGAATAGCAATAGTCAATGATTCTAAGCGAAATGGAACATTACCCCTGCCCATCGCCTTTGAGAATTTGGTCCGGTTATGATTTTAGGGTTAGCCTCCACATTTTGTGCAGAGCAGATTGTTGATGCATTAGCGATAGATCATAGTCAATTATCATCTGTTACTTCATGTTCATGTTCATGCCCCTTCCATTAGGACAAGAAATACCGTTTTTTCTTTTTCTTCTTTTTTTTTCTTTAGGACAAGAAATACCTTGTGTAAGAAGACCTTGGGGGTTTTAAAAGATTGAATTTGACCTTATAGTTCATTCTAAACTGTTTTACAGACAAGTATCCTTTATGGCAAGAGGGAGTATGGCTTTGTTCAATTTTGTTTCTTTTTGGCCTGCATCTTTCCATATGTACAGTACATGTCTTCGTTCTGTGCAGAGCCATTATGTTCGAAATTCTCAGCTATGTTTGTGGAAACATTGGTCAAATGCACATCTACAAGGCGAATTGACCATGACCACACGAGTCTTCCTGATTTGACGGGGGACACGTAAGATTGTTAATATATTCCTAAAAGAAAAATAATTCATTTTAAATAAAACTAGATGTTAAAGCAGCGCAATGCGCGGGATTTATTTATATATATTACAAAAAATCAATAAAAAAAATATAAAAAATGTAAAATATATTTGGAGTCCATATTAAGATACATTACACAACTAAAATTAAATAAATGCGTAATTGTAAAGATAAAATAATGCATATCATTTGAAATGCAAGTATTCACTTGATTTTTATTGAAGGAGAAGAACTGGACAATAACACTCATAAGCAGAGTAAAATAAATAAGATTGTATTAATTTTACACATTGAATGAAAAGATAAAATGATTGTACGCGTAAAATACATAATGAAGTAATTATCAGTAGTAGATGGTAGATTATGTGTGACTAAAGTGTGAAGTTTAAAATTTTTATGGTTATTTTGTTGTAATTAAAGATTCTATGGTACTGTTTGGCCCAATACTTAATATTTTAGAGCAACAAATGTAGAGTTAAAATTTTTTGCCCTTTAATCCCTTTTTGCTATAACAATAGAAAATAATAATTAATGAAATTATGGGTAAAAAAAATATAAATTTAGTAATGTCTAAAAAAGAATCCTAAAACATCATTTTGCAGAAGAACATACGAAAAAAAAAATCATATATAACCTTAATTAACCATTACCTCCCATGCCACACGATCGACTCACTATTAGTTCATCACTTTCAGAACAACAAACCAACTGTAGGGCTAAAGTTTTTGCCCTTTCATCTTTGGATTTCGAGTTGTTTTGGGGAAGGGGAAATTTTTGCAGCACTGGAACATACTCACGGTTTGTGTGGCATGTATAAATAGAGATAAATTGGGATTGATTATAATTGATTATGCAAAATTTCAGTGATAAAGATAAAGTTTATAACAATTTTTGAGATATTATTAAGGAAAGATTATATTTATTTGGGTAGATATGATATTACACAAATAAATGCATTGGTTTGAAATTCAAAAGATAACATTTAGTTATAGTTAAATCCCATCCTTTTAGTAATAATTGAAGGCAAGTTTTGTACCTTTTTTTTTCTTTTTTATTAGCGAAAAATACAGAGTATATTTTTAGGAGAAGATTTTAAAGATAAAATTAATGTTGAATGATTGTTTTTTTTTTTTTTTTGAATTGTAGTCTATTGATTTACATGATTGGAAGAGAGTTTTTTTTTTAGAGAGATTAATTAAATGAGTCCAGTAGTAGCTTTGGGGATTCTTTTGGGGAGGAAATAATTCTGGTGCATTATTGTTCATTAATTCCGTCCATTAAATTTAATTAATTTTTATTTTTCTATTTTAAACTATAGTTTTAAATGCCATTTGATAAAACTTTATTTACATAAAATTTGATATTAGTATAATTGTTGTAAATATTTTTTGATTCAACCATTAGAAAAATGACACATAGAATTTTATCCTATGTAGCACTTTTAGAATTCTTTTTTGTTTTCTCTCTCTGATTTCTCTCTTAGTATAATACTATAAATAGGTTATTTTCCTGGAAACGACCAAAATGAAAATATATTAGTTTTGAAATAGATATGGTGTCTCTGTACATGTTTCAATGAAAAATTTGCAATCGTGAAAGTTTGACCTAAATATTATAAAATTATTTATTTAACTTTTAGTATTAATAAAACAGTCGGCTTAACTCCTTTTTTGACCAATGCATCTGTAACTGTAAGCTTGCACGCTGCCTCATTTCTTGAAACATAACTGAATAAAATAGGTTTAGGAGTGACAAATTTTTGAACCAACCAACGACACACAGCCAGACTTCAGCTATTTATTCCCTTACTTTAATACGATGTGTTTTTATAATCTCGTTTTAATAATTTATTTTGTTAAAGTAAAAAGCTGTACTCTAATGGAGTAATTTTATTTTCGGCTTTTCTTTTTTGGTTAATTGTACCTGTCTCTTGATTGAGTTGAAACGATTTTCAATTGGGTTATGGTACCTGTGCACGTCATGGCTTTTGACAAGTTCCAGTTTAGTTAATAGTCTAATCTATGGGTCAAAATGACAAAGAATCGAAATTTATTTTTATTCAAGAAAGACTTTTACAAAGATCCAAAATGGCATACGTAGCCTATAATCAACACAAACTACATTTGGAATCAGATTGTGTCATGCCACAAGTAATTAAGAAAGAATTAGTTGGGAGCGAAGGAAAAACTTTTTATTGTTAGGTTAGGTAATGACCATTTCTAATAAATAATACTCTCTCCGTCCCACAAAAATAGTCAACATTGAATTTTGAGATTTGTACTATTTTTAGTACAAATTTGAAAACTCAATGTAGACTATTTTTTTGGGACAGAAGTACTAGTATTCTCTCATTCCATTTGGGATACACAATCAAACTTGAGATACGATTTATTATTATTAATTTTTTGTACATTAAGCGGAAGAGTTATCAGTTGTGTGTAATCTTTGAAAAAGCGATATTTGCTAAAGTGAGGGATAACACATTCGATCAATCCTCTAGGAGTTAACATTAATTACGAATTGTTGTAGCCCTCAAAAAAATGTAATTACCTACCATAATTTCTTTTCTTTTTTTTTTCTTCAGTTTTCCTGTTTATACTTTGTTTTCTATGCATGTAGTGTAAAAAGCAGCTGGTTAACAGGAGGGAAGAATGAAAATAAAGGTTTTGTTTGCACTGTAGATATTCATAATTTTAGTCCGTTCTTTTGAGAAACAAATCTTATAGTACAATTTTAATAAAACATGTCTATTTACCTGAGAGAAGTACAGTAGAACTTCTATAAATTAATAATGTTGGGATCACCAAAATTTATTAATTTAGTGAATCATTAAATAAACGATAAATTAATAAATTATTAATTTAAAGAACCTGCATGAGAAAAAAGAACCATTACTAAATTACTTAATTTGCAGTTGTCTTTGCATCCGAATCAATCAAGTATTAAAACTATTTTGAACGCTAAAAACCATACATAGTTCATATCATCTCTATGGTAAAAAAAATAAGTGTGAATAGTTCATATTTTATAAATATTTAAAGTATTTATTATTTTTTATTGTCGTTAGTGTATTTATTAATTTATGATATTGTTGGAATTTATAGATATATATGAGATTTACTGAAAAATTATTATCTTATCATTTTATCAAATTTTTTCTACTTTTTGTACTGGTCCCAAGTTGGAATCGAAGAAAATTATTAATTGTTAGAAATTATCAATTTATCTATTATTAATTTACCGACGTTCTACTAGAGGTAGCACACGACACAGTTACACACAAAAATACTGTATCTTTAATCTCTTTTTTTAAAATAAATGATGAAATAAGGTGATATGTGCATTGACACTTGACAGCATGAACAATCCTTTTCGTGGCGTGAAAGCATCCAAACTGGAATAAAGAAATTTGATTTAATTATGAATTAGTTACATGTCATCTTTGAATATATTTTAGAAGAGCATTATTATAACTATTTCCTCTGTCTTAAAATAATTATCCTCTTTATATTTTAATTTCTAGTAAATAATTATATTAATTAAAAATAAAATCTAAACTGGACAATTATTTTAAGACGAAGCGAATATATAATACATTGATTATTTGCTGCGTACACATAAATACAATCCAAGCTCTTGCAATAAATATTTTCTTTTTTTATCAAAAGATAAATTCAGTTGACTTTATTATAATGAAAATTTTCCTTCAAATGTACTTTTAAACAAAATAAAAGAAGTAAGAAAAGAAAATTAAAATTTGTCAAAATTATTAATTAATCAAGGTAAAAAACTTGGACCTAATCATTACTTTTACCTAGTAAACTTGATAATTAGACGCGCTACATGACATGTTCGAATTTGGTGCTAACTGGCCTTGAAGCACAAGATATAAAATACCACAAAAAATGAATATCCATGGAGAGTTTTAGTCATGGATTCTTATATACTTCTAAGGAAGTTTTGGTGCATGATTTTCTCTCCCTCTCTCTCTCTCTCTCTTTTTTTTTTTTTTTTTAAAGGTCGATTTATATAACTTTTTCTATAATTTGCGATCACATGAAGCGGGCATCTCTCGGGGGGTTTTTTTTATTTAATTTTTAATAAAGGAATTAATAGTGATTCACCACTTACCCCCGACATGATTCGAATTCGTGACCTATTAATCATCTTTCGATTTTTTGTTAACTACTACTTTTCATTTTAAATAATTAATATCATTTCGTTCAGAAAGTTACGTGATTTGAAGAGATAAAATAAATTATGAATCTGCATGATGATTTCCAACCTTAAATAAGCCCTTTATAGACCCTAAACCCTAAATAATGCGCACTTCAAAGTGCCTATGACCACGAGAGAAATATACAGACTCGTTTTTAAAGTTTTGAATTAATCCTCAAAATGATAGGCGAAATATCTAAATTTTATGACTCTGTCAAATTGATGATTCATATATGCGTACTACCACCTATGAATATATGATGGATTAAGTATGTAACATTGAGAATGAGGTGTTGGTTCAGTGGTGAAACTACCCTTGCTCTCAAGAGGAGGTTATGACTTCAAATCCTCACTCCAACAAGAGTAAGGGATGGTTCTAGATTTGTCAATTGGCACTTCTAGAGAGCGCTTGTTATGACGAACTCACTCATAAACCTCCGCTTTCACACCCGAGCTTGTCACCTCGGGCTTGCTTAGGGTGGTTTACTTCCCACTGTGGTTAACAGGCTATTGTAGTGGGCGTGGGTTTACCCATCTCTGGTGGGATTCTCGGCGTCACCTAAAAAAATGGTTAGCAGGCTATTGCAGTGGGTGTGTGTTTACCCATCTCTAGACGTTCTCGGCGTCACCTTAAAAAGAAGTATGTGACATTGTATCACTTTTCCTTTCTTTCTTTATTTTTTTTTCTGGTTAAAAAACAAAGTCAAAAAAATATAATGTTTCTTTTTGTGAATTAAAGGTAATAGATTCAGAAAATCAATTTGGGAAAAAAAAAAAAACAAAGGCATGGTTCTTGATACGTGCCGTTTAAGTTGGTGGCTGTCTGCTGGTTGAGTGATTCCATGTCTGCTCCAATCCATCAATATTTGACTCCAACATTCATCAATTTTAATTCCACAGTCAAGTAAATACCTCATTAATTTGACCCTTTAAAATTTGCTATACCTTTTGTACTTAAATCAGTTTTTCCAATGTTTTTTTTTTCTTAGTGACTAACTTTAATTGAAAGTCTTTGTGTTAGATTGAGAGATACGTAACCTCACGTAGTTTCTTTTTCCACACCCAAAAAAAAATAAAATTTCTGGACTCGTAATTAAGAAAACCCAGAAAATTATTTAATTTTGAAGGAATGAAATTAATGAATTGATTATATATAAATAAATACATGTATATATTTATACATATATACATATATTTATTTGCTTATTTATTTTGGAACTACATTTCATTTAACCTAATCAAGTAAAGAAAAAAATGACTAGCACTGAAAAGAACAAAACGTAAAGAATTAACTTATTAGAATATGAAATAGCACGTTATTATATATTATTACGTGGAGAAATAGATGAGATTTTGCGTAGTTTATCCTATATTATCACTCTTGAACATTCATTTTCATAATATTAGTCTTAACTCTTTTCTTTTTTTAAAAAAAATCCCGAGTAAATCATCTTTTTTAATTTTAACCTTGTAATGTCAATGCTATCAACTGTTAATACGATTATCTACAACTACCAAGGTTGAGGATGGAAGATCGTAAACCAAAGGAATATTATGAATGAAATGTTGATTTATAGGTTAACTATATTTTTGTTCAAATCAATAGAAAAATATATCGTGTTCAAAATAAGACTATTATTATTGATGTGAAAGGCGTAAACGTTTTCTTTTTCTATAACTTCATTTCAGTTTTTTTCCCTTCTTCGGAAATCAAACATGGCTACGTTCTTTCATAAACATTAACAAAAACAGCAGTAATTGTTCCGTGGGATTATTGTTATTAAAGTATTTCAGAGTTCTAAACTGGATTCACTTCTCTTCATTTTGTCTTCTTAACTTCAGTAATCATTTCAAACTCAAGGCATTACTTTTGTTTGTTTAATTTTCCAAAATCATATTAGTTTCTTTTGTGACGAGAATGTTATATTACGACCAGTCGTATCATCAATAAATTTAAATTTATTTATAAAGAATATCACGATAAGAATACACAAAACGTTGATCATTGAATTGAATCGAATCGAATGGACATGCGCGGACTTACAAATTGACACGGAAGAAGAGAAAATGAGGGGGAAAAGCACATAAAAATACTTCCAATTTTCAAAGATTTTAAAAGAAAAATGAGAAAATGGACTTCCATTGTAAACCAGTGGGACAAACAAAATTCTCTGCCGTCTGCTCATAAATTGTGCTAAACGCCACGTAACCAAATTTATATACGTATAGGTCAATCTTTGCAAGGTGTATATGCATTATTAATTACATAAAGAGGGAATTATAAAATAGTTTATTATACTATTATTGTGTTATAGTATTATACATGTACGTAATTATAAAATTTATTCTCACTACAATTGATTTTAGTAAATAAAAATTCATAACAAGTTATTCCGTTAGTTTTTGCGTTAGACAAGAGAAATGAAAATTAGGAACATCTATCTGAAGAGTTTTTTCACCTTTAGGACTTTACCTATGTTCTCAACTTGATTTTGTGTAGGACAGTACTTATTACTTCCTCTGTCCTAAAATTATTGTCCAGTTTTGATTTCACTTTTAGTTTAATTTATACTAAAACTGAAAATTCAAATTGGACAATAATTTTGAGACAGTGGAAGTATTATCTTTGGCCACTTAAAGCACGTAATGGTTCTTGTACCAAGAGTGACAGAGAGAGAAATTTTATTTTTCAATCATTGATAAATCTTAGAGTAACAGCGTTACTAATTTGTGTTAAATAGTTTTGAATTTTTATGACATGAGTACTTTAGGGAGAATTTAAGCTTTGAAATTTGAGTAAAATTAAGCAAAGAAAATTATAGAAAATTCATTTTTCATGGACAAAATAAGTTGTTTGTTTATTTTCCTTTGGAAAAATAAGAACTAGTGAATATATATTGTTAAAGATGACGTCATAAAATTCACGTACGCTGATACAAAAATCCGCGGACGAAAATAGGATGATCCAGATGAGATGAAATGGACAGTTGCTTATAATGACTAACCATATAAATGTAATTCGTTAGTCAAACCACCAAAAATAGACCGTGGAAATAAAATTATTCACGGTATAATTGGAACTTTTGTTAATAAATCAATTTCGGTGATCACTCTGGTCGAGTGACGGAGTTAGGAGGACTAGGCAGACTGTATGTACTTTGGATTATATCCTAATTCATGTCATCAAAAAAGAGAGAAAAGAAAAATAGAAAAGTGACTTCCAAATGATTTTTTTTTTTTTAATGTTGAAAAACACGTTTAACGTTTTTAACTTATGAAGAACGCCAAAAACTCCGTAAGAAAATAAACCATGGTGAGAAAGTCATGTATGCAAGCACATGAGGTTCGAATTCGACGAAAATATTATCAATACAAAATACTCCCTCCGTCCCATAATTATTATCCAGTTTTAGTTTTTATTTCTAGTTTAAATTGTACTAAAAATGAAATCTCAAATTAGACAATAATTTTGAGACAGAGAAAGTACCATTCTTTAATAAATTTTCGACTAAAATACCACCCAAACTCAGAAGAAAAACAAAAAGGAATCGTTGACTATATTAATTTTTTTTTATAGGGTGTATTTTTTTTTTTTTTTATCAAACCTAAAATTAAAAGCGAAAACAATTTCGATATTCTGTATGCAATCCTTTTGAAACCGCGTAAAGACCAAAGGAGAAACATAAAAATAAAAAAATAAAAAATAAAAAAGAAGAAGAAAAAGAAGAGAGGGAAAAAAGCAGGCATTTACTGCATTAAGCCAATGAGCAGAATTCCAAACTCCAAAAAGACAAAGGCAGAAAACCACAGAAAGAGAAAGGAAGGAAAGAAGAAAGAAACGAAGCAGAAAAAAGAAATTCAAAGTCAGATATTGATATTCAAACAGTTGGTGCTCTCTCTCTGCTCTATTTCCACACATGCCGCTAATTCCCATTTCCCACGCTTCTTTAACTCTCGTGTTCCTCAAAATCATATTTATCAAATCTTTTCTCCTTTCTCAATCCTAACCCATCACTCAATTTTATATATATAGCTCATTTTTAGCTGCAAGAAAAGTCTCCACTCTTTCCCTGTCCTTCAATTTCCCTCTTCTTGAGCCCCGTGATTGAAAAATTCTGTTGGAAAGGAGAGATTTTTTCATAACCCATCTGGGTTTTCGTATTTGATTAATGTTTGGGTGGTGGGGTTTTTCTGTAAGATTTTTTTGAGCTAATTAGGAAAGACTGTGTTTTTTTAGTACAGATGGTGTTGAAGTTATTGGTTGGTTTATTCCATGTTTACTTGCTTTGCTGTTCTTATGGGTTTTGGGCTGTTGGAGGGGTTTTAACTTCAAGGAAGCTGAATTCAAATGCGTCTGGTTTGTTTGGTATTGAATTACCTGATTATTCAAGCTTCAATGCCGTCGATTCTTCTGCAAATTCAGGCTGCAACGATTTCTCCGAAACACAGAGAACAGCATCTCTGAATTCGGGTTCCAAGGAAGGAAGTAATGTTAATCACAAAGAATTCCATCATGATGATGATGATGATGATGATGAAGATGTTTCAAATGGGTCGGAAAATCAGAATAAACCCACGGTCAAACTTCATCTGAAACACAGATCGGACGGCGAAGATACCAAGTCAAAGAAGGACTCTGTTTTGGAGTCAACGTTCAGGGATATGATCAGGATTCAGACTCTGCACAAAAGAATTGTTGAGAAGAAAAATCAAAACTCCATTTCCAGGCAATCACGGAGGAATCTCAAGCAAGTGGTGTCAACTCCGGTGGCTGCCTCGCCGGAAAGCAATGAATTTTCCGGTCATCTTACGGCAACTTTGCAGTCAGGGGTGAGTCTGGGTTCAGGGGAATATTTCATGGATGTTTTTGTGGGTACACCTCCAAAGCATTATTCATTGATTCTTGACACGGGAAGTGATCTGAATTGGATTCAATGCGTTCCCTGCTACGATTGTTTCGAACAAAATGGCTCGTTTTATGATCCAAAGGATTCAACCACTTTCCGAAACATAAGCTGCCATGATCCTAGGTGCCAACTGGTTTCATCCCCTGATCCTCCTCAACCTTGCAAGTCCGAGAATCAAACCTGTCCGTACTACTACTGGTACGGAGACAGCTCCAACACCACCGGCGATTTCGCCCTCGAAACCTTCACCGTTAACCTCACCAATCCGTCCTCCGGGAAGTCGGAATTCAAGACGGTCGAAAACGTCATGTTCGGTTGTGGGCATTGGAACAGAGGACTATTTCATGGTGCTGCTGGATTATTAGGCCTAGGAAGAGGTCCACTTTCGTTTTCTTCACAGCTTCAATCCCTATACGGACATTCTTTTTCGTATTGCTTAGTGGACAGAAACAGCGATTCCAGTGTCACAAGCAAGTTGATTTTCGGGGAAGATGAAGATTTGCTGAGCCATCCTGATTTGAATTTCACCGCATTAGTCTCGGCTGGCAAGAAGGAAGACAGCACTAATCAAGTTGACACATTTTATTACGTCCAAATCAAGTCGATTTTGGTCGACAACGAGGCGTTAAACATCCCGGAAGACACATTCAAATTGAGCCCGGAAGGCGCCGGAGGGACCATCATCGATTCCGGTACCACATTGAGTTATTTCGCCGATCCGGCTTACAAGATCATCAAGGACGCGTTCATCAAGAAAATCAAGAAATACCAACTCATTGAGGATTTCCCAATTCTGGCGCCGTGTTACAACGTTTCTGTAATTGATCAGAATCTGGATTTGCCTTCATTTGGGATCCAATTCAGTGATGGGGCGACCTGGAATTTCCCGGTTGAGAACTATTTCATCAAGCTGGTGCCGGAGGAAGTTGTGTGCTTGGCGATTTTGGGGACTCCATCTTCTGGTTTGTCAATAATTGGGAATTACCAACAGCAAAATTTTCATATTTTGTATGATACCAGACAGTCTAGACTAGGATACGCTCCAACTAAATGTTCTGAAATGTAAAATAGAAACAGAAGTTGATAGTTGTAATTTTTTTGTTTGTGATTTTTAAAAAATTTTTGGGGTAACTAAACTGTACACAAAAATGGGTAGATTTTGTTTATTATTATTATTTTTCTTTATTGAATTAATACAAAAATATTGAATTGATCAACTACTTCTGTTTGTAATTTTATGAGATGTTGAATTGAGTTGACCGTTTCATTTTGTCACAGAGAAATAAAGTAGTAGTACTAGTAGATTAGCAGTAGTTAGCCGTCCGCTGGTATAATTATAATTTTCTTTCATATGAACAATGTTCATGCATCCTCAGTGTGAAATTCTATTTCAAAGTTTGACTATCAATTTCTTTGTACCCAAAAAAACAAGTTTGAGTATCAAAATTGGAAGTTCTATTCTCAACACTTCTAATTGAGAAAATTATTCGTTTTATGAATAAATAACCATTCAAAATTTTGGTCCAAAACAAATACTCTATCACTGCTTAAATAAGTGTTGAGAATTTGTTATATTGTTCGAGTTCTTGAAAAAAGAAGAATTCTATCATGAAACGAAAAGGATAATTCGTTTCAACTTTTAGGTAAGTAAATGGTAGGTTTACGTTTGCATGTATACAGAGAAGAGGTGATACGGCGAGTATATTATTCCCTCCCGTCCTTAATATAAGACATTTTGATTTATCCTAGATTTAATCTATTACGCATTTTTAATTAATGAAAAAACTTTAAAAATATTTCATAACGATCGAGAGGATACAACCAATGTGAAAATATATTTTTAACATATTTTTCTCAAGTTAATATGTGTATTAGGACAAATTAAAATGCATTGTATTCAGGTTCAGAGGTAGTATTATTCTTCTTTTTTCTTTTAAAAAATGATCTATTAACTTCACAGGAAGTCAACAATTTTGAATGATATAAGAAGGTTGGCGAATTTTGCCAAGACCCCAACTTAGAATAAAAAGTCTTAATATGATCTACATCGGTCTTTAATTTTAAAGATCCAATAAAGAGGATTTGGAATGACATACTGAAACTCGCTTTATATCAAGTAGAATTGAACGACAAGAACTTAATTAATTTTCTTTGTCCCATGATAATAATTAAGTTTGTTGAAGCATTATTAATACTCCGTAGTTACTGGACCAGGGTCAAGGGAGTATCCGAACTAGGAATCGAAATTATACTACTACGTTGTATTAAATAACTAATTAAAACAGACTTTTTAACAAATTTTCTTTTTGTACTATTTATAATAACAGAAACCGCACTTATTATAGTTCAACAATGCTTATTTGTTGTTGTAGCTCACAATCATTGACTTTTAACTTAAAACTCCCCTATTCCTAAATATAAAGTCGTTTTAGATTTGGGTCGATTTAGGATTTCAAAATAAGTTCATTAATATTTTTTAAAAAATTTCCTCAATAATATGTCAGCTCCTTCTCAATTACTCTTCTAGTCTATAATTGTAGTACATTTAATAAGGGGCATAAAAGATAGTACTTGTGTACAAATTAATTATTAAATTATTTATCTTTAGTTTATATGCAAACTCTAAAGTGACTTATATGTTAAAATAGACATTGTAATTTGTGAATAATTATACTAAAAATATTACAAATCATAACTCATGATATGAACTATTTCCTGAGACCGTGGAAGTATTAATAATAATCTACCAAAAAAATAATATAATATTATTTTGTCCCAAAAAAATAAGTGATATGTTACATATTCAAAACTTACTTTTTCTTTTGGGGGATAGATGGAGTAAATATTCTACCACACATCATCAACACCTAATATTGACAATTGCAATCATTAAATGATGGAGATTATTATTATTATTATTATTATTATTATTATTATTATTATTATTATTATTATTATTATTATCAGCAATTAGATCGTCAAACACTGTGTGAGGGTGAGACCAAGCCAAGTGTATTAAAGAAAGGGTCAAAGGTCAAGGAGTTATATTAGTTGAAATAGTGTTGTTTTGCTCGAACCAGACCGGCCGGTTGAACCGGTTAAACCGGAGACCGGACCTCATACCGATCCGAGCAGCATATAAAATCACAGATTTGAGAATCGGTCAAACTCGGTCCAGATTCCGAGCGAACCGTGAACCGGACAAAACCGGGTCAACCCCGGGTTTTACTTTTTTTGGCTGGCTTCACCAATTTTTTTAACTTTTGACGTGAATTTTTTTTTTTGGTCGGCTTCCAGACTTTTGATAGGGTTTCTCGTTCCCCTTTTTTCACTTTTTGGCCATTTCATTCATTTACAGTGTTCAACTCTTTTTGCTTCTCAAATTTTCTCACATCGCCGCTTTACTCACTTCTAAATCGATCCACTCAAAACTCATCCTTTTTAATTTTTTTGTTCGATCAATCGCCGATCTATGATCACAGAGTGTTTGCAGGCGGCATTTGCTACTTTCTTGCTATTTTCAACTTCTATAGACAAATACTCTATAGCCATGCTAATCCTTTGAGTAAGTCGTAACCAATGAAGAAGTGGTCGCATTAACCCTGTGGTTTTCGCCGTCTCGGAGATCAGTGCCTTGGATTTGGAAAGTAAGGAGTAGATGTATAGAAATTTTTTTTTCCACCTCCTTTGTCTATGAAATTTTATAAACTTATCTTTGAATACGAATCAAAAGTTTAACTTAATTTGAACAAAGAAGATTAAGAATTAATTAGTTTTCCTTATCCTGGCATAAAAAAATTAAAAAAATAAAAATTTCACATTACTCTGCATTCAGATCCTTTAACCCATCTTGCTAAAGTTATTTTCTTCGTATATTCTGATGGGAGCTGCAATTATGCATTAGATTGTGGAAATTTGCATGAAATAAATGGCGGCCGCCTAATTAGTGGGTTATCTTCAAGGCTCAAAACATATCTTCAATTTGGAGTTAGTCAGTGGACTATGGGCTACAACTGTAGGGTGTTTTTTTTCATTGTTTATATAGGTTTAGTTTTATAATTTTTGCTATACGAATTTATTTTAGCTTCTCTTTTTTTGGTTCACTTTTTATAAATTTTTCTACTTTTGGTATGAAATTTATTATTTTGATTTGATTAGGCCATATGACATCTGGTGTGGAGTATGTGAATCTATGATTGCAAAGGGTGTGCAATTCAACGCGGAGAAAAAATAAGTTGGAAATTATTATCCTACAAAAGTAAGCTTGGTTGCCAAACGACTGGAGTTAAAACTCTAAATCACTTGCCTATACTGGCACTGTGTTCTTGTTCTTTTCATTAGATATGGAGCTTTACAATGAAATCAGTCTGCTGTAAACCAGAGTTTAGGAAATAAATTTGTTCAATGGACCAATATAATAACAAATTCCGCTGGATGGTTTCGAAATCAATTATTAAGGTTTGTTGTTGTTCATGTTTAAATCGTGTTTTTAACTCCATTTTGATCATGGTTTTGCATTCCCATCCTTAATGGTAGAGCTCTAGAAAAATGTTTGATCAAACGGCTTTAGTTTATAATTTAGTTTTCATTATTATTTTTTAAGTAATTTACAAAGAAAGTAATTGAAGTTTTATTTTTGTTTTTTATGTAGTTATCTTAAATTAATGGAAGAAGATAATTTGCTTTCCACGGAGCAAAATCATAGTCTTAAAAGAGATCCAATATGGAAATATGGAACTGAAGGACTAAATGATAAAGGCAACAAGGTGATAACTTGTGTCTATTGTCAAAAAACCTTTGCCGGTGGGGGTGTTAATCGCCTCAAACATCATCTTGGCAAAGTAAAGGGTAATGTGGCAGCATGCACCAAGGTTCTTCCGGAAGTTTGTTCTTTGGTCGTGGCTTTATTGAGAGATAATGCTCGAAAATCCAAAGAAAAAAAGGCTGATTTTGAAATTGAAAATGATGATCAAGAAATCCCGAAAGTCATTAATGAGACATCAACGAAAGGAAAAAGAAAATCTGATCATGGCATTGAAGCTTATATGTCAGGTAAAGTTACCAATTTTACCCAACCTAGTCTCAAGTCATGTTTGCAAAGTAAGGAGAAGTGTCATGATACTGATATGGTTCTGGCTCTTTGGTTTTATGAGGCTTGTATTCCATTTAATGCTACTAATTCTATTTATTTTTGACAAGCAATATCCAAAGTGTCTGCTATGGGTCATGGATATAAAGCCCCTTCTTATCATGCACAGAGTTCATCTGTTAAATGAAGCAAGAAAACAAGTTGAATTGATTGTTGATGATTTTCATAAAATGTGGGTGGAAACTGGTTACACAATCATGGGTGATGGGTGGAAAGACCAAAGACAGAGGAGTTTGATTAATTTTTTAGTTTATTGTCCTAAGGGTGTTGTATTTATCAAGTCTGTTGATGCATCACATATTGTGTCTAATACTGAAAATTTGTACAACTTATTTTGTGAGATTGTTGACATGGTTGGAAAGGATAATGTGGTTCACTTAGTGACTGATAATGCAGCCAATTACAAAGCTGCTGCTAGGTTACTTTCTGAAAGATATCCACTTATAAGTTGGTCTCCTTGTGCTGCTCACTGTATCAATTTGATTTTACAAGATATTGGGAACATGCCTAAGATTGTAAGCTTGATTACTCTGGCCTCTAGAATCATTGTCTTTGTTTACAATCGTAAATGGATCTTAAGTTGGTTGAGAAAAATTCCTGGATGGAAAGAAATCATTCGGCCAGCTGAGACTAGGTTTGGTACTACATTCATAGCATTGAAAAGTCTATATGACCATAGAGTACACTTGGAAGAATTGGTGCTATCTTCAGAATACAAGGCCAAAGAGTTAAAACATCAAAAATGAAGAGATGTGAAGGAAACTGTTCTTAGTGATAAATTTTGGAATAATTGTTTAGTGACTGTGAAGATTATGGGCCATTGATGCGTTTGTTGCGCATTTGTGATTCTGATGAGAGACCATCTATGGGTTATGTGTATGATAGAATGTGGAGAGCTATTACTGCTATCAAAGATCTTTTTAAGAACAAGAAGAGATTGTATGAGCCCTACACTCAGATTATTGATAGTAGGTGGGATTCGATGTTGAAAAAAGATCTCCATGCAGCTGCTTTTTGGTTGAATCCAACCTTCCAATATGAAGTTTATAGTCGTTGTTTAATGTCCGATGCTTGGAAAGGTTTGATGGCTGTAATGGAGAAATTCAAGATTGAATGTTCTCAAGAAGTTATGAATGAAGTAATGATGTTCAGATCACTAAGTCAAAGCTTTGGATGTACTTTAGCTAAAAATACATATGCCACTACTCCCCCAGGTACTTTCTTAAACATTTATTCTTTTCGATATAATGCATATGTTAATTGTATTAGTTGTAATTTAATTATTTGTTTGTCATAGAGTAATGGTGGAAATATTTTGGAAATGATGCTCCCAATTTACAAAGATTGGCAATTAAGCTTTTGGGTCAAACAGTTTCCTCTTCAGGATGTGAGCGCAATTGGAGTGTTTTTGAACGAATTCATACCAAGAAGAGGAATAGATTGGAGCATGAAAGGCTTAATACCCTTGTTTATGTTTGCTACAATCTTCGTTTGAAAAATAGGTATTGTATAGCAAATTCTATAATATTCGATTTGTTTCTATCTATTTAGTTTGGTTTTTATTGTTTGTAAAAGGTTTTCAAAAAGACCTTGTGATCCGATTGATTATGAATGCATTGACAACATGGAGTCTTGGGTCATTGAAGAAGAAGATGATGGACTCGTTAACGAATTGGAGGAAATGATAGAAGAAGAGTATCCCAGGGATGGTGAAGAGACATTGAGTAAGAATTTTTTTTTTTTCTTCTTTTCTTGAATATGTTCTATGCGTTTTTCATCTAGGTGTAATGTGAAAATGGAATATTTGTGTACTTGTAGGTAAAACAAAGAAGTTTGTGGTTCTTGATGAAGAAGATGATAGTGTTGTTGGCATTTGCTCATCTAGTTTTTTTGAAGATGATGGAAATGAAGATCCTTATGATGATAGTTGTTTTGGTGAACCTAGAGTGTTAATTGGTAATGAATATGAATGACATAGTTTCTCAATTAAATTGAATACTCATGTTCGTGACCTAGTATTCAATAAAATTGAGTTTTTGAAGTGTAAATGTTTAGAGCTTCTAAAAGTGTAAATGCTTAGGTTATTATTTTGGTACTCAATACAATTGAGTTTGTTTTTTGACAGTGACTCAATGAGATTGGGTCCTTTTGATGTAAATGCTTAGCTAGAGCATGATATATGTCTTCTGATGTAAATGTTTAGCTAGAGCTTGATGTAAGTACTCAATTGTATTGAGGTTCTTTTGAAATAACTCAATGGAATTGAGTTCTTTTGATGTAAACACTTATGATTATGATATATTTTAAATGGTTGTAGTATTTTTTACTGAACTTGGAAACAATGATGTATTATCCTTATGGTTTGATTTCAGTGTTTACTAGCTAGTTAGTTAATGGAATTGAGTTCGATTTAAGTTATTATGTTTATTTTTGTGTTAGTGTTTCCCTGTTTTGTAAATAGTTTGATTTTCATTGTGTCTAATGAAAATTGGTGCATATAACAATATAAATACTCATAAAAATATATTAATTAAATTAAAAATTAATTATTACATCATTATAATGTCGCCGAGTCGACCCCCCGAATCGCCCCGAGTCGACCCTCGAGTCGATCAACCCCTTGACCATGCCGAGTCGACCTCCGAGCCAAGTATGACCACGCTGGTTGAAATGGACATACTAAACCCCAACAAGTATTTAGGTGACTCATCCATCGTCCATACTTTCTCAACCTACACATGGATAGAACCTGATAGTTATTGCTTTTCAAAATTTTATGCCAATTTATTACGACTCTCGAGTTTAGAAAATAATCTGATTTTGTGTATAATACTCCTAATAATAAAACACTTTAATTCTCTTTAGTTTTTGCTGGTTGCCTTCTGAATGTGTTATCTATTCAACTCGTGCTTAGCTGGTTTGTGGACGGAGAGACAATGAGTTTGGAAGAGCATAACACGCCGATGTTGTATGTTAAAGCTCTTCGCCTAAAAAGGGGGGTAAAAAAAAAAGAAGAAGAAATGTCCTGATCTCATATATCTCACAAATCAGCTCAGACAAATGATCCCTACAAGGTACAAAGAACTAACAGAAGTTCACATTGATATACTGATCTTTCATCTTCATCATATTTCACTACTCGGGATTGCTGAAATGGGGGAATCCATTACCATTTAGAAAGATGTACACCAATAAAATGTACTCAACCATCATCTATCATTCTGTCAAATCCATAATGCACAAGAATGGCCTCCTAAGATAATAAAGTGACTGATGAAAGACAGCCCGAAACAAACAGATCAAACTAAATCACCCAGTGATGTAATACAACAGCTAATCTATAGATTACTTCAAACCAAATGCATCTGGTTAAACGGAAACGCCGGATGAAAAATAAGGCAACACAAAGGAAATAAGAGTCCTCGACTAATCACTTGAATAATCGTCATCATTTTCTTCACGATCTGCAACAACCTTCTCTATGAACCTCTTCCTGACGCCGTCAAGAACATCCTTAGAATGCTCACCTCCACCCTGACCATCATTCAGTACTGGACCCGATTGACAGAGGACCAACGCGACACCTACACATTTGAGACGACAAGCAAATTGATCAGATCTGCTACAACCATGATACATGAACATCAATCCACATTAACCAAGTTTCCATCTAAACTTCTAAGCTTAAAGACGTAAAATCTCAAAGTAATGACTACCAACCAAAGAAATTTAGTACAATTGTTGAATAGACAAAATAGGTTTCAAGTTGCCTCATTTTCTAAATCTTCTTTTCAGTGCAATTTTATTTTTTACTTATCACCATCTTTTGTTATTATCATTACTATTATTTAAACTTAAATAAATGTTGTGAAGCAAAACAAGTGACAACTAGAAAGAGGTCATCAATTACAGCTGCAGTCTTCCCAAGACACTTACGTGCCAAAAACCTGACATTTACTGGAGAATGTCGTGAAGGATGTACTGAAGAATACCATGATAACAGTAAAAGAGTATAAACCCTATCCTAACTGGATAGTAACCTGCGAAAGTTTTTTTTTTTCCTTAACAGAACACTTAGTCTTCTCAAAAAGTAAGAGGAAGGCAAGTACATAAAGACTTTCAGTGACACACGGTGCTTGCCAGTTGCCATGGTGCTGATAGTTGCAATAATTAAAGAATGAAACTAACAAAAACTTAAACTTTCAACATACCTTCAGGGGTGCATCTGCGACCAAAACTACGAAGTCCCACATAATTGGCCTTGACTGCACTATTGTTGTACACCAAAAGGGTTGGAATATTTTGATCAGGGTAGTTAGGAATACACTCAGTAGATATGATCTTAACAAACTTTGTTGCAGAGTATCTTCGGGCCAGTTCTTCCAAGCATTGTAAAAGAAGCTCACACTCCGCATGTCTGACCAAGACATGTAAAACTATCAGATACAATATGAGCACAAAATAACAGACAACATTTTAAAACAGAAAAATGTACAAAAAATTAGTAAAGAAGTCCCACAACACAAACTATAAGAATTACGAAAATGTGAAACAAAGAAAGTCAAGAAACCACAGGAACTAATGATGAAAAGAAGTGGTGGCAAAAGTAAACAATTACCCATCCTTATATAATATGACAACCACCCAGACATCTTCTGGTGCTTGTGAAACCTCACGCACAAAATCAGATCCAGAAATTGTAATCACCGATCCAAACCTTGCAATCTTGGCAGCTTCTCTCATTTCCGCCAGCCTCTTCCTCCTTCATATAGTTACCATAACAATTTCAAATACTACACAGAATCAAATCAAATGAAAAGCAGAACGGAAAACTACGCATCAAAGTTTATTTGTTAGTCAAAAGAGAATAACTGAATTATAAATAAATACAACCATGTACATCCTAGCATTTTAGCTCTACATCAGAAAAGTATAAAATGCTATTTCACCACTATTTTTTCCCCCCATATATAACATGATAAAATAGAAAGAAACACCAAGCAATCCTATGTTATCAATAACTATAAAAATCTTTCGCTCATTCTGTTCTACTTCCACCAGATCTGTCTCTTTGCTCATTCTGTCGAAACTTAATGTTCTGAAATAGAAAAGCCATCAATTTGTTGTTCTTTACTTTAATAAAATGCAAACTCTCTAATACCCAGTACTTCCATAAATGTTTCAACCCAGGGAATCGTATGTTTTTAGAAGGGTTCATAGCTATAAGAAATCATGGGCACATCTGCTATCAAAAAATTTGTGGCTTAACTTAGAACTGAAAATCAATCTTCACACTGAATATTTATAACCACTAAGGGAATGCGTCCGATCACAAGTCCAGATTTCCATAAGACTACTCCTTTTCTCTTCTCCAATCGAATCGAAACAATCATTAACCGCGAAATTAGATGATCCCAACTAGCTAATTCTGGATTAAGTTGGAACTAAACATGAATCCTTTATACTAAGAGTTCTTAATCTGCTATAGATAGTATCCAAATACATGAAATTTGGAAAGAACCCGTGTAGAAAGAACATAAGGGAAAGCAATTAAAACCTGTATTCTTCCAGAAAACGATCATCATCAAGCTCATCTTCGAGGTCGTCCAGTTCTTCTTCAGTTTTGTCATCAATCCAAGACTTGTCTTTGGGCTTGGAATCTGGGTCCTCAGCGGGGGTGAAAGGAGGCGGCTTAAAAGCAGGTTCTTTTGGAGGAAGATTTCCCAATTTTCTTTGAATATCGTCCCATTGCGTTGAAGCTCCTTCCACATCTTTGTACACAAAATGATAATCCGCCATTGCTGCTCCTCCTCTTTGATTTTCAAGATTCTTCTTTCGTCTTTTTAATGTGTTTACTTTTGCAGACTATATTTATACTTTCGGTCCCTTTAGTTTGAGGGCAGTTTAATAGAATCTAATGTTATAAAATTTTTTATTATAGTCATTAATGTTTACTCTCTGTCGCCAAAATAAATAAATAGAAATACTCCACATCGTAAATCATGGATAATGATTCGTATAGGAACAAAATGAAAAGGAAAAATGACAAAGAATTGATTATAACCATTCATTTTTAACAATTTTCATTTGAGATTTAAGCATTTAAAGTTAGAGCATAGTATTAATGATTGACGACTTATTCCTTGTAAGTTTTCCTTTAAATTTTTTCTGTACGTATCATTACTCGTAAATTATAAACCTGCACTCCTTTAATAAAAAATAATTCACATTATAAATTTCTCTACTCCCTGTATCCTAAAATTATTATCCAATTTAGATTTTTACTTTTGGTTCAATTTGTACTAAAACTGAAAATCCAAACTAGACATAATTTCGAGACAGTTTAACACAAGAACTATTTTCTTTAAGATACTAAATATCAAACTAGGGAACATACCACCCTAGAGTCTAGACCAAAAGAATAAAATTTTGTAAGAAAATCTAAGTAGTGTTATAAAATAAATATGAAGAACTGTAGAGAAAGAACAATAGAAGGAGGGAACAAGTTGAGAGAGAAAGATAGAATTCATGTCTATATTATTCTGTGGAGACTGATCTCCTTTTATAGGCAAAGATACAAGGATAAGATCAAATAATGATAATATCTAACTAAATATTATGTCTGAACAGTTGATTCCTTGTATAACTCTTCTAACTTGTGGACATCCACATCAAATATTTATAACACTCCCCTTTGCATGTTCATTTCTTGGGACAATGATTCGTTAAAACCTTTACTAGGAAAAACCCATTGGGATAAAAATCTAATAAATGAAAAAGAGTGCATTCCCAGGTATGAACCTGCTTCATTAAAAACCTTTTCAGGAAAACCCATTTGGACAAAACCTCGATCACGGGAAAAAGAGTACAGCGTGGGATTACTCCCCCTGTTGAATACATCACTTGTGATCTTCTCACTGCATGCTAAAATGTTGACCAGTTTCACCAGTGTCAAAATCAATAATATGTGGATTTTCTAAATAGTC
Organism: Oldenlandia corymbosa var. corymbosa; assembly: GCA_949775105.1. Lineage (NCBI taxonomy): Eukaryota > Viridiplantae > Streptophyta > Magnoliopsida > Gentianales > Rubiaceae > Oldenlandia > Oldenlandia corymbosa. The sequence goes on along the minus strand of OX459118.1, from coordinate 18,428,490 downwards.
ACTTCAGCTTTTTATGCAGACGATCATTTTCACATACTATGTATAATCTTGAGTGCTTCCGGAAAACAAAGATCCATAACCATCGTACACCGAATGTATCAATGTATGCAATATTTCAATGTATTGAGTAATTGATAAAATAAATCGATAATTTATATAAATTACACTATGGTACTTCAGGACCAAATCTATTTACATCATTATTCAAAAGCTAAAAAAGATCTTTATGCACATCATGATTATAATCAAGTGTGTCCAACAGGAGTTAAATATCTTCTCAAAAAAAAAAAAAAACAGGAGTTAAATATAAACATACTACGGTCAAACTAAGACCGAGATTATATTCAAAGTCAGCTTTCATTTTTCTTGTTTCAAGCAAATACTAATCTTTTGAATTTAGCAACCTTTTGAACTTCTTTAATTTTGAAGTCCCGATAACTATGATGAACTCTTCCAGAGTTATATTAATTTTGAGGTTATTCAAACTCCATAATGAGTTTTGATAATATTCAGCATTTTCAAACTCTTCAAGAGTTTAGTGTTAACTGAGTTCTAAGCACACATATATCATTATCATACATATACAATCATTTAAACGCAGGAAAAATCACAAACAAACATAACATATTCTGACAAAAACAAATATAGAGATGAGTACATAAATCAAAACATTCAAAGATATGAATCTAAATATTTGTCTAAACACATGAAGGCACTAGTACTAGCGCAAGTCTTTCGAATTACTTTCTCGAGAATCGGAACCATGTCCCTTATTAAATCCTTCAGTGATTTTATATAAAATTCCTTATCAAATATTATGTATCAAGTTTCAACTGACAAATTTTAAGTGATCACTACATTCAATAGACGCAATTTTATTTCTTCATTTGCTGCCAGAAGTAGCAAATCACAGAAAAAAATTTTCCCATCCACCACAAGAGAATATATCTCCTCATGAATAACATCCGGACTTTGAGAAAACTTGTGAAACAAGTAGGTTGCTCTCAATCATTCGCACAATCATCCAACAATATTAAGCTCGTATATTATTTGTCAGAACTTTTACAGTTCAAAGTAACTTCAATTCTACTTACACATCTTCTGGTGTGTGTATTGCGTATTTTAATTCATTATGGCCAAAAAGTTTAATGTCTGCACTCACAACAAACTTTCATTTTTATGATCCTCATTCTATTCTTTTTTATTAACTGCAACAGCATAAGCAAATTTTATGTCGACATTTTATTACCGATCGATTTCATCTTTCTTTAGTATTGAGATCTCACAATCATAAAGTTTTCCAAAATACCTATATTCTTCTTCTGGAAGTTTATTTACCATAGAGGGAAACTATTTAATTTCCAAGCTCTTCTAAAATTTTATCACTCGTATTTAGCATCTAAACAGATCTAAACATTCTTATTACGAGGATTTTTATTATTGGAATCGACGATTCTACCACTCATCAAATGGACATTAAATTAAACAATAGTGGTAGATGATTCTTCAGGGACGTAACATAAAAAGTTAAACATTAACAGCCTTTTGCATTTAATATAGTTACACATTTTGGTCTTGCAAATATCTGGTCTTAAACATTATCTCTTGAATTTCAGGTTCATATTATTGAGGATCTAATGAGATAATGATGTTGTCTATTTATGAAAAAGTTGTTTTCACTTCTCCCCCTGATGTTGAAATAACTAAATCGTCAAACTGATTGTCAGCTAATTGAGTAATAAATAGATCTCCTTTTGGAGTAACTAACTCGTTAAACAAACAATGAACCAATCGAATAGTAAAACCCAATATCAATAACCCTAAAGGTTGGAGGTTCAAAATCCAGCATATATTCTTAACCTCTTCTAGGGTCTCCATCTTTGTGTGCATCGTCGTGGAGTAATTAATATAAATCGCGCATCTAAATTTTGCAGATGGACATGTATGGTTTCTGGCAAAAAATCAATATTTGGGAGAATATCTATGAAAACCCATTTGGTCTTATACATATGATTGGTGCCTTTAGGTTTAAACACATCATTAATTGTATATATGAGGTATTTACTTTTCTTTTGAATACTTTTAATGAACGATTCTACTGGATCGTTTTACTTTTGCTTGTATATGCACTCTATGTTCAAGTTTTATCTCTGAAATATTTATTCTGGTATTGAGTCATACATTCACCAGAACTATCAAATAAAAATTCTCTCATTAGAGAATGTGAAAATACACACATAACTAAATTGAAGTATGTAGTTAACTTTCACAAACTCCAGGTTGCAAGTTAATGATAAACATACAAGTGGCTAACTCATTAGCACATTAGTTAATTTGTTAGAAGAAACTCCTGGTTTTCCAAATTTAAATCACATGAACTTAGTTATATCAAATGTGTAAGCTTGTTATAATCAGTAAACTTCTGGTTTGACTTGTTGGTACGAGAGGTGAACTTCTGGTTCCCTAGTAAACTTCGGATTTACAATAAAACCCATCAATAGTAATACATGAATAAGATTTTAAAAGAATACAAAGATTAAGACAATTTTTCTTCTGAAAATTGTATTTTTAATGTACAATCATATGAAAACAACTTTCTGATATTCGAAAATCTTTTCTCTAATCTTTTTGGCATTGGTGCAAAATCATTTTTTTCGTTTTATTTACTCTTCCAGAGCCAAATTCACAAATTCTCTTATAGAGATAGTAAAGAACTAATTATTCAACAATGTCAAAACAACTCTTCTTCATAAGAGCATTTACTCTAATGGAGTTTTATTTACTCTGCATGAGTATTGTTTAATCAGTTATTTTCGTAATACCAAAATATTTTTACTACCACACATATAAAGTATTATATAACTGATGCTCTACAGGACATTTCATCCAATTTTTTTGTTAAAACATTTCATCCAATTTTATTTATGGAGAAATGTACTTACATATTCCAAGTAGTTAGGGAGCATTCACATTATTGTATTTTGCCATAGCAAATTCTGCTCTTCTAGAGCTTTTGTCCAAATTTGTGGAGAAATTCATATAGATGCTCTACAGGAGCATTTAATTAATTTCCTTCTAACAAAGAATGATAACATTGCTTAAACTCATAAATCACATCGAATAAAAAAAATTACTAATAAAAAAAATTAAATAAACTACCACTAGATGTTTTCGTAATGAACAGATAACTAACATCACCTTCAGGATGATCATCCATAAAATAGTTCTGATTCTTGATTTGTTCACCTTCAAGGTGAATATATAACTAACATCCATAATAATATCATTAATGGCATAATGAACATCATCTTTCTCATTCTTGATAGAGAGTAGCAATATGGTCTTAGCATAGAATAGACAAGATTTAATAATCTTTTATCCCTTAACAAAAGCAATTTCTATCTTTTTCCTTTCGCTTTCTTCAACTTTCCAATCTCTGGTGGTTTATTTTATTTTCATTAAAAATTTGTCACTTCTGGTGATTCGAAAGATTTTTTTTTCTCATTACCTACTTGTAATTATATTTGGGACTTTAATTTATCCACTATTAAATTTCATGATAATCGCATTTACTTCAAGAAATGCAGTCGTCCAACTTAGACGAGTATATCATTATTTGCAACAAAACTCAATAGTTTGTTCAATACTAACAAGAATTATATAGCTACTTCATGAGCAACTTTCTAATTGTTTTTATTATTAATCTTCCACTTCAAGTGAAAAATATTATTTTTATACGTGACTACCATATTACATTAGATTCATTGTCACAACTTGACTCATAAAATGGCGTAGTTGTCCACTTGTTTCAGGAAGTGAAAAGTCTCAAAATTAAAGAGTATTGTGATTTCTTTAAACAAAACCATAATGGTGTCTTTAATAAAAAGATAATAATTTACTACTTCAAGAGCAATTCCATGTTATGGATATTTGAATTCTTCCACTAATCATTAGCCTTGTGTCATATCAATATAACTTTTATATTGTCTATTTTTATTCATATTTACCAATTCAGGTAGTCAATCTATATGACTATGATATTCTAACATATTCAAATTCACTTACTTCAGGAAGTGAAAGAAATTCCTTTGAATCTTTTCATGAAATTACTACTAATGGAGCTAATTCAATATACGAAAAATTTATAATAGAAAAGGCTACTACATGAGCACTTGGTTGTATCCAATATTACAAAACAAGAAAAAGCTTACCGCATTCCCTGGTCTACGGATCAAAATCAACTTACTCCCTGATCTACGGATTAAAATCTTCTCAGTTGGATCCGTACTCCCTGATCTACAGATTAAAATCTTCTCAGTTGGATAGAGAGTCGTGCTGATAACGTGTTATAAAATAAATATGAAGAACTGTAGAGAAAGAACAATAGAAGCAGAGAATAAGTTGAGAGAGAGATAGAATTCATGTGTATATTATTCTGTGTAGACTGATCTCCTTTTATAAGCAAAGATACAAGGATAAGATCAAATAATGATAATATCTAACTATAATAATATCTAACTAAATATTATCTCTGAACAGTTGATTCTTTATATAATAAATCTTCTGACTTATGGACATCCACATTAAATATTTATAACAACTAGAACCATAGTTTTTTTTTATTATTTTATTTTATGATAGTGTTATTCAATTAAATTCAATTTAGTAAGTCATAATTCTGTAAAAATCTGTTTTTCAAAAAATTCCTTTATTTTTACACTAGCTTACAGAATGTTGTACATATTCTTCCCGTTAGAAAAAGGGGGAAAATCGAAATGAATTCTCTTGCACGTAATCACCTCTAAGGAAAATCCTGCAGGCATTATGTATCATGATTCCTGAATCTGAATGTTCAATCTTCTCAGCCAAATGGAATGCACAATCATGTGAAAAATGTCAAATCTTTGGGGAGGATCATTAATAACAAAGTGCCTCTGAACTTGCTTCAACCTTCTATGCATTCTCACATACTGAGTCTGAGAAACACTCATTAGTATACTCTTGATGTTAGGTATGTCTTTCACGGCAATTTCAATGGAAAATGACTTCCAGTTGAGCACGTCGCTGAAAGGCGGTATATAGCTATCTGATATCAGAACCGGAATGCATTCTGCATAGATTGCTTCAACTACTCTTGGACTAGCAACCTCGTATCCACTCGGACACAGACAGAATCTGCTTGACCTCAGCATTGATTCGTACGAAACGCCTTTTGGGAGGTTTTCGTGTACTTGTATGTCGTTGTCTTTGTCTTTCCATTGGTTTAGCAGAAGGTACCTGATGTGGCCATGCAGTTTTCCAGCAAAGAATGCGAGAATGGATCGCTTTGAAGGCGAGGGACCTCCAATAAGTCCAGTGATTCCACCTGTTTTGAGATGGATTTCGGGTAGTGAAACATCCTTGAGTGGACTAAAGCCTTCTGATGTATTGGCGTTGCATAATACCCTGATGGAATTGTTGAATAAATCTGGAACATAAGTTGTTGAGTACGGTCCCTGAAAAAAGTGATCATGCGAAGACATGATTAATCAAAAAGGAAAAAAGAAGGTATTAAAAAGGAACTGTTTTCCTTAGTCTTTTTAGCTTTTTACTCACCCAATCATGGCAAGAAAGCATGAAATGATCAGCACCGAGACTGCGATTCCAGAAAGGATATTTACCAGATAATAGTCCTATATAATCAGCCAGGGTGTGACCGATAGCCCTTCTATCATGGCTGATAGGATCATACAAATATTGTACAAAATTCACAATACTAAAGGGCAAGAAATACACAAAGGCTTCATCAGGATCATTCGTACGATAAAAGTTTCCCTTTTCCATTTCATGGATGAACCTTCCTTCACTTGAGTATATACTCTTGCAAGGGCCATCATGGAAGAGTGGAGGTTCTCCTTCTTTATAGACATAAATCTTGAATACCTTCTCCATCTCTAGATAACTCCTGCAGTTAGTTGTTTTAGGTTGGAGTTTTAAATTAGCCTTCATAAGAATAACATATCAAAGAAAGAGGATGATAAGGGAAGCCTATATCGAACTGGAAGATGTACCAGTGAAAGGCATTCGCGTTCCAGTACATAGGACCTTGAGGGATGTAATCGGCATCTTCATGTGTTGAGATCATGCTACCATTTCGAGCAGCTTCCCTGATTGAAGACTTGGCTTTTGACAAAACAGTTTCCAGCCTCTCCAACTGCTTGTACCTCTTCATTTGTCGCGGCAATGGTTCTTTTTCTTCTTCCTCCTGCACAGGCAGCAGAATAGGACAGTCATTGACATAGGAATGAGTTTGTGCGGAAAATTGCATTCGCCGAAAGAAAAAAAAAGTTGTTATTCCAATGCATTAGGAGACTAGACCTGTACTGTCTTCGGTTGGAATGAACTGTTTTCTGCCTCTTTGTCAGTATGATCATATTTTAGCCCTTCTTTGTCACTGATGGATTTATGTGCAAATGAACTGTGCCAAGTAACCGAATTCCATGTAAATGGAGAAGATGTAAGTGAAGACAAGGTTCCATAAGGTGTGCAAATAAAAATCGCAAACAAAACAATAGGGATGAGTATGAGAAATGTGATTGTAGTAGAGGAGAAACCCAATGGGAAACAATGCGACTTTCTTTGTAACCGAAGCATCATCAATTTGCAGCAGTGGCCACTGCCCCACTAGCAAAAGTACAGCAACCAGAGTTTTGGACTGAAAAACTCACAAGAAAGTTCATATATACATGTAGTTGATTAAAATGCAGGATTCGTTGCTTCTCTCATAACATATTCCTTGCTGCCAGGAGCATTATTCCTGATCAATTGTTATGAAAGGAACAGAAAGTGACCTGTAACTTCAACTCAGAGGTTTCCACATGATGCCTTTTCCATAGTTTTTTCTGACGCATGGTTTCTTTAAAGTAATTTCTTTTAACTGAAAAGAGGAACAAGATCAAAATACACATTTGAATTCTTTAAGTAGCAAAACAGATTTTAACTTTTAGCTAAGACAGATACTTCGTCCTTGCAACTTTCTAATGCATCTCTGTGGAATTGATCCATGGATCCTTTTGATTTGATCGTTCCCATAAACTGGTAGAGACGTGTTAGGAACTACCCGCTTCAGATGTCATCAAACCCTATGGCTTCCTCGGTGTTCAAAAAGAACAAAATTAAAAAAAAAAAATCCAGTCAAGCATAAAACTAGAGTGAAAAAAGAGCAATCACAACCTGTTGTTCACGACAAGTGCAATTGGCCAAGTATATATTACTGATTTCTGAATCCCGCAAGGGATTTATTAATCTTATTACAAGAAAAAGTTAAAATATAGCACTTTCATCCCACCCAGTAAAAGTAAAACAAAACTGAAACTCTCCCATCATGAATAGGTGTATTATAATTCCCACAGAATTGAGACCAAACTGGATGAGTAAACAAGTCGAAAATTCACTACAATATGTCTAGCAATGCCTCTCGTTTCACCGGTTGGTACAAACATAGCCGCAAAAACAGAAGTATGTGCCCAGAAAAGGCGAAGTGCATGATGATGTTGAGAAGCTACAAAACCATTAATCTTGTTTATTCACATTCATTGATGAGTGGTAGGAATGTGAAATAAAATTCCAGGACTACAAGTGTATTGTTCAAATATCGAGCAGCAACCTACGGGGATCCTCGACCACATCCTTGATCCTTCTCAGGAAAAGTACGGCCTCTCTGCCATCAATGAGCCTATGGTCATAGGTAAGAGCGACGTACATCATCGGTCTTGGAAGAATTTCACCTCCAACGACCATTGGACGATTCACAATCGAATGCATACCAAGAATCGCAGACTGCAATTACGGAGCCAATCAATAAGTTACAAAATAATACAGGTGAATAGATCAAGAGAGAAACGGCAGACATTCAAAACTGGTCCCAGAGATTAGGAACATTAGAGAGAGTAATGTCATCCCTAGAAATGCTAACTGATATGGCACAGATGAAAAGACACATACCCTGTTTTTACATTTCCCTTTTCCAGAACCGAATGGTTAGTTTATGTTCTAATGTGTACCACATCAGTAATTGGAACTTTCACATAGATTTACACTCCCTTGTTTGAAAAGACGTACCTGAGGAGGGTTGATGATTGGTGTACTCAAAAGACTCCCATAAACACCGCCATTTGAAATGGTGAAGGAACCTCCAGCCATCTCATCAATTGAGATAGTTCCGTCATTCGCTTTCTTGGCCAACTTGTTGATCTCCTTCTCAATCTCAGCAAAGTTCATCTGATCAGCATTACGAATGACTGGAACAACGAGGCCCTAATCATGCAGTAAATGTTGCTATCAGACAGTCATGAATAAGATAGTTCATATGTATAGTTTGCGTTAAACTAAATACAGCAATATGCATAGTTTGTGTTAAATTAAATACAGCCATACAGAAAGAAAATGGCGGACGTAACAAAGGAAGGATCAACATCATTCTGGAAAATGATTAGGCTAGTTTTATGAGCAACATCAATATCATGAAGCAAATGAAATCAGATACAAAATGGGGAAACCAAGTAATAAATTTACATCTTACAGCAACATACTTCACCATTCCGTACTTAAAGATTATTCAAAGCAGAAGTCTGCCACATAAATTAGAGTCACAAGCTTTATTCTTGTTTAACCCGCCAAAGCCTTTGCAGAAATCAAGAAATATATTTTAATAACCTGGCAGGAGTGTAGAAATGCTAGAACCAAAAATCAAAGCACCAGTAGACATAGAGACTGAACTATATTCCTGAAATCAAGGTTATTCAGGGAACAATTGTCATCTTACCTTTGATGTTCCAACGGCGATACTGATGTCTATATAATCTCTATAGATTATATCATCACCATCAATGACAGCATTTATTATAGGTTGGTTTTGGAGTCCACTAACAGCAGCCTGCACAATGAGAAAAAACCATTTAGATAATAAAAAACAAGGAAACGTATAAACAGTCAAACAATAAGCATGGACATTTGCATACTTTCACAAAACCAGACATAAGACCTAGCTTCACCCCATGCTTTTCAACGAAGGCATCCTTGTACTCTGACCGAAGCTTCATCAAATTTGTCCTGCAAAAGGTACAGGGTTCAAAAAAAAAAGGGTGTAATATCAATTTTTCTTCCTACACATAAAAGTCATCTTACATGTCAACTTCGTTGAATGTTGTCAGCAAAGCAAAAGTATTCTGAGAATCCTTTAAGCGTGTAGCAACTCGTTTTCTCAGCCTTGTCATTGGAACCTGTTGTAAAGAATGATTAGAGACATTGTAAAAGAAATTTGATTTCCCATGAATAAAAAAAATTCAAAGAACTTATATGCTTGAATGGATGTTATTATTTAGCAAGACAAGGAGGATCTTACTCGTCTTTCCCTTTCTTTTGGAGGAAGCTGAGGCTCTGTAGCAGAGGTCCTTGAGGGAGCCGGAGAACTCACTGAAGGTTTTGGCTTTTCCTCTTGCTTTGGCTTCACAGCTGGTGATTCCACCACCTTTTGCTCTTTTTTCTCTTCCGCAGGAGGCGCACGAGGAGCAGTTTCTTCGGAAGGTTTCTCAGATGGAGCAACATGGTCAGCAGGCTCAAATCCTTCACCAGATTTTGAAATAATTGCAATCTTTGTACCAGGTTCAACAGTATCCCCTTCCTTAGCCACAAACTCTTTAATTACACCAGCTTCGGGGCTAGCAACGTCAATAGTAACCTTGTCAGTTTCGATCTGTGCGATTGGTTCGTCAACTTCAACTCTTTCCCCAGGTTTCTTCAAGAAGGTAGCCAATGTTCCATCCGTAATTGATTCTCCCATAAATGGCACAACAGCATCAACCAGATCACCTAACCGATAAAAAAACAGATGAAGGGAAAACATCAAATGGCATTTATGTAGAGCAATCACGAATACTTGATCAAATACAACAACAATAACAAGAAGCCTTTTTCCCACTAGGTGGGGTCAGCATTTGATCAAATAATTTAGCTAAATTAGGAATAGCATACTGAAAAATGCTGCAGCGACTATGGAAAATGATATCATTCAGGATATCAATACCAGCAATCAGAATCAAGTTATATAAAGATTTAAGAATAATTGCGTTTTGCACTTAGCGTAAGAAAATTTTTAAAAAATAGGTTTCACAGGAAAAAATAATTTCCCCAGTACACCAAAATAAGAGAACTAAAAACTATGTAGTGAAGGGCTGGAGGTTATTAGCAGGAGTCAGGACAGAATTGAGTTTTACAGAAGACGGAAACTTTGAAAGACACCACATACTATATATAACATACAGAACTATAAGACTCAAACCGCTTGTTTCAGTTAATATCTCTAGCATTCAGGCATTAGAAGATATGTAACAACAATCCGAAGCCAATCACGAAATGACGATATTCAAAAACATACGACAAAACTATACATCGGTCAACAATTTTATAACGACTAATATGATGTGAGAACAATAAGAAGAAATACAATATTCAGAGCACATAAATCGATAGAAATTACTATCATACCTCCGTTGGAACAGAAGCTCCGGTTTTGCATCTGCCATGATATCATAGGCTGGAAGCTGGTCTTGCTTGCTCTGAAAAAAATAACATTTCATGGTTCATAACCCAAACGTATCTTTACTACTATATTTTGAAAATGGTAAATGGATAATTGCTAAAATTGAGAGAAGTTTCTAACCTTGCTGGCCTTGAAACAATTGAGTTTCCTGCTTGATAAGATTTAAAAAGTGATTCAACAGAAGAGTTGCAAGATTAGTATCTTATCATCAAAAAGGAGAATAGAAAATTCAACAGCTTAAAACTCACCAGACAAAGTAAGATAAGAAAGTTCATGAGAACGATTCATTTGTGGCTGCAGCAAAATTTATTCGTATCAATTTCAGAAGATCAATTGACATCTGATGAAATATAATAAAAAAGAATAAAAAAACAAAGAGAGAGTAAGAAACAGAAAAGAGGCTTAAACAGAACATCACGGAAAAGAAATGACCTGGAATTACAATACTGTTGTATCTAGATTTAACTTGAGCTACTTGTAAGTTTATAGTACAGGTCTTCATCGGAGTTTAAACCGCCTTCGGTTTTTAACTCATGCTGTACTATTAGTATTAATACTACTCTCGACTACTCCCTCCATTTCAAAATATAAGTCAGTTTAGGTTTGGAGAAATATTTCAAAATAAAGCCGTTTTAGGATTTCAAGGCAAATTAATGACTAGCTTTCCAACTTTGCCCTCAATAAATGATGCCAATACCTTTTTATTAGTGATTTATAAGAAAACTCAACTTGCTCAATCAAAATGAGTTCATTTTAAAGGGCTACAGTAAGGTGTCAACAACACCATTCAGTGTCCCGATTGAGCTTACAAAGTTTCACCTTTTGGTTGTATGTCCTCCACAAAACCACTATAATAACAGAGATAATTTCTTCCCAAAATTACACCCATGCCCGTTATGAGTTGTACTGAGCTTCACATAAACCACAAAAAATATCAGCTTACTTAGACTCTTTTAAGGATATATCTAAGAAAACCAAGGCAGTTTTATAGTAAAACTATAAAACAGATAACAAGATATTAATTCAAATTAAGCATAACTTCATTTCATCACTCTCACAAAAAGATAATAATAAAACTGCACACAGGTTGCATCAATTCGATTAAGCCATGGAAAATGGCACATCCTTTCAACATGAAGAACATCTAAAACCATTAGGCAACAGCAAAAACAAAAACCGATTACCTGTCCTTGCACAGCATTGCACGCTCTGGGTTCAGAAAGCGCAGATCGACATGAATGTATTGATCTCCTTCGAATCTATTCCAAGACATAACAACAAGAAAGCATTAAAATAAATTCAATCCCATAAAAGTAACTAGAAGCAGAAGAGTATGCGTTAACACGAACTAAACAAAGAATGAATATCTTTTTTCCATGGCATACAACCATATGAAGAAATTAAAACGCTAATGAACGGAATCATGAATAATTACCAAGGAAGAAGAGGCGCCTGAAGCGACTTTGCGCCTTATAATCCCCAGCATTGTAAGTTTGCCTTAAGACCGTTTCCTAAACTGGCATAAAAATTCTTGATCATTACATTAAACAGAAATAGAATAACAGTAGTAAGGAAAACAATAAACTTGTTCCATACCAAAATCGAAACGAAAGAAAAGATGAGAAATTTCGTATTACTAAGGAAAGAAAATGTTCTTTTAACAATTATCACTCGTGTTGAAGTCCACAAGCCTTTTCATATAGACACCTTTTGGTCTATTCTCTTGTTTTTCTACATTCAAAATATACCATTTTGGAACGGAAAGTTTTTCACATTTGCAATGCACTAAAATTGATACCGAACCACAAAACAAGATCAAAGTGCAGCCGGTCCCCAGATTTTTCCCAAAAAAAAAAAAAAAGAAAAAAAAAATCTAAATCAGAGAAACTGAATCAAGTGATAGAAGCTTGACAAAATCCGCTCAACCATACTGGCATATAAATCCATTCAAATCAGAACAAACAGCTACCAGAATAGAACATTCAAGCACATAGAGAACTCCTCCGATTGAAAACCCACAAACTCAATTAGTCTGATTTACCGAAATAATAGAACTCAAAACATGGGATGCAAGTATGGAAGAGAAAAAAAAAAGAGAGAGAAGATCAAATCGACCACAAATCTAACGAAGCCGAGCAAGAAGGAATTCACTAGGGTTCGCAGAATTTACCCGTTTGGTTCTTCAGATTGGGGTTTCGGAGATTTCTTACTTTGATGCTTTGAGTTTGATTCGAGCGCCTTCCAGCTTTGACAAAATGAGGTTTTCCCTTCTTTTTTACCTTTCTCTGTGTTTTGGAAGCTTCGAATCTAAATACTCCAAATATGCAGCATACCTAGTATTTTTATGCATAAATAAATAGAAATAAATGTTCGGGGAAATGACAATAACAGACAAGTGACGATAGCAAAACTCGTCTGATTAATAAAGGCAATTTTGGAATTCAAATTAGACGCTTTTTTATGCCTTACACGTTTATAGATACCCATCGGAGAGAGGGCACTCATAAGGTTACAAGTGTTTTAATGTCGCTATCGCCGACTAGATTTGTCATCAAAAAAAAAATTATATATATATATATATCCTATTATATTAGAAACAAAAACTTCCCTTTCAAACAACTCATATGATTGCGTGGCGTATAGAAATCTTAAATCGCTTTTTGTCTAAACCATAACTAAATTACTAAATCTCCTACTATATTAAACAAAACCTTCCTTTCAAACACCTCATATGATTGCGTGGCGTATAGAAAGTCTTAAATTGCCTTTATCTAAACCATAACTAAATTACTAAATCTCCCGTTGCACTTTACTCCGACACGTTTTTTTAAAAAAAAATTTTCTTTATGTTTCATTCATTTAGAGTAGTTTTTAAGTTAAATTGATCAATTAGGTTTTGTTACAAAGTGTCAATTTTGTTTTAAGCGTATACCTGCGGATGAAGGCTTATTACAAAGCTATTAAAAATCTCCAAAACTAAGTATTGATTTGGCACGACCGAACATCAATAAATCATCTTACTAATATTTAAATTTATTAGGATGTTTTTATATTTTATCTAACATTTACTTCAATACATATATTCGACTAAGGCTATTTATATTTAATAAGTAACACTTATAAAATATTTCTATAACTTACATGGCGAAATACAATTTCTTTTTTTTTTTGTGAAATACAATTATTTCTATGATCACACTTATAAAACATTTCTAAATCCTTCAAACATTTCTAAAATATATCGCTCCAAATACAAAATTTTATTTTTTTCAAATATAACTATTTCTAAGATTTACAAATAGACTGGGCCAGAGTCGCGCGTTGCGCGACCAGACATCACTAGTATATATATATAGTGGTAGTACTTAAAATATTGTTGTACTCTTATTTAAACTTTATAGTTATTTTTATTATTCAGTTTTACTTGGTTTTCCAAACATTTTATAAACGATTAATAACAATGATGACAATTAGTAATGGAAGACGAACTTTTGTTGCAATCATGTTCAAACAACATCATTTTTGAATTCCAAAATGAATGTTAAATGATTCTGGGAGAGAGAGTAGCTAGTTATTGGTAGTTTGCTACCAATGAATTGACTTCTGAAGATTTACAAATCATACTCGTTGATATCTAAAAAGAGCTTCTTTTAGTTCTTGCTCTGCAACTACTTTAGATGTAGGTTTAAATACAATGTATGATGCCCGAGATTCAACGGCTTCAAGGCCCCTTTGTTCCACAGGAAAATGCCTTTCTACCCCATGAATGGTCCTGTCGATGAAGTTTGACCTCGGTAGATAGTCTCTCAAGCGACACAGAAATTCCAGATGATCCCTTTCCTAGACACCCATAAAACAAAAAGGCAAAAATGATGAGCACAACTGGAACTCAAAAGATCATAGTCATTGTACATTACTGTTACTCAAAATGATCCAACCGCTTGGCTATTTTGCTAGATACATCAGACAGACTCGGATGCTGAAGGTTATCGGACAAACTCAACTATGATCATGAACCACGCATACATGCCAGCATTTGTATTTTTAACAGAAATGATTCCACTGTAAGAAACTGGTTCATGAGGATCTACCACTATCACTGAATAAAAAAGTGTCCTATTCCTCAGTGAGTGCACCAGAGCACGGTTTTTTCAGTGCAGACAGCCTGTCCTTTTCCTTGGAACAGATTCCACATTGAAAACATCTAAGCAGTAAACATGGCTTCGACGATTAATTAGCGTCTATTCATACAAGTTCCAAACAACATACATGCATTTTCCTTGCAGAGATCATCAGAACTATTTGGTACAACAAGATAAATAAATAACTAGCATAATAATGTTATATTGCACCTTTCGGTATTCAGGTCCTTGGAAGTTTGAGATAGGCCATGTTACTAACATCAAAGTCCCAGAGGAAAGATGTATGATGTATCCATCGTGTTTTTGTAATTGATTGCGCATTCCCACCAAATTTGCGGCTGCCAAAAACATAATCTGAGAGCAAATTAGAAAAATTCTGGGATATGAATCATGATATCAGTTAACCACATCAATCTCACATGAAAAGATCAAGTGGAAGCTACTGTGTTCGGTTCAAAACATTGTTTGAACTGACAATAAGAACAACAACATGCAGAAAGTGAAGCAAAAGGAAGGAGAGGGGGGGGGGGTGGTTGGGGGATGGTTCGGCAATTCCTGTGTACCTAACTGTGAAGGCAGCAGAGAAAGAAAAAAATAGTATTTAAACTCCAGGACTCAATGTCCGAATCAGATATAGGGAAGGGCAATCAGTCAGAACTAGAAGGCAATCAAACGATCCGCGATATACATGCAATATATGACCACAAATGGAAATCATGGAGATGACTAATTTTCATCTCAGTTTCTAGCAACTGCACCAAGAGGAGTTAACTACCAGAACATAAAGAGTGGAGCAACTGACTATAACCATGACAAAGTTGACTTCCAAGTGAAAGAAAGAATTCATACACTTACAAAGCTCAAGGCATTCCTATGATTAATGAATAAGAAAGTTTCTTAGTCTGGAAACTCAGTGACAACTTTGATTGGACCTTTTCTTTCATATAAAACCATGGGAGCTCAAAGTAGATGTTGGCAATACCATTCTCACAAAGGCTGAAATCTCCAACTTGACGAAACACGTCATCATATATTAAGCTACTCCATGACATAATGGGTCCCGGATAAGGCTGAACATCTGGAAGTGCATCTTTGTTGCATATGAAGGAGACAAATACAGTGCTGTGATCAACGATGACAGTGCCGCCTCCTGTAAACCTTCGGATAACAGCAACCTTGTCTTGCAAGACAGAATCGATTTTCAGAAGTTCAGCAGGTCTCCTATTGCAAAAGATTCATGTAAAAATTAACTTTCTTTTTCCCCATTACTTTATGATGGATCCACAACTGAGGAAGACAAGTGTAGACGTGGGTTATGGCTGCATCAGGGTTTCAAGTTGCATCTTCCTATTAAGTCACAAAAGAAAGCTGTCTGGGATATAGTCTGTAATTCTCCATATTAAAAAAACTGAACTAAACAGAGAGAAGACAGATTATGCTCTTTTGGAAATGATTTTGGATGAAGGAAATAATGCTCTTTGGAATATCATTGGGATGAAGGAAATGCCTTGCACAATATCAAGTGTTCATGCTCCACAGTTTCTGGATAATATTACTCTTAGGTTAAATAACTACAGAAATTACAAGACCCTTAACTTCATAGATTGAGTTCCTATAAGAAAATCAAACATCCTCTCATATCTTCCCTTTCATCATAACCCTACTGACTTGCAGCAATTTGATTTCAGCAAATGCAACTTGTTAAAACATATATAGGCCAATAGGAGAATCTGAAACCTAGGTACACAGCTTGAGAGCAAATGGCATTTTATGGAAAAGGTTAACTACAACTAAACTCACCGTTCCAATTACAAGACAGCATGAAAAGCACAATTGAAATCAACAGACTACTGATTAGCAAAATCAAGAATTACCCTGAAGCTCCCATTACTATATTGCGATCCTCCGTTCCATCATTAATAATGCACCAATTATCTGATGTTGTCCGGAGCAGCCGTTCCTCTAACATCAACTGTTGCAAGATGTGCATTCCTTTTACTCTGAGCAAATTCAATGCCGGAAGTCCAAGGTTTCTGCAACTGTATATCGCCATTGACGACGAGCTGCTCTGAGTTAAGATCAACAGAGAAATAAGAAAATAGTACTAGAAAATCCCAGATGAGGTTCAAGCTAGATATACGCCATTAACTCAAAATTTCCGAACTGAAAAGGTTGGATTTTGGTAAGAGGAGGCGGAGGAGGAGAAGGTATATACTCGGCGGCAATGGCGACGGAAGAGTACTGGTAATCAGTAATTTATTTATTTATTTATTTTGGAGTTATACAAGGGTTAAATGGGTATTTTGGGAAATTTGGCCAAACAATTTCAACCGCTCCTTCCGTTTGAATTACTTCCTCTTCTTCCTTTCCACAACTTGAGATCAAATTTCATGAAGCCCAGAGCAAGAATCAAGTCGATTTCTTCTCATCTCTGTTGAATTCATCTCCACAACCGTTAATCACTGCTTACTGCAACTGGGGTTTTGTGCTTATTCCCATTTTCTTCAACTGGGTTCAAAGAACTGGCAAAAAATTTGGCAAGTGGGAAAAAACTGCCAATAAAATAACCACCACCAGGGACAAATTCCCTAACTGCCATGTCCTCTTACTTTCAATTCGAACTTGTTACCTTCCACAGTTCTTTTCATCCTCTATTCACTTCCTCTATGATTGATCAAAATGTTGTTTCCATGTATCAAACTACTTGTTATCTCCATTTTCACCGCCTCTGTTTTCCCTCCCTTTGCTCTGCTTACAAAACCTGGTAATGGCATTTCGAATTTTTCAGTTTCATGAGGTTGTTCATTTGATTCTAATAATAAAATCAAGATTTTTCACCTGTTAACGTTGTACTTGCAGAGAGTAGTGCACCAATGCTCCCCAGTTTTGCTTTCAGTTGGTATTACAATAATGATAAGTTTGCGGCCGGGGACGTTGTGAGCATTAAGGTTAAAGTGTTGGGAAGGTTTGATAGCAGTAAATTCAAGCACCCTTTTGATCCTAACATCACCATCAACAACAGGGTGGGCAACAGTTCTTACATATCTGGAGTTTCCTCGTTTTTCGATGATGATTTCAACACTTGGAGGATTTCTTTCATCCCCATTATGGCCGGATCGTTCAATGTGCTGATTACTGATGAAAATTTTAATGTACTGGATTCCTCTCTGCACTTTCATGTCATCCCTGGTTAGATTGAGTTCTTTTCATCCTCTGAATATGTGCCTTTTTGGGTTTTTGGTTTATTTCTTTGGTTCTGATTTTGTTGCTTTGTAGGGAAAATGTATCCGGGTGCTGGAATTGTGTCTTGGATGGGTGGAGTAAACGAGTTTGTGGCTGGAGATATTGCTACAATTCTGATACTCCCTAGAGATGCTTTCGGGAATAATATATCTTCTGAGGCTGAAAAAACGAATTTTGATGATTTCTCTGTTTCATCAACTACTTTGAATGGTTCTGTTGTTAGTACTCTTAACATCAAAGACAAGGGATGGACTAATTTTGGCTACCTCAGGTTTGAATTTGTTGTGGCAACTTCTGGAAACCTCTTGCTTCAGGTTCAAGTGCAAAACCAATCCTTGATTGGCGTACCCATGCCCTTCAGGGTGATCCCAGGTGATTAAGGATTGCTGGAAAATCGAAAATGATCATTTGACATATTTGATGCTGATTGAGTTGCGGTATGAATTTTTTACTTTTTTCATACAGGGGCCTTGGATGTTGCCAATTGTTCAGTGAGCTGGCATTCTGAAACAAAATCCTTCCAACTGTTTTCGATGATGGAAGGTTTTATACACCAGCATGATCAATATGGAAATCTTGTTCCCGGAATCTATGAATTTGATGTTGAAGTTGTTGAGAAAGGGACAAATTTGTCAATGCCGGTGTCGGATTTGGTTTTTGAGGAGGTTTCACATGGTATTCAGTTGTTCACTTTCAGTCTCATGGAGCCAGGAAACTTCACTCTCTTGATCCTTGATAAACAGCAGAATATTTTGATCTCCAATGTGCCATACGACTTCAACGTCTACATAGGTGTTCCTCCAAACTATGCATATGCTTGGCTTTTTCTTGTTGGGTGTATATACATTGGTCAGAATTGTGGTATAACTGTTTTCTGAATATTGAATTGGACAGGTTATTGCCATGGAATCAACAGTGTAGTTAATGGTTCGGGTCTAAACAACTCTGTCGCGGGTGAAGTAGCGAGCTTTGCTGTGTTTTTAAGAGATGCTTATCAGTACCCTTCTCCTGTTGAACTAGAGAGATTGCAAGTGAAAATTTGGCATGAAATGACTTTGCAACAGTTACAGGCTACTGTAAGTCCTCAGAAAGCTGTGAATGGTATGGAAAAACATTGGTTTTTGATTCGGTGTGCTCCGCATTTGGATTCAATTGTAAAAGTGGATTGACTTATGTTCCGTATCAGGGACTTATCATGATGGGATATTTCTTACATCAACTCCTCCTCCAATTGTTCATGCAAAGAATAAGGTGACCTTGATTAATTTTTTCTTGACACAGTTATGTTTCACATTGCAGATGATTAAAACTGTTATTATTGGATGCAGAGTAACGAGAATGCAGGATTTAGGACTAGTGCCTTTGAGGTCACTTTTGTACCTGAAAAGAGCGGAATACATGAAATCACTATCTTTTGTGGAAACATTGCATTAAATGATGGGCATCCATTCAGAATGGAAAGTAGGGCTGGTATATCAAACCTTCACTGTACCTTTAAAAAAGTTCGCTTTTGGTTGACATTCTTTCATGTGAATATCTCTTTATCGCTGTTCCAAATGGTTACTATAGTTGTTACAATATTGATTAAGGAAGTTTTGTTCTAAATTTGACATTTTATGGGCTTGATTTTAACTGGCAGAGTTCATGGTTGTATTCTTTCAGGTAAGGTTAATTTATCCCTCTCAGGGATAGCAAATATTACTCAGAAAGTGGCAAAGCTGACAAAGAATGAGCTACTAGTGCACCTCATGGATTCTCATTATAACCCAATTATGGCGCAGCAGTCAAAGTTGAAACTTGAGATGGCTTCACTTAATAGATCAGGTTTTCGGACAACAATGTTTGTTGATAACAATGATGGATCATACTCTTGTAGCTACTTGGCAAAGGATGTTGGTACTTTTGAGATATGTGCTTCATTCGATGGAAAACATTTCATGCCTTGTCCTATTGGCGTAAATGTTTATACAAGTAAGTTTGCTTGAACCTGAAAAGAACAAATATCCAGGATTCTGTAGTCCTGCAGTTCTTAGTTCAATAGCCGTGTTTGTTTTTGCAGGAGAGTATTTTCCTCAAGTTTTCAATGATACTGTCACAGTCTGGGAGGATGAGTCAACTGCATTTGATGCTCTAGAAAATGATTATTTTGCAGGTGGCAATGCAACTGTTTTAGAATATTCAGCGGTAAGCCAGATAGTATTAGAAGTTGTTTAGTATTTTTGAACAGTGTTTCATTTTGAATCAGAATATTAGATACTTTCCCATTTGTGGAAGACTTACAATGCTGTAAATGAAACTTGGGGCAGCCACACTATGGTTCACTTCTACAGTATGGACGGCTATTCAGATACACGCCTTATAAAGGATTTTATGGAAATGATTCTTTCCTGTATACCATATCCGATTTAAATGGCAACCATGCTTCTGGTTTGGTAAATATAGCTATCCTCAGTGTTCCACCTCAGCTCTCTCTCTTCCCTAGTCAATTGCAAGGAACTGAAGATCTTGTTAGCCCGAGATATGGGTATGCTGGTAGTTTTTCTTTTTCTTTATGTTTTTCTTTGCTTTTGTTTGGTTATTCTGAAAAGCTGAACATATCTCAAGACTGTTTATTGAGTTTTGGACAATATGAAGCTAGTAACATAATCTAATTTTTGCTAGTGTGTTCCTCTTTGCAGTGGTTTCTCTGGGTTTGAGTTGGCATACTCAGATTTGACTGAGAACATCACTGTTATTCTAAATGCAAAACATGGAACTGTCTTCCTATCTCCCTTGATTATGCAGTTTTGGCAGTCACCAGGGTGTGAACTAATTGTAAGCCGAGAAAATCAGGACTCTGGGGAGTTGAGTATACATGGTTGTTTGGAAGTAATCAATTCTGCCCTTCAAGCAATCCAATACTCTGGGTTAAATCTCTGTCTTTATTCCTCTTCATACTTAAAGATACTAAGGATGGAAAATTTGTAGAAAAGATCATGAATCAGTAGAGCCGGATATCTAATTGTTTTCCTGAAGCAGGACTGAGAATTTTTACGGGGAGGATTCCATTGAAATCTCTACTATGAACAGAAATGGGATGAACAATGTCAAAGTTCCTATCTTTGTGGATCCCATCAATGATCCGCCATTTGTAAGCGCTCCACCCTTTATTTTCCTTCAGGATTCAGGCGATGATCAAGTACTTATTTATGACCGAAAGAGAGACAAATTTGATTTTGTCGTTGGTGATCCTGATCTTCTAAATTATCCTGGTAGGGAAACACGCAAAATGATTCTGATTCCGCCTGTTTTTGGGTTTTTCAAGCGATCTTGATTTGTGCTCATAGCTCAAACTTATTTTGTAGGTAATAGGTCTCACTTTCTGGTGATGTTCTCTTTGGAAGTTAGTTCTGGTTACATATCAACAAGCCTTCCAGTTGATCTTATTAGTACAACTGAACTGAAGTTTAAGACAAGTTACCAGTGGCAGCCACTAGTAACATTTGTCACCATCTCCAAACATTTCCTGGTAAAAGCGAAAGGAATCAGATTCCGGGGGACTATTGACGAATGCAACAGCATAATGGAACAACTCATGTATAGTGTGAGTATATTAGTACATCATCTCGACACCGACTGAGATCATTGGGAAGTGAGATCATGATTGTTTTAGCTTTTCATTAGCTAAATAGGATTAACAGCAACTTCTGCAGGGTGACAAACATGGTGATGTCTTGACTGTGAAAGTAAATGATATGGGGAGCTATGGCTGTTATCCAAACTGCGACCAGATGACGTCAATGCCTCTCTTTGCTGAGGCGACTATAAATCTAATCAGACGGCAACCCATGAGTTCGTTGCTAGCCCATAGTAAGTACTACCAAATGTGACAATTTGGTTCCTTTATTCCCTGAATTGTATTAAATTTGATCTTGATATCTACCTTTGGATGTGCTTTCATAAAGCTCTTGGATCAGCGGTTGTGGTTGAGTTCATTGCGCTACTGTTTCTTGGCGTGGTACTTGTATACTTCACCTGCAGATGCGCTGTTGTGCTCATGCGTGAAAAGAGGAAGAACGAAATACAGAACATTGAGCTCACTCAAGTTGGAACATCGGATAAACAAGCTGTGAGCTCTCTTTCCTAATGCTTCAGAAAGTTTTCTCTCCTGTAGTAGGCACCAAATCTATTGCTCTTCATCCCGGATTATTTTTCAGCATAATCTCTTGGATTCAAGTGAAGGGTTATCCTGGATCACGGCACCCTTCAATGACTGTTGTTCCACTCGTTTCTTTAGTGGCCGCGGCCAGGCACTTTCTCCAGGGTATATTGTTTTGTTTAAAACTAAACTTGTCGCGGCCAGAAATGGCAGTTTGGAAAACTATTTTACTACCCTTAACAACCTAATTTGAAAACTTGATCTGCAGGTCACATAGTCCAACTAGAACCAGGGAAAGTAGCGAGCAGAATATGCAACGTCCTTCACTGCAGCTGCAGCAGCTTTCAAGTGATGATGAGTTTGTAGTTAGTGCTTCATCAGAGGATGCAACAGCTTAATAATCTGATTGATTACCTTCCACTATTTTTGGATAGTAGACAATATATTTTACGTGCTAAGCAGACTGCTAGCTGGTTTTCTTCATCGTTTGATCATTAATATTTCATGATCCTCAGCTTGTGCTCGCTTTGTACAAGATGAAGATTGAAGTATGAAAAGTGGCCCAAATCAGTGTGAATTCTACAAAGCTTAGTCAGCTGGCTGAAAGTATAGGTTTTAGTGTAGGAATTACATGTCAAACTGCACGTAACTGCGTAATTCTCATGCACAGATTCACAGCAGAACTTTTGAGGCACTAATGTTGGGTTGATGAATTCGCGTTGGAAAATTGTTCTATGCGGTAGCTATCTAGCTACATTATTCATGGATCCTAGCAGTTGGCTGAAATTGAAATGGAAGGTATACATAGTCAACAGATGATGGAAGCCAAGATAAATATAATATCCAGGGAATTGATAAAACCTTCATCTCCAACTTCCCATTAAAAAACAGACCTTAAAACTTTCTCTACTATTAGCTTTGAACTGAATGTTTTCATCCCTCTTCTTTTCTTGTACTCAAAAAGGTCCGCCAAATGTCAATCCTTCCATAAGGCATTTAAAGAACAGTCTTTACCGGTGTTTAACTGCATTTGACCCAGTGAGCAAGAAAGCTGAAATCAAACTAAACTTTCTCAAGTAGTTCAAAATCCCCCCATTTGGAATATTTTGGACAATATCTGTCAATGGGGCCATTCTCTACTGGTAAGTGGCAATGATGATAAATTACATCAGTTGGGTTTGAATGTGGAAGCAATGCAATCGGACTATTGGAGTCTTCCACAGAGTACATTCATGAATCCACGGGTTGCTACAGAAACGTGGTGATAGTAGTAGCAAATCATTGCAAAAAAGTAGTACCAAATTTGATGCTATTTCTGTTTTAAAATAATCCCAAAGATAATAAAGGTGGAAGTCGCGAACAAGCAACGGAATAATCAATTTGGAAAGTTCTTTTTTTATCAATTTGGAAAGCAAGGGGTAGAAGGTTTTTAATGAAAGGTTAATGATGTTCTGGGAAATTCGCCAAATTTTGCAAACGGCCCGTACATATATATAGCTAAACTCATTTCTCCCCTTTTCAATTTCCTAAGGCAATTCCTGGGGATTGTATGAACTCATCATTATGCTCAGATTCATCTTCCTCTCGTCCAAACTAAAACCCAAATCAAACTCTATTTTCTCTTCCTCTCACCTATCCGATTCTTGCTTCGGTAACCCAGCAAGTTCACCCTTAAATTCAAAACTAGCAAGAACCCATTTTTCTTCCCTTTATTCATCTGGTTTTCTGGTGAATTCATCGAGGACTGCAATATTGGGCCAAAATGGAAGTGGGTTTTCTAGTCCTTGGAATTTGGGGCACGGAGCGAAGAGCTTGTGTAGTGGAGGGGAAATCAGGAGAGAGTCCATGGACTATGATGTGGTGATCGTTGGGGCTGGACCAGCTGGATTATCATCGGCAATCAGATTGAAGCAATTGTGTCGGGAAAAGAATGTTGATCTTTCAGTTTGTGTAGTGGAGAAAGGAGCTCAAGTTGGTAAGGAGTGTGGCGTTTTGCTTCGATTTATTTAGTAATAAGCTTATTTTGTAAAGTTGATTCTTACTGTTCCATCGCTTTCATCAGCCAACTTAAGAAGTGCTTTTTCGGGGAAACTTTAAGCATTGTTGGGGTGTTGGAACTTTATTACTCTTGAATTTTGCTTTTATCATCTATGTTTAACGATCAAGAAAATTCAATTCTTGGTGTTAGAAACTAGCCATTAGATGATTATGTGGTTGACTTGTATATATTGTAATAACTTTCTGAGGCACTGAGAAATTGGGGATGGGGTCAAGCACAATAGTGTTCTCCATGTTGCATCACAAAGATAGCTCGTCAACAGGACCATAAGATGCTGAATCTGATGCCATTGTGTTGCCAAGAGTTAGTGTCTGTATGTTTTTCAAGTGTCTTTGTCATGTCTTTTCAGTAGTTTTATGTATTCTAATGAAGTTAAGGGGACTTTCATGTTTCATAACTTTTA
Source organism: Oldenlandia corymbosa var. corymbosa (assembly GCA_949775105.1). Taxonomy (NCBI): domain Eukaryota; kingdom Viridiplantae; phylum Streptophyta; class Magnoliopsida; order Gentianales; family Rubiaceae; genus Oldenlandia; species Oldenlandia corymbosa. The sequence goes on along the minus strand of OX459118.1, from coordinate 18,403,926 downwards.
AGGCGTTCCAAATGCATTGAGTTCTCCTGCAGTAGCACACCTTGCAAATTGCAATTATCCATTCCTTTCTAGGAATTCAACAGTATGCTGTATGTATGCGTAATTAGTTTGGTATAAATATGACGATTATTGCAAGCAGCAACCAAGGGATTTAATATCTGAAAACAGATTACTCTGTTTGACTATGCCTTTTGAAACTATGAGTGGTTTAATGGCATTTTGTGCCTGAAATTGACTTTGTTGGCTAAGGTGGTTTGGTTTACTAAGTGAGATGTGAGTTTGGGTATTTCTTGCATTGCAGTTGCATGTGAACTAGTAGGTATTATACTTCGTCTTAATAAAGAGATGTTGAAATATGCTTGGTGGATTGCAGCAATACAAGCCATATGATTGCTAAATACGGGCTGTGTGATGATTCCCATAGATTCTTAATGTAAATTTGATTGTCTAATAACTTTTTCGAGTAACAGAGTATTTCCTAAATTATACTCAGGTGATCATATCTTGTCCGGGAATGTGTTTGAGCCTCGTGCATTGGATGAGCTTCTTCCACAGTGGAAGCAGGAAGATGTATGCCTCTTTGGTTTGAGCTCCTTTCCCTTTGTCTTACGTGAAGGTTTATGTTGCATTTGCTCTTGCATACATCCTGAGTTATGCATGAGATATTCAAACGAGCAATATATGTTCCCTTTTTAACATTTTTGAGACGGATGGCCAATGAATCAAGTAGTTCTTTGAGCATTACATGATATGCATACTTGTTTCAGTTGGTCTTAAGCTTTTCATGGGATTAGCATGAATCATTATGCTTCCTTGATAAGGAAATGCACATTTTAGTTGAATATTTTGTTGGACCTTTCCTTTCTCAAGTATGTTACACTCCTATCTGTGCTTTTTATATCAGACAAGGTGACTTTGTGCCTATTAAATATTCTTGCAGGCACCAGTTCGTGTCCCTGTATCTTCAGATAAATTTTGGTTTCTTACCAAAAATCGTTCTGTATCTCTGCCAAGCCCTTTCAACAATAAAGGGAACTATGTTATAAGGTATGCGCTTCTGCTGGTGATGCTCTTTCGGTTCAATTTGGAAGATTCAGAAACAATTTCTGTCATCTTGAGGATTAGCTTTGATGTGTGTGTGTGTGTGTGTGTGTCTCTCTCTCTATCTCTCTCTCTCTCTCTCTCTCTCTATGTATATATATATATATATATATGTGGAAGAAGACAGTTTTTTCCAAGCTCTTATGCACGTGAAAACAGTTGCTTGTAGATTGTAACTGTAGATACAAAATGTTCATCACGCATTAGCTAGGGTTGTTGATGAACGATTACCAGTATGGATATACTGAGTGGGCTTGTAGACTCCCCTTCTGCATTTCATTGTTGAATACTTAAATTTGGAACTCTGGATAATTCATCAACTTTCCATATTGCTTTGGCAATTTGGTAGACAGGATATTATGTTGGAAAAGAAAAATATATATCATTCAGAGTTAAAATGGAAATGCAATAGATACACAGAAACAAATTGTCGTAGTTCAGTAATGTCTTAATTCACATTGGTTTTCAAGTCACTGGTGGTTCAATGTAAGGAAAATTTTCTGAAATCTCTTCAATGAATGGAACATTTCCAACCACAACCTCCATATTTATATTCGCTACTTTCAACATAGTGTTGTTCAGGATTTTTCCGGGTTTTCCCTAGTCAAAGTTCGTAAACTCTAAGATCCTGACTTATCCTGGAGATCTTCTATATAGCTTCAAATTTTTTTGTGTGTTTTGAAAAATCTAGGACACCTTGGCATGCCCTAATCTAAATTTGATATGTGTAGTTTGAGTCAACTAGTTCGTTGGTTGGGACTGAAGGCTGAAGAATTGGGTGTTGAAATATACCCTGGATTTGCTGCTGCCGAGGTCCCTTGTTAAAATATTTTTTTTTCCTTAAAACACATTTAAGTTTGCTCTTAAATTTGCGCACATTTACTGATTACTTGTAAATGCCAGGTTTTGTATGATAATGACGACAAGGTTATTGGAATTGCTACCAATGATATGGGGGTGGCCAAAAATGGCTCTAAGAAGGATACCTTCCAACCAGGAGTGGAACTAAAGGGCAAGTTTACTTTCACATTTTGTCTAGCTTTTTTCAGTTTAATATCTTCTTGCAAAATATGTTCTAGTAGTGAATCATTTCGTGCATGACGTCTTCTCATTTTAATTTAATTTGTGCTTATATTCAGCAATGAATATATTTATGCTGAATTGTATGGTTTATCCACACTGTGTAAGATATCCATTGATGTGGACTTTGTGAATCTTTTAAAAAGTATCTACAGTATGTGTTGCTCCAAATTTGGTTTTACCGCTTCACGTGGGTTGTTTAAGGACATCCGAAAGGGCCCTATTAAGAATAAATTAAGAATGCTTTCTTTCTTCTTTTTTTTTTTTTTTTTTTTTTTTTGGGAATTAAGGATGCTTTCTAACTTTGTTGCAGGACTTAATTGTGAGTCAACTTTGGGTATTTAGACTTTTAGGGTGTAGATTGAAACAATAGATGAATACATCAATCATTATACTTTGGAAATGATATTGAGATGAAATGATATTGTTTTTCACCCTTGTGTTAAAATTAATTATCTTGTTTCCTCATTTTTGTGTAACACGTACAAAGCTGTGAGACGTATCAAATTTTGAGGTGTTTTGCTGATTACTTTCTGTGGATGACGATACCTTCATCTTTTTGCTTCCCAAGCTTTGCTGATTACTTTGTGTGAATGCTCCTCAGGGAAAATTACTCTTCTTGCTGAGGGATGCCGAGGATCGTTATCAGAGGTTTAAAACTTAATTTTTCTGGGCAAAAGCATGAGTACTTTTTAAATGTACAATAATTAACTGTAGAGTTTCTCTTCAATGTGCAGAATATCATTCGGAAATACAAGTTGCGAAATAAAGGACAGGGACAACATCAGACTTATGCTCTGGGAATTAAAGAGGTAGTCGGCTGGATATTCAACTGGCGTTCTTTCAAGTGTAAAACACTACTGTACAGTTTTCCAACACCAATTTAATACCTTAGATTATGCAAATGCAAACTATGGTGGCCTGTGACATCAATAAAATAATTATTAACCCAGAGCAATTGGTCAAAATAGAAATTTTAAGCTGAAAAATAAAAATCGAAATGTACACAGTTGTTTAATGTTGCCTTGTTTTAACAAAATAAGAACTATTTTTATCAGCTTCTGTAATTCATGTTTTCTGAATAATTGAGGGCAGTACTTACAAAAGATTGCAAAAGTTTTGGATGCTATTATTAATGTAACTGCAGTTTGCGGAAAGATTAAGATTATCCTTGATGAGTCGGATATAATCAGTAATCTTCTCCAATATTACCCTACCATTTCGCATTGCCGGTTTCTATGCTTATGAGTTCAGTGTTGAGGTACTGAACGACATCTCAGATTGATTGGATTCTTTTGCCATAGGTATGGGAAATCAGTAGTGACAAGCACGAGCCTGGTTCAGTGGTTCATACGGTAGGTTGGCCTTTGGACAGTAAGACATATGGGGGATCTTTCTTTTACCATATGGAAGATAGGCAGGTTTGTAACTCTCTCTCTCTCTCTCTCTTCTTCCCCCCCCCCCACATACCCACACAGTTAGACAGTTTGTTGTGGGACCTCCATATTGAAAGTGAAAGGTAAGTATGCAAAGAACAGTACACTTAGTAACTGTACACATTTGATCTTGTAAACTCAATTGGTGATTCTATACTTGTCTAATAAAATGTCAAAGTAGACATTTGTGAGAGAAGTGTTCCGCTTGATATTTGTTGGCAAACAGGAGATGATGAATATTTGAGGCAACTTCTGTCACTCTCTGCATTCTACAGTGATCTTGTTGGTTCTATGTTGGTAAAGTTAAAATGGATTAAAGTATTTGAGGCAACTTCAAGATAACAGTTCACTGCACATAGTTCTATGCACCTTAAAGTATGCACAGCACATTTGTAAAAGTAAGTTTTGTGCAATGGGGCGAGAAGTCTTGCATTCCTTCCAGAGAATTATTAGAGATGGACTATTTCAACCATGACAGAAAGGTGTTGATAGAGTGAATTTGTGATGTTTGAGTTAATAGAAGTTCAAGGTACGACCCGTTTTGCACAAATTTTTAAAAGAGCATTTCAAATGGAGTTACCATGAAATTTTGAGACCAATTTCCATCTTTGGATGCTAGAGTCAAAAGAATAACAAAACATTTTGAATAGGAGACGAAGAGTCTCATCTTCCTGGGTTCTCTTGGAAACTTGTATTGATTAATCACTGAAATTTTGCCTAAGTTTTGTGTTTCCTTTTCTTGGTTGCTCTATCAATCAGCTTTGTTTCTGTAAGGGGAAGGTATTCTGAATTCAGTTTGATTGTTTTGCAGGTTGCTGTTGGCTTGGTTGTTGCTTTGAACTATCAAAATCCTTTCTTGAATCCTTATGAGGAATTTCAGGTTTCTTTTGATGACTCTCAATGTCAACCTTTTCCGTTCAAATCGTTTCTCCCTTTGTTAATCTCCCTTCCTCGGAAGATAGAGCTCTTAACAAATGCTTCCATTCTGATCCTTGCTCTTGATGCTTAAAAAATTAATCTTGTTGTTTATACGTTTTGGTTTGGCAATGATATTTTTGGTGCTGTATGTGAGTTATTTTATTCATTGTCCGCTTGTTCTGTCCCTGAAGTCGCCGACATGGGTGGAATGAGGAGAATTTTTATGTGATCTTTGTATTCAAATACATGACTCACATGTTCTGTCAAAATCTGAGATAAGATGGATTCTGTCCCTTCTTTTAGGGTCTGGACATGATGCATAAGTTGTCCTCGGGCTAAATTAATGTAACAGTTTGGAGGTTACGCTTGGAAAATCCGAGTGTAGCCAAATCTTGTTAGTGTGCCTAAGCTCGAGTGTTTTTTTTCTCAAATCTGAAGACAGTTGAGAATCGGAAATACTATTGTATTCGGCCACTATTGTTTGCTAAAATGTTTCTGATCATTGTATTATCTTACCTTCGGCCATGTTTAGCAAAGTGCAGAGCCAACATTTATGCTCGTCATTCACTGTGTAGCTTTTCCGGTCTATGATTTTTCTAGTCTTTACCCGTTGCCACTGTTATCTTTGCCTATTTGTTCATACACTCATACCCCAGTAGAATGTACACTGGATATTTTGGTGTTCTATTCTAAAATTTCCCTGTTTATAACTTACGAAGTTTCTTCATTTATCAGCTTTACACTCTCTGGCTAAATTCTCTATGCCCCTTGTAGCATTTGCTTATGTAGTCTTATCTAACAAAACTATGAAGAAATTATTTAAGTCACCTTAGCTCTTCTTCTGTACCATATTCTTGAATCAGAAATTTAAACATCATCCAGCCATCAGACATCTTCTTGCGGGAGGAACAGTTCTCCAATATGGTGCTCGCACTTTGAATGAAGGCGGTTTTCAGGTGGGTTACTATGTTTTGCTTCTGTAGTGCTGAATTCCTTGTCATGTGACAAAGTGGTCCCTTGAGCACTTGATGTTACTTCAGAACCACATGGTGGGTATGTCAGCGTAATCAGCTAATTAGCTTGAGAAATGCTTATAAAGGGATTCTTGTGTAATATAATGCTATATTATACAGATTCCAATATGATCTCCGTTAAATTTCAGTCTATTCCATATCCAGTTTTCCCGGGTGGTGCAATTATTGGTTGCTCAGCTGGCTTCTTAAATGTACCGAAAATAAAGGGAACACACACGGCAATGAAGTCAGGTGCCGTGTTCAACTTGAATCTTTTTAAAAATAATGTTTTACCTATTCACTTACAGTTCAGATACTTAAATTGGCGTGCTCAAAATTTGAGACGACAACAATTTGAGCTAGTTTTCAAATTTTTTATAGGAATGCTAGCAGCAGAATCTGCATTTTCCATGCTCCATGATGGCTCTTACATGGAAAACTATTGGGAAAATTTGAGAGGTTCATGGGTTTGGAGTGAACTTTATGCTGCAAGGAATTTCCGGCCTGTGAGTATGATTGTTGGAATTGTTGATTATAAAAGTTCCATTCTAGGTTTTTTTTTTTTTGGTCAGGCTTCCTATATAGTACTCTCTCTGTCAGTCATGGCAGTCCAGATCAACAGGCTTTCATGGGATTATCAAAGGCTAGAGATATCTATGTTGATGTAATTGAAATTGAATGATGAAAACCACCAAATCAAACTTTTTCTTCGTAGTTCTTATTACAAAGTGTGATTGAATGAATACATAATTATTTGTAGTAACTTGTCTTCTCCTCAACTCTACTGAGTCTGTCCTTTTTTTCCAGGCTTTCGAGTTTGGACTGTTTCCTGGCTTAGCTTTGAGTGCTTTGGAGCAGTAAGATGTTTCTTCTTTTAGTTTTATTTTTATTTTTATTTTGTTTATTTATAATTTTATGAATTTTCTTTGTGAATTTGTGCAACAATCTTTGAAGGTTTGTTATTATGGAATAAAATTTACCTTTAATTGCTCTGGCAGCTACATAATGAAAGGAAGATCTCCCTGGACCTTCAAGCATGGAGAGCCTGATCATATGGCTACAAAGGTTAGAAACTTACTCCCACTTAAAAGACATAGATCCTATGTTTTATGCATCAATCTCCATTGGTAGATGAAGCATTATTTAGCAGCTAGAATCCAAGCCTAAGATTTTTGTACAACAGTCCAGAGCGTGTCCACTTTTCAGTGCCACTCAACCTCTAGTAATAATTTCTGAGCACTGAAGATTTAAAATTATTGAATATTTAAAATTATTGTTACTGAATAATCTGACCAGTTTTTATTGCCGAGGATAAAGGCTGAATGATGGTTTTTTTTTGGCTTTGCAATGGGAGAAACACCCCTTGGCTTGAAGCTAGTATCTATTGTTCACGAGAAGAAAAGAAAAAACTAATACTTCCTCTGTCCCAAAATGATTGTCCAGTTTTGATTTTTCACTTTTAGTACATTTGAACTAAAAATGAAAATCAAAACTAGATAATCATTTCGGGACTGAGGGAGTATATCTTTTGAGTTCATTGCATATGCTTTCTGACTAGTCTCCTAAGTATGTCATCCTCCCCCTTTTTTTTTACCTTTTCTATTGAAGAATTATGGCACCATGATATGTGCATCATCCATTACTGTCACATCTGTTAGTTACTTATGACTTATGGGTTATTAAAAATTTCCGCATCATAATAATTTTGTTGCTAATAAGATATACCAGTTTTGCTTCTTTCTTTTTTTTTTCTTTTTCCTTAGATACCATTTTGACTAAATAAATTAATGTCACGTGTCTATTCAACACGACTGCTTGGCATCCAAAAAATTGCTGTCGCTGTGCATTTGTCCATCAAACAGACAACTGAGCCTTCGTTTTTCTCATGGATTGTTTTTCACCTTCGTCTTTAAAAAGTTTTCGATCCTAACAACATTCATTGACATTCATCTTTAAATTTTTAGTATTTGCATTCCCTCTGAGATTTTGCTCACCCGATATATTCAAATTCCCCCCAACACCACCCCCTCCTCGAATACACGTTTTCTCTTCCCTGTTGAAAGACATTCCCTCCAGAATAACCTCCCTTTTCAAATACAGAAAACATCTCTGGAAAAAGAAAACAAACATACCAAATCTTCAAACTTCTTTTATGCTTATATTATTATGAAAGTTGACATTTTTTACTCAGGAAACTGTGTGTTTGCTGGTTTCTGTCACGTGCAGGAAGCTCAAGTTAGCTCTCAAATTGAGTACCCAAAGCCTGATGGTGTTTTATCTTTTGATGTGCCAACTTCTTTGTACAGGTAAAATATCTTTAGCTACAATGAATGCTCTGTGAGAAGCTCTTAATGTCACTGAGCCCCTCAGATCTAGTTTTGTTGAAGTTGAAAACATTGAAAATGTGCGAGTCTTTTAGGTTTTGAATTGGTATGAAACTAGATATGCCTTTAATGCTGGGCTGATCTGTAAAAAATTTTGATTCGGTAAGGTTAGAAAATTTCATCCCCCCAAAAAAACCAAAAATCCAAAAAAAAAAAAACCCCTCTAAGAAACAAAATCCTTGATTCACTGTACGCACAGAGCTGCTGAATTGTATTATGAATAGAACAACTTAAATTCTGGAAGAAACATGTCATATTGTTTTTAATTTGAGGACCCAGTGACTATTCGAAGCTGAGTGCCGAGAAACTTAAACGGAATCACAATCAATGAAAGAACTTTTGCAACGTTTTCTTTCGGTTCTGTCAATCCTTCAATTACCTTCATTTTATTTTTTGTCTTTTTGAAAGTTTGGGTATCTTGTGCTGTAGGAGCAATACAAACCATGATCATGATCAACCAGCGCATCTTAGGCTGAAAGATCCTCAAGTTCCGGAGCAGGTGAATTTGCCAAACTATGCAGGACCTGAGACGAGATATTGTCCAGCACGTGTTTACGAGTATGCTCATCTGACATTGGTTATGTTATGTTTCATTTCTCCCTTGTGGACTATGGTTCTTTAACCTTTGTACCAATGGCGATAGGTATGTTCCCGATGACAAGGGCCAGTTGAAGCTGCTCATAAATGCTCAAAATTGCCTTCATTGCAAGGTATGCAGTTGCTTTGAATTTTAGACAAGATAGCTGATCTTTTGTATTTAGTATCTAATGCAATGATCTAAAAATGTTATTGTGGATCTGAGTTTGTATTTTCTTGCTCGAACTCAAGTGGCATTGCTGTTAAACAAGCAATCATCATTTGTTAAAGTTAGCATTGCATTTTTATGAGTTATTTGTTCGGATTAAAATTGCCCATAGCATGTAGCCTTTAAAGTTCAACACTGGAAGCCTTCTTCCTTCTCTTTAGGATTTCAAACCATGTTTTTCACTTAACCTACTGAGACTTAGTTGACCATGTAAATATTCTATCTTACAAACACAACCTAACCATAAAACTTCAATCTTTAGGGTTTTTCTGTGTACCCTTATTTTTGGTTGTCAAGTAAAGGGACATCGATAAAATAATATCAAAGTGGTACAAAGTAATCGCCAAGCCGTGCCAAATCTTGCAGAACTTGTAGTAGATGTGTTTGGGAATCGATTAATTTTTGTCCCCACGGACGAAGATCTAATCTGCTTTTTATATATGAGTTCAGTGTGATAGTTGCAGTCATTTGCTTCTTAGATTGTGGTGTCTTGCTGCTATGAAAAATGAACGTGTAATTTTAACCCCTTTGTTTCTGTTCCAGGCATGTGACATAAAAGACCCAACACAAAACATAGAATGGACTGTGCCAGAAGGTGGCGGTGGACCTGCTTATACTGTAATGTAACTGGTTTGGTTCTTGTAAAACTGCTGTCTATGTAAATTATACATAATCCCTCCTTTCCATCTTCTCTTTTGAGTTTTGTTAAGGGATGTCTGAATATTATATGCCGAATTCGGCCTCTCTGACTCGGCCATGATTATCATTAGTAAATCTAGTTTATGGTTCATATACATCCTTAGTTGGATCTTCATGGTCTTTATACAGTTCAGTAAAACATCTAAACATCTAAAACAAGTAAGAAATGAAGGTAAAACGTCAATTATGACAAATTGGGAAAACCATGTCAACTGAAAGAATGATTTTTGTACGTGAAGCGAAAACAGAAGAGAGAAGAGATCCTTAAATTTTGAAAAAGAATAAAAATAAATTAGATGGTAAATTGTACAACCCTGATGCTCCCCCATATTCATCATCTCCTATTTTAGGAGCATCGTGGATGATGCAATCATTACTATCCTGAAATCGATACCTGCGGTACTCAGAACCTGTCTAACAACTATCTCACGATTCTTCATTATGGTAGAAAGTTTTTGAATTACAAAAAAAAAAAAAAAAAAGAAAAGAAAAAAAAAATCGATTGAAAGGCTATTGTACATTTTCTGAATGTCTAAAATATTTTTTAATTCTATTTGCTCTTGCAAACACATAAACCAACCACCCGAAGATGGAGATTTGTCAATACTAAGTAATATCATTAGCCTTTGGCTTCTTCAGCCTTGGAAATTCTCTGTATCGATAGCTCGGGATTCGGTACCCTAGAATTCCAGAACAATTGCAGTTTGGGTGGCAAACAGGTACAATCTCATCAATCGAAGCCATGGAGTCTCGTCCATTGACAAATCTGGAAATACAGTTCTCCATGACCAGAGCAACAAACTGCGCTATGTTTGGCAACACAGTTTAATATCACAAGGGTACATCATCTTTGGGTCCAACAGTAAACTTTGCTATGAAAAACCCAATCGTATCAACCGCGGAAGATGGATCAAACCTTTGAACAAGATCTTCTTCACCAAGTTTCAACCATTGCCTGAGACAGATGCATCAAAGTCATCTTAATATCATAATTCACGTAAAACCACAACCATAATTAAGCACTGCTCCAAAAAGAAATACTCCCTCAGTCCCAAAAATTATTGTTCAGTTGAGATTTTCACTTGTAGTTTATGTACTAAAAATGAAAATTCAAATTGGACAATAATTTCGAGACGGAAGGAGTACTATTAAGGAAAAATGTGGGCTTCATCTTAACATACTAACTAACGTTTTGACATTTTGTTCTTCTTGTTGATTATTTATACCATTTTTTCCTTTTGGTTATCATCTATTTGCCATTGGGACTGGCTGGGAAAAGTTAGAGCGGGTAGTTGGTAGGGTTTGAAACTGAGGGTGTCATACTTTTTCTATATGGATATTTTTCCTTCATATTCATTCATATATTAGCCAGACACGTAGTCATGTCACTTAAAGATGAAAAATTCGTATTTAACAAAACTCAATATTAAAAACTGGGATCGGAGTACTTACTCAGAATATCCATCCGACAATTGACAGCTGCCAACTAGGCCAGGGCCCCCAACTTTTGGATGCTGCGATGTGACAAAAAAAAAAAACCAAAACGTTAGTCATTTTTTTTTTCCCATTTTGCACCTCACAACAAGTCATGCTGATTTCGAAGGAATTCCACAAAAGGACTGAATTATAATAGATAATCTAGTTTGCTAAAAGTTTAGCACACTACAAAAAGACCCATACAGTCAATAATGTGCATGATTAAATTGGTTGGCTGTATTCTGAATGACAGAGAGTCGGACATGCACAGCTAGATGTATACAAATACGTAATACGAAAACTGACAACTTCTTGAACATATCATAGATTAACACAAACCTGCGGTGCCAGAGACAGAAACTTGTAAGTGTCTAAAGCATATCGAACCAGACCTTCATTTTCCCCAGGGTTAATGGTACATCTGCGCAGAAAAATTGAGGTTAACGCTCTCCAGAGCATGCCTGAGAAGCATTTAATATCAATGTCCAATATATATAGAACTGCATTGGCCATATTAGCAACAATCCAACAATCAACTGTGGTTAAGAAAACTACTCCAGGCCTTCGGCCTTCCAGATCCATTTGTCGCAATATATGGATCTTGTTTATCAATTCACTTTGGCATTGCAAATGTAGAATTTAGACAAACGGGCTTTGATTTTAAATTTACACAAAACGGGTAATGAATATTAAACATCATAACAATACACTTCCTTCATTGGCACATGCAAGCATATACATACCAAAAACGCATCAGGAAAAGCATATGTATTTGGTTCACAATCAAAGTCTAGGAGTTCTTAAAAACCTATGGAAAACCTTAAAAAGAAATATTTACAGAATCCAGACTGCAAACCAGCACTCATGAGAATTCTTTTGTCCAAACCAGCAAATGCAACTAAGCAAAACAACATCAATTCATGATGCCCGAACAAGAAAAAAGAGAAAAGTGCAAGATAATCATGGTTGGTGCCAAAACCACTGCATCAAATTAGTATAATGCATGTAGGAGTTACATCTTGGGCAGCCATTATGAAATTAATGACTGCAGATTTTCTTTAAATTGCTGCATCTAATTAAGTACAAAGTACATATATCAGAAAAATCAAATTTATTTAAAATCCGGAAAAGGAAGATAAAAGTGAACCTATGCAGAAGGGGAGGGGTTACGGAGGTGGTAAGGGTGGGAGATTATGGCCTCAAGGTCTTGGGTTTGAAGTTAGGGACCACCCAAGAAGCAAAAGGCAAGAGTGAGCCTACACAAGGAAATTACCCCCAAGAATGAGCAGATCCAGATATCATGTTTAGCTCTTTTATATTAGCTACTTTGCACAGGTAATGAAATAGAATAATGTAGGCCAGCACACACATTTTGTCTAAAATCTTTTTCAACAAAAATTGAATCAACAAAGTAAGTATTTCTTTTGTTTTTCTTAAACTATAAAAGGTGGATGCAGCGTAAGGATTTTGAACATCAACTGGCAAGTAAAGACCCAAAACCTCACCAATAAGAAACTGAAATAAGAAGGTTAAAACAATCAAACCCTTGGAGGCAAAGCAAAAGGGAATTTGGGACTATAAACAAGAGGACATGCACATAACACCTTACAAATTGGGTACTTCTTATAGAGATAAAAATATAGGAAAAAGATAGACATTATCCAAATCCACGTGCATGCTTAAAAAGAAACAGAGATTAAAATGATATGAATTTATAAAGATGACAATAGTATTGATCGTACGTGGAATACACAATGACTCCGCCAGGGCGAACTAATTGAACAGCTTGATCAAACATACGTCTCTGGTACTTGGCATGATTCCTTAACGATTCTACAGTTTCCTACAAACCAACTGGTGGTTTTCAGTTTCTTCCAGTGTAACAGTTAATAGGAAACTTCTGCAATTCACAGATAACAAGAAGTATTTCTCTCAATTTATCACCTTACCTCTCCTGCAAATAACCGAGGTCTAAGACCAAGAGCAGAACAGGGAGCATCTAGAAGCACCCGATCAAAGCTATTCAGTAAAAACCCCTGGGACTTTTCTACTCTGCCACCAGAAGTGTGATTCCTTCCAGGCCCATTTTTCTTTTTCCTGATATTCTTTTTCAGCTCTGTTCTGCTACCATTAAGTTGTACAACACTATCTGAAACAAGACATGTATAAAAATGAAAAGGCAGTCCAGAAGTTATAAAAAGCTTCGAAAATAAATGCTCAGATAAGATGAAATATTGACTACTCAGCATGAATAGCAATAATTCTATGTTTGCGCAAGAAACTAGACTGCATTTTAAGGAAGAAGATTAAAAAGAAAAAAAGAGAGCAGAAGCAAGGTCAAGTTGAGAAACAAATAACACTGAAAACAAACAACTTTAACTTTTATGGCAATCTCTAAACTCCAATTCAGCAGAAGACATTTGCATGGAGTTGAAGAAGACACGGGAGACAGATACTGCCAATCTATGTCCCATGGCTACAATTCTATTCAAGTTTAAGCAGGGTGATGGGGACAAGGAATGGTAGAAGAACCCTATCAGTAGGTTCTTTCATATTTATGACCAGGATCATCATGATCCGCGGAGGAAACCAAAGTATGAGACCTTTGGTTAGCTTAATCACTAGTACTTACAATATGCAGGAATATTTTGTTATTGTAGAATAAGGGTACTTCAGTAATTCTGCTAGGTTGCAGGATTTTCCTGGAATACTGGTTCCCCATTATTGGTATTTAGTTTAATTTCCTTATGGATTAAGTTTTAGGTCGTCAAAAGAAATTTAGTTTTAGGAAGCTAATATCTAATTACCTATTTGCTGCTGGTTTAGGCCTATATATATGTACCTCGTTTGAGGGTTTTAGACACTTATGAAATTAATAAAAATTCCTGCAAGCTTTTGCTTTCAACATCAGTTGTGTGACTCAACTAAACCCTTGGTGTGATGCCTAGGATTCCTGCGGTATGACGCCAAAGGGCCCTAAGAGTGATTCTTAGCTTTTCTTCTTTTTCCTACTGTTTTCTTCTCTTTTCCTACTGCTTATCTCTGTGTTCCTGCGATTTCTACCCTTATTCCCAACAGTTTTCTATTGATTTTCTGCTGCATACTACTCTTTAATCAGCCTAAGTTCTGATTTTCTCAACCACCGCGTTTGTGCTGCGTCAATTTGGTATCAGAGCCGAATTTCCTGATGAATTCAGCTTTGAAAAACAAGGTTTAATGTTCTGATTTTCATACATCAGCTTGGCTTCAATTCCTGGTGAGTTTTGAGTTTAAGAAAAGGTTTAAGTTTAGGTATCCACAGAAACTTTGATGCTTTAGAAGCTAGGGTTTTAGAAGCTGACCTCAATGTATACACAACGATTAAGGGATATTATTTTCGAACCCCCTGGGAGGAAGAAAAGGATAAATTCATATGATACAGCCAGTTACTTCAGATTTGATAATCTGAAATTTCATGGTGGAGGTGGTTTTGATGGTTTTGAAGTATTTAGAGCGATACTTTGATAAGCATGACATGACTGATGATAAGAGGAGTGAGATTTGCTATTAGTTGTCTTGTTAGCAATGCTGAAAATTGGTGGAGAGAAGTTGAGCATGATTTGCGACGGCGAGGACAAGGATTGAATATGTCTTGGGAAGAGATGAAACTGCGGTTGCAAAGAAAATACATGTCTCATCCCTATGACGTTGCTAATGTAGAGTAATGGGGAATGACTGTAAGTGCATATAAGAACACATTCATGAACCTAAAAGTTCGCTACAGAGTTTCTGAAACTCAAGAATTAGCCTTGGCTCGATTTAAGCTGGGCTTGAGACCAGAAATTCGAGATGAGATTCTAGGGTATAAAGTACACTCAATTGACGAGGCTTATCAGCTAGCCCTACAAGTCGAGAAAATTCTACAAGAGGAATCTTTTCGTTTGCTGATTACACAAGGAAGGAAGGTATCTCATCTGAAACTTGCTGCCACAAGATGGTTCTCAAACCCTGCCACAGTTGCTGATTCTAAGGCTGAAGAACATTGAGTTGATGAATCAGAAGATGTTAATGAAGAAGTTGAAGAGGATGATGGAGATGATGATTCTGGAGATGTTAGCAAAGCAGTTGAAGAGGATGATAGATCTGATGAATCTATTTCTATCTACTTAGCCAACGTTGATGATAGTGATCTAGACAATGCTACAATAGAAGATGTAGGTGCTCATTGTGACTTGGCGATCACACAACCTGCAGAGTCCAAAGTATTAGATTTTTCTTATGATTTGAGTAGTGTTTCTGAGGAAGACAACACAGCTGATCGGGTTCAGAATTTTGCCGATGCATCTCTAGGAAAGTCTGATGTTGAACTTACTGATCATGCGGTTCAACAAGACAACAATCCTTTGATCTATGTGGTTCAGGAGTTTACTAAGGAGACTATAAATAAAGCTAAGGCTGTTCAGGATTTTAAAGAGGATCATAAAGGAGAAGCCATGAATGTATTGGTGGAAGAAGTAGTTCAAGAAGTTCAGCAAAGTAAGCTTACTGAGAGGGCTGATAAGCCTGAGATTTATCAACTTAATACGTTTGGTAATAAGCCAAAAGAAGTACAACTTCTCAATCTTGGTGAGATTCAAGAGGAAGTAGCTAAAGGAGGAGCCCTACTGAGAAATATTTTGCATCCTAACTGGAGGGAGGTTCTGGTACATGTGAGAAGTCAACTGAATTGATTCATGGAAACCTTGCTACAAGTCCGAATGAAAATTTTGTGAAGTTGAATCAAGTTTTAAAGACAAGCCATTCAAAAGTTTATGATCCTGGAATTCGAAAGTTGATTTCATTTTTGGAGAGGTTTATGACCACAAACCAGCAAGTACATTCCAAATGTCTACTCTTATACCTACATTTGGGCGAAGGAAGTTTTCTCATGCTGAATATGCTGCAGTGCCATGGCTTATGTTTCAGATTGTCAGGTTCTTCATTCTCAGACATTTTAGAACTCGAGGATGAGTTTTTTCGAACCAGGGGAGAATGATGGGGACAAGGAATGGTAGAAGAACCCTATCATTAGGTTCTTTCATATTTATGACCAGGATCATCATGATCCGAAGAAGAAACCAAAGTATGAGACCTTTGGTTAGCTTAATCACTAGTACTTACAATATGCAGGAATATTTTGTTGTTCTAGAATAAGGGTACTTCAGTAATTCTGCTAGGTTGCAGGATTTTCCTGGAGTACTGGTTCCCTATTATTGGTATTTAGTTTAATTTCCTTATGGATTAAGTTTTAGGTCGTCAAAAGAAACTTAGTTTTAGGAAGCTAATATTTAATTACCTATTTGCTGCTGGTTTAGGCCTATATATATGTACCTCGTTTGAGGGTTTTAGACACTTATGAAATTAATAAAAATTCCTGCAAGCTTTTGCTTTCAACATCAGTTGTGTGACTCAACTAAACCCTTGGTGTGATGCCTAGGATTCCTGCGGTGTGACGCCAAAGGGCTCTAAGAGTGATTCTTAGCTTTTCTTCTTTTCCCTACTGTTTTCTTCTCTTTTCCTACTGCTTATCTCTGTGTTCCTGCGATTTCTACCCTTATTCCCTACAGTTTTCTATTGATTTTCTTCTGCATACTACTCTTTAATCAGCCTAAGTTCTGATTTTCTCAACCATCACGTTTGTGCTGCATCACAGGGTCATTTAAAATAACAACACATAAGAACACCATGATAGACAATAAAGCAAGGACCATCTCTGCAACTGAAATTAAACCCATTACAACTTTCAAGTAAACAGTTCCAGGGAAGAAATGAGCAAACATGGGAGTTAGTTCAAAACTTATTCCAGCAGAACTAACCGACACGAACTAAAATCAGAGTGGCAGTGTTTGTGTATTGATCGGCATTAAATTATGTGTAGAAACAAAATGTGCCACTCATAGAAAAGATGAAAACTAACCATAATGGCATTGGGATGTCAACTCGGAATTTAAATTGTCTGAAGCGGCATTTGAAAATGCTTCCGTTTGTGGTGCTGGTGTACCATTTGCAGATCCGACGTTATCCAATATTTGTGAAGTATCAGATTCCTTCCTTCGATAGACAGCTTTTAGTGCATCAAGCTTAAATGATTTGATACATGTCAAGCCCATCTCAGCTGCCAACTTATTAATATCATGTACCTGAAATTTTGAAGGGCTTTCATATTACATGCTAATACAACAATAATCTAAAAGGAAAAAAACTGGAGGAAGTAGTTTAGAGCAAAACTTCATGGTCAACAAAACTCAAGATTTTCCTTCCAACTAAGAGAAAGAATTAGGTTAAGGTACATTAAGTTTTACAACATATGCCAACAGATAAAAACAAATTCACTTTGGTGACAAATCATTCACCAACTAAAACTAAAGACTACTCATCATGGGAGGTGACAATAAGCAAAGGCTCCTTTCTCTGGAGAGTAAAAAGTACAACCTCATCTAAACTCTACTCGATTAAGCAAGCAGCATTTAGTAAACAAGATAAAAATACTTTCAGTGGAATCAACCTACCAATAAGGCATAATATCAGGCTTTCACAGATAAACAAGGCAAAGATATATTCTATCAAAGACAAGGCTTTCAGTAGAATTACCTGCATTAAATTGTTTTCGACAGATTTGGCAAAGACATTTATGCAAAATATTTCTGTCCCTTGTTTACCTAATAAGTCACATTTGTGCAATTATGCGTATATAGAACACGTTAAAAGAAAGTTGTAATCACTTTAAGGTTTTCATGTTATGGTATCGCTTTCACTAAAACTCTATTGAAACTGTATGAGTTTAACAAGTAAATAGATATGTTTTAATGTAAGTATATCAAACAAGAAATAGTTCATTCAACTGCATTCCAAAATCAGTCCCAACTCAGCTCACTTTATGTAAAAACAAAGTTTCAACTTAGAAAACAACTCTCAATAATCAAAGTCTTGAAAAAGATAAAACCATCTTAAGTGCACAAACTAGAAAATTGTGCAAAACTAGATACAACATCTATTAATTTGAGCAATTGAACTAAAAGACCCTTACAAGTTTCACGAAGTTCATATTGATATAACATTTAAATTGCCAAGATCACCTGTCAAGTTAGGATGGTGCACCTTATTGTGTGATCTATCAGTTGCAATAACCTCTCCTTCATCCTTCATGAGAATCGCAATAGCGGTTGTTTTGCCTCCTGGTGCTGCACACATGTCTAATATTCTCTCACCCGGCTGTGGATCTACCAATTAACAAAGGCACGCCATCACACAGAGAGGTAGGGAGGGACACAGAAGAGCGCAATTTTTACGTATCAAAATACTTCAGTATAACAAATGAAATGTCAAAACTGATATGTAACCCAAATATTCCATTTCTTCAGCATCTCATCTACTTTCCCACTCGTTCACTAGAGGTCACTTGACGCTTAAAATTGTCAATGGAAGTTAATAAAACAGAAATTCTTCTTCATTCTTTTTCTCCCCTAACCTAAACAGTACATACATAGCATACAACAGCATCTAAAGATGTTCCTTGAAAAGTTGTGATTCTCATGAAGGATGAAGGAGAGGTTATGGAACCTTTCCGGCTCAGAGAGCAATCAGTATAATTTAATTCTTTCTTTCCTCTACCAGACTTCTGAAGGGTTACAGGTGGCAAATTATTTAAACTTGTTAAATTTTAAAGATCCTTTATCTACTTCATGTCGACTTATTTGTTGTCTATTCGTTCTAGAATCATTAAGAAAAGATAAATAGATTAAACAGAGAAGTCTACCTACAATGTTTCTTATCAGAATCATTACCTTGACTTCTTAAGGGGAAAGAATATTAGAACCAATAACAGGAATTCTTAACCACATTTGGTTAGCGCATTAAACTATTTTTCTTGGGAAGTCAATAAGCAAAAGTATTCCAAGAGCTATCATGGTTGTAGTAAACCTAATGCTGCAACAAAATTCTGGGACCACACAAGCTCTATTCTGGCTCACTTTTTGTTTAAAGATTAGAGAAATGGTCTCAGCTAAGAATTTTACCGAACATCTAGTAGCAGGGTCTAAAGAATCAGGGCCGTTCTTCAACAAGAAGCCTTATTGTTGTCTCTAGGATGCTTCGCTCAGCATCCTAATCACTTCTCTACAATACTAACTCGCTTCTGTATCTATAAAATTTTCCAAACTAAGCCCTAAACAGCTGTATGAAATGCAGTTTTACAGAAACAGAAAAATAAGAAAATAAAATAAAAGATTCCGAGCAGCTCTGTAGCGGTTATGAGCAAGAGGAAAAGAAAACAGCATATTCTAATCAAGAACTATATGTACATAAAAATGAAATGAAACATCACCAATTCCATACTCAAGCAACATCAATGTAAATACACTAACAATTTAACGCAGAAAAAGATATCTGTTTATATGAATTCCCAATTTATCTTTAAGAGAAGTCATCATTTCACACAACGCAAGTATGAGTGTGATGCAATGCATGCTTCTTATTGTGTTTCAAATGTATTACCTATGCATATCTGTTCTGTTAGTTTAGCAACATCAAGAAAAATTGTCTACCAAAATTACAGAACATGAATTAGTTTACATCTAACATCCGTTTGACAAAATAATACTCTAAAACTTACCTAATACGCGTGCAGCAACAATGCTTGGCAGATTCTGAAGAAAAATTTCTCCTTCAAGTAATTCTGAAGTCCAAAGATTGATTAATTTATCAGTAATCAGAACCCCAAAACCAGAATGGTATAACCCAAAAAATAGGCTAACAGAATAACAGAGTCACACCATAAAAAGAAGAAAGTCTAAACACTCTATTAACCATGTCCACAGCAATTCCTTCTGATGCTCGGAAGATTCCTGGTCTGGACAACATGGTAATTCCTTGACCAATATACAAGCCCTTTCTTTCAAAATGATAAGGATCTGCGGAAGAAAGTACAGGACAACATGGTAATTCCTTGACCAATATACAAGCCCTTTCTTTCAAAATGATAAGGATCTGTGGAAGAAAGTAACTCTAAACTGTAAAATTACTCGGACAACTCTATTCATTTTACAAGGAGTAGGAAACAACTAGGTAAATTGTTGGACCAGAATAGCCACCACAAGCACCTTTCGAAGAAGAGAATCTAGCATATAATGGCTATATTCATCTGAAATTGTGCGTGTGAGTCTGCAGGCGTGTCTATATCTATATATAAACGAAGTCTCCCAAGACTTAGCTAAGATGGAAAAATTAATCATTAAGGCTACATGAAGTATACCTAATCAGTCTTCATCATACTCTGATATACCATATTCATTTTGGTTTAAACACAAATGTCTTTGTAAATCTTTTTTTTCCCCCCCAACACTTTTAAGCCTTCCACTTCCCCTTCCCCAGGAATTGAGTTGATGGTTTTCTGTTTTGTGCAAGCCTTATAGGCGCATTTATAAATCTCCTAAACAGACCTCCAAACCTAGCTGAAAAGGAAAAGCACGAAAAAGTTCTGATGTGCCCGATTACCTGCTTTTTCAAAACTAGAAATCACTACAACACATCATTTCTTAACCTAGACAAGGGTAGATCCTAAGAGCATGACCACCAAAAAATCATATAAATACACAATTAATAAAAGATATAGAGATAACAGATCTGGTAGACATAATGAACAAATTAAATATACTATTCTGATTCATCAGAATCTCAAACACAAATGCCATGTTCCCAGACATAAGATGGTTAATGAGCAGGAAATTGTCTTTTTCTCCTAACAGTTTTGTTTAATTACACATCTGGGTCATTTATAAGTCCAAATCGACAGTTATCCAAATTTTGTAATTTCATAAATGTTTCACTCTAGATGCAGGAACAACAAGCTACTATAACTTTCCAACACAACTTCATGAATTAAGAACAAGCTTGTGGCCAGAATATAAGAATTGTACGGGATAATAAAAAGTGATAATTATTGCTTTTCAGACTTTCACATGCAATCAATGTTTTCAAATTCTTCACAACATGATCTGTCCCAGCTCCTAAAGGATTGGAAAGCTTACGAATTCGTTAAAAAAGTGAAATCTACTGGTCATCCAAGTTCAGAAAATTTACAACTCGAAAACAAATGTTATTATTATATGCAATTAGGAGACATAATGTCCAATCTAAAGAAAATGAAGTAAAGGTTACAAGTACAGGCATTTGTGGCATTATGGTTATTCTAGATAAATTTCTTCAGGCTTCCAGACAAACGGAAACAAAAAGTTTCACTGTGAAGTCATTTTCATCACAGGTGTATAAAGGAGAAAAACCAACAAATTCCTTGCCTGATTCTGATCCTTGTAAAACAGTGCCACGTGTTATATTAGCCCCCCATCCACCATCAGTAAGTGGCTGCTCCACAGCAACCGAAACTGCAACTGAATCACCTTTCTCTACATGGGCACTGCACGCCAACACACCAGGTACATACACCTAAAAGAACAATGGGTTATAGAAGAACAACAAAACCACCTAAAAGAACAATGGGTTATAGAAGAACAACAAAACCATGATGTTTTTATCGGCATGTACACATTTTCCAGAACAACACATTTAACCAAGACCACCACAAGCAGTGATCCCATTTCTAAATCAATGTTTGACTTACTTCCAGACAGCTGGTTTACTGCCACTATATTTCTTAAGCTTGACTAAATATAGAAGCCAGAGAACACGAGATATGACGAAGAAGCAAGGACGGAATTAGAAAGGATACCAAGAGAAATCACGCGACTGCTCAAGGTACTCTTTCACATTATGCAGTCCACTAAATCTGTTAGTCTCCACTATTAAATATCAAATCACTCTATTGGATGTAACAAAACTTTAAATACATTTGCCATGGTAAAATTTTACCTGAGCACCGCGAAGAACAGCCTCAGCGCATTTCCGACTAACAATAACCTCCTTGGGAGATTTTCCTCCCTTACACTCATAATTCACAGCATGTGGTCCAGAACCTTTAACCAAAACCACATTATCCAGTCCAGGTATCTGACACTTTGAAACATAATCAGTCTCTAGAAATATCCTTGGAGGCTCAGAGCCATTGCAGACATCCACAGATTCTTTTACGAGTTCTTCTTCACTCTGCAGATTATTTGATCCTCCGGCCATACCTTTTTGCAAGCCTCTTTCTTGTAGAATTGCAATAAGTTTCTCAATGACCAGGCTACTTGTTGATTTCAGCGTATTCACACGTATACAAGAGTAACATGATGGACGTCTGGCAGTGGTTTAAAGAAAGGAATATTAATATCAGCACATGTTGGAAGTAAACGTATAATCTCGCGAACTTCTGAAATTTCCACCGTCAAACAGGACAGAAAGACCAAAACTCCAGAACGACGTTAATTGCAGTTCAATGCAAAACCACAGTGTATATAATCATCGATATCCACAAAGAAAAAAAATAATATCATCAGTCAAACTTCTTAAAACTTGAAAACAAAATTTCCAAGAGGTATTTTCCTCCAATGCTTGTTTTCATTTTAACTCCTCGCAGAACATTCCTCTCTTTAACAACTATATTTGTTCGACCTTAACATTCAGATTTTAGTATCCAAAAATGAGGAAAATCCAGCTACTACATATTCAGCTTTTAAATTCCCAACTAACTAATTCCACCCAAATTCCTACACCTAAAGAAAGTAAGGCCAACGAAAGCACACAAATAGCGAACAACTTAACTGCATTCACTTAGCATCAAATAACAAACTTTTCGAAAACATTTTTTTAAATGCAATCATTCAAGAAGGAATACACAATTATTATTATTATTTTCTATAATTATACAGAAACGAAGGAAGAAGAGGAAATTTACGTGAGGGCATCCGAAATGCGGGAGAAATGCTGTTCGCCGTAAGCTTGGATGAAGTACTCCTCCACCTGAGGATTCCATTTCAGAATTGGCTTGTAACAGTAACGCTCCGTTGGCGAAGAATCCATCTGTTCACAATTACACATTTCACACATTCAGATGAAAGGAGCCACTGCGTGAGTGCGTGAGAGAGAAAGAGTTTGAATACTGGTACTACTAGAAACTACTACTTACATGGATTTGGCGGTGAAGAAGGAGTGAGGTTCTGCTTTGAAGAGTTTTGAGAAAGTGCCGGGCTTTCTTTCTCATTCAGTTCAATTCAATTCTGACCGAGACGGCTCGATTTGGTTTGTACATTTATTTGCTCCCTCCCAAAATTTTCACTTTTAATTCAATTTTTATTTAAATAAAAAGGAAAAATTTGGATTAAGGCCCCGTAAATTAAAAAAAAAAATAATTAAAAAAAGAGGACAACACTCTTAGATAATCCCTTCTACCCTATTAAAGCAGAAGACATGAAGCTTATGTGGTAACTACGTATGCATCTGTTTTGGTTCCAATGCACCATATTTCAGATTTCAGAAGTTTTTTTGCCACGTGTAAGTCTCTTTTAATTAGAAGCTATATAATTTTTTTTAAAAAAAAAAACACATGTTTTACTACAAATAAGGATCAGTTACATTTCAAACGAATGGATATATTAATTCAAATTCAAATGTCCAATCGTATAGTTTTGCAGACTTAATATAAATATACCTAAATCCCTTCTAACCTATTAAAGCAGAAGACATGAAGCTTATGTGGCAACTACGTATGCATCTGTTTTGGTTCCAATGCACCATATTTCAGATTTCAGAAGTTTTTTTGCCACGTGTAAGTCTCTTTTAATTAGAAGCTATATAATTTTTTTAAAAAAAAACACATGTTTTACTACAAATAAGGATCAGTTACATTTCAAACGAATGGATATATTAATTCAAATTCAAATGTCCAATCGTATAGTTTTGCAGACTTAATATAAACAAAAAATAAATATACCTAAATCCAGCAATTAAGAATAATACATTATAAACTAATTATTTATTATTCCCTTATAACCTCATATTTATAGGTATATTTTTTTAAGCCTCAAACCATAGCATAAATGATATATACGCCAAATTAATTCCTCAAAAAATAGTAATTCAATTTACCCTATTAAAGCAGAAGCTTGCATCTGTTTTGGCTCCAATGCACCATATTTCAGATTTCAGAAATTTTTTTGCCATGTGTAAGTCTCTTTTATTTAGAAGCTATATAATTTTTTTTTTAAAAAAAAATACATGTTTTACTACAAATAAGGATCAGTTACATTTCAAACGAATGGATATATTAATTCAAATTCAAATGTCCAATCGTATAGTTTTGCAGGCTTAATATAAACAAAAAATAAAAATACCTAAATCCAGCAATTAAGAATAATGCCTTATAAACTAATTATTTATTATTCGCTTATAACCTCAGATTTATAGGTATATTTTTTTAAGCCCCAAACCATAGCATAAATGATATATACGCCAAATTAATTCCTCAAAAAATAGTAATTCAATTAGATTTTAATAAAATAATAATTTAGAGGGAGCGCCCGGGCATCTGTCCGGGCCAAGCATCTAGTTTCTATTAAGGGAATAATCATTTAACATTGCAAACATGACTCTAACTCTTGAAATCAAATTTTTTTCCTTTCATTTGATTTTACCACATAAATTAAAATTGTTTCCAAAGTGTATAAATGATAATATTTCAATAGTAAATATGAAAATAATGTAAATATGTTGAATTTAAAAGTAAATATTAATATTTCATAAACTTTATTAGGTGGTTTTATTTTTTCCATATAATGTTTTTTTTATTAAAGTAAATATTTTTTTGCTTTCACATGAATCAAAATTGTCTAAATTCTTCTTCCAAAACCTTATATTTAAATGAGCCATACAAGATATTTTCTAACACTTAAATTAATATTACTTCTTCAAAAAAAAATTAATATCATATAATTTATACAAGTAAAATTTTAAATTTAATAATATCAAAATTTATTATGTTTAAATTTTTTTAATCAAAACTACTTCATTATTCTTATACTAATCAGGCTTACGAAAAGATAAATTAATAAAATTTCAAAGTCATTAAATTGATATTAATAAGTTTTTTAATGTATAAAGCCATGTTTGTATGGTTGAATTGTTATGTCCCTAATATAAATTATTCAAAAGTATTGCCCTCTTTATTAATTATTTGTCTTCCACCGTCCTTTATCCAGATTTTTCCAAATAAAAATCCAAACTAAATAATAATTAGGGACCAAGGGAGTATTAGTTTATGGACAAAACTCATTTCTACCACTAATATTAGGTATAATTTCACACCAAATCAACATACTATATATATAACCTAATTTGACCACTATTAAGTTTTGATTCAGCATTTGGTGTTTTCGGTGTTTTCGTTAGGACAAAATAGTAAACTAACATAACATTATCTATATAGCCTAATAAAGATAAAAGTTTGGGCAGCCAAAAAAATATATATAATTGGTCGGGCAATAAAATTCCTAAGGGCGTCTCTGAAGCGTCCCTTAAACTGAGTAGATGCGTTGAATTTGGCAAAGCAGGAGCCCACTCCGCCATGTTCCAGCCCGCTCCTTCAAAGGGCTCCACTACTCTTCGAAGGTAGCGGAGCACTGATCACCCACTTGAAAGCGGGTGGACCTTTTTCTTTTTTCTTTTTTTTCTTATAAAAACTTTTAGGCTGAAATTAATAGAATTTTGGGCTTTTTTATTTCTTTGGGCCAATTTAAAGCATTTTAGATTACTTTTACTAACTCCTTTTAATTTAGTTCATCTTGGGCCTAGTTAAGTAGTGATCTGTTTAATTATTATAAATTAATTACATACACATTTTGTTTTTAACTAATGTTTAAGTAGTGAAACTAAAGTTAATAATCATACTACATAGTTTAATGAGTAAATATAATATATGGTTGTCTCTTTTTTTTAGTGTTTGTAATGTTTTCAATGTTGCATTTGTAATGTCTTTTTAATGATTTAAATGTAATATTAGTAATGTTATTTTACTATCAATCGAACCAAATGTTTATGCTATTTTACAATTTGTAATTTATTTAATTAATAAAATATAATGTGAAAATAATTTTATTTGTCAAGGCAAATCCACTCATGAACTCCTGATTTCGCAACCGAGCTTGTCACCCCGGGCTTGCCTAGGGTGGTTTATCTCTCACTGTGGTTTGTAGACTATTGCATTGGATGTGGGTTTATCCATCTCTGGTGGGATTCCCACCATCACCTAAATATATATATATATATATATTAGCGTAAATTAATTAAGTATTTTGCTATTTTAGTTAAATAATTAATATTACTAATCATTATTTAATTTAACAATCATATTCGTAATTTTAAATTTTCATAAATGTAAATTATTTTAGTAATAGAATATTGTAAAATACAAATTTCATAAATTAATCACATAATAAAATAATATATAAAAAATATACTTAGAATATTCCTTTTAGAGGGATCTTATAGAGGGGATGAGTTGAAGATACTGACATTGTTTAAACTGTAAAAGTAGTGGGATTTTACTGTTGTGACTCTAAATATAGAGTTTAGAGGAGTAAATAAAAATACATATTTTGTACAAAAAAAAATATTACGACACTAATTATTACAAATGCATATTTTGTACAAAAAAAAAACATTACAACACTAATTATTACTATGAGAATATTGTTCCTACATATGCTTAACAAAGCATAACGAAGTTCAAAGTGTGCGTTCCTTTTCCTGATTTTTCTGTGTCGTGTGAGAAACTGTTCAAAGTGGTCTCCCTCATGAGGCATTAGCGTAACACTTGAAGCAGAAAATTCCACATTATATTTAATTGGTGCATTGAGATCACGTTTATCTTCAATAATCATATTGTGCAAAATAATGCATGTCTTCATTATATTATAAAGCACTTTTTTTCCATAAATGGACGGGGCCCGCAACAATAGTGAATCGTCTTTGCATGATAGTAGTTAGTATCGTGATACGGATACATATCAAATGATACGTATCAAAGTCAAAAAACTTAGTATGTATCATAATGTGTATCACAATTGTTTGTGTATCAGTCAATTACCGATATGTATCATATGATATAGACAAAATTTTGTATCGTACGATACAAAACATAGGAAAAATGATTTATTTTCTTAAAATAATTTTAATTATTGTTTCATTATGACCATTTAAATTTCAAATTAAGAATAAAATTTATTAACAAGTTCGTTTTACATAGATGCTTTTGATTTATTTTTTTTACAAATATAATCTTTCTCAATTGAAGATAAAATCGCTGTATAAATCATTCTAGTTCAAAAAAAAAAGGTTAAAAATATTAATGTATTCATAGTGACATTTTCTAAACAAGTATGTGTTTATATTAAATTTCTCACTTATAATTTGTGGCTATAATAACAACTATTATGGAAAAATAATATTTGTTACATAGATTTTACGATAATTATTAATGTAATTAACGAGCAATTTATATAACTTTCAATTAATCTTTAATTCAATTTAATAAATTTATTTAACCAAAGTGGGGTGGAGTGGAAGGGACTCCTCCACCCTTAACCATAGATCGAGAGTTCGAACCTCACTATGGGCATGGAGTAACCTTAAATACTTTGGCCAATTGTCCCACTCATCGAGGTGCCTACAATTCAGCGAGGGGGATTAGTCACTGTTGCCGACGGTGGATATCCTGCAAATATGCAAAAAAAAAACTTAATAAATTTATTTATTTATAACTGAAAAATAAATAATATATATAAATATATCGATTACATATGGAATTTATGATATTTATTATTTATTTTATACATATTATTATTAAGACGTCTCACGATTTAGGTTTCTGAATTTAGGTTTCTGATACATGATACGTATCACGATTTGATAACTATGCACCAACATCTTTTCTACATGCCTGTTGTCTCATTTTAAAGTATCGTTGCATGGGATTAGCTTGCAAATGACTGTACTATAGTGGACCATTTGGGATATATACCATCCACAAAGTAATACCCAATTTCATATTGTTTGCCTCGAATAGTGTAATTAGTCAAAGAAGTAGTACCTTCAGTAAGATTAGACATTAGATGTGATGGTTCTAACATATTAATATCATTGTTGTTACCTGACATACTAAAATATTCGTGACATATCCAAAGATCACAATCCGCTACAGTTCCAAAATGATAGCCCATGCGGTAGGGCATTTATCCCATTCCAGTGCATACAGTCAATGCTACCCAACATACCTGGAAAACCACGTTGTTCTCCAATATGAAGCGGTCTAGCGACATCAGCAGCATTTGGTTATCTCAGTTATTGAGAACCAAAAATTTCATAAATGCTTGACAAAAAAATTTTAAGCATTGATTTTCTGTTGACTCGGCAATTTGAAGATATTCATCAGTTTGATCCGTCAGGACACCGTATACCAATTGACGAAATGCCGACGTTACATTTTGATTTGTTGAGAGTCCAGGTCTACCAAGAGCATCATTGAGTTATTTTACATACCTATCATAACTCTTTACAGTAACAGTAATATGCTTGTAGAGACTAAGAAACAAGCGAAACTTTTGATGAAAAGTGTATGTGCCGTAAGTGGGATTGTTACTGAAGTAATGAGTACAAATTTTGATCTACACCCTCTCCATCACGACGGACTAATTTTGGCCCGGGACCAAACTCCCCCCCTCCCCCCAAGTAGGTTGGCTACTTCCCGCAAAGAAAGCATGTGCCATTATAACATTAATAGTGTGTATGAAATGAGAAAATGGTAAATGGTAATCATTTTCAAATAGAAGAAATTCTGCATCTGAATCATGATCAAATGGAGGAAGATAATTCATTTCAATAGATATTAGGAAAAACTACGGGAATAGAAGATGTGAATAAAGGCTTGCATTGTATATGACATGTTGGTTGTTGTTTATACAAACAAATGGAGGAATTGGTTCCAAAGCATTGAGTATTAGCATGACTAATA
Organism: Oldenlandia corymbosa var. corymbosa; assembly: GCA_949775105.1. NCBI lineage: Eukaryota > Viridiplantae > Streptophyta > Magnoliopsida > Gentianales > Rubiaceae > Oldenlandia > Oldenlandia corymbosa. Next base: position 18,375,058 of record OX459118.1, on the reverse strand, counting down.
ATTCATGGATACATTCCTTTTCAGTAAAAAAAAAAAAAAGAATTCGATGTTGTTTTGACGTGATGGTCCAAGTTGATTCCCAAGCATCGAGTATTGCCTCTCCTAAAAAGAATCACATGCTTTGGTTTAGGCTTGATGCAACAAATAATAGCAGTAATGGATTGAGAATTTTCAGTCAAAAAAAGAATCCAATATTTTCTTTTCTGACTTGATAATGACTATAGAATTCCATAACATTAAGGGCCCGTTTGTTTCCCTTTTCCGGCCATTTTTTCTATGTTTTTTTAGCGCAAGCCTGTTTTGTGGCCCTTTTTTTGGCCCGTGTTATCAACAGTCATAAGCCTACAGTAAAAGCTGAAAAGAGAAGAATATTTAGTGTACATGCGTGACCGTTGGGAGCATTCACTCCAAAATTGCTTGGATTTACCTGATTCTTTCCCCAATTCTGCACTTCTGCCATCTTATCCAATACTCATCATCAAAATTATCTCCATTCCAGATCTGGGCACAGTGGTTTCAGTTCAAATTTTGTCGATATCAATATATAGCATCGTTGTACCTTCGATCCATTTAATCCATCTAAAGTAGAGTTATCTTTCCCCACAGAACAAAGTCTTTGATTCGCATGCTCCACCATGAATCAAGTTGATGGGGGTATTGGGTTTTGTTTACTGAAGTTTTCTACATATCTATTGCTCTATTGTTCTAGTAAGAATCCCGATTTCAAAAGTTTCCCAAAGAAAAGGGGTTTCAAAACCGGTGTATTGGTAATAGATCTATTGATAAGGGTTTCTGAAACCTTGAACCAGACTGCCATCCCAGCATGCAACCACATTTCGTTGCTTCATAGAAGGCGTTTTTTATGTTCTTTCTTCGTCGATGTTTATGTGTTGATTTCTTTCTAAGATTTAGAGTACAAAAATTTGTACAATCTATTAAATTTGTGTATGTTATAATTATGGGGGGACTGGATTTTGCCCAATTGTGTAAACGGCGGTCCGATTTTGCGTACGATATATTTGCTACTCGTGCAAAATTGAAGCCGATTCCAAAAAGATTCGCCATGTCCGTACTGGCTCCCATCTCCTCTGCAATGTTTAATTCTATCCCTCGCTCTTTCCGATCAACAAGTTCAGGCATAGGATGAAAGCTCTGCGTCTCAGTTGAATTGTAGCATTTTATAATTATTCACCCATTTCACACAAATGAAGAAGTACGTCTCCGTGTCAGTTTTGATGTGATCCAGAAACCAAATCTAGTTTTATTAATTTTATTTAAATTTTTGAGCCAAACCTTCAGCTAGATTGATTCATACGTTTCACTTGGTTATTGATCATGTCAACTGTTTTTAGATTTAAGGTCTAGTTCCTTTCTGATGTCCGAACCCAATTCTACGAAAGGAGTCCCTACCAAATGTTTTGATGACACTACATGCACCGATGTGGGTTGTTACCTTGAGTCAAGTATGCCTTCTTAATCTTTTCGTTGTCTGTACAAGCTCTATTTCTTTTCTCTCTTTTTTATATGACGGTTCGGTAAATATGTAGGCACGACTAACAATGAGGATTCCCCAACTTGTATCCAAAGTAATGCTAATCTATTCGAAACAACATCAAACGATCTTTGCCTTTGCATAAAAAATTTCGAAGAGGTATAGTTGTGAACAAATATTGGCCTTTCTAAAATTAAAAAAAAAAAAAACGAATTAGGCTACCGGCCCATTGTTTTTACATGATACGATTCCATCTCACCTAATTCCCTCATAGGTCTCACACATTCATTTTCTGCAGGAAATGAAATCAAAACGAAGGAAGATCTTACCAGAAAAACTCGCCTACTTTGTGGAGCTCATGCTAGATGCACCTAACAGTGGTTGTATGACGTCGAACACATTCACGAAGAAAAAATTCGACGAGATCAGCATAGAGTTGCATAAGCGCTTCCCAAACCACCGGCAATTCTCAGGTACTCAATTACAACAAAAGTTTAACCGGCTTCGTGGTGAATGTCACTTGTATAAATAGCTCTGTGAATTCTCTGGTGTTGTATCTGACCCTCATACGCGTGCAATAATTGCTAAGCGTGAACAATGGGCTAAATGGATCCATGTAAAATTATAAAAATGTGTAACAGTCGTTGTTTGTGTAATGATGCTGCAGCCAATTATCTATTATATTTGTTAAGAAAGTTCTCTTAATGCCGATATTTATGACATATATGTGATGTTATGCCATATGGATATCACTGTGTCTCGATGTTCTACTGAAGCATTTTTCAGAACTACCACTGTTGTGTTTTTAGTGGTTCTGGTTACACGTGTTGTGTACTTTTGAGGACAGGTTTAGACATGGTCTATCTGTATTTTTTTCCCCATTGATTTGGTTCCTACTTTGTCTTCCATTTTGGGATTGAGTTGGTAGGTTGTAGCATGTGAAAGGGGATGTTATTCAGTACCTCTCTATATTGGCGAAGCTGTCTATGTGGTATTCTTGATAAACATGTACAGTTTATATTTCACAGAAAAGGCATTGGTTTTCTGCCCATGCAGATTATAACATGCAACGAGGCATACCATGTTGTTTCACCTTAGTTCTTGGGTACTTGATGAAACTGATGCCATTTTTCATTTAGACATGGGCAATTTCAGTCACAATGTCAATAATATTTTGTTCTTCAATCATTCTAAGGCTTTTATATTTGACCCGTCAATACATCATAAATTTACATCATATTTTTATGTAACATTATAGCTGCATGAACCATAGTTTGCGTGGCAATTTGTCATGCTCTTAGTTTGTTTAATTTTTGCGAACACAGTGTCTTGTTTTTTTTTTCTGACATATCACCTATGGCAACTTGTGTAGGGTGTTTGCCCTTGCGATTGTCATGCTTGTTTTTTTTCTTTAGCTATTTTTTTCCTGGATGTGAACAATTCTTATGTGCATGCCGTAACAGAATTTTTGCTGAAAATGATAGGACAACATCAAATATAAGAAATTCAGGGAGCATGGGTTACCGCACTATGAAGAGTTGACCAAGTTGTTTTAAAAACAACAGCTATCGGCGATTATCGTGTTGTAACCTTTGTTGTTGCCAGAGAATCAGATCAAGAAAGACAAATTAAGCAACATTTTTGCGGTACATCATGCACAGATTTGGTGGTGAGACTGCAGCACCACCGGCTGGTCGTGTCCATGAAGTTGGTGGCTCCTTCAGAAAAAGTAGAAAAGGAAAAAGGCCACTTGACAGTGGTGGGAGTGAAGGTGGGCTTTCAAAGAAAAGTCGGGATGAACAGATGGATGAGTTTGTTACGAAATGGTGTCATCAACAGCAAACCCTTGTTGAGTACATAACAATCATCAAATCTATGCAGCGATTGATCCTAACCTATATGTCAGGGCAATGAACTACTTAAGGGATCAAATGAATCGCCATATTTTCCTTCCGACTGATTGGGAGTGGCGTATGTATCTGATTCATGGTCCACAGCCGTAATGCATCTTGATTTGGTTTTGAAGTTATTGAGTTTAGTTGTTTAAGTCAGTTCCTATGAACCACATTCGGCATTCGTGAGGTCAGTGTTCCATTTTCCAATGGGGAACATTGTGGTAGTCAATAGGTTATTTCATTTATTCTCAGCACTTTAGTGTGTGTTGCATGTTTTGCATTGATAATTTCATTGTTAGGGATTCGCTGTTAGTAGTTGATTGTGCTGAAAATTTTATGGTACTGATATAACTGGAGGCTACTGGAGTTTGCTGGCTGAAAATATTTCAGCTGCAACATTGTTTTTATGCCCGTAACAGCAGCCTGTAATGGCCACAAAGCCGTCTGGTTATCCTTGGTTTCTTGTACTTGTAGCGGACTGTAACCCGGAGCCTTCTATTAACTTGCATCTCTTCTGGTGCCAAATTTTCGCCCTAGAGACATGTATGCTTCCAATTTCTTTAGCCAAGTTTGGAAATTATCATATTTTTACTGCCTGTCATATGGGTATTTTTCTCTTATATAAATGTGTCTTTTCTACCGCCCACTTGCGTATTTTGCAAAAAATGACAACTATGTAGCGTCATTTCAGGATCTTTGGTAGCTTGGGTCCGGCTGTCAATGTCGGCCCCAAAAAATACGTCAAATTATGATGTATATTTTGTACTTGGAAGAGATAAGGTTAGAAAACGTTGCAACTTCAATTATGTTGCAACTTCAATGCATCACTCTTGTAAGAATACTTATTATCAAATTGTATATATCCAAAACGTGTACAACATAATTGCGTCACAGATTTCTCCATACTTTGCACCACACTTTTCTTTTTTTAAATATGGAATAACCTGAAGTAAGGGATTGCATTGCCATGTTGTCTCACAGTTCTTAAAACCACTATTGTTGCCATTATATCAAGAGTTGTCCTATCACCTTTGTATGATTGATGCAGGGATGCTAATAAGTAGGCCATAGTGTATTCAACACCACACTTCTTTCCCCATACTTTGTCACATAGCAACACAATGAGTTTTTGAATTATTGGACATCCAAGTATCCAATACAACTTGTGTAGATCTCTATATAAGTGAAGTATTGCACTCAACTATTAGAGTAGAAAACTTATGTTGGTTTCAGCCAAGCGAAATAACAGACATCAGTTTCTCCATTTTGCATTTTGCAAAGGTACACACACTTATTAGCACTTGATTCATTCTAAATCAGTATATAAGTTACAAAAAATAACCATGGACAATATTTCAAATTATTTTGCATTATCTTTTTAGTCTTTACATAATTGAATCAAGAAACTGCTCTACATTTGCAACGACTTGTAGTACCATTTTTATTTCAAGCTATAAATTGTTTAAAGAACAATATCATAATCTTAGCTAATTTTATACGGTAATAAATACTTAGGTCTAGGGTTAGTTTCATAGTAATATAGGGTTGTTTGGAAGACGCAATGCTTATTGTTCATTAAATGGTACAAATTATAGTGACATGGGGTTGTGTTGTAAGACACAATGCTTATTGTTCATTAAAGGTGCAAATCACCTTGCCCCGTTGTTTTGCAATTTTTTTGCTCTTTTCTTCTGCCATGTCCATTCTGCGTGTATGGTTTTTTTTTTTGTTCATATTATTGTTTACAAAATATATATGTTAATATGTTCAATCCACAAAAATTGTGTTAGGGCAAACATCATGGCATGATATGGCTAGAATTTTGGAGGGGAAGGCTCTTCAACATTCAATTTTGGAGGGGAAGGTTCTTCAAAAAATAACTGTTCTACAAACTACGAACATGTCAATGACGATGACCAAAAGCTAAATGACCATGTTGATATGATTATGGTAATAAGGTGGTTGGATGAAAGAAACAGGAACACAATGCCTCCACAGAATCTTAGTCGCAACTCAGTACTAAACGGGCATCAATGGGTGCAAGAATTATTAATGGGACACCATAGCCGATTGCCTGAGAATTGCAGGATAGACGTAGATACTTTTATGCGTTTCTGTCATGTCTTGCTTGATGGAGGTTATGTTGAAGAAACCATGTATCAACAAATATCTCTTGAAGAATTAGTGTGCATGTTTTTGGTTTGTGCAAACCACGATACTAGGCAACGCGTTCTGGCAGAAAGATTTCAACATTCAACGCAAACCATTAATCGACATGTTCGGCAAATGTTGCGGGCAATTGTCAATTTGGCCCCTACTCTCATTCGGCCAAGAAATGAACATACCACTCATCCTAAAATCATGAATAACGATAGATATTTTCTGGTAGAAAGATTTCAACATTCAACGCAAACCGTCAATCGACATATTTGACAAGTGTTGCAGGCAATTGTCAATTTGGCCCCTACTCTCATTCGGCCAAGAAATGAACATACCACTCATCCTAAAATCATGAATGACGATAGATATTTTCCTTGGTTCAAGGTACATTTACAAAAATGTCAAATACTCATTCTTAGTTATTTTCTTCACCTTTTATAATTTATTTATGGTGCCAGAGTACACCTAATTAATTCTTGGAATTTTTATGGTAGGATTGCGTTTGAGCGATTGATGGCATACATGTTCCTCCATGGGTTCCTGAACATAGAAGGGATGCATTTTGCAATCGCCATAGACAAATTACTCGAAATGTATTTGATGTATGTGATCATGATATGCGATTTGTTTATATCAAAACTGGTTGGGAAGGAAGTGCCAACGATGCTCGAGTTTTGGTTGATACAATCACAAGTGAGAGTTCTGCGTTTACTATGCCTCCAGAAGGTAAAGTTTTAATACATCGTTTCTCACAAGAATTTCATATAGTTATTTTATATTTTAACTATTGACAAAATATTATAGGAAAATATTATATTGTCGACTCCGCCTACAGAAATATGCCAGTTTTCCTGGCGCCTTATCAAGGCGTGCGTTACCACCTACAAGATTATAGAGGTCGGGGAAGAGCGCCTAGAACTTGGAAAGAGTATTTTAATCATTGACACTCATCAATTAGAAATGTGATTGAAAGAACATATGGGGTTTTAAAGTGGCGATTTGCGATCTTGCGTTGTTCAATGCCTAATTATATGATAAGACGACAACCTCTATTTGTCATTGCATGTGCAACCATTCACAATTTCAGAAAAGATCAAATTCCAGGTGATGCTTATTTCATGGAGAAAAAAGATGAGGAATCTAGAGCCGAAAATGAGTCACAAGTACCTGAGAATCCACCACCATGTTGTTGATGAATGGTATCATTTCCGTGATACCCTAGTCGGTCAGATGTGGAATACCAAGAATGATTACTAAAGGAAACATGTGCAAGCTACCACATAAACATTCACCATCCTTTACTTTGCCATCATCAATAAATCCTTGTGTGTATGTAGTCACGCAGCCCTTACATGTAATAAAATGCTTTTATGTTGAATGGTATTGACTTTATATAGGGTGATTGTTTTGGTTTTTTATTCCCTTTCTGTAACTGTTAGGGTCTTGTATCTGAATAAGATAATTGACATGTGTTCCATTGATATGTATGTTTGCATGTTTGTATTGTCCAATGTTTATGATATTATTTGGATGTATTCCTATTCAGCCATTGTATCCCCTAGTTGTGCCCCGATTTTTTGTGTTATTCACTTATATATAAACATTCAACAGGTAAGTACTACATATAATTTGGGTTCATATATGAAGAATAATTGGTAATAATTTTCACGAGCTAGAATTATTATCATTATTTTTTTTTGGTTAAAAACTAAAATTATTATTAATTGCATTAAAGTTACGGGGTGAAACACGCATCATAACGTTTGCACACGAATTAACTGATCCCCCATTCACATCTTTTTTTCTTTTTTGTAGGTCAACTAACGTGGGCCACTTGTCAAGCTCTGCACATGGGGCAAAGAGATTCTCGTTTCTTTATCTTATTATGTCATCTTTGTACCAAACACTTTTTTCTCCCTTTTTCACTTCTCAGAAAAATCGATAAAATCCAAAAAGTCCCGCAAAAAAATTAAAAATAAAAAAATGGCCTAAAAAAGCAAACAAATGCACCTTTAGAATTTTCATTCCAAAAAAAAATTCGATTCATTTCTTTTCAATTGACATTGGCTAATAATTCTAATGCATTGAGTATTGTTGGTCCAATAAGGAATCTTATGCCTTTTTAATTAAATGGTTCAAGTTGATGATTAATGCATTGTCCAATAATGGATCCAATACTCTTTTTTTTGACTTAGGGGTCCAAGTTGATGATAAATGTATTTAGAGTTTTCAGTAAGACAAAAGAATCCTATGCATTTGTTTGGGCTTGACATGACTAATAATAGTAGTAATGGATTGGGTATTTTCAGTAAAAAAAGAATCCAATGTTTTCTTTTTTGACTTGATGCATTTAGTATAGTTAATCCAATAAGGAATTCTATGTTTTCTTTGACTTGACGATGACTATTGGTTTCAATAAAAGACAGAATCTGATGCATTTAGTTTTAATTGACGGTACGCATTTAGTATTGTCGCTACGATAAGGAATCCAATACTTTTCAGTTCAAGAAAAGGAATCTGATTCATTTCTTTTGGTTATTGGTCAATTTACACACTTTTCTCTATAACAGAAAAAAAAAAATCAAATTACTTCATTCCAATTTACATCTACTTCTCCTCCTATACCTTCAAACACCTTCACATAAATTGTTTCTAAAAAGGGGGTTAACTATACTAGGGTTGAAGATATAATTCTTGTTAATTGTTACATCCATGTTTCAGAAAACCCAATTACCTCAAACAAACAGAGAGTAGAAACATTATGGGAGAGAGTAAGTGCCAAATATAATAATCACAAAAAGAATGACATGACAGAAAGAAGTTTTAGATCATGCAATCTCACATGCATATTATTTTAGACTCAGTATGCTTTCATGTCGTGAATCACAAGTATGCTTTTATTTTTTCAATGTTGGATTTTAGACATAGTTTGTTAGATTTTGTTTTGCATTTATACTTTATTACTTACTCTTACTCCATAGACTCTACTTGGTCAGGGGTTTGTTGTATACTGATTTTTGGCCTTTATAATAAAAAAGAGTGTGCAGTTGTTAGTCAGTTCCTTAATATATAACTCAATAAATACAATTAATTTTATTTTTTGGTTTGATATTCTGTATTTTCATAACTCGAGAGTACTTCAAAGAATTTAAGTTGTGGTGAAGATGTTGATGTGCATACAACATAAGTAATTTGCGGTGTATAGAAACTGTCAGTAGTTACTAGCAAAATGAAACTTACTTCTTCATTAATTTGACAATCTTCATTGTTGTCAAGAAATGCATTTCGTCAATATTGTGGGGGTTATGGTTGATAGTACTAGCTAGATTCTCTACTCTTGTCAATCTTTAGAGTACATACTTTCCTTTTTTGTCTATCACTTTCTCTCAATTTAAATTCTTAAATTCAGATTACTTTGAATTGTGATGTTTGCAGATTAGATTTCAAAGTATTCATCGATCAGAAAAGAAGATTCTTTTCCACCTTGATGATGATGCTGGTGCAGAAACTGTAGATAAGAAATTTTGTGTGTCGTAACCCTTGGAAGAAATAAGTGACCAGAGATAATTGTCAGATGTATTGGTGCTTAATAAAGATTTACTTTTTGTATTCTGATTTTATTCAAATACCAGGGTTGTTTTGGGACTTTAGATGGTACCTTAATAAGAATGACACCTCCATGTGATAAAAAACAACTATATCGCACAAGAAAAGCCAATATAATGGCAAATGCGTTAGGCATGTGTTGTCCAAATATGCAATTCATATACGTTTTGCCTAGCTGAAAGGGTTCAACAAATGATGGTCGTGTACTTCGAGATGCTATTGGTAGGCCTGATGGTCTTAAAGTACCTCGAGGTATATTTTATACTTCCATTTACTAATATGAAAATTAATAAATATTTGTTTTTGTTTCATTTAAACTCTAATACATGTTTTTTTTAAGGTTGTTATTACTTGGTGGGTTATGAATATTGTAAAGCTAAGAGATTTCTGTCTCCATTTCGAGGCCAATGATATCATCTTCACAAGTTTCAGGGTCATCGGCCAAGGTCAAATCAAGAATATTTTACACGAATCATTCTAAGGCTATAAAATGTGATTGGAAGATGTTTTAGGTTGCTAAAAGGGCAATGGCAGCTTCTCCATCTTTTTTCCCCATTGAAACTTAAATGTGCATCATTTTGACAAGTTGCCTTCTCCATAATTTGATAAAGAAATACATGAGTTCTGATCCACAAGAACTGGAACTTGTCGATGAAGATGAACTTCAAGATGATGACCTCTTTGAGAATGAAGACATTAACCCAGCACAAGAATGAGTCCATTTTAGAAATGATTTAGCCAATAAAATGTTTAGTAGTTGGAGAGGCAGACATAATCCTTGAATCTATTCTTCTTGTTAAAGTTTTATTACGTGATTGTTTTCTTGAATATTTGTAAGTATTTGATTGATTTCTTGAACAGTGATCTAATTCGTTTGATGTTCTAATTTACAAAGTTTCAAGAATTTGAATCATGAAAAATTTTAATTTTATACTACTTTGTTTATTACATTTATCGGTGTGCTAGAATGGATCAGAATAATATTTTTCAAGGTTTTGGAAAAAGCAAATGCCTTTGGACAAAAGATGAAGTACAAATATTGATACAAGTTCTTCAATGTATGGCTTGTGGTCTTTGATGGAAAAATGGCAGCGGTTATAAGAGCAACTACATAACTGGGGTAATAAAGAGAATTGTTGACATAATGCCTAATTTTACCAATAAAGGTACGCCTATCTTGAGTCAAAAATCAAATGGCTTAAGTAAAAATTCCATTGTAGACATACTACGAGAGAGTGGATGTCAATGGAATGATGTGAAACCAAAAATAGCATGTGAAAAACAATGGTTTGGTAACTATTGTAAGGTAAGATCATTGGAGCATACTTTTTTTACTATAGTTAATTACTTACAACCTTTATCTACATATTAAATTTTACTCTTTTTTATTTTGTTTTGAAACAAAAGGAAGCAAAAGGAATGTGGGATTTTCAAACTCTCATACTTGAATCAACTTGAATTGGTATAAGGAAGAGATAGAGCTATTGGAACAGTTAGTCAAAGATATGAAATTGCAATACGCAAAATGGTAATTGATCAAAAGTCAAAACAATGAGCGTGATGGTCAAACATTTGGTGAAAATGATTTCTCATCTGAAGAAGAGAACAACAATGTGAGTTATGAATTACATGCAACTCCAAGTTCTCTGAATATGCCTAAAAAAAGGTACAACCACCTAGTACTGGAGAGAAGGTTGCAAAAAGAAAGAAAATAATATTTACACATGCTCCCTTGGATGTAGGAGCATAGTTTCAAGATATCAACATTGGTTCCCATTCTTTTGTGGAGGGATTTAATTGCAACCATGACAAATGTTGTGGCTGAGGAAAATTTGTGCGAAAAAAAACTGTTGTAGAAAGATTGAAAGATGTGGTTGTAGAGCTAATGAACATTGGCTTTCTAAGTAAAGATGTTTACAAAGCAGTTAACTTATTCACTACGGATAAAGACAAGATTGATGTGTTTTTTAATCTTCTTGCTAAAATGCGAAGGTTTTACGTGATCAGCCTACTTGTTCCTATTCCAACCATTTGAGTTCTTTGTTGTAATCTTTCAAGCAGGTGCTTTAGCATTTTGTTTTGGTTGTTTTTCTATTTTTTATTTTTGATTTTAATTCTTTTGAAGAATAAATGACTGCAACAATTTGATATCATATTGTAGTTTGAATTATTTTGATTATGGATTCAATATTGCATTATGTACTTTATATATATATATATATATTTTGGATTGTTGATAATGGGCTTCATATTGTGTTATATACTTGAAGGATATTTTTTGAGATTTTTTTTATTTGATTTTTTTGAATATAGTTTTACTTATGTTCATAATATTCAATTGTTTAACTCAAGTTTTGATTAATTGTTTAGCTATAATCAATTGAAGATAGCATGTTAGTTGCTGAATACTTGAACTTGAACTTTGTAACAAAGTAGTAGGGGTGATGATGAGAATCATGGAGTTTCAAATCGAAATTCTATTCCATTGAAAGAGCAAAAGGTGTTCTTGTTAATAAGAGGTCCAAGATTGTTTCCTTTCAAATCTCAGAGAAAGTTTGCTGTGAGAAGTTGGCCTCAAAGAAGGAGTTTTCACATTAACCTTCTAGAGGGAGCAATGAGGAAGAATCACTAAATCATCAAGATCAAGTATCAAAAGAGTCAAGTGATGACTTTGTTGAAAATTGGGATGATTCGAGTGAGAGTTCAAGTGATGTTGTTGAGATCGATGCAAGTGAGCTTGTTCCAAAAATAAACGTCATGAATACAGTAAAGATGCACATTCAAATGTGTAGAAGACATCATTGGAGCTTGAAGGTTTGAATGGAACCGTGCGCGCCAAAATAAGAGGAAGAGCCGCACGGGAAGTATTTAATTGATTTACCGTTCTGTTGAGTCCGTAAATAGATAAAATTCTATTTACTTAGAGTTAAATAAATTAGGATAATTAATAGCTTTCCTGGCCGACCCTAGTCCTTAATTCATTAAGGGTAATTTAGTCTTTAAGTATTGTAAGAAGTAGAGTTTAATTCCTTTACTTCTAGGTTAAGTTTATGATGTGAACATCCATGGTAATCAAGTCCAAGATGATCAAGATGTTCGGGTTCCAAGTACTGTCCAAGCTCAAGGAGTGACTCAAGATCCATTATCCAACATTGGAGGCCCAATATCTCAAGCTAGAAGTAAAAGGATGAAGAGTGCACTTAATAATCTTATATCCAATAGTTTAGCCCAAGAGACTGTCAAGTCTGGAAGTTACAAGCCCAAGATTATTAATGTATTACGAGGCCCATTTGAGGAAGGAAATTTCGGCCCAAAAACCAAGCAAGGGAGGCCAGCCCTATCTCCTAATTTTTAGGAGTTGGAATCTCTATCTTTTAGGGATAAAATCATTTAAATCTTATCACACTTGTGGAAGGATGAGATTTGGAAGATTCCCTATCTTTTAGAGATAAGATCATTTACATCTTATCACATGGAAGGATAAGATTCGATATGATTCTCTTTTATCTAATTTAGAGTTTATTCAAAATAAGAAGTCTATTCCTTGGTGTCTACTCTCAACCGTTGGATGGAGATTAGATCAAGATTGGATGGCTATGATTACTCTACAAAGAAGATATTGATAGACTTGACAACTCAGGAAGACTCTTTTCAAGATAGGGATAAAATTCTTTTGAGAGACTATCTCTTTGTATTTGGAGTTATATTTTCATTAGACTAGTGTGTCTTAAGTCTATAAAGGTGTCTAGATACATTGCCTTAATAGATAAGACACAAGTTGTCAAGTAGAGGTTAAGTTGATTTCTAGTTCTTTAAAGTAGGAATAGAGTTAGAGATCAAACTCTTCTCCTACTTCATAGGAGAATTTCGGCCCCCTCTACTATAAATAGGGGTGTTTGGCCAGCATTTCATTGGTACCTTTGATGAATTATTTCAATATGAAACGAGAGGAAACTCTTTGTTCTTTTGCTACTCTTTTCGAAGATTAGTGCATTGCACACAAGCTTGTGCTTTGTTGATGCATGCGAGTAGAATAAGTGTTTTTCTACTTGTGGAGCTTTGTTAGTTGTTCATTGGAGCCTTTTCCCTAGCCGTTCTATCCATAAATCGAAGGGATAGGGTTGTTAGAGAGGTGACCGATTGGGTTGCTAACCTTAAACACTTTCTACATCTTCTAAACCTTTCCATCCCTTTTTGGTGCAAATTTTTGTGGTTTGCATCTCTTCTTTTCTTTTAATTTTCGTGAGTTGTGGAGTCCATAATATTGGATTTGCAAGTTTTCAAGTCCTGGGAAATTCATAGCTTCCGCGTCGAGGTAAATCTGCCACCTTTGCCTCAAGATTCATATCAGTTTACTTAAGAGTTAGAGTCAAAATTGGCTACTTCTTTCCTTCCTATGTGTTGGATCGAGTAGAGAAAAGGGAAGTGACTTTTTCTTTAGCCTAAAGTTTAGGGTTTTTTGTCTTGAAGAGTAAGAAAGCTTGCATATATACATACATACATATATATATATATAAATGTGCTTGAATCTCTCATAGTGTCGAGAGTCAAAATGGAGTTACAAACCTTGTGGTTTTCTTAATGAAATATCATCATTGGATGATTTTCACAACAATGAGCGTTTCTCGTTGTTTGGGAGGAGTTGTTAGGTTAGTCAATTCTTTCATCTTTTTTTTAAGGTAATACGTGAATTATGTTGCCTCCCTTTTCAAAACATTGTCATATATGTACATTAATTCCTATACAAAAGTGTTACTGGTCTATTGCATATCTAACAAAATAACAGGGATTCTGTACTACCTACAAAATGTTCAGTTTTTCCAAAAACACAACTTCTTTTCTGCTTTTTGGTTTGGAGCACTGTTGCACACGCCTTCTGATTTCTGTCTTGATTCCTTTAGCCACCACTTGAGCTCTGTTGTTCCTTCTTTCATACATTTGATCGTTCCTATTCTTCCAAATCTGATATATTCTAGCCTCCACCAGCGCTTAGAGGACTTGCTTCTGCATCTTCCTGCCAAGCCAGGCATATGGCAATCTTCTCCACTTCCTCTTTTCTATCCAGCAAGCCGGGAATTCTAACCAATTCCTTAGTTCACCCCATAGCTCTTCAGCAAACTGGCATTCCTTGAACAAGTGATCTCCTGTTTCCACATGCAGTTGGCATAGTGAGCAGAGATCATCAATCATCTCTATTCCCACCTTTTCAGTCTCTCCTTGGTAAGCAGCCTTCCTTGCCAATATAACCACACCACAAATCGATGCCTTGGTACACTGATGCTATTCCAGATTAGTTCAGCTTCTCTCTGCCTTTGTTTTGTACCTGTTAACCATTGGTACCCTGAGGCAATGGTATATCTGCCCTGTTTGTGCTCTTGCCATCTATCTTGTGGGAAGCCTTCTCTGAGTCTATCTCTTACCATCAGTAGTTTTTTCCAGTGCCAGCTGGATTCTGTGATGACCTGGACTTCCCATATCCCTTTTTTTCTTCAAATATACTTCATGTACCCACTTAATCCATAAGTTATCTTTCTTTATGCATAATGATCTACCCTTTACTGATATACACTTCGAGAATTAATCCATAAGTTATCTTTCTATCCAGCAAGCCGGGAATTCTAACCAATTCGAGTCTATCTCTAACAAGTTCTTGCATAATGAGTACGTTATGCATAATGATCTACCCTTTACAAAGGCGCCCTGGTTTAAACTAATTAAATCAGGTAAAATACGGCTCAATCTACTACTCAACACTTTAGTAATGCACTTATAGAATGTATTATAGCAGGAAATAGGTCGGTACTCACTCGCATCCTTTAGTGATATACACTTCGGGATGAGTGAGATAGCAGTGCTATTTACCCGAGTAAGTAGTTTCATACCTGAGCTGAATTCTTGTGCAGCTGCAATCACATCATCATCAACATTGTCCCAGCATGTTCTAAAGAAGCCACTGTTGTACCCATCTGGTCCCGGACTCTTGTTCGGATTAATCCCAAGCACTGCACTTTTGATCTTTGAGGCCTGATGGGACTTGGTCTTAGAGTAGACACCGTTTTATCATGTTGAGTTTTTGCATGGTATAATTGTTTTAAAACTAATAGTCTTGTATGTAAGTGGAATAAGAGTCAATTGGTTAAAGCTTTATTTTTAACTTGTGTTATTCGAATTTTTTGTGAAATTTATGTATAAGATGCCTTGTTGAGTTTGTCTATCTTATAGATAGGTTTGCTCGGAAATAGCATAACGATTTATGTGTTTTGCATAGTTATTACCTTGATTGCAAAATTTGTCCAATCTTAAGTAGTAATATTTTCGATGGTATTGTTTGTAGTTGAGTAAGTAACTTGCTCACTGTATGTATCGTTAATTATATGTGTGATTGTTCGAGTATATTGAAGGGTTTAGTCTTATGTGACTCGATTATTCAATCCAAATGGTTATTTAAATTTTGTATTTATGACTTTAGTATGAGTTCATAAGGTAGTAGTAGATATCTACAGTATACTTATTTAAAGCAACAAACACAAAGAACACGTGTCACCTCTAGAATGAATATTTTCCCTCCAAAACTTCTCAACGCTTCTCAGTACAAATCTGAAGCAAGTAAAATGAGACACGTGGCACTCTAAAATTTCAGAAAAAATGAAGCCTTAAGTAACCCCAAAGCTTTACTTATAATTAGAAAAATAAGGAAGATAATAATTACTCCACAATCTTAGCCACTATCATTTCATCCAAAAAAACCTCCTTTTGAATAGCTTTCACAACACAATTCTTTCAGATATAATCAAATCCCTAAATTACCTCCTATCAATCACAGTGCATGTTTCAATTTTAAACAGAGAAGATTGATCTCTTTAGATTTTTCTTATTTCATATATTATTTCTCTTCAGTGATAATCCCTAAAGTCCACTCTCTTCTCTCTTCCTCCCACGATCAATACCTCCAACACTGCCGCCACCGCTGCTGCTGCCGCCAATTTCTCCTCCCCTCCACAACAGTGTTGTTTCGGTCGGTTCTCTTCTTCCTCCGCCGATGACTCACAGCACACAAATCTGTTCGAATCACTTCGCAAATCCGAACAAGATCAATAGCAAACGAAGAAGAACGACCAGAGGTGATAACTCCAGGAGCGTGGACAACTGCAATTTCGAATAGCTACAGCTCAGATATGAAGAAATTACAAATAGCAACAATCAATCGATAGCAGCCGGTGGCGGATGTTTGAAAATCAATTGATAGCAGAAGCAGATTTTAAATTCACAAGGTCAGATTGATTTCCTCCTTTACAATCATTTTAATTGGAATTTGTAATTTATGGATTTAAATTTGGTCCAAAACACTGATTTTGATTAAAAATTGATGCTTTTTCTTGATTCCCTGTGTTTCGTTTGATGTCTGGAGCAGGTTCATGGTGTCCAATTGAGTCAATGAAATGGCAAATCTCTTCGAGTCTGTGAGGGCATTCTGCATGCCTTACTTTAACTTTTTTATTTTTATTTTTATTTTTATTTTTTGCCTTAAGAGCATTCCAAATTATAGATGATGGGTAGTTAAGTATAGGCTCTATACATTGACTTAATTTCTCAGGTACTGCATGTTGTTCTTTGCAGGATTTAGCCAAGGCACTTGTCTATGGGGAAGCCGAAGATGGAGAATACAGTGAAACTCTCTCATGAGTTTATCTGGTACTTTAGAACCCTTTTTTCTGTGACGTAGGTGCCTAATCATTTGATTGTCTTAAACCAAAAATCTCATTGCCACAAAAACTTAAAAATCAAAACATGATAGAATTAAACCATTCTTAAGATGAATTGAAAATAGAACACCATTTATGAATTGCTAGTTTGATATTGGATTTGTGTATATTTGTTAGAGCATTAATGGTGTTTGTGTGATAGAATGCTTCAGAAAACCTAAGAAAAAAGATTCCATACCAGGTGGAGTGTCAACAGCATAAGCCTGTGGTGTTGGAAGCATTAATTGTTGTTTCTGAAAAACTTTACAATTTACATGTTTTGGAAGCGTTAATTGTTGTCTGCTCATCCATGCCTCTTTTCTCTTCATTTTTTTTGTTTGGTACTTATTTTAAGTTCTTTTTTTTTTTTCATGAAATTCGCTTTCAGCCTGACATAAATTATTAGTTGGTTTTGGTCTTTGTTTTCTCTTGAATTGATCAAAACTTTTGTTGCTGTATTTTTTCCATTATTGGATGTCTTTGTTATTTATTTCAGAATCTCAGTTGCTTTTGGCATAATGGTATTGCCAAACTTCATATGAAGGGTGCATCTTATAAAGCTCTCTCATTTTTCTTCATTAAAATATTTTAGCCCACCTTAACAGTATAAAAGTGAGGTCGAAGATATACATTTCCATTATGTTGCAGGCTTGACTCAGTTTTGGGTGGAAGGTCTTCAAAAGGAACTTAATGAAGGCTGGTTGAACAGATTAACCTTTAGGTGAGTTGCTGCAATATGGCTGAAAAATGAGAAATCGTTTTCACCAGAATATGCCATTAAAAGAAGTTTTGTAATCAGAAATCTTTAGCTGGGAAAAGCTCAAATGTCGAGAAAGTGGTTTAATGGCTCTCTGATGTAAAAGCTTTTATATTTGTATTGTCATTGAGCTTTTATATTTGGGTGATATATGTTATTGAGTGACGAAGATAAAAAGACTTAATTTCTTTTCTTATTCATGGCTATGGCAGATTGTTGTTGCTCAAGCTATGGCTCGGGAAGCATATTTTACTGCTATCTACGGTGAGAAAATTTGCCCCTTCTAAGGTGATTCTGAATCAATATTGGTCTTTGTATGGTGTGTGGGTATGGTGTGTGAACAATTTTGCTTTCAATTTGGTCTTTCTATTTGTTTACGGCAACTGTGTGTCTTTCAAAATGTAAAGATTCGTTGGGATTCTATTATTTGGAAAAAAATTTGTTTCGGCGTCAAGAAAAATAGTAAAATTGTTCTTCAAATTTTTTAACTCTTCGTTGTTTTCAACCAGAATCCTTATCCGACCCAATTCGCAAACCAAATAATTGATATGAGTTGATATAATTTTGCAGGGAAAGAAAGAAGAATCCATGGCAATTGCTTTATGCACTCTCGAAGGACACAGTGAGAAAGAGGGCCAAGAAGTTTAAGAAACCCGGGACCGACTGCAAAATCTCTATCAAGGTATGCTTTGTAAAACTATGGGCTGCATCAATAAGAATTGACGGCTGCAAGTAATTTGAAATCCACTAGGTTCTGCTCATCCAGTTATATATCTCATGAGTATAAGACTGTTACTTCATATTGTTGTTCTTGGGGTTAAACGGCTGTCAAATTATTTAAGATGTTTAATAATGATTGTGTCATGTATATTGCTGACAGATTCAGCTCCCTCTCAGCTCTCTTACCTACAACATCCAATAAATTAACTGTTCACAATTTTCACAGGTTTCTATCATGTTCACTGTGCAATTAATTCTACCATACACGCACATCAATGAGGAAGTCAAGTTGATCACTTGCTAACTTTGTTATCAAACTTAAGCTCAGAGTCAAATTGGAAGTAGTAATGAATCTCCAACGAGTCCGCTGCATCTGCAAAAACTTAAAACCCTCACAAACGGATATCGTCTTTTGAAGAAAGACAGTTCAAAGAAGTCATTACTTACATTTGTTTTTTTTTTTTGGTTAATATTACTTACATTTCCTATTTGATAGATCATATTTGATAGTGTAGTAGTGTTTTTTCACAGGCATCATGTTCCTTTGTATCAAATTTCAGGATTTTTTTTTTGTTTTCGATAGACTGTCAATCTCAGTGCTGTAAACATATGATATAAATAAAAAAAAATCTAAACTGCCACATACTGTAAGTTTTATTGTTTCACATAATTTTTTTCTTCTGTTGTCTTATAAATGTAATTGTAACCATTTGAATTGATGCCCATCGAGTTGGTACACTATGTAATAATCCATGCCCTCGATCGTGAAACCTTAATATACGATTGTGTTGGATAACACTTTTACATGCTAATGTGTCACGTAGTGTTAGGCATTTGACGAATGTGAGAAAATTTGAAGATATTTCAGTCAGTGCCGAATTGTGAATAGTAATGATAACAGTGTTAGGAATTTTTGGTTAGGAATGATGATAGTGTTAGAAATTTTCTTGATTTGGTTATGAGAATGAGAAGGTTTGTGCCACATTAACAAAGGCATTAATTCTTACCCTATGATTTGTTTTGTTTTATTTAACCGATTTAATATGAATGTAACATTAAAAGCGTCCGGGCATCCGTGCGGGCCAAGCATCTAGTACTAAATGGTGGGTTAATTTGTGAATTTTTCACACTCTTGTAGAGTTTCACTTTTAAACAAATTCTTTTCGTACCTTCTTGTTGATGGTTCCATTAATGAAATTTGGTTCGTCTACGAGATTACTATGAGGTAAAAATTTCATACATCAATTTTTAACTCATGGGTAAAAAAGGTATTTTAAAATATTCCATTCCGATTGATTTCAACAAACCAAATGACACTATTGGGAACGATATAAAAACCCAAGTTATAAACCAAACAATATTTTTGGAATGGCCAAACCTATCCCCATCCCCTTCTGTTATTATACCTATCCCCACAGTAATGCTCAAACTAAACGGACCGTTATAAATTTTTTTATGGAACTAGGAGATAATATTCAAAGTTTTAAAATTGCATAAGCATAAAGAGTAGATATGCTATTCCCATACAAAGCAAGACAACATTCGCCATCGTTCAAGTAGAAAACTAAGTGCAGTGCTGAATCTCTTTTGGCAAATGGATACATTTTGCAAAAGAAGTGCATAGGAAGATTGTAATACATGGAGAAGTTAAGCAAAAACTGTTTTCATATACGAATAGTATGTATTGCAAAGTGGGGGTGTCCAGGGAATGGGAATGTTTCATGTTAAATATGGGAGTTTTCATCAACTCCGAAATTGGTAGCATATTGCTTAACTCTTTTGAGCTATGTGTTTACACCATAATGTTTTTCTCTTAATTCCATAGCAATATTTGTTTTGCTTTCATTTTCACTAGTTTAATTGTTTATAACATTGATGAAAATTTCTATTAATTTTCCTTTATTCTCATGCAACAGATGGGAAGAAATGTGAAATGTTATTGGGTTGCACAACGACAAAAAGGCAAATAATATGGTCAAACCAAATGGTATTAGCTATGTTTCTTGAATTCAGGTACGGTTGTCAGAGCATAGGTGCATGTGTGAGTGTCGGACTCGTTAACGTTGTCAAAATCAAGGTACGTGGGCATGTAACGGACACGGGTACGAGGATACGTCATGTAATTAATAAAAACTATAAATAAATAGACATTATATTTATATTTATTATCCAATGATTGATTGAGAAATTAGAAAAAAATTGCTTCTTTTTTTTTTTCATCCAAGTTTGCATCTTGTATATCTAAAATAGGTTTTGTATTTATATATAAAAAAAAATCTAAGAATCTATTGTATTAAAGCTAAGTGTTGAAGGCAGATGTATAGTGATTATATGATAAGTAGGAAGGCTGCTAATAGTTTCTTGCAGCAAAAGGCGAAGGAAGCGTGGTTAGATGAAGGGGATGCAAATACTAGATTCTTCCACTCGAGCCAGTAGTGGATGAAGATGGAGCGGAATATAATGAGTGGCCTGATATTGAAAAACATTTTGTGGATTTTTATCAGAAGTTGCTGGGACAGTTGTCTACAAGGAAGGCCACCAAACCTAAGACTTTTAAAGTTGGTGTAGTACTGAACAGTGATCAACAATTGAAGCTTATCAGACCAGTGAGATGGGAAGAGGTGAAGGAGGCCATCTGGGTGATAAACGTGAACAAAAGCCCAGGTCCTGACGGGTTTGGAGCTGGTTTTTTCAAAGTTGTATGGGAGGAGGTGGGGAAGGATGTGACTGATGCCGTGTTGGAATTTTTCGATTCAGGCCAGGTACTTGAACAAATCAACTCTACTACCTTAGCATTAATTCCTAAAATAGATTCCCCTCAAAATACCAATCATTTCAGACCTATAGCATGCTGTAATGTTATTTACAAGTGTATTTAAAAAATACTTTGTAATAGATTAAAAGATGTTTTGCCTGTCTTGATAGATGAAAATCAAAGTGGCTTTGTTAAGAATAGGTTAATTATGCACAATGTGCTTATTATGTAGGTATGATTAGGTTGTATGGTAGGAAAGGAATTAGTGGTAGGTTTTTGATGAAAATTGATTTAAAAAAGGCATATGACTCGGTAGAGTGGGAATTTATTGAGGAAATGTTGCTAGGGTATGGTTTCCGGAGCATTTCAGAATGTGGATCATGGCATGCATTTCTACCGCGTCTTTCTCTTTAGCTCTGAATGGCTGTTCTCTTAGGTATTTTGTGGGAAAAAGGGGTTTATGCCAAGGAGATCATATCTCTCCTTTATGGTTTGTGCTTGTAATGGAGTATTTAACTAGGAGTTTGAAGTGTGCTACTAGTTCGGGATTTGAATTTCATCCTCTCTGTAAACAGCTAAAACTGACGAACATTTGCATTGCGGATGACTTAATGATTTTTTGCAAAGCTGATGTTCCTTCGGTTAAGCTTGTCATGGATGTGTTTCAGGATTTTTTTTATGCTACTGGACTTGTTGCTAATATGCAAAAGTCTAAGATTTTCTTTGGGGGTGTGGGGGTTCGGGAGCAGGAAATATTTTGTAATATCACAGGGTTTGGGTGTGGTACCTTCCCTATGAAGTATTTGGGTTTCCCTTTGTCTCCCCGAAAATGGAATCAGGTTGAGTGTCAGGTTATTGTTACTAAAATAGTTGCTAGGATTAGGTGTTGGAGTTCTCGGCATTTGTCTTATACTAGGAGATTGGTCCTAGTGAACTCAGTTTTAATGACTATGCATTCATATTGGAGTAGTGTGTTTATTCTTCTACAGAAAGTAACTGAAATGGTGAATAGAGTGTGTAGGGAATATCTTTGGGGTGGTAAATATGAGGGCAGGGCACTGGCTCTTGTAAACTGGCATGATGTTTGTTGCAGCAAAAAAGAAGGAGGATTGGGTGTTAAAGATGTGAAGCTGTGGTATAAAGCCCTGGTTATGAAGCAGGTCTGTCAGTTGATGCTGAACAAAGAATGATGAGAATCATGTAGCCTTCCATGGAGGTTCTCCTAGTGAAGGGAATGAGCTAGTCCTTCATTCTAGTTTTGGAATGCCAAGTTTACTTTGCAGACCAATAAAGGAAGAAAGGATGGATCTTGACTACCTATGTGATAGGGAGTTGGTTCAAAAGAGCTATGATCAAAGTGATGAGAATGACATTAACTTTGGGGTTCAAACCAAAGGAGATGAAGACCTCATGGAAATAAGTGCTGAAGAGTATCAAGAGAGTTTGACTCGGTGTGCTCCATGAAGATCATTGATCAAGCTAGTGAGAAGAGTCATTTAGGTTCTTGAATAGACAGCCTATTTGATCAAAGTGTTCAAGATTGAGTCCATTGCTACACAATTGGATAGGTTGCAAACTATCTTAATTGTTTCAAGTGTTATTCCAATCTTTTGGAGTCAATAAAGAGAATTCTACAAGTTTTGGAGTAAATTGGAGTTTCTACAACTTAAGGGGCGCAAGACCAATATTCCACTTTTGGAAGGGCGTTCAAGACATTTTACTTCAACAATTTGGAGCTGAATTTCGAGATTAGAGTTAGTCTAAGTCTAGGAGTCAATTTTTGAATTTTTATCTAGTTAAATAAGTCATGTGGACTGAATTAAACTAGAGCGTTTTGATTAGGAGTCTTAGATTCCTTCTAGATATTATCCTACTTGAGGATAAGTCATTTAGATAAGGTTTCCTAGATTTTAGATAGAGTCAAAGAGATCAAGTACTCTTCTACTTTTACTCCTTGGGAGATAAGATTAGAGAGTCCTAATTGGTCTTCTTTTTAGTGGTCTTGGCCGAAAATTCAAGCCTATATATAGGAGGCTTGGCCGAATTTCTTAAGCACCCTTGAGTGGTCATTTTGTTGTCTCTTTTGAGAGTTTTTCCTGTGAGGAATTTTTGTTAAATGGAGTGTCCATTTTTCGTGTCAAGTATGATTAAACCAAGAGGGTTTTCATCTTGTCTTGGATCTTTTGATCTTGCGAAACCGTTCTTTTCAAGTATGCTTCTTGATAGAATTGTTTTAAAACAAAACTTCTTATTTTCATACTACTTCTAGTAGTTCGATTGATGAGCCTTTCCTTTGGCTTGGTGTTCGAATTTCATGATGAGTGTGTTCATGAGGTCCATTGTGGGGTTTGTCCTACTTTTGTTGGATGAGTTGTGCTTTGGCATAAGCATTTTGAGATAGTGTATGTGTTGCATATCTTTGGTTGGTTATGAAGATTACTAATCAATAGTATTCCTTCATAGTTGGGCATTGTTTGCTCCTGCCTTTCTTGAGTCTCTTGATAGATGACTGATCGAGTATATTGAATGGTGTCCTTGCTATTCTTAACGTGGGTTGTTGTTTAATTCGAATCTTTCATGGATAATGTGTTCTTTGCTTGGTTTGAGTTAAGAGATAGAATCACTTAGATAAACGATCGTCTTACTGTGAATTTTCCGTACTCTTTTGAGTTTCACGGGATAGAGAAAATTATCTTCGTACTTTCTTGTTGATGGTTGCATTAACGAAATTTGCTTCGTCTACGAGATTGCTATCAAAGAAGCACTATGGGTTAAATGGATCCATGGCGTATATATAAAAAAGGCCAACTTCTGGGATATCTCTCCGAAAGCTGATTCCAGTTGGCAGTGGAAGCAGCTTATAAAACTGAGAGATTTATTCAAAGAAAGGTTCAGTGGGGTCAGTTGGAAAATGCAAAAGAATGGCTTGTACACAGTTGCATCTGGCTACCAATGGCTGTTGGGTGAAGGTGTGAAGGATTCTAATGCAGCTTGCATTTGGGCTAGTGCTAATATACCGAAGCATGCTTTTATAGCTTGGCTGGTATACAAGCAAAAAATTTTAACTAAAGACAGATTGGTTCGCATGAATTTGAATGTACTTGATGATAGCTGTTGGTTATGTAAAGTAGAACCTGAAACGTGTATTCACATTTTCTTCAACTGCTATTATTCATAAAGGATACTAGAGTTGTTGAAAGGATGGTTAAAATGTAGAAAAATTTCAGGACAGGAGCAGAGATGGAAAATGCAAGTATTATGTATGTGGAGGAAACAGAAACTGAAAAGGTGCATATTCAGGGCTGCTGTTGTTGGGTGTATATACCATTTGTGGGCTAAAGGGATAGAAGACAGTTTGAGATGAAGAAAGGTCACCTGAGCTGTTGATTAGAGGAGTGCAAGTGGAATTGAAGCACAAAATTGGGCAGAGAATGAAGTTAAAGGGCAGTATGGCTGAAAGAAGTATTTTACATCAAATGTTTGATGTATAATCTGTTTTGATTTATGCGGGTTTTGTGTTTCTGAAAGGTGAGATGTAGAGAGGTGCTTAATGACTTCAAAAGTTTTGTAATAGTCAAGAAATGGACCATTTGTAATGAGCTTCACTGTTTTGGTGATCTTGTATAAAATTTACCTTTCCACCAAAAAAAAAAAAAAGCAAAGTGTTGCGAATGAGGTGTTGGTTTAGTGGTAAAACTACCATTGTTCTCAAGAGCAGATCATGAATTCAATCTTCCATTTCGATAAAAGTGAGGGTGACTCTAACCTTGCTCATTGCCAGCTCTAGAGAGCTTATTAAGGAAAACCCACATATCAACCCCCAATTTCGCACCCAAACTTGTCATTCCAGGTTACCTATGGTGGTTTACCTCCCTTTGTGGTTTACAGGCTATTGCAGTGGGCGTGGATTTACCATCTCTGGTGAGGTTACCGCGTTACCAAATAAATGAAAATCTAAGTATTGGGGTGTAAATAGATGAGAAAAGATGTTAAGGGTCTGGTTTCCTAAATATTGTAAATTATTGGACTATATTACAATTAAATTTTTAATAAATACAAAATGCCTACTTCATCGTCTTGCTTCAGCCACCGCCGTCGCCGCGCACCCCCTTCCGTTTCTTTCTCCAGCCACCAAACGGGAGTTGCATCAGTGATTTTCTTCTCTTTCTCCTACTCCATCCTCCTCCTTTTCTCTTCTCTTTTCTTCTTCTTCTTGTCTTCTACTTTTTTGAGTTCATTTCCTTTTTTCATTCTGGTTTGCCGTTGACCGTACCCAGAATTGGTGACCGCGCCGGACACAGATCTCATACCGGTGTCGGCTTGGTGTCATGTCAACACCGGTATAAGCCGAAATCCGGCGAGTCCCAGTAACATAGCGGTATCAGTCGTACTCATTCGGCAGTTGATGTTGCTCCAAAGATTGCAGCTGAAACGGAATCCTCTGTGATGGAAGACAGTGCAAACCGCATAGCTATTCAAAATAACCATGAAAGGACAGATGTTCTTGGTGTTAGGAAAACTAACTTAACCACTGGTGGCTTGGCAGATGTGAAATCCCAGAAAGATGAATCTTTCAAGCACAGTGAAAAGAAATTAATAAGTCGGCCTGTAAAACCTGCCTCAGGGTCTATGGCCCTTGGAACTTTGCAGAAAGTCGCCCCTGTTCCAGAGTCAGCTAGTCTTGCAAATGAGAAACAAAACTCTAGTTTTAGTGATGCCAATGGTACTCAGACTGTTGATTCAGATGCGCATTCCCCTGTGATTGAGAGGAGCCCTAAGGTACTGTAAATTCTTTCTTCTTAGGTCCTGGTTGATGGGTTGTATCATTATTCTTCTTTTTGCTTTTGAATTCGTCATTGCTGTCTAGTCTGCAACCAGATCATTTTGTAAGTCTTGATTTAGATTGGGTCTCTCTCTCTCCCTCTCGCTCTGGAGTAGAGATCTGCTGAACGGAAGAGAGTTGTGCACATCTTTAGTCTTTACATGATCCATTATGGCTTATACTGTAGAATGGGGTTGATTGCAATAGACATTATGTAATACAGAGGGCATATCTTACAATTTAACCAAACCTGTGTCTTGTATCTTTGAGATTGATTACGGCTCTTGAGCTTCATTTTGAAGTCATCATGTATATCTTGTGTAGGAGTTCTATGGTAGTTTCTTTTTCTATTAGTTAGCTAGATTTACTGTATATTTATCGCTTGCTATACATGACTAGTTACGAACTGGGAAGAACCGCTGTTTATGATGAATGTACGCTACAATGGCATAGTAACTCTTAGAAATTTTTTTGAAGTATCTTGCATTATTGGTTATTTGGTTTTCCCCTTAAATCTTGATATTCATCGGTGTAAAGTTTGTTGTCTTGCATATGATTGTGAGAGATGTATGACACGTAATGCGTTATGTATAGTTTGGCTCCTCACAATTGTTGCCATTAATTTGTTCTCTTTATCTTACTTGAAAACAATTTTATAAACTGCTGTGACTTACTGACTTGTTTGGCCTTTCTGTAGTCACTACTTTCTGCATCGGTGAAGTCTATGGATCCTAATGGCAAGAAAGATCTTGATGAAGACGATAACTTATCCGTGGCATCCTCGTATCCTATTTATTAACAACATGATACTGTTTCTTGGATACACATTCATGTAGACTTATTTGCATGCTGGGAATTCATAGGGAAAGGACACCCTCGGTTGTTATATCATTACTCAGAATGCAATCAGTGTTCCTTACCTAGTTTTAGTGTAACATCCATCCGAGCAAACAAATTTGAAATGCACATATAGATTCACTGCCTACTCACAGAACTCTCGCTGACTACCTCTCCATATTCCCAGCATTTTCTCCTGTGTTGAGTAATAAAGGGTTTGTCAGGAAAAAAATGGTTTTCCTTTCAAAAGTCGCATGTGGTAAATTGCAGGATATTTAACATTATAACATTCATTTTACTTGTGAATTTCTTTGTTTAGTTGCTTTCTATGTTCACCTGGGTGGAAATTCTGATATTTCAAAGCATTAATATAAGTTGCATCATAGTCAATCATCATTTTAGAATTTAGAGTCAGTAATCTTTCTTCTTTAAAATATTCCATTATATCATATGTACCAGTAACTTGCATTCTCTCCTTCAGGAAGAGATTGTTAATAACTCCCCTTTTGTAATTCCTGAACTTATATAGAGCAGCAACATCTTTACGGACACTACGATCCAAACTCACTGTTCCTGTAGCTCCAACATTCAAATGTGACAACCGCATTGAAAGGCGGAAGGAGGTATTGTTGGTGTATTCTTTTCTTATAAATTTCCTTGAGCGTGTTGTTACCTTCTATTTTTAATACATCCGACTGCTCCAGCCCCTAACTTTCCCCTAAATTGTAAAGAAAATGAACAAAAAAAAAAGAGCTAAACCAAATTAAAACGTGTGCCTTTAACATTTAGAATATTAGTTTTAACTTTTGTGGATGTAGTTTTTAATGTTTGTATTCGACTTCTGTGTTTCAGTATTACTCAAAGTTGGAGGAAAAACACAAAGCTTTGGAGGCTGAGAAGCTAGAATATGCTGCTAGGACCAAGGTTTGGATTTGACTTCTCTAAGTTTTTGCTTTGTTGCTTTTTGCATATTTATTTAAATTCAGTGCAGATTCATTGTTATCTTCTTCTCTATAGGAAGAAGAGGAGGCAGTGATAAAGCAGCTCAGAAAAAGCATGGTGTACAAAGCCAATCCAGTTCCAAGCTTTTACCGTGAAGGGCCTCCTCCAAAAGTTGAACTCAAAAAGGTAACCTGAAACTTGCATGTTTATTCTAGAGTTCATGTGCACATTAATGGGCTGCTTTGCTGTGGTGATTTCCGCTTTTCATGTGCAGTATGTTAAAAGAAGATTTTTGGTTTGCTAGCTTTTTGAATATCCCATCTTTATGTATTGGGACTTTTAACAAATTCTTGGAAACTAGTTCAAAAAAAGTTACCATTCTGATAGTCTGTGAATTCTGGTTTGGCTAAACATGGATGGTGCTTGGAGTCATTTGCTAATTTTATGTTCTTTCCTGGTGATTCAAGCTCTTTAATTGAAAACATGGAAAATGCCTTGGAAATTCTTTATCTTCCGTGAGTTTGACGCTCTCAAGTTGAAAACATGGAAAATACTGTGGATATTCTCTATCTTTCCTATGATTCAAGCTCTTCAGTTGAAAACTTTTTCAATTGATAAATCAGATTTGTAAATCATATTTCAGATTCACAGATGTATAAACTCTACTTTGCTGCTGGTAAGATGCAACTCTTAGAGAACAAATGTAACTAATGTATTTTGCATAAGTCCAGTTGCCAGTTACTCGTCCCAAGTCTCCAAACCTATCTAGGAGAAAGAGCTGTGGCGATGCAGTTAAGTCAGTTAAGTCATCTCCGGAGGGAAAGGAAGCTTGTGCCAGAGTAAAACGTCACAGCATTGGATCTTTCAGAGAAGGTGGAAATACTCCTACCACCTCCAAATCTAAAGATGCAAGTGTTAGGCGAAATATGCCTGGCAGGGCAAACAGAGAAGGTAGTTCAACTCCTGGTTCTGCTAAAAGCAAACCTACACCAAGCCGGCAGAAGCCGAATGTAAATGGAGGAACTAGAGTGAAAAATAACCCTCCACAGGTTAAAGAAACTTCAGTGACCCGCGAGATTTCAGATACTCCAGTAGCAAAAGAAACAGAAGAATGTGTGGCGGAAATTATGGAAACTCCTGCTGTGCATTGCCAAAAGGAAGCAGACGCTGCTATCGTGGAAGAGGAAATAGAATGTTCTGAGAAAATGATTTCAGAGATTTCTCTTGATATCTGAAGGTTTTAGATCTTAATAGTTTTACTTTCTTTTGAAGCTGAAATGGGTTTTTAGATTTCTTTGTTGCCAAAGGATTATTGGCATGGAGATGGACATTTCCTTTCTTGTCGATGAATGAGTTGAAACCTTTGTTTCGCGGTGTTGTAAATTGGAAGTTATTTATACTGTTAGAAGCCACTCTCGAACCTCCTGACTTGTAGGATGAGCGCAAGGTATTATCACCTTGTTACTGCTTGATCCCTGGAAATATTTTGTTAATATTGTATGATGTTGTTTGGCTGCTTACTCATGAAAATCTTATCTGCCTAGTATGGAACTCCTCTTTTACCTTTTGCAAGTGTGGAAGTGCGACCAAAATTAACATGACCATTATTGTTGAGGATGAAGAATCAGACATACTTTTTGTCTATAATCTAAACCTAAGTTCTTTTTTTTTTTTTTGATTTCAAATATATTGATTGGGGTATTGAGAAATTATGTTCTTAGTGGTTGTCCTTGATGAATGAGATAGTTTTTTGAATGCCACAATAATTGTCTCTCTCTCTCTCTTTTTTTTTTTTTTGAAATTTTATTTGAACCATTATAATGACATCGGGTAGAGAAAAATTCCAAATCTACATTCAAATGTTACTTTAAAATGGATGTCAAATTATCCAATTCCTCGAGTACAGAAGTCTCCTGCAGTTTCTAAGGGAGGAAATTGAGAACTAACTTCAACGCGGGACATTACCATAGGCAGTTTTTTGTCACAGCAGATATCACGCCTTTGATAGTCGCCTGCATGAAACAATAAATTGAGTGTTGGTATATAGATCTTTCAAGAGCATGTATAGTAGTTTATTAGAAATGATTACCCTAGAGTGGTCTTTGAGACCAAGAGACAGGATCAAGGACTTGGAGGACCCGAACTTACTGCATATGAAAAGGAAAATAGAAAGTCACTCTGAATCATGAACAACTTAATAAATAGAAGGGACTTTTTCTTTATTCGAGTACATACCTTATGTGCTCAATCAACTGCCTTCCACAAACCATAATCATCGGCTGCAGGGAACCAGGTTACTACAGGTAAGATATTTATCCTTCGTCTCGAAATAATTATCAGTTTGCATTTTCATTTTAGTATAGATTGATATATCAAGTGAAAATCCAAATATGACAACAATTTGAGACAGAGTGTTTGCAAGATTAGACACATGGGATAACCAAAGCTTACCTCGTCATACTTGCCGAATACTACTGACACCTCAAATGTTGGTTCAGCAAGGGCTGATTCCTCCTTCCTGCCGATTATGGAAAAAAATTTTGGTTTAATTCAAGGACTTCTTGACAACAAAATTGTCAACTACACCCTTTTCTAGTTTGTCAGATCCAGGAAATGAAAGGGTTATCAGAAACCAATTTTATGTTTCTCGCCCCAACCATTGTCTCGCAAAATGATTTCTCGAGTATGAGATAGCAGAAATGTTTTAAAAATGTTTGACATAAAAATTATGCAACTCTCATAGACAACCAAATTTGTCTCATTTCTTTCTATAAATGCCAAGTCACAAAAACTTGTCAGAAAGTTGATAAATGTATGATCTTGTATTATTTGACAAGGCTTACTGTTATCAGGACATTGCAAAGACTTCAACCAATGTGTTTCCAGAAAGACTTCAACCAATGCGTTTCCAGACTTGAGGCGAGAATTTTCATTCAATTTGATTATCAATACCTCATTCAACATTGCTCATGCAGCCAAGGGAACAGAAAAAATTCACACAAAACAACAGGCCATACAATGAAAAGCAGGCTGAGTATACCTGGCATGCAATATGGTACCCATACTTCCAATTTGAGTTACTAAAACCTGAAATTGGAAATCAAAATATAAAAAATACTCCTAAAAAAATTGATGGAAAAAATTAGTATTTGAAACTTACGAAAAAATGATCATCATAGCTGCATAGAACAACATCCGTTGTATTACCCTGAAATGAAGAGAGAGTTACGAAGGAAAAACAAATTAAAATGCTACACCATCATCAAGAGTGTCACAACCTATAAATCTTTTACTTAATCTAATTAAGTTGAACACAGGATCATCTTATTAACGAAGGAAATTTCTCAGTTTCAAAGTTCTATCCTTTTCCCCCTTTTTTCTCTGTTTTTAATCTGAACAAAGAATGATGATAGGCTTATCTCTTAACAAGTAATTTGCATGATTCAAGCTTCTAGGAATTGCATTGACATCAATTAAAGAATAATACGAAGGAAAAACAACTAAAATGCTACACCATCATCAAGAGTGTCATAAACTAAATCTTTTACTTAATCTAATTAAGTTGAACAAAGGATCATCCCACTAACGAAGGAAATTTCTCAGTTCCCAAGTTTTATCCTTTTCCCCCTTTTTTATGTGTTTTTAATCCGAACAAAGAATGATGATAGGCTTATCTCTTAACAAGTAATTTGCATGATTCAAGCTTCTAGGAATTGCATTGACATCGATTAAAGAATAAAAAGAACTCAAATGGTGAATGGATGATATATCTATGTGAAAAACAAACGCAAATTGTAAACTCTTGAGCAAGCATAACCGTTGCATAAAAATAAAGCACTTAAAATACAAAATAATTAACACAAACAACCAATGAACCTCACAAGATGTACCTCAATTTCCACTATGAAATTCTTCTGGTGCACAGGGAATGCTGGGTTTCTGGCATGATTCATTGCCTTTTAAGTTTGAACTGCCAAAGAAACATCACCACGGAATTAATAAATACAAATTCTTTCAAACCTTATCAATGTGGTTTTGTGCTTAGTTCATATTAATGTCAAATTTAATGAAATATAATTGGTCAGATAAAGATACGATCATTGTTGCTCTATCTAACACATCATGATGCAGAAGATCTTCTGCACTACATTTGTTTTTTCCAAATAAAATGACCAATAAGTCTTCATACACGAGATTTTCTCAAATTCATCCAGACAAGCTAATATCATTTCAGCCAAGATATGCCTGATACCCATTAATATTCTGAAAGAGTAAATTTAATGTCAATTGTCAAACAAAAAAATAAAAAAGAAAATGTGTACAGCAGATTATCTGGAGCAGCAGAGTAAAGCCCCAGGAAGTCTGAAGAGCAAAATTTAGCTTGATATTCAAGCAGATCAGCACCTTTGTTCCCAATATAAGTGTCTATTAAACATATCAACGAGATGCTGAACCCTTATCAGATAGTTGATCTAAAAATCTAACATAATCAAAGACACGTAAGATAGAATGCTGGAAAAGTTCCAAATATGGGATTGGAACAAAGAAATATAAAGGAAAAGTGGATTGGCAAAGAAGAGTCCATGAAGGATCTTCTCACACGAGGAATTAACTTTGAAGTTTCTCGCGAACTCGTCATTGCCAACTTTAATTATCATTACCAACGAGAAAAATTCATGGACGTAAACTTGGACACAACACAGACCAAATGAACTGGTTGAAGTTTAATTCCATCCATTTCCATATTGAGGCCACAACAGGACTGGTTGAATTTGCTTAGGCGCACTAAAGACAGACATCAAAATTTGACACAAGAAGGAAACAAACTAAATGAAACAAAATAGGTTCAATTACTCAACCAACTTTAAATTTTTTCGAAGCTACAAAATCAAAAATTACAGAAACTCCAGCCAAACCGGAACAAATATGTAACCCCAAAAATCACGCCAAAATTTTCCAAAAGCTTTTATCTCGGGTAGAGTTAAGGCCAGAGGAATTCCCTATCTCAAGTCACTGGAAACTTAGAAAATCAACTCAAAATTCAGTTGAACCGAAGTTTTCTCATTCAGCAATTTTTACAATCAGCTCTACAGCACTAAAGATTTTGGCAAACTCCACCCAATAAAAATAAAATAAACAAAAACAAGTGACTTTAAATCAAACTCCAGCCCTCTGTACCTTTCAATTCGTATACATCCAAGAAAATTAAAAAACAGATACTTACTGCGACTTCCGGTTGAGCTCAAGAGAATGGCCGATCGGTTGCTTCTTTTTCCTCTCAACGGTGGCTCTCAGTTCCCCGGCAAAATGGGGGAAACTGACATTTAAATGGGGCCCTTATTAAAATAATTGGGCTGAAACGGTGTGTTTTTCCAAAAGAAATGGGCTAATGTTGATGTTTTGCCCATAAAAACTTTCAGGCCCAAAAAAGAAAATTGCAACATTCAATTGGCAATTATATTTTGGCTGGAAATTTGTGCATTGGGGATATCAAATTGAGAGCAAATTGTAATCGTGAAATTTCTCTCTCTACACCAAATCCTCTGTAACCAAGCGATTTCCCTGACTGCACTTCCCACCTTCGGTCCAATGGACATGGAGATGGAAATCACATCCCCTCATGCCAGGATAAAGATAACCCAGCCACAAAGAAAGTAAAAAATAAAAAACAGGATGATCCTTCTAACACTTCTCAACAGGAAACTATTCATTCGGAAACCAATACACCTCAAATAAACTCACCTTGGTCTGAGGGTTCAACAACTTTCAGAGACCGTCTGCTCAAGGGACAAGACAATCAAAATATAAACAGCTTCCACATGACAAAAGTCACAGTTGAGGAGGGGGACGTGACGTATGGGATGAAGGACGGGGTCCCCTCAACTATGTTTTCCAAAAGAGTTCATAACCAAATGGAGAGAGCCATGACATTCACTCTAGCCATTCGACCGCTAGGCAGAGAATTCAGAAGGGACATATCTCCAAGAGGTTGAAAGGCCTATGAAAACCAAATGGAGACATCAAGCCGGTGGATTACATAGATGGATATCATCTTTACAGAGTAAACAACGAGGAGGACTTCTATTCCATCCTCCTGAATGCTCCATGGTCACTAGACGACACTTATATACTAGTTCTTCTATGGAGCAAACAACTCAACACCAAGGAGGATAACATAAACGCTGTCCCCGCATGGATTAGAATACCTGGACTTCCGGTGGAATACTTCCATGAAGATCTACTCCGCAGCTTAACAAAACCCCTTGGATGATACATCAAAGTAGACCGAAACACCTTAGCAGTCGAAAGAGGCCAATACGCAAGGATCGCAGTGGAAATTGATCTAACCAAAACTCTAATCGGCAAAACCAACATCGATGGAAAGGAGTACATCATTGAGTATGAAGATCTCCACAAAATATGCTTCTCCTGTGGGAAGTATGGACACCTGAAATCGGAGTGCAAAATTTCTCCGACGGAAGCCACCGGAGCAACCCAGAACAAAGAACTAGTGTTAGACACCATGCTCCCCATCGACAACCCCCCAACGGTAAGATCTGAACAGGCACAAGAAAAGTTGACCCCATAACAACATCAAAGGGCCCCCACAGTGGGGGAGTGGAGCCACGCCATAAAAAGATGAAGGCGTTACAACTAACCCCAAGGGTACACAGGTAAAAACACCAAACCCTCCCAATTTACCGCTAACTCAAATGCTCTGTTTAATCCCTTTGCAGTTTTGGAAGGGCTGGATAAAGACTCTACCATGGACCCATCAACCTCGGGGCTTAAAAGCCCAGCCATCTTTAATTGGGAAAAAGAGCCTCCCACCAGTGCCTCCAACTGTATACCCAACAACAACTTCAACCAAGGTAAGACACCCACAACAGGACCCAAACCAAATAAATAAAGCCCATAGCCACAAAAGTTAAAGCCCAGCAGCCCATAACAATCCCAACCAAAAGGAAGCCTGAGCAACTGGGCGGAGAGAAATTTTGGACAAAAAAGTCCTCTATCAGAGGCCCAATTCTAGACCAAACCTCACCTAGTCCAAACCCAATCACTGAGGAAACCCACAACCAGGTTATCCCTCTCCCCTAACCACCCCAAGGAACAACCCAAGAACAATCAAACTGACAACATACCACAACCCCAACCCAAAGTACTAGAAGAAGAGAAACGTACCGCAATCAACATCCCACACCCCAATCCACCCCAGAAAACCTTACCCCCAAACCCCAATATGCAGGAACCTTCACCTTCATGCAATGATCCAACAATGGAATTACCAAAATCAGGCAAGCTGCCAAATCCTTACAGGACTTTCAACCTCAAGCAAAAAGTCATAATCAACATAACAAGAAAAGAGCCAGACATGCAAAGATAAGATGAGGAAATGGTCAACATGGAGGAATCTGAGCTAGAAAATCCACCAACAAACCAAGAAATTCCAGCAGAATCATAAACCAACATGGAGCTCCTGCCGGAAGCCGGCAGGTAAGCCCCTACACACCAAAATTTTAAAATGAATCACAAGATACTATCGTGGAATCTACAAGGCCTAGCTAACCTCAAAACAATATCTGTACTTAAAGATTTGATCAAAATCTACAGTTTCCAAATATTAATAATTCTTGAACCGAAGGTCAGTGGCAGAGACGCAGACCTAATTATCAAAGATCTAGGTTTCGAGAACTCACACAGAGTAGAAGCAATTGGTTTCTCGGGTGGCATCTGGCTATTTTGGAGAAACTCAATTACAGTACAAATCACCAAAAATGATTTGCAGTTTATACACTGCAAAGTTTTCTTCCCTGACAATTCTCTATGCTATCTAACCGCAGTGTACGGTAGCCTGCAAAGGCAAACAAGGGGTACACTATAGGATAACCTTGATCATGTTACAGGCAATATCTCGGGACCATGGCTGGTTTTGGGGGACTTCAACACCATAGTCGACGAATCAGAAAAAATCGGAGGTGTGAGATCAAAGGGATGCAAACACTTCATCAATTGGATCAACAACAATAACATGACTCACTTGGGCTACTCAGGCACACGTTTCACATGGAAAAGAATTCTGTGTTATGTACATCTTGATAGAGCCCTATCAAACAACCTATGGCCCGACTTCTTTGAGCAAACCACAGTACATCATCTCCCGCGAATAGCATCTGACCATTCGCCAATCTTGGTTCACTTCCAGAGCAGACCGTCATGCACCAATACCAATTAATTCTTTAGGTATCTTTCAGTGTGAGAAATGTACGATAAATGGTCAGAATAGCTGCAAGATAACTGGAGGCAAGAGGTCGATCTGGATACAACTATAACACACCTCACCCAGATAATCGAAGACTGAAAATACAACTTTTTCGGCGACATATAGACACGCGATTGCAAGGATAGCATGGGTACAAAAAGCTTTAGCTACACACCCGTCAACCAACCTGCAAATATTAGAAAAACAGCTACAAGAAGAATTTGAGCAGGCATTAACACAAGAAGAATTACTCAGAATACATAATTCCAGAACACTATGGATATCCCAGGGCAATAGGAACATAAGCACCTTCCACGCTGTTCACAAACTGAAAAGGAACAAAACCAAAATCCAAGAAATGCAACTGGAGAACGGAGACTGGTGTATGGACCAGGACAAACTAAGCAGTGAAGCCACAGCGTTCTTCAGAAGAATCTATACAGAAGACACAAAACACCACCGCCAACCATATCAGGTCCAAAGAGCCTTCCCAGCAATCCCACAGAACTTAGCTACAATGCTATCAGCAGAAGTGAAGGAATCTAAAATAAGAAATGCAGTTTTTGAGATGGACCCCTCAAAGACAGGAGGACCTGACGGACTCAATGTTGGCTTTTATCAATCCAACTGGAACACGGTGGGACCAAGCATCTGCAAAACAGTGACTGAATCTTTCCAAACAGGGGAAATAAAACCAGGAACCAACAAAGCCCTAATCGTGCTAATTCCTAAGGTGTTTTCACTGTAAAGATTTGACAACCTACGCTCCATCAGTCTGATCAACGTGGCTGCAAAGATCACAACAAAAGTTATTGCAAACAGAATTAAAAAAATCATGCCACACTTAGTTTCTCACAATCAGACCAGCTTCATCCAAGGAAGACATATCATCGACAACATCTTAATTGCCCAGGAAACGGTGCACACCATGCGTACCACTAAAGGCAGAAAAGGATGGCTAGCAGTCAAAATCGACCTTGCCAAAGCTTTTGACTGCATAAGCTGGGACTTCATCACTAGCCAACTAGAGGATACCAAAATACCAAAGCTACTTACGGACATCATACAAAATTCTCTCAGAACAGGAACAAGAAGGGTGCTCTGGAACGGAAAACTAGGGGAAGAATTCTCACCCACGAGAGGAGTACGCCGAGGAGATCCCTTATCCCCTTATATTTTCGTCCTATGCATGGAGCCCCTCTCACAAGCAATAAACATACAAGTCCAACAAAGAAATTGGAATCCCATCCTATTCAGTAACGATCAGGTAGCTCTCTCCCATCTCTTTTTTGCTGACGATCTCATTCTTTTTGCAGAAGTTACAATGAAGCAGGTGGCAGTGATCAACAACACACTCCAACTTTTCTGCCAAGCATCAGGCCAAACAGTAAGCAAAGCAAAATCGGTACTCTACTGCTCACCAAATGTGGACTCACAACTAGCAAATGCTCTAAGCGACAAAATCGGCATAAAAATGGTTGACAACCTCGGTAAATACCTCGGCGTCCCAATTATACATAGCCAAATCAGAAAGGAAACATACCAGCCACTGATTTGCCGAGTCAAACAGAGAACAACCTCTTGGAATCCCAAAAGAATTAGCATGGCAAGACGACTCATACTCTGTCAATCGATTCTCGCAGCACTTTTGGCTTACATAATGCAATCTCAGCTCATACCCAAGGGAGTAGCAAATGACATAGACAAAATCAGGCGCCAATTCTTATGAGGATCAGCACCTGGAGAAAAGAAAATGAATCTTGTAAGCTAGGACAAATTATGCCAGTGAAAAATAGGAGTGCACAACAAAATCAGAGCGATCCCTCCCCAGACCCGGCAATGGGACCCGATTTACCAACATGGCAGTGGTCAAAAATAGGCAAATTCACAACAAAATCTGTTTTCCAAAAGCTAAACGAACACACATGGGAACAACAAAGCAAACACTGGAACATCATTTGGACTTTCAGTGGCCCCAAAAAAATCAGAATGTTCCTTTGGCAAGCTTCAAGAGGAGTACTACCAACAAACGCAGAGAGAAAAAGAAGACACCTGATAGAAGACGACTCATGTGGTTTTTGTGGATGGCCGAAAACCCTTTTCCATCTCTTCCGTGACTGCCCAAAAACTACGCAAATCTGGGCCGCCTTGAAGGGAGAACTAACCCAGGATTTTTGGCCAGAAATGAATTGGAAATCATGGCTCAACTCTAACTTGATCTCTGCACTTTTGCAGGATGGAATCAAATGGAAGACGACCTTCAGAACGGCATGCTTGAAGCTCTAGACCTACAGGAATGAAGATACATTCCAGGAGAAATACAGCAATGTCTGAACCATAGCAGCTTCGATTAAAGCGGCCACCACAGAGATCATCATATCTAACTCTCTCTTTGCATGCAAACATACAAATCACCAACACGCCTCGGAAGTGTCAACCTGGGAACCGCCGCCTTGGGAGTGGATCAGATTAAATACTGATGGAGCTTCCAACCCAGCTACAATAGAGTCGGCCGCCGGTGGTGTATACGCAATCACGAAGGCAGATGGATAATGGGCTTCACAGCAAAAGTGGGAGAATGCTCAGTGTTAGAGTCGGAATTTGGGGAGTCCTTTTTGGGCTGCGGATCGCATGGCAGTTGGGCTTCAGCAAGGTCCAATTACAAATGGACAGTTTCGAAGCAACAAAAGCCCTTTCGACTACAGATTCCGCACCAGTAAATAGCAACGTACTTAGTAGATTACTTTTGGTCCTAAAAAAACAATGGGTCGTAGAAGCCTTCCATATTGGGAGAGACGGAAATAAGGTAGCAGATTCCTTGCCAAAATTGGGCTACTCAACCCTAGAGGAGTTACATATTTTGGCAACGCCCCCGACAACGATCCTAGATCAGTTGACTTTTGACAGTCAACTCTCCATGTGAGAGTTGCTTTTGTAAACAAGCTTAAAGCTCCCCAATATATTAAAAAAAAAAATTGAGAGCAAATTTATATGTTTAGCCAGAGTCGTTTCTTCAGCAAAAAAGAAAAATAATAATAAAAATCATTCACATTCAAAAATATGAAATAATTATTAAGTATTTGTGTCGATGAAGATACATTCCAGGAGAAATACAGCAATGTCTGAACCATAGCAGCTTCGATTAAAGCGGCTACCATAGAGATCATCATATCTAACTCTCTCTTTGCACGCAAATATACAAATCACCAACACGCCTCGGAAGTGTCAACCTGGAACCGCCGCCTTGGGAGTGGATCAGAGTAAATACTGATGGAGCTTCCAACCCAGCTACAATAGAGTCGGCCACCGGTGGTGTATATGCAATCACGAAGGCAGATGGATAATGGGCTTCACAGCCAGAGTGGGAGAATGCTCAGTGTTAGAGTCGGAATTTGGGGAGGCTTTTTTGGGCTGCGGATCGCATGGCAGATGGGCTTCCGCAAGGTCCAATTACAGATGGACAGTTTCAAATCAACAAAAACCCTTTCGACTACAGATTCAGCACCAGTAAATAGTAACGTACTTAGTAGATTACTTTTGGTCCTAAAAAAATAATGGGTCATAGAAGCCTTCTATATTGGGAGAGACGGAAATAAGGTAGCATATTCCTTGCCAAAATTGGGCTACTCAACCACAAAGGGGTTACATATTTTAGTAAAGCCCCCGACAACGATCCTAGATCAGTTGACTTTTGACAGTCAACTCTCCATGTGAGAGTTGCTTTTGTAACCAAGCTTAAAGCTCCCCAATATATTAAAAAAAAAAAATTGAGAGCAAATTTATATGTTTACCCAGAATCGTTTCTTCAGCAAAAAAGAAAAATAATAATAAAAATCATTCACATTCAAAAATATGAAATAATTATTAAGTATTTGTGTCGATGAAGATACATTCCAGGAGAAATACAGCAATGTCCGAACCATAGCAGCTTCGATTAAAGCGGCCACCACAGAGATCATCATATCTAACTCTCTCTTTGCACGCAAATATACAAATCACCAACACGCCTCGGAAGTGTCAACCTGGGAACCGCCGCCTTGGGAGTGGATCAGAGTAAATACTGATGGAGCTTCCAACCCAGCTACAATAGAGTCGGCCGCCGGTGGTGTATACGCAATCACGAAGGCAGATGGATAATGGGCTTCACAACCAGAGTGGGAGAATGCTCAGTGTTAGAGTCGGAATTTGGGGAGGCTTTTTTGGGCTGCGGATCGCATGGCAGTTGGGCTTCCGCAAGGTCCAATTACAAATGGACAGTTTCGAATCAACAAAAGTCATTTCGACTACAGATTCAGCACCAGTAAATAGCAACATACTTAGTAGATTACTTTTGGTCCTAAAAAAACAATGGGTTGTAGAAGCCTTCCATATTGGGAGAGACGGAAATAAGGTAGCAGATTCCTTAGCAAAATTGGGCTACTCAACCCCAGAGGGGTTACATATTTTTGCAACGCCCCCGACAACGATCCTAGATCAGTTGACGTTTGACAGTCAACTCTCCATGTGAGAGTTGCTTTTGTAACCAAGCTTAAAGCTCCCCAATATATTAAAAAAAAAATTGAGAGCAAATTTATATGTTTAGCCAGAGTCGTTTCTTCAGCAAAAAAGAAAAATAATAATAAAAATCATTCACATTCAAAAATATGAAATAATTATTAAGTATTTGCGTCGATGAAGATACATTCCAGGAGAAATACAGCAATGTCCGAACCATAGCATCTTCGATGCCACCACAGAGATCATCATATCTAACTCTCTCTTTGCACGCAAATATACAAATCACCAACACGTGTCGGAAGTGTCAACCTGGGAACCACCGCCTTGGGAGTGGATCAGAGTAAATACTGACGGAGCTTCCAACCCAGCAACAATAGAGTCGGCCGCCGGTGGTGTATACGCAATCATGAAGGCAGATGGATAATGGGCTTCACAGCCAGAGTGGGAGAATGCTCAGTGTTAGAGTCGGAATTTGGGGAGGCTTTTTTGGGCTGCAGATCGCATGGCAGTTGGGCTTCCGCAATGTCCAATTACAAATGGACCGTTTCGAATCAACAAAAGCCCTTTCGACTACAGATTTAGCACCAGTAAATAGCAACGTACTTAGTAGATTACTTTTGGTCCTAAAAAAATAATGGGTCGCAGAAGCCTTCCATTTTGGGAGAGACGGAAATAAGGTAGCAGATTCCTTAGATAAATTGGGCTACTCAACCCCATAGGGGTTACATATTTTGGCAACGCCCCCGACAACGATCCTAGATCAGTTGACTTTTGACAGTCAACTCTCTATGTGAGAGTTGCTTTTGTAACCAAGCTTAAAGCTCCCCAATATATTAAAAAAAAAATTGAGAGCAAATTTATATGTTTAACCAGAGTCGTTTCTTCAGCAAAAAAGAAAAATAATAATAATAATTATTCACATTCAAAAATTTGAAATAATTATTAAGTATTTGTGTAGATGATTTCCAAACTAAATTCTAATTCTATTATAGAGTCAATAACGTTACAAACGTACATACATTTTGGCTTATAATTTTAGTATTGTGTCGGAATTGTGTTAATTTTCTTTGTTTAGTTCATACATACGTCCAACAGTTATTAGCATATGATACTGACTTTTTTATGTAATTCATTAATAAGTAGCTTTTTTTCAAAAAAAAAAAAAAACTTATAGTATGTCCACTAGAATAACCCTAAATAGTCCACATTAGAAACTTATCCTAGTAAAATCAAATGCATTTCAACATCTTCTCAAACAATATACTCACGTCCGGTGTCCCTAAAAAAGACCAACTCTGAAAGTATCAAATTAAACTTTTACTCATTCTGTTAAAAGAAAAATTATATCGAGTTTTGAAATTTGTAGAAAATTTAAAGTAGAGTATTTTTATAAAACAGAAAAAATGTCATTTTGTTAAATTAAAGCAATACAATAAAATGGACGTATTTGGAAGGAGGGAGTATAATTATTTGAGGTATGTGACGATAAAGTAGA
Source organism: Oldenlandia corymbosa var. corymbosa (assembly GCA_949775105.1). Taxonomy (NCBI): domain Eukaryota; kingdom Viridiplantae; phylum Streptophyta; class Magnoliopsida; order Gentianales; family Rubiaceae; genus Oldenlandia; species Oldenlandia corymbosa. Next base: position 18,333,075 of record OX459118.1, on the reverse strand, counting down.
CGAATTAACTAATCAAAAGAAGATACTCCTCAATGAATTAATTTAAACAAAAGGGAGAATTAGATTGACAGAAGGGCTCCATGTTCCTATCGTCAATTAAGGGAGAGCGGCAAGTGGTTTGTTCATGTGGGTGAGTCATATATTCATCTGTATGTGTATATTTGCAGTTTGAACCACATATTATTAACAAACAATATTAGATGGAAGAAAAGAAATTAAGGAAAAAAAGGGTGTTTGGGACAACAAGAGACACTATCCTTTGTTGGCTGCCCGGCATCCGGATAACTAAAAAAAATCCTTTACATAAATTAATGTTGATTACTTATAAATACTATCTCTGTTCCTAAAAAAATAGTCCACATTGAGTTTTTAAATTTATACTAAAAATAATACAAAACTCAAAACTCAATGTAGTCTATTTTTATGGGACAGAAAGAGTAGTATATATCATATCAAGTACAAAATGTACAACTCATTTTCTTCCTCTGGATAAGCTAAAAAATAATTAAAATTTGGTACTATAATGTGATTCCGATTTTAAAATTTGGGAATATCCTTTTTGCGTCGACCCACCATGCATCAGCAATAAAATTAAGACACAGTATATATATTTATTTAGAGATTGATTAAGAACATGATGAAAGGAGATGCAGAAGGGATTCTTCTTGGAGTAACTAATATTGCCAAAAATGGAGATGAAGAGTTTTGCAGAGCAGAGAGATGAATGATAGGTTTTCAGATGAAGAAAAGCTGTTGTTCGGTTGTTTTCTCTCCTTTGAGGTGTGTATATATCTTCTTACTTACTCACTGCTTTCATTACAACTTCCATTTCTCAATGCTGAATTTGCATTTCTTGGATTATTGAGTCTGTCTGATCAGCTCTAGTTTACTAAACATTGAAAGTTTTTTCATTTGAATCAGCTCGATATTTATTCCGTGCTGTATATATTGATCGTTATATTCATATTTCTTCTTCTCTTATTTCCCTAGTCTCACCTCGAAGATAATACATATAGTTAAGAAAATGACTCGTTGATGAATAGAATCATATTAGCTGGTTAGTTTCTGGCACATTTTAGTAGATTAGGGCAAGTGTTGCTTTAATTCTTCAAGGGCAAAACCTCTCTAGAAAGGAAAAATCCAATGGCGAAGAAGGGTTTTTGATTAGCTAGATAAGAGTAATGTCAATTCTAGGTAGGTTTTTTTTTTTTTAATTAATATTGTAAATTTTAGAACCAAATCTCACTTAAATAAATTAAATATATTAGTATACGTATATATGCATTTATTTTTTCGAGAAGAACCCGTTAATTAAATTATTTACGAGGACTATAGTCTGTAGTTCTGTTGAAATACTCCTAAATTGTAAACGAAAGGGTTGTTCATACTTGCCCGAAAAATGTCATCCTCCCTCAACCTGAAAAGGAAGAAAAAACAAAATATTAGTAACTCGAAAGAAAAGAGATATCCCAACCTGGTGTAAATAAATTGTCAGTTCTTGTTTCCACACCAAAGAAAACAAAACCAAACAAAACACTAAATTGTCAGATCTTCGAAATTCTTCTATCTTATTACTATCTGGATAATCAAATTTTATATACACTCTCTCTTTTCCTTTTTTTTTTTTAAAGAAAATTAGTAACATTGCTAGTATATATCGGCTTGAATCGTGCTTTCCACAAATTAACTTGACTGGTACTAACATAATTATTTTTTCAATTTATGTTTCTTTTAGTCAATACAAATTTTGTTTCTTTTCTTTTTTTCTTTTTAATTTTTAAAAAAGTAAACATTGACAGGTAGACCACTTCTAATTTTCGATTCATGTAATGCCCTCTCCTTTTTGTTTTCCCTAATAATTTATCTGGATATCATCTTTTCTACAAAAAAAAAAAAAAAAAACACATTTAGGAAAAGAGGGTTCAAAGACAAAACAACAAAAGAAAAAGGAAGAGAGGAAAGGCTAGCTGTTCGAGGGGGTTCTTCAATGATTACCCGCTTATAAACACATTTTACCACTAATAAAGTGATAATGTCACAGGTTGATCCATGCTTCCCCCATGTGGGCTTTTGGATTCTAATCATTCTTAAATAATGTCAAGGTCAATCATAAAAGTTAGAACAAGACATTTCAACTAGCTTAGTGTATAGAAAATCCCAAAGACTATGAAGCTTACTCTATTTAGAAAGCTTTTTCATCGTGTATTTTTTCTATTAGAAATATAAAAGAGTGTGACGGGATGGAGAATGTATCAATTAAAAAATCTGAAAAGAATAAAAAGAAAATTTAGTAAAATGCGTTTCCAAACAAAGCCTTAGGTTTCAAGGAAAAAATATAATTAAAAGAACTAGCCTAGCTAATAATTCTATTTAGGTTTCTTTATTTAATTAGGAATGGGGAGGAAAAAGAAGTTAAAGTAGAAAGTTATCCATCATAGATGTGCCTAATTAGACTTTTGTTCACCTAATTACTTATAAGATTATACTATCACAATGAGTAATTGATGTTAATCACTTTGAAACATGCAGTATGTAAATGTTCTTAATGATAAAATTGGACTTTTAGGGACCGCGGACATACCTAACTGCAATGTTGTGTAAACTACCTTAATGAGAGTCTATTTGTACTTCTAGTTAATTAATAGAATTGTTGCACTTGCTAGTTAGTTTATCGTCTTATATATAGGTGACTAAACCCACATTATTTTTCATTACCAAATAACGATATTAGCTAAAATAATCAGGAGTGCCTCAGTAGGAATTTAAAAGAAATGGCATAAAATAAACCAAAAACAAGATGGGGAAAAAAAAAAAGACGCATGTAAAAAAGTGACCTGAGAGTACGTAGCGAAATGAGCAACAAATTAAATCTAGTTCAAACTTCTGAGAACTGTCGTTTTTTTTAATTACTCTTCCCTTGTTCATTAAGAAAAAAAGGCCTAGGAGGTAATCTTGATGCTGGTGCGTTAAAAAATTTAGTATTAAGTAAATGTCACGAAACAATTAAAAACTTTCTTGCATTCAATATGGACGTCTATGTTTACATAAAAATTGAGGCAAAATGAAGAGTAGATAGATTACAAATAGTATTTGATTTTTAGAACAGTTGTCCTTTGTGGAATTTAATTATTCTAATTTTAATCATAGTAAATTCTCGATGAGTGAGGAGAGATCACTACATTTTTGTAGATATAGAGACTCAAACTAAACTACAACTTCTACGTGTATACTTTATCATTTCACAGATAATCAGTTCTAGTAGTGTCTAGAGATGTTGTGAAAAAATGTTAATACATAAACAACGACAATCTTGAGTTTAATATCTTGTTACCAGGAGGTCGAGATTTAGATTTTCACTGAGAATCTAATTCTTTTTAGAAAATGTTTCATTTGCATCAGTTTCTTTTAATATAAATACATAACGTTTGTTTTTTAAACAAGAAAAAAATAAGACTTTAATTATCGTTACTTAACGTTAAAATGAGACGAGATATATGTAACCTAATGTTAATTGCTTAAGAATTGAAGCACGGTCTACCACGCGAAGATGGCAGATAGTACAAAATCAGATATTGGTAAATCTAGGTAACAGTAGCACTCCCATTTATACTAGTTGCGGAATCTCAATATTACATTCATTGGAATTTGTAGTTATTTCTTGTAATGCCTGATATCGAGCAATTGGTTTTCGCAACCATCAGGAGATCTCACTGATTTTACTGTGTTTTATAAATTTAATTAACTGCTATAAAAAATGAGCCAAAACTACTTTCTTTGTCGAAGTTTTACGTTTTTTGAAATAAAATACTACTAGTAATAGAAAATATTGGGAGGGAATCAAACGTTAAAAGGACAAGAGTAATTAAGACAGCTGAAAGAGCAATTGCGAGATCTTGGAGATTATAACTAAAGAAATGTTAGTTCACAATATCCTAGATCTGGGAACAATGCAAATGGTCCATGAGCCACCATGTTACCTTTACATAATTTTAATCCCTAAAATCGCATTCTTCTTTTCTCTGCTTCCTTGAACATAAAAATGACAAGGTTTAACTTTTACTCTCGCCACATTTACCAGCAACCACTAGTCACTAAATAAGAGTGAGTTAAAAAAAATTACTCTAAAAATAAACTACATATTAACTATACTTTCTTTTTAATTTTCGCTCATGTCTAAATGTTGTATTGAATAGGATTTTGAAGGGAGTAAAATACATGATACTCTTTGGATGAATATTTCAAAATATAAGTTATTTTTAAAATTTGAAGATAAAAAAAATCTAATTTGTTAGTTTTACCCTCAATAAATTATGCTAACTCATTTTTTTTTTCACTCAGTCTTATTTATAATTTCAACAATACATTGAATGAGAGTCATAAAAAATACTAGTAGTAGTATTTGGCACACAAATTATTTGTTGATTAATTGTTTCTTCAATTTACGTGAACAATCGAAAATTACTTACAATTCATCCCTCTGGTGTATCTGGTTTCAAGGAATCACTTCACTTCATATTACATTCCTCTATCTTTAACCTCTGTCTAAGTATTACTTTCATCCAATTTAATTAAAGGCACACAATCAAAAAGCATGTTTGTATTTTTATGCAAGCACTTTCATTTGTCACTGACCAGTTGCATCTCCTCTATCATCTTCATTAGGTTATACTCATTCCGTCCCGTTCCCGTTTTCGTGGGATGGATAGGGTTCTATGTATAGTCGAAATCACCATTCTTTTCCAATCTGATTTTATAGTGTTTGTAATGTTTTTATTTTTCAAATTTGGACACATAAATTATGCTCCTAGCTAGATAGTACCTATCCCTCCTCCTAATCTTGCAACTGCAAGGTGAAAATGATAGTGTAGGTGTAGCTAGGTTGTTTATGGGCATATATATGTATTCCATTTTGAGGGAAGATTTTTCACAAATTTTGGGTGACTCTCTGAATGCTGTCTTTTGTCTCAATCATATCCTACATTCCTTTACTTTGATAATTTGATTAATTTCTTAATCCTACCCTATCAAGTTATAGCAATATCAAGCACTCTTTCCACGCACAACATCAGATTGAAAGGCCATTTTCTCATTAAAGGAGGGAAGGGGCGGGGAGTAATAATAATATATATAAAGGCCTAATTCGAAATTGGTTGATTTGTTTTTAGGCTATATCTTTATTTATTGTATTTTTATTTCTCTTTTTTTTTTTTGAGACTGCAACCATAGAGGGAGTACTGCGTTTTCTTAAAAAAAAAAAGAAATATTTAGGTGTGACCATTTTCCTTTTAATTGATCAAGTTTGCGATCCTTTAGTTTTTGTTTTGTTTAATTGGGAAAATAACAAATTTTCTATACATATTGAATCATCAAATGTCATTGTCTTATTGCTCTACTACCACCACGTATCATGCAGGGAATAAAAAGAAAATTCTCTGTTGCTTTCAAAGGTTCACATATTGTCACAAATCTAAAAGCATGACATCACTCGGTCTTCAGTTTTCAACTCTCCCTCTTCTACATTCTCCATCTTTAATTTCTAGTAGTTCCATAAAGAATGAAGTTGAACAATGATTTGTATGTATTATAGAATCTCATAAATCACAATTAGACTAAGTTAGCATTTTGTTAGAATGCGAGTAATTAATATGACAACCAAGAAACAATCTTGATTAAGTTTGTTGAGAGACCATCCAATTTAATTTCAAACATTAAAATCTTTTGACTTGTTTTGAGACAATGGTGAGCTGGTTACAGCTTTAACCAAAGACTACTACACATGCTCATCCTCTCAACCAAGCAACACAAGTATAAAAAAGAAGCCTTTGCTAAGGGAATGATTTATATAAAACATAGATTGACCTTTTCATGAAATGAGCTATTCTATCTCAATAAATCGCCTCTTCATTTTCCCTATACGTGCAAGAGTGGAAGAAAAGGAAGAGAAATGAGAGAAGTAAACCAATATTAAAATACGTATATATGATTATTATTATTCTCGATAACAAAACTTATCGTCCCAATTAATTCAGATTCGAGTCAAGTTTGTATAATACATTTTCCTCAAGTAATTGATGCATATTGAAACCAATGTACTGCCCTCCTACTTTCTTCCTTTTCCCTCCTGATGACTCCTCAGAGTCAGAGTCACAACAAAAACAACAAAGAAGTCAACAACAGAACAGACATGGGAAAACAGAGAGAGATTCGAAACTGAAATCCTCTTTTGATCTCTCTCTCTCTTTCTTCTCTATCAAATTTATTGTCCACTGATCAATTTTTGTTTTTTTTTAAACTCTTCTGCAGTTTTCTTTGTCCCCTGTTTTTCTTCCATATCGCACACAGCCAGCTGATCAGATCAAATGAATGACTTCTCTAATAATTACCCATCTCCATCTCCGTCTCCGTCTCCGGCCGGAGATCGTGGGACCCTTTCGACCGCTACTCCTCCAGTGAACTGCTCATCCCGGCATTGCTGCCGCCTCGGAGGCGCACGCCACCACCGCCACGTCACCAACAACGCCGTCACCGGCGCGAAGAGGAGGACGTTGGAGGACGAATTATACGGAGATCCCGTCAAATGCACCGGCAAGTCCTGCAAATCGTGCACCGCCGGAGTCATCGCCGACTGCGTGGCGGTCTGTTGTTGCTGCCCCTGTTCGGTGGTGAACATCATGGTGTTCACGTTTCTGAAAGTCCCGTGGATGGTCGGCCGGCGAATCTTGAGGCTCGGGAGGAAGAGAAGGAGGAAGCAGAAATGCTTGAGGGCGGCGGGAGAAGAAGAAGATCAAGAATCCGGGTCCGGGGCGGCAACGGCGGATGACCCGGAAGAAATGAGTGGTGGGATTTCGAGAAAAGGGAGGTCTTCTTTTACATTGTCGTTTCCATCAACATTAACGTCGTCTTCAAGGTCAAGGGGGTTGGATTGGACCGGGGCGTTGCCGGAATTTCAGTTGCCCGGAGATGAATATTACGAAGAGCTCAAAGACCGGCCCGGAGATCAGGACGGTGCATGGTTCGAGGCAGAGCAACAAGTTTGGTTTGAGTTGCATCAACATCATCAAATCGGCCACTTGGGTTTTGGTAGGGTTTCTTTCACCGGGATTCCGATTCCCTGTAATTGAATTTATATCGGAATTTCAGGGAATCAATCAACAGCCAATGATTCAGTTCCTGGTGTTTTCTCTTTCTTTTTCATTTCCTTTTCCTTTTTTTTTTTTTTTTGGTTATGCTTCCAACCAAAATTTTTAGCCAGCTACCAAAAGGGGTTGGTTACTAATCAGTTATGTGAAATTAGTGTAATTAAATTAGGATTATTGGGAGTCTGTCTAGGTTTTTTGCCATTAGGCCTTGCATTTTTATGATGTATTGATGATTGAATATGCAAGGAATTAATGGTAAAGAGAAACAGAGGTTGATTAAATTTACTTTTGTACTTCTACTATTACTACTGAGAATCACTGATTATGAAGTTGTACGTAACGTTTTTTAATGCTGGCACATGAAGCCATGTCTCCTTTGGAGTCTGAAGCTATTTAATTAATTTCTTCGCATATGTCAATATTTTTCTTCTGGGTGTAATGGCCTAATTAAGGTAGTGTAACCAGTTTATATTTTATAAGACAACTTTTTTCCTGTCTTTTATTTTATACTCCATCGGTCCCATAATTATTGTGCAGTTTGAGTTTTCATTTTTAGTTTAAATTGTACTAAAAGTGAAATTTCAAACTGAACAATAATTTTGGGACAGAAAGAAAGAGTATATATGTAGCAATCATATTAAGATTAATGATGGGGAAGGAGCTCCGTTGCCCGAATTAGAGAACCTTCTTGGAAGACTTCAGCTTCTCGATACGAGTTTTTTTCCAGAAGATTAGATGAAAATTAAATTGAATGCGAGTATAAGTAAAAGATCTTTTATATTTTACACTTTTGCTAATCTTAAAATTAAAACGATGCTCGATCTATTAAACAATCTTTTTCTCGCAATTAGTGCATTTGGGTTCAAAAGCAAAAGTATGCGTTTTGTATAATCAGGATGACCAACTTCTTGTTTAGGGCCTTTAGGCTTTTTGTCCCCTTTCGCCTTTCAACTCTCTCACAAATGACCATTCACACAGATTGCAATAGATTCAAGAACTTGAATTTGCATCATTGTGATTTTCCCTTTTGTTATTTTATACATTACTTTTGTGTTTTGCTCAAAACACCAAATGAGAATTGCAAAAAATTAAAACTTTTTTTTATGAAAATAGTAAAGTAACTTTTTGATATTAATTTTCCTCCTCCTTTATTCGCTTTTGATCAATGTTATAATCAGGTGCATGGCGCTTGCAAATGGGGAGAGAAAAATATGAAAAAGGCTACAACCGCGAACGGAGAAATGATTAACAGCATCTATACCAGCTTTATCCTCTTATTATTCTATGTTGTATTGTTCAGCTACCGATCAAAACAAAGTTAGGCATACATTTTATTCTAATAATGTAGAAGGGCATCATCATAATGATCGCATTTGTGAATAATAACGATTCAAATTAACTTAGACATCAGTTGCAAAAAACAAATAATCCATGTTCAACGGGATGTTAAATGTTTTCGATTGCAACTGGACAATAACTTTAAAACAAAAAAATGGTACATATATTAAAAGCACTACTCACCTTCAATGTATAGGTGGCCGAATACAAGTAAGTGAAGAACACTGACTGAGGTTGCAGCATTGTCCGAAAATACATATGGCAATTAATAATCTTGGCTGCAGGGGATCACAGAAAAATCACTTCCTTGCAAATTGCAAATTTACCTGATCTCAATCAAGTACTCAAGCAACAACAACAACATATTCAGTATATACTCAATTTGGTTGGGGTCTGGGAAATCAAGATGTACGTAGCCTTACCCCTATTTTCAATACAGAGAGGCTGATTAACTAGTACGACCTAAGATACATTGGAGCATTAATATATTGATTTCCGACAACTTCACCAAATTAAGAAGTGTTGGAATTTAAATGAGTCATTTTGATATAATCTATTATTAGCAAAAAGGTGAAGGAATTGTCAATAATGACTCTTCCAGCTCCATTTGCAATGGATAAAAATCAAGTACTCAAGCATGCTAAGAAAATTAATATCAATCCGTTTAGGGTAGTTTTCTAGGGGGTAAAAATCCGGTACAGGAAAAGCAGAATATATATCATGCTCTTAGTTTTATCATTAATTGAAGTAAGAAAGTGTATATACACATGTTCTTAGTTTTATGAAAGTGAATTTTCGTACTACCTCTTAAAACTGTAGCCACCACACATAAATTAGGTAATGAAAATTCTGGCTGTATATATTCTAAAATAAGGCAATGGGAGATCAGAGAAGTTGGAAAAGAAAAAATTTGCAGCTGGGAATAACAGTGTGGAATGTGGATTGGTTCAAAATGGGGAACAAAAACAACTACATTTGAACAGCTGTTACTGGTGAAAGGTGTAAAAGCATTTTTTGTCAACTCTTTTCTTCTGGCTGCATGCGAAGGAAATTAATGAATGCAATACAAAACAAAACCCCTGAATGCCTGCACAAATTGGGTTAAAAATGGTTAGTTCACCAGTAGTTGTAATGGTGCTTGTACAGTTAATTTGTATTGGTCTTACTGTTCACACCACTAACTAATGTTCTACACTTTTTTGTTTGGTTAACCGTTAACATCGCGATCTATGACAAAGATTTTTTTTTTTTTTTTGGTACGTTAAAACTTGTGTCCGATAAAATTATTTTCGATAAATATTATTAATTATGTCTCAAAATAAGGGACCGACTAGAGTCCTGTTACGAGACGGTTCCGTTTTAAGATAATAACCGTAGAATTAATTAGGCTAATTAACAATCGTAGGATTACAATGAGGGTATATCATAGGTAAATATACATAAACACACATGATTAAACTGAAAAAAAAAATTAGAGAAATTGGTTAATTTTGCCCAAAGCTTTAAGTATCTAGCCAATTTGACCCAAAAAGATTTTTACGAAACCAAATTCATCATCCAAGTTTCAATTTCTGGCCAATTTCATCTAATTGACAAAAATTTCGTTAGATTTAACACCTCCGCTGAGATTCCGTTACGGATAAAATGAAGGTTGTACCCAAAGTTTTAACCGTCGTTAATTTTGTCCTTTACGTTTGAAATTTTTGCCAATTTCATCCAATTGGCCCAGTTTCCGTTAAACTTAAGGGATTCAAGTTAATTTTTAACAAAAATATTTCTTAATAGTATCAAAAAATTATAAAAATAACCCCAAAATATGTAAAATCAACAAAATAATCTCTTTTTATTATTTATTTATTTATTTTTATTTCATTTTATTTCTCTTTACTACTTTTTATAACCATCAAAATATATTATAAGATCTTTAAAATAATAAATATTTATTTTCAAACTCTATTTTTTACGTACAAACATGTGAGTTTGGTTCAGAAGTAACTTTGTCATATTTTTAAAATTGTAATTTTGTAAAAAATTACTAAAGCGCGTGGTTAATTGAACCGTTACAACAAATTTTGTAAAACTTCATTAATCTATTTTGTACTTTATGTTACGAAAATTTTCTAAAAATATAATAAATAAAATATCGTAAATAGTTATTTTGACCAATGAGTGTATGTATAAATGTAATATTTATGTCACATATGTAACACTATAATACTCGCAAAAAAAAAAGAGAAACAGAATAAACTTTCAAATTTATTAAAGCTAAAAAAATAAATTTGTTTAAAAATATAACTAAAGTCATGTTTGGGATTGGAGTTTGGTGTGCCCTTAACGTAAATTATTTAAAAGTACTACCCTCTTTATGAATTATTTATTATCCACTATCCTTTATGTAAATTTTCCCAAAAAGATTTAGACGGGTCGAGTATTCTTATTACAGTCTTATTTGTACTTTTGTACAATCCCTTAAAAGAATTGGTGTTGGAGTTAAAAGTAAAACCTCAAATTTGGAGAAAATTAGAGGTATCACATTCAAGCAAAGATTCAAAAAATGAAATACAAGAAGCTCCAATTATGTGGATGATTATTTGTTCGAATGACATATGACTGGATAAACAACATGTTTAATGGGGGAAGAAATTGGGTTAAACATGAATGAGTATAAATATGGACGACTTCATGCATGGAAATGGAGTCAAATGAAATCTTTAAAATGTGTTAAATGAATAAAGACCAGAGGTTTATCTCTCATTATTGTGATCCTAAAGTGTTGAAGGTAAACAACTCAACGTTGGGGATTTAATAGATAAGTTTGAATTAATCGAATGACATCAAAAATTCTTTTCACTGTATGATTGAAATATATACAATGTAATTACTCAATATAGTTGAACTCATTAAAGTAAGATACATTTGTTATAACCAAATTATTCAAGAACGATCCTTGAGAGAGAGTAAACGGGTTCCATCAATTAGGTGTTGGATTAACATCTCTAAAGAGAGGCAAGCGTAAAGATAATTCTCAAATCAACAAGAGTGGATGTGTCATGTGTTTCAGTGTTCAAAAGTATGGTACGTTCTTCAGTAATGATGAGCGCTCGCTTCTTTTGAAGAGGTTTGTAAGTTGTATGGGCTTTCATATTAAATTGGCTGGGCTTCATCATTTGACGATCTGAAGATGAAAAGGAAAACGTTTTGGGCTTCACGGCATTCAGCCCGCAAGGGTCAATTGTGTTTGTTTGTTTGTTTTTTTTTTTTTTTTTTTATAGATTTTGATTGAGTTGTGGTTAGAATTTCTTGTTAGTGTCCGTGAGTTTGGTTTGGACTACTTGAACTCATTCAATAGGATGTTTTTATCTAACCTTATGGCTTCCCAAGTATATATATTACGGGACGGTTTCGTTTTAGGATAATTACCGTAGGATTAATTAGACTAATTAATAATCTTAGAATTAAAATGAGGGTGCATCATAAGTAAATACACCTTTTTTTTTGGGAAGAAACAAACTTTCATTAACGATTACTGGAGATGGTCCAGCACCAATTGAGAAACAAAGTCTGGGAGAGTATTCCAGACCGTTTCAATTACAGAGGCCGATTTGGCAAACTTAGCAAGAGAATGAGCTATTATATTGTCCGATCGCGGAATCCAAGAAAGATGAGAAACCGGTAAATCGTGACAAATATAGATTACGTCTTCTAAAACAGGAGCACAGGCAGAAGGACCGTCAGTCTCCTTCATAGCTGCCAAAATGATTAAAGACGAATCGCCTTGAATAGCCACATTTGTAAAACCAAGCCTTCGACAGAAAAGTGAAGCTTCTCGCTAAGCAAGGGCTTCCGCTAAATCAGAATCAATGACTTTTTGGAAATTGACGGGATAAACCATGCATGAACTTCCGGTAAATCAGAATCAATGACATCCGGAAATTGACGGGATAAACCATGCATGAACTGACCTTCTAGATTTTGGATAACTATTCCAGCTCCAGCGCATTTACCAGTGTGAGAGATTGAGCCGTCGAAATAAACTCGAATGGCATTAGGTGGAGGGGGCTGAAATATTGGCATGGTTCGCAGATGTTGATCTGCCTGATCCTGATTTACTCTCAACTCCATGAAATCACGAACTGTTCTGCTGGATTGAAGGACAACCGCCCATGGAGAAATTGTCGTTTGATCAAACAACTTCGCGTTCCGAGCTTGCCAAATCCCTGAAAGCAAAGTGATCAGGAAGGAGGCAGAAGCAAAATGATTATCCAGTATCAAAGCACGCAACCATAAATCACAATGCGTGCATTGCCGCAAGAGAATCTAATCATGAAGGCCAGCAATGCTGAAGACTTGTGTAGCAAACGGACAATCAAAAAAGATGTGGCAATTGTTCATTGAATTCTGATGACAGAACTCACATGACAAGTCAAAGTTCAAATGTCTGAGGGCCAAATTTCCTGGAGTTGGGAGAGCATTGTTGCTGAGACGCCAGGCAAACAGAAGGATACGATTTGGGACCTTCAGATTCCACAGCTTCTTCTAAAGAGGATCACGAATTCCAGTCGGAATAGCTGATGATGATCTGGTTTGATGACTGAATTGCGGAGAGTAGCAGCTGAAAATAAGCAGAGCGGACAGTATGGTGACCTTTCTTAGTGTAATGCCAAATCCATCGATCAGTGGACTGAGTTTGTGGTAGTGCCATGGACAGGATTGATGTAGCTTCCAAAGGAGGGAAAATTGAAGAGATAAGATCCCTGTTCCAATCCATAGGATCATGAAGCATTAAGTCTGAAACAGTTGCTGTAGCTGGTAGAATTTGCGGAGTTGAAGTCGTACGAAAAGAGGGCTCAAGAGGAATCCATCTGTCATACCATATGTTGGTCTGACTGCCACTCCGAATCTGTTTCCTGCAACCGATTTCTAGAACTTTCCTTCCTTCAAGAATGCTTCGCCAAGTCCAAGAGGGTCGCAATCCAAGATTGGCATCGAAGAATTTCTGCGACAGAAAGTATTTAGCTTTCAAAACACGGGAAAGAAGGGAATGTGGTGTTGTGAGGAGCTTCCAAGCTTGCTTGCTTAACATTGCCATGTTAAAAGCCTTCAGGTTACGAAAACCCAACCCTCCATCTTTCTTGCTATGGGACATTGATGACCAAGAAGACGAGTGAATTTTCCTTCTGTCTGATGAGCACCCCAGAAAAAGGTGTTGGACATGGATCGTAGATCTTCTAAAACATTACCTGGAAACAGAAAACAAGACATTGCATAAGAAGGGATGGATTGTATTACAGATTTAATCAATATCTCCTTCCCAACCCTAGAAAGTGATTTGGAACTCCAACATTGTAGCCGTTGCCAAACCCTATCTTTTATGCTTGAAAACACCTCTTTCTTGCACTTGCCGACAACTGATGGTAATCCAAGATACTTGCCATGGCTCTCTACTTCAGGAATTTTGAAAATGCTACAAACCAAAGTTTTGATATGGTCTTGAGTATTAGGGCAGAATAATATTCCAGATTTCTCCAAATTAATTCTTTGGCCTGACACTCGCTCATAGAGTTGAATAGCCCACTAAAAGTAGTGTGCTTCATTTTCCGTTGCATGGCCAAAAAGTAGTGTGTCATCAGCAAAGAAAAGTGAGAAAGTTTAGGAGCATCCCGAGTAACACCAATATCATGTATGCGACCACAGTTTTGAAGATCCTGCAGTAAAAAAGAAAACACCTCCGAACAAAGGATAAAAAGATAAGGGGAGAGGGGATCGCCCTGACGAATCCCTCTTTCCAGTATGAGATTACCAAATTGTTCACCATTCAAAATGAAAGAAAATCGAACAGATGAGAGATATGTGTGAATCAGGTTAATGAAAGCTTCGCAAAACCCTAGAGCTTTTAAAACTAATTTCAAAAAGCACCACTCAACTCTATCAAAGGCTTTGCTCATATCCAATTTGATCGACAATAAACCAGTGTTGCATTTAAGACGAACTTTCATATGGTGGTGGGTTTCATAAGCCAGAAGGACATTATCAGTTATTAGATGACCCGGAACAAAGGCAGACTGTGACTCAGAGATGATGGAGGGAAGAAGTAAACGCAACCTATTAGAAATGACTTTAGAGCACAATTTGTACACGACATTACATAAAGAGATTGGACGAAATTGAGTAATAATGTCGGGTTTTTTTACTTTTGGAATTAGCACTATATGAGTGTAGTTCATTCGAGGATTAAAATCATCTAAATTTAAAAAAGTCAAAACAAAGGAGGTAACATCAATACCTATAATATGCCAGAATTTTTTGAAAAAAATTGGACTCATACCATCAGGACCGGGTGATTTGAAGGATGCCATTTCCTTAAGCGCTTTTACAACTTCATCTCCTGTATAAGTTTGCATTAGTCGACCATTCATATCCGAAGTCACTTTTGGATGCAATCTGCTAACAACTCGCTGGATTTCGGACTCAAGGGGGCGAGAAGAAGAGAAAAGAGAGCCATAGTAGTCCATTATAATATTCTCCAAATCATGAGTTTCATGTTTCAGCTTCCTCAAGTTATCTTTAAGGCCTGAAATGTGGTTTATGGACGTTTGTTGGCGAAAGCATGAAAAAACTTGGTATTACGGTCTCCCTCCGTATACCAATGTTGCTTGGCCCTTTGCTTCCACCTAAGATTTTCCCTTTCCAACAACAAATCCATCTCTCTTTCAAGTTCGCCCAGCTTCGAACGTTGTGGATCATCAATTCTTCCCCGTTGTAACATCAGGATTTCTTTCTTCAGGAAAACAATTCTCTTCTCAAAATCAGTTTGGTGATGCTTGCTCCAATTCAGAAGACCGACCTGGACATGCTCCGAATTATCCTCCAAGCTTCCAAGGTCAGAGTTCCAATGTTCCTCAATGATTTTTTCACAATCAGCAACACGCACCCATTGTGCTTCAAAACGAAAAGGCTTCCATTTCCGACTCGATTGATGTGCAACTCCTCGACCACGCAATTGGATGTGTAACATCATATGATCAGAGAGGAACATAGGAATGTGAGAGACAGAACTCCATGGATATAGATGAAAGAGGTTGGAATTGCAAGTTGAACGATCAAGGCGTGCCGGTTAAGTTTGCGGATGAGGAAGGAGACGTTGCCAAGTAAATTGATAACCCTCATAACCCATATCCTGGAGTTCAAGATGATTAAGCGCATCACGAAAATGATGGATTTGCCAATTAGCTCGTGGACGGATGCCTTGAAACTCTTCCTGTGTCAGAACTTCATTAAATCACCAAATAAAACCCACGGTTTTCGGTCAGGATCAAACATCGACTTCATCTTATTCCAGGCTTCCCTTCTTAGTGACACATCAGGTTGGCCATAAACTCCGGTGATCCGAATTGAATGACTCTTTAATTCAGCATCTACATCGATCATTCTATCAGAGAAACCACGCAAATTTACAACAATTTCCTTCTGCCAAAGCATAGCCAAACCACCCAAATTTCCATTCGCTGCAACACAAACACCGAACATATGTAACTTATATTAAGACGTTGAATATGAACTTGATTGCATTTGGTCTCACATAAAAAAATCACAAGTGGGGATTTTTCACCTGCGATCTTGCCTAGCTCATCGAACTTCCGGGAACTCCCCAATCCCCGGCAGTTCCAGCTTAAAATACTCATGGAGCTGGGGGGGATTAGGTCGATTGCCCAATCTCCACCACACCGCCATCCATAGAAAGTTGAGAAGAGGAAGAAACACCAGAGATAGCAAGATTATTCAGACGGGGCTTTTTCCCAATTACTTCAATGTCCACCATGTGAAGATCTTGGCCATCGAATTCGTCCAGAAACAATTTGCGCTTTCCTGAAGTTGAGGAGGGAATATTTACAGAATCATTCCGTAGAATGCGACAGCGAGCTGTTTGAAACCTACGGGCTACCTTCCTAGCAGGGGAATCAAGGGTCATTGGAACCGTCACCAAATAGGGACTGGGGAGAGGTGGAATTGTGGAGTTTGGGACATTCTGTTGGTCTAATGGGGTGGAGGAATGATCAGAAACTGGACTCATTTCATTGTCAATCAGGGAGGAAGAAGTTGGTGTTTGACAGTGCGCTGTTTGAAGACAGCGCACTGTTTGAAGACAGCTCACTGTTTGACAGCTGTTTGAAGACAGCATGCTGTTTGAAACCGGTGGGCTGCCTTCCTAGGACTGAGGGGAGGTGGAATCGTGGAATCAAGGGTCATTGGAACCATCGTTAAATTAGGACTGAGGGGAGGTGGAATTGTGGAACATGGGACATTCTGATGGTCTTGGATTGAGGAAGACAGAGACAAGGATGATGGAGAATCTTTTGACAGTGACGCTGGTAAAATATGGAGTTTGGAGGAGTGAGTTGAGTTATTGAGCAAACTGTGAGATTGTGATGAGAGGTTTCCGATTTTTGGAGAAGTATGTGTGATGGCAGCAATGTTTGGAGGGTTGCTTGGAGAGTTCAGAGCATCCACCGCATTGTGAGAGTTAAGGGGATCGTTGAAAACTGGACAAGAAGCATTGGCATAATCAGGTGATGATGAACACTGTCCTTTAGATGGCAGAGACAGAGGGGTTGATAGACATGGTGTTGTGGTGGGATAAGAGAGTGAAGGTGGCATATCAGGGGGGGAAACAGTATGTGGAAGAGGCGGGAAAGAGGCTAAAGGTGGCATTTCGGAGGAAGGATTGACACATGGAAGTGGCGAAGAAGCAGGAGGGGAGTTGGTGGAATTAGGGTTTGGGTTGGATGTTGAAGGAACGTGGGATAATGGAGTGCGGTTTCTGCCTGTTGTGGCAACATAGTGGCTTTGGCGGTCATGGTATGGAATAGTTTCGTCATCCGAATCTTCAGGAACGTGGGAAGGGCCTGGTTCATGTGCTGGACGTCGTGAGACAAACGGATTCCAGTGACCCGTCGCCTTAAGCCAACTACCATACTGTGGTGGCAGAACAGAACTTCCGGCAGCAAGTGGCCTCGTCGGACAACCGCTTTCGATGTGACCAATAATCCCACAATGGTAGCAAAACTCCGGTAGCCTTTCGTACTGTAGGGGGATTTTGATCTCCTTTCCTTCATGTTCAAATTGAAGAACCCTATTAGAGAATTTTGAATATTGATATTCACCTTGATCCTGAGAAAACGGCCAATACAATTGTGATCCCGATCCCAAAAAACATCCAAGAACTGTCCAATGAGGTTTCCAACATAACGAGCAAAATCCTCATTCATCAGATCCAAGGGACAGTTGTGTAACTGGATCCACCATGGGCACATATTAAAATCCGCATCGAGATCATCAGAAGTTTAAGCACCAATAAGTGTTTCTGACCCAATAACCAGGGTTCTCCATGTAAAACCCGTGCTCTATCCATTCGGTTATTGAATTTGAAGAGGACCTTGTTGTCACCCACAGGCTTCACTGTGAATCCATGGCGAAGAGACCAAATATTCCGGCAATGAGCGCCAATGGAGTCATGAGAAACTACTCTCGGGCAGTGGAGC
The DNA here is from genome assembly GCA_949775105.1 of Oldenlandia corymbosa var. corymbosa. Taxonomy (NCBI): domain Eukaryota; kingdom Viridiplantae; phylum Streptophyta; class Magnoliopsida; order Gentianales; family Rubiaceae; genus Oldenlandia; species Oldenlandia corymbosa. Next base: position 18,315,059 of record OX459118.1, on the reverse strand, counting down.
TTCCCAACAATCGTGAGGGAGGGATCAATATGAGTAATATTCAACGAACTGGTGGAATGGCGAACTGATTCAGTCTCCTCAAAGATAAGCGCCCGATGATGGATTCTAACTCCTCCCCAGTAGCCATCCAGGCAAAAACTACCCAGCAGAACAACCACAAGTGAGGAACGAGTATAAAAAGTTGATTAGTGCAAACTATACAGCAAAGACAAGATCTGCAAAAGTCAAAAAGAAAACAAGACTAAAATAGGTTAGAAAACAGGAAACAACAGCGAAAGTTTCGAACATATACGAGAAGAATTGGGAATTTTAATTGAAGAAGAAAGAGGATTTGTGTTATTATGATTTCATATAAGAAGAAACGAAGAGGAAGATTTAGGGAAGATGGTATGAGAATTGAAAGAGATTTGATGAGAAAACAAGGAGAATCGATTTGAAAAGGACTTAGAACTCCGGGTGGAAATTATCAATCCATGAAAGAGGCTTCATGAAGGACTCTAAACGGAAAGGACTCTCAAAGAAAACTCCCAGAGAGAGAAACTCTAGAACTTTTTGATAGCAGGAGCTGTATAAGTAAATATACCTAAATCTACATGATTAAACAGAAAAAATTTAAGAAAATGATCAATTTTGCCTAAAACTTCAAGTGTCTGGCCAATTTTGACCCAAAAGATTTTTGGGAAGCCAAATACATAATCTAAGTTTCAATTTCTGGCCAATTGACGAAAATTCAGTTAGATTTAATACCTCTGCTAACTTTTTGTTACTTTGTACAATTTTTTTATTAGAAAAAGTTTTTGCGGACCCCATAATTTTGACATCTTTACCCCCAACGATTTTAGTTGTTCTAAAATATACCCATAGAATTTTCAAAATCAATAAAATAATTAAAATAATAAAAAATTGTTCTTAAAAAATTTAAATTTAATTTTTTTAAAAACTTTTTCTTTCTTTTTTTTTTTACCTAAGTCTATCACTGTAACATTTTCATCCTATATTTTATCAATTACAATGAAAATATTTATTTTCTAACAAATTAATATTAAATAAAATAATACTAAATTAATTAAAAATTAAAATCACAACTAATAAAATAATATAATATTAATAAAAAATTATTTTTAAAAAATCAAAATTTAATTTTTTTAAAAAAAAGTTTGACGTACTAATTAAACTCCCGCCCATCACTATAGAATTTTCATTCTATTTCATCCTATATTTTGTAGATTCTACAATTTTTGTTAGAATCTACTAATAGGTAAATATAACTCACAACAATTTCAAAAATTAAAACATATCTAAAATAAGATATTAGATTATAATAAAATCTTAAATTTTAACTTAATTATTCATTTTATCAGAACTTTTTGTAAAATTTAATATTTTTACTTTATTCTAAGGGCATCAAATTAAAAATTATATCAAAATTTGTGCAAGGAAGGTACATTTAGTTTTAAAAAAATTTCCTTTGAGTTTCAGAAATTAAACTTTCTAAATTTTTACTAATTTAATATTTATTTTAATTCTTAATTATTTTTATGAATATAATTATTTTAATATTTGTATTAAGATTTTATTCAATATTAATTTTTTTGAAAAATAAATATTTTTTATTCCAAAAATACCCTATTGACTTAAATATAAAGATGGTCAAACTCTTAGAATAAAGACGGTAAAAGTCAAACTCTTGGAATAGTGCCAAAGAACAAAAAAAGTTACAAATAAAAATACAAAGAACTGTTTTAGCCAAATGTTAATTTATAAAATCAAAATGTGCATTTGGTCTAATAAAAGACCATGATACCAAAAGAGTAATTAGTTTGAGAAATTGTAGAATGTTTCTCACCCCATGATTACATCTTATATCCTCAGTATTGATGAGTTGAAGATAAAACGGTACGGTTCCGTAAAATTGACCAACGAGACTCTAGATTTTCCCATATATATATATATATATATAAAGATTTTGATTAAGTTTTCTGAAAATGTAGAAATGAATATTAAAAGTATAAACACTTTAATCGCAATAATTTCGAAAATGCAATGCGATTCAGCAACCAAAAATGCAGCAATACATGTTGTTTCCTTTTCTTTTTCCGTTTAAATAACATGACTCTAATTTGGTTCCCTTTTTTGTGTACCTCGATTGATAACACAAAAGTTATTGACTCTAAGTTTTATGTGAAAGAATAAAAAACTATTTAAGAGAATTTAATTTATAAAATTTTGTATTTCCTGTCCTGTATATATATGATCTGCAACTCCTCATGTCAAATTATTTTCCTTTCACGGTTCCGCCACTTGCATGTGTAGAGAACACAATTAGGTATTATCACTTAATGATTTCATTTTTGTCTCCAACTGAAGGTGGAAAAGTTGAGGAAATTGACAAATTTTTATTTAGTAAAATTAGATGTTAAACTCGTCTGTTGGACATATAGAGAAACTTAAAATAAAAATTATAAAATAGAGAAAAATGAAATATTGTACACCTTAAATCCCAGAAAAATATCGATATAGAGTTTTGAGATTTTTACTAAACACTTTATAAATCTCAAAACTTAATTTAGACTATTTTTTTGAGCACGGGGAGTATTATATTCCTTTATAAATTTTCTGTTGAAAAAAAAAGAGGTATAAATATAATAATATTTTTTCAGGTTATAGAGAAAAAAAATGTTAATAAAATATCATATTATTTTTTAAACATCAAATCAAAATTAGAGGGAAAAAAAAAAGATTAAAACCAATGGTATACGCAATCCATCAATTTTAGATGTTTTATCCGTCTACTTATTTAAATTAGTCTGTTAGCGTTTTCTATTAAATAATTAATTTTGCCTCAAACTTTACCTTTTCGAAAGATTTTTATTTTGAAATGTAATGATGGGGTATCTATTTTCTCATTATTAATATCGTTCAACATATTGTTTCCTCCATTTAATCTGTTTTTAGTGATTCTCAATTTCTTTATACTCATTTTTTGTCTTAACTTATTATCATTTAGTTGTTCTACCAACTTATTCATTTATTTTAATTTATTTTTGTTCCCAAATTAATGTTCATTTTGCTTTAGTTCTAATATTTTTATACTCCCTCCGTCCCATAATTATTGTCCACTTTGCCCAAAAAATTTTGTCCCAAAATTATTGTCCAATTTGACTTTTTATGGATCAAGTTACACATATGTCCTTAGTAAAAAACATTATCCATAAAATCTTAGTGGTTAAGCAATTACTTATGTAAGGGTATATCCGGTTGTTTAAGTTAAAATATAATTAAGTTTGACCAAAAATAAAATCTTTCATTTTAGTAAAACTGGACAATAATTATGGGACGGAGGGAGTATATCTTAAATTAAATTTAACAGTGAAAATATAGTTTTCTCCTCAGAGATACCAATTGAATATTTTTCTCTATTCAATACATTTTACGTGATTTTGAAAGATTTTTCATTGGAAACATGATTTAAAAAACACAGTTTGATGAAAAAAATTAAAAAGGAAAACCTTTTTCTTTTTGGCCTCAACTCTACCAATTTTCATGGATTTCCAACTTAACGGGAACAGTGGGATAATTCTTTTTTTTTTTTTCTCCTTAATGGAGTTTCATGGATTCGCCTTTTCTTTCATGTATCTGTATTCGGTTATTTTTGTGATTGTTTGCTTGTTTATTTCCTTATTTGGTGTTTTTTGGCATACTCTACTTGATCATTCATTTTGCATTCGTAGAGAAAATGATTAGGTACTATCACTTAAAGATTTCATATTTCTCTCCAACTAAAGGTGGAAAAGTTGAGGAAATTGACAACGTTTTATTTAGTAGAATTAAGTGAAACAGATGATGTGGTTAATTAGACATGGTTTAGAATAAACACCAAAAAGAAATTTTTTAAAAAGGAAAAGAATAGACAATAAAGAATGAATCATGATCATTCCGGTATGTCGATTATAGTTACGGATTGAAAGTGACATTTCCATGTTGAAACACTAAAAATACCCCCACATCCATTCCAAAGTAATTACAATAATAAACAAGAATACCTGTCTACAATAATAATAAAAATTAAAAAAAAAACGAAATATGTATTTAATTACTACAATAAAAAGTGTGAACTTTAAATTTTGCACCACTTTCGTCCCAAAATATTAGTGCAGCTAACAACACAAGTATCTTGGATGAGAGTAAAATGGAGGAGCGTATGAGTACCAAAAATATAAATTATGCGCCCAAAAAATACACACAATACACACATGACATTTCCTTTATTCACAAATGTTCAAAAGCAACAAGCATTATACATCACAACACTGTCTCTGCTTGCGCAAATTACAAACCACCAAAAGTGGGGCGACAATCATTTTACAAAAAAAAAAAAAAAGTAGTAGTAACAAAAATACAACATTCATGATCCAGACATCTGGGGATCATCATCAAATCACCAAACCATCAATCACCACACAAAAGAAAATCGAATAAAGAAAGAAGAAAGCAAACAGTCACGTCCATAATCTTTCTTCCTTACCCAAATTTCATCATGCACAAATATATGCACATCCTTTATTTGAAAAAAAAGCACACTCTTTTTTAAATATTACTCCCTCCGTCCCAAAATCATTGTCCACTTTGAGTTTTCATTTCTAGTACAAATTATATTAAAAGTGAGAACCCAAACTAGACAATAATTATGAGACAGAGAGAGTAATATATTTTCACAACCACGATTCTTCCTTCTGAACGGTTGCCGGCGAAGGCGTCGGCGTTCAGCGGCGGAAGCTGCGGACCTGGCGAGGAGTTTCACCGGCGGCGACGGGTTCGTCCTGGAGTTTGACGACGGTGTATACGGTTGCTCCGGCTAGGGCCCCGAGGGTGGGGGCCACCAGGTACACCCAAATTGACTTGTAGTTTCCAGCTGCGACTGCGGGGCCCAGTGTCCTCACGGGATTCATTGAACCTCCACTCGACGGCCTAAATATAGTAGGGAGGAGACGAGACCACCAAACGAATCTCATCAAATAATACACTTCACAAACAAAATGATCTCAACAAATATAATAATGCATTGTGATTGAATCTCTAACCCAGACCATCATATTTTCTTATAATTACTATCATAAAAAAACGATAATCAATTATAGTAGAAGAAACTGAAAAAAAAAAGTGTCACTTAAATTATATTTCGGCAGATGGAATCCAACGCAATTTTCCTATTTACGTAACATAAATAGATCAATGTTAAGTTTTTGCTTCTTTCATAACACCAATCGGAAAAAACTAGCGCTAACATACTTTTTAAATATTATAATTGGTCTTACACTATATTATTAGACATGTGTATAAATATACTCACAAAAATTCATCTCACAACAAAAATTTCTCCTACTATCACATCTTGGACAAAACTAGACTATCGTATCATTATCACTTGTTCTTTGTTTTTTAACTTCAATTTTCAAACTAGAGTTGTATTATTAGTGGCATGTGGAGTGGTGGACCAATATATTCAAGTTTAGCACACTTTATGGTGGGTTTCAAGCTACTCCATCGTTTAACCATCCATAGTGGAATATTTTTATATTGGCACTTTTTGCTTTTCAAGATTTCTTCTTAAACACCGAAAAAAGAAATAAAATGAGAGGCTATAACTAATTAATCACTTTTGGCCCCTTACTTTTTTTTTTCTCGTTAGAAAGTAGAAAATGAACCATCTATATGTGCATTATGCATCTTATCATGAATCATGATTTCAGTTTATACAGTGTTTATATAATGTACAGAAGTTGCTCATCATTACACGTGCAATAAGATCTCGCTGACACCATACACTTATTTCAAAATTTTAGTCACTAACAAATCACCAAAACTGTCAATGTAATCCCTCCTTTCTCCGAGGAAAAGAAAACACTCATTCTATTTATTACTCTTTTAGTCCCAAAACTATAATTTTTCTAATTTACAAAAAAAATGTTGAAATTTTTATTATTTTTAGTATAAATTTTAAAATTCAATGTAAATATTTTTCTGGAACTGAATGAGTAATTTACTGCTTTTTTAATTCAACAAAATGATCATTTTACGGGGACAGATACAAATTACATAATATGTGATCTATATATTAAAAACTAAAAGAGATGCATTTTAATATGAAGAAAGGCGATGTTATAAGAAATAGAAAAATATTTGAGTGCAGTTGGTTGGTTGAACTTACCCTGCGACGAGAATGTTGAGCATAACAGTAGCTCCGACAGCAATACCAGCCAGCTCGCCCACCGCCCGGGTGTCGGTGGCGACTGCCGTGACGACAAACAGGAGGTTGAAAGTAATGAGGAACTCAAGCGCGAAAGCCTGTCCGGTGCTGACGGAGGGAACCGTGACGCCGCCGGACATGAAAGGGTGGAAGACGCCTTTGAGGGCAAAGGAAGCGCAAATGGATGCGGAAACCTGAGCCGCAATGTAAGCAGGGACTTGGGCCCAGGGGAAGTGGCGGAGCGCCGCGAAGGCGATGGTCAGAGACGGATTCAGGTGAGCTCCGGAGATGTGTCCGGTCGATAATATGACGATCATCACCGCCAGCCCCGCCGAGGCGGCGTTGCCGATCAGGGTTTCGGCTCCGTTGTACTTTTGGTTCACGATCGGGGCTGCCGTTGCGGCAAATATCAGGATGAAGGTTCCCACGAACTCAGCTCCCAGCTGTAATTTTCATTCATTCACCATGCAATTAGTTAATTAATAACCCTATTTCTTTTTTTTTTAATTTTTTTTTGAGTTTTATAGAGAAAAATAATCTAAACATCAAGAACATGTACATTGATGATAACAATAATATGAAAGATGATAAAAATTAATAAGAAAAAAAAAGGGAGAGCTGCCATGCCTTTGTATTATGTTTTAAAAAATGAAAAAAAAAGTAAAGAACTTTTTTTTTTTTTTTTCCCCCGTTTTGACTTGCATTCTCAACCAATTTCCTTTGTTTTCAATTGATATATTCTCATGTAAATAAAATTGTTGCATGTTTTATGTTTTTCTTCTCACAAACCAGCACGGGAAATGCTTTACCATAATAAAAACTAAAAGAAAATACAATAACCGAAACAACCTGATTAGTAAGAAAACATGTGTCTAAACTGCAACCGATGAACATGTTAGGGTGATATAATGGAATGTACTCATCCTCATTGATATTCATTACCATGGGAAGGATCTTTGCTGTAATGTAGTTGTTGTTTTTGACTAGTGACTTGATACATCTAACAAATACATACAAAAACATGACAAGTACCATATATAATATTGGAAAAGTTATCACAATGACAAATCGAGCTCCAACTTGCTTATGTTTTTAGTTGCAAGAATGATGAACTTAATCTAGGCTAATCCTCCAAATTGCTATTATTGCATTCTACTTTTGTTTTTATCCTATTAATCAATTAGTCTCATGGGGATGACATTGGTCATTTTCTAGACTTGTAGTACTAATAATGGTGAAGTTGTTGTAAGATTAGGTCATCATCAAGGAAATTTTCAATAAAGAAAGTTATCAGAACATGCATCTCAAATGTACGTACGTACTCACCGAATTAAAGGTAATTAAATTCAGAATATAGCACAAGAATTTCATCATCGTGACACGGTTGATTAACTTTTAATTAGTGTTTTATCATACGCTTGGTGGAAACTACTATTAATTTCCATATCTAAACTTGCTGCATTCTGAATGGTGACATTATGGCCAGCAATTTAGAATCATAAATTCGTACGATGTCGGTCCAATTGACTTCTTCAACTATTTAAAAGAGATAACAGCTACGTTTGATTACGTCGAGTATAGTGAAATCGTTAGGCCTACATTTTCAATGGAATATGCTTAAATTTATCTCGTTGGGAGCAATAAAAAACAAAACTAGCTATTCTAGTTTCATAATCAACTAAATTGGAAATTAATCTACAAAAAATGTAATGATTAGCCATAAAGATCAAACGAGAGGACACCAATTTTTTAATAGAAAAAGGGACAAAGAAAAATACACAATGAATTTGAAATATCTGTTGAGGGATAGAACACTGTTTCTTCTTTATTCCTTTTTTGTTTTTTTTAATAAACAATAATTAACATAAGTAGACCAAATTTCTTTTTGACTACAATTAAAAACATTCTTAACTTAATAACCACGTCAAATTAACGTTCTTAATCGCACTTATTTAAAAGAGCACACCAAACCATGGACCAATTAATCTAGCTGAAAGCCAGAAACTTCACATGGCACCACGGGCAATCAATCAAGCAGGACAGAACTAGCTCATAAATACGTAAAAAAAAATAATACTGTCACTGGATTATATTCCCTACGTCCATAATACATTATTTACGAAATGAATTATTTCTTTGGGACCGATAAAAAAAAAAAAATAGTGAGAGAGATAGAATACCTTGCGTGTGAGGGAGACATCCGGGGCGGGGAAGTCGGCGAGGCACGTGTGAGGTGCACCCCAGGATGGCGCGTCCAGCGGCAGGCACTTGCAACGTGGCATTGACTTCCGTTCATACGACAGTGATGAGTCCACTCGGAATGAAGAGAACAACGGCGTTGGCGTCCCCGGCGTTGCCGGCGCCGTTCCTCTCGGAGTTCCGGCCTCCGAATCTTCCATTCTTCCCAACTTGATACTGCCCTTCTTCTTTTTTTGGGTTTTTTTTTTTTTGTTTTTTTTGTTTTTTTGATACTAGACTAGAGAAACGATCTGAGGGGATCGGAATATGTAAAGGCTGACCTTAATTACATGATTTGAAGGTTTTTATAAAGGTGTGTTTACACGAGAAGGGTTTGAATTGTATCCAGATCGAAGATACTCTAAATCAAAAAGAAATTCAGCTAGGAAGACATCAAAAACAATAACAAATCTACTTTTTTTTTTTTTGTTTTTTTTTCCTCGGATGTAAGGCACAAAAAGACGAAGAAGATCAAGTTACATAATGGGCAGGTTTTTATAAATGTGGAGTTAAGGAGTGATGAGATTAATGGAGAAATCCAGCTTAAATCAAACTATATAAGGATCAATGGAATGATAGTAGTGAAAAAAGCATGTAGATGTACAACTATATAAGGATCAAGCGATCTAAAAGTAGCAAGAAAGAACGGGCAAATTGGGGACGAAAGAAGAAAAAAAGACGAAGATGAAGAACTTCAAATGCAGAGCTCAGATGAGAAGAAAGATGCGCATGAATGAATGAGTTGAAGTTGTAAATGAAGAGGGAGTAGAGAGATGGTTTTTATATACTATGATGATCGGTAGTATTTTTTTTTTAGTACAACGGTGCAAATATATTTTTAAAAATATTAATAATGCAGCTACTTAATAACGAAAAGTGATGAGGGGGCCGTTTGGTTTGGCCAATGGCCCCATGTGAGAGAGTGAAAGATATGAAACAGAAAGTCAACTCCCATCAACAATGATCCTGCATCAACACCTCCCCTACACATCCCCTTCATTTCACAAGTTGGGAAATCAAAATTCACCACCCAACCCTCTTGATTTGGAGAAATTACTGTAAGATCTCTAGTTTCATGATATTATCGTACAATTGTTTATTTGACAAATATCAAGAATTGGTGGACTGATAATAAAATGACACCATAACAAAATAGTGTTTGATCGGAATATTTCATCCTTTGCAGACATGATAAATGTGCCAAAATGAAACCTCACCTCACAAGTTTAAGTTATTATCTTCCTAGATATTTTTTTAATCAAGTTGTGTATGTGAAATTATTTTTTTCAAAAGTTTATTTAAGTATAAAATTTGCAATTTGATAAATGCTTCTCATAATGATACATAGCAAGTTACGAATTGGGGTAGGAAACAAATACATTCGGTTGTCTTGAAGAAAATAACATTTGCTTTTCTTATGCAAGTTTGGTTTCTTCTTGTTTGCTTTGCTTGATTTATCTTCTCTCCTGACATTAATCTGGTGGTTTGGGTGCTTTGGTCTTTTCATACTTTCTGGCATCCGACTTGTCGTTTCCGTGAGTTTGGACTGTTGAACAATAATTTCTTTTTTTGAAAAGACAAAGGACCGCTTGATAGTATTCACCAATTTTTGAGGGTAGTAGCTGAAATTTACCCTTGCTAATGATAATAGCTTACACGCATTATTGGTCCAAAAACAAACAAAAACATAATCACCACCTCACCGACTAGACCTGTTGGAGTTTACCAACATCCAATCACCCAAAAAGTTTTGGTTTCTTTTCTTCTTTTTTTTTTTAAATAAGAAAAATTTGGTTCGAGTCTCATGAGTTCATAGTTTTTCAACTAAATTGGGGCAACAAAATTGGGTCCATTACTACTACGTTCGGTACAAAATAAGAGCCATTTATCAACAAGAAACATGCCTCTTATATTTTAGAAGATAGAGGGAAACCTTTTATTTATTTATTTATTTTGGTGACACTAAGGGAAAAAGTGTCCGTATCCAGTGCACCCGGGTATACCGTATACCCCCACCAAACACTCGCACTACACGTGCTCAACATTTTTCACCTTTACATTAAATGCATAAACAAAATTGTTGTCATCCATTTTACTGTTTTCATCCTCACGCACAAACACACACAATTGCTGGTTATCCATAATTTATCCACAAGTTGTAAACTGGTTATCCAGAAGGTGTAAACTGGTTATCCACAAGTTGTAAACTGGTTATCCAGAGGTAAAGAAGCAAACGACATGTTAATTGGGGGACTTCGCCCTTCATGATAAACTAAACGACTCCCGCGGCTACCGGAATCGCAGGTCACCAACCTGCCCCGGCTGCGCTGCCCTGCCGAACACGCCAAAGTAATTCTTTTTTCGTGTGTGTGTAAGGAGAGTGTGTTATTGCATTAAGAGGGGACACAATTACTTATATAAATCCCCCCGTGATAAAATAAATGACCCGGCTGCGCCGCCCCCCCTACCGAACGGCAAATTTCATAAATAGTATTTAATTGAATGAGGGGCATTTTGCCAAATGATGGAGAACAAAAAATAAATGAGGGGCAGTTTGCCAAATGATGGAAATAAGGTACGTTCAATTGTGTATAACTAATTATCCATATTGTCAATACTGGTTATCCAACTGTGTATAACAAATTATCCATATTGCCAACACTGGTTATCCACATTGTGAACACTGGTTGTCCGTAGTCTGTAGATGGTTATCCATAGTGTGCATATTGGTTATATTTCTATAGTGTGCACACTGGTTATCCATATTGCCAACACTGGTTATCCACATTGTGAACACTGGTTGTTCATAGTGTGTAGATGGTTATCCATAGTGTGCACACTGGTTATCCAGCTATGTTTAACTAGTTATTCATAGTGTGCACACTGGTTATCCACAGTGTCAATACCGGCACATTAAGTTTTCAAAATTTGAATAAATTCAGTAATTTATATATGTCACGTTTAAAAAAAAAGAAAAAGAAAGCTGAATTATCTAGCGAGCTCATGTTATTCTAAGAGAGTAAAGTACACGCGCAGGGGGGTACACGGTGCCCCCGGGTGCACCAGATAATTTGCCGAAATAGTATCAAAATAAAATTAAAAATAAAATAAAGAGGCATGACTACAAGTTTCGAAAAATCACCAAATCAACGAAAGGTAATATTTCCTTAAACAAAAGGGGAAAGATAATATTTGACTCCCTCACCTAATTAAGTGTTTACGCCTAACCGAAGAAAAGTAGAATTTAGTATGATCCCGAAAAAAATATACCTCCCTAATTAATATTTGATTCTCCTGCTATATATGCCTCCCTAAAAAAATAAAACATAATATTCCATTGCCAAATTGGACAGCATAAAATAATAAAAATAAAGAAAATTTATGATCTTATCACACTCGTCTATATGTTACATTCTGAAAAGAAAAAGTAATTAATGGTTTTCTATAATGAGATTGGGGGGACATCATAGAGAACATCATAGTCTAAGCGATTTGATGTAGCTTGTTGTACACCGTGTGGTTGTTGATTATGTACCGGTTACAAATATGTGGCCTTGAGGATAGATGCTTGGAATATGGATGCATGGTTTTCATTAATAGTACACCAGTTTTATCTTAAAAAAAAGTTTATTGAATTGTGAGATTTTTATTAAAAATAATACGAATTTCAAAATTTAATGTAAAATTTTTATTTTGGGACAGAGAAATACTAGTTTTGAGTGTATATAATATTTATGTTCGGAAAGAAAATTCTTATATGATGACTTACTCCCACTCCCGAAATGATTGTTTGGTTTGGATTCGCTTTTAGTCCAATTTAGTAATGAAAAAATCTAAATTAAATAATAATTTTAAGGGAGAGTGTATTTCACTTCAATAACGTATAATCTATAAGTATTAATGAATGCGTTTTCCTAATGGCATCAAGCCCAGTTCAGATATTTTGAAATTCTCACAATGAATTTTCAATTTTGTAGTGATTATGATCACCATGGGTCATGGAAAATCGAAACTGCAGCTGATTAGCAAAGAAAAACAACGGCATGCCGCTTTCATGAACAGAAATGAGGATTTGAGGGGGAAAAAAAATGAAATTGAAAGGAATATAAGGAAGCATGGGATTCAAGATGAATTTTCTTCTGTTTCTTTGCTTGAGATTGTAGTGTTACTGGGTAGCTGTTTGGTAACTATGGGATATTTCAACAATGCCGCCTTTGCCTCCATTCCATTGCTCAAAATTTTCATCAACAATCAATAGAGACATTGGTGCCAACCCAGTTTCGAACTTCAAGGAGGGATTCTCATCCCTTCATTGAAGACATCAAGCAGTATTCAGACAATCCGCAACCTTAGTTTGATTACTTATCCTTTTCTTACTGGATTATCTAATTCACTCTCGAATTCTATATATATATATATATATATTCTATATATATATATATATATATATTCTATATATATATATATTAATAAGTCCTTCATATTTCTCTTCGTCAAATTTTATATTCGCAACATGTATTAAATTTGAGGTCCATTGAAACAAGTGTTTGATTGTTACTTCTTTTTGCTTTTTTTTTTTCCCCCACCCTTTGTGACTTGTTGGTGATTAAGATTTTCATGAATGTCATAGTTGGACCTCTAGACTAACTAAATTAGTGAGGTTAGTGATTTTAAATAACGAGTGTATAGTATTATATTATTATTATTTTTTTTTGTTTTCCAGATTTATAATATTTGATTAGTTTATGAAACTGTAATGCAGATTATCATGTACTCCTTCCGTCCCATAATTATTGTCTAGTTTTACTAAAATGAAAGATTTTATTTTTGGTCAAACTTAACTATATTTTACCTTAAACAACCAGATATACCCCTACATAAGTAATTGTTTAACCATTAAGAGTTTATGGATAATGTTTTTTACTAAGGATAAATGTGTAACTTGATCCATAAAAAGCCAAATTGGACAATAATTTTGGGACAAAATTTTTTGGGCAAAGTGGACAATAATTATGGGACGGAGGGAGTACCATTTTCATTATACTATTTCAATTTTAAAATGATTATTTATTTTGAATTTTCATTTATTAATAATTATTAAAACTAAACATGAAAATTTGAGGACGGGAGGAGTAATGAAATTGGAAGATACGATCATCGGACATCATCTCGATAAAACAAAAGAATTCAATTTATAAAATAAAAGTAAAAGGTTTCTGATTAAAGTGAAATAATTAAAACGCACGACCACACACAAAGAATCTGTAGCCAGTATGAATTTTAGAGTAATTAACAATTGCGCTATAGTCATAGCCAGCAACTTGGGGAGAAGCACATGCCTACAAAGTCAGTTTACCAATTTCCTAGAAAATTCCATAAACTCAATGATTCATGGAATCAACTAAGCCAACTCGTGCTTGAGCTGGAGATATATAGTTGCTCAATATTTAAAAAAAAAATAAAAAACGATATGCCTCTCTCTAACAGTTTTATCTCCCAATGCAAACAAATTGTATTCATACTACTCTTTCATTTCTATCTATAGTATATCTAGCTATATTATATATATATATATATATTATACTAAGAGAGAAACCAGAAAGAGAAATAAAAAAAGATTTCTAAGGGTGCTATATAGGATAAAATCCTATGTGTCATTTTCTAACAAAAGACAGAAATAAAAGTTTATGCAATTACACTAAAAGTCCTTGGGATTTTATGTAAATAAATTTTATCATATGTCATTTAAATCATTAGTTACAAATGAAAAAATTGGAAGAGTTAATGTACGGTCATAAATCGGTGTTCAATCTTAATCCTAATCAATTAATACAATCAAATCCATTCCCCCCAGCAAATTCAAATATAATTTGATTTAAAATCAAATAATTAAAAAATAAATAAATAATGGATCAATCAATCAATATTAATGCCATATAAATTCAAAAGGCAAAATTAATACTGATATGAACTTTTTCACTAATCAAAATTAATACAGTTGTTTTTATCTGGTCAACTCAGAATTATAATATGTATTCATTATAGTTAAAGTTGATTTTTTTAATTAATGCTGATTTGGTCAATACTAGGGTAAGAATTATGGTTAATGAGGAAAGTTGAAAATTTAACATTAATCAAATTTATTGCTGATTTTTTTTTTTTATCAGAAAGTTGAATATAATCAATTAATCTATAGTATTATACTTAGAAAGAAACTAAAGAGAGAAAACAAAAAGGATTTCTAAAGATGCCAAATAGGATAAAATTCTATGTGTCATTTTCTCAAATATTTTTTCAAAAAATACTAAGTGAAATTATGAATAAGTCCTCCTATTACGAAAAAATTAAAAAGGGAAAATTTTCCAAAAATACACTATTATCACATTCCTTCAAAATCTCAGCTCATAATGAATTTTAAAATTTGAAATAATTTATTATTATAATGAGCATTAAATGTGTTAATATTTTACATAATTTTTATTTTGTTTGTGGTATCCTACTATTTTTGGTATATAAAAAATTGTGCAAGTAGCATTTAAACTCTACCTTCAAATTTAAACATTATTTCAGAACAAAATTAGAGTCACTTAACCAGATATAGAAAATAATAAACAAAATTAATGATAAAATTCAAATTTGCATTTTAAGTGACAAAGTGTGTATCATAATCAATTACTGGATTTCGTGTCTATTATAATTAATTTCCAATTCAATTATACAAAAAATCTTGGGGATGATAAACTTTCAAAACTATATATATCCAAATCAAAACGTGACATCGTGAAAGTAAAATTTTAATCTCTCTCTCTCTCTCTCTCTCTCTCTCTCTCTTTCACTCGCTTTTTTTATTATTATAGTTGCCTCTATGTTGACTTGTGATAATGGCGGATTTTCAGGCCATAGCAGCTGCATTTGAAGAGGCAAAAAAGAAGAGGTAAAATTTATCATGAACTTAATTTGATTGTTTATTCTTTAAAAAAGGGCAAATATTCTCGGGGAGGCTGTTGACATAGTACTATACAAACTCTTTTTCTTTTTTAAACATGTTTTGCAAGCCACAATAATGAGTTTCTCTAAAAGTATGATGGATGATGTCAGAATCATTTTATCATCTTTAGGTTATTTGAATAAATTGTTATTGGATGAAACTGAGATATTTTTAATTTGATTATGCGATACTATTTGTTATTATATTGGTAATTTTTTTCGGTACAATTTGTGAAATACTTTCATTTATGACATGTAATGACAAACTTACATAATGTTTAGTCATAAAATTCGATAATTATTTTTTCATGTATCACATATTACTTTGTTCAAAATTTTAATAATTAATATTTCAAAAGATTTATACATATATGACCAACATTTTTATAGTTCATAAAAAAACTCATAAAAATATTGTAACATACCCGCACACTGATTAAAATCCCTAAAAATTAGCCAAAGCCATTGTATCAGCTGGAAAACAATGCTGTCAAATCATCCACATATCACCCAAGGTAATTCATATGATCATTCATTGAAAATTAAACTTAACACATCCATAGCCATGTTATCATCAAAATAAAAAGAAAATCAACAATCAATAATCCGGGGAAGAAGTTACAATTGCAGAGGGAGCATCGGAAGAAAAAATCGTAGCTACGGCTCCTTATATTTTTTTGGTGGTTTGGAAATGAAGTTTAATAAAATGCTGGATTGTTCATATGCAAGAAGAGAAAGATAATTTTAACTAACTTTTGATTCATACGAATATAAAATTTTGTACGGGCAATGCTTACTGCGTTGACTTGATTTTTAGCCCGCCCAAGAATTTTTCACTCTTTGGCAGTTCGTTAATAATTGATTTGGCCACTCAAATTACTCTACCTTTGATTTCGTTCAGGCTTTGTTATGCACTGACTAATCTTATTAATATTAATGAAAAAGTACAAAATCATTTAAAATTCACTAGAACATGATAAAGTGTTAGTCGATCGGCCCGGCAATCGCCGGGCTGAGATACTATAGTTTTTACACAATGAGATATTTTTCCAAGACACTAAAATTTTAATATTAACCCAGAAGTGAATTTTAAAAATTGCCTGGGCTAATCTCTTCATTCGTTGGTTTTTTTTTTTTTCAAATTCATTCTAATTTTTTAAAGCTGGACTTTGTAACGGTTCGGATTAAAACACTAAAAAAAATATATGATTGTATTAAAACATATCCTAGGTGTTCACATTTGATATTATTATATTATTAATATTTATCCCGCACGTCGTGCGGGTTGTTCAAGATATATATATATATATATATATATATATATATATATTTGAGAAAGTGATACTTCATGTTCAAGATATATATTAGTTTACTGATTTAACGATTATATACAATTTTTGGTGAAGTGATATATGTTAAAAAAAACAGATATAATGATATAAATTAAAAATTATAATTTTTAATGCCAATGTGTTCTATTATTTTAAGTACATTTGAAATAATTTTCAATATTCGAAATCATCTAATATAATTTGTTGTCTATTTTTTTTCTTTTGTTGATTTATGGTTTTACATACTTTAGAAGTATTCTCTTAATTTTTATAATAGCCTCTCTAAATATTTATACTCGTGCCATATCTTTTAAACTCTCCCTCTAACATTTCTCATTATTTTTTTTCATAAACTTATTTTTAATTTTTATCTCTATGTACATGTTTTGCAATTTTTCTTTAAAAGTTTGTTCGCATATTTTTCCTGTAATATAGTGTTTACTTCATTTATTTTCTTGGTTGCATAGTATCCACCATTTGTTTCTAATTTTGATAACCTCTCTTTAAAGTTTTATTTCTTGAAAATTTGGTAATAATTATTTTATTTTTCACTATTATATCTCAATTTTGTTTTCATATTTTTTTATTATACATAATTTTTTCCTCTATATATTTTTAATTTCTCAATATACTTTTCTTCTAATGTTTGTTTCTCACAAAGACCTGTATTCTTTTGCTCATTTTAGAAAACTTTCTCCATCTTAATCTCTACATTTTGTTTTATCATCATAACGTTGACTCTTTCTGCCCTTTTTTTCCTGCCATTATATCATATGGAAAAAAATAAAGGATATATTACATATATTATTATATTAATTTTATTTATT
Source organism: Oldenlandia corymbosa var. corymbosa (assembly GCA_949775105.1). Taxonomy (NCBI): domain Eukaryota; kingdom Viridiplantae; phylum Streptophyta; class Magnoliopsida; order Gentianales; family Rubiaceae; genus Oldenlandia; species Oldenlandia corymbosa. The sequence goes on along the minus strand of OX459118.1, from coordinate 18,297,429 downwards.
ATGTTATTTTATAACATATTAATATCATATATTATAACGATTAATATTTATTTATATAATTATAGTATTACTATTACTTTTTTTCTTTTATAATTTTTATATAGTGTAATCAACAATACTCATTTATTAGTATTGCCCGTTAAGGGGCAATAACTATATTATCGTTAAGAAATTTAAAATTAAAGTACCAGTAATAAGAATAAAAACCAATACACTAACCAATAAAAAGGGAAAAGAAGATCAATAGTTACAGTTCAAAGCACAACTATAGAAGTCAATGTTAATTGGTGAATTAGTTTTCTCATCATGGCCCCCGGGGTTTTTTTTCATGCATTAAATTGGTTTCTTTGTTTTTTAATTTCAGTTGGTTATTTTTTGGATTTCTTAGTTTGAAGTTTCTTTTTGTTTGCTTTTTTTTTTGCCATTAAATTTACCATTATGGGGTAATTTCCTAGTTAATTTACCAAACGAAAAATGACTAATTTGATAATCTCCTAATTTCTCCTAAGTTTTTCCTTTTACCATTATTCGATATTTCGGGTATATATTATGATGGCTTGTGGGTTTCTTTGTTTTAGTTTTTTCTGTGCGGCACGTTAATTATCATCAAAATCATATCAATTGTTTTCTCTTTCTTTCTTTTTTTTTTTTTTTTGCTTTTTCCCTCCGTCAATTTTTTAATTTTTTGGTTCAATCTTTTTGTTCGGCCTAGGCAAGTGAATGTCGCCCATCAAGACGAGGTTGTCCGAGTTGGCAATCGTAATTTCAATTGTTGTTCGTTATTATTTGTTTTGATTGTAATTTTTTTTTATGTTTTTAGTTATTTTACTTTTATAAATTTATAATTTTATATTAAAAAATTACCATTAAATGATTAAGTGATGTGCTTGCGATATGTGGACTTGGCTATTTAATTTTTCGCCATGTGGATTATTCTATCTAATTTTGCGGCATGTGTCCGATTGAAAACTCTCCTTTAATATATATTAGATACTTGGCCCGGGCAGGCGCCAATGAATTTGTTGGACATGAGTACCAATATTAACTACCGTCCCAAACCTTGAGATTTTTCCTGATTACTAATATTACCACACAATTAGTCTGAACTTTGCAATTGACATCGTCATCGTTCTCAATGGCACTGTCCCGAACCTTGAAATTTTTCCTTATGCCAATCAATTAGAGGAAATCAAAGGAGGCGAGAAGAGGAGAGAAGAGGAGAGAGGGGCGATGAAGGTATTGTATTAATCCCTTGATTGATACGAATAATAATGAAAGAGAGGAGATAAAAGATAAGATCCTCTTTGTTTGAAATTCAAATGGATATTGTGATTGATGAAGTCCAGATTTGACGTAGTCTATTATCTGATTAGATTTGGAGACTGAATTTTGAGGGTTCATGTTTTCGCATCCTGATATGACGTTTTAGAACGGAAACGATGGAGGGCTTAAACTTTCATTTTTTGGAATTGTTTTTTTTTTTTTTCTGAATTTTTAGGAAGCCACGTGTTAGAAATTTTTTTGTATTGAAAAAACTTTTTGGTGGGAAAAAAATGAATGTGGAACTCACACATTTCCTCCTTGTTTGCTGCTTTAATTAAGTACTATGGATCAACAGTAAGGCTCTGTTTGATAATCACTTTATATAGTGACTTAATTTATTTAAATACTTAATAAAATTAAGTGTGTTTGATAATCGCTACTAAAAAGTCTTAATGAATTAAGTTCTGAACTAATTAAGTACTTATAAATTAAGTACGTTTTATAACTAAAATTTTACTATCTGAATTAATTAAGTGCGTCTGAATGTCCAGTTCAATTGTGAGCCAGAAAATAAGTGATAGGCCAACCACTTATCACTTATCACTTAATTTCTATAATGACTCTTTTTTTTTTCTTTTTTTTTCTTTTTTTCCCTCGTCTTTATTTCGATGCTTATTTTTACATTGTTTTAAAATTTTTATTTTCTTAAGATGAATTAATTAAGAATGCTTAAAGTTGAATTTATATTATAAGTATAAAAGATCTCAAACTTTCAAACTCAAATTAAACTAATTTTAATACATGAAATTTGCTAAATAACAAGGTATATATATATGTAATAATCTAAGTTTAATTATATATTGATTATTTACCAAGTGTAATATCTACTTTCATTATATATACAAAAAACTTATTTTAAAATTATGATTATATTATTTAGAACAAAATATTGGTTATTTTTCTATTTAAAAGAATTTTGTTCATAATTCAATTTTAATGATATTAAAATTTTAAATAACTTTCAAACCAGAGTATTCAGATTCAGTCTTCAGACATCAAATTCAGACGTTTTTTTATCAAACAATGTAAATTCAATCTTTAGACTTCAGTGTTAAGTGTTAAGTATTCAGATTCAGACTTCAGTTATTATCAAACGGAGCCTAAGTGTATTTATCCACTTTTCTAGTGTTTATGCTCTTACGTCCCTTTTTTTAATGAAGATATTTATTGTTTTTTTAATGAATTATGAATTGGTTACTTTGCTCTTGGTTAAACGGGTGAAAGATTTTACGCGCTTACAAATAAAAAGTTATCATTAAATGATAGATTAATGTAGTTGTGACATGTGGACTTGATTATCTAATTTTTTGTTATGTAAATTACCCTATCTAATTTTCCGCCAAGTGTACAATTAAAAACTCTCCTTTAATATATACTAGATAGATAGATATAAAAGGATATTTATTCTTTTTTAGAAAATTTGTTTTCTTTAATTACACAAACGGTTATCTGGGCATTCGACCGGGAAAGTATATAGTATATATATAAAAGACATTTTAGAAGAATGTATCCTCTGCGATCATATGCATGAGAAACGATTTTAAGTTAACTAGTTAAATATTACGTACATCATATCGATACTGTAGAACCAGGGAAACGATACATTTGTATCAATATCAATACATAATAGTAGTATTTTCCTTTTTTTGAGGGTACATAGTACGTTTGAATGACGGAAAATGATGAAAAAAATTTCAAGGTATCATCATTGAGAATGATTATGGACCCCACTGCCGCTAATACCTACTGATTTAATGTCAATTCATGATTACAGAACTTTAATAATTAATTAATTACTCCTTTAGACTTTTATTATTAATAAAAAAATATAGACATTACTCTTATTAAGTTTCTAGTGGGTTGTACAAAGGGACACAATAATGGTAATTAATCATTAACAAACTAAAATGAATGAATTAAATATAATGAATGCCACTGATGGACTTAATTTGTTTCCCTGTCTTTCTTTCTTCTAGAACGCTCATCAAATTTCTTAAATAAGAGCTTTTGTCATTGATGGTTAGTGATACTCCTCCTAGACTTATTTGTAGCTCAAAATATAAAACAAATTCAGGCCTTATAAAGTGAACCAGAAAAAGTGCAATTCCCACGGTAGAAAGACTACCCTTTGACACGGATTGGCTGCCAAAAAAAAAGATCTTTAATAAGGCCGGAATGAACCGAAAAATGAAAATTTTATAACCTCCAATTTTTTCCATGAAGAGTTCGGCCAGTTTTATTTCCTTTTTGGTGTCGCAGGGTCACCTTTTGGCTTGTCTCCGTTACTAGGGTATTTGATGACAAATTCTCTGTTTCCGCTCAGTTTTTTCATCGCTTTGGTTTACAAGTTTTGATTCTACTTTTACCTGAATTGATGAAAGTTTGTTGCCAAATTCCATTCATTTTCTGGTCCATATACTTTTATGGCCTAAACTTTTTCTTCCTATATATTTTGGGAATGTGTATAAAACTAGGGTATTAGAGCATCAAAACACACCAATTAGCTGCAGACACATGAAACTCCGAACTGTTATAGTTAAATGACCTCTACTCCTATAGTTTTAGATTCCAATTGTTTAACTTTTTATCACTCGAATTTCCTTATGAAGAAGACCTGATAGAAGTCGAAAGACTATATGAAACGTTGCAGTTATTTTCCAATCTAGGTCTGATTTCTGAATATCTGGGACAGTTTCTTCAAGGAATAACTAATCATAAAGGAAGGAAATTAGGTAAAGTAGCTGTGACTGGACAAACTATTAGAGAATTCACAAATGGAGCAACTAACTATTACCAAATACCAATGAATAACTAAGAACGATAATTTGTCACAGTAATACCTTTGTGCCTTCAATTCAAATTCTTCAACACAAGGAATCTTTTCGGGTTGACCATAAACAGTTGCAGATGAAGACAAAACAAACTGCAAACCAAACAAACAACAGAATCTCTTAAAAAAAAAAAAAATTTCATACGTGCAATGACCAAATGTTAAATAAAATTAAGTAAATGTTCAGCATATAAGTAGGACAATACACCTAGTTTTCCCAAACAAACAGAAACCACTTGCTTATCTCAGTTCTAAAGCCCCTTTTCCTTCTTAAAAGAACCAATCATTTTTGTAGAAGCTCTTTCCCATTGTCAAATGGAAATACTGCAAAGTTTACAAATGCTTACGAGCAAATCTCTGAAGCATGTTTATACTGGATAATAAATGAGATGAAGAAAATCTCTGAAATTAGTTACTCAACAGTGCCATTCCTTTTCTTTTACCTCTTTATACTAGTCGCAACTCGCGCAAGTAGAAATTCACATTTACTTCGGATAAAAACCATCGACACAGCTTACCTTTTAACAGTTATATTTGGCCATGGCCATGTAACAGATTTGATCGACCCAATCAAATTGTTGTGGAAATATCGAAAAAGATATGCCACACTCTCACCAACAGCTTTTAGCCTGGCAAAGTGGATATATCACAGAAGTAAACCTGATACATTATTCATCCACAAAAAAAAAAAAAAAGAAAAAGAAAAGGAAGATATGTATTTAAATCTAATCAAATTACAGTATAAGAAAAATCACAACGGAACGGAAAAAGAAAGAGAAGTCCAAATAATTGTACCCAAGACAGAAGACACTACAACAACTCAAATCACTACAAGAAAATGACTCATTTACAACGCAGTTAAACACATGATTCCAATTTGTGGTTAAATTATCTTGACTTACACACGAATTACCTGCAAAAAACACATTAATATTTTTACCTACAAAATAGTCATGGAATATCCACGACTTTACACACAAACAATTGTAGTCGTGGTTAATCTGTGGTTATTCAAATCGTTATCCATGAATTAACATGAAAAATTCTGTGGTTAATTGGTCTGTAGTTAATCCGTAGGCAAAAGAAACATTAACCAGGGATTCTCCACGAAATCTTTCGTGGCAAATATTCCTATGATTAAATCCGTGGTTAATAGAGACATTATCCATGGATTTTTCACAAAAATATTAGACACGGAATTTTTCGTAGTTAACTTGTAGGTAATTCCAAATCTTGCTATGCAAATTATTATCTATAATATCTTTTATTTTTAACAAAATATTATTTTACTGAGTGATACAATATTCTTGTAGTTTCAATTATATGATGTATGTTTAGTAAATTTGCTTAATTTAATTTAGTTACATGGTAGTTATAATGTGTGCCTATCTAATTAGTTACTTATGTTTGATCTAACTCCATAATAAATTAAATAGTGAGTAAACTTTAATCTTCAACTAACATCACATGAAATGTAACATATAGGTATTCAAGAATATATTTATGTAATTATCAATGTTCACTATTTTGTGTTTATAACTCAATAATTATATTTTACCTAAGAATTTTTTCGCAGTTATTTTACCTAAGAAATTAAACATTGTCTTACTGTTAGAATATTAATAATCATGCAATTCCTTTGGGTAAGTCTTAATCGTTGTTCTGAGTATTTATATTTTTAAATGAATAATATCAGGGTTGCCCATTTAGATTTAGCTGAAAAAGAAATTAAATAATCACATTAGTCGAGTTAATTTGAAACAGGAAAACTATCGATTAGGATGAAATTGAAAATAATTACATTATTTTAGGGTAGAAATAAGAGATAAAAAGTCAAGGGTGTCAATTTGTAATATTAGTGGTATTAGATACTATTTTTTTCTTAAAAAAAAACGAAAAAATTTGAGGTTTTCTTTTATGCGGCATTTTTTCCCCCTCATTTTTTTTGGGTCTTTCTACTCTTTTCTATTTTCCCTTACGGCAACCACTAAGTCAAAATCTCTAAGTCCCAAAAGTTCCCAACTCCCAAGGTGCACAACTTGAAATTTTCTCAAAAAATGCCAAAAATCCCGAGCTCAAAATTGGCCATTGAGATGGATTAGGCTTTCACTTTGGAATGATGCAGTTTTTTGCCGATGGAGGTTTACTATGTTAGCATCATCTTGCCTTGCTTGCCTCCCTCCACCGGCGCATTACAAAGTTGCTTGTCGGATCTCCAGCCATCATCATGCCTCCTCTCCTCAAATGCGGCTGCAGGGTAACATTTTTATCTAAGTTATATATTGCACCCTAATTTTGGAGCCCTATTTTTTTTTTTTTTTTGGTCAAAGAGATGTGCTGCTCGAGATTGGTAAAGACCAAAACTTGGTTTGAGTGATGATTTTTTTTCTCTCTTTTTTGTTTAGTTCTAGATTGATTATGTAAATGAAGAAATTGGACCAAAAGGGGTTGGAAACTCAAATCTGGACTAGAGAAACGCAAACAAAGAATAGGCGGCTATATCTAGATGTCAAGGAATTGAAAGCCAAATTGCCCATTGGAAGCTCCGTATAGGGAAAGAATGCTCAGGTAATTCTCCTACCTTCTCAATATAAATTTAATTTTTCCCTTTCTCTTTCTAGATTGATTATTAATTTGTTAGATTGGTTAAAAAATTAATCCAAGTTGGAAAATAGCTTTTATTTCAGTAGCTCCAAAAACAATACAAAAAATTAATTGAAGCAAACAATATTAACATCCTCCGGATTACTGTAAATATATTTCTTTGATGGGGAAAAATTACTACTAGCATCATCTAATGTAAAGATGAGCCTGAATGCTTAGGACCATTTCTTAATGCTTTTAATATAGTGTATGATAGCAGTTATATTGAGGAAAGCATTAGTTTTGGTGTAACTGCAGTCTCGGGCAAGATTATCGTTATTGTGGTTATTCCACTCAACTGAATATTGCAACATTTTCATTATTCCTTTTTCCATTTTTATGCCACTGATTAGTCTCTGATTCTCCTAGTTATATTATCTTTAATTTGAAAAACGGCTTGACTCTTGATATATACATGCAATTTGAGTAGCATTAACTTTGAAGTGGCTTCAAGATAAGATCATGTTGCAAATTTATTGCTCTAAATGGCATACCCTGCTACCAATAGTGGAAGAACTATGTTGATGTTGAGAGGAGGCTAATAAATGGAAGTGTGAAATGCTTTATTCATTTGCAAATTGTAAATGTCCAATCTTCACACTAAAGTTTAGTCTAACTTGATTTTCTCATTTTTATTTGAGCAGGATATGTTGATCCAAGCATGCGAGCTGGGGCTGGCCTTTTCTTTTTCTAGTGATCATCTCTTATGCTCATTGCATCTTTTGCAAGGTTTTTGGTATCTCAAAGCAATAAGGTATGAACATGGCATGTTTAAAGATCATTTTTATTCTTTTATCATTATTTATACAAGGATGATAGCTTGAAATATATAACTAATATTGTGCCTAGGACTCTACAAAATAATGACTTCTTTTGCTATGCACATAGGGATCTGTCAAAATATTGCATCATTCTTAGATACCTTGGTCCAAGGAGTAATCTCGCATCAAGGGATCTATCAAAATATTGCATCTGTGGTGGTAAACTTGGAGGTTTTCCGCATAGAAATGCTTGCTCCACTGGTGATGTAAAAGTTCTTTGTTAATGGGGGCTCACCACATGAAGATGAACGCACGAAGATAAACGCTTGTTTGGCCTGGGGATAGAGATTCTTTAGAATTAACCAGCTACAAATGATTTTTGATATTAGTCTTTTTGGTTTTGGATTGTCATACTTTGGAAAGTATTTGTATTGTTGTATTAATATTTAATAAATTGACCTATTATTGTAATTTTTTGACTGATTATTATAAATAATTGTATTATATTTCATTAGATTTATTTGAATATTTTTTATGATTTGTGCTATTGTAATATTTTCTTTCTTTCAAATTTTACAAATATTTTGGGAAAAAATTAAAATGATCAATTTAACCACGGATGTTGTGAATCTTTTTTTGTAAAATTTTCCATGGGTAAATTTAAAGATGTAAAAGTGTTATATACGATCAACCACGATTATCTACGGATAAAATTTTCTATGGGTATTAATATTTTCCATGGTTAATACGTGGATAAAATTATCTACGGATTTCTCACGAAATATTTGTGGAAAAATTAACCATGAATTATCTACCACTATACCGTGGATAAGTCGTCATGTTTTTACTTAAAATCCACAAGAATTTGTACACGGTTTATCTACGAACAAATCTGTGGATAAATTATCCATGGAAGGAATGTTCTGTAGGAAAATGATTAGCAACGGAGCATATAACCACGTCTCAAGGTTCGTGGATAAATCCGTAGAAAATTATGTTACCCACGGACCGCAAGGCAAAATTAAACACAAAAACCTCCATGGGTAATTGATATTTTTCTTGTAGTGAATGAAGTGGGGAAATTCTGTAAGTTTCAGCTACTTGTTTTGAGAGAATATATGCTCCAAATCCTCGTTGTTTTTAGAGAACATCTCCTACGTAAGTAGAATGTATATTGTGGAGACAAAGGGAAAAACACCATGATGATGATGATGAAATACGATGCAACTTACAAGGCCGCATGATTTTTGTTTTTTTGAAACAATCTGTGGTTTAATAAAATAAAATAAAATAAAAAACTAAAAACAGAAGCAAACCAAAATGTTATCGCCATTGGAAAATTGGAAATGTTGGGTAAGGGATAGTCTAACGCTTCAGTCCTCCTGCTTCATGTGAGTTTCAAATTTGAAGATTTTTATAACTGACGAATCCTCTGTATTAATTCTATCCTTTCAACTTTCTTGTGTGTTAGATGACATTGGAAAAATTAATTAATAAAGATAATCAGCTTTAGTAAATGTAATAAAGATAATTGGTGGCTTTTATAACATTGTATACATGTAAATATTCTTTTAATTGAGTACTAGATGCTTGTTCCGGGCGAATGTCTGCGGTGTCGCCTCTTCTTTTAAATCGATTAAATAAAAAAATAAATCATCTTTAAAAGAATAAAAAACAGAAAAATAAAAAATCGATTAAAAGGACAGGAATTGAGTTACTACACATAAACCTACGCCGGGCAGTTAACTTATACCCAGATTTACATAACTCATAAACTAATATCTGCAACAGAAGAATAAAAAAACAAATCATACTTAAAAAATCAAATTTCCTTCAATGACAGCTTCTTTTTCCTCTGTTGTAGAAAGAGATGAATTGATAATTGATGTCAGATTTTAAATAGTTGATTTGTAGGCCCGGGTATGAGATATGAGCGAAATGGAAAAGATCATTTGAGATTGGGTGATAGTGTTGTTTCACTTGATTTAAGGAGATTTTCTGACATTTGATTTTATCAACTCAATATTATTGTTTTAAGAGATTACTATATGCCTATAATTAATGGATTTTTATGTAGATATAATTAAGGAATTTATTTATTTATTTATTTCATCTTTTTTTTTTTCTGGTTAGTTAGAGTGCCACATGTCAAAAATGATTTTGTACTGAAAATAACTTTTGGCAGGAAAATTTTTATTGTGGTGATGACACATACCTTTTCTGTTTGCTGCTTTAATTAAGTACTATAGATACTTAGTATTGTTGTATCCTTCATTAATATATCTTAGTATTGTTGTATCCTTCATTAATATATGTAATAAAATGCTGAACTAACCGATGAGTTCACTGTGTTTGATAAACCAATTCATCACTTAAAATTAATTGATTAAATGCTTAATTGATTGACATTGTTTGATAACACAATCTCATAATAACTTAATTGATTAAGAACTTAACTAATTAATGACTTAAATTTTATGTGTGTTTGATAACTCAAACTAGGATGTCTTAATAAATTAAGTGAGTCTTAAATACTAGTACAAATATAAGTCTAAAAATAAGTGATAGAGTAATTCTCACTTATGTCTGAATTAAATTATTGAGACGAATTCTTTTTCCTAATTATTTACTTTTATGTTTATAATTTGATGTTATCTTGAAATATTATTATTAATCTTGGTGCTTAGCTATAAATTATAGTTTATATAATTTTTTTTTATTTAATAAATATTTATTTTAATAAAATACAAATAAACTCCTTTATAAATATTTATTTACCATAAAGATACAATATTTTTCTGATAACGATAAAGATATAATATTATTATTGACTAGAAAAATAGTTACGTAATTAAATTTAAATATTTTTGTTGCATAATTTTATAATAGTACTATTACTTTTATTATCATAGTTTCATACATATTAATTTTTTTAGATAAATTAAAGGTCGAGATACTGTAAATTTCAGTTTTAAGATATTTTATTCAGTCTTTAGATTCTGATTTTTATCACACCAAACAAATTTATTTGATTCAGTACTTATGATTCAGTCTTCAGATTTCAGACCCGAATTAAGTTCTATCAAACGTGGCCTAAGTCTATGAAAACCATTGATTCTATCGTTTCAGTTGGTAATTGCTTCTTTTCTCTTCCCAAGTTAATTCATTCACTAGTTTTTTTTTTTTTTCGAACGACTACTAAAACCAGTGTTGTCATGCTCGACTTGGACTGACCAGTTGAACCAGTTAAACCGAAAATCGAACCCTAAGCCGAGCCGAGCAAGGCATGAAACCGCCAGAAAAACACTCGGTTAAACTCGGTCAGAACCCCGGTCGAATCAAAAACCGGATCAAACCGAGGTTTCAAATTTTTTTTACTTTTGACCAAACTTTTTCACGATTTCCCAGGATTTCAAGTTCCAACATCTTATTTCCAAGGCCAACTTTTCCTATCATACAATATACTAGAACAGCAGATCTTGAGGCAGGTATTCCCGCCCGTTTCCCCCTTCCTAGGACACGTGTCATGCTGTGGTTTATCTGTTTCCCGCCTAAACGTCCTCAGTCGGATTTGTCATTTTTTGGTTTTTTTAAATTTCTTGTTCCGTAATGAACCCTCCTAAATTATGATTTGTTTTCTTCTTTTGTCATTCTTTAACAACGTGGGTTCCGCTTTTGATACACCGTCTGAAAGCAGCTATTTCCTGCACGAGGATCACTTATTTTATATATTGCACTACTCCCCATGAATGTTGTTTCTGTTATTCTTTTAAACAGCAGATATTGTATAGTTGTGTTTCAAAAAAAGTGGTGCAAATTATTACAGTACAACATGATATATGAATCATGAAACAAAAAATTAAATTGTAATTAAAATTTGAAAGCATTGTTTAATACATCAGTATAATCTATATATAATAGTTGATATACATGAACTTGAAACACACATTTTTGAAGGGATTAAATCTTATTAAACGATGTAGGAAAATGGGGGCTAAATTCAGTATGTAGAACATTGACATGTGGTGTGGCTGATTTTGATTTGTAATTTTGAATTTGAATGATTAGTGTACATGATGATAAAATAAAAGAAGCAATATGAACCGCTGTGTATATGCTTAATCCGCAATATAAAGCAGATAAATATTAAAGCGGTTTGCATGGCATACCGAAATATGTACCACCGTTCAACCGCCTTTGGTACAACCAATGATTGCTGTATCCATATGCATGCGTCAGGAAGTGGTTTGGCCTAACCAATCATCATTTTGTGTATGGCTGGCCTAACCTATGCAGTCATCATTGGATCTATTGAAGCTAAGAAAATTTAAAATACCGTTTTCCCAACAATTTGTGAGGCCTAATAGATGGTGCTTTATGCAACCATCTATAAAAGGACTCTCGAATTGAAGGATGTAAACATTGTGTCCATGTACTGTATTCTTCAAACCAGTAAGCATTTTGTGTGACAATGGATGAAGAATACAGTACCCTCGATCTCATAAGTCCTCTGCAGGATAGTTGGAAGATAAGAGTTAGATTAATTTGTGTTTGGAAGAAGCCTCTGTTCTCGAATCCATCGGAGAGTGGGAGCATAGAGATGGTGTTAATGGACCATTTGGTATGTCTCATAAATGAATAATTGTATATAACTTGCACATATTATTGTTGTTTATAGTTTGCTATTTTTTTTTAGGAAAATAAGATTCATGCAACCGTGAAGAGGTCATTGATTGGTAACTTTATGGGGGTGATCAATGAAGGATCTTTTAAAATTAAAACGCAATTTGGAGTAGCATCAGATTGCGGTAATTTTAGAATAACCAGACATCCATACAAAATCAACTTTTCCAGGAACACACAAGTACGCCATTGTATCGATCTTGGAATTAGCCTTTACGGATTTAAATTCGCGTCTTTCTCCGATCTATTGGCTGGGAAACTTGATGAAACATGTACAATAGGTGAATTAATGTGATTAATCATTGAAAGTGTTTGGTGTTTTTTGTTATTATATGTTTATTAGATATGCTTTCTAACATTTACATCGATGTACGACAGATATTATTGGGGAAATTGTTACTGTCGGAGATTTGATTCATGGCGACAGGAATGGAAAGTCATCACGTTGGGTGACATTAGAAATGCAGGATTGCGAGTGTGTGAAATTTCTCTTGAAAACTTACTTATTTTTTTTCATTTTTAATTAATTACTTACACGTTGATGCCCTTTCTTGGTTGTTGTTGATGCATAGAGATGTTAAGCTGACCGTCACATTATGGGATGAGTACGCACAAATCGTAACAGATCACTTTGCAGGACGACCTGGTGGTTGTGTTGTCATGATTGTTCAATTTGCAAGAATACGTCCATGGAGAGTTAGGTTGCTATCTCTAGTTGTGTTGTAATGCAAAAAATAAAGTTTATGATATCAATGAACATATGCATTAATGAGTTTTTGTTGTGGATTATTCAACAGGAACAAATATGGTGACAAATTCTTTGTTCTCTACCCGACTTTTCATTGATTCAGAAATTGATGAAATTGTGGAGTATAAGTCGAGGTATTCATTGGTATTTTTTTGGTTCTTATATAAGAATGTAACATTATGTCATGAAACCACAAAATCGATTGAATATATCAGGATGGTGAATGCTTATGGGACCGATGATCCGAGTCGTGGGGTATCTTACCTTTGTACACGATCATCCATTTTTGAACCGGATGATTTTCTTACATTGAACCCAAAGAAACGAATTGATGAACTAGAGGATCTTAACAAGGTGAAAGTTGATAATATTATTTATTGCTTCGTATTCTGTATATTAATTCGTACTAACACAATTTCGTAGTGTTCCAGAGTTGTGTGGCTGTTGTGGTTGCTTCAATTGTTTCTATTGAACCCGAGTATGGTTGGTTTTATATTGCATGTATGAAATGCAATAAGAAAGTTAACCCAGCTGTGGAGGCGGTTGAGTTAGATGGTGGTGGTGTTCCTCTTCAGTCATATTACTATTGCAACAAGTGTGACAATAATGTTTCAGCTGTGGTGCCGAGGTGGTTATTGAAATTAGTTAACTGTGTACTCTTAATAAAAGATATGTTATTTTTCTTTTTTATAGTATATATATAGATATATATATATATATATATTTTGCAGATTCCGGGTTCAGGTAAGGGTACTTGATGATAGTAAAAGTGCATCCTTCCTGTTGTTTGATAAGGACGTTTACAAATGTATCCGAAAGACTGCGATGCATGTGAGGGAAGACCTGTTGAAGGTATATTCATAATCTAATCTGTTGTTTGGTTTGTATTTATAAACGTCGTTGAAATGGTATCTTTATGAAAATTGTTTCCTGCATAATCCCCTTTGATACCATGTCCATAAACCTATGTTGTTGCATAAACAGGTTGAAAGTGATACATCGAAGGTTGAAGGTGATAGGGCTAAGGTGCCAAAGGAGTTGGAGAGATTGATTGGTCAAAAGTTCATATTCAAAATTGAGGTCTCTGAATACAATATTGACAATAATTGGCCGGTTTACACAGTTTTACGGATGAGTAGTGAAATGTCAATAATAAATGCTTTTGAGAGTTGCTCGTCAGTAAATCAGGTTCGTGGTTTGTGTGTTTTACGCATAAACTATGATTTGGATTTTAAAGCATATTAGGTACATGGTAGAATTTTTTTTAAATGAGCAGGAAATTCTTCAAAATCCTAATATTTTGGTGGCCAGGATGTTGACGCTGATGTTGATACTTCTACTACAAAGAACACGAATATAACACCCCAAAGCTTGGCTGGGAAGGTAATAGCGAGACTATATTGCAATGGCAGTACTATGTGTAGACGATCATATATGTATTCACACGGGCAAATGTGGTTTTTCTATGACTAATGATCACACATCTATTTATAACTTATATTGTATCCAGGATTCAATAAATTCATGCACTGGAGAAGTTGATGCATGCACCGTCCAATTGTTGTCCACTGCAACTAGCCCTTTGAAAAGGACACTGCAATTTGATGAGGAAGATGCAACTGTTCAGTCATCTTCGACTAAAGCAAAGATTGAATTGAAGCTTGAAAAATCTTAGATTAGCATAGTCTGTAATTCGTACGAAATTAACTTCGTGGGGGTGACCCGTCAGTGATGTAGTACGTCCATGTGTTTTGGCGAACTGATTATACCATCAGTTCTTGGTGTTTTTTTCTTATGTAGTTTATCTAATTTTCGTTTAGTCATTCTATCTTCAGTTGGTGTGTTTGTGGAAGCTTGGTGATACTCGTCTTTTGAATTCGACTTTTGTTTTCATTAGTGACAAGTTGTTAAAAGTGTAGTAGTTTATCAAACTTTTTAGCCCTTTGATTTAATTGCGAAACATATATGGCTGCCTATATAAACTAAGTTATCTTGACATGTAATTAAATATATGATTAAAAAATAATCATATTATATACTTCATGCTTTTATACCGTTTCCAGATTCATGTTTCCAATACTATAAGTGAGTAATAACATATGAACAATGAGTAAAATCCTGAATTACATTAAGTAATTTTATCGTTCTCTTTTATATTTGTGACTAATATATTAAATGGGATGAATATACGGAAGGACAGAGAAAATAATTGGCAGATATGGTAAAATATCTTTTCCTATTCTAAAACTAATGTACAAAGACGTTTTTTTGAGTTTCCTACTTTAATTACGAGACGCAAATGAATTTGACATATAGTCTTCCTCCTTTAATTTTGTGACTCTTTGAATTTAACGTATACTTGTGCCTATATATATTGTTATTTCAGTCTCTTTGAAGTCAAGAGTTCAAGTTTTTTTGTGTATTGGTTTCTTTTCAACTCAAATAATTGATAAAATGTTTGATGAGATTCTTAGACGTCTTCAAGAGTTGGAACAACAATTGGTTGCACTGGATGAACGAGTGAAGGCCATCGAAGAAAATTGCTCCAAAATTATTACGGCGCGTGATGCTGATAACACCCGTGTTGACAACATAGAGGCACGAGTTGAATATATTGAGAATTTTCTGGGCTCATTCAACGGGTGACAGTGGCACAAGATTAGTTCGGATTAACATTTGGTTGTTTTCTTTCTTTTGCACTAGTTTGTGCCCGTCTTTGTGACTTGATTTAATAAATCTTTTCTATTTGTTGAATTATACACCTGTTTTTGTTGGTTACTTTCAAAACAAAGTGACTTGTTGTTTAAACAAATTGAGACACTGTTTGAAACTTTCTGTTCTAAATAGAGATTATTGCATATTACGGAAAATTCATTCATGATATCATATAAAAAATAAATACAGACACGATTACCTTCATTCATTGTCAGAAAACTGTACTTACTACGGAGAAAATAGAAAAAACAGAAAATTCTGGCCATTGTGTAATAATAAAGAGTGTGTGAATTGCACGCAATCATGAATCAATCGACAAAATCAGAACTAAATGGAAAACCAAATCCCTCGGATTGCTCAAAAGATGTATTGTTTGTAATGTTTGTGATAACAAAAATTATTCAGACTTTAAAAAAAATACTCAATTTGCAATAAATAATTATAAAAACAAGGTCAACCCCGTGGTAATGCTTGCACAGGGAAAACTGGAAACAAACTTTGTAAATATCACGTGAGTGATGATGTTTCACTGCCACCCCCTTTCTCCCACTCCCTGGTTCTTAATTAATCGATCGTTTCTCCTACTATGTGTAGTAGGCTAAAGGACGTACCCCTATTACCTTAGCTTTGAAACAGAAAAGTCTTACTTGAATCACTATGCTAATCTATACAAAAAAGGATGTACCAAGTGTCTATTCATGAATATCGATTCAATGTATGAATTACGAAACCCATCAGCAAATTAATGATTATAAGTATTTCTTTAATTGGTAACTAATCTCCTGGAACAAAGAAACATTCAGAATTAATTCCATACAAACTATCACCATTTTCCAATGTCGTAGTTTTTCTTTATAAGTGGTGTATATATTTTTTGGACAATTACGAATCTGCAAAATCGAAAAAAGAAAAATTTCAAACTGGGTATGAACTTGGAAAACGGAAATTAGAAGGTATTATGCATTAAACAGTGTTGGGGAATGGAGGAATAGACAGTATAGGAAAATGAAGACTAAATTGAGTAGTTACTGTATCTTGCATGACACCTCCATGTGGACGAAAAAACAAAACATAATCATGACGTAGGATACCCAGTTAATGTTAAACTGAATAACTCCACTTAATTTTCTTAAAAAATATATGCAACAATGGTGTGATAGGTTGAACATGTGACTGAATTCGTCCTTCATTTAAGACTTGTATATGAATACCTATTATTTTGGCTCAGCTTGAAGCAGGAGTCCAGGACTTGGACTCCCGCTTTATAGAAGAGGGAATTATTTAGCCTCAGCTTTGAAATAATCTAAACAAATTGGAAAATCGTACAGATTGTTAAAAAGTAATAATTAAAAAAAGTAAATCATAAATAATAGTTGCAGAGTCATGATGATAAGTAATTTTACAGTATTTTCGAATCTGATTGATCAGACATTTCAATAATTAACGTAAAATAGGGGTTTACAATTCCGTTAATTATTGTAACAATGGTGTGATAGGTTGAATGGTGTGATACGTTGAATATATGACTGAATTCGTCCTTCATTTAAGACTTGTATATGAATGCCTATTATTTTGGCTCAGCTTGAAGCAGGAGTCCAGGACTTGGATTCCCGCTTTATAGAAGAGGGAATTATTTAGCCTCAGCTTTGAAATAATCTAAACAACTTTGAAAATCGTACAGATTGTCAAAAAGTAATAATTATAAAAGTAAATCATAAATAATAGTTGCAGAGTCATGATGATAAGTAATTTTACGGTATTTTCGAATCCGATTGACCAGACGTTTCAATAATTAACTTAAAATAGGGGTTTACAATTCCGTTAATTTAATAAGGTACCCACTTTGTAATTAATTCCATTAATTACTCCATATTGTGTAGTCTATGGAAATGAATCATACATATAATATACATATACATTGCACACTGTTGGAAGTCCTCATCTTTAAAGTCGTGAAACGCAATATATATTATAGTTGTGTCAATGAGTACATCTAAAGGTCATCACGTTTCGTCTACAAAACAAAATCAAACTTCACCAACGGAAGCACAGATGGATGGAAATATTTATGCAATCATAAACTCGATGCAGACACGAATGCAGGCTCTCAAAGATGGTATCATGAGATCAAACCAAACTGTTGTAGCTCCATCAATAGCATAGAATACGATCTCAAACGCATGAAGAAATAGTTGAATGATTTGAAAAGAGCAGTTGATGCCCTAGAGGACAACGTTGATAAGTAGTCTGGCGGAGGATACATGATGGACTGGCCCGGCACTGGAGAAGATAGTGATTGAATCAACGTTGAAGCACAATTCCAGGGCTTTATTAATTTCATGATCAATTATTGTATTGTTTTTTTTTTTATATTTCTTGATGTCAACTAATATTTTTCTTTATAAAAAAAAGGAATATTTTTTTTATTAAGGTAATTAGTCTTCAAATAACTATATTTTCAGTATTTACAGTTTGTTTAGTTTTATCAATAATTTATGTAAATGAAATTACTATTTCACCAAGTTCTTTTATATATTTTGTGGATTGAAGTGACATAATATATCCAAAATAACAAAAGTCTGCAATAACATATTGTAGTTAATTATAAATGTAATGAACAAAAGATGAAGAAACTTTTACGATTACGTCTAAAAGAAGATTTGTTGTACTTTATATGAATCCGTAACTTTAGTTACAGTTGTTTGGGATTTTGGTCCTCATGAATAATTAAGAATATCGTAACTATGGAAGATTATTTTAGTCGGAAACTAAAAGTATGGTGTTAACCGGATCTTGATTGATTTAATGGTTGAATGGTGTATTAACTTTCATATATTAAGTTGTTATAATTAAATGCAACAATAATAATTTAAGGAAGTTTTTTTTATAATGCTTAAAAAATGAGTATAAACCAATCAAAAAGGAGAAACGGAAAAAAACTGTATGCAAACTGGTTAAATAGTTTGGGTTAACAATGATTGTTTAAATTATTTCATAGTTACCGATATGCCAATCAATATTCTTTTGTTGTACTTTATACGAATTTGTAACGTTAAATTCAGTTGTTGGGGATTTTGGGCCTCACGTATAAATAAGAATATGGTAACTATGGGATATTATATTAGTCGGAAAGTAAAAGTAGGGTGTTAATTGGTTCTTAATTGATTTTCTGGTTAGATGATTTGGGTTAACAATGATTTTTTAATTATTTCATAGTTACCCATTTGTCAACTAATTTACATTTGTTGTACTTTATATGAATCCGTAAGGTTAATTTCAGTTGTTGGGGATTTTGGGCCTCACGTATAATTAAGAATATCGTAACTAGGAAAGATTATATTAGTCGGAAACTAAAAGTATTGTGTTAACCGGTTCTTAATTGATTTTATGGTTAAATGGTTTGGGTTAACAATGATTTTTTGAATTAGTAATTCATAATTACCGATTAGCCAAGTAATTATTTGTTATTGATATTTTTGTTTAACTCGATAAAGTTTTAATGTAGTACAACACATTAAAGTATATATTCTAATCGGACCAAACAAAAATTACACCCGAGTTATGTGACAAATACTAATACCACTCAGAGCTGTAACGTCTTGACCGTTAGTCAATGGCATAATTGGCTCCATGTAGTGCAAAAAGGACCAAAAAATGTCTGCATAACATCAAAATACCATTTCCAATTAGTTTAAAAATTCTTCCCGACAAGTTCTATATTGGTTTTAATAGTAGTCGACAAATTAAAAACATGAATAGTGATGAAAGATTACTCTTCTTTGACAAATTATATCCTTCGCTTGATTACTACAACTACCATGTGAGTTAAGTTTTACCGGCCTCTTCTTACTTAACTCATTTCTTCACATATTAATGTCATTTGAAACCAAATCAAAATGTCATCATGTTGCATGCAATGGATGCCCATTATGTTTTGTTCATAGCTCTGATGCGTGCAAAAATGTACATGCACATTGGGAACGTATATATGTATGGCTTCATGATATTGGTGCAACGGATCATCCCTTTTTTTAATTTGGCGACTGCGCAATGAATGACCTGTCAGGAAACAGATATTCTTTCAATGGAAGTGATCATTCCTTGTGTAAGAATGTTGTAGTGGGCTGATTTGGTTAGTCATTTACAATTAGATAAGTGATTATTGTTGTCAATATTGCCTTTTTTTTGCATAAATTAATATAATGTTATAAACTATGTAGTAAAAGATAACATGCTTCATCATGCACACTACGATTACTGTAACCATCAAATTGTCAAATAGGCATTTGTCACGAAAACTATATGGTATGAATTTTTCATGTTCTGCATAATTTTATCTTCATTGAACATGGCTTCAGTTGTCATGCAGATAAACTTTGGAACGTATTTTGCATATTATGTATTATTAAATTATATAATTGAGATCATGTTTTGTTTGCATATAGGTTAAAAGACCCTTGGTCCAATACTTTAGAATCATCATTCTGCGTGCTTTTTTATTTGCATGTTTTATACTACGTTTTATATTATATTTTATTCCTCTTTTTATGCATATAGTAGGCGACCATGATTACCTAATAGCTATGTATCTGATACTCAGTTATTTACCATGCCTCAGACATCTATGGGCAACATACCCAAGAGCGGGACAATTCAATAATCCTTAGTTGCCGCCGGAAATTTTACATGCAGATACTTCCAAATTTTGTAATGTGACATCAATGATCTCCACTCAGTTTGGACATGTAAGACTTGCATAATATGATTCTCGACATGCTATAAATAACACCCCATTATTTGTGTCCTTTACCATATCTCAGTCTGAAATCCAAATTATTTTTATAAGTTTTTAAGTTGTAACTATCCAACGTCTTCTTTGTTCTCTAGCCAAACTCACATCTACCATCTCATTTATTGATGCATTCATCTTGATTTTTCAATCATTGTAGTTTTTCCCATGGGAAAGTCGACTGTTCAGCATGAGTCAGTTGATTCTTTGACTAGCCTCCCGACTGACCTCATGGAAAACATTATGATGAGAGTGGATCTTTCGACTGTCGGAAGAGCACGTTGCATTAAGTGGTCTTGGAGAGCTTTATGGTCAGACATTGATTTTAGTGTTCGTTTCTGTAAGGTGTCCGTTTCAAGTGATCCTGCGTCCTTGCTATTTATTGATAATGGATTATTTGTTAAAGAAAAACATCACAATTAACTCTGAGTTTAGTAGGAAATTGGGGGTACTTCCTATTATTAATGCATTCTACTTAACTGGTTTTCGTGTTTTTATTAGGTTGAGGCTTGATTGAACAATTGCTGAAAACTTGAGGCCAAAGGAACAAATTGTGGGCTACTGATGCAGTTTTTGCTGAGCTGGACGAAAAAGTACCCCCCAAGACAAGGAGCATCTTGCCATTAATGAGTATGTCTCTCATTTGAATTCCAAGAGGCATGCTTATCTCTCAGCCGAAATTCCAGCCACCCCTGCTGATCAATGAGGATGATGCTGCCACTACTAGAAGAAGAGAAGAAGACCAGTCAATTTTGGATTTCAGGCACAAGGCATAGGGAGAATTAAACAATTCACAAGCATGGGAGGCTCCCTTGATTAAAGAACCGGCTGCAAGGCTCTATGAAAGGGGAACTTCACTCTCAGAAGAAAGATATCTATCTCTGGTTACCTTTTCAGTTGCCAAAATACACAGAAAAACTCCAGGAAGAAGACAAGAAGGAAGAAGGAGCAACAACAACTCAGTAAGGGAGCCAAGTGGAAGAGTAGCCATCCCAGTTTCTACTTCAGTTCCATGAGTGAACCCCTTCACTCTCAGGAGTGGCTCAGAACTGCACAAGCTTTTTTCTCGTCTCTTGACTGTTAGCTTGAACTTCGTTTATTATGCATACTTCTATGATGTCTTTTGATGTAGTAGATGTAGCATTAATCTGTATGAGTAGCTAAGCAGCTTCCAGGGGTTATTCTCCTCAACCTATGTTGTAGTTGTTTAATGCACTAGTTTTGTTCCTTGTTTTGAAGTTGAAAGTTTTTCTACATTCATTTACTTGATCACTAAATTGAATGCATGCTAGAACTAAGGGAGATCTGGAAAGATAAACTTGGTTTGGATTGTTTCAACTTTAACTTATGACATAGAGGTAACAGTCTATGGTTTTTACTAAAATAGGAATATACTTAGTGAACATAAGCATTCATAAAGGCCTGAGAACTTAATGACTTTGTAACTGGAATAAATCATTTGAAAATAGATTGTTAAGGTTGCAAGGATGACTCTAGGAAAAATGGGAACTGACTTAGAGTTATAAGTGAGCTGAATGAATAAGAACTCAACCATTACAGTGCTAATAAACAACTACAGCAGTAGGAAGAGGAGATGAACACCCCTGGCTCTCATTCCCCTGAGTGATTATTTCCATTCCCCTGAGTGACACCTTGTCTGACTAGTAGTCCTATTTTAACAACAAATTTGGTAATTATCTATCCTCGTGGGATCGACCTAGGTTCCATTATCTACAAAAATTCATAATCCAAGTTAGTAATATTTTTTGGTGAACTCGGCACGCACTAGAAAGTGGCGCCGTTGCCGGGGACGGCGTAAAACCTCCAAAAATTTGTTGTTTTCATTCCTTTGTAAATATATAAAATTCTTCTCTGGTTACCCCACTAAACTTCCAATTTCTTTTCGTTGGTGTATGACTAGAAGGAACCAACGGAGTGAACCTAGTTTTGACCCATAAATTGAAGCTACCATACGCAGAACCAGAGTAGTAAGAAGAAGGCAAAATCGGTTGCAACAGAACAACCAAGAAGGTTCATCAGAAATGGCTAACCAAGGTGGTAACCCAGAGAACAATAGGAACCCTGGTGGAGATCAACAGAATCGACCAGAGAGACTGCTCAGAGATTTCTTTATCCCACAACAAGAAGAAGTCCAATCCTCGTTAGTGTTCTCTGATGTAGAGGCAACCAATTTTGAGCTAAAGCCACAGATGATCCAATGGACTCAATCAGCCTGCCCATTCCATGGATTACCTCATGAAGATCCTAATGATCGCATCCGAAGTTTCCTGCATTTATGCAGTACTTTTAAAATTCAAGGCTTATCTAATGATGATATTAGACTGAGGTTATTCCCTTTTACCTTGCAGGATCACGCCCAAGCATGGTTCAACACATTACCCAACAACTCTATCTCCACTTGGGAAGAGTTAAGACAGTGTTTCCTGACAAAATTCTTTCCACCCGCAAAAGCTGCACAACTCAGAACAGCAATAATGAACTTCAAGCAGCATGGAACAGAAACACTCTATAAAGCATGGGAAAGACTGAAGGAAATGGTCAGAAAATGCCCTCAGTATGGTTTGGAAGAGCATCTCCAACTGAGCATCTTGTACAATGGACTGCTACCAACTACAAGAGACTCCCTTGATGCTGCAGCTGGTGGTGTGTTTATGATGAAGCCGGTTGATGCAGCAAGGCAGTTGCTTGACAATATGACCACCAACCATTCAAGGTGGCAATCAGATCCAAGTTCAAGTACAAAACAGCCAGGAGTGATGGAACTTGACCCCAGTACACACTTGCAAGCACAAATGGCTGTTATGATGAAAGGAATGACAAAACTCAGGAGTGAGCTGTCCAAATCCGAGGCTGAAGTGTGTGTATTATGTGATGGATCCCACAGTTTGGATGATTGTCCCTCTAAAATGGAAGCTGTCCAGTTTGTCAGGCAGGGTAATGCTGGAGGATTCAACAACTTCAACAATTGGAGAAATCAGCAACAGCCCAACTGGAACAATGCACCACAACAAGGGAGCTATCAGAGGCCTGCTCAACCCCCAGGATTTCATAGACAAGATGGCTAGCCTCCCAACTATCAGAATCAGCAACGTTCTAACTAGCAATACATACCAAGGGAAGATGAATGGATTTCTGTACAAAATGCAATCAAGAATTTGGCGGTGTCTTGCAAAAGTTTGGAAAATCAGTTGGCCCAGATTGCAAAACAAAACGCTGAAAGACCATCTGGAAGCCTGTCCAGTGATACAGTTGTAAACCCCAAAGAGAATGACCAAAAGCAAGCAAAGGCTGTCACTCTCAGAAGTGGAAAGCAACTCAATCAGCCAAGTGAAAAAGTTACTCCCGTGAGTGACCCTGCAGGTAAGAATGAAACATTTCTGAGAAACATCTGATAATGATGATGTGGTTGAACAAGAGCAAACAGCTGAAAAATCTGGAATGGAGGAAATTTAATTCCCAGCACCAATTAAGGAACCACAATAGCCAGCTCTAATCCCACCATATCCGGTAAGACAAAAGAAGGCCAAAATGGATGAAGGGCTCAACAGGTTTATTCAAAACTTAGAAATTATACATATTAATGTACCACTTGTTGATGCACTTAAACAAATGCCTAAATACTTCAAGTACTTGAAAGATTTGGTGGCCAATAAACCACAAGTGCATGACTCTGCTTTTGTCACTCAAAATGAAGAATGTAGTGCAGCTATTCTGAGAAAATTGCCACCTAAGCTAAAAGATCCGGGTAGTTTCACTCTGCCTTGTACAGTAGGAATCAAAGAATTTTCAAAAGCATTACTAGATCTTGGTGCAAGCATAAATCTCATGCCATTGTCTGTATTTAAATCACTGGATCTGGACAAATTTCTGGTACCTACTAACATGACATTGCAGTTGGCAGACAGGTCACTGACCTACCCAAGGGGAATCTTACATGATGTTCTTGTAAAGGTTGGTAATTTTGTGTACCCAACAGACTTTGTGATTTTGGACATGGAAGAAGACAGGGATGCCCATAATCTTGGGAAGACCTTTTCTGGCAACAAGTGATGCAATCATTAAGGTGAAGAAGGGAGAAATCACACTGCACTTTGATGGGGAAAAGGTAACCTTCAACATCTTCAAAAACATGAAATATCCTGCTGAAGTCCATAACTGCTACATGGTAAGAAGTGTAGAAGTAGAAGAAGTAGTGACAGAAGAAATACTGCAAGATGATCTCCTCAAGGAACTCTTATGCCAAGACAGTAATGAGGAACAGGAAGGAGGGGATGAGTACAAGATCACTTGCCTGAGTTACCTGAACCACTCCCCCAAGTGGCATCCTAAGCAACAACCCTTTGAATTGTTAGACCTGACAGAGGAACGAAGATGCCTCAAATCTTCAATTGAAGAACCACCTCATCTCGAACTTAATCCTCTGCCCTCACATTTGAAGTATGCCTATATTGGAACTAGTAACACCTTGCCTGATCATCTCTTCTATGCTTACAGGTACTGAAGAGGATAAATTGCTAAGAGTGCTGAGGTTGCACAAGGAAGCCATTGGATGGTCGATTGCACACATTAAGGGCATCAGTCCTTCCATATGTATGCACAACATCCTACTTGAAGACGATGCCAAGCTAACCATTGAAGGACAAAAAAAGGCTCAACCCAGTCATGAAGGAAGTGATAAAAAAGGAGATTATCAAGCTGCTGGACGCTGGAATCATCTTCTCAATATCTGACAGCAAGTGGGTGAGTCCAGTGTAGTGCGTGCCCAAGCAGGGAGGAATCACAGTTATAAAGTATGACCTCCAGGAGCTGATCCCTACAAGGCTGAACAATTCATGGAGAGTGTGCATGGACTACAGGAAGCTTAATAAAGCTACCAGAAAGGACCACTTTCCCCTTCCCTTTATTGATCAAATGTTAGATAGATTGGCTGGATTCATGTATTATTGTTTCCTTGATGGCTTCTTAGGTTACAACCAGATTGCCATAGACCCTATGATCAAGAAAAGACGACTTTCACCTGCCCCTATGGCACATTTGCCTTCAAGAGAATGCCATTTGGACTGTGCAATGCACCGGCAACATTTCAAAGATGTATGATGGCCATTTTCTTTGATATGGTGGAAGACATAATGGAGATCTTTATGGACGACTTCTCGGTTTTTAGTAAGTCGTTTGATACATGCTTGGACAACCTTGGACTGATATTGAAAAGATGCATAGAAGCCAACTTAGTCCTCAACTGGGAGAAATGCCATTTTATGGTGACTGAGGGGATTGTCTTGGGACATAAGATCTCACAAGAGGGAATTGAAGTGGACAAGGCAAAGATTGAAGTCATAGAGAGGCTCAGCCCACCAACCACAGTCAAGGGAGTAACGAGTTTCTTAGGCCATGCCGGTTTTTACAGGAGGTTCATTAAGGATTTTTCAAAAATTTCTAAACCATTGTGCAACTTGCTTGAAAAAGACACTGCTTTTATTTTTGATGAATCCTGTTTAATTGTATTCAATGATCTAAAAAAGAAACTCATTTCTGCACCTGTAATCATCACACCTGATTGGTCACAGCCTTTTGAACTAATGAGTGATGCCAGTGATTTTGCAGTTGGTGTTTTACTTGGACAGAGAAGGAACAAGGTGCTCCATGTGGTTTACTATGCTAGTAAAACCCTTAACCCTGCACAAATCAACTACACCACTACATAAAAGGAAATGCTGGCAATTGTGTTTGAATTTGACAAATTTAGGGCTTATTTGCTAGGAATGAAAGTCATAGTCTATACAGACCATGCTGCCATCAGGTACTTGATCAATAAAAAAGAGTCTAAGCCTAGGTCGATTAGATGGGTGTTGTTGTTACAGGAATTCGATTTGGAGATAAGAGACAGAAAGAGTGCTGAAAATCAGGTAGCAGACCATCTGTCAAGACTTGAAGAGATTCCAGAAGACCCAACTCAAATTTCAGAAAAATTCCCTGATGAGTCACTCTGGCGAGTGACAGGCACACTCATGGGAGTGACAGGTAACAGGCCTTGGTTTGCAGATTTTGCTAACTTTGTTGCTGCTGGTATCATTCCTCCAGATTTCCCCCCTCAACAACGCAAGAGATTCCTTCATGATGCTCAACTCTACCTATGGGATGAATCCTACCTATTCAAATGATGTGCAGACCAGTTGATCAGAAGGTGTATTCCAGAATCTGAGTTCACAGAAGTATTGCAAAAATGCCACAATTCTCCCTATGGTGGACATTTCAACGGTCAAAGAACGGCAATCAAGGTTCTGCAAGCTGGACTGTATTGGCCAACTATGTTCAGAGATGCACGTGAGTTTGTCAAAAGTTGTGACCGGTGCCAAAGGACAGGAAACATTTCCTAGAAGAATGAGATGCCACAGCAGAACATGCTTGAAGTAGAGCTGTTTGATGTATGGGGGATAGATTTCATGGGTCCCTTCGTGTCATCCTTTGGAACTCCTACATCCTACTGGCAGTAGACTATGTTTCAAGATGGATAGAAGCCGTAGCTGCATGAAATAGTGATGCCAAGACTGTTCTCAGGTTGGTAAGGAAAAATATTTTTGCCAGGTTTGGTACACCCAGGATGATACTCAGTGATGAAGGATCACACTTTTGTAACAAATCATTTGCCACCATGGTGAAGAAATATGGAATCAGGCACAGAGTATTAACACCATACCATCCACAATCAAACGGGCTAGCAGAAGTGTCAAACAGGGAAGTGAAAAGAATCTTGGAAAAGGTTGTCAACTCTACCAGAAAGAATTGGTCCTCAAAGTTGGATGAAGCTTTATGGGCATATAGAACAGCATATAAAACCCCCATTGGTATGTCCCCGTTCAAACTGGTCTATGGGAAAGCATGCCATTTGCCAGTGGAGTTGGAGCATAAAGCTTACTGGGCTATCAAGGAACTGAATCTTGATCCAAGAAGAAGCAAGGACCTTAGACTGATGCAATTGAATGAGTTGGAAGAATTCAGACTAGAAGCATATGAATCATCCAGGCTTTATAAGGAAAAAACTAAGGCCTACCATGATCAGCACATTGTCAAGAAGGATCTGCAAGAAGGACAAGAAGTCCTGTTGTTCAACTCTAGACTGAAATTCTTTCCAGGGAAGTTGAAGTCAAGATGGACCGGTCCCTACAGAATCAACAAGGTCCTAACTCAAGGAGCAGTGGAGATCATGAATCCACAGAATGGCAACACTTTTTTTGGTCAATGGGCAGAGATTAAAGCCATATCTTGGTTTGGAAAAGGGAAATAAGGGACAGGACAGTCATGTCCTTGCCCTCAAGGAGCCCAACGGAGATTTTGTGAAAAGTCCGGCATGAGACTTAAAACCAATGCGCTTTATGGGAGGCAACCCATACGTTTTGCTTTTGTGTGGCTAACAATGTGCTATTCTAACTTTGCAGGAATGGACAAGGTATTTGCCACCCCAACGGATTTCAGAAAGTGTAACATAAAAGGCCTCAGGTAAACTCACTCCTAGGAGTGAAGAAGGTCACTCAGCCGAGTGAACCTACGGGAAAGTAATTCTGTAAGTCTTCTAACCCTGACGTCACTCACACAAG
This sequence comes from Oldenlandia corymbosa var. corymbosa, assembly GCA_949775105.1. Taxonomy (NCBI): domain Eukaryota; kingdom Viridiplantae; phylum Streptophyta; class Magnoliopsida; order Gentianales; family Rubiaceae; genus Oldenlandia; species Oldenlandia corymbosa. The sequence continues at coordinate 18,269,321 of OX459118.1, read as the reverse complement.
TGGGACAATCCACTCGCCTGAGTAAGAACAACTGTACAACATTTTCTGCAAAAGCTCACCTTTTTGAGCTGTATTTATGGCTTAAGTTTGGGGGGGGGGGATTTTTTCCAGAAATTTTCAAATTTCAATTTTAACCGCGTTCGCCTTTTTGAGTCACTCGAGTCAGCCACGACTTCCAAAAAATTTTAACTGTTGCGCATTAATTTACAACTCCTCCACTGCTTTGTCTTCTTCATCTTCTCCTTATTTCCAGAACCACCTCTTCAAATAGCACTTCCTTGTGTGAACATACTGACAAATTCTCTGAGTTTTCAGGCAACTAAGGCAAAATTCAGATTCAATCAAAACCCCGCTTCCAATTTGCCAATTCAACTTTTAGGGTTTGTACAAGATGCCACCGGCAAAGAGAAAGGTTGCTGCCAGCAAAAATACTTCCAATACAAGAAGACGGATATCCTCTTCCTCATCCTCGTCCTCTCCTAAAAGGCAAGGAATGCCCACCCCACCACCATCCCCTGTCAGAGAACCTACTCCACCATCGCCTCCACAACCACCAAGGGCCCTGCAAGAACAAGCCCTCAATTCCATCACCGACGAGTGGGAGCCCAGGCTATTCCCGAGAAAGAAGGCTTGGGATTTCTTTCTAAAACACATCAAGCGAAAAATCATTACGAAACGGGAATAGGTGAGGATGGTGAAGCGTTCCCCTATATCAAACACTACGGGTGGGAGGTGTTTTCAAGGCCCCTTGTCCGGCCCCGGCTCCAGATCGTGCAGGAATTTTACGGCAATTTCTTCACCGCCCCCAGAGATGGAGTCTTTGTCAGAGGAATCTCAGTCAATTGCAGCACTGAAGCCATCAGGGCCATCTGAAGTTACCAAGAGTCAGCACTGATTACAGGGAAACCCTTGCTGCCCTGCATCCGAATCAGCCATTAGAGCAAGCAATTATGTCCAGACTGGCAAAAGAAGGCACAGAGTGGGAGAAGGACGATCAGGACAACCCCCTTGGATTCTATGCTAATGCCCTGCAAATGCCTGATCTGAATCTATGGCACCATTTCATCTGCTGCAACCTGATGCCCACAACTTACACTGCCAAGGTCACCTATGAACAAGCCATAATACTGTATGCAATTGTCACAAACACGCCACTGGATGCGGCATCAGTAATTAGGGATCAACTCACTCGATGTATCACTGATCCTAAGGTGAAGAGCTGGTACTTCCCCATGATGATTACAATGCTTTGCAGGAGGGCAGGGGTGACTTTCCTACACACAGACGCAAAGAGCAGCTTGCAGCAACCCTTGAGGATGCATAAGTTGGACCAGAAACCCCCAGGTGCCTCATCCTCAGGAAAAGCAACATCCACTCCCACTCCAGCTGGACAATTGAGGCAGAGGGATTTCAACAAGCAGACCAGGTTCATCCTGGATTATGTCCACCAATGCCAGATGAGGACTGAGAAATTCTTACAGGAAATGCACAAGTGCATTTGATGCCCTGAAAAGAATATGTTGCAGGCCGAAAGGTTTATTGGAATGTCTTCTGGTTTGAGTTGGATGCATTGAGAGTTATCTTAAGTTGTTGTGCAGATTAAATGGGCAATCAATTGAAGAGTCACGCGTGAGTAATGATGCCCCATCGGAAGCAGCGATTTAATTACGATTGACAGTTGATGTGATGCTAAACTATTATGACTAAACAAAATTTTTACGGTTGAGCACGTCTCCTTTGGTCCTCTGGGAAATCATAAAGATGGCTTCTTTGAATTAATTTACTTACTTGTTTTTTTTTTTGGAAATTATTATGTAATAATTTATTAATCTTTTTTTTTAAGAAATAACGAATATGCCTTCCTAGAACTCATATAAATCAATTAATACTAAGATACATTTTTTTTAAAACTTATCAGTTACATCGTATTACTTTTTCTTTATTCATATGGGGTTTATGGTTTATTCATTTTCCAAGGGTTACAATCATAATAGAAACTCATACGTGTTAAAATAAAAATTGTTCGTTTCATTTTAAACAACTATTTAGTATTGTTTAATTAGCTATAATGATTTTTTCAAAATATATCACTTCTTCCACCACAGTAACCTAATTCTATTGTTTTTATTAAATAACCCAGTTTCATAATTGTTGCGTTCTAAGCAAAATGAACATTAGTTAGCAAATTCTTTTTACCATAGCTGACTACTTCATTGGGAATGTACTAGAACAATTAATTTCATTCTGTAATTTGCATGGTATTTTTTATTCGTTTGGTCCTCAAGGATTTTCGATATATGGATCAGTTATGTTTACTTGTTACTCCTATTTTATAATGGCCGTGATGATGATTTCTGCCATGTCAAATCAATAAGTTAAATGAGATGATGTGTACTGTCTCTAATTGCATTCTCCCAATTCATTCAATCTATTGTCATTTTATATCGATTCTGTTTGGACCATATTGCCATATTAAATTATTTGGAAACGTCACGTGGATGATGTAGGCTATGGTTATTTGAGAAAGAGGATTTAATGGTTGTTTGGTTCGGACATAGGTAGTATTGCAGGTATTTAGTGTACAAATTGAGTTAGTCGTTGTCACTCATAGTGCAAGTTATTATGGCCATTAGAACATGCAGTAACATATATTTTTTTTTATTATTCACTTGACTTATTTCAGTAAGCTAGGAGATTACGTGTCATAGAGGATAAACAACATTAATTAATTTCGGCCCATGACAATCATTGTTTCTTTACACAAATATAATATATTTTCATATAGAATAACACAATTCTTACCATTTCAATTGACTAGGTAACGTAACCCACGGATAGTTATCGTTAAACTAGCGGGTACAAAAAGTCTATCAAAGCAAAAAAAAATGTTCAAATTTGTTATTCTAAAAGCGTTGTGTTTAATGTTTGTTCACGGTGTTTTGAAGTCTACATATTTTTTTATTAAATAATAATACAATTAAAGAGATTGATTCCGATTATTCAATTCGTTGTAGGCTTTTGTGTTCTACTTGTATGGACATTTCATTTGTGACAACTGTTATCCATTTAATTTTTGGAAAGAACTACTATCCATTTGATAGTAACGTCCGCCGTAACACATCATGTAATTATTACTTTTTGACAATTTGTACGATTTTCCAATTTGTTTAGATTATTTCAAAGCTGAGGCTAAATAATTCCCTCTTCTATAAAGCGGGAGTCCAAGTCCTGGACTCATGGTTCAAGCTGAGCCAAAAATAATAGGCATTCATATACAAGTCTTAAATGAAGGACGAATTCAGTCATATATTCAACCTATCACACCATTCAACCTATCACACCATTGTTACAATAATTAACGAAATTGTAAACCCCTATTTTATGTTAATTATTGAAACGTCTGGTCAATCGGATTCGAAAATACCGTAAAATTACTTATCATCATGACTCTGCAACTATTATTTATGATTTACTTTTATAATTATTACTTTTTGAAAATCTATACGATTTTCCAATTTGTTTAGATTATTCAAAGGTGAGGCCAAATAATTCCCTCTTCTATAAAGCAGGAGTCCAAGTCCTGGGCTCCTGCTTCAAGCTGAGCCAAAATAATATGCATTCATATACAAGTCTTAAATGAAGGACGAATTTAGTCATATATTCAACCTATCACAGCATTGTTGCATATATTTTTTAAGAAAATTAAGTGGAGTTATTCAGTTTAACATTAACTGGGTATCCTACGTCATGATTATGTTTTGTTTTTTCATCCACATGGAGGTGTCATGCAAGATGCAGTAACTACTCAATTTAGTCTTCATTTTCCTATACTGTCTGTTCCTCCATTCCCCAACACTGTTTAACGCATAATACCTTCTAATTTCCGTTTTCCAAGTTCATACCCCGTTTGAAATTTTTCTTTTTTTGATTTTGCAGATTCGTAATTGTCCAAAAAATATATACACCACTTATTAAGAAAAACTACGACATTGGAAAATGGTGATAGTTTGTATGGGAATTCAATGGAGGACAGTTCACTTGGCACATCCCATTTAAGAAACTCACCTCCAGCATCCATAGAAGAGTTAAAAAGATTTAGAGAAAGTGTGGCTGATACATGAATCAGAGCTAGGTAAAAGCTAATACTTTGTACGGAAAAAATGTTTCCTTTTTCAGTACAGTTTAGTTGAGAGTCCATTTTTTGCTTTTATTCGATGCTATCTCTATTTTTTTTCTTTTAGTGAGGCATCTTTTCCCTGCTTGGACTTCACTTCAGAATCTGTCATTTATTTTAAGAGTGGGCTTGGATTGGACACATGAAAATTGTGCTGGTCCAGCATAGATTCAGTTATTCTGTACAATGAACCAAGTTCAGGATGGAGTAGGTTCAATGAACAATACAATCCATGTATATTATGTTTTGTGTGTTTACCTTTTATTTGTTCAATTTCTTAATGTTTTGTCTGATTGTGTGTTGCACTTCTGATGGGTCAGTGGTAGAGCTAAAACATTGGATGAACGGTTGCATAAGCTAACCAAATATTGGTCTCAACTGTCTCTGTATGATTTTAATGGTTACAGTAATGGTGGTGTGCATGATGAAGTATTCTTTGTTTCAGATAGTTTACCCGGTTACATATACTCCTGAAAGAAAAGGTAATATTCACAACAAATATCACTTTTACCATTATAAATGGATAACCAAAACTCGGCACTACTACATTCTTTCACAATAAAAGGAGTACTACTAAAATGTGTGCCAATAATTTTGAAGCATGCTAAATTTTTTTGGGAACATGAGATGTTTCTTGTTTTATGGGAGCACTAAAGTAATCGAATTTTATTTATCCTTGGCTAACAAAGTTTGTTTGCAAACTGTTCAACTAACAAAATCGCTTCATGGCTATCATGGTGTTTTCTATTACTTGGAATTGTTTATGTTTATTTCTATTCCTCATACATTGTACCCCTATTCATGTTAGTATATATAGTAACGCATTGGTCCCTCTCATATATTCAGAAAATATCTCTACTCACTCTATATACGCCATTCCAAACCCGACCTTCCAAATTCTTACCTGTGATATTGTCTTTTCAATCCCCTCATATGTTAAATGTCTCATTTCCATCAAAGTGAAAACTTCGAATCTTATGTCGATCACTTTGACATGCTTCCAATTGATCTCTACATGGACATCATGTCCAGATTTGATTGCAAAATTGTTGGTGTATCTCGATGTGTTAGTAAAAGGTGGAAGGCAATTATGTATGATATACAATTCCTTTTGCAGCATCGACGCTCATCTCAAAATTCAAGTCACAAATCTTTGTTAGTTCTTTCTCAGAAAACAAGTCTGAATAGAAGAGTAGCGAAATTGATGAAATTCAATGAAGTTTACATTGATGATGATGTCGTCAACGTACTATCCCAGACAGTTAAGCTGTCTCTTCACAGTAAGAAAGTCCTTCGGGTACTTCCCATTACTTGTAATATCCTATGCTTCAAACTAAATGACAAGATAAAGTTGTTGAATCCGATTACAAAACAAGTACGTGAATTAATCGGAACGTTTGCAGGATTGGAGATCCAAGGTTTATGGAGCATCGCGTTCGACTACATAGCTGAACTTGAAAGGTACTACATTATATGCTTACAACAACAGCAAGAAGATTGTATGGTTGCTGTTACACTTTCTTGGCAACCAGGAATATCTTGTGTTGAGGATGAACAAGTCGGGTATTGCTCTTGGAGTCGTGTTGACGCGGTATGTCCACGAAATGTCCTCCCAGAAGGATTATTTGTTGGACATCTCGTGTACTGACCAATAAATAAATTTGTCCACAAGGGCCAAGAGTCTCGAAATCAGCTTCTGGTTTCATTTGATATCAACAGTGAAACATTCGAAATCATTACATGTCCGAACGACCCATTCTGGAATGAGTGTGATTAGTCGCCTAAGTCAAGTTTCCAAATTTTGAATATGCAGGGTACACTATGTCTGACGGATGAAAAATTAGTCTTCGTTTCTCGGAAGTTCCATTTATGGGCTTTTCACCACCGTGCAAACGGTGATGGATATTGGACAAAAATATATGAACCTAGTTTACAGTTTCCAGTTACAATCCGATATAGTCCATTTGGTCAACATTTTGATCATCCGTGGCGTTGAGATTGGAACCTCATCTTAAATCCAAAATCTTCTTTGGCATGCGAATTCATTTATCAGGGCCGATCGTTTTCATTACTATTTGTACAAACCAACAGAAAATGGAGGTACATTACGAATAAGGCATTTCCCTATATATAGCGGTTCTATGCCAACATTAGGTTTTTTCAATAAGAGTTTGATTCCTTTTTAGTTCCGATGCCGGGTTTGTAATAAATCATCTACATTAGTACATGTTTTATGATTGATTAGCATCATGGTGTTGTTGTGTTTTATTCCTTTTTCTTTTTAATATTTGTAATTTTACTTATTATTGCGATGGGGATCATCAAACAATTTGTAATGACTATTGTTTATTTTCAACTTGCAGTATTTTCTACAATCTTCTACAACAATCCTTTATGTGAATGTGAACGGATTGACAGATACAAAATTTCTAATTACCCATTATAATGTATGCTATCAAATATTAATCATTAATTCATGTACATTCATAATTCTTAGTCAAGTGTATAATTTTGTCAATTTCTACATTTCATTATAATTCTAATACATTTCTTATATCAATGCAAAAGATCCGACACACAAAAAAAGAAATTGGGAAGCCCGTGATTCCACGGGTCATATCTAGTTTTATACTAATTGACCACAAAACTTTCAGTAGTTAATTTATTCAAAGTATTAATTTGATATTTTAGTCCCCATATTTAATTTCCAATTCCTAAATGCATTATTTTGAATTTTCTTTGCTTTTTTTTGTTTGCTTCACAAACTAACTTTGATCATTAAGGAAAATATATGTTATAATCCTAACATGTCTAAGAAATTACTCTCAAAGGTTTTTTTTTTATGTTTGTATTAATTATCCTTTAAATTCAATAATTTTTAAAATAATATTTTTTTCCTCAATTGCTTTATTAATATACTATTTCACACCGTTAAAATAATAATTAAATGCTACAATATCAATTCAACTATTATAATAGAAAAGAGATATAAAGAGTAATTTATTTAGATTTAAATATATTAGATAACAATATATTATTTGTTCAGTAATAATGGTATCATTCTAGTCAACCACTTGAGTTCAATTTTGTCACATCAATACCTATTAAGAATTATGAAATATCAATTTAACCCTAACAATTGATAAATATATACATAAAATTGGTAAAATTCTAATTAATATATATTTATTAATTATTTAATATTTATTACGTCATTATGATGTCATCTGAGTCAATTCCTGAATCGCCCCGAGTCGACCCCTGATTCTATCGACCCCTTTGCCATGCCGAGTCGACCTCCAATCCGAGCCTGGCAACACTGGCTAAAACCCAACTTCAAAGGTTCAAAAATTGTCCATTAACATCAAATTATTCTAAGAAAATTATATTCTCCATTTCTAAAGCCCATATGAAACCCAAGTATTGACCCAACAAAAACCTTCACCACTTAAACCCAAAAATGTCCTAATCGTACATGGGCCTCTATAGCTATGCCATTATTTTTAGTGCTTGGAGGTGAAGCAAGAATTGCAACTTTCAATATGATCAATTTTGAAACGTTCATTTTGTAAAAATTAAAGTGTTGAAGAAAAATTGAATATAATTATGTTAAATTTAAGAAAATAATCTTCTCCATTTCTAAAGCCCATATGAAACCCAAGTATTGACCCAACAAAATCCTTCACCACGTAAACCCAAAAATGTCCTGATTATATATGGGCCTCTATGTCTATGCCATTATTTTTAGTGCTTGGAGGTTTAGCAAAAATAGCAACTTTCAATATGATCAATTTTGAAACGTTCATTTTGTAAATTAAAGTGTTGAAGAAAAATTGAATATAGTTATGTTAAATTTATTTTTATAGTTTTTTTAGTGGCAATTCTATTATCAAGTCTTCCTATTCAGTTTCTTGAATAGTATGCTTTTTTTTTTTTTCTATTGATTAATTAACCAATCTCTTTGCCAAAACACAAGGGTTAATTGATTTTCTATTGGATCAAATGAGCCTAAAAGTTGTTTGCCAATAATCCAAATGGTTCGGTGGTGAATATTTGCATCAATAAAAAAGATAAAGTGAATGACAGTAACTCAAACAACTCTTTATTGAGAATTTTATTTTTTTCTTAATGGTATTGAAATCTTGAGGTGTTTTAAACAAACACATCTTACAATCATACCGATTCTCATTTGATCCGGTAGACCTTGCCTCATGGATATTACTTTTGTTTCTAAGATACCCCGAGGCCAAAAAAGGGTATTTGAGGACCATATATTATTCTTAAGGACCACACCATCCCCTTCAGTAAATAATTGATTAAATCACGATTCTTTATTCTTTTCACTATTTCTTAATTTGATCCTTGCTCAATCCCGTTGATCTATTATACTAGTATGATATTTTGGATGCCCTCGATAGCAGAACTTGAGCGTCAATGAAAACTCTATCAATTAAGATTTAAATGGCATCAAAATACAAATGGAATACTTCTTCCAAAGATCAAGTTTAATTTTCGGCCACTAACTCAAGGAAAAATGATACTATATTAATTAGCTGAATGACGTGACATGATAAAGTTGGCGCGATGTATATGAGCTCAAATGTGACTATAAACTTATAGTATGATGAATATTTATCGCACTGTCGATACTTTGACAAAACTTGATTTGAAGTTTATTGATTAATTTAGATATTGATCTTTACTAAGTTTCACTTGTGGTTTTTTTTGATTTACATTGTTGAAATATTTACGAATTAGATGAGACCTAAAATTTTACATTCCTTTTTTTTTGAGGGGGGGTCTTATTCACTGTGATTAATTTCTTTAAGCACATAGAATATCTGTAAACCGATTCTTTCTTTCGAGTAAGTCTTCTACTTGTACTTTACATTTTCATCAATCAAATTGAGAGCTGTGACTACCAACCATCCTTGTCACACTGAACATACAAAATAAAAGTTCATACATATTCTCCTAAAAATCACATCACGCTATGGATGTAATTCGTTCATTAAATCATTATATGAAAATGATATAAAGCCAAAACAAAATAGAAATTTCATTTGACCACACAGAAAAGGGCAAAATTCTATAACGTAAACGTTTCCTAAGTCAAGTCTCTCTTTGGTTCATGCATAATAATCCATATCATTGTTCAAGAATAATTAACAGGTGTACGAACTTAGTCCTTGTGTGTGTGAGGAAGTTGTATGCTTTTTCTCCTCCTATCCCTTACAACTTGAAGAAGAAGTATCCTGATCCTGGGAAGGGAAAAAAATTATGATTCCGGAATCAATTTATTAAACAATTTAGACAAATACTATTCCATCCGTCCCAAAATTATTGTCTAGTTTGAGATTTTACTTTTAATACAATTTGAACTAAAAATGAAAAATCAAACTAGACAATAATTATGGGACGGAGGGAGTATGAAATTTGACTTTTCCAATTTTTTCATGAATGGTCACTCTTTAGTGACTCGGCATATATTGGTTCTCTTATGATCAGAAGTTTGTGCTTAAATTGGGAAAGATATGTTGATCTGTCATATTGTCACTAGTTCCTTTCATAGTCTCATTTGTGCTCTTCTTCTTCTTGTTCCTTTTTTTTTTTTAAACAATAAAAGATCAAACAAGTTGTGCTTTTCGCTAGAACTTATAATAATACTATTACTGTTCAGAATAATTAGTCCATATTGAATTTTAAAATTTCTATTAAAAAATCAGTATAAATTTCAAAACTGAATATGGAATATTTTGTTTGAGATTAACCCTAGAGTGAGGAAGTGTGTCTTTGCAACCTCGAAAAGGTTCACATCTATTTACACTACGAACTAGAAAATTATGTCACGAACTAGAAGCATGATCCGATTGCTAGGTTTTAAAAAAAAATTGATACAATCCGAGTGTTTTACAGAAGCATCATATCCCACGACTAATGACTAAGCGGGTATGAAAGCTGTGACCATCAGAAAAACACGATAACTCCATCGTTCTGAAACAGAATCAGAGCAGCACTTTGGAATTTGGATTACCAGTATTTGGATGATACAAGCCCCCATCCACAACTAGAATATCACGATCGATGCGAGTGAATGGAGGGGCCGGTGTCTGAAATGGAAATCTGTACAATTCCCATTCCTTTTGTGTTCATTTGTGGGGGGATATATGCAACATTCATGGAGGCTAATGGCCTTTGTATGAAGGGTCATCTTATCCTTTCCATTTCACATTTTTCTTTTGTTAACCATATACTACTATAATTCTTTTTTTCTTTTTTTTTTTAAAACTGTATTTATACATTGCCCTAATCTTTATACTTTGAATACACATTTATCACATTATATACTTAAGATTTTAACTATAAACGGCACGCGATAGTCGTTTTATTTGTGGGTTATATTATTTTTTACGCGATTATTGTTTCATATGAATTCTCCTTTTTTTTTCAATTGATATGTAAGTTATTTGACACGATATAGCAGTAACGATTTAATGTAAATTAAAAGAATCTTTTAACCAAATGATTTCCAACATTTCTGTACCTTTTTCCCAAAAAATAAAAATACAAAAATCTTGATTTTCTGTAACAACCTATCTAATTTTCTCCTATAAGTTGTCTCGTGCGTGATAAATGAGTTGAGTAGAATATAGATAGGGTTGTCCACCTACATCTTTTTGCCCTTTACTCCTTTTTTGTTTTTTCTTTTTCCCAAAGCTTGGGATTTTCTCACAAGAATCATGGTAGACCTCCACCAACTTGCAACCTTTTTCATTAATCTCTCCAAAGGGAAGCCCAAAGGGCCAATGTCCCCTCCTCAAGTCCCAACCAATGTTCAAAGAAGTGGGAAGATCAATCATTATGGAGAAGATGCATGCAAGATAGGAGAGGATTTTGCCTAGATAGTCACTTAAAACTTTGGAAAATTGTGGCACGTGATGCATGTTACAATTCACCACCCCCCCTCCCCACCTTCCCAATATCTATCAAAAAAATTTTGTGCTGTTCTTGTTTGCCAAAATGAAAAATATAAATAAAGTTTTCTTTTTTTCATTTTCTTCATAGTACCGGCAGCTCAATTTCATAGACAAGATCACTTGGCTTTCTTTTTGTTTGGTGGCATGGCTTCGAGTGTCTTTTTGATCCACCAATATATCAAATAGAAACTACAGCAATGCTATTGATGTCTATTATCTTGGTATTGTAATAGTCTAATTTGATTATAATTTTCGATTGTCTCTTCGATTGTATAAAAGAAAAATTTAGACAGTTTTGAAATGGATCATTATGAAAAATTTGGGATTATATGACAATTATGAGTATCTTGAAAGTCTCAAAACACTGGACGGGTATTGTATTAACCTTACGAACTAGATGCTTGGCCCGGACAGATGCTCGGGCGCCCCCTCTAAATTATTATTTTATTAAAATATAATTGAATTACTATTTTTTGAGGAATTAATTTGACGTGTATATCATTTATGCTATGGTTTGGGGATTAAAAAAATATACCTATAAATCTGAGGTTATAAAGGAATAATAAATAATTAGTTTATAAGGCATTATTCTTAATTGCTGGATTTAGGTATTTTTATTTTTTGTTTATATTAAGCCTGCAAAACTATGCGATTGGACATTTGAATTTGAATTAATATATCCATTCGTTTGAAATGTAACTGATCCTTATTTGTAGTAAAACATGTGTTTTTTTTTTTAAAAAAGAATTATATAGTTTCTAATTAAAAGAGACTTACACGTGGTAAAAAGACTTCTGAAATCTGAAATATGGTGCATTGGAGCCAAAACAGATGCATACGTAGTTGCCACATAAGCTTCATGTCTTCTGGTTTAATAGGGTAAAAGGAATATATATAGTACAATGAGATATATATATATATACATTTACAATAATGCCCTAATTATATATACACTAACATCCCCCGCAATGGGAACGGGAGATAAACGAACTTCAGATTATCTCGAAAATCCGTAAAAAGAACATGAGGTAAACCCTTAGTCATTATATCGGCAACTTGGTGAGAAGAAGGAACATAAAGAACTCGAATAGCCCCTTGAGCAACCTTCTCACGAACAAAATGAATATCAATCTCGATATATTTGGTACGCTGATTCTGAACAGGATTCGTAGACAAGAAGATGGCGCTAACATTATCACAAAAGACAATGGTGTATATAGGTAACTAAATACAAAGCTCAGACAGTAGAGAGTGAAGCCAACAAACTTAAGAAACAATATTAGCAACTGTTCGATATTCAGCCTCAACACTGGAACAAGAAACAATAGGTTGTTTCTTAAAAGATCAAGAGATAAGATTAGGACCCAAAATACACAATACCCAGAGGTGGAACAACGGGTATCAGGACAATCGGCCCAGTCAGTATCAGAATATGTCACTTACTTATCAAGGGGGCATAGCGAAGACAAAGACCATGATGAAGTGTCCCCTCCAAATAACGTAGAATACGCTTCAGTGCTTTGTAATGAGACTCCCGAGGTTGGTGCATAAACAAATAAACTATCTGCATCGCATAAGCAATATCAGGGTGAGTGAATGTAACATACTGAAGGACTCCCACAAGACTGCGATACTCATATGGATTATCATACAACTCCCTATCAAGCTGAGACAATTTAGTTTTAGTATCAATAGGATTAGTAACTGGAATAGCATTAGTAAGATGATAACGATCAACAAGACTAGAAATGTACTTGGACTGGGACAGGAAGAGACCATCAGGGGTACGTGAAACTGTAATACCAAAAAAAAAGAAATGCAAGTCACTCAGATCCGTAATAGCAAATTCCTTGCATAAGTGAGCAATGATAGAATTCAACAGAGATATAGAGGAAGCAGTGAGAAGAATGTCATCAACATAAAGGAGAAGAACAGCCATGTATCGACCATGTTGGTAAACAAACATAGATGAGTCATACTTGCAAGATCGAAAATCACGGGTAGTGATCAAGGAAACAAACCTTTGAAACCAAGAACGAGGGGCTTGCTTAAGGCCATAGAGAGCACGATTGAGTTGCAAATATAGTCAGGATGCTGATGATGAACAAACCCTTGTGACTGTTTCATATAAACAGATTCATTCAAGAGACCATTAAGAAAAACATTCTTTACATCGAGCTGATGAATGGGCCAGTTGCGTGATAGAGCCAAAGACAAGACTGTGCAAATAGTGACCGAACAAACCATTGGACTGTAAGTATCACCAACATCAACACCTGGCCATTGAGAGTACCCATGAGCTACAAGTCTTGCTTTGTAGCGATCCAAAGAACCATCTGCCTTTTCTTTGATGCGAAAAACCCATTTGGAGTCAATGTAAGGTTTAGGAACACAAGTCCAGGTGTTATTCCGAGACAAGGTAGCAAGTTTATCATTCATTGCTTGCTGCCACTCATCGTGCTTCACAACTTCACGGAATGTAGTAGGTGCATGCAAAGGAGGTTTAATAACAGAACTAGCAAGATTAAAAATCACCCCAGGCCTCCAAGTACCATCTTGAGTGAAGTGACCATAGGGTGAGGAATATGGGAAGGGGAAGTATTAGGAAGACGGGACGGACTCGAAATAGGGGGTGATGGAGAGGGAGGGGGAGATGGAGGAGGAGAAATACTGACTGGTGAATTGAGGGTAGTTTGAGGAGGTATAGGTCGAGCACAGGGACTGGAGGAAGAAGGAAAAGACATCGAGAGTAGAGCAGAAGAAACCAGAAACCCGGGTGGACAGAAAAAAAAAAAAAAAAAAAAGATAGATGAGGATGACGGGTATTCATTGGATGAAACATAAGCAAAGAAAAATATATTCTCATCAAAGAGAGAGGCAACGACAGCGGGATAAAAAAAACCCTAAAAATTATTGACGGCCTCAGAGAGAGGCTGTGATACCATGAAAGTGTCAAAATCTTTGACGGGTATTGTATTAACCTTACAGATATATATAGTACAATGACATATATACAATTATAATAATGCCCTAATTATATATACACTAACATACGTTATTGATTATAATTTATCCACTTAGGCTCTTGCTTATTTTCTTTGTACCAAAACAGAGTACGTACTAGTGGTTGAAGTAAATTGAAGTTTGAGCTAGGTTTAAAGGTGTTTTATAAATGATGTAAATCACTATTGAATTTATTCGTCTAACTATTTTTCTTTTAAAGATTAGACAAACTTTGAGTATTATTGAAAATGGTTTCCAGCACTAATCAAAAGACAGTATTAGGAAATTCACTCCATAACGACTCATTTTTTTTAAACCTACGAATCCTAGATAAATTAGGAACTGCGAGGTTCTTACAAAGAGATATGATGTCCTCAAGTATTGTGTATATTTTTTAGTTCGTCGGCTCGTCAAAGTTCATCAAATCGCATAGTACATATCTACATTTTAGAATATAACACATATAACACTTATTATCTTTGATTTTGAGGTTACTGGTGGGTTGGATAAGTTTTAGAATCCACTTCATCTTGCATGATTTGACACATATATCAGCATGATATTCGTGACTATATCGTCGTGTTCATTTTGCATCTTGTTTCATATGATAAATTTTTCTTCCCCCCGTAATCCCTAGTATATATGCTGATTGATAATTATTGTAGATATTTTGATGAATTTAGGAAGAATAAGTTAACCAACTTTTGAAGGATTAATTTATTATGTTTAGAGTTGTGGACGATTGGAATCGCATTAGCGTCCGTTCAAGCGGGAGGGAAGAAGATTGGAGCGAATAAACGTGATTTTCTGTAGTTCTCACATAGAATAAGAGACTAATGAGAAAAGGGGAATTTCGGATTCCTTATCTGGTAGGCAAAAAACATATTTGACCGTAAATGAGGCGAGTTAAACTATTCATACAATCATTGATCAAATTTATTACTCTTTTTGGCCTAAAAAATAACTGTGTTCTTTGATATCGACTTAAATTTATTATTGTTAAATGTGTAAGAACGTAGTAATAATCCATCATTATCATTATCATATTCAAGAGCGAAGCCATGTCCATTTTTGTTTTTTTCTTAATAGTCCATCATTATCATATATGCAAGAGCAAAGCCATCATTTTTTGTTTTTTTCTTCAAAGTCAAATTTTATTTCAGTTGCCATCACTGTGGATGAGCTTTTGTTGTGAGTTCATAGTGTTTGGCTTAGGATTTGATACCAGTTAGATGCTTGTTCTTGTACTTTATGAAAAGTCGATAATATCGATTAATTTAATACTCCTTTCCTCCGATGTTTAATATAAGACATTTTAATTTATTCTAGATTTAACCTAATACATATTTTTAATTGACAAAAAAATCTTACAAATATTTCATAACAATCAAGAAAATGCAAGGATTGTGAAAATATACTTTTAAGATTTTTCCGTCAATTAAAAATGTGTACTAGGTGAAATCTAAAACAAAATTAAAATGCCTTATATTAAGGATCGGGGGAAATAACTTATAAAATATTATGCACTTTTATATTCAAGTTGTAAAATAATCTCTTTTGATATATTTTTTTAATTTAGTAAATGAAATTCTTATATATTCTGACACGGGGCGAGCAAATTATTATATTTTTATCACACCTTCTTTTTGTAAATTTTCTGACTTGTCCCACTAGGGGTTGTACGAGTGTGGTGGCATCAAGTGAAATTCAATACTCAAAAAGGTTGGTTTTCAGAAACGAATCTCACCTTCTCCTATCAGATACTGGCAATGAAAGATACATATACATCATGGAAAATTCTAGGTCCCGTTGTTTTGAGAGTTTGGTTCCGTTAAAATTTAACCAATAGAAAAGTGACACATTAATATAATATTAAATTTTTTTAATTTTTAAATTTTTCCGTGACATGCTAAGCAGGTAAACTTACCAAAATTTAAAAAACTGAATAATTTAGGAAAGTTTCAATATTTAAAATAACAAAATTATCATTAATGAATAATTAAGTTTTCTTTTTTCATTATATGTATTGCACAAATATTTATATATGATTGCACATTATATTGCACGCCATTCATTAATAATTAATTGCACCATATTTTGTTTCCTTATATTTTTATAGTAAGTTAATAATTAAATATCCAAGCATTGTACTTTTGAGGATGTAATTGCACATTCAAGTAAACTACATTGCACGTTCAGTTTTAAATAATTGCATTATACTAAACTTCCTATAATTCTTAATTAAACTTTCTTATTTTAATTTTATATTACAAAAAAATCGGTGTGTCAATGTGCATTTGCTCATTAGAAATTGCACTTATATTTATACATAATTACATATTGGATTAAAAAACGTTGCACCGTTTCTTATAAAAGTATTATTTAGTAATTTTATTTTTTTATTTAGAATTTTCTTCTAAACCTTACTAAGCGAGTATTAATGTATTATTTTGAATAATAGAATTTTAGTTGCAAATTTTTTGAAATTTTTTTGAAAATTTTTAGCATAAGAATATATTTTCAAACATGACACATTTATAGTAATAAATATATAAGAAATATATATTTCTCAATACGCTGCATAACTAGGAATTGAACCTTTGTTACAATGTATTGCACTCTCAACAAAAGAAATTCTACAATCTAGATAAATAATAGTATGTCCTTCGTTACAAAACATTGCACACTTGACAAGAAATGATTGCACACTTAAATTTTACAATGAACAAATTTCATTTTGAATAAGCTGAGATTTATTACAGAAATTTGTGCCAATTATCGGTACCATTTATGTATTAATGATAATGAAAATATTAGAAAAATAAAAAATAAAATACATTGCTCACCTAAATTGAGCCTCTAAATAGGGAAATTTACGCCATCTTATGCAACAATTCAAAACTTATCATAGTTCATGATTAATTTTCCTTATTCTATTTCTACATTGCACAAAAATCTTAGTGTCATTGCACATTTGCCCATTAAAAAATTACATATGTATTGATACATGATTGTACCCTAACTTATAAACATTGCACCATCTTTTATATTATAAGGGTTTTTTTTCTTTTTCTTTTTTTGTAAAATCTCTTACAACTTTGCACATAAATTTATAATTATTTACGTATTACGTGATCAATAGAATTTTTAGTATAATAATATAATTTTAAGCATTGCATATTTATGTGAATGCACATTGGAAAATAATAGACGGCAGTACTTTCACTTGCAAGCAATTGCAACATAGAAAAAAATACAATCACTTGATGATATACTATTTCCTTCGTATTAGAAAAACAGTCCATATTGAATTTCGAGATTTGTAAAAAAAATAATTCGAAATAAAAAACTAATTCTTTTTAGACAAAGGGACAATTATTTGTAATTTTTGTAATAATTCGAGACAAAGAGACAAGTATAAGTATGGCTTTTTTTTATGTATCTTAGTTTTTTGAGAAAAATGTTACTTTTGAAACTTAAATTGCTGCAGTATTTGCATTTTATTCCAAATCATTTCACCTTCTTTCACCCCGTTATTCCAATCCATAATGAGAAGGGAAAATATTGGCTTTGTAAACATCAATACAACAAGTAGCAAATTAAGGTACAGTCTTTGAAAAATGAAAAGAGCCATTTTTCATCGATTTCTTTTCCCCTCCAGGATAGGTCCTGCCTGCTTCTACTTTGCCATGTCGGAGTCCAGATTTTTTTTAAGAAAAAAAAGAAAGAAAGAAAAAGCATCTCAGCGTACGGCGGAGAGAGGAGAGACACTCCCAATTTTAATTAAATGGTATACTATAAATTACTACCCGGTTGCCTGTGTACAATTAATTTGGTTATCAGTACATTTAAAGAAAATTCAATGATTGTGATTAGTTTATTCTAATCTAACAATTATTAATTAAATAATTAATTAAATAATGGAATCATACCCTCAAAATTATCAACCGCACCCTAACTTTACCCATAAATTATAGTGCGTCTGTAAGTCGGCACAAAAGAATCAAAAAGATCTTCGTCTCCATACAGAAAATCTTCAAACCATTTAGTGTGGGGTCTCTTCAATTACTATGGGTTTGACCCCATCTCAAAGAAAATCTATTCTCGTGAAATTTAATTTGATAGTCATCCTGATGAATAATTACTAATTATACGTATGATTGTGTACGTAGTGTGATCATTTAATTTCACTACGGTAAAGCATAACTTTCTCAGAAAAATAAAAAATAAAAAATGCAACGAAATAACGCCAGTGATGGAGAAAAGAGATCGAGAGATTGTGATCGTGACTCTATCACTTATATTCAACCGTGAATATAAAAACTTTTAGCAAATTACATATTAATTACGTTTCAAGAAAATCTTACCATACTACCTTCTCCGTCCAAAATGATTGTTCAGTTATAATCTTTATTTTAGTACAATTATATTAAAAATAAAAATTTAAACTGGACAATCATTTCAAGATTGAGAGAGAGTAGTTCTTTTCGTTAATTATGCTCTTATTTTGTGAATTTTCTACTTCTATCATGATGTTTATTACTGAAGTGTGATTGATATGATGTAAAATAGGACGTGACTTCCTCGTATTCATAGGATTAATGTTTTCAACGTTGACATAAACTAATGCCGATCGATTATGTTGGAGTTCGTGAACTTTGAATTCTGACACAATACGTGTGATATTAAGCACAATTTATTCCTCCATAAACACAACAGATTCAGTAATAAAATCATGTCGAATTCATTCATTTGGGTTTGATTGTATTTTGCTTCCAAAAAACGACAGAACTCCCTGGCACCATCACTGTTAAATTTTTTTTTTTTTTTTTTTTTTTTAACATTGATCATTCCATTGATCCTGAAATCATTGAGTTAGATCATAGTCGTCCCATTTTACCAGTTTAAGGTTATTTAATAAATATGCATGGTTAAATTTGATTACTCATCAATATTGATAAGTGGTGAACTAACATTGGAGTTATATTTGAATGAAAAATAGCTCAATTGTGCGAAAGATTCCTTTATTAATCCAAAAGGAAAAAGATCTACACAAAAACTTTATGAGTAGGAATGATTTTGTTCCATTTCTCATTTCTTCTATTCTTTTGCCTTCAACCAAAACAGCTTTTAAATGCATATATAGCTTTGAAACTTTTCATTTTCAAAATTTTCTATAAGTTACAGTCCGTTTTCCAATCAATTTAGTTGATGAACCACACAACCAAGTGGCTCTGAAGATTGAATTTATAGGAGGGCACATGTGGTTTAAAGCACTGTGGCAGTGGTACCATTCAAGTGATAGAATCTGTGACCATTTTCATCTGTCCAATCCTCATCAGTTTCGCATCGAATTTTATGTGTCATTTTTCGAGTTTTACTTCTATGACCCTTTTGTTACAGTTCGACAAATGTGTTTATAATTAACTCTAACATTTTAACTGAACAGTTTGCTGAGTGAAGATTAATGAATAAGTGCCTAAATGTATAAATAAATAAAAACGAAAAAAATGTACGATAGGGTTCGTGATGTTACCCCCAAAAAAAAAAAGAAAAAAAAAACATTTAAAGTGTCACATCGATCTTATTGATAGATTTGTTTTATTTTATGATAAATAGCGACAACAGTGAGAATAGATTCTATCCCGTGAGAAAAGATTGCAAATTTTTTAAGTTGGTGAGGTTAGGGTTTATCGGGTAAGGAAAAGAAATATACAGAAGACACCTTTCTTGTTGTCGAGAACAGAAAAAAAAAAAAAAAACTTTTTCTAGAATTAAAAAATGACATTTATAAACTAACACAAGCTACTAAGATTTATGAATCACAACAATAATTTTAAAATAAAGACTTTGAGGTCTAAGACATATGAAAGGAATAACTAGATGTGATGGAGACTTTCCCAAGACATAAAGCAAGCCATCACCTTAGTGTGGAATGCAAACAGGAAAAGAAAAAAAAAATGCATTGGTTACAAATATACTGAATGTCAGAAATGACTTAAGGCATGAGGTGACACCAATCAAAAAATAGAAATATCAATGAAATTTCTCCAAAGTGAAATATAATAAAGGATGTACATGTTCATATTATATAGACGTGACGTCATTACGAGTCTCTTAAAGATATAATTATTTTAATGTAGGTTTATCTCTGATTTTCTTAAACCAAAGTTTAAGTTAAATGAAATCGCTATTGTTCTTCTTTATAGAACAAAATATGAAGCGTAATATACCCAAATTCATATATAGGACAAAAAGAGAATGTTAGAGTTCGTTCTACTATTTATTACGTTTTTCGTTCTATTACTGCATGTAAAATTCTTTATTATTATGAACGTTCCGTAATAATAATGATGTTATTGAACTAAAAAAGAGAAAATAGTTGACAAAAAACAATATTACGATGGTACGAAAAGAATATTACTCATTGTGGATAGATATGAAGGGAGATCAAAAAGCAAAAAAGAGGGAGATGATATGAAGGAGAATTGAAGGGCGATTGAAGAAGTGCCGGGAGGGATAATATATGGAGGGGGAATATTACTCTTTCAAAAGTTATGGTTGTGATTGCATGGCATAACCAAAAGAGGGCTGGACTACAAATTAGAACCAATTTCTGAGAGCAGAGATATGAGCAGAGGAAATTTCAATTTTGATCTTTAATTTGAGACAAATTTTGGACTGGTCTTCCTGTGCTTCAAAGATTTTGCAAGAAATATTGGTCCAAGTGGCGTCCACAAAACAAAGCATTCAGCTCATCCCCAACTAAACCTTGCCTGGTCCATTTTTACATTCTCGATATAGAGAACAAAGCTAAAAATTTTGCTTAAATTGTTCCGGAGAAATGAACGGATCAGATTTTTCGTAACACTTCTAATGTTACATTTATCATACAAGTGACAGCCCACATGCATACTTTAATAATTAACAAAAAAATGGTAAGTGAAAGTATATGATAGTACGAATACCATAAATATAAATTATTTCGTCCTAAAATGTATTGTCCAGTTTACATTTTTATTTTTAGTATAAATGAAATAAAAGTTAAACTCGAAACTGAATGATAATATTAGGACAGACCTCTATGTTACAGACAAGTCTACACAGCAGGATCAAAAGCGTAACAAGGATATTATTATGCCCGTGAGACATACATATGCAAACAATATGGAGATGTGATTCAAAGTTCAACCTCTCCTCCACATTAATTGATGATGGAGCTCCCACCATTCCCATTTACTGCTAAACGATTCCAGTCACCCCCACAAAAGAAAGACCAGTACAATCAAACTTTCATTTCCTCAATTTCCTTTCAATCTGAAATAGATATGTATATTTTTTTTAAACCAATATATACCATCATCTCTTTGCAGCAATCTGCATTTCAGAAAGACTCATGTCTGCCACTTCCAATTAAGTTCCGTCCAATGCTCGTTTTAGGAAACTTGTCGTAATTCTACTAGTTAATCTAGTCCTGTTTGTTCAAGTAGATTCCAGAAAATTGATGCACATCTTTTCTTTTCTCTTTTCTTTCCTTTCCTACCTTCCTTTTTGAACAGTTCATAATCACAAACTACTTGCACAATCTTTATAAATACGTTCAAAAAGCATATGATCACAAGGAGCAGACCAAAAGCCAGGGAAACCAAAAGTTAAAACCCCCCCCAAAAAAAAAATAATAATAAAAGAAAAAAAAGACAAAGGAACCATTTTCCCCGTGTATGAGTCATGTCAACTGAGAGAGTCCAACTAGTATAAATTGACTTCCCTTTGAGATTTCATCTTACTGTGGAACTTTAAACCAGCTGATCTCCTTAACTTTGTTGAAGGGTTCGATTCGCATTCGCGAAAAAAAAAAAAAAAATGTCCTTTACTTGTACCAAAGATTTCCTCAGGCGATTTTGCATTGATGATTTTTCACTCAATGCACAAACACACAGTGGTTTGTTCTCCAGTGATCTTCTTCCTTCACTTGGAGCTCGAATGAACCGTGCAACTAAGCTTCGAAAAGGCATCATTTCGCCATTCAATCCAAGCTATAGGTGAGATTGATTGATTCATTCATTCCTCTGTTGTCTCTGCATGGTGAAAAAGTAGGAAATCATGTATTCTAATTTTGATAATGACTTTTTGATTTGTATGTATACATCATGATATTTCAGGGCTTGGGAAATGTTCTTGATCATCCTGGTGATCTACTCGGCCTGGATTTCGCCTTTTGAGTTCGCTTTCGTGCCTTTCAAACAAGATGCATTGTCCATTTTCGATAACATAGTCAATGCATTCTTTGCCATCGACATCATTTTAACCTTCTTCGTGGCTTACCTCGACAGCCAATCCTATCTGCTGGTTGACAATTTCAAAAACATAGCCATGAGGTAACTAACCATTCATCCATTTATTCCATTTAATGTAACAGACTATGTATGATCAGTCACCTAAATTGACGAAATGCTGCTACAATAATATGCATTTTCATAGGTATCTTTCAACCTGGTTCATCTTTGATGTCTGCTCCACGGTTCCGTTTCAATCCATTAGCCTCCTTTTCACGCATCACAGTGGTGGACTTGGCTTAAAAGTTCTCAGTATGCTCAGACTTTGGCGTTTGCGCCGAGTCAGCTCTCTTTTTGCCAGGTAAACACATTCTTGAATCCTAATGACCCCCTTTTTCCACCAATTTCAAAATTCATTTGTATCATATAACAGGCTAAGCTAAAGCAGATTCAAAAATTTCTTAGTGGCAATATCTGCATCTTTCTGACAGACTAGAGAAGGACATTCGGTTTAATTATTTCTGGACTCGTTGCACAAAGCTCATATCTGTAAGTGGTCTCAACACAGACATTTTGAACCATATTTTTTGATACTGAATTTTTTTGAGAATAAGAAGTGCTAAAATTCCTTCCAAATTGGTTTTTTTTTTTTAGGTGACATTATTTGCTGTGCACTGTGCTGGATGCTTCTACTATGTGATTGCAGATAGATATCCTGATCCTAAAAGAACCTGGATTGGTGCACTTTATCCAAATTTCAAAGATCACAGCATTTGGGATAGATATGTTACTTCTATATATTGGTCTATTGTCACACTGACCACAACTGGTTATGGCGATTTGCACGCCGAAAACCCAAGGGAAATGCTCTTTGATATCTTTTACATGCTGTTCAACTTGGGATTGACTTCTTACATCATAGGAAACATGACTAACCTTGTAGTTCATTGGACTAGCCGCACTAGAACTTTCGTACGCTCTCTCTCTCTTTTCTTTCTCCCTTCCTGTCTCAGCATTCTCCTGAAATTTACTTGTGTTTAATTTATCTTTTGCTTTCATGCTGTAGAGAGACACAGTTCGAGCTGCATCAGAGTTTGCGAAAAGAAATCAGTTACCGCCATGTATACAGGACCAGATATTGTCCCACATATGCCTCAGGTTCAAAACAGAAGGCTTGAAGCAGCAAGAAACCTTGAATAGTCTTCCAAAAGCCATTCGTTCCAGCATTTCCAACTACTTGTTTTTGCCAATAATTCAAAATGTCTTTCTCTTTCAAGGTGTTTCCGATGACTTCCTCTTCCAATTGGTACCTTTCTATCCATGCATCTCCTTCTCTTTCTCCCCTTTATAATGTCTTCAGCTTTTCTACAAATGTATCAAAGATAACAGTGGATTCTGTGATATCAAAGGTTCCGGAAATGGAAGCTGAATACTTCTCTCCAAAGGAAGATGTAATTCTACAAAACGAGACACCAACTGAGATGTACATATTGGTTTCTGGTGCAGTGGTAAGTGTTCTCTTGTCCATCTTGTGGTAAAAAGTATAAATATAGGATTTTGACTTATGTTCCTTATCTTTCTGGCAATCATACTTGCAGGATTTGATAGCCAGCATTGATGGTCATGAACAGGTATGTAGTTTCTTTTAGAATATCGATTTCTGACACCTTCCAAGAAACAACATTAACCTATATAACTTATCTTCATTAAAATAGATAATGGGAAAAGCTCTTGCCGGGGAAACATTTGGCGAAATTGGTGTTCTATGCGGAAGGCCTCAGCCATTTGCTGCTCGAACTAGGGAGATTTCTCAACTGCTACGGGTGAACAAGACATCGCTGATGAATATTCTGCAGATGAATAGTGAAGATGAGCAAATAATAATGAACAATCTTTTCCAGGTGTTGTAATGGAAACTTAATTTTCATTCAGTAGTAATGAATTACACGAATTACTCCTGACAGATGAATTCTTTGACAGAAACTCAAAGGATCAGGGATGTCAAGGCATGTGGAAGAGCAGGTTGATCAAACTTTAGCATCTGGCGATTCGCTTCATGAAGCACCAAATGAAACAACATATTCTCATCCTGGTCATAGAAACAATGCTTGTGCAAATAGAGGGATATTGGATGTGATGACTTTAGATATTGCTGATTCAGAAGCCATGGTGGAGGAACAAGAGCCGCGGAAACCTGATGAACACAAAATTGAGCTTTTCGACTTGGAAAAAGCAAATGCAACTTTTGAAGTTCCATCTAAACCAAACAAAGATGGATCTATGCACTCTTTAAAACATTGCCACAGGATTCCAGCAGAGATCAGCTCAAGTAGTATCATGTTTCCTGCAGACAAAGAGAATGCACAATCTACCAGAAAAAGAG
The DNA here is from genome assembly GCA_949775105.1 of Oldenlandia corymbosa var. corymbosa. Lineage (NCBI taxonomy): Eukaryota > Viridiplantae > Streptophyta > Magnoliopsida > Gentianales > Rubiaceae > Oldenlandia > Oldenlandia corymbosa. Next base: position 18,244,508 of record OX459118.1, on the reverse strand, counting down.
TTACCATTCACATGAAGGTTCAACAACATCAGGCAGCATATGAGTCGATTGGGAAACTGATACTCCTACCTGATTCACTAGAAGAACTTTACAGCATAGCAGGTAAGTTCACAATATTACGTAGAAAAGCAGAACGTTAATGTTAACATGTTACTCAGCCTACACAAAACCATGTTATAATTGTATTCGAAGTCCCATGATAATATTCTTCTAGCTGCAATGACTACTAATATGGGAGCATTATGTTTCCAACTGGCCATCACCTGACACTCCACACGATGAAATTTGCAGATCAAAAATTCGGAGGTCAGAATTTCACACGCATTGTGAGTGCAGATGGTGCAGAAATAGACGACTTCAATGTCATCCGAGATGGGGATCATCTCTTTTTTCTTTCAGACAAAGGCGAATGACAGTTGCAGTCTTACATATAATAACACCTTAATTGACAAGATCATGATACAGTGTATCAACATATGACCTTACAAGACGTTAGACAGAAGGATCAAGTAACTGGTGGCCTAAACGAACTAACATGGTAGCAACTTCAGAATGGGGAAAGGTTACCATCATCCTATTTTGCAGGGAATGACCTACTTTTTTTCCTTGCAAAGGCATCACTATGTATGAGAACTTGCATAATGCAAGGATCGGAAAGATGCATAAAAGATCGAGGATTTGAAGAGCTGACCAGGTGAAGCAATGGATCAGCTACTGCAGCTTTTTGCAGGAAACTTCTGTAAGATTTAAATTATGGAGATGGTCTCCAATGTAATGTTATTTTTATTTTTTTTTAATTGCTAAATCAATTTTGAGCACAAAAAGTATGATTGTTGCAGTCAGATTCTCTATGAGGTTCTGCAACCAATGCATCATCGCTACACATTATTGCTAACAATTAGGAACTGGACTAGCTTCAGTGTTAAATACAAATGATCCAATGGAATACTACAATTGTCCTAAAACAATAAAAAACTCAGTGTTTCACCCAAGATAACAACCTCCATCTTGTCTCTCCTTCGCATAGAAGTGTAACACCATCCTTAGTATAAACTCACCATAACTGCAGAACCAGACTGAAAAGGCTGTAAATTCAAAAATTTCTAATGATTAATGAACCACAGAAGGTACACTCATAGTAGAGAAAAGAATCAACACTTATCTGGGATGTTCTTTAGATTTGAAAATCACACACAAGGTAAACTAACATTAGTGAATACAGCAAAGACTCACACCAACTTCTGTCACGATACAAGATGAACAACGAAAATCAGCCATTCCAAGACACGAGTACATTTTTAGAACTCTTGCTTCCTCCATCAGGACCCTCATCAGAGTTTGCCTGGTTGTTAATGTTCAACACCACAAATGTATTAAGACTTGTGATGAGTTCTACCACGACGAAATAGTAACAATGGAATGAAAAGCTTAACACCGCAGACAATGACAGCCGAAGACTGATCCATTCAGCTTCTTGGTTTCCCTGCCCATGCATAAGCATATGAGATATGAATGTCCATAATATCCTAAACACGTGCTTATTACAAAGCAGCTGAACTTGAAAAATCATCTCCTTTGCTGACTACAAAATATTTATTTAAGAGGGCCATAACTATAAGTTAGCTAAAAGTTTAGATGATGATGGATCATACTAGAGGACTAGGATAGCATAGTTAGCTAAACAAAAAGACAGAAAATGACGAAAAAAGAGTTGTCTTTCTACACTATTTTGATGATAGAAAGGTGTAAGAGATGATTAAGGAAATTTCGAATAAATTTAGCTTCAGAGAAACAGCTACTTATGTCACCTAGCTCCACTTGAATATTGTTTTTTTTTTTCATTCTTTTTTCTCATTTTCAGGAGGGAAAAGAGCTGCATATACTTTTCTTTAGGCGAATCTAAAAAGTGAATCTCTGTCAGAGTTTACTTATCTTGAAGGCATTTAACTTCTAAAACCTCCTTAGTAAAGTTAGACACAAAAAATTAAGATAAGAGTACTAAGTCTTTGATAATCTTTCCAACCAACTCCTCTGCGGCCGAAACCAAGGCTCTATCTGGGCACATCACTAATGAATCAAAGCTAAGTGATTGACTGACAGAATTATCATGTTTTGTTCTCAGTTCTACATGAATTTTGTATTTAAAATACTCATGAGTAGCTAAGACTTTTATTGGGTTGAATCCCTCTTTCTAACACACTTCGTACCACATGGATGTATAATCAATGTAGAAATAACATAGGAAGAGAGGAGGATCCCAGGCTCTTTTACTCTGTTTATTTTCTTGTTTTCTTGCTGAAACTGTAGCCTTTCCTAATTTTTTTCTGCTCATAGTTACTTTATTACTTGCTATTTACTTGTTCTGCATTATAGACTGCTAAGGAAGATCATCATGCACGTGAGTGCTGACAATATTTTTGTGAGTGACCATCTCAACCCGTCTCTCTCGTTTGATTTTGGTTTGATTTTCAGTGTTCTAGGCGGTTCTTAGACCGTAAATATCCGTCCCTGTGTATTCAATCCGACTTACTTCTATTAGTTTTGAGTTGGTTTTTTTTTTCGACCGATTTGACGACAATCGCGCGACCACTTCCCTTATGTAATTATGATTCTTTCATTTCATTCATGGGTTGGAGAGAAAATTATACATGAAATTTCAAGAAAAAGCAAAACTCAATATAGAAATTCTTTTTTAATTTCTATTTTTTAATTTTTTTTAATTTTATGATTTTTAGGTGACCTATATTTATATAGAAATTCTCTAAAAGTTCATTATTTTATTAATTTATCGATTTTGTTTGTATTGGTTCCAAGTTAGGAACGAAAAAAATTATTATTTAAAAATACTTATTAATTTATAGAGTTTTTACCGTATCCTAACTTTCCAAGATACAATACCATCTCCATTTTTTTTTATAAAAGAAAAAAATGTAAATATGAATAAAACCCTCACTTACAAACCCCCAGGTGGAAATTGAACTCGGGTCTACTTCAAGGAAACACAACATCATAACAATGTTCTTCAATTTCCTACCATCTCAATTCATAATGTTCTTCAATTTCCTACCATCTCAATTCATAATTCATATACCAAAGTTCATGAACTTGACATGATAGATCATCACTAAAGTTTCACGATTTTTTTTATGTAAATAGCGCTCTATGATCACTAACTAACACATTCATTCTCTAATTATCACAATTTCAGTCCAAATTCCAAAAGAGGGCAAAATCATATATATATATATATATATATATATATATATATATACATATATATTCACCTTTTCATAGTCTTACATTTCAATCATTGATTCAAAGAGTTTTTGTGTTACGAATTTCAAATCATTCATTTGCTTTAAGTACTCATGTCAGTCTTTCTACAGCAAAAGATGGTAGAAAGTTCAGTAAGGGCGACCGCGAAAGTCACCGAATGGGTCAAAGTGCTGGTTCTTGCATCGCTGGTATGAGTTTCATTAGTATTAGGGTGTTGTTATTTCCAAAACAAATATTAGCATCCAAAACAAATAATGGCATTTTTTTTTCCAAAAATAACCCTTCCCTATTCAAAAATAACTTTCTCCCTATCCCAACTCCAACCTCTAGCTTAATTCAATTTATTTACCTGATTTTTTATTCCTTCTCCACCCTCTCCCTCCAAAACCTATCATTCATCTCCTTCTAAAATTAAGATTATGCCACACGAGAATTACAGTTCAATAGATATATCTTTAGCACGGATGCTATCGAGCATGTGGAAGTTTGCACAAAGAAAAAGTTTTTGTAAATTAGTTCAAAATCCTCAAAACATAATTTTTCTCCAGATTCTAAATCCAAGAATGTAATAGAGTGCCCTTTTTTTGTTCTAATTAGTTTAAAATTAATTTTGATATAAGATTTGATATCTATATAATAGAGATAAAGTGATTGTGATTGCAGTTTGTTGGATTATCGATTTAATCTCATTTTGAAGTCTTGTTGGGTTGATACTTCGAATAGCCAATCGTATTGCAATAGTGCTTAATTGTTCATAGACATTTTAGAAAATGTATCATCTGCATGTACTAGTTCTATAGTGTTTACATCAATTAATTAAGATATTATAGTCTTTCTTGTGTGTTTAAAGATTGAAGATGCATTGAGTTTCTTCTTATCAGACCATGGTTTTAACTAAATTTTCTAGTAGTTCTAGTAGTTCTTATTCCGTTGTTCCTTAAGGTTTTTTTCCCTCCCTATTTTTGGTTGGTGGATCGATCCGGAAAAAACCGCAAAAAGGCTTAGTCTCGTAATTTTCACGAAGACTAAGAAAATGTCGATTATGGAATGAAAACTGGTTTGTGGAGTGGTGTTTCTTTTTAGGTTCTTTACTGTGAGGATGATCTGTTTCGTTATTCTGTTGCCATAAGAAAATGAGAAGAAAAAATTTCTATTTTTTTTCAAGAGAAAAAAAAAAAAAGAGAAAGGGATTGGGAAAAGAAAAGGTTAGTTTGACTTGGAAAGGACTATTTTGAAAGAATAAAAATAATTTGTTTTGGATGCTAATAGTTGTTTTGGCAATAACAATACCCTTAGTATTATTATAATACTTTGTGTAATGCCTACTGTCCTTACCAATACCTACTCTCTAATCAGTCACTAAATAATGAAACTCATACCACTATTCTAGTTTAAGTTTAACAGCATTGTCAAACATACACTTAATTCAAGAATTGACATGTCTAAATTAAGATGCCAATTTAACCACACCAAGAGCGAAAGAATCAACTCGAGCACATATGTTATACGAATTGAACTGAACCTTTTGTGTTCGTGTTTTGAGATTTTTCAGTTTTTTTTTTTTTTTGAAAATGCTCTTTTATAAAAAAAATGATATCTAGCAATAATATCTTTCTATTAGTGTCTAATATCTTTTTACTTCGTAAATTTCTAATTTTAACACTATTGTATGTAAAACCAAACCAGAACGAGGTACAAATTTAGTTCAAACTTGAATTTTTTTTTTCTCTAAATTTTTTAAAGATTCAAACAAGTCTACTATTCCAAAGAAAGTAAAGTATTCAGTGCTAATAAAAAATCAAAGAAACATGTCTATCAAATTTAAACACTCACCAAAAAAGATAAAGGTCCAACACACATGTCGAACCAAAACACATTATACTTGCACCAATATACTAATCCAATTTCAACTGCAATAAGAGGTATATGCATCAATTGCTCCAAGCATACCTATAATCTATGAAACAAGAAAAGTGTTGAAAGTTAAAACAATAATCACAAGGCACCACCACTTTTATATCAAATACCACTTAAAAGGAAAATAGTAAACAATAGAACTTCATTTAATTCAATTATATTAATTGCATCAATCTCCTCTCGCTCCTTCTCAGAGTTAACTATCTTTTTTTTTTTTTTTCTTTTTAACCAATCATGGCCACAAATAATAACCTCAATTAGTCTCGAGGAAAATGAACTCTGATATACATCAAGAACACGACTTCCTGCACTAAATATTAACTCTGGAGCCACGAAGGGAACTTACACAGCTAATAAATCTCCAATGATCAAAGAAAACGTATGAAACTTCAATGTGTTCATTTTCCACCAACAAAGAACATTAACTTGCCATCATTTTTGTCCTAGTTCTATTTTGTCTACAACATCATCTTCTTCAGCATTTTCAACAAAATAGGAATTTAACAGGAAACAACATCCACGAAATAGCAACGATTTCCATCAGATCTGCCGCATTTAAAACCAGAGGCTGACTTAAAGTCTTTATTCACCATGATACACCTGATGAATTATAAGATACAAATAAAGCCTCCAATGTTTTTTTCTAGCTTATCAAAAAACCTAATGCAATTACTGCCACGTACGTGTCCACCAAAATTTTGGTGACAATTTTCAATTTGAATCTTGGATCAAAGATGGCAGCGACAAAAACAAGTTCATATCATTAGTGTTTGACTAATACTCCCTCCATTTCAAAATAAGTGTCGTTTTAGTAAATTGGAGAAATTCCAAAATAAGTGTTGTTCTCACATTTCAATGCACTTTTTGTCAAAAGTTTCCAAAATTACCTTCAAAAGAATTGATGCTATTGGTGGACAATTTTATAATGGGGTTGGTTGAGGATATTCAAGTAATTTTATTACCCTATTTAAGAGTTTCTTAAACTATGTACAAAATGTAGGACGTCACTTATTTTGGAATAGAGGGAGTACTTATCATATTTTTTTCCCATTCTCAATTTCTCGCATTTATATCACTTTTCCATGATCAGTGTTATAGCACATACGGGTGATGAAAGCATCAACACCAACAATGTGACACAGTTATTCATCACATGTAACATCAAAAACACCCAGAAAACGCAATAATTATATCAGTGTTATAGCACATATGAGGTGATGAAACCATTAGTACCAACAATGTGACACTGTTATTCATCATCACCTGTAACATCAAAACACCCAGAATATGCAACAATTATATCATTACAAACTTTTAAGAAAAAGAGCAGCCTAGAAACAAACCCCAAAATAAAACCGCAGGCAGATCCAAAACCTAAACCCTAAACCCTAAACCCTATCAAATAGGTTAATATCGGATTCTGCATGTCCAGTTTTTTTTTTATTATTATTATTTTTTTTTTTTTGCTTTTATTTGGCACAAAATTTTCTAACTTTTTTAACTTAAAATATATTTGAACTTAAAATATATTTTTTTAGCAAACAAAAGAGGATAAGAGACTATTTTCAGGTCCCAATTGACTCATAAAATACTCAAGGGGTATAACAAAGAACTATTTTATAAGTCAACCAGTGCTAGATGATACAATACACCCAAGGGATATACCTAAGGGATGAACATAAATGTCATCTAGTTCCTTAGCTTCTCCCTCCCCATTATTTTATTATTCTCCAAAAAAGAAAAGTGGCAGTATATGAACCAACCACAATTACATAAAGCCAGCACCTGAAATCAAATACGGAAATAAGGAAATGACTGTTGATCTAAAATCAATAGTCCTTTAACAAAACTAGAGAGTAAATTGAAAAACATAAAAGTTGTGGATTCACCCATTGCTACCTCCTTAGCCAAACAGTCGGCAACCGAGTCACCCTATCTGAAAATGTGCATGATTGTATACTTCTTCTGTGTCAAGATATCACTTATCTCTCAGACAGTTGTAGAAAATGCTTCCATGGAAACCCTATTTTTTTCACTAAGGCATCCGCTAAAACCTTGTTATCCGTCTGGACAGTCACATTTGAGAGCTGTAGAAGCTCACATCTACGCAGCCCAAACAAAATGCCACCCACTTCGAAGGTAAAACTATCCCCAACTCCAAGAAAACCACATTCTCCATACACAAAAGTTCCACCTTCCCCTTGAATCACAAATCCATAGCCTGCACCGTCAAGGCTAGAAGATCCATCACAATTTGCTGCCGGCGGAGACCACCCACCACGCGCGCCAACCTTCTAAGCAACCGCAATAGTTGCAAGTCAAAATTAGTAGAGATGAAGTCATTTTCGGCTTCACTACTGACTCATGAGTAACCATTAAATCTCTAGCATCATTCATAATTGCGAGCAACACAGAATTTAAACCGGCCCTGTACTTTCGAAAAAGTACTTGTTCCGCGCCTTCCAAACTTCCCAAAGAATGAAGACAGGAAATAACTTGTACAAAAAACCTTTTGCTGTTTTAAAAGAACCCTTACTCCACCATCGCTTCAGCATACAATAGATGTTAGATGAACCCCTTATATCAACATTTATTAGCATTGAAAAGTGGAGCCATATTGATGTTGTAAATCCACAATTATAGAAGCAATGTCCAATTTCCTCCGCACCTTCCCTACAAAAAGCATATATAGAAGGAAATACCTGAAAATCATAGGTGCAACAACCTGTGGAAAAGGAAGCAGTCCATTACGCAACTTCTATAAGAACAAGGAAATACAAGAAGGATCCGATGCCAAATATTCCTTAATAACGGTTCCACAACTCTTCGACGACGAAGTGCTTCATAGGCTACCTTAACAGAAAAAACACCTTGGGAGGAGCTTTGCATACTAGGATATCATCCTCATTCAAAAAATGGAGTTCCGTGCTCTCCAAAATTTGCAAAACCGATGGGTCAAGCCATTCCCGAAGCTTAGTTAATAGTGCATCTCTTCTATCAAAAAATCCCTGAATAGTAAGATTCGACAAAGGAGGCTGATCATGGCTTTGATCCCTCAAGATACCACAAGATGCCCAATTGTCAAACAAAAAAGATTTATCCCCACCTCGAACAATCACCTTACAAAGAGGCGCAACCCTATCATTAATCTTATTCATCCTATACCATGAAGTTTTCTCCCTAGCTAAGAACGGGAGAGAGAGAGAGAGAGAGAGAGAGAGAGAGAGAGAGAGAGAGAGAGAGAGAGAATAAAGTAGCTCCAAATGCCTTTCCCAAGCTTCACCTTCCACCATAATTTTGCCGTCATCACCTCTATGACATTATAAAACTTCTCAAACCAAGGCCGTTCTCAGAGATAGGAAAAGTAACTCTATCCCTAGACGTCTAGTGACACCTTTGATCGTCATTAGCACCTTTCCAAAGGAATATTTGGCATCTTCTTTCCAAACCTTGGATAACCGTCTTGGGAGGGAGAACAACGGAGAAGACATGACGTGACATTAAAGACAAAACATGTCTAGTCAACATCAAACGACCTCCAGGAGAAAACATTTTATTCTTCCAATTCAAGAGCTTGGAGTCAAAAGCATCTAAAAGAAATTAAGACGTAGAGACTTTCTTCCTGCCATTAAACAAACGACAACCCAAATATGCAAAGGGGAAAGCACCTTTTTGGATTCCCAAATCCTCTTAATCATCTCTACCCTTATTGGATTGCAATTCTCAGAAGCAACAAAGAAGCTTTTTTCCCAACTAACCTTTTGTCCCATTGCAACTTTATATTGCTCAAAGAACTTAGTGACTTCTTTGAGAGATCTTTTCAAACCCCTGGAAAAAACAATCAGGTCATCTGCAAAACATAAATGCGACACCACCCTTGATCCTGCCGGAGTACCGTAGTTAGCAATCTTTCTAACATCTACCAAAACCTTTAACCTCCTTGTTAATGCCTCCGAGACAAGTATAAACAGACAAGGGGATAAGAGGTCCCCTTGCTTTATTCCCCGTGAAGCTTGGAAGAAACCAGCTGGACTCCCATTTATCAATACTGAAAACCAACTATTTTGTAGATTATTCAATATTAATCCAACAAAGTGAGGAGGAAACCCAAACTTCATCAATACAACTCGAAGGAAACCCCATTTGACTCTATCAAAGGCCTTCACCATGTCAACTTTGATCAACATGTTACTCCCCTCAGCATCACGATCAATAAACTGACATAAATCCTGAGCCAATAAAACATTATCAATAATGTCTCGATCTGCCAAAAAAGCTGACTGTTCCTCAGAGATTAATCTAGGCAAAACAATCTTCAACCTCTCCGTGAGAATCTTTGTAAATATTTTATTCAAGAAATTACAAAGACTAATAGGGCGAAAATTCGAGAAAGTATTAACCACAGCTTTCTTTGGAATGAGGGTAATCATAGTACTTGCAATGACACGTGGAATAGTCACCCCAAGCATGAATTCTCGACAAGCGGATAAGAGAACATTAGCTATAATATTCCAGCAGCTCATATAGAAAGCTCCACTAAAGCCATCCACTCCCGGGGCACTTTCTTCATTCAAACCAAATACCGCCGCCTTAACTTCTTCAATTAACAGAGGCCGTAGCAAAGAAAGATGATCATCTTCCTCTATAACGCTTGGAATGTGCTGAAAAAGTTCTTCTTGAGAAGCCATACCTTTAGAACCTCCCTCCTCCGTTAGGAGCTATTGAAAAAAATCTACTACTTCACTTTCAATTTCAGAAATTTCAGTCAACACCTCTCCATTTCTCGACTTGATTTTGTGGATGCCTTGCCTGAAGCACCTTTCCTTCAAAGAAGCATAGAAAAAAAAGTGTGAGCATCACCTTCTCTAATCCATTTGACCTTAATTTTCTGCTTTAAAAAATCATCATGCTCCTTGAGTTTTTGCAACAAAAAAGCTTTAGCTAGCTGAAGTTCAATGCGGACATTAATAGCTTTAGTTGCATCCTATTGAATTTCTAACTCTTGAACCTTTGATTCTGCCTTCCTTAGATTCTCAAAGACATTACCAAAGACTTCCTTATTCCATTCTTTCAATCTTAGTTTCAGCCTTCTCAACTTAATAGAGAATCTCATCATGCCATAGCTTTCCACTGGTTGTTCCCAATTTTCTTTTACAATTTGTTAGAAGTCCGTTCTTCGCAACCACATGTTTTGGAAACGGAATAACCTCGTGAGCTATCTCCTTGCAAAGCGACAAACAATGCTCAGAGGTTGTTTTGTTTAAGTTCTCAACAGAAGTATTAGAGAATATATCTTGCCACCCCTCTGACAATAACACTCTATCTAGCTTCTTGCTCACCCAACCCGTTTGCCTAGTTCCACCCCATGTAAACTCCTCCCCAATTGTGTGATCTTCCAACAATCCACATGACTGAATACATGAATTAAAATCCTCAATAGCAGCATGATCTTGTACTGAAATACCCGAATACTCCTCTAAACTACAAATCACATTAAAATCACCTCCCACTACCCACGAAACAGCCGAGAATTTATGCCGAAACGCGACAAGGCTACTCCATAGATCTCCACGAGCAGCTCTGGTCGACTTAGCATATACCGTAGAGAGAAAGTAAGGGTTTCCAACCGTAGCATGTGTAACCTTCAAATGCAGCACTTGATCATTTTCTTCCAATAAAACCACATCAAGTTCCTTTTTACTAAACACCCAAATCTTACTCGTAACTGAAAAATAAGCTACATCAAAATGTAATTCAAGCCTTATTTCATCTAAGTTGGCAACCCGGAGCATAGGTTCCAATATAACAAGCAAAGAAACATTATGAATCCGAAGTAGAGCCTTCAAATGTACTTGCGACGCTTGACCCTTAATACCTCAAATATTCCAAAATAAATGACTTATCATTGGAAACAATAAGGAGAAAGAGAACCGAGTTCAATCGAGCTGACCTACGAAGGGAAACCCCCTCCTTCATGGCTGCCCTTTCGGTCTTCGATTTCCTTCCTCGCTTCTTAGAGACAATGGCCTTCGGAAGGAGTTCCCCCATCATTACTGCATCCTCTTTCTCCCCCTCCGACCATGTACTATCCTCATTGGATTCTTCCTCCACCAAAGTACTACGAAGACCAACCAAGTTATCATCTGTAAGCAAACCCGGCCTCCTTGAGGGAACCGGCTGTACCAAAGCAAGTGTTAGGTCTTCGGCTGCTCTAGTTGGTGATTCTTCAACATAAACAGTTTCCACATATTCTTCATCACAGTCAAGTTCAATGTCAACCTCCGTAATCGATGCAAGTACAGAGAACCAATTTGTTTCTGTTGGAATACGGGGTTTTGGGACATTGGTTGCCTGGGTATCTTTTTGCACCTCTACTGGTATTTTGGAGGGAGCAGCAAGTGGCACATCAATGGAGGGCTGAATATCCATTGGTATGGCCTGCTTTTCAGTGCTAGACAATCCTAAAGTTGACGCAGCAGGTGACGTAGCCGCCACTTGTGACGGAGCTCTCGCAACATGCGAGCTAGGGTTTGGAATCACAGCTTGCGACTTAGGGTTTGGGGGCACGGTTTGTGGCTGGGGGTTCAGTAGTGAGGATCACCTTGCAACTTCGCCCCAATTTCTTTGGATTTTTGTCCATCTTTTGAACGAACTGGACTCTTTTTCCTCCTCTCCGAAGGCTGTTGAGTGCCAGTTCTACAATTTTATTTCTTATGGCCGATCTTACTACATTTAGAGCAATAATCCGACACATGTTCATACGTAAAAAACTTGATCACGCTTCTTCCCTTTTTTACTCACCTTCACTGATTTTGGAAGATCTTTTGTAAGATCGACCTCTACACAGAAACGTGCTACCGAAGGTCGTGTTAGAGTCGGGGCATCCTCCTTCAAAGGCTTCCCAATCATGGTTGCCATGGAAAATATCACCTCCGGATTAAGGAATTCAATAGGGAGGTCAAAGAGAGAGACCCAAATGGGAACAATTGGGAGATCCTCTTCAAATTTAAAACCTAGTTTCCATTAAGGATTCGCATTGAAAACCCAGCAATGTTCCAAAAGGTGCGAATCCAAAACCTTTGGTAATCTTCCTCCTTCTCAAATCGAATGAGAACATGTCGAGGGTCCATGAGACCAAGGGTGTAACCCCCATGAAACCCTAACTTTCTTGAATTCTTTGTGAATTTCTTCCATCTTAGGCCGACCATAGGCAAACTTCCTAATCAATCTCAGTTGGTGTGGAACAACCAATTGATCATACTCATCATCTTCAGATTCAAGGATGAGAGATCCATTTACGAACTTCACCTCCTTAATGAGAGAACCTTTTGACAATGGAGCCTCCAAAAGTTTTTGAAAAAAGCTAGCAAATGTGCGAGGAGGTCCAGTGGGGACCTCCCCGGCTTGATCGCCGGTTATGAAGACCATGAGCAAGACTTGAAAGGATGAACTTCGGCGGTGTAGTGTAGAGAGAGGCGAGAGAGAATTTTAGAGAGCGAATATTTTGGACATTCACTACAACGAAACTATGTTGTAGGGACACATATATTGGGATGCTTTCATGTTAAGCGTCCCAATAAAAGTGTAATAGGACAGTCTACAAAATCCGTCCCAACAGTTTTATTTATAGGATGTTTTTTAAGTGTCCTTATAGAGCTCTTTAATAGGACACATTGAAACGTCTATTCAGAAAATTAGTGTCCCAATAAGTATTTTACGGGACGATTTTAAGCATCTCGATAAAATCTTTTAATAGGACCCTTTAAACTGTCCCATTACAAGATAAGCGTCCCAATATATATATATATATATATATATATATATATATAGACATTTTAAACTATCGTATTATAATATTATTATTTAAATAAATTTTCATTAGTTGGGCAGAATTAAAGATGAGTACATCGAATCATGAGTTTAATTTATTAATTGGGCTAAAAACATCAATTGAGCCAATTTTGGTTTTCCATAATAATGTTTATAATTTATAATAATTATACAAAAACACCCTATTATTTATAAATGAGCCTCCATGAGTTGTAAAGAATTTCTACATTGACCATTTTCAACTTTTAATAACAGAAGTATGACACCCTTGTATTTATATTTTGACCCCATAACATTTTTAATAAATTTTGAAGTTTGCTAATTACTTTTTTTCAATAGTTTAAAAAACTATATGTTAAGACTTAATAGTGAGATCTAAGTTTTCACTTCATAGTGAGATCTAACTTTTCAGCTCCCAAAAAAATTTTAACAGTGCGGAAAGAATAGTTCGAAAATAATCACAATCACTAATCTAACAAGAGTTAACTAGTATTGACAAGTATATAAAGGTTATGTGAACTATGACAGAGTAGTTAGTAGTTCATAGTACACTTATTATACAAGTAGACGTTACCTTGGTATTATTTTTTTTCAATCTGATTAACTCCATACTTAGATTCTGAATAGTTTTACTTGTTAATAAGTAGTACGTATAGCTCCTCTTTGTGTAATTATCGAATAATTTTAATTATTACAACTATTTTTCAAAAACAAACCAATAAATAAATAATCACATCCTATAAACATGCTATCTACCTATTTAAATTGCAAATCCTTATATTGCCATATATCGTATTATTTTTATTGAATTAGAAGAAATAAGTCTGCGATAATAGTGTAGGGCAACAAGTATATGGACGAAGATTGTGCCACATGATAGTATCATATTTTGATGATTGGTTTGATTTAAATTTTTTGTCAAAAGACCAATGAGTAGACTAAATTGTTTTTTAAATACTAGATCAATTTTAATTTTTTGGAGGAAAAGGCCCAATAAGGAGGAGGAGGGAAAAAAAAATAAGAGGAGGGAAATTGAATTTTGGGAGAATCAAAGCGGGGATATCAAAACTACTATTTACCCTATCATTTGTCCACTTTTCAACCCAACTGCACAAGTGCTCGTGCTCAACCCCAGATCCCCTTTTTCTCTTCTCCACAAAGATTAATAAGATTTGAGCTATTGGAAATTTCCTCCGCCAGCCAAGAAGATGAGCCACCCTCCTAGCCTTTGTTCTTCTCTGTTGGTACAAGTGGTGGTCGGATTCAGTGGCGGCCGCTCAGCCACAATTGCAGCGCCTCAATGTCAAATCTAGGAACAAGATTGAGGTATTTCCAAAATTGCAGCGCCTCAATATTTGTCGTTTGTTTGCTTTGCTTGGATTTGAGTTCTTACTAAATTATTTATTCTAAAACTTATGCTTGTAGGCATTTGATGACTTATGTTGTTTTCAGGCGTGCTTATCTGTTAGTGGGTTATTGTTCTGGTGATTTTTTTTTTTTTTAGTCCCAATAAATCATCTTCCATAATAGAAATCCGATGCATTTCAGTGTTTGATTTTTGAGTTCGTAGCCTACTTTTTCCAACCAAAATTCCTTGAATTCTCTAGTCGCTCTTTGCTGGTTTGATTCGATTCTGCACCAATTTTAGATCGATAGATTTAACTACCGGTACTTATGATATGAGTGGCAGGGATAATTTTCTCTGCACAGAAAGTGGAAACTATTCTGGATTTTTCTCTGCCGAAAACTAATGTAGTAGCCCAGTTTACTGCTACGTAAAATCTGTTCCTCCAACTGAGCACGCAAGTTAGGTATGCCGACCACCAAATAATCCAACTCAGAAATCCTGTCAATGCTATGCCCTTCTCATCCTTAGACTGGCCGAGATCAACCTGTTTAGTGGGTTATTGTTCTGCTGAAATTTATTCCTGTTTCAAATTACCAAGATTAAGTCTTTGATAAAGATTGGGATGTGGTTCAAATGAAAGCTACATGATGACTTACCAGTCCCTTTTTTTTGTGTGTGTTTTGGCTAAGTGGTTTTGTGTATATGTGAGACAGTCACGTTGTTTTTGCATTTTCCTCTTGACTTGCTAGGGTGAAGAATTCATTGTCGTTCACTATTAGATCGCTGAAACATGAGGCAAGAAAGGGTTCCTTGTTTGCCGTTTGGCTAATAAAAGCACTTTGCCGTAAGTTTACTTTTCAAGCACCTTTAATGTCTGTTAAATGAATTTATTAGTTTTTTTTTGGTAAATTGACTCCTTCCAGAGTTCAAATCTAGAATGTAGACTATAAGCTGATTTTTATAAAGCTATCCTAGTGTTAAACCTGTATATCGAAGAAGATTTTCTAGAAGAAAAACGCGCCTTGCCTATCTTGTTTCATCTCATTTATCAAATGTGGAAACCTACTTGAGATAATACATTGAAGTCTTTTCATTATGGTAATGAAAAGTAGCGATTACTACTAATTCACTATTTCAAGCACAAGACTCTTTTGTCTATTCAATTTGTACATGGAATTTGCTCAAATACTGGTTTAAGTGTGTTCTATAATCTTTAATGAAAAGCGAGCTGGGGCATTGTTGACAAGTTATCCATCATGTTGCATAAATTTACATCTTTCAGATCTAGGGATATTTTTATTGTTGCAAAAGTTCTTGGACACAAGCAGTGTAATAAGACACGCTTGTCTCATTTCATTTTGATTTAGTTTGGATGGCTGCAAACCTATCATTTTCCTTGTGAGATCTTCCAGTGGTGATCAACTGAATTGTGTTGCATCAATACTCCCCAAGAAGAATTAACATTTGCTTCTTTGTTCTAACTCATAGGAATTAAGTTAATGCATTGGCATTGGGAATGAACTAATTTCTCTATATTTCGCCTTGCAGGGTGCTCTCTCAAGTCATCTAGGTTCTATTGCATAGGATCACATTCTGTCCTGTGATCTTTTACTGCGGAGATTAATGATGTGAGGAATTAGAACGCTCACTAAATCCCTTTTTGTTTTATATTTTTTTAAAAGTATGTTTTCTTATTTTTGAATTTTTGTTTAAAGTACCACTATCTAACTCTAAATGACCAAATGTTCTTAGTGTTTACTTGGTTATTTTATGGTCCTTGTCCTTTTTGGAATTTAGGTGACCTTTGAGGATGCTTTGAGGATGGCTTGATTTTGGTTTAGAGCTGGTTTCATTTTTATTTATTTATTTTTTTTGTGTATAGCAATGAGCTAATTTGCATAGTTGGCGAAGAACAATGTATTCTTTTTAGATTATTATTGACATTGGATGAGATTATTTGTATGATCATTGATATTATATTATGTAATGGTGATTCATTTCGGTTACATTTGTCATTCAAGCTTTTCATGGATTTGATTATTATTTTGTGAAGTGATTTAAAAAGTTTTGATCAATTGAAAGGGATTCAATATTAAACTAAATATATAAAAACAATGATAATAGACTGGGACACTTGAAAGCGCCCCAATATTTGTAATGATATAGCCATTTTGGAACCAATTTAAGTGTCCCAATAGCGTAGTACATATCGGGACGATTAAAAGAGTCAATTCTATCTTTTATTAAATTATTATACCAAAATCTATTGGGACGCATAGTCTAATGAGACGCTTATTAGTGTCCCGAATAGATTTAGGGACGGCCACCTACAGGACGTATTATTAAGCGTCCCAAACGATATGCATCCCGATATATGGCATATTAGGATGCTTAACGGCGTCCCTAAATTACTTTTTTCTTGTAGTGTATGTAAATTCAACTTAAAATATTATGATAATACAACAAATTGGATTTTTCGTAATCTGATTTTTTATTAATTAACATTAATAAAATTCATTAATCATAATAATATGTAAATTGAGATTTTGAAATCTTATTTAACTTAAAGTCGGAAATCCGACGTGCCTATGTTTGTCCACTTCGTTCGGATTGTCCTACTCCCGTCTAGTCCGACATTTGGATCATTTTTTGGGTCAAAAACTCGTACTATCCAATTCTCCATTTGAGGTCCTACTTTATCCCCTTTACCATTATTGTAATATTTAATATATTTCCTATTATGTCCTTGTTTAAGATTTACTATTGTCTATATATAGTCTGTATATTGTAGATACCGATACTATGAATGAAATACAATTTCCCTATTCTAATTACCATAAACTCCATAGGTCGGGAATGCCCCACAAAAGGAATTGGTTCCTCACCTTCCATAAACAGTAGACTCCAGCTGCAATCACAACAAATAACACTTGTTTAATGCTAGTCTACTTCCGTTTGTAAATCAGTCTTCTCTAGTTTGTTGTGTTAAATGAGAATTGCTTCACTTTAAGCCATTGCATAAGTTTTGCGAAGGTTTAACTGCAATCTTACAACGGCCCAATAGGTTTTCAGTTGTTTCATCAACTTCTGAGCACAATTTACAAATCTAATTAGCGAGGGCAAAATGCATTCTTTTCATACTTTTCTTTGCGAGTAATCTATTATGCCAACGATGGAACCGCAATATAAACAAAGTTTCCGTAGGCTTACTCACAATTGCTATATGGAGTTCTTTGCCGGATTTTCTTTCCCATCGGAATTGTCTTTGTCGCCTACTCCATAAACGATTGTAGATTCCTTGAATTCCATAATATATTCTTCCCGTGCGCCACACAAACCCAAATGAAAAATCAATTGATTTCATCTTTAGTTAAAAAAGGAAAAAATAAATCTTCACCAGATAAGAAGAAATCCATCTTTACTTTGTTGGTATTTTATCATTCGATTTCGGTTGTTGTCGCCGTGTTGTATCAAAAAAAGGTTCATCCTCTAGAAATTAAAATTGTTTGAATCTACTTGCTTTCACTTTAGCTGCAACGGAGCTGAAGTTTAGAGGGGGAATCAAAGAAGATGGAGTTAACGATGATTTCTTTGTTCTTTTGAAAATTGAATCTAATTAGGAAGAGTGGATTCAAACGCATTCTAATTAAATGTATCCCTGATTTGAGGAGTTCTGTTAATTTGAGTAAATCAAATTTAGAATTTTATATTTCTTTTTTATAACTCTGCAAAACGACATTATGTTATGCTCAGAGTTTAATTGGAAAAATATTTTAGAATTCCATGTTAGGGTCGCCAGCCTCAACTCTTTGCTACAAAAGTTATGTATACGTACTTTACTGCTTTTTAGCAGTACATAGTTTTGATTTTTGCTGCATTATGAGTGAAGTTGTACACAAAATCAAGGTTAGATGTTAAGAGCTCTATAAAAAACACAGAGAGAGAGGGAGAGAGAGAGAGAGGGGGAGGGGGAGAGAGAGAGAATAAATCCTACTTATAGTATATAACTTGTCTTGTTCATCTTAGTTTTTTTTTAAAGGAATCAATAGTGGTGCCCCATTTACCCCCGGCGTGACTCGAACCCCGTGACCTTTTGGTCAACAAGTGAGGCGTCTTACCACTAAGTTACACCTCGTTGTCTAGTTTATTAGTTTCAAACTCCTAATTTGCTAAGATTTTGTAACTCAAGACAGGAGTAACCAACACAACCAACTCACCAAAGTAACAAACACATCCAATAAATATCCAAATTATTCCACTCACCAAAGTAACAAACACATCCAATAAATATCCAAATTATTCCATACTAAATTCAAATATGCTCGAGCACTTAGAAAATCAACAAAGAACATTCAAAACCAATATTCTTGGCTAAATAGTAGACAAAATAGTCGAACTAGGAGGAGATGTGGTGGCAACCGTTGCTCGAAAGCGACATGCCGCTTTCTTCTTGGCAAACACTTAGACGCTTCGATGACAAAAACTAGACAAAATACAGAGGTCTCGTTGACTCTGCATGGGTGTATAAAGAACTATGCTTGTTTGTCTGCACCTGTGCCCATTAATATTGCTTATTGATTTTGGTATCAAACGTTAGTGCTGCACAAGATGCGGCCTGTGCCAATTACTATTGCTTATTAATTGTGGTATTAAATGTTAGTATTATACAATGGTCCCCAAACATGCATCTCAAGGAAGACAAAATTATAAAATTAGTTAGTTACATTGTAAAATTAGGGAAAAAAAATCAATGAATATTAAATTGGTAATAACAATTTGAACAAGAACCAAGTCACTTACTAATCCTTCAATAAATATTAAACTGCCTTCAGATATAGGACATGCCTTCTAGTAACCATGATACACATAATTGAAAATAATTATTTGAATCTAAAAACAAAAGAACCAAGATAAAAAAAACCTGCTATATTTTCTGTGTCGATTAGGACTGGCAGATTAGTAGCAAGTTTTTTTTTTTTTTATTAAAAAAAAAGTTACCAAACATGCTAGTCTATATATGGTCAAATTGGATTATCTCAATAATTGTTCACATAATATATTTTTTCATCTTTTTAGATTCATAATCAACGAAGATAAACAAATAAAAGTCACCAAACATTTTAGTCTATATCTGGTCAAATTGGACTATCTCAATCGTTATTCACATAATATATTTTTTGCATTTTTTTAGATTCATAATCAACAAAGATAAACTAACAAAAATCAAACGACGAATTTAATAAATTTCTGAATCAATTCAAAGTTTACAAATTAAATTGAAAAAAAAGGAAAACAGTCAAAGAGAACACATGGTGAGAAGAGAGAAAAGAGGGATAAATTTTTTTTCCTAAAGTATTTTCGTCAGCGTGCATGGTATTATATTTCGCTTACTTTTTTGCTTTCATGTAGTGCCTTATATAATAAAAGAGAGAGATATAAGTCCTAATTTTAGAATCCCCAACGGGGTGCTTTGTGGCTCATTAATTTGTTTCTCAGAGTACCATCGGACCAGAGACAGGGTTTTTGATTGACCGGTAAGGAATCAAATCTCACAAGATGGCGTTCCAAAAGCTCTCGTGATTCAATATTGAAAGCAACTCAGTGGTTAGTTAGACTAATAGAACCAGACAGATGTCCCCTTGAAGATACTTGTTTAGCAATTCAAACATCAAGAGTTGTTCCTGATTTTGTCAATATTCTACCGCTAGCTAATCCGAATGGCCTCCTGTATGCAGCTGTCGGGGTTCTTATGTTATTTTCATTCGCGGCTTATGTTAGTAACTTATTGATCAACTCATATGTTGTGCTTTAACTTTTTGATCTCCTAGCTTCTTCGAATTTCGAAATTGCTAATCAGGCCCTAATCGTACTGGGAAATATAGCAAAATGTTCTTCTAAACATCAGTTGTATATTCTCAAGCATGATATACTTCCAATCATGATGTCCCTATTTAGAGTGGGTGTGGATGCTCAAATCATGCGTTTTATGTTGGATGCGTTGTTACATTTACTCAAGGGCAGACCTGAACCTCCATTCAAGAAAGTGCATGTAGCCTTTGTTACTTTTAAGGGAGTACTTGATGGATTTGACAACCCAGACATGCTAAGCAGATCGTGCAATACTGTATATATTCTTTCTAACACTAGAACTAAAATCTCCCATGTAATTGATGCGGAGATCTGTCCAGTACTTATTAAACATCTAAAATATTCGTCTTTCTCCGTGGTGGTTTTAACACTTCGTGTTGTGGGAATATTACGGAAGGATATGCATATGAGATTTAGTTTCTAGTTAACTGAGGGTTGCCTACTTATATGTGATACCCATTAATTGCAACATATGATGATAATAAATCGGGAGTGCATCATCATGAAAAAAAAATCACAAGTATCTTCTCCACGATTGCCAATGGAACTTAGAAGTAAATTGAGGAAGTAATTGATGATGATGTGTTGTGTGGTCATTTGACTGATCTGCTAGACGTCAGGGACTTTGATAAAAAAAAGAAATGAAAAGAAAAAAAAGTTACTTTTGCTTTTAGAAAAACTTACTTTTGATGCTCTAGTTCATTTCAATGATCCTGAAAAAATCTTCAGACTCACTGGCTATTACGACGAACCTGACACCTCTCTTTGTCGCACATCCTAGAATCAATTCAAGGCTTTACTTTACCGGCAACACCCCATGGCTCTGTGTTGGAGACTATAACGAAATCTTGAACCATACTGAGTGCTCTAGTCAGAGATCCCAATCGGACTGGCAAATCTCTAATTTTCGCGATGCCTTAGACTTCTGCGAATTGGATGACTTGAAATTTGAAGGAATCCCATACACCTAGTTCAGAAATAGAAAACTCCCTCATACAGTAAAGGCACGTTTAGACAGAGCTTGTGTCAATGCCGATTGGAGAACGGCCTTCCCAACCTCAAAAGTGCATCACCTATTCAGTCATTATCAGACCATATTCCTATATTGGTCAAGTTCCAACAATGCACAAGGTCTTATCAACACAAGAGGAAAAACAGAAGATTTTGATTTGAATCATGCTGGATCAGAAGATTTGATATTGAAACAGCAATACAAGAATCTTGGAGTGAAGAAAATAAAGACTTGTTGGAAAAATCAATGATTGCTTAGTCGGTTTGGTGAATTGGAATAAACAGTATCCGAAGGCTAGCCGGAAAGAAATTGAGAAGCTAAGAACTGAAGTACAAAATCTGCAAATGAGCCCATTGGATGACATCCAGTATAATGAACTACATAAGAAAAAACTAGAACTTGAGGCTCTTCTAACGGAAGAAGACGATAAGTGGAAACAAAAGGCAAAGCTTCACTGGAACATGGAAGGTGACCGCAACACAAGATACTTCCACATTCATGCAACCAAAAGGAAGGAAACCAATGAAATAAAATGTCTGGAAAACAACCAAGGATCATGGTGCTCGGAAAAAAATGACGTGGAGAAAATCATTGTGGATTATTTTGGTGACCTCTTCACTACCTCGGCTATTCCGGATTCAGATCTTCACTTTGTTCTTTCTCTTATACGCCCAAAAGTGATGGGAGAGTACAACGGGAAGCTGAAACAACCCTACACAGATGAAGAGGTAAAAAAAGCACTATTTCAAATGCATCCCACAAAATCCCCAGGTCCAGACGGGGTGCCACCATTATTCTTTCAAAAATTCTGGCCAATTGTTGGTGGCGACGTCACACGTTACATTCTAAATTTTTTGAACTATGGCTGTTTTGACCAAAAAATCAACTCCACACTTAGTACTAATACCAAAAGTAAAAACACCAAAACTTATCTCTCAATTCAGACCCATATCTTTCTGTAATGTAGTTTATAAAATAATATCTAAACTCTAGCATATAGAATGAAGAAAATTTTGCTACATGTGATATCTCCTTCTCAATCGGCTTTTGTCTCGGGTCATTTAATTACTGATAATGTTCTTGTTACACAGGAAATTCATCATGAAATTCGGAAAAAAAGTCTCAGGAAAAGAAGTTCTTATGTCAATTATATTAGACATGAGTAAAACCTTCGATAGGGTCGAATGAAAATTCGTTTTGCTAGTCATGAAGGCCCTATGTTTCTCACTCTCATATATATCTCCGGTTGAAAAATGCCTAACCTCTACTTCTTTTTCCTTCTTGCTAAATAGTCAAGAGTTTGGCTCTCTAACCCCCCCAACGTGGTATAAGACAAGGGGACCCTTTATCCCCGTATCTTTTTATCGTTTATGCGGAAGTTTTTTCTTTGATGATACACGAAGCTCAAAGAGTTGGCAATCTAAAAGGCATTCAAGTGGCCGCAACAGCTCCCAAAATCACCCATTTGTTCTTCGCAGACGATACCTTGTTGTGTGGTAATGCAACCATTCTGGAGACTGAAGCTTTTGCAACCATTCTGGAGACGATACCTGTTCATTCAACTCTATGAACAGGTCCCCGGACAACTAATCAACTTTGACAAGTCGGCGGTCATATTCAGAAAAAAATACTTCCCCAGAGTTAGCGAGCTTGTTGTCAAATTGGCTGGGTGTAAAGCAAGTGGAATCACATGACAAGTACTTGGGGTTATTATCAATCATAGATCGTCGAAAGAAGGAGATTTTTAGCGATATAAAAGACAGAATCAGGGTACGACTAGAAGGCTATGCGGAGAAATGTCTATCACAAGAAGGAAAAGAAGTCTTGATCAAATCAGTGGCTTAAGCAATACCCACATACGCTATGAGTTGATTTGAACTCCCAGAAGGGCTTTGCGACGAAATTCACTCCATTATTGCCAGTTTTTGGTGGGGAGATTCAAAAGATAAAAGAAAGATTCATTGGCAGAGCTAGGAAACATTGTGCAAACCGAAAGCTAATGGTGGGTTAGGGTTCAAGAACCTAAAGCTATTCAACATTGCTTTACTAGGAAAACAAGCTTGGCGACTTCTCACAAACCAAAAGCCTCTAATGTTCCAAATTCTAAAAGCCTGTTATTTCTCGGATTCTGATTTCTGGATGCCAAACTAGGATCACGACCATCATTCAGCTGGAGATTGATCATCACAGGTAGAAATGCACTCTTGACAGGATGCCGCAGAAGGTGGTGGGTTGTCGAAGCCCCCAAAATAAATTACCAACTTAAACTGTAGATAGGATAAGTGGGGTCGATCCCACAGGGACGGGTTAAACTTCAAATAACCAGAAAACAAACAAGAATATAAGAGTTGGACAAACAAGGAAGAAAATTGTAGACTCACTTGCCTAAGTGACAAAGTCACTCACGCGAATAGACTCTGCAGAACTGAAGACAAACAGACAATTGAAACCTCACTCACGGGAGTGAAAATTCTGACTCAAGGGACTGACTCAACAAACTGGATATTCATTCTGTTTTCCCTATGTAATCAAGTTGTAATCTTGCACTTCTTTGTATGAATTCATTCTCATTCAGGCACTTATATATCTCTAAGTCAGTTCCGATTTTTCCTAGAGGTATCTTTATGAACTCAATTAAACTATTTTCCAATGATTAATCAAATCATAAAGTCATTAAGTTTTCAAGCCTTATATGAATGCTTATGCTAACTAAGTATATTCCTATCTCAATTAGAACCTTGGACTGTTACCTCCAAGTCATAAGTTGAAGCTAAATGATTATGATCCTTGTTTACCCTTCCGGGATTCACTTAGTTCTGTGTACAATCAATCAAATGGCCAATTTAATCAAGAGGTAGATGAAAGCTTTAACTTCAAGACACAAAATCATCCGAATGCATTCACAAGCTTAAACTACATAGGTTCCAGAGAATGAAATCTAATTAACTACACATACAAACTATAGAAAATACAAGAAAAGAAGGAAAGCATTGAGAAGAAGCAAATCTGGATGGCTGAGCAGCAGGTCACTCGCTTGAGTGACAGTCACTCAGGCAAGTGAGGTCTGTTACTCCTCTTTTGCTACTACTGGACTTCTTCTTCTTGGAGTTTCTTGATCCCCTCTCCGGTCTCTTCTTCTCTCTCTGTGGTGTTTGGTGTGTTGTATGTGTATTTCTGTCCTCTCATATGTCTGTTTTTCTGTTGGGAATGCAGCTTTATAGAGCTTGTTGCTGGTTCTTCTTCCAAGAGAGTCTCACCATGCTTGTGTATTTTTTATTAACCTTAATGCATTGTGTCTTGAATCCGATTTTGACTGGCCTTTTCCTCTTCTTCCAGCAGTGTTATCAGCAATAGCATTGATCAATGTGGGTGGTTGGTTCTTCATTCAAGGGGACAAGCATGCTCTTTAGTTTCTATTGTGGGACACCCTTATTAATTCCCAATGTGTCTTGTGTCTTGGAGTTGCTTTTTGACCAACTCAACCCTCATTTTAAATTGGAATCAACAGCCCAATATTGCTCCATAAGCCCCCATTTTCAACATTTGTTCACTCCGGTCCTCACCTATTTAGAAACACAAAACTAGCTAAGTAAAATGAACAAAGTCTAAGAAACACCCCTAATTTCTAACTAATTAAAGAGCAAAATTGCAATGCTTTTATGTAACAATTTGACCGTTATCAGAAGGATAGGGACTGGGAAGAATACAGAAATCTGGACTGACCCGTGGCTTCCGAAACCTTTCAACTTCAAAATCAACAACCCGCAATCTCCATTTGCCGAAAAACCCACCATTGATGCTCTGATTGATGATTCTACCGGGACTTGGAACCAAAGCCTACTCAACCACTTGTTCTGGCAAGAGGAAGTTGATTTAATCTCCAGCATCCCCCTAAGCAAAACAGTTAACAGACACTTCTGGATTTGGCATTATACTACACATCGTAAATATACTGTGTCAAGTGCTTACAATGTACTCCAAACTCACCCCAGTTACCAGAATAGCCCGTTTCCTTCATCATCAAACACAACTGAGGGCACAATAATATGGAGACAACTTTGGAATCACTACTAGAAACCTCGCAAGTTATGACACTTCCCAAATTAAATTTTAAGGCACTATAACACCTATGTCATAATAGGATACCTATTAAGGCATTAGGTTGATAGGACACTTAGTTAATTCCTTTGCCCGAGAAAATAGTAGATTTAAAGAGGTTTTGATACATTTTTTAGTGCCTCAAAATTTCAATTCCATGTAACTTCTTAAACTAATTAAAAATATATATATTTTTGTATTTTTTAGAATGGGGTTGCTACGTGATAACGTTTTTTTTTAAAAAAAACATAGAATTTTAAAAGGAGGCAAAACCATCCGCCAAAAGAATTAAACTTTTTAATTAGAAATTCGGAGTGCCAAAAATACAAGAGAAAAAGTGCTAATTAACACGAAAATTGGAGCGCCAAAGCATTATAATCTAAGCCCACTTTTCGGATCCGATAACCATCATTTAAGTGAGTTGCAAATTCAGAGGCCTCTTTACTCTTCAGTACTCTTGAAGAAGTTCTCAAATCCCAGATCTAACACAAGGTAAATTATTCTTTCAACCTCTTTTTTCTTTTAATGATTTACATGGTATTGATTTTTTTTTATATATTCCAATGATATTGGATTATTTTCAAGAATTGCATAGAAGAAAATTGCAGTTTAGGGATTGAAGAATTGTTTAGGGCGTACTTATGGTTTTTGGATTGAGAAGAACTCATATTTCCCTAAATTTTGTTTTACTATCTAATTAACTTCACGGGCTTGATGTTTAGAGATGTCTGATTAACTTTTGGATTTTATTTGTTTCTTTTACACAAGTGATTAATATTTCCATCTGATCTACATTAGCTATGTGATTTACCTAATTGAAGGCTTCAATTTTTTAAAGAATATAAGTTGTTTATGTGAAAATCTATAAGTTTCTCATGTTTTCTTGTATGTTTGTTGACTTAATTGATGTTTTGTGTTGGGTGTCTTTTTTGTAAGTGCTAAGAGTAGTTTAGAGATGTCTGATTAACTTTTGGATTTTATTTGTTTCTTTTACACAAGTGATTAATATTTCCATCTGATCTACATTAGCTATGTGATTTACCTAATTGAAGGCTTCAATTTTTTAAAGAATATAAGTTGTTTATGTGAAAATCTATAAGTTTCTCATGTTTTCTTGTATGTTTGTTGACTTAATTGATGTTTTGTGTTGGGTGTCTTTTTTGTAAATGCTAAGAGTAGTTTTCCAAACTGAGCAGTGAGTTAGGCGTGATCACGATTAGTATTAAAAAGGGCTTCGGTCCTCTTTTATTATATCGGTTGATTTTCCAGGAAACCATGTTCTTTTAGGCGTGATCACGTGTAATAGGGACAGAAGCATTTCGTCACTTAGGCATGATCAAGCCTTGCAAAAAGACAGGTTCGTTCTTATTTAAAGTGGTGCTGCCACATATTCATAACTATAGAAATTCTTTGTCATGGTCTTATAATTTAATTTAATGAGTCTTAGTTTTTCTCGACTTTGTGATTATAGTATTTTGGAATCAGGTTGCACATGGAAATGCAGAATATCAGTGTGTTTAATTTTGATATTGTAATCTAGTCTATACTAAATAAAGTGATCATGTTGCATGTCTACTTAATCTATGTATTCATACAATGACTTTGGCTTAGAGCATAACTTTTACTTCCTGTTATTTGTTTCTGTATTATATTATTTTAAAGGTATAGGAGAAAATTATGCAGTAGACAATCAACCTATTAATGGACATAGGGAAAAGTCTACAACTGAGAATAGACTTTCCAATGGTAGTTGCGAAGAAGAAGATGACCAATGTACTTTGTTATAAATTAGTACCTTAACTACATGAAATGTTTAAACGTAATTTTGTGCTTATTTCTTTGGTGCGCTTTAGGTGATAGTGATTCTGAAGAAAATAGCAAACGAGGGGCAATGTTAATGAAAAGCATTTGGGGGAGACCATTTCATTTGCCCCCATCCATGCTGAGTATAATGAGGAAGGCGAACCCATTGGGGGTGAATGTAACACCCTCGTACATTTCTTAGGTTCTTTGGCGAGAACTGGATTGTATTGTCCAATAAATGTAAAAGATTGGTGCCATATGAAACATGAGAAGAAGGATGAAATGCTAAACATTGTCAAGGTAATTAGTTTACTTTCTATAGTTCCTTGTAGAATAAATACTCTCAATTTCCTATTTCCAACTCAATTAGAATAACTTTGCACAAAGAACTAATATTTAGGCCTTATGACAATTGCACAAAGATTGGAGACACGCTTGGAGACATAATTATATGACCAATGTCAATGGTATAATTTCCCTAAGTACGAAATCGTATAATTTGCTAAAGTTAGTTGAATATTAGTTAGTTATGTTCTGATGAATATTTACATGGCATATGCAGGTAAAACCAGCTACTGAACATTGACCAACATTTCTAACACGACATTTGATTGGCATCTCCAAAGGCGTACGTGCTGAAGGGATGCTATAGTATTAATCTCACTGCTAGATTGTTTGAGTTTATTTAAATTTATGATGAAATTGAACACTAGTTGGTACATTTTTTAAAGAATGATTCGCACATTGATTCCATGCGATTTTAGACAAGCGATTTGGATGATTTATAATTATGTTTCATTAATTCATCTTATATGTTCCTTTATTTTTTTGTTTGCTTGGCGGCTATTCAATAGTAAATTTTTCTTTACTATTTAAATTAGTTTATAAAAAAATAATTATTTATGTATTTTATATTATGATGACAAAATAATAAATAAATATACAATTGACTATTATCAATAAAAATAATATGTAAAATCATAATGAAAAAAAGAAAAAAAAAAAAGCAAAACCAACGAGGTGGTTAAAAATTCTAAAAATAGTTACGATTGTCAGAATACATATGTTTTTGAGGCAGTACATAGTGTCATAACTTATTTAATAGTGCCTTAACTCATTTTAGAAATGATAACATGTAAAGTAGCATTAGGTGGTCTTTTACCACATTGTTTTGTGTCTTTAAAGATTACTTTACATGACAATTAAATGACTTTAAATGGTACATAATACTACAATGTCAAATGTCCCTATAGTTTATCTTTGATGGCACTTCACCTATTATTACACTGAATTTAAAGACACTTGTTGCAAGTGCCATAATAGATTTAAGTGTATTATTAAGTAGTGTATTGAGGCATTCTTTTGTGTCTCTATGAGCTCTTTTTCTAGTAGTGAATGTCAACATCACCCCAAAAATCAAGCACCATCTCTGGCGTGCGATGACAGACTCACTTGCTACTTAGCAAAATTTGCTAGCCAAGAAAATTCAAACTCATGAAATACTAGAAAAAGGTCCCATTGAGGCACTAACAAATGCCCTATATCATAGTCTAATGCTACATTTAATGTTTTCACCACACTATAAAAAAGTGCCTTTAATTTCAATGTGATTATAGGTCTACATCTATTAACACACTAAAAATGTCCTCATAAGATATATATTATGGGACTTTGAAATGCATTCATAACATGTTTTTAATGACATCTATAAGTGCCACTTAAGTAGATCTATGAAGGCATTATAATTATCTGGTTAAGTCTTTTGGGTGGTCCATTCAGGTTTAATACACCAGGTTCATCTAATTGAACCGAATTAACTTTTATTTATTTAATTATTTATTTATTAGGTTCCAAGCAAGTTCAAAATTTAAAATATGCAACAATTTAATAACTTGAACTAAAACAAAACAACTGCACTGGGAAAAAATTGTATTCATTTTTAAAACATTTCATTCTAGGACATAAATTCAACAAATAAAATACACATAAGACTTGTTTATAAAAAAAATGCATATAAGACTTATATGAATAACCTGCTTGATCTCAAATTCCTCTAATCTAAGTATTTCATGGTCAAAGTTGTACTTGATTGCGTGTTGTTCTTGCCCTCTTGATTACCATACATGTATCTTCTGCTCTAACCCATCCAGCTTATGATAAATGTTGGAGAGAAGAACTATAAGTCAAAACCATTCATGTAAACAGAACACATAACCACTTCGTGTACAACTTTCAACATGTTTATGTCCTTGCTATCCCATAGATTGCACATGATTGACTGCCCAAGAAGTCATGCCCCTAAAACGAATCAAGAAGAACTTAGAAAAAGAAATCCATGTCTATACAGTAGATTACTAGCATTGTGTTCAAGTAATGATATGGAAATGCGTAACAGGTAATTAGATATTCTGAATATTCGCCAGTTTCGATCAACTTTCCTACCTTTGATTTCTCATTTATTTTTCAATTAAAGGTTTAACATCTTCAAAATTCCTCAGCTCCTTGTTTTGAAAAGTAAGAAAAGAAATTAATAAGAATCCTTAATACACTGCAAAAGACAAACCAAATGTATCATCTGTTGTATTCAATAATATGCAAAATAAAAAAGGCGATTAAGATGTCCTAGAAAACAATACGAGTGTCAGAGGCAATATAGGCCTGCGAGATGTCAAACCACAGTGCACTCAAGTCAGAATTACAAACAATCATGCAACTTGGAAAATTGCAAAATATTTATGGAGAAGATTTTCTGAACCAGATATTGCATCTCTCGTCTTATAATCTCTTTGCTTTCATTACAACTTTGTTTTATTGTTTCACTGACCATATATAATGCAAATTCTAGCACAAAAGCAAATGGGTTATCAAAATCAAAGGCACCATTTTATTTATGAATTGCATTTGGGCTTGCGCATTAGGTATAAAACAAAACTACTTCACTATCGAATAAAGTTCTATTTTGCAGGACTATTGCAAACAACATGGCCATTAAAACTATAACTAATTATTCAACAACAAAGATCCAAACTGCATACGGACAATTTTTTCCTAGCATCATCACATATCATAATTGAAGAATCAAGTTTAAGCCTACAAGGTAAAAACTATCAAAAATTGAGAAAGTTCTACAATTTTGTTATTATTCAAATTCCTTAAAACATTAAAATCTCACCATAGTGCACGAACTTCCACCATGCTGAAAACCAAGAGGCCTTGGATATGAATTTGACAAAATTCGAATACAAATCGTCTTCTTTGAGTCCCCAAATTTCTATCACCAAATATGACTGTCTGATGTGTTGTTATGTTGCTTTGGAAATCTTCTCCTTAAAGGCTTTAACCACCACCCGTCGGATTAGTTTTATTCTAAGTTCATTCGGAAAAAGGGGATCCATAATTTTTTTTTTTTGAGCGAATTACGCTAAACACTAAAAAAAGAGTCATTGGTACACTGGTTTATTGGATAGGGAGAGAGAGAGAGAGTCAGACATGTTTTTTTTTTTTTAAAAAAAAAGATAAAACTAAAACGTAATAAGATTTTTAAAGCAAAAAAATTATTTACTAAAACAAACTGCCGCAATAGATAGGGATCTTTTTTAGTTTTGAAAAAGTCAAATGCCTTAATAATTTTCCTTCAAAAAATGCCTTCACAGTATGTATATCATGACACCTGTTGATAAATGCCTCTAAAAAAATAAAGTGAAGTGTGGTATAACACCCTTTTTCTAGTAGTGATGGCTGTTGCGCATCATGTGGAGACTCGAAAGATCTACGGCATGTTTTCTTAGACTGCAATTTTGCAAAAGCAGTTTAGCATTTGGCGGACCTTGATGCTCATATCTACGGAAAACGCCACACTGACATTCGATTACATCTGGCAAATATTCTTCTATCACTATCATCTCAAAATCAAAGTCTCTTTGCAGTAATCTGCTACAATCTTTGGTATGCAAGAAATACGTTGGTGTTTGAGAATAGCAACTCTTCGGTAGAAGCAGTCCTACGGTCGAGTATAAGTTCACTAGACTCTTGGAAAGAAGCTCAGCTTCATAATTTTATGTCCCCTCCCCTGCGTGAAAGACCATTAAACTCCCTAGAGTCCATGACAAGAACTTGTGTCCTCTTCGACGGTGCAATCAGTTCTAGCCTCAAGCTCTCCACAGTAGGCATATTAATCTGGAACTGTAACACAGGTTTTAGAGGCTGCTACGCAAAAACATTTGATGGTTTGTTCACCCCGCAAGTGATCAAAACCCTAGCAACCAGAGAAGCAGTAAGACTAGCTTGTGCAACAGATGTATCTCGTTTCACTCTTCTTGGAAATTCAACAACCATTATTCACCGTCTGAATTCTTAAGAACTGGATTTATCGGATTGTAGTCTCATCGTGGAGGACATAAAAGCATGCTTCAAAAATTATGTCGAGTTCGAAAGCAAGTGGATCAACCGCCGTTTTATTGTATTTGCTCATGGCTTAGCACAATTTGCGAAAATAATAGAGACTTTGACAAATTCTGGGATTCAATCCCTAACTTTGTACCTCTTTCCGTGTTGGACGGGTTCCTAGCAAGTTAATGAAATCCATATTTTTATCAAAAAAAGAAAGAAATATGTTCGTTTATGGAAATCATTGCAAGATAAAGAGTTTTGTCTCTCATGGTTGTATACTGTTTGTGTTTATCTTCTTTGTTGCAAAGATGATGAAGCTGTTATTGCTTGTCTAGAGATCCTTACATACATTTTTCAAGCCAATCTAAGGGAAAGAAACATGGCCAACTTGGGCGATGAAATTTTCTTTGCCCATTTGATTAGTATGCTTGGAGGTATTAGAAAGATCAAGTTGTCAATGTCACATCCATTCCGAGAAGTTCATGAAATGGCTAAAGAATTATACTGGAGACTTATTAGAAAGAACCGAAGATAGAAGTGGAGAACATTGCAGGTCTCTTGTGGCAATTGTGAAGAAAGATTTGCCTAGAACTTCATGTGGTTTAGGTGCTCATCATAATGGCGTTGGCGGTTAGGGAGGTGTTATGCGTCACATCGTGGTTGGGTTTGGGTTCATGCATTTTGTTGTAGTTGTAATTCCTCTATTTGTATTTTTGTGAATCGGAGATTTTAAAGTATGTACAATGGAAAAATATTCTAGTAAAAATATAATAGAAGAGCGAGAAAGTTTTTGTAAATATACTAGAGAAAAATAGACCACCATATATTCTAGATTAATACATAACTTTTAAGTAGATCATTTTGTGTTTATTCCATTTCCCTTTTAGTTGCGAACATTCCAGCAAATCAAAGTTTGAGGTTGAGGTTAAGATTGAATTGTGAATGTACTCTTCTATTATCAACTTGACGATGGGAAAAGGAGGATTCGGCAACTCAGCTACAGCTGCAGGTCGTCTTTTGCAAGACACAATGATGGCAAGAGTTAAGAAGGAATTTGATCGAGACTGTGTTGCGGGGCTAGTGGATAAGATTGCTCTAACGCGACCCACCCTCGAACGCGATTTCAGGAATGATAAGGGAGATGCACACGTGCGTGTCCATTCTAGTGATTTGAAGGATCTATAGGCCTTCCAACGTGCTAACTTGAAAGCGTGAGACAAATTGGAGAAGGATTTCATTAAAAAGACTAAGGCATGTAAGTTTTTTGATGTTGGATCAAATATGATAGTATTGCTTGCACTTTTTGAGAGTGGGGGATTTTCGGTTGGTTGCGCACTTCGGGCTGGTTCCATTCCGGAGCTAGGCAACCACTATATGAGAGTTTTCACCGGTGATTACATGGTGAAAGCTTCAATTCTCCAAACTGAACTTGAAGATAAAATTGGAGTTTTGAAGTCTTTGGTTAAGGAGGTTGGTGAACTTGAGAAGGAGATGTGTGGAATTGAGAACAGTGCTATGGGTGAAAAGGCTGCCACTGATGAACAAGTGGAGGAAGAGTAGTAGAAAGTCCAATATACTTTATGTTTAAAGACTTCTTTTTGAATTGTGTTATGTTTAAGATTTTGTTTGAAGTGGAACTTAATTTATGTGAATTATTTGGGCCAAAAAAAGGTAGATCATTTTTTATTTTCTAAATAAAACAATTAAATTGATCATGTCACGATCATAGAAGTAATAACAACTCATCTACGCAACAACAACAACACAATTAAATAATTCAAAGCTAAACCAATAAAGACTTGTGAAAAAATTAAGCAGATCATACCATGATCATTGACAAATGGTTGATGGAAAAAAAAAATCTCAACTGTACTCAAGTTTAAATCATGATGTGGAAGCCAAACGAATATTCCACAAACCGTAGATATTAATTATGCACTAAAATCTTTCAATTGCACTAAAGTTCTGATAAGTCAAAACTAAAACTGGTAAATGATTAATTAAGACGGAGAAATGAAATATGACGTGGAAAATTACTACATATGGTTTAATGGTCTTGCATATGACATCGGTACACCACGTGTCATTTAAGGAGACTTCTAACTTCGAATGGGTTGTCTTTTGACATAATGTTAGACATGATAAACACAAGGACTTTTGAGGGAAGAGGAAATGAGATACCAATCAAGATCAAAATTCTAATCATTGGTTTTAATCGAACACTCGACACCCTCTATCTTTATGATATATCAAGATAGAAGGATTTGAGCTATTCAGACTACATGACCACAGGAAATGTTTCAACTCAAATCCAACACAAGTTAATCAATGGGAGAAGAACTGACACGCCAACCGAAAATGCAACAACATTAGTTGACCATTTAATTTGTGAGGTTTCAAATCGCTAAAGTCATGGTGATGGATGTTGTAGTGTTTATTTGATCACGAGGGACCAGTGTAGAAAAGTGACTCCCAAAGTTCAATTCTGTGACTTGATTGCCAGAAAATATCCATATTTAAAATAAACGGGTTTGAGTAAGTTTTCAAGTGACTAGTTGATACGAATACTTTTAAAATTTTATTCTAATTAACTTCGATATTTTTCATAATTCTTATTTAAAAATGTACAAGGCTTATTCCATTTAATGTCATTATGGAACAACATTATATTGTCTTTATTGATTCTTTCAAATCGGAGACTCCTAACGTGATGATGCTTTCTGATGTGCTAATAGCAATGGGAGCATTCACTTGGATTTTTAGAATTTTCTTTTGATCTTGGCAAACCTACGATTAAACTCGAGGATGAGTTTTTTCTAAGACTGAAAGACAGTGTAGACATAGGATTAGAATTATAGTATTTTAATTGTGAGGATATATAGTATTGTTAGAATAGTAGATATTAGGGTTTATTTTATTATTTTTATATTAAAAGGCCATGGCCCCTCATTGTAAATCGGTTGTTAAATTATATGAAATTAAGATTTTCTCTCTTTCAAATTCTTGTGTAGAGTTTTAACCTACCTTCCAGTATTCAATAATTGAATTGCCGAATTGTAGATGCCTTAAGATTCGCGTATTCTTATATTAAAAAATTCTTAAAAAGGTTGTATTTTCGGGCATCTGCAAATCAATGATCTATGACGGTTACAATTCGTGTTTGGGTTTTTTGTTCGATTGATTTCAAACCAAGATTCAGGCTTCCACTATGTCACAGCCCATATATATATTGAGAGCATAACAAAAATTATATCTTCAATCTAAATAATTATCATGGAAAAGAAGATAAATCTAGCCAGTTAAAAATTTCATGGGTATGAATTTATTTGATAGAATGATGTGCAATAAAAAGAGTTTATCGGAGAATGTGTCTCACATTATTACTTGGGGGGACTTGTCTCGCCTTATGAGGAAGACTTTTTACTAAGAGAAAGTTGGAATATAGTTGTAGGATCTTAAATAGGCTAGTGATTTAGTGATGCACAATTATCATAACATCATGGAGTTGAAGGTTAAGTGCCAAGTGGAAAAGGATGAGGAAAAAATAGAGACCAAGTTTTTTAAGAATTAAGTATTCCTATCCGACATACAGTAAAGTTATCAGAATGGTATGATTATAAAAACTATGTTAGATAAGGTTGAGACAGTAGATAGATAGCAACGTTCTTTCATCTAGGTTGAGGAATTTTTCTATTGTTGGGGTAATACTTCCAAGAGATTGATGGTGTTTAACCCCAATTCTCCCATAACAAAAGTGCCCAATCCTATTTCTAAGCCAAATGAGAGTACTACTCCAGTGGAAAAATGTTATACTTCAACCTCAAATCTTTTGTAAGAATTAAGTGTTTCAGTGAAGTTCAAAGTAATAATATCAATAACGTTATGATTCCAACAAAAGAATATATGAAGAACATCAAAGTAAAGAATAAATTTGTGACACTTGTAAATTTTTTTTGTCTATCATCCAACTTTTCTTTTTTACTATCTAGAAATATTAGTAATATCTTAGAGGGAATTTACCTTCCTGGTGCTTTTTGTCTAATTTAAAAAGGTGGATAAAAACATGAAATTTATAGTTTCAAAATCTTCAACTAGTAAATTTTAGAAATAATAAATTAAGTGTAGATATGGATGGGTAACCTATGCATTTTCCTCTAAAACTTTTCTTCAAGTGTACCGCAATTAAGTCATAATTAAAGGACATTGACTAGTAAACTCAATAGTTATTTTCTTGTTTTAATTTCTTTCTTTGTTTACAAGTTTGTTAGTACTGTTGAATTAAGATCAAGAACCAAAAAAGACATGGTATTATATAAATTTTAAAAAAAGCAAAGACCAATGCTAGAAAACAAACTATTGAGAAATGAAGAGCATAAGTTAAAGTTTGACTACAAAAGCCTATGCTGCCAATATCCTACTATTACATTAAAAAGAAAAAAAAAAGCAAAAGTTAAAAAGCTCTGCAACCCCAAGTTATCACCAATAAGGTAAATTTGCAGCATAAAGAAATTTCAGTTTGACAAGCAAAGAAGAAAGGAAGTCCCCATCGAAAGGGTCATTTTCCTAGACCAATACAGAATTTTCTAGCTTAAACGATCATGTGATATAAGACTTATACCATGAAAAAGTATCATATAACATAGTCCATCTTCTACCATCAATCTGAAGATTCATCAAATGATCATACGGTCTAATTTTGTTGCAAGAACTTTTGTTCGTATTTTCCTCGGTTAAAGCTACAAAGATATTAACATGATCAACCTAGGTTACACCTCAAAACCATGTATGGATAGCAATCCCATAGATGAAGCAAATTTCGTTAATGCAATCATCAAACAAGAAAGTACGAAGATAATTTGTCTATCCCGTGAAACTCAAAAGAGTGCCGAAAATTCACAGTAAGACGATCGTTTATCAAAGGATTTCTATCTCTTAACTCAAACCAAGCAAAGAACACATTATCCATGGAAGATTCGAATTAAAAAACAACCCACACTAAGAATAATAAGGACACCATTCAATATACTCGATCAGTCATCATTCAAGAGACTCAAGAAAGGTAGGATCAAACAATGCTCAACTATGAAGAAATACTATTGATTAGTAATCTTCATAACCAACAAAGATATGCAATACATTCACTATCTCAAAATACTTATGCCAAAGCACAACTCATCCAACAAAAGTAGGACAAACCCCACAATGGAACTCGTGAACACACACATCATGAACTTGAAAACCAAGCCAAAAGAAAGGCTCATCAATCAAACTACTAAAAATAGTATGAAAATAAGAAGTTTAGTTTTAAAACAATTCTATCAAGAAGCATACTTGAAAAAGAACGGTTTCAGTAAGATCAAAAGATCCAAGACAAGATGAAAACCCTCTTGGTTAAATCATACTTGACACAAACAATGGACACACTATTTAACAAAAATTCCTCACAGGAAAAACTCTCATTAGAGAAGACTCAAAATGACCACTCAAGGGTGCTTTAGTTTTCGGCCATCCTCCCCTATTTATAGGTTAAGAATTTTGGCCAGCACCAAAAAAGAAGACCAACTAGGACTCTCTAATCTTATCTCACGCAGGAGTAGAAAGAGAAGAGTATTTGATCTCTTTGACTCTATCTAAAATCTAGGAAACCTTATCTAAATGACTTATCCTCAAATAGGATAATACTTAGAAGGAATCTAAGACTCCTAATCAAAACACTCTAGTTTAATTCAGTCCACATGACTTATTTAGCTAGATAAAATTCGAAAATAAACTCCTAGACTTAGACAAACTCTAAATCCGAAAATCAGCTCCCAAATATTGAAGTAAAATGTCTTGAACGCCCTTCTAAAAGTAGAATATTGGTCTTGTGCCCTTTAAATTGTAAATAACTCCAATTTACTCCAAAACTTGTAGAATTCTCTTTATTGACTCCAAAAGATTGGAAAAAACACTTGAAACAATTGAGATAGTTTGCAACCTATCCAATTGTGTAGCAATGGATGACAAGCCGTCGTCACACTAGTCAAATAATAATTACCGACTTAATACAATTACTAGTAGTAAAGTAGCAAGCAGGGTCGATCCCACAGAGAAGGAATACTAATTACCAGGTATAAATTACTCCTATTATTATCTAGATAAATGATGATCTCAGATTTATAAAATTTAAATCTAAACTAAATAAAAATAAAAACAAATAATATTAATTCAAATAATCAGATAAAGAAAACCTAGGACATTGGGTTCACCTACCGAATATTTGGTTGAGTTCAATTCATAAGTATTTGACTTTTAACTTCCATTAATCTTACAACGATTCACATAATTAAGAACTATACACTCTCGCGTTATAATTCTCTTACTTAGGTTAACCCTATGACTACTCTCGTGACTATAGGGATTAACAAAAGCACATTAAGACCATTAAGAACCAAATATTGCAAAGGTTATAATCTTACTCTCGTAGCTTACAACCTAAGTTTATTATTCCTACGAACTAATATTAATCTTCCACTCTCGCTACTTCGATTAATATTTTCAGACATGCAAATAGTGGCCAATTACTTACACGAATTAAAACAAGAACAACAAATATTAATTAATGGAAAAGTCAAATAATAATGAACCAAATAAACCAAATAAATTCGGTGGCTACACCCAAGCCCTAGATTAAAAGAATTTAGCCACTAAACATTATTAAAAATAATTCAATAATATTTAGAGACATAATAAAAATAAATAAATTAAATAATTAAACTTTAAAACCGAATGAAGCCAAAACCGCCAAAAACTCCCCTCGGTTGTTTACTTTGCTTCGCGGCTGCTGCTTCGGTGGATTGAAGATGAAAAGCTGCTGCTGCGCGAATGGTGGTGCGGCGGTCGATGGTGAAGAGGTCGGGAAGAGGAAGAAGGTGATGATGGTGAGCTCGGTGATGATGATGACGGCTGGTGCGTGGCTGCCGTCGGTGGTTTTGCTGCGTGAAGAAGGAGAAGAGGTAGTTGTAGCGGCCGGAAGCGAGGAGGTCGGGGACGGTGATCAAGTTGGGGCTGGGATGGTGTGGTGGTTATGGAAGCAAAGCGGTGGTGAAGAGGAAGGCGGAGAAGGAGGAGGGAGTTTGGTGGTGGTCGGCGGTGATGGAGGTTTTAACCGTAGGGTTCGGTGGTTTTCGGTCAAGTTTCGGTTCAGTTCTGTTGTAAAAATAAATCTCTAATCCCCCTTTTATAGGCTTCCGGCTAAACCCTACTCCTTGAAGAACAAGAAAACTTGTTTCCCAATTAATATCGGGATTAAAATTCTTATCCAATTCCAATCCGAAATCAGCCGTATAACCATAAGCTTCTCGGCCAATTTTCCAAAAACAAGAATTCTAAAATTGCATCATCGGCCCTCCAATTCTTTAAACTCATTAATTTCTTCCCCATCAATTTCTCCAATCTTCAATTCTTTTCCATTGAGTTGCTTTTAATTCGATTTTAGCTCAAAACTTCAACAATTCTTCATTTGAGTCCAATTCCTACAATTAAAGATAAAATCACATAAATAGCATATTTGTACTCAAAATATATTGTAAAAATCACAAATTAGGGATATAATATATAGGTAAAATATAAGCATATCAATGGACTCAATCTTGAACACTTTAATTAAATAGGCCGTCCATTCAAGAACCTAAATGACTATTCTCTCTAGCTTGATCAATGATCTTCATGGAGCACCTAGAGTCAAGAGTCAAACTCCTTTGATACTCTTGAGCACTTATTTTCATGAGTGAATCATCTCCTTTGGTTTGAACCCCAAAGTTAATGACATTCTCATCACCTTGATCATAGCTTTCTTGAATCAACTCCCTATCACATAGGTAGTCAAGATCCATCCTTTCTTCCTTGATTGGCCTGCAAAGTAAACTTGGCATTCCAAAACTAGAATGAACGATTAGCTCATTCCCCTCACTAGGAGAATCACCATGGAAGGTTACATGATTCTCATCATGTATCAAAACCATCACCAAGCTATGACTTTTTTACTTTCTCCAAAAATTAATTAAAACTTATTGGAAATGAAATTACGGCCCTTCATTGCATCTTGCCTACAATAATATGACAGGAAAATGACTCGAGC
Source organism: Oldenlandia corymbosa var. corymbosa (assembly GCA_949775105.1). Taxonomy (NCBI): domain Eukaryota; kingdom Viridiplantae; phylum Streptophyta; class Magnoliopsida; order Gentianales; family Rubiaceae; genus Oldenlandia; species Oldenlandia corymbosa. Next base: position 18,204,848 of record OX459118.1, on the reverse strand, counting down.
TGGTTTTGTACCATTTCTCGCTCATATTTTTTTGGTCACTAATTATAAACATGTAATTAAGGAACTAAGCAACCCAAGATTTGAAGCCCACGGTCAAAATTTCAAATCTCTTCTCGCGGGTTAAGATTCAACCTGAAAAGAAGGACCGATGGAAATCCCACCCAAACTGAAGCAATCGTGGCCCATTATTATGCACGCTTCCCAAACGACGGCTTGTATGATTGTGTCTCTCCCTTGAAAATAGGCGAACCGTCAAATCGTGGGGGGATTAACTTCCTTTTTAAAGACTGGGACAAACTAAACCCATTCACTTAACTTGTCTCCAAAAGTCTTAACCCCAAAAATTCTCACAACACTCCACTTTGTTATTATAGCCGGAATTTCTAACTTCGGTGATATCTCTGTCCACAAAACCACCGCTGTTGGAAGAAGTCAAATCGAGAACACACTCAAAGGACTTATTGAACCCCTGAGTTGCCCCTGCGTAGTCACCAGTGCCGTTGTATCGCCTACGTGACTCGCCAGAGATTATTGCTACACTGGGACGTTAAAATTCGAAAGGCGAGTGGTCTTTTCCTGATAGTAAGCTCTCCAATCCCTCTTTCTCAGTTTCATTTTCAGCTTTTCATTTTTTTGCAGTTGAACAAGTTTGTATAAATCTAGGCTGCTGTAAGTAGATAACCATGGCTAGGAATCCAAATCTGAAAACTGTAGACAATTTTGCTTCCACCATAGATTCCGAAGAGAAGGTGCAATCGGTAAGAACGAGATAGACATGGCACCAAATCATCAGATCTAGAAATCAGAGCCCTTTTAGGAATCGAGAGAGCTAATACTCCTCCAGAAGGAAAAATCACCATCTATGATCGCTTCATGTATTTAGGGTTGAGATTCCCCCTTGTTCCTTTGTTCGAGAAGATTGTGCGATATCATAAAATCCCTTTAGCTCGATTCACACGAAACCTCATAACCTACATTCTCGGTTTTGTGAAGAAGTGCCAACGAGCAAAGGTGAAACCGTGCTTGATGTTATGGAGGTATTTCTTTAGAGTGTCGACACTTTCCAATGCCTTTAAAGATTGGTATATGGTGAAAAGAAACCTAACGTCAGGTGCTCAAAAAATAGCAGAGGCCTATGGTGGTTCTCCCATATGGAAACCCAACTTCTTGTTCGTAAAAGCACCGGAAAAGTACTGCTTGGCCTGGAACTATCGAGAAACCAATGGTTTTGAGACAGTAAAAGATGAATGGACTAAGGAGGACAAGGAAAAGATCAAGGAATTTGCTGGTGACATAAAGAAGCGCGAGAAGTATCCCAAGATAATCAAGTAGATAACACCCTCGATACCCCTGTCGAGGAAGAAAAAGGTACTAATCTTTTTTATTATTCTTTGTTTTTAGGTCATGTCATCGAGAAACGCCAGTTCCAGATTATATGGTGCTTCCGACCCCTTTAATGTTGTGAACTCAGATGAAGACATGTCCACGGAGAAAACAATGGTGGAGAAGATGAGGAAAAAGAAGAAAAGAGGAGCAAAGGACTCCAAGAAAGGACCGAATGTTAAGAAGTCCAAGACTAATACTACTGCTGCAAAGCAAACTGAAGCATGGAAAGAGGGAGGGGCGACCATTCCACCTGTTGTCGAGGAGCCTAGGGTGCCACCAGTCATCGAGGAGGTGGCACACATCGAGAAGGAAATCGGGCCTAACACTCAGCCCCCGCCTATCAAGAAAAGCAAGGGCCTTTTCTAGGGAGGTGTAACCGTTCTGCCTGTTGAGTTGTTTGCAGGAGGTCCTTCAGCCGCAGTATACACCTTCAGTGCGCCGCCCACCATTGAGTGCCCGATATTGGAAGAGTTTGCTGCCAAAGACTGAGGCAGACAGATTAAGGCTGGTAAACACCTTAAACCACATTGATTCCTTTACCTTTTTAAGTTGGTATGGATGTGTACATATCCTCTTGTTGTCTATTCTCGCAGATGAGCACAGTTATGATGAACTGTGTGAAGAGGTCCAGGGACCTAAGGTAGGAGCTAGCTGAAGCCCGCGCCAAGAGAGATCGAGTGCTGATCGAGAAGATAGCACTGGAAGAGAAGAATTTGCAGCTCCAGTCCAAGGAGATAGAATTGACCTCGGTACAGGCCCAACTTGGAGAATTGCAAAAGAAACTCCAAGAATTGTGACCTACTCATTTCCAAGGAAGATCTTAACAAATGGTGTGCTTCATTCTGGTGGAGATTGTTATCCTCAGGCGGGATGGCCACTGCTGTACAGGAGATTAACACCGCCTCGGTGGCATATGGGGGTCATTGAGTTGCTGTTGCAGGCCTAAAGAGACTCAATTCAAAAAGGTCTATTAAGGCTAAGTGGCTCAAGCAATTCCTGAGAGAGAACCCAAAGAAGACCATGCACGAAGCCTTTGCAAGCTGACCACTGATCATCTTCCTCTATGGGAGCCCTTGTGTGAGGCTTTTTCCAAGATGGGTGCCCGTGAGAACATCGCCTCCTTTCCCGGGGATACTGCTGATGGCTGATGAAGGGTCCCGGTGAGGAGTTGGAGGTGCCTGAAGTCTTTGATGAATATTTGGTATTGATCTCGAGGAAGATGATGATGATGCCTCAGAGGAGGGAGACACAGGCAATTCTAGATCAAGTTCCCTCGAACGCGGATGGTGCTGTTGGAGCTAACGAGAAGGAACCCCCTGTCGAGGGGACGTTTGAGAACCATCCAGAGAGTACTCCTCACCTTGAAACAGCTGTATGAATTTATCATTCTTGTAAATGAATATATTCTAAATTTGAGAATTCCTAATATGCTTTAAATTTTCCTATTTTTAATATCCTTTTATGCGAGATTTTGCTACTATTTTGAATACATTTCTGTTATTTATGTGATTTTATCTTTAATTGTAAGAATTGTACTCAAATGAAAAAATTGTTGAAATTTTGGGCTAAAATGAAGATAAAAACAACTCAAAGGGATAGAATTGAAGATTCAAGTATTTGATGAGGAAGAAATCAGATGGTTTAGAGAATTGGAGGGCCGATAACGCAATTTTTGAGCACTTGTTTGGGTTTGGCTGAGAGCTTATGCGGTTGTGTTTGGGATTGAATTTGGTGAGAATTTTAATCCAAATATTATTTGGGAAACAAGAATTCTTCCTCTCCAAGTAGTAGGATTTCACGAAAGCTAATAAAAGGAGAATTAGGATTTTATTTTTACAACCGAACTTGACCGGAAAAAAACCCTACGTCTTTCACCTTCACCGAATCCCCGCCGACCTCCACCTTCTTGCTGCTGCAATTCTTCTCTGCCGATTCACCACCTTGCCTCCTTCCTCACCACTTCAAACCGGCAGCCCCCTCCCTCTCTGCAAAAAAAACCCCCACACAGCATCACCTCACCTTAATCATCATCATCCCCCATCACCGCGGCTCCACCTACCTTTGCTCACCACCGAACCAAAAATCCCAGCCCCCCAACTCCACCTACCTTGCTACTCCTCCATTCCCACGCAGTAGCAGCCATCACCACCTTGCTTCCCTCTTCATCATCCACGAATTCCATCACCACCAGACCTTGAGCTTAAAGCCGTCGCCGGGGAGGAGAGAGTGGAAGCAGGCAGCAGCCGCAAGGGCTTAAAGCCGTAGCCGAGGAGGAGAAAAACCCGTGCAAATTCGAAGCTAGCAAAACCGGGGAGCTCTTCGGCGGTTCTTGCCTTCATCTGGGTGTTTTGTTTTAATTATTTAATTTAGATTTTTTGGATTATGTCTCTAAATATTATTGAATTATTTTTGATAATGTTTAGTGGCTCAATTCTTTTAACCTAGGGCTTGGATGTAGCCACTGGATTTATTTGGTTCATTATTATTTGATTTTTCCATTGATCAATATTTAATATTCTTACTTTTATTCTATGTTTGTAACTGGCCACTACTTGCATGTTTAAAGATATTAATTGATGGAACGACAGTTGAAAATTAATATTAGTTCATGGGGATATTGGACTTAGGGGGTGAACCACGACAGTAGGAACACAACCTTTGCAACGTTTGATTCTTAATGGTCTTAATGTGCTTTTGTTAATCCTATAGTCACGAGAGTAGTCATATGGTTAATCTAAGTAAGAGAATTATAACACGAGAGTGTATAGTTCTTAATTAGGTGAGTCGTGTGAGATTAATGGATGTTAAAAGTCAGATATTTGTGAATTGAACTAAACCAAATATTCGGTAGGTGAACCCAATGTCCTAGGTTTTCTTTGTCTGATTATTTGAATTAATATTATTTGCTTTTATTTTATTTATTTACTTTAGTTTTAAATTTTATAAATCTGAGATCATCATTTATCTAGATAATAATAGGAGTAATTTATATATGGTAATTAGTAATCCTTCTCTGTGAGTACGACACTATTTTCTGCTATACTAGTGTTAAGTAGGTAAATTTATTTGACTAGTTGTGACGACGGCTTGTCAAATTTGGCGCCGTTGCCGGGGAAGGCAGCTAATATCGAATTTAGATTACTTTCTTTTATTAGTTTAGATTTTAATTTTATTTTACTCTCTTTCAAATATTTTTGTCTTGTTTTTATATGCGAAGTGCTAATTCTGAGGCTTTGCAATTTGATCCAGAAATCGAGAGAACAGCTCGTGCAAATAGAAAAAAAGCAAGGCTAAGAAAGGAGAAGAATTAGAGTGAAACCATGGGATAGAATTCGGACACTGAGGGATTACTTCACACCTACGGAAAATGTTGCTAGGTCAAGTATTACTAGGCCTACCATTGCTGTGAATACCTTTGAGCTCAAGCCAGCATTGATCCAGATGGTGCAGCAGAATCAATTCACCGGTTTTAACAATCAGGATCCAAATGCGCATATTGACAACTTTTTAGAGATCTGTGATACTGTTAAGATAAATGGTGTGATGTCAGATGCAATCCGGCTGAACTTTTCCCTTTTTCGCTGAGGGGAGAAGCAAAGAATTGGTTGAATACTTGCGATCCTGGTTCCATCACAACTTGGGATGAGCTTTACAAGGAATTCCTTATCAATTTCTTCCCACCAGATAAGGCAACAAAATTGAGAAATCAAATTACTGGGTGACAAGTCGTCGTCACAACTACTCAAATAAATTCACCTACTTAACACTAGTATAGCGAAAAATAGGGTCGTACCCACAGAGAAGAAATACTAATTACCATGTATAAATTACTCCTATTATTATCTAGATAAATGACAATTTCAGATTTTGAATTAAAATAAAACTAAATCTAAAAATCTAAAATTGCAACTACTTTCAATGGTTGAAACAATCAAGTTGGGAAAACCTAGAACATTGGGTTCACCTATCGAATATTTGGTTTAGTTCAATTCACAAATTTTTTACTTTAACTTCCATGAATCTCACAATGACCCACCTAATCAAGAACTATACACTCTCGTGTTATAATTCTCTTACTTAGATTAACCTTATGACTACTCTCGTGACTATAAGGATTAAATAAAAGTACATTAAGACCATTAAGAATCAAACATTGCAAAGGTTATAATCTTACTCTCGTAGCTTACACCCTAAGTCTGTTATTCCTACGAACTAATACTAATCTTCCACTCTCGCTACTTCGATTAGTATATTTAGACATGTAAATAGTGGCCAATTACTTACACGGGTTAAAACAAGAATAACAGATATTAATTAATGAAAAAGTCAAATAATAATGAACCAAATAAACCAAATAAATCCGGCGGCTACATCCAAGCCTAGGTTAAAGGAATTTAGCCACTAAACATTATCAAAAACAAAGTGAAATTAATAATGCTCATTGTCTAAAGATTCTGAAAATAAAATAAAACTGAAATATGAAACCCGAAAAGCTTTGCCGAAGTGACCAAAAGCTGAGAATCAAGTCAAAGTTGCTGCTTCTTCTTCTCAGTTGCGGCGACCGTGAGGGGATGGAAGCAAGCTGGTGATGGTGCAGTAGCAAGGTGGAAGCAGGCTGGGGATGTTAATGGTGGTGTGCGTGGAAGTGGACTTGGCCTGCTGCTTGCTTGCAAACTGAAGATGATGATGGTGCACGAGAATAGCTGGGAAGGAGGTGCTTCGGTTGGCTGGTTTACTGCGGCAAGGAGGAGAATAGGAAGCAAGGTGGTGATGATGATGGTGTGCGTAAGGTTGCTGCGGCAAGGAGGACTTGGCTGCTGGCTGCTTCGGTTGGGGTTGCATGGCCAGGAAGATGGACTTGCGTGGTGATGGAATGATGATGATTAAGGTGGGGAAGAAGGTGGAGGTTGGCGGAGGTGTTGCAGTGCCAGGAAGGCGGAGCAGCAGGGGAGAATTTTGCAACCATGAGGGAGACATGAGTTTTTCGGTCAAATTTGTTGTAAAAATAAATCCCTAATCCTCCTTTTATAGCCTTTCGTCAAACCATACTTCTTGGAGAGGAAGAAAACTTGTTTCCCAAATAATATCGGGATTAAAATTCTTACCCAATTCCAACTCAAATCAGCCGCACAACCTTACCGCGCTTCGCGCCTGCGGCGTTTTCGCCAGATATCTCGGCCAATTTCCATAGTCAAGAATTCCAAAATTACTTGTTTAATCCTCCAATTTTCAAGTATTTTAATTTCTTCCTTGTTAATTTATCAAATCTTCAATTCTCCCTTTGAGTTACTTTTATCTTCATTTTAGCCCAAAATTTAAACAATTCCTCCAATTGAGTACAATTCCTACAATTAAAGAAAAAATCACATTAATAGCAGAAATGTATTCAAAATTGTAGCAAAATCTCGCATAAATGGATATTAAAAATAGGTAAATTTAAAGCATATCAAATACCCCCAAACTTGAAATATTGCTTGTCCTCAAGCATTTCCAAAGATTAAAACAAAAAAAAAAGTTAATTATTTAATTTTGGCGGCCTCAGAGATTCAATATCATATTACACAAAGACCTCGACCACCTCTAGTATGTACTAGCTAACAAAATGCAAACCATATACACTTTTAGCCCCCACGCTTGTGTGTGTGTGCGATCTGTTTCCCAGGGACATCATGATGCTTGCAGAGTTCACCAAAAATATTACTAGCTTGGATTATGGTTTTTGTAGATAATGGAAGCTAGGTCCATCCCACGAGGATAGCTAATTACAAAATTTGTTGTAAAGAAAGACTACCAGTCAGACAAGGTGTCACTCAGGGGAATGGAAACAGTCACTCAGGGGAATAAAAGCCAGGGGTGTCTTCTCCTCTTCCTACTGTTGTAGTTGTTTTATGAGCACTGTAATGGTTACGTTCTTGTTCATTCAGCTCACTTATAACTCTAAGTCAGTTCCCATTTTTCCTAGAGTCATCTTTGCAACCTTAACAATCTATTTTCCAATGATTGATTCCAGTTACAAAGTCTTTAAGTTCTTAAGCCTTCAAGAATGCTTATGTCAACTAAGTATATTCCTATCTTAGTTAAAACCATAGACTGTTACCTATATGTCATAAGTTAAAGTTGAAACAATCCAAACCAAGTTTATCTTTCCAGATCTCCCTTAGTTCTAGCATGCATTCAATTTAGTGATCAAGTAAATGAATGTAGAAAAACTTTCAACCATAAAACAAGGAACAAAACCAATGTCTTAACAACTACAACATCAGTCGAGGAGAATAACCCCTGGGAACTGTTTAGCTACTCATACGGATTAATGCTACCTCTACTACATCAAAAGACATCATAGAAGTATGCATAGTAAACAAAGTTCAAGCTAACAGTCAAGAGATGAGAAGAAAGCTTGTGCAGTTTCTGAGCCACTCCTGAGAGTGAAGGGGTTCACTCGTGGAACTGAAGAAGAAACTGGGTTGCTACTCTTCAACTTGGCTTCCTCACTGAGTTGTTGCTGCTTCTTCTTTCTTCTTGCCTTCTACCTGGAGTTTTTCTGGGTGTTTTTAGCAACTGAAAGGGTAACCAGAGATTGAGATGGATCCCCCATTTCAGAGTGCAGTTCCCTCTTTTATAGGGCCTTGCAACCGGAGTCTTCATCATGAGAGCCTCCCCATGCTTGGAGTTGTTTAATCCTCCCAATGTCTTGAGCCTGCAATCCAACTTGGTTGTTCCTTTTCTCTTCTTCCAGCAGTGGCTGTCTTGCTCTCATTGATCAGCAGTGGTGGCTGAGATTGCGGTTGGGGGACAAGCATGCCTCTAGGAGGAGGCAAAGTCATTAATGACAAGATGCTTCTTGTCTAAGGGCCTTCTTCTTCGTCCAGCTCAGCAACCTTGCCTCAGCAACCCATAAATTGTTCTCTTGGCCTCCAATTTTCAGCAATTATTCAATCCAGCCCTTACCTAACAACAACACGAAAACGAGTTAAGTAAATTGCACCAATGTTAGGAAATACCCCCAATTTCCTATCTAATGCAGAGTTAATTGTAATGCTTTTATGTAACAATTTAGCCATTATCAACTCCCCCAAACTGAAAGAATTGCTTGTCCTCAAGCAAAACAACTAAACTCTTGTAGGCACTTTTAGAATTGCACATAACAAACAGGGGAGACAACATTGTCAAAATGACTGAAGATTGACTTACTCCCCTGAGTGAGGATTCCCACTCAGGCAAGTGACACTAAACAAAGCAACAACCTTAAACACAACTAGATAGGTGCTGTCAACTTTTTGTCTTAGATTCAAGTGAAGAAAACATACATTTAAGGATACCAAATCTTTCTGCAATCCAGAGTCAAACAACCAACCTTCACAGGGAATTAGAATGCATATGCCACAAGTGTTCGTTCATGCGAAACCTACCAATCCATTCTAAGTTAACCGATTAAACTTTTGGTGGTCATTCTTGTGATCTGGTCTTGCCCAAGTTACTTGACTCAATTTACCTACTGAGACTCCAATCCTGGACTTCCTGCACAGCCTTTATGTTTTTTTTTTTTTGAAAGGGAATGTGGATGGAATGTAGATGGACCAACCTACAGGGGTGTTATTCAACCTTATCTCTCCACTGCCTTATACCTCAACCCTTATTACTGCAACAGTTGGGAACTTTTTGTGGTGGTTCCTTGCTGTTACCCCTAAGGTTTCAGTTGATCCATTCCCTAAAAATATATATATTTTTTTTCAAGCAGGCTGTGGATGGATACCACAAAGGAAGTCTCAGATTTACGGCATTTCTCATCTAATTGTAGCTCAGAACTAGACACAGCTCACAACAGTGGATTAGTCATGCCAAATTTTAAGATTTATGTTCTAGGCAGTCACTTCCACAAGTGGCATTATTCATGTGTGTGAGTGAGTGTCAGCCATTCTTCTTTCATGCATCAGACTCAGTATCAAAAAGTGGTTCAGCAAAATTATTTTTCAAAACCATTATCATCCTAGACTGTTGACAGCTCCTTAGAAGATTTTCATTTTTGAGAGATATTTTACAGAGTCAATCTAGACATAAACCCAATGGACCTAAATGACACTGTCCTGACATTGACCTAACTTCAACTAACTACTACTTTACTCCGCCAAACTTATTCTAAGCATTGCCCTCAATGCTTAATAACACCAACCCGGCAACATACATTAAACAGAAAACAAAGAAAAATACAGAAACAACACATTAAACATCAAACAGGAAACAAAGAAATTGCTGATTAAGGGAAGCAGAACAGCACTACCCTGAGTGTTCATTGAGGCATGCCATGGAGTGGGTGGACTGGTGGATCATGTGGCATTGGGTAGTTTTCAGGGCATCCAATGCACTTGTGCATTTCCTGCAGGAATTTCTCCGTCCTCATCTGGCATTGGTGGACGTAATCCAGGATGAACCTGGTCTGCTTGTTGAAATCCCTCTGCCTCAATTGTCCAGCTGGAGTCGGAGTGGATGTTGTTTGTCCTGCGGATGAGGCACCTGGGGGTTTCTGGTCCAACTTATGCATCCTTAATGGTTGCTGCAAGTTGCTCTCTGCATCTGTGTGCAGGAAGGTCACCCCTGCCCTTTTGCACAGCATGGTGACCATAACTGGGAAATACCAGCTCTTCACCTTTGGATCAGTGATGCATCGGGTGAGTTGCTCTCTGATGACTGAGGCTGCATCAAATGGTGTGTCCGTGACAATGGCATACAGCAGCAGAGCCATCTCATAGGTGACCTTAGCAGTGTAGGATGTTGGCATCAGATTGCAGCAAATGAAATGGTGCCACAGATTTAAGTCAGGCATCTGCAACGCGTTTGCTGGAATCCCAAAGGGTTTTCTTGATCATCAATCTCCCAGCTTGTGCCCTCTTTTGCCAATCTAGACAAAATGGCTTGTTCCAGTGGTTGATTTGGATGCAGGGCAGCCGGGTTTCTCTGTAATCGGTGCTGATTCTTGGTAACTTCCAGATGGCTCTAATAGCTTCTATGCTACAATTGACGCTGATGCCTCTGACGAACACTCCATCTCTTGGGGCAGTGTGGAAGTTGCCATAAAATTCTTGCACAATCTGGATCCTTGGCTTGATAGGTGGGTTGGAGAAGGTCTCCCAGCCATGGCGCCTTGATGTAGGCAAAAGCTGCGCCGTCTTCACTGATTCCCCTTTCTGTAATGAATTTTCGCCTTATGTGCTTCAAAAAGAAATCCCAACCCTTCTTCCTTGGAAACAACCTGGGCTCCCATTCATCTGTGATGGCATTGAGGGCTTGTTCTTGCAACGCCCTTGGTGGTTGTGGAGGTGGTGGTGGGGTAGGTTCTCTGGCAGGGGACGATGGTGGAGTGGGCATTCTTTGCCGTTCAGGGGAGGGCGATGATGAGGAGGATGATATCCTTCTTCTTGTGTTGGAGGCGTTTTTGCGGGCAGCAGCCTTCCTCCTTGCCGGCGGCATCTTTTACAAACCCTAAGAGTTGAGTTGGAAAATTGAAAGAGGGGTTTTGTGATTGAATCTGAAAATTGCCTTAGTTACCTGAAAACTCAGAGAAATTGTCAGTATGTTCACACAGGGAAGTGGTGTTTGAAGAAGTAATTCTGGAAATAAGAAGAAAATGAAGAAGACGAAGCAATGGAGGAGTTGTGAGTTAATGCACAACAGTTAAAGTTTTTGGAAATCGTGGCTGACCCAAGTGACTCAAAAAGGCGGACGTGGTTAAAATTGAAATTTGAAAATTTCCGGAAAAATTTCCCCCTCAAACTTAAACCATAATTACAGCTCAAAAAGGTGACTTTTTGCAGAAAGTGTCGTACAGTTGTTCTTACTCAGGCGAGTGGATTGTTCCACTTGCGTGAGTGACGTCAGGGTTAGAAAACTCTCAGAATTCCTTCCAGTAGGTTCACTCAGCTGAGTGACCTTCTTCACTCCTGGGAGTGAGTTTACCTGAGGCCTTTTATGTTACACCTTCTGAAATCTGTTGGGGTGGCAAATTCCTTGTCCAATCCTACAAAAACCAGAGTAGCACATTGTTAGCCATACAAAAGCAAAACGTATGGGTTGCCTCCCATAAAGTGCATCGGTTTTAAGTCTCATGCCAGACTTCAAAAGAAATTTTAGTCAAGTTCCTTCAGGACCAGAACTTGATAGTTCTGTCCTTTACTCCCTTCTGTCCATCCAAGGTATGGTTTAAGCCTCTGACCATTAACCAAAAAGGTGTTGCCACTTTGTGGATTCATGATCTCCACTGCTCCCTGAGTTAGGACCTTGTTGATTTTGTAGGGCCCGGTCCATCTTGACTTCAACTTCCCTGGAAAGAATTTCAGCCTGGAATTGTACAACAAGACCTCTTGTCCTTCTTGCAAGTTCTTCTTGACAATGTGTTGATCATGATAAGCCTTAGTTTTCTCTTTGTAGACTTTGGACGATTCGTATGCCTCTAGTCTGAATTCTTCCAGTTCATTCAACTGAATCAATCTCAATTCCTTGCTTTTGCCCGGATCAAGATTCAATTCTTTGATAGCCCAGTAAGCTTTATGTTCCAATTCTACTGGCAAGTGGCATGCTTTCCCATAGACCAATTTGAACGGGGACATACCAATGGGAGTCTTGTATGCTGTCCTATATGCCCATAAAACTTCATCCAGCCTTGAAGACCAATTCTTCCTGGTAGAATTAACAACCTTTTCCAAGATTCGTTTCACTTCCCTGTTTGACACTTCTGCTAGCCCGTTTGATTGTGGATGGTATGGTGTTGATACTTTGTGCCTGATTCCATATTTCTTTACCATGGCTGCAAATGACTTGTTACAGAAGTGTGATCCTTCATCATTGAGTATCATCCTAGGTGTACCAAACCTGGCGAAAATATTTTTTCTTAGAAACCTGAGAACAGTTTTAGCATCATTGTTCTTTGCAGCTACAGCTTCTATCCATCTTGAAACGTAGTCCACTGCCAGTAGGATGTAGAAGTTCCCAAAGGATGACACGAAGGGACCCATGAAGTCTATCCCCCACACATCAAACAGCTACACTTCAAGCACGTTCTGCTGTGGCATCTCATTTTTCCAGGAAATATTTCTTGTCTTTTGGCACCGGTCACAGCTTTTGACAAATTCTCTTGCATCTTTGAACAGGGTTGGCCAGTACAGTCCAGCTTGTAGAACCTTGATTGCCGTCCTTTGACCGTTGAAATGTCCACTATAGGGGGAACTGTGCATTTGTGCAACACCTCTGTGAATTCAGATTCTGGAATGCACCTTCTGATCAATTGGTCTGTACATCTTTTGAACAAGTAGGGTTCATCCCATAGGTAGAGTTGAGCATCATGCGAGAATCTCTTGCGTTATTGAGGGGTGAGATCTGGGGGAATAACACTAGCAGCAACAAAGTTAGCAAAATCTGCAAACCAAGGCCTGTTACCTGTCACTCCCATGAGTGTGCCTGTCACTCGCCAGAGTGACTCATCAGGGAATTTTTCTGAAATTGGAGTTGTGTCTTCTGGAATTTCTTCAAGCCTTGACAGATGGTCTGCTATCTGATTCTCAGCACCCTTTCTGTCTCTTATCTCCAAATCAAATTCCTGCAACAACAACACCCATCTAATCAACCTTGGTTTAGACTCTTTTTTGTTGATCAAGTACCTGATGGCTGCATGGTCGGTATAGACTATGACTCTCATCCCTAGCAAATAAGCTCTGAATTTGTCAAATGCAAATACAATTGCCAGCATTTCCTTCTCTATAGTGGTGTAGTTGACTTGTGCAGAGTTAAGGGTTTTACTAGCATAGTAAACCACATGTAACACCTTGTTCCTTCTTTGTCCAAGTAAAACACCAACTGCAAAATCACTAGCATCACAAATTAGTTCAAAAGGTTGTGACCAATCAGGTGTGATGATCACAGGTGCAGTGATGAGTTTCTTTTTTAGTTCAGTGAATGCATTTAAACAGGATTCATCAAAAATAAAAGAAGTGTCCTTTTCAAGCAAATTGCACAAAGGTTTAGAAATTTTTGGAAAATCTTTAATGAACCTCCCGTAAAAACCGGCATGGCCTAAGAAACTTCTCACTCCCCTGACTGTGGTTGGTGGGCTGAGCCTCTCAATGACTTCGATCTTTGCCTTATCCACTTCAATTCCTTCTTGTGAGATCTTATGCCCCAAGACAATTCCCTCAGTTACCATAGAATGACATTTCTCCCAGTTGAGAACCAGGTTGACTTCTATACATCTTTTCAGTATCAGCCCAAGGTTGTCCAAACATGCATCAAATGACTTACCAAAGACCGAGAAATCGTCCATAAAGATCTCAATTATGTCTTCCACCATATCATAGAAAATGGCTATCATACATCTTTGAAAAGTTGTCGGTGCATTGCACAGTCCAAATGGCATTCTCTTGAAGGCAAATGTGCCATAAGGGCAGGTGAAAGTCGTCTTCTCTTGATCATCGGGGTCTATGGCAATCTGGTTGTAACCCGAGAAACCATCAAGGAAACAATAATACATGAATCCAGCTAATCTATCCAACATTTGATCAATAAAAGGAAGGGGAAAGTGGTCCTTTCTGGTAGTTTTATTAAGCTTTCTGTAGTCCATGCATACTCTCCATGAATTGTTCAGCCTTGTAGGGATTAGCTCCAGGAGGTCATTCTTTACCACTGTGATTCCTCGCTTTTTAGGCACGCACTGCACTGGACTCACCCACTTGCTGTCAGATATTGGGAAGATAATCCCTGCATCCAGCAGCTTGATAATCTCCTTTTTCACCACTTCCTTCATGACTGGATTGAGTCTTCTTTGTCCTTCAATGGTTGGCTTGGCGTCATCTTCAAGCAGGATTTTGTGCATGCATATGGAGGGGCTGATGCCCTTAATGTCAGCAATTGACCACCCAATGGCTTCCTTGTGCAATCTCAGTACTCTCAGCAATTTGTCCTCTTCAGTACCTGTAAGCATAGAAGAAATGATTACAGGTAAGGTGTTACTTGCTCCAATATAGGCGTACTTCAAATGTGAGGGCAGAGGATTAAGCTCGAGATGAGGTGGTTCTTCAATTGAAGGTTTGAGGCCTCTTCCTTCCTTGGTTAGATTTATCAGTTCAAAGGGTTGCTGTTTAGGATGCCACTTGGGGGAGTGGTTCAGGTGGCTCAGGCAAGTGGCCCTGTACTCATCCCCTCCTTCATGTTCCTCATTATAGTCTGGGCACAAAAGTTCCTTGAGGAGATCATCTTGCAGTAATTCTTCCGTCACTGCTTCCTCTGCTTCTACATTTCTTACCATGTAGCAGTCGTGGACTTCAGCGGGATATCTCATATTTTTGGAGATGTTAAAGGTAACCTTCTCCCCATCAAAGTGCAGTGTGATTTCTCCCTTTTTCACTTTAATGATTGCATCACTTGTTGCAAGAAAAGGTCTCCCCAAGATGATGGGTACATCCCTGTCTTCTTCCATGTCCAAAACCACAAAATCTGCTTGGTAAACGAAGTTACCAACTTTCACAAGAACATCATGTAAGATTCCTTTTGGGTAGGTCAGTGATTTGTCTTCCAACTGCAAGGTCATGTTAGTAGGTACCAGAAATTTGTCCAGATCAAGGGATTTAAATACACACAATGGCATGAGATTTATGCTTGCACCAAGATCTAGTAATGCTTTTGAAAATTCTCTGATTCCTACAGTGCAAGGAAGAGTGAAACTACCCGGATCTTTTAGCTTAGGTGATAATTTTCTCAGGATAGCTGCACTACATTCTTCATTTAGAGTGACAAAAGCAGAGTTATGCAATTGTGGCTTATTTGCCACCAAATCCTTCAAGTATTTGAAGTACTTAGGCATTTGTTTAAGTGCATCAACAAGTGGTACATTAATATGTATACTTTCTAAGTTTTGAATAAACCTGTTGAGCCCTTCATCCATTTTGGCCTTCTTTTGTCTTACTGGATATGGTGGGGTTGGAGCTGGCTGTTGTGGTTCCTTAATTGGTGCTGGAAATTGAATTCCCTCCATTCCAAGTTTTTCAGCTGTTTGCTCCTGTTCAACCACATCATCATTATCAGATATTTTCTCAAAAAATGTTTCATTCTTACCTGCAGGGTCACTCACAGGAGTGACTTTTTCACTTGGCTGATTGAGTTGCTTTCCACTTCGGAGAGTGACAGCCTTTGCTTGCTCTTGGTCATTCCCCTTGGGGTTCACAATTGTATCACTGGGCAGGCTCCCAGATGGTCTTTCAGCATTTTGTTTTGCAATCTGGGCCAACTGATTTTCCAAACTTTTGCAAGACACCTCCAAACTCTTGATTGCATTTTGTACAGAAATCCATTCATCTTCCCTTGGTATGTATTGTTGGTTAGAACGTTGCTGATTCTGATAGTTGGGAAGCTGACCATCTTGTCTGTGAAATCCTGGGGGTTAAGCAGGCCTTTGATAGTTTCCTTGTTGTGGTGCATTGTTCCAGTTGGTCTGTTGCTGATTTCTCCAATTGTTGAAGTTGTTGAATCCCCCAGCGTTGCCCTGTCTGACAAACTGGACAGCTTCCATTTTGGAGGGACAGTCATCCAAACTATGGGATCCATCACATAATACACATACTTCAGCCTTGGATTTGGACAGCTCACTTCTGAGTTTAGTCATTTCGTTCATCATAACAGCTATTTGAGCTTGCAGATGTGTACGGGGATCAAGTTCCATCATCCCTGGCTGTTTTGTACTTGCCCTTGGATCAGATTGCCATCTTGAATGGTTGGTGGTCATATTGTCGAGCAACTGCTTTGCTGCATCAACCGGCTTCATCATAAACACACCACCAGCTGCAGCATCAAGGGAGTCTCTTGTAGTTGGTAGCAGACCATTGTAGAAGATGCTCAGTTGAAGATGCTCTTCCAAACCATGCTGAGGGCATTTTCTGACCATTTCTTTCAATCTTTCCCATGCTGCATAAAGTGTTTCTGTTCCATGCTGCTTGAAGTTCATTATTGCTGTTCTGAGTTGTGCAGCTTTTGCGGGTGGAAAGAATTTTGTCAGGAAACACTGTCTTAACTCTTCCCAAGTGGAAATAGAGTTGTTGGGTAATGTGTTGAACCATGCTTGGGCGTGATCCTGCAAGGTAAAAGGGAATAGTCTCAGTCTAATGTCATCATTAGATAAGTCTTGAATTTTAAAAGTACTACATAAACGCAGGAAACTTCGGATGTGATCATTAGGATCTTCATGAGGTAATCCATGGAATGGGCAGGCTGATTGAGTCCATTGGATCATCTGTGGCTTGAGCTCAAAATTGGTTGCTTCTACATCAGGGAACACTAAAGGAGATTGGACTTCTTCTTGCTGTGGGATGAAGAAATCTCTAAGCAGTCTCTCTGGTCGATTTTGTTGATCCCCACCAGGGTTCCTATTGTTCTTCGGGTTACCACCTTGGTTAGCCATCTCTGATGAACCTTCCTGGTTGTCCTGTTGCAACAGGTTCTGCCTTCTTCTTGCTGCTCTGGTTCTACGTATGGTAGCTTCAATTTCCGGGTCAAAAACAGGTTCACTTCGTTGGTGCCTTCTAGTCATACACCAAAGGAAAGAAACTGGAAGCTTAGTGAGGTAACCAGAGAAGAATTTTATATATGTACAAACAAACAAAAACAACAAATTTTTGGAGGTTTTACGCCGTCCCCGGCAACGGCGCCACTTTCTGATGCGTGCAGAGTTCATCAAAAATATTACTAGCTTGGATTATGATTTTTGTAGATAATGAAAGATAGGTCGATCCCACGAGGACAGCTAATTACCAAATTTGTTGTAAAGAAAGACTACCAGTCAGACAAGGTGTCACTCAGGGGAATGGAAACAGTCACTCAGGGGAATGAAAGCCAGGGGTGTTCTTCTCCTCTTCCTACTGTTGTAGTTGTTTTAGGAGCACTGCAATGGTTACGTTCTTGTTCATTCAGCTCACTTATAACTCTAAGTCAGTTCCCATTTTTTCTAGAGTCATCTTTGCACCTTAACAACCTATTTTCCAATAATTGATTCCAGCTACAAAGTCATTAAGTTCTTAGGCCTTCAAGAATGCTTATGTCAACTAAGTATATTCCTATCTTAGTTAAAACCATAGACTGTTACCTCTATGTCATAAGTTAAAGTTGAAACAATCCAAACCAAGTTTATCTTTCCAGATCTCCCTTAGTTCTAGCATGCATTCAATTTAGTGATCAAGTAAATGAATGTAAAAAAAACTTTCAACCATAAAACAAGGAACAAAACCAGTGCCTTAATAACTACAACATCAGTCGAGGAGAATAACCCCTTGGAACTGTTTAGCTACTCATACAGATTAATACTACGTCTACTACATCAAAAGACATCATAGAAGTATGCATAATAAACAAAGTTCAAGCTAACAGTCAAGAGATGAGAAGAAAGCTTGTGCAGTTTCTGAGCCACTCCTTGGAGTGAAAGGGTTCACTCGTGGAACTGAAGAAGAAACTGGGTTGCTACTCTTCAAACTGGCTTCCTCACTGAGTTGTTGCTGCTTCTTCTTCTTTCTTGCCTTCTACCTGAAGTTTTTCTGGGTGTTTCTAGCAACCGAAAGAATAACCAGAGATTGAGAGAGAGCTCTCCATTTGAGAGTGCAGTTCCCTCTTTTATAGGGCCTTGCAACCGGTTTCTTCATCATGAGAGCCTCCCCATGCTTGTAGTTGTTTAATCCTCCCAATGTCTTGAGCCTGCAATCCAACTTGGCCGTTCTTTTTCTCTTCTTCCAACAGTGGCCGTCTTGCTCTCATTGATCAGCAGAGGTGGCTGAGATTGCGGCTGGGGGACAAGCATGCCTCTTGGAGGAGGCAAAGTCATTAATGACAAGATGCTTCTTGTCTAAGGGCCATCTTCTTCGTCCAGCTCAGCAACCTTGCCTCAGCAGCCCAATTGTTCCCTTGGCCTCCAATTTTCAGCAATTATTCAATTCGGCCCTTACCTAACAACAACATGAAAACGAGTTAATTAAATTGCACTAATGTTAGGAAATACCCCCAATTTCTTATCAAATACAGAGTTAATTGTGATTCTTTTATGTAACAATTTAGCCATTATCAGAAGGCATGAATGCAGTGTTCAAAAGATATTTGCACTCGAAGATGAGATTGTATCAATTTGTGAGGTCTTTTGAATTTGGTTTGGTAAAGATGCGAAATAAGGAGGCAGAAGTAGTCACCGTCACATGTAATACCATGCCTGTTTTGATCTCTCACTGGCCTAATTTTGAGAAGGACATAAGCGATCTATGTACAAGGAATGTGTTTTTTCAAATTTGTGAAGAACTGGAAGAGGCGGCGATGCTGATTCCTAAGCTTATTCAGGAGACAGGTTCTTCTAAGGTTAACGAAGTGACATCATACTCAAACTCTTCAGCTTGCTAGAACGTTTCATACAATGTTAATGAAATTCAATTTCGATGTTCTTGTGTAACCTTTGAAATTGCTGTGGCCCTGCTCAAATATATTTTCAGTGATGAAATCTGAACGTTTGCAGAAGTTTCCTTCATATTGTGTACTTAACACATGGACGAGAAATGCAAAAGAATATGCCAATGGTGGTATTCAAGGTTCTATTCCTAAATGTCTTACTCAGGCTGCAAGATTCGGGGTATTAAGCGGCAAGTGCAATCAAATTTGTCATTATGCGTCAGTTTGTGACGAAGGGTATGAGACATTAACACCAATATTAGCAGACCTCACTGAGCGTATGAGGGTGATATCTGAAAAGGCCAGTGCACCAGACAATGATATTGGCAGCTCCCATGTTGCGAAGAAGGCTCGATTTGGAGTTTGTGATCCAGCATAGACAAAAACAAAAGGTCGTCCAGTAAAAGCAACTGGTTCAACCCCAACTCCAAAGAAACAGCGAAGATGCAGTATCTGCGAGTAAATACTTCTGACCTTTTTTTTGATATTGAAATTTAGTTTCTTAGTTATTTAAAGAAATATATCTAATCTTTATTCTTTTTCATTCATCAATATATTGGGTCATAAGAAACAACTTGTCCAATGAGGGGAACAAACAACCAGAACAACAATATGGCAAGTCAGGTCGAAGAATCTGATGCAACTTGAGTTTGCTAAGATATGGTGAGTTTATAATAGAGAAAAATTATTGATACATTTGTGTAGTTTAACTTTTTATATATATGAATTAATTATATCATATTCGGCATTGACTAGGAAGGTGGATGGGAAAAGAGGTTGGAGGAGCTGAGCAAAAGAAAGATGTACTTGTGAAATAAACGTAATATATGCCATTCATTGACGCTACCGCTCTAGCTGATTTTGTTTGAAATTTAGGATTACTGAAGTTTGAATGGTATATTAGTTTCTTATTTATTTATTTAAAATACACACATTGGATTTTTTTTGTTGTTGAAAATTTTCATTGATCTATGTCATTTAAGATGGCTGAAATATTTATATATTTGATATTCACGTTGAATTTTGGCTATTTGTGTCACTTGTATTTTTTTTCTTTTTTGAAAATTTTTATTGATATATGACATTTAAGATGGTTGAAATATATATTTGAAGAGATATCCGAGCTCAATTGCAAGCATCTACATTATTTAAATGCCTTTTAAACAAAAAATAAAAACAATCATCTTGTTACAAATTTTTTAATATAATCTTTTTGTTGTTACTTTACCTTTTATATAAGTGATGAAAGGCTTGTATTATACTGTCTTAAATTATTTTGTTGATCTTTTTTTGTTTTTTTGAACATAGTGCCTTTCCAACCAAAGAAAAAAAAAAACACAATATTATTTTAAGTTGTGAAGCCAAGTCTACACAATGGCTAGAAAAGAAACATATTATCTTATAGTTTACCGAAGCTTAAAACTGAACAAAACAGTATAACTACAAAACTTTAAATACAAACAATAACCACAAATTTTAGATGGGGTGCTTCAGTTTCAATTCCAACATCATCCTAATTTCAAGTGCATATCTTTCGTAATAAGCCTCGCTTTCCTTCTTTACCACAATCACTTCGTAATGTTGAATGAAGTCTGGGATATCAAATTTCGTCCGCGTTAGGCTATTATAACTCCAAGATTCAACGATGGACAAGAAGATTTACAGCAAGTACGCCTGTGTTTTGTGAAGTTGAAGTCCATGTAAGATGCATGCATTGCAAGCCATTGATTGTCAATCAGCTTAAATGTTATGCAGTATAGGAGGTCGAATGCTGATTCACTCTCTGAAAGGAAAAAGGTAAAAGCACAAAAGGTAAGAAAACACCAATCTCATGTAATCATCAGACATCGAAAAAATAAAATAAATTTAATTTTAGAATAAATGGAGACATCTCATAAAAAAAAAATATTCAGCATCTAAGGCATTATTGCTTTTAACCATCTAAAACTCAGAAGTCTCATAAGTTGCAAAGCATATTTTCATAGACAAATCAGGAAAAGGCGGAGCTCAAAGCATCTACCATAACCCACCTATCATCCTTGCAACAAATAATTATTTCTTTAAAACCTCTAAAGGTCAGGAAGACAAAGCAAATCAGGATGTAGTTTGAACCAACAAACAGTAACTAAAACATAAAAAAAGACAACCATGCTCATCTAGTATTCATAGCAAGGAAAGGTGAGACAGCTCAAAAAGAAAAAATTAATGAAAATCATATACACCCTCAACAACAAACCTAATTTTCAACATTTGAGCTATTATTCTGAACGTGAATGCGATATTGTAACCTCTGCAAGCACACCTCCTAACAAAACCATCATGATTTTTTTAATTTTTTTTTTAAAAAAGGAATTAAAAAGACAACTCTAAGAAGATTGCAAGAGTAATAAGATTGAAGCTATTACGTGTGGTAGAGCACAAAAAATGCATAATGTATTGTTAAGTTAAACATGCACAGAGATGTGGATATGAACTTTCATCTCTTTTCAATACATCCAACAACATACAAAAAAAAGGCAAGATGATTACATAAACAACTTGTTTTTTATAAAATAGGCAGGATGATCAAAGCTTTATTTTGAATAAGAGTCACCCTCATAAGGCAATGAAGAGTTACACATTAACTTTGTCCACGGAAATCCGTATCCATAGGAACAAATACTGCTTGGCAAAATAGCAGCAAACGATCAAGGACAGGTGTGCAACAAAAGAAATCTGCAACAAATTATTCTTAGCAAAAAGTGATACAGAACTAGAAGACATATAATATATGACCATCTGCTAATTTTTGATTATACTGTCTAACCAGCGAAGAATTTACCTGCGCAGGTGTCAAATCAAATGAGGGCCTACCATCAATCTCCCTTCTCTAAGCACAAACACATGAAAGACCTCTTCCAAGCCATGCTGCGAACCTGCCACAACCTCCGCTGGAAGAGAACAAAATAGTTGGAAGCAAAACACATAATATACACATCAAGAAATTTGTCATCTTCAATAAGTACGAGCAGCACCATACACAATGGCTTCAAAAGAAACAACAATATCATATAGTACAGACTAACGAAGTTTAAAACCAAAAAAAAGGGTATCATTACAAAGCCTTAAATATAAACAATAACCACTAACACATTCTTCTAAAATGTCGATGTCCAAAAAACTCAAATAATCCTTAGAATGTGAAAACACAGAAAAATTGCAAATAATTCAAACACTACTTCCATTTTGATCACTACTCCAAGACATAAACTTCTTGGATGCCCAAATTCTGGAACAACCTCTTCCTACAATCATTTTGATCATGGAAAATAATTTTGACTAACAAATCCATTCGATCCAATTCCGAATTCAAGCTAAAAGGGACCCCTTCGTCCATAATAAAGTAAAGCTCCATGAATTTGATCACGTACATTCCACAATCGTACCTGTTTGAAAGAAAAATATATTTGTTCTTTTACTATGATGATCATAATTTCGTAGAGTTTTTCAAACTTACAAAAAAAATAAATAGATTTTTAATTAAGAACATAAAACTCACCAATCACGTTGTTTAGGCAACCAGTCTGGTACCTCAATTGGAAAAGAGACGATGTTGCCTTTGTATGTGTTGCCAAATCCTATTTCAAGTACATCCTGCAACACTTTAACCTTTTCATAGAAAAGTAATATGTTAGTAAACATGGAGTTGTATGAATGACAAATATAAGAATTTTGTTTTATTACATATTTGCATACTACAAATTATTATCATTTTTACCACCAATGCTTTTCTTTGATCACAAGAAGATGCCATTGAATCTAGCATTGAAACACGCCTTTCCTCGAAAATAATCATACATACATACCAATGGCGACCTCCATCATTTATTGGAATGAACATATGTTATTTGTAAACATTCAAATAAAACAAGGGAAAGTAAGTAGAGTATACATTTTTTAATTACCAAATCAAATGTAAACTCTAATCTTTTCAACTAGAAATTTCGTAATTAAAAAAAAAAGACATGGTACCTTTTCACAGCTATGAATATCACCATCGTAAGTATCTTGCGTCAAATATTTTTTTCATATCTTCTTTAACACCTTATCATCTCTAACATCTGACTTCAATTCCTCTCGCAACAAAAAATAAACAATTATAAATATGTTAACTCGTGTTGCAATTTCAATAATGAAAAATTCTTTAAATTAATACCGCGATATAGTGTGGCAAAAACCAAACACGGGATTGCCCCTTTTCCCGTACGGCATGTTGTTTCAGAGTTTGAATATTGGTGAAAATATTTATAACTACAAAAAATAAATGTCAATTTATTTTAAAATGACTACCAAAATAATTAATAATTTGTTACTTTTAAATAACAATTACCTCAAAATTCAACCACCCTTCGGGTTTCAATGTGACCAACGAAGCACGAGTCACAGTTTTCATATAAATTTCAGCTAAACACTCGTTACAAGAGAGAATTTTCAGATAACCAATTAGGTGTGTAAGACATCATTAAATATAAATTGATATACACGCATACGAAGAACATATAAAACATTGAACTTACAGTGAGTCCCCTTCATTGAACACATATTGAATCACTTTTTGTTGTGGTCTATCAAAGTAACCTGAAATCTCCTGCAAAATTATACATAATAAGCTTGATAAATAAAATATTACAACAAAACATTATAGCATACCTTTATGACATCCTGCATATTCACCGTTGGTTCTTGCCTCTAAGTTACCTTCCGCCACCTAAAAATGTCATAGTAACTATCATATTATACTTAAAATTAGGGCTGTTCCATTTGACCCGCGGTTCGGATCGACCCGATGATCTGAATCGATCCAAACCGAAATCGATCCGAAATATCAGTTTCGGATTGGATCGGTTTGGTTCAGAATTCAGTTGGATTGGAATGGTCTGGAACAGTTCGGATCAATATTCAGAACCGAATTGGACCGAAATTTTTTCTTTTTTGTTTTTACCCAATTTTTCAGTCGATGAACAAACCTCTTATCTTCTTCCCTTTCGAGAGCTTTCACTGTTTCACTCACTCCGGCGACCACCACTCTGACGACTCGCGGTGCCGGTCAAATCGTTGGCGAATCTTCATACAGCTATTTCCGGTCGTTTTTTTAAGCCCATCCAACATTTCATCAATCTAACTCCAGATCTACTGTCACAATTCGTGCGAGTGAAGGCCATGACCGAGTCTTTCATCCAACCCATCTGAGCACCATCATCTCCTTCGCCGACGGTCGACGGATACTGGGTTCCATATTTACTTATTGTCGAAGTGTGGTTATCAGTGTTTATAAGCTGGATCTTTGAGGTTCTTTTTCTTTTTAATTCTTCTTCCATTTTTTCGTGCTTTTTTTAAAGGAATTTTTGCTGTTAATTAGCACTTGAGTAGCGTTTTCAGGCACAGTATGTTTGAATTTTGAACTAGTTTTGGACACCTTTTTTCTTGATTCCGTTGGTCTTAAATATTTTCATGTTAATTTCTGCTTCTGTGCAGGGAACAAAATTCCTGTTATTGAGAACTTGGGTGCCACTGAGGTTAGTTTTTTCCCCTCTATGGATTTTTTATTTGAGAAAGGGTGTCCATGGCAGTTGAATTCATCCAAAATTTGTCCTATTTTTACTTCTTTTGTGAGTATTTTCTGGGGTTTTGGTTGTCTGGCCAAAATATTGTCTGCTTGGTTTTTGCCAATATTCAAACTCTGAAACAGCATGCCGTGTGGGGAAAGGGGCAATCCCCTGTTTGGTTTTTGCCACACTATATCGCGGTATTAATTTAAAGAATTTTTCATTATTAAAATTGCAACACGAGTTAACATATTTATAATTGTTTATTTTTTGCTGCAGGAGGAATTGAAGTCAGATGTTAGAGATGATAAGGTGTTAAAGAAGATATGGAAAAAATATTTGACGCAAGATACTTATGGCGGTGACATTCATAGCTGTGAAAAGGTACCATGTCTTTTTTTTTTAAATACGAAATTCTAGTTGAAAAGATTAGAGTTTACATTTTGATTTGGTAATTAAAAAATGTATACTCTACTTACTTTCTCTTGTTTTATTTGAATGTATACAAATAACAGATGTTCATTCCAATAAATGATGGAGGACGCCATTGGTATGGATGTATGATTAATTCGAGGAAAGGCGTGTTTAAATGCTAGATTCAATGGCATCTTCTTGTGATCAAAGAAAAGCATTGGTGGTAAAAATGGTAATAATTTGTAGTATGCAAATATGTAATAAACTATATTTGTTCATTCATACAACTCCATGTTTGCTAACATATTATTTTTCAATGAAAAGATTAAAGTGTTGCAGGATGTACTTGAAATAGGATTCGGCAACATATACAAAGGCAACATCGTCTCTTTTCCAATTGAGGTACCAGACTGGTTGCCTAAACAACGTAATTGATGAGTTTTATTCTGTTCTTAATTAAAAATCTATTTATTTTTTTTCTAAGTTTGAAAAACTCTACGAAATTGTGATCATCATTATAAAAGAACAAATATATTTTTTATCTTTCAAACAGGTACGATTGTGGAATGTATGTGATCAAATTCATGGAGCTTTACTTTATTATGGACGAAGGGGTCCCTTTTAGCTTGAATTCAGAATTAGATCGAATGGATTTGTTAGTCAAAATTGTTTTCCATGATCAAAATGATTGTAGGAAGAGGTTGTTCCATAATTTGGGCATCCAAGAAGTTCATGTCTTGGAGTAGTGATCAAAATGGAATTAGTGTTTGAATTATTTGTAATTTTCTGTGTTTTCACATTCTAAGGATTATTTGAGTTTTTTGGACATCAACATTTTAGAAGAATATGGTAGTGGTTATTGTTGATATTTAAGGCTTTGTAATGATACCCTTTTTTTGGTTTTAAACTTCGCTAGTCTTTAATATATTATATTGTTGTTTCTTTTGAAACCATTGTGTATGGTGCTGCTCGTACTTATTGAAGATGACAAATTTCTTGATGTGTATATTATGTGTGTTGCTTCCAACAAGCCTTTCATCACTTATATAAAAGGTAAAGTAACAACAAAAAGATTATATTAAAAAATTTGTAACAAGATGATTGTTTTTATTTTTTGTTTAAAAGGCATTTAAATAATGTAGATGCTTGCAATTGAGCTCGGATATCTCTTCAAATATATATTTCAACCATCTTAAACGTCATATATCAATAAAAATTTTCAAAAAAGAAAAAAACAATACAAGTGACACAAATAGCCAAAATTCAACGTGAATATCAAATATATAAATATTTCAGCCATCTTAAATGACATAGATCAATGAAAATTTTCAACAACAAAAAAAAACCAATGTGAATATTGTAAATAAATAAGAAACTCATATACCATTCAAACTTCAGTAATCCTAAATTTCAAACAAAATCAGCTAGAGCGGTAGTGTCAAATGAATGGCATATATTACGTTTATTTCACAAGTACATCTTCCTTTTGCTCAGCTCCCCCAACTTCTTTTCCCATGCACCTTCATAGTCAATGCCGAATATGATATAATTAATTCATATATATAAAAAAATTAAACTACACAAATGTATCAATAATTTTTCTCTATTATAAACTCACCATATCTTAGCAAACTCAAGTTGCATCAGATTCTTCGACCTGACTTGCCACATTGTTGTTCTGGTTGTTTGTTCCCCTCATTGGACAAGTTGTTTTCTTATGACCTAATATACTGATGAATGAAAAAGAATAAAGATTAGATATATTTCTTTAAATAACTAAGAAACTAAATTTCAATATCAAAAAAAGGTCAAAAGTATTTACTCGCAGATACTGCATCTTCGCTGTTTCTTTGGAGTTGGGGTTGAACTAGTTGCTTTTAAAGGACGACCTTTTGTTTTTGTCTGTGCTGGATCACAAACTCCAAATCAAGCCTTCTTCGCAACGTGGGAGCTGCCAATACCATTGTCCGGTGCGTTGGCCTTTTCAGATATCACCCTCATACGCTCAGTGAGGTATGCTAATATTGGTGTTAATGTCTCATAACCTTCGTCACAAACTGACGAATAATGACAAATTTGATTGCACTTGCCGCTTAATACCCCGAATCTTGCAGCCTGAGTAAGACATTTAGGAATAGAACCTTGAATACCACCATTGGCATATTCTTTTGCATTTCTCGTCCATGTGTTAAGTACACAATGTGAAGGAAACATCTGCAAACGTTCAGATTTCATCACTGAAAATATATGAGAGCAGGGCCACCCAGCAGTTTCAAAGGTTACACAAGAACATCGAAATTGAATTTCATCAACATTGTATGAAACGTTCCAGCAAGCTGAAGAGTTTGAGTATGATGTCACTTCCTAAACCTTAGAAGAACCTGTCTCCTGAATAAGCTTAGGAATCTGCATCGCCGCCTCTTCCAGTTCTTCACGAATTTGAAAAAACACATTCCTTGTACATAGATCGCTTATGTCCTTCTCAAAATTAGGCCAGTGAGAGATCAAAACTGGCATAGTGTTACATGTGACGGTGACTGCTTCTGCCTCCTTATTTCGCATCTTTACCAAACCGAATTCAAAAGACCTCACAAATTGATATAATCTCATCTTCAAGTGCAAATATCTTTTGAACACTGCATTCATACCTTCTCACCGGGATGTTGCTCTCATTTTTCCCCAAAAATGTCCCCTTAGGTAGGCGTCTGCCCATTTTGACCGTTTCTCATACATATCTTTAACCCAAGAATTATCCTGCAAGCTACATTCTTCAACTAGTTCCTTCCATTTATTCTCAAATTCTTCTTCTGTGCCCTTCAGTTTTATGAATTTACCAAAACTATCCCTGAATTCTTTAGATCGAACATTAGCCAAAGCATTATTTTGAATGTGCCAAGTGCATAACCTATGCCTCACTCCAGAGAATTCCCTCTCAATAGCTTTTCTCATTGCATGATCTCCGTTTGTAATTACTGCATCTGGTTTCTTCCCACCCACTGCTTCCATTAATCTTTGCAAAACCCAAATATATGATGCCTCAACTTCATCTAATAATAATGTACAACCAAAAACTATTGTCATATAATGATTGTTGACACTAGAAAAAATAACCAATGGTTTACCGTGCACATTGGTACGATATGTTGAGTCAAACATCAACACATCACCAAAAACCTTGTAGTCACTAATGGACCTTGAATCACACCAAAATAATTTTAAAAGTCTACCTTCATCATCCACATCATGTTTATAGTACATTAACGGGTCAGAATCTTTTTTTGCACACAAATAAGCTAACGCTCCTTCAGCATCTCCATCCTTAAGTTGTTTCTGTTCCTCAGCAGCCATGACATTATGCAAATCTTTAAGAGTGTATCCTACCTTATGGTATCCCCCGGCTTGAAGAGCAGAGTATTTCATTATATCACTTGGTCGCCAACCTATTGTTTGCATTGAAAAGGTCTGAGCTATGTCCATATCTTGAACAGATCTATGTGATCGAAGAAAAGGAACACACTCTTCACTAAGCATCTCATGGTTATGCTCCTTTACAAAGTGTGTGACAATGTATTTTTCCACATCATTCATGTATCTCACTCGAAATCTAGCTTTGCATCCAACTCTGGTGTATGGCTTTGGCCTTCATTTTGTTGGTGTGTTGTTTGGGTTCTCTTTACTTTCGCCATCTAGATCACAAACCCCATGTATATCCTCTTCCTGGCTTGTCCGCTCTCTCCTTTGTCCTTCTTTATTACAAACCCAAAGTTTGAAAATAATATGGCCATCATCTTTGTTTTCCCCATCTTGTATCCTAATACCAAATCCCAAACATTTTACATATGTTCTGTAACATGCTTCAGCGTCATCTATAGTGTCAAAAGTCATCTTCATCACCTCTTCTTCTTTCAAATCATCTTGCCACTGGTTAGATGCCATTGGTGATGTACTTATGTCATCTTCATTTTGGGGTAGTTCACTCTTCTCATTGTCAACCTCCATATCCGTATTCGAAGAAACATTGATCGGATCATCTTCTGACTACACCACAAATGCATCCTTCTCACAACTTTGGCCATCGTTGTTCGTTGGGGAAGACATTGGGATAAATTTTAATTGTCAACACAGTTAATGTGGTTGATAAAACCTACAAAAAAAATAAAATAAAAAAATAAAATAAAAATTCTTTCGCACCATAAACAACCAAATTAAACTGACTTATTTTAATCCGAATAAAATTTTATAATAAACAAAAAAATCAAATTCCCATAAGTTTTACAAGTTCAGAATTGGTGCTTTACGCCATGGGCATAGGGGAGTATTGCTTAGCAAAAAAAAAATGGTAATTGGAGGAGACAGCGTAGAAGTAAACTAACAATTAACCAAGCAATTGAGTTCACGAAGTAAAGTCCAATCACCATATAGTTTTAAAAAGGCTAAAAATTGGTAATGGGAGGAAAAAAGATATCACCTCGCAAGAAAAGTTAATATTTATCAGCAAATTCATTGTAAGATTTTTCAAGAAATAAGATTACGACATTTAGAATATTAAGATTATAGAAACACGAATAACAAAAAAAAAAGCAGCAAACGCCATTAACAAGTAGCAGTCCAAGAAACAGAACCTCTAAAAAAAGAAAATCATATCAAGAATGAAAAGGAAAAACCCCAAGGATATGGTAATTTTAGTATCACCTTCTCCGACTTTGGAATCATTTTGTGACACATATTCTAAGGAGAGCCATTCTCTTTTGATGGCCTACAAATTAACATACTATGAATGTTCCGGTCGTATTATTTATCAAATTAGAATTAATTTTTTTGTTTCTTTTGGCATGATCGAATATAAAAATCACCGTTGATCATCATCATCAACAAATCTAAGTTTCACAAAAAAAAATTATAATCTAATCACGAATAGAAAGATGAAAGTAAACCTTCGTCAATAACAGACAATGAAAATCAAAATCACAAGGACAATAATAACGGTAATCCACGGCTTGTAGGCAATTGAGAATAAAAAGTACGGTAGACACAAACATCATTTCACAAAAGAAAAAATATATATATGCAAGAGTAAAGAATTTTAAAACCTGTTTTAGAAAGATTCGTGGTAAAACCCCGCACCTTTCTGTTATTTAAGTTCACCCGAAGACTCCGAGATAATATTAACTGCAAAATTTTTTATCATCATACTATTAACAAATGATTTAACTCTCATACATTTTTTTTTGTCACAAATAAAACCCAATAGCTATCTATCGTCATGAATTCATCATCAACACATAAGATACAGAAGCCATGAATTAACGAACATCTATAACATTCTTGATTGTGTATGGCTGAAAAAGACGACTCCACAAAGTAGTAGTACAAAAATAGAAGAGTTTACCTAATCCGGAAAAAGACTCCTCAAGAATCCCGTCTTTTGTATTTTTCTATCTTTCTGCAAATTGCGATCATGTCAGACAGCCCAACAACGGCAGCAGAGGAGCCATTTCTCGGAACCTCCCAAGGTGGCTTCTTTCCATCTTCATCTGAACTATTAACCTCAAAAAAAAAGAAAAAAAAGATCTAACTCTCATACATATAATGAAGTGATCGATGATCTTACCTCTTAAGTTACAGTACTTGCTAACTTCCTCATATGTCTTCAATTCCACGTTAAAGTAGCTATGTATTGATTTCAAGCTAGAGAATATATGAGTTTTGTGGTTGGTGGTTTCTTTTCTTTTATCTCCTGATGGGAGTAATCTCGATGTTTATAGGCTATAGTATCTATTAAATCCAACAAAATAACCCAATATCTAGGCCACTTTAATTTTCGGTTGAAACCGAATTTTAAATGATAATATCTAATCAAATTTTGTTCCATTATTTTAGCTTCCAATTTAATTGGTTGGATTTGATTTCTCAAAATTAATCCTTTGACTAAGTTTTCCCTCAAGGATTTAGTAAATAATTAAATCTAAAATTATTTTCCGAAAATTTACTAACGTTCATATGGATTCCCCCTAATTTATGAAGATCCCCACGTGATGGCGTAGAATTTTTAGTTGCATATTAAAAGGTGACCGGCGGAAAAAATTCGACAAATCCTGCCCATATTTCATAAGGACATTTTAGTGCATGTTAACTCTTTTTGTAATTCATTTAAACAGTAATTATTTCAATATTTTTTTCTTGATTGTGATTTTCAAATTAACATATATTTACTTAAGCTCTATGTTTACATTCCGTAAAACCTTTAAACAACGACTTTTTTCATCATTGACGTAAACCCAAAATGAAAATTAAGGAAAATGAGTGATTGATCTATTTAATTATAAGTGAAATAGAACTTTTTACTTAATTTGTAGAGATATTAAGTGATCAAGTCATATGTCTTCTTTGACGTTTTTTTTTTTTCAGAAAAAACAAAAAACGTAATAGTTTCACAAAAGGCCAACTTAAAATTCTTCTAAAAAAAAATGGCTAACTCAAAATTATAGACTTAACAAAACATCATACCAACTGTCAAAAAGACATAAATATCACTTAGTAAATAAATGTATTATAATACTGAAGTCCAGGTCCGGACTCATGTCTTATCGCCAAAAAGACATAAATATCCCTTAGTAAATGTATTATAATACTGAAATCTAGGTCCTGGACTCATGCTATGTCATGACCTCGGGTCTAGTTAGGACTTGTCAATAGTATATGGGCCTGTTTGTAGTTTTAGAAATTGTGAGTTGAACATCAATTTTAATTCAATAATTAATTAACTATGCCACGAGACACTGTTTTGTCACTGTTTTGTTTTGTTTTTTTTTTTTTTTGGTTTCTTTTTTTATGGCTGTTCAAAATTCGTTCCATTGCAATAATACAAAATTAAAAAAATAAAAAATAAAAAACGGGGATAACAGTTTAATCCAAAAATATATATGCTAATAACCTTATATTTTCCTTCAAAAAATGGTTCATTCCATCACGTATATTAATCCCCCACGATCTGTTAAACCACTACATACGGGTATGATTCATCCAGCAAACTTAAAAAGAAATAGTAGTTAAATTTTGATCATCTTCAAAGAATATAACTAACTACTAATGGTTAAAAAATTAAACAAACTCTTTGTGGAACGGTACTACCCTTACTCTGCAGACATCTCCTGATCACTTTGTGCGTTGTCTCAGATTCAGTCAACCGACATATCTTCTAAGATTTTCTAAATTTTTTCTTCTTTTTTTTCTTTTTCCGCCGGCTTCAGTCAACTCTGTTCTTTCAAGTATTGTAGTACTGTCAATATAAAGCGCTTTTAACAAAGGTTGACTAAATAAATGCTGTCACTTAATTAGAGCATCCACAACGGTTTACACTATTGTTAGTGTAATGTCATAAATTTTCAATAATATACTTTTATTCCACTTTTCACTATATTGGGTTACCCCGTAAAAGTAAAATAAAATAAAAGCATTTTAATATTATCATAAATTCCATTAAAATCATTTTGATAGTTTGTACCATAATTAGAATTTTAGATTTTGATGACTCGTTGAATATGTTTTTGTCACACTTTTCGTGGCACTAATGTTGTCAAAAATTGCCCGGTTTTTGTCAATGAATTAGTCGACCACAAGTTAAGGTAAAGAATATCACAGTTCCATACACGAAATTAGACAGTGTCTATTATTTACTGGACAACACAACATAGCAACTGATTACTAATAGAGAAAAACCGGAAAATGAATACATGAAACCGAAAATTCCAGGCCTATGATCAAACCGGAAGTCTTAAACTACTACTTTAAAAACTGATAGTGCAAAAAGAACTTGAATAAAAGGATATATGAACATTATACAGCACCACCTTCTGCAATGCAATTCAACTGTACCTAAGCTAAGGATGAGAGACCATGTCTAGTGTAAAGAAAAATCAAGTGTCTGCTTTGAAGAAAGGTTTAGCTTCCAGGATCCTGATGCTCGATTTCAGTAGAAAAACTGAACTATTTATATCTAACATGGAAAGATTTCTATTTCAGAAAATCCTAGGCGTCAAGAACTTCTGCTATGGAAAACCTTGTCCTACAACCGTCTTGATAGGCTTTCGGCATCTAGCCCTCCTCTAATACTTAAGAATGAGTAATCTGACCATAGAACCTTCATCAAGCCATTGTTGTGGAAGTCCTGATAATGCTATCCTAACACTCTGTACAACTAACAGTCTACAACAGCAAACTAGTTCTTGGCTTCGATGATGGAGTGAGCTTCTAAGTCTGGACGGAAGAGGCAATCCTTTCCTTTATTGTATATGTCAAACAGTAAATCAATGTAGTGAATTGCAAGTTCCTTACATCGCAAAAGAACACTTCGATCTTCTTGTTGCACTTCTGAAACATTTTTTTTTGGCTTGTTCTAAGGGTGCCCGTCGTTAAGTACTCAGCCAAAGCCTTCAAACTGAAAACAATAAAGCATCAGTACATTCCTAATTAAGACAATGATAGGAAACAAAATTCAGGACGTTAGCTGAACAAGATAGGTTTTTAGCCTTTTAGCTAGGAGTGAATTTTAAGCTCACGGTTTGAAATTAATTTCAAATATATCCTCGATTTTGCTATTTACCTGATTAAGGAAAGGAAAATTCTAATTCCATCTTAGAATAAAATGAAGTTATGATCACACCTCATTACAGCGAATCTCCTGGAAGCAGTGGGCTGGTGTTGAATTTATTAAAAGAAATTTTATATCGATAGAGAGCACAAACGGCATTCATGCAAGGTTCAAAATCATTCTGAAAAGCTGAAAGCATTTCAGCTGCGACTTCCACCCTATCTCCTTGTATCTTTTAAACTTCTCCAACTTATGCGCCATGTAAGACTCAAAACACATACCACCTAGGTCACTTCCATTTGAGGAGCCATCATCACCATCATCAACATCATGCACTCCTCTTTCGTTTCTGAGCTGCAACTCTTTCAGCCTCAAAATCACGGATATAAATGATAATTGGAGATTGAAGGTTTTCTAGTAACTGGAACAAGTGATGTAGCTGGCTCACTGGAGCTCCTCTCTTCAACATCTAGCTCCGAGGCACCGCCAATTTCATCAGTACAACTAACAATTCGAGAGGTATAGCCTGAAATGAGTGCATAATAGTGAAAAAAAAAACTAGGAGAGGCAAAAATAAACAGAATTCAAAGTTTTGAATAGAGAAATCTCTTCTGTGTATACGGCAATATCATGTCTTGCAGATAAGGTGAAACATATTAAGTTCTGCAGCACCCCACCAAAAATGCTAATAAAATACAAATCATGACCTACCTTCAAAGGGAAAATCCATTTGAGGAGAGGCTGTCCTCGGCAAAACAACTACCTCATTGCAGCCAATAGAAAATGCCTTCACGGTTGTCTTCTTGATATTTTTATTCCGGTCCATCTTGCAGCTTTTTGACGCCAAAGCCGGCATTCTCACTTTCCAGCTGGCTGTCAAGAAGTTCATTATGCACATCTTCCTTGCCCTCAGAGGCCCTTCACCACCAAAATCAGAATCGAGCACGGCATCATACAAAACTCCTTTAGCAAAGCTACCAACTGCAGCACTCTGTGTTCATATAATAATAACTAAAGTACAGAGAAATGATGAATCTTCAAAGAGAGAAACATTAACAAAGAGTGAGAAAAAGTAATCAGAAGAGAACTTGAAATGTATTGGCACTTTACAATCCAATACTTATCCTATAAACCAGAAAAACTCAGATCCCCGAGTTATACGCAGACATGGTAGTTCAAGGTAATAGCACAACCTATGTCATTTTCTCAGACAATTAAATTTAGCCTGGATATAAATCAAAAGCCATCCGAGAATTAAAAGAGTCAGTTTCAATACTCAAACCTAACTGAAGCTCAAAGGAATCTTCAGCACAGGTTAGTCAAACTCCATTTCAATGCATTCAATTTCCGATTCTCATTTTCTTTTCCTGCAAAGCAAATATAATAAATGAGGAATAAGAATAAATGAACACATATATTACAAGGCACTGTAACTACCCTACATCATATAGAGTGTTGGATGAGTATGATGGCAACAAAAGATTCATATAACAAACCTGCCACTGTGGTTCCTCGACAAATGGATTTTCACGCACAAATGTTACAACATCTTCTGCCTTAGCTAATTGGTTTAGATATGAGCATAAATCACCATGTATAGCTGTTTAAAATTGAAAATGTGTGAAAATATTATTAAATAAATAATCACAAAGAAAAAAGTTATAAAACTTTATAAATCTCACCTAAACGTTTATCAAATTCCTTGTCTATATAAGTAAATGTAATTGGATGTATTACATTGCCAGCCTGTAAAATATCATAAAGAAACACGACGTATTAAAAATAATAGTTACACAGAAAAAAATAGGTTAGATAGTAAAAAGAAAAAAATACCTACAAGATTTCTCACGCTTTTTTCGACGGAATCGTCCACAAGTAAAGTATTGCTCTCATCAAATTC
The DNA here is from genome assembly GCA_949775105.1 of Oldenlandia corymbosa var. corymbosa. Lineage (NCBI taxonomy): Eukaryota > Viridiplantae > Streptophyta > Magnoliopsida > Gentianales > Rubiaceae > Oldenlandia > Oldenlandia corymbosa. Next base: position 18,169,522 of record OX459118.1, on the reverse strand, counting down.
CCCAAAATTCATTGCCCGTAAATCTACCCAAATACGAGTCAAATCTTTACAAAAAACTTGGTTTACTTTACGACATTGTTCTTGACTCTGTAGACAATAAAAAACGTAACCATTCAGAACTATGAAGAAAGAGTGAGGCTAGTATAAAATTATTCTAATCTACGAATACGTGCTCTTCACCACATACATGTTTTTTAATGAATAATTTATTTAAACTTACTATTTTAAAGCTTGTGTAAAATTCAAAACTTTCTCAATAATACAAACTTACATATCTACAAATGAATCTATCACGAGCACTTAGAAACAGATTTTGCAAAGAATCTAGATTTTCCCTGCAAACAAAGTAGCAGAAAATCAAAGTTTTGAGACATTGAGTTTGCATGGATATAAAAAACAAGTATACTTTTAAATCATACCACTTTCTTGATGACCATATGGCAACATGAAATCGTTCGAAGCAAAATTCAAGGAATTCATCACTGTATTTTCTCTTGAAAACTGAAATGAAAAATATAGCGGATAAGTAAGCAAAATTGTTTTTGAGTTAGATATGATATTCAATTACACAAAGTAGAATAATCTTACCATAAGAATGCATCATTACATAGTCACATTCTGTATGCAAATTTAGGCCCAGAACACTCTGTTTATGCACCACATCAACGAGAACTCCATTCAAATCAAGAATCAATAACTTCTTTTGAAACTATTTCTCAACATCTCTAGCCAAATCAGCGGGCATCAAATCAAGTTTTTCCCAGTTATTCATTCCATGCACATCTCTATGACTCTCAAAACCCGATACATTATTCTCCATCACATCCTCATCATCAACTCTAATCCACTTTTGGTCATTTATTTGCATTCGCTAATCAAATATATCATTTCCCAATTTTTGTCTCCAAATTTTAAAATAATCTTTTCTCCCATTACCTCTTGGAGCCGGAGCACGAACAAATTTTCTTTATGAACTCTTCACTCAGGTTTGATATAGAATTTTCATATCCCTACTCACATTTTCATCAATATGAAGTTGAACCTTTCCATTGTATGGGAGATAATACATGTGGTTTTCAATACAGAACAAAGGGACAACGGCTAGTTCCCTATGTATTTGATACTTCAAATAGCATGGCATAGTACTTGAATAGGGCATCAAAACAATATTCTCCTACAAAAATTAAATAATAGGTATTATGCATGAAACAACTTTTCAAATAAAAGTAGTCTACTAGAAACAAACTTAAACAACAAATATTCGAGGAATAAATGTGGTAGGAGAAAGCAGCATCTAATATACTGATAATAAGTTTAGGGGAAACAATATTGAGAAAACAAACTACCATGTATTATAAAACTACACAAAATGGAAGTAATACGGTGAACAAAACTTACAGCAGTTAACCCATTGATACATTGTTGGATAAGTTCTGTTGTAATGTCACTGCGAGTTTTGTGCATCGTCTTCCATAATATTTCAGCCCATCCAATAATCAATGGAAATTCTTTCGGGTCTTCACGTAAATCGAACAAATTCTTCAAACTGGGTAAATGTTCCAGAGCAAAAACCTAAAAGAATAATAAATGCCAAAAAGAAAACTAGAGGTTAATAAAGATTATGAAATACAACATGATAATCATCAATCCAATAATAATAATAATAATAATAATAATATATACCGTCAGCGCCGACATCGACCCACCAATTCTTTGTTGACTTGTTTCTTTACAAACCTGCAAACTCTGATGTATTTCCACAAGACACGCTTCTCCCCAAGCATAATCATTTATCTCATCAAGGTTTATCAAAAAATTTCCATACAACCCTTTTACATGTTTTGGGCTAGAGTTCGGGAAAACAAGAGTTCCCAACAAAAGTAAAATTGTAGCCCTTACTCTAATTACAAAAGGTTGATCACTCATAGCAAGTTCTTTTAACTTTTCCAACACAAAACCCTTCTTTTCATAAACCCCTTCTATGTTAGGAAATAGAATTTTTGCAATATCTTCTCCATGTGCTTCTATTGTCACTACAGGTTTACCCACTATCCTCAAACCAGTAATGTATAAAATATCCCTTAAACCATTCACAAGAGCTATCCCCTAACCTAAAGGTAAATGTTTTCGTATCGTAACCATCAACCAAAACAGAAATTAAGGGTTTACAATGAAAAAACTGATGATTTGCCAATTTGAGGAGGTTCGCAAAGCCACTCCCATGTAAAAATTGTCTAACATCAAGTCCAACAACAAAACCATTTAACATTGCAGAATGCTCATTCAGCATAACAGACTTCGTGTTGACCTATCATTGACAAACAAAAGGAGCAAAAACAAAATCTAAGATGAATTTCCCGTAATGATTTCAAAAAAAAACATGTTCTAACATCAAGAGGAAAATGCTTCACAAAACAGGATGTTAAAGCTTCAGTAAAGTTAAAAATTTCAGATTCGGTCTGTCAAATTCAAATTCAATTTTTCGGCAATCTATAGCCTCAAATTAGTATCTCAAATTATAAGGCTCCCTATTATTCCACTATAGCTCTGTAAACTCAGATTATAAGGTTCCCTCTTATTGCTGCTACAAGTCTAAAAGGTCAGATTACTGTGATGATGTGAAAGTAATTAGTTTAGCTACAAAATTAGACAAACGTAGACCTACTCAACTAAATTTTAAGCTTATCAAATCTCTAAAGGTCCACAAAAGCTAAGATGGAGCAAAATCACTTTCAAAAGCTAGTTCCTGCCTTTTCCTAAGTTCAGCCAGCATTATGGGGGTTCAATTAAGTAGTTTTCCGAACATAATCATGCATACGGTACAAGGAGATTATGAAACCTCATTATCCTCTTTAAAAGTGTATAATAGTGACATGAGCCTTTGCCTCCCTGAACCTACGACTCCCTATTCTATCATCTTTTTTTTTTTTTTTAACAAAACCACTTAATCAAGCAAGGGTTCCACATGCAATCGAAAAAATTAATGAAGGTAGAAGCAAAAGAAGAGCTACTCTTCCAGAATTCTTTTTACCATTTAATCTAAGAATTTCGAATTTAACTCACTAGAAGGAGATTAACATATTACCTCGATGAACGGAAGATTTAAACTATGTTCCCTCTTTGAATTGAATCCCCAAATTGATAGCTATAAGCTCTCTGTTCCTTTTCTTTCTCAAAGCTCCACGTGTTCTCCTTTTCCCCTTCAAATAATTCAAATGGTCTGTTGTCAACGCGTGGGATTAAAAGGTGGTGGAAGTTTGGGCGGTTTGAAAATGGAGGATGAGTGGTGAGGGTGCTGTTTCACGCCGTTTCGGAGGAGTTTGGGCGAAGAAGAGACTAATTTTTGACTTGGGTTTTTTTTTTATCATTAAATTCTTGACTGTTGTTTTTTATCCCGTTCGAGTTTCACCTTGACTCTTACTAAAAAGACATAACTATCCAGTCCAATCTCCTTCACCAAAGGTAATACTACTGGAGTCCAAGTCCTGGACTCCTTCTATTCGGGGGTAATTTGGTCATTTTGGCGATGAGATCGGATTTGTAACTTGAATTTTTTTTTTTTTTTGGGGAAGAGGGGGATAATTTGTTGATAATTTGATTTACATCTTTATAATATCCCATCTCCAAAAATTATGATGCTTATACAATGTTAAATTTGTACTCACTCCGTCCCAAGATAATTAGTGCTTTACACGACATCTCTATAGTAATATTTCTTTATTTGATTTCCCTAAAAGATACTATCTCCGTCTAAAAAAAATAGTCCACATTAAGTTTGTAAATTTGTAGTAAAAACAGTACAAAACTCAAAACTCAATGTAGAAATGTTTTTGGGACGGAGGAAGTAGTATACTACATTTTATACATAATGACGGAGTGATAAACATAAAACAAAATATTACTAATATAAATTAAAATTATGCAATGTTTAATGTCAATGTGTATTGTTATTTTAAATACCTTTAGAATGATTTTCGATTTTCAGTCCATAGCTACATTTCATCATAATTTATTAGAGATTGTAAATTTCATATTAATGTATTATACTTCGGCAATTAATACATTCGTTAAATATTTAGCAAATTCCGACCATTCACTTGGTCAAACTAGCACCACACTTAATTAATTTAATTTTCTGGACATTTAATTAATAGCTGCTAACTTAATTAATAAGCCTAATTTATTAATTAAAATAAAGCATACATTTAATTTTTAAAGATATTAAATAAAAAAACATAATGAATTTAATACATAAATTAAAAAAATCAGTGTAACGAACAAAAAGACATAAATATCCAGTCCAATCTTCTTCACTATAGGTAAATTGGAGTCCAAGTCCTGGACTCCTTCTATTCGAGGGTAATTTGGTCATTTTGGCGATGGGATCGGATTTGTAACTTGAATTTTTTTTTTTTTGTGAAGAGGGGGATCGGATTTGTTGATAATTTGATTTACATCTTTATAATATCCCATCTCCAAAAATTATGATGCTTATACAATGTTAAATTCGTACTCACTCCGTCCCAAAATAATTAGTGCTTTATACGACATCTCTATAGTAATATTTCTTTGTTTGATTTCCCTAAAAGATACTATCTCCGTCCAAAAAAAAAAAATAGTACACATTAAGTTTGCAAATTTGTAGTAAAAACAGTACAAAACTCAAAACTCAATATAGACAATGTTTTTGGGACGGAGGAAGTAGTATACTACATTTTATACATAATGACGGAGTGATAAATATCAAACAAAATATTACTAATATAAATTGAAATTGTGCAATGTTTAATGTCAATGTGTATTGTTATTTTAAGTACCTTTAGAATGATTTTTGATTTTCAGTCCATATTTACATTTCATCATAATTTATTAGAGATTGTAAATTTCATATTAATGTATTATATTTCGGCAATTTAATACTTCCGTTATGTATTTAGCAAATTTCACCCATTCACTTGGTCAAACTAGTACAACACTTAATTAATTTAATTTTCTGGTAATTTAATTAATAAGCCTAATTTATTAGTTAAAATTAAGCATGCATTTAATTTTTTTAGATATTATTTAACAAACATAATTAATATAATTTTATATTTGGTTATTCTACATAACTTAACAAAAATCAGTAAAGACATAAATATCCAGTCCAATCTCATTTACTAAAGGTAATAATACTAGAGTCCAAGTCCTGGACTCCTGCCTATAGGGGTAATTTAGTCATTTTAGCGATGGGATTGGATTTGTAACTTGATTTTTTTTTTTTTTTGTGAAGAGGGGGATCGGATTTGTGGATAAACCGAATTACATCTTTATTTTAAGTATCTTTAGAATGATTTTCGATTTTCAGTCCATATTTTACATTTCATCATAATTTATTAGAGATTGTAAATTTCATATTAATGTATTATACTTCTGCAATGTGATACTTTCGTTATATATTTAGCAAATTCTGGCCAATCACTTGGTCAAACTAGTACCACACTTAATTAATTTAATTTTCTGGTAATTTAATTAATATATGCTAATTTAATTAATAAGCCTAATTTATTTATTAAAATTAAGCATGCATTTAAATTTTTTTCGATATTATATAACAAACATAATTAATACTCCCTCCGTCCCATAATTATTGTCCGCTTTGCCCAAAAAATTTTGTCCCAAAATTATTGTCCAATTTGGCTTTTTATGGATTAAGTTACACATTTGTCCTTAGTAAAAAACATTATCCATAAAATCTTAATGGTTATACAATTACTTATGTAGGGGTATATCTGGTTGTTTAAGGTAAAATATAGTTAAGTTTGACCAAAAATAAAATTTTTCATTTTAGTAAAATTGGACAATAATTATGGGACGGAGGGAGTATAATTTTGTATTTGGTTATTCTACATAACTTAACAAAAATCAGTCGAACTAACGAAAAGACATAAATATCCAGTCCAATCTCATTTACGAAAGGTAATAATACTGGAGTCCAAGTCCTAGACTGCTGCCTATAGGGGTAATTTAGTCATTTTGGAGATGGGATTGGATTTGTAACTTGATTTATTTTTATTTTTTTTGTGTGTGAAGAGGGCGATCGGATTTGTTGATAAACAGATTTACATCTTTATTTTAAGTACCTTTAGAATGATTTTCGATTTTCAGCCCATATTTTACATTTCATCATAATTTATTAGAGATTGTAAATTTCATATTAATGTATTATACTTCGGCAATTTAATACTTCCGTTATGTATTTAGCAAATTCCGGCCATTCACTTGGTCAAATTAGTACCACACTTAATTAATTTAATTTTCTGGTAATTGAATTAATATATGCTAATTTAATTAATAAGCCTAATTTATTTATTAAAATTAAGCATGCATTTAATTTATCTTAGATATTATATAACAAATATAATTAATTTAATTTTGTATTTGGTTATTCTACATAACTTAACAAAAATCAGTCAAACGAACGAAAAAACATAAATATCCAGTCCAATCTCATTTACTAAAGGTAATAATACTGGAGTCCAAGTCCTGGAATCCTTCCTATAGGGATAATTTAGCCATTTTGGCGATGGGATTGGATTTGTAACTTGATTTTGTTTTTTTTTTTTTTTTTGTGAAGAGGGGGATCGGATTTGGGTCATTCTGCTGATTAAAATCCGATTTTTTCATATCGGGTTTAAATCTATATCCGATCCCAATCATAGAATCGACTACGTAATTGAGTAGGCGGACAATGGATTGAATTCATAGCCGGAGTTTGGCGATTTAACCCACTTCGCCGATTCCGTCGATGGTGCGGCTCGTAGTTGGGTTCACAAATTCTGATATTGGATTTCAAACTACCAAATCTCTCTCATTCGACTTCAAGTATTAGAACATTTAGGGCAAAGCGATCTCAGGCTGTCGGTGACAGGTGGCTGCTGCTTCTGTTTTCACTTTCAGAGCCTTTTTTCGGCAGCATCAAGCTTAAATATCTTAGGGTATTTTTCTGCGAATTTCCTCATTGGACTTTTAAATTTTGATATTTTATCCGAAAAAAACTATTGACCTATAGGTGCAGTTGCTTGTTTCACCATCATTTCATTTATTGGTTTTTATTTGTCGGATCTTTATGTGTTTGCAATTGGAAATTGTATTTGGGTAGTATGTGCATATCTGGTTTTGAGTTCCTGTTGTATTTGGCTTTTTCTTTTTTTTTCCTGTAAATGGTTTTGTGTGTGCTAAGACGCGAAAATGCAATTTTTGGGATGTTGAATTGGTCAGGTGAACCATTTTGGACTAGCTTTTGTTTTTTATTTTTCTTTGGGAATATCAATTTGGAATTAAGGAAGCTGAATTGAAATGTTAAAAGACATGAAAAAATGTGGTTTTTGGAAATGAAAATTAGAAGTGTGGTGAGCAGCAGACTGCTAAAGTTTTTTGGGATATAGGTCTTGTATCTGTCACATAATCAATGTAGTTGCTTATCGGTATTGCTTATCGATATGTCCATTTTGATTGTTCAATTGTGAGCTTTTTGATGTTTTATTGTTTTAATGTATTCGGGGTTCAGATCATGGAATGATGAGATATTTCTGAGGTGAATTGCATAATAATACATACTGTTTACAACTTGGGCTGTCAGATGGGTTGTTATTGTTGATTTTATTAAATGCGATTAAGATGATTCACTTCCTTTTTTTTTTTGGTTATGATTTGGATTAGGTAGCGGTTCTGATCCTCGTTCTGCAAAATTTCTGATTATCGAATTTGCTTAGAGTGAGTATGTATCTGCCAGAGATAAAAGGCAAGCCATTGTATCTGGTTTAACTGGAAGTGTTGTTCAGCTCGATTTCTCCCCTTCACTTTTTGGTCAATTGAGAAGAATTATCTCTGTGTTAACTTTTTGGTCAATGGAAAAAAATTATCTGTATGTTTACTTGAATTCCCTTACTGTGTATAATAATGATAATAATTGTTGGATAATGAGAGAATATGTTGTCAAGAGTTCTTGGACCAAACTATTCACAATTAGAGGACTAGTAATGCCTCTCCCCATCAGGATTTCTGATAACCTTGTTTTGGTTTTAAGGTCACACAACTTAAGCAAGGAGAACTACTTCAAAGTGATTAAGGGAAAGACTGCCCTATTTGAAGAAAAGAATTACAACTTCAGGCCTGAGGCTAGTGAAGAAGCTAAACGATACTACTTGAGAGGCAATGTCAGGGAAAAAGTTAATTCAAGAGCCAATGCTAGGGGAAAGATTAACTCAGAACCAGTTATCATGTGCATTTCTGATGGTCCTCTTGTGTATACGAAGAGTTTGGCATCCATTGATTTGATATAGCAGGTACGAACTTACGCCATCAGCTGTTTGAACATTTTACCAGTGGTTTAGTCTTTGTGTAATCATATTCCTGCAGTATTTTTCTTGAGTGGATTGTTATTATCATGTATGATAATTACTTGTTTTTTATTCAGGTGTATTTGCAGATGAGTCAAATTGACAATGGTTCTCAATCGCATTTTCTGTCAGATTATCAAGACGAACATTTATTGCTCTGATAGGAGAAAGCTGATTTTACTCCCAGCAGCACTGCTAATGGAATTCTTCTGTTGTTTTAAGGAAAATGAAGGATGCTTTGCTGCTTCTAAAAGAAAGTTGGATTAAATATGCAATCTTATTGGGGTTTCCCCTCTGTTAAGCATCTCGGAATTTATTTTCAGTTGTTCTGGAACGTCGTTTCTGACTTGATTGATGTAGTGAAAATGCTTTCTCTCAGAGCAAATTGTTGTAAATGAAGCAAATTTTACTTTAAAAAATTCAAAAAACCTTTTGTTTATTTAGAATAACGAATCACTCAGTTCATGCTGTATGCAATATCTATAAAGCCCGTAGAAGTAAGTTTTAAATATCACACAAACATGCCTGAGCTATGATTTGTCGATGTTTTATCACTTTAATGCATGCTGGCATCCAAAGCATGCAAAATTGAAAGCAAATGTCTCATGAAACTGAAAAATCTTACACGAATTAAATATGCACTATCCAAGTTATAAAATATCAGCATCAAACCCCAGAAACTAATAGAGCAAAATGTCAGCTGAGTTCGTTTTTTAAGTAAGAGCTCAGGATTCCTTTCCTTAATAACTGATTTCCAGAGCAGCATTTAGTTTTTTTTTTTTTCTGCAGACTTTAGTGAAAGAACTAAAGAAAAATTTGGATGAGCATAGTGGAAGCAGCTTGAAAGTATGAGATATACAATGTAAAAGCCAAGGTCATATTCAAAATACATTTTTCATCAAACCACAAATCCAATTCGTGAGCCATCAGAACCGTTATAAACTAGGATGAACAAAGAATAGCTTCATGTAAGGAATTTAAGAAAAGAAGTTCAGACTTCAGGAGGAAAATGCTCCCTAAAACAGAACATCAGAACTGAATTTCATAAATTTCAGATTCTCTATCAAGTTCAAATCTAATTTTCGGTCAATCTATAGCTCCAGTTTACAATTCGTGATTCTGTAGTAAACTCCAATAAACATAGAGAGTATTCACCAAAAGAAGTCTCACAAAACAGTTCAAGAAAGAAGAGAAACGATTCTCTGAAAACAACATCGTAGGAGAGATTTTTAGAAAGTGGTTATCATGTTCAAATCAAGTTTTCGGTCAACTACGAATGCGTTTTACAATACGTAAACAATGCATTAAACTACACTAAATGAAGAAGATTATCATAAAAGCAAATTCTGAAAAACAGTTCTAAAGTTTTGAGAAACAGACCCTTCAATAGAAGGAGCCCAATCTGATTTTCTGCATTTTCATAAAGCAACCAGTGAACTCATCTTGTTTTGATCAAATTTTGAACGATTCGTAAAGCCGTGTAGCAAACCATAAAAGTCAAAACAGACCTGAGTACCCCGGATAGAGTTTGATTGAAAGATATGTACAAGGACCATAAAACATAATAATCGGCACCTCACAACTTCCACAGTTGCTTAAAACATGAAAACGGCAGTGGCATGCATTATCAGGGACAACAAGGGAAGATTTTTGAAAGCCTTTCAAGAGAGAATAGGTTATTGCCCTGTTTAAAGGGCTGAACTAAAAGAAATTCTACAGAGCATGAGAATTGCTAAGCAGTTAGGCTTATTAATAGGCTTATTAATAGGGGGGGAAAAAAAAGGCAACTGGAAAGTGGCAGACAACTTTTCCGATAGTTAAGTGAAATAGTTTTTGATGTGTCAATTTTAACAAATAATTTTTAAACATTTTTATCCGGTAAACAACCTCTTTAACAGGTTTTACTTAATTTTTTAAAAAATTTATTTCAATAAAATTTATTTTGAAATATGTTAGCATGTTACTCACCACATGAATTAATTTTGTACCCTCAATTCTGATTGGTTGAAAAAAATACGGGACGACTCCGTATAAATGAGCTACGGGACTCTAAAAAATCCCTATATATATATATATATATATATATATATATGTATATAGGCTACATCAGGTCGCCTCTAAAGAGAAGCCAATCAAAAGCTAATTTTTGTACTACTGAATCCGGAGATGATGCCAAAATATGTAACCCAAAACTACACTAGAAACCTAATTTAGTGAGGGAGTCCGCTATCTCGTTCCCCTCTCGCTTAATAAACAAGGGTTCCACTTACCATGGAAGATTAAGAAGCCCTTTGATTCCACGTAGGACATTACTGGAGGCAAGGAAGATATCATCCTCAGATATATGCTTAACCGCATTAATGCTATCCATCTGAAGTTGTACTCCTTTGAAACCCAGCTGCCAAGCAATTTGCAAACCGAAATATGCACCCCAAAAATTCGACTTTTGCAAATCTAGTTAAATAAGGAAGAATGGAGATTATTTCTGGTGTGATGTCCAAGAAGAATGATTTCTGGAGTGAAACATAGCATGTATTGGGCCGGGCCGTATCTTTGTGATGAATGATTAAGTGATTCTACACATTGTTAAGTAATTTTGGCACCTTTTTCGTATTTATTAATATACAAGATTATTTTGGACTTACTTATGAAGTACTTCCAATGAAAATATAAAATATATACTTTATGATCTTTCATAAATAACAAAAAAAAAAAAAAAAACCAAGATATGCAGATTTAACATCTAATAAACAGCATATAACTAGGAAGACCTTTTAAATACCATACCCCCCCCCCCCAACACACACCCGCACCCACAAGTTATCATTTAACTCCACCAACAGCTCCGCCTCTTCCACCCTATGGCCACATGAATGTAATCCACAAGCATTGACCAACTGAAACACATGAATCAAGAACGTAGATTTGTCACTTGACTCCAAACATAGTAGTATAAACTTACCATGACTGGACCCCGGCCAGAAAACACATTAAGTCGTTATTTCTATTTAATTTACAATTCACAAACAGGGAGTGCTTTTTCCTCATACAGGAAGAGTTTATTCTGCAGCCCTACTCGCCCCCCTAAGGTGGAGTACTTTATTTGGTAGCCCCGCCTCACTTAGTGCCTAGGTTACTCCCAGAGTAGCTGCACTTGGCTGCTGCTCCCTCTCTGTTTGCTGCTCCCTCTTTGCTTGTAGTCAGAAAAGATTCTCCACAGCCACAAAGCCCTGTAACATTCGGGTTTTCGAAAATAAACCTAGCCCTGTCCAAAACAAAAGTAGCGTATTCGGATGATGCCAAGTCAATACCAATATTCCGACTCCAAAAATCGTCGACAAAGTGTACACACTAACAAAGGAAAGACAACTCATAAATATTCTCTAGTCAGCCATGTATAAAGTCAATACAAGTACTCCAAATCCGTAACAACGATAGTTTCCTTTTCATAAGTATTTGACATTTGCACGGCATATTTTGGGGTGGTCCAAGTTTAAGTCCTTAGACAAGATTAGTCATGAGACTAGTTTAATCTCAAACAAGGCCACCTAAATAAATGTAAGTCAACAAAGTCGTACAAAAGTGTCAACAACCTACAAGTCACCACTTCACTAGTGACTTCAATTATATGGGGTATGATAACCTTTATTTTGGAAATTAAATTATTCTGGTGGGGCGATGGGAGTTTAATGAATAAATAAGATAATAATGCTGAAACAACGAGAGATCTTCGATATTTTGGAAAATCAGGAATTAAAATGAATGGTGAATGCTCTCTCTACACTCTCCGATCGGAAATGATTCAGATCTAATATCAGTGATGAAGTTCCCTAGTGAGGTCGTGGCAGAACTGCAGCAGCAGAGTGGGGGTGAAAAATGGTAGTTCTAGAAGAATGGTAGCTGGTGAAGTTTATAGGCGACGTGAATTTAAAAAAACACTGATGTTGCATATTAAGAGGTATTCCATGAATATTGGGGCTAGGGATGTATTTGGATAGTCATTAATAAAAAGTACTGATGTTGCATATTAAGAGGTATTCCATGAATATTGGGGCTAGGGATGTATTTGGATAGTCATTAATAAAAAGTAATTGTAACTTTGATTGTTTAGCCAAAGATAAGTTAGTAGTTTCTCCAAACAAGACATTCATTCAGGGATAGAAAGAGTATTACGTTAGCCATAACTGGGACTACCATACTAACCTAAATAACCAGACTAGCCTAAATTCACTCATTTTGTAATGGGATTAAAAAAAATTTTAAAAAAAATACTAAACCTTGCATTGAGATGCATACCTTATGAGCAAGTGGTATGTAACTAATCAGACATCGTAAGAATTACCTTGTAAAAGTACTTTTGTGGAGTATTAAGTATAATAACCTTTTTCAAGATATTATAAATATTATGGTGGTCATAACTGGGTGCCTATAAGACTGCCCTAAATTCATTAAATTTATATAAGAAACAATACCAAATATATTCCTGAATTCGTTGGGGTCTAGAAGTCAAGATGTACACAGCCTTATCACTATAATCTCTATTACCCAGACACAACACAACACGACACGAGTATGAGATTCGGATCTGATTAGAACAGTCGAGACTAGTGGCCTTTGAGTTGGGAGGATCTTGAAGTGGCTTCAAACAAATAAAAGAAAGAAAGAAGGGTAACAGGAGGAAAACAAAGAGAAGGAGAGGAGACGTTCAGATGAGGGAAGGAGAGATAAGAGGGAGGAGGAGGCAGCCGCTGCCAAAGGTAGAGAGAAGATAGAAATTGGGCTTAGTTACTAAAATCATTGTATTATTATAATGAGCTTACACCCTCCTAATTCCCTACAACACCAAAGTAGTTATAATTAGGCTCCATAATTATCTACAGTTAAATTAGTTGCAAGAAGCATCAGCGTACTTGTACCTTAGTCTAAATCCAATTCATACTCACGTACCCCTAAATTTACAAGGTTTAAAGGTCTGACATCCTGTATCCCACCCAACACGCACCCAAGTCCAGTAACGTAGATTATATTTCAATACCGAGAGACGGGTATAGACTTCCAGCAACTTAATTAAAATTAAGAAGCCCCCGAAATTTAATTGAGTCATTTTGATCGAGACCATTGTTAGATCAACACTATAGGAATGAATTATCAATGATAAATTTTCCAATTCCATTTGCAATTAACATAAAATTCACTCAAATTATAATGATAGATAAAACAACAACAACAACATTACACCTTTTTCTTACTACGTAAGGTCGGATACATGAATCATATAGTGTCGTCATGCTCAATCAATACTAACATCATTATTCAATTTTAAATAACCATTTTAATAATTACTTTTCATCAAGTTTTATGAAGTCTATCTCTACCCCTATTAATTTGATTTTTTGACTTTATACTTTCTACCCTTCTCACACGGGCCTCCATAGGCTTCCTACACACAAGCTCGAACCATCTTAAACACGATTCTCTTTTTTCATTCTCTGGCATTAACCTACTTTCTTTCTAATATTAATTTATAACTTTATCGAACCTAACATGCCAGCACATTTAATTTAACATTACCATCTCTGTTACTCGCATATTTTTTATTATTATTTTCACACTTAGTAACCCAATATTCTAATCCATAAAGCATTGCTGGGGTAATGGTAATTTTATAGAACTTACCTTCAAATTCAATGGTACCATAAAGTCACTAAGTATTGAAGACGCATTCCACCATTTGTTCCACCCCATTCGGATTAGTGTTTTACATCTCTATCAATGTTTCCATTTGCTAAGATGATGAATCCTAAATATTTAAACCTTTTAGATGTGTTTGATTCATGGCAACCACTTTTAACATGTATTATTACTCAACGGTTACTAAAGTTACTAAAGTAACATGTATTTAAACGCTAATTATTGTAATACATTTAGATTTTAGCGGCTGCCTCCCAAGTCTCTAACTTGGCATTTCCACCCTCCCACATCCCATCTATTATAACACTAAGTTATCCACAAATAACATATATTAACACTATGTCATCCGCTCATATCTCATCTATTAACATTATGTCATCCGCAAACAACATACATTCATGTTTTACGATGACAAGCAAATAAAAATAACACTATGTCATCTATTAACACCATGTCATCCACTCATATCTCATCTATTAACACTCTGTCATCCGCAAATAACATACATTCATGTTTTACAATAACAATTAAAAAATAAAAATAAATAAAACTTACAATCAGATGTGTACCCCTAAATCCACTCAAATTGTAATGTAGGGAAAAAAAAACTTACAAAGCGATGGTAATTAGGTAACTAACCATTATGGAAAATAATTTGAGATTGAGTGTATTTCTTTATGATTAATTCATCGTAATTGAGCCAAGAAAATAATAGAAATAACATGCAAAGCATATTACAAACCTGACATTGTCATTGACAAAATGCATTTTTGTTCCTATGACATGCATCATAGTCTTAGAATCAACAAGTATTTTCACGCCTTTATCCTCAACCACCTCATCTAACTTTCCCTTCTCATCTGCAAAAACGAAAGAGTAATAGATTATTACACCTCAAAGAAAGAACCATTAAAAATCGACACAAATTTTGTAATTCGACCTTTCCATGGGTTCTAATTTCTAAAACTATGATCACCCATTCTTTTCCAAGAATTTCCACCTCCTAGACTATCAATGACAATCAATTGTACAAGATTTACTTGTTTTTCTTTATGCCAATTTTGTTCAAGAGAGCAAATTCAGCCTACATCAACTTGTAATCAAAGGTTTTAAATTGGAGTTTAACAAGTGATTATTGTTCCACTGACATGATTTATTTACAATTTAGAAGAGATTTGAAACAAAACCTGCAAGCTCAAAGGAGTACATTAAGCCACTGCAGCCGCGAGGCTTGACTCTAAACCTAAGGAATGTGCGCTGACTTTGCTCCAGCTGGTGACGAATTTTAGAAGCTGCCGCCTCAGTCAATGTGAGAATTTGCTTCCTAAGATGCACAGCCATCCGGTGCTAAAACTGACAATGGCTATGATGATGTAACTAGATAAAATTCATGAATAATTTTTCAATATGCAAATTTTAAGTTGAGGGGCCTAAAAGATCCACATTGAGTTTGAAATAAAAGGTTAATGCATATGTAACTTCACAAACACAAGTTACTGTAAAAAAAATAAAAAATAAAAATTGTGGAAGCATAAATTTCTGTTTATGTCAATCCAATATCGATCCGATGTTAACTATCGAAGAGTTAAAATTCAAACTAAATTAATCAAATTGAACGAAAAATAGAAGCCATCAATAGATCAACAATCAAGGGCACACTTGTTGAAGAAAAAGAAGCACCAAACAGACAGATCGGTACTAGTTAAACTAAAAGATGCATATATATCAGAATATTAAGGCTGGCCACTTTGGACACAAGAACAGATCTCTATGCTACAATCCCTTGGAAGAAGCGAGAAGGGAGGAGGAGATATTTAGGGCTGTAAACGAGCCGAGTCGAGCCCGAGTTTACTTCTGTTCGAACTTGGATCGAGTCAATTTTGGGTGAGCTCAAACTCGACTCGAACTCGATCGAGCCATAAAAATCAAACTCGAACTCGGCTTGACCATATAGAAGGCAGCTTGAATTCGACTCGACGAGCTTTAAACAAGTTGTTCATATCCAATTTTTTCCAGTCTCATTGAGGCATTTTAACAAACACATTCTGCATATACAACCAACATACTATTACCCCTATGCCGTCAACTATCTCACCCAAAATTTACTATCACCCAAAATTTACTAATTGGATTGAAAAAAACAATAGAAGATTTCACAATTAGTAAACTAATGAGATTCAAAATGTCTATAAACTCCAATAATAAGGGATAACGGGCTAGATCTCTTTCAATCTCTCAACAAAAAAGAAAAAACCACAGAAATAACGGTAGTATCGATACCGTTAGTATCGATATGGAAGCGTGGCTTTATTTGATTCAAATTAAAAAAAAATTCAATTTTAATTGTTAAATAATCAATGAACTCAGCCGGATTGGATTGGAGAAGTTTGCAAAATTGATTCTGACTTCGGTGAGAGGAGATAGAGAGATGGAGTGGGATTCAAATGACGCATGAGAGAGGAGGAAATTGGGATCAGATAAAAAAAGACAAAAGAAATAACGGTGTACCGGTGACCACGACGACCCAGATCGTCCCTCCGCCGCAGCTTGATAATTTGAGATGATAAAGATTCAATCTTGAAAGCAATTAATTTGATGGAGTTTTTTTTGTTTTGATTAGGCTCATGGGTAGAATGGGAGAGCTTCCTTCGAGAAAGGATTAATCAAATGGAGGACAGAGAAAGTGAAAAGAGGGTGGGGTCATGGGGTGGTAATATCGGTGGAGGATTTCTTTGGCCTAATTGATGAATTCTAATAAGTATAAAATACAAATATAAAATACATATCGGCTCAGTTAGCTCGACGAGCCACCGAGCAAGGAATAACCGAACTCGAGATCGACTCGTCTCCTTAACAAACTGGCTCGAGATCGACTCGAACTTAATCAACTCGAGTTCGAACCAAGCTTTGTCCAAGCCAGCTCGCAAATAACTCGCGAGCTGCTCGGTTCGTTTATAGCCCTAGATATTATGTTAACCCAACAAATAATAGGAAATGCTAAACATAAATAGATACCTGACTGCTTGGGACAAGACGAATCTCTATCTTACAAACCCTTGGGTGAGAAGCAAGGAGGAAGGGAGAGGTACACATGTAGATGGACGGGGATGAACGAGTGCTTTTTATTGGACCTGAAAGGTTTGTTAAGAACTACGTTGTCGTATCGATACCAGAATGGGCAGCTTCGGTAAGTCAAGGTTTTGTCATGACACAAGGTTTTTTTTAGAATTTTATAAAATTGGAGGATCACTTTGTAATTTTTAAGGCTGGTTGAATCATCATGAAAAATGATAATAAAAGAAAAAGCTTGTCTACGCCAATCGATGAATTATATGAATTCCTAAAGGCGATGGATTTTTGCAGCCACATACTTTAGTACTTAAAACCACTAATTTTTGAAAATTCTTATTTTACCCCTGTCATTTTTTCCAAAGTAGAGAGAGAAAGAAATGAGTTACTCAGAGGTAAAATAAAAATACCGAAAACTCGGACCGAACCGAACAATATACGCGTTCCGGTTGAACTAAGAACGAGCAATATACCCGTTCGAGTTTGAAGAAAAACACGTATAATTCGGTTCGGACACCCAATATACGCGTCCCGGTTGAACCAAGGACGCGCAAGGAACGCGTCCGCCTTCCCGCCCGGACGAGCGAGCCAGGCGTTCGCCTTCACGCCCGAACGAGCGACCCACGCATTCCGGTTAAGGCTTGAACGCATTCCTTGGCCGTCCTTGGTTGAACCGGGATGGGCATCTTGCCCGTTTTGTTTTTTTTTTCGTTTAATTATGTTTTTTTTATTTTTATTTTTATCTTTTTTTTGTCATTATATTATTTTATGATTCTTAGTTAATTATTTGTTTAGTAAGTTAGTTTAGTTTTTAATTAGAGTAGTTTTTTTGAATTAGTTATGTTAGCAATTAATTTAGTAATTAGTTAAATTTAATTTAGTTTGGTTTATTTTAACTCTTTAATTAGGAATTATATTTTTAATTATATATGCGAAATATTATTATATATGCGAATATAATTACATTTAATTATATATGCAAATATAATTAATTATAGTAATTTAAGTTTAGTTATAGGAAATTTAATGTAGTAAGTTAGTTTAGTTTTTAATTAGAGTAGTTTTTTTGAATTAGTTATGTTAGCAATTAATTTAGTAATTAGTTAAATTTAATTTAGTTTGGTTTATTTTAACTCTTTAATTAGGAATTATATTTTTAATTATATATGCGAAATATTATTATATATGCGAATATAATTACATTTAATTATATATGCGAATATAATTAATTATAGTAATTTAAGTTTAGTTATAGGAAATTTAATGTAATATATTTTTTTGATTAGTTAAATATTTGTTTTTTATAATAATTTTGTTTAATGCAGTATGTTTTGTAATTATATATTAAAATTGTATATATATTATTTGTTTAATTGTAAATTATATTTAATTTAGTTTATTATAGTGCAATATTTTTTTTTGTAATTTTATGTTTAAAAAAATTTGCAGGATTCTTAGTTGATTATTTGTTTAGTAAGATAGTTTAATTTTTAATTAGATTATTTTTTTGGAATTAGTTATGTTAACAATAAATTTAGTAATTAGTTAAATTTCATTTAGATTGGTTTATTTTAACTATTTAATTAGGAATTATATTTTTAATTTTTATATGCGAATATATTTAATTATAGTAATTTAAGTTTAGTTATAGGGAAATTTGATTTAATATATTTTTTTATAATAATTTTGTTTAATGTAATTGTATGTTTTTTACTTATTTATTAAAGTTGTGATTTTTGTTTATTTGTTTTTTTAAATAATTGTAAATTATGTTTAATTTAGTTTATTATAGTGCAACATTGTTTTTTTTTTGTAATTTTATGTTTAATTTGCAGGATTCATTCAAAAATTTTGGTGGCGATGGTGAAGATTACAGTGTAGTGTTTGCTAAGAGGAGGAATTTGCAGAAAAGGATGATGCGGTTGATTGGGTGAAAGGCATGGGTTTAGCAAATGGTATGATAATAAATGTAGTTTCTAGCAAGAGAAAAAATGGTGTTTTGATGAAATGTTGTAAAGGTGGAAAGGTAAAGGGGTTACTTGAAGATGGTGAAAAATATGTGTCAACGGATTCGAAGACACAAATCATTAGCTGTAAATTTAAGTTATATGTGCACTCAGTTGGTGGAAAGTGGCTGGTGAGTTTGGAATGCATAACCATTCCATGTTTGACGAAGATCATCCCACGAGGGGCCTTAGCGATGAAGTGAAACAGGTTATACAGGATATGTCTAAAGATGGGTGCAGACCGTGTCAGATAATGGCAGCGATTGAGAGGAAATTTCCAGATGAAAAAGTTAACAGACGGCAAGTCTACAATTACAGGAAGAAATTGCGTAGTCAGGGGTTCCTGGTCTTGGGTGACTCGAGTACCATGGATGTCGCGACGAAGACACTATCGGTGGCGAAGCATCATCGTTACATCATCATGACAGATTGCAATCAGGGGACAGGTGTGCTGACTCGTGTTTTTTTTGCACATCCTGATGCTGTCAATTTATTTTGCACTTATTTTTGGGTCGTCGGGATAGACTCTACATACAAGACGAACAAGTACAAAATGCCGTTGGTTGAGTTTATTGGGATGACACCGTGCAACCAGAACTTCTTGATTGCATACGCCCTCTTGAGTGACGAGACTGGTGAAAGTTATTATTGGGCTTTGAGACAGTTTAGGGATTTGCTTCCTGGTCATCTGTCTCCGGCTGTTATTCTTACTGATTGGGAACCGGGGTTGATGGCGCCGCTGGGTTTGGTTTTTCCATATTCATGCCACTTGTTGTGTGTTTAGCATATTTATGAGAATGTAAAGCGACATCTCAACAAGGAATTGAAATTTGACGCCAAGGTTGCAAATGGTTTTGCATATGGGCTGCGGAAAGATGTTGTGTAATCTAAAAATCAAGATGACTACAATAAAGCTGTTGCTGTAATAAACCGTCATTGGCATAATTTTTCGAGAGCTATTAATTATATCCATAAGACATGGTTAGTGGTTGACTACAAATTCGTCAAGGCATGGACGAATGTTGTGTTTCATATGGGTAACACTATTACAGGTAGGATGGAGAGCGCGCACAAGCAGTTAAAAACTTGGCTGGAAACATCCACTGCGTCGCTGGATACACTTTGTGCTAATGTGCACTTGGAAATTCAGACTCAGCTAACTGAAATACGGTAACTTCTATTCCATTATATTCTATTTATTATATATTTAGTATTTTTTTAGTATTTTTGGCATTTTTCCTAGAATGTTTTACAGTAAGTGGTTACAAAAAATATAATCCTACATTCAGGTACAAACTAGAATACTCGAGACAGAAAATTGGCACCCATTATTGCGGCTTTCCACTGAACCGCTTGAAGTGTCAAGTTTCACATACATGTTTGAAAAAACTGAACACTGAGTGGTCGAAGGCGCAAGAGTGGAAAGAAGAAATGAATGACAAATGTAATCATGTGGTTTACTGGACTTGTCGAATTCCATGTGCGTGCGCCCTCAAAAAGGTTGCAAGATCAATATCTTCATACGAGGTATGAAGAAGGTGACCCAATCCAGTCCCCTGAATCTTGCCTTTCACTACATAATCCATATCCTTATACCTCAACTTTAACTTATTCAGAATCTTTTCACCTTTAAATATCTTCAAGATGGGTCTATGATATCTATGCCAGAAATGATAAGCAATATGCCCAAGAAAGCTAAGAATCACGCTACCATCTTTCGGCCCACCAGGTACTTCATCTGTCACTAGCCATATAGTCGGATCAATTTTATCAGAAACTCTCGACTGGCTGCTACCGCCTGTACCATGAATGAGTAAACCAAATATTATTTATTATATTTTATACACATACAACAATTCAATAAATATAATTAAAAAAATTAATTAAAAATAATTACATAATTTTAAATAATTACAAAAATTAAATATAAATATTTGGTACCTGATGATGCAATAGTGGTAACTGGACGTGTAGATACTCCAGTGGATCCGGACCTCGGGGAGGGCACACGGGATCAATGAGAGGGGGAGGACATGTACATACTCCAGTGGAGACGGGACCTCCGCGAGGGGGCACGGGATCAATGCGGGAGGGGGGGGGGGAAGGGGGGGAGATGCCTTAGCGGGGCGGGAGGGACGAGGCCGACTACCAGTGGATGTACCCTGTGGGAATTGAACAACACTAGGGAAAGAGGGACTATAATGTGGACTGCGCCACTGACCACTAATAGGAGAAGGGATAGGGGTAGAGGGAGAGGGTAAACCTCCAGGACCAGGCCGTGGACAACCAAACAGGGGAGGAGGGTAACTACTAAGATTGTACATAGCACTGTCCTGCACATCATCCTCATCAAACTCATTCTCCTCATCCTCATCCTCCTCTTCCAGGTCGTCCTCAGAATACTCGGGTACATTAATCAGCTGACTAGACTGAGTCTCAAACGGTACACCACCCATATTGACCTGAGTCATTTTCATTCGCTTCTTTAACTCTTTTTCCTCTCTTTTCTTCCGATGACTCATGGTCAGATAACGCGCACGAACTTACGCTTACTAGTATCTTCAGTATCACTAGTATCACTATCATCATCATCATCACAATAAAGCTATAAACAAAATTTTAGTCATCATCATCTTATTTTCCTAGTCTAAACAAATAATTATACAAATTTCCTAAATCCTAAATAGTTTAATAATTAAGTACACTTTGATTAAACATACAATTCATATAACAAAATGATTTTTTACATAATATAAAACTAATTATCATACAATAATTAACTAAACAAATTAATCTATTGTACTTAATTATAAACTAAAATACTTTACAAACTTTTTATTAAATTACAATTAATTATAATTAATCCTAATGAAATTAATCCAATAAACTAAATTAATTTACAAACTATTTAAATCAATTAATTTACACAATTTAACTAAATAACAAACTAATAACCAATTAATCTAAATCACAAACTTTTTTAGACTAATTACATTAAATATATTAAATTATAAACTAAATTACTAAATTGAATTTATTACACAAAAAAATTAAATTAAATTCAAAATTAGTAATGAATTAAAACTTACAAAAATAAAAAATTAAATTAAATTAAAAAATTCTGACCGGACCCGATCTTGGACCGGGTTTATCCCGGCCCAAGCTGGCCGCCAGAATGGCCGAGGAAGCCGTCCGGCGGCGCCGACGGGAGGCGCAAGCGACGCGTCCCGGTTCAAACTGGAACGAGCATTAAGCGCGTTCCGGTTTGAACCGGGACGCGTATCTTGCGCGTTCCAGTTTAAAATCCGTCCGGCGGAAATCGGTTTGAACGGCAAAATCGGACGGCCGCCGGAACGGCCTGAAAATCCGTCCAGCGGCGCCAACGGGACGCGTTGCTTGCGCGTCCCGTCGGCACCGCCGGACGGCTTCCTTGGCCGTTCCAGCGGCCAGAATTTTTTTTTCTTTTTCTTCTAAAGAAAACCAAATTTTTAAGAAAAAAGACTTACATGCGATAAGATCTGCTCTTTCCCGCTTGATTTCTTCCGTGTTGCTATCAATTTCGCCTTCAAATAAGCTTCAATTTGGGGTTTGGATAATAAAGGGGTTTTGTTTTCTCTCTTTTTTTCTTAGGTGGAAGTTTGAAATGAAAGAGGCAAAATCGGAATAAATAAAAAATAATGGCTTCAAATACTAAAGATGGTGGCTTCAAAAACTAACACCCTTTCTAAACTCTATTCTCCCTAATCATGTTCTTCATCTCCGGACTCCGATTATTCTTTCTTCACCTCTAAAACCTTCTGAAAATCTGAACTCTGCACCTCGATCCCCATTTCTTCCCCTTTTCACCCTCTTTTCTTTATTTTCTGAATGTTGATTTTATCAACATCACATTTGGTATCTAGACTATTACTGGTGGCTGAAAAGGCAATATGAGCTCCATGGCTTCCTTCCATACAGAAACTACTGATTTATAAAAGTTTGAATCATGGATGGATTTAAGTGCAAGGTATTGAACTTGAAGAGTCTTTCGATATATTTTGCTATTGCTTGGAAGTGAGGGCTGAGAACATGGAGAAACATGTTAGAGCATCCACAATGATTTACATTATTGTGAGTGTAATGTCATAAATTTTCAATATTATACTTTTATTTCACATTTCACCACATTAGTTTACACTGTAAAAGTGTAACAAAATGAAATAGTTTTAGTATCATCATAAATTCACATTAATTACATTTCAACGACTGCATATTCCACTGTCAGAGAACTATTTCTCCAGGGCTTTTTTATTGGGACAATCGGGAGTTTGAGAAGTTCTTGTTGCTGATTCGACTCCATCTTTTTAAATCAACCGAAAGACAGAAGAAAAATCAAGGTAAGTTATTGAATTTGGTGGAGGACGAATGTTCAAATTCGGGTAGATAGTATCAAACTCCCCATTGTTTTGCTCCTATTTCCTGTTGTTTTGAATGACAAAAAACAATGCTCTTCTTGAAAGCATTGTTTCATGTCCTCTTTTCTTTTTCCTTATTTCCGTCGGCACATGAATTGGAATTAACAATAATTGCATGATTTAGAAACCTAAATTGATCTCTTCAGTTTGTATTGGTACATGCCACCAGAAATTTCGAAACTTTAGACTTTTTTATAGTTTTTATTCAAATCTGATTCATTCCTGTTGTTGCTTCGAGGAATACAAGGGAAAGGAGCTCAAGGCTGGAGAACATGTGCTGGCGTATTTGGCATCTCACTCGCAAGAAGAAACAGGTTTTTTTTTATTTTGTTTTTATATGTGCTCTGTTTTCTATCACTCATGCAATGGTTTGCTTCTGTGTTTTTGTTTTTCACGCTTTAAGGGTTTTCAAACTGTTTGATACATCTGATAAGTCATTTGGAATTGATGTTTTTCAAATTTGGGTTATTAATTTGTGTGAATTCCTTGTCAATTGCACCTTTTTGTTGAGGAAGAGTTTTCAATTTCGGTTTCTGATTTTGGCACAATTTTCAATTTCTGTTTCTGGTTTTGCTTTCTTATTTAGAGAGGATTGAAGATGTTTGAAACTGTAGAATGTTAATCCCAATTCCGTACCATTGTGGTAAAAAATTTAAGGATTAGACATGTATGGGAATATTTCTCAATGAGTACAATTGAAAGTGGAAAAAGAAAGAATTTTGTACTCCCTCCATTCCATAATTTTTGTCTAATTTGTCAAAAAAAAAAATTTATCCCAAAATTATTGTCCAATTGGACTTTTTATGGATTAAGTTACAAATTTACCCTTCGATCAAAAGTAGCCATTGACTGGGTACCGTTTAATTTAGTAGCGGCTAAACACAACACACAATAGAGGTGAATATCACCTAGTAGCAGCGAACCGAAGCTCTGAGTCTAACGGCTCAAAGCGGCGATGACGAGGAGGTGGTCGATCGGATTGTTGTCGGAAGGGAATATGTGAAGATCTTTCTTTTCCAGAGAATATGTGAAGAGATCTTTCTTTTCCATCTGAATATTACGGTATTGATTTGTTCGGTATTTTCTACTTTTTCAAAATTGGGAATTTTCATTGTTATATTCGTTTGGTATCCTTTGGAGTGGTGACGTTGATTGGGTTTTGGATTCGTAGACTTAATATCTTTTCTGGAATCGGAGGCTTTCCTTTTTTCTTTCAAAGAATTCTGACTTTCAATTTGTTAATTTGCGGTTAGATGTAGCATTCAAACTGAAGTTAAATAGAAATAGGGATTTTATTGATGATTAGGAATTGGGTTCTCCAGTTGATTTAAATTCATGAATAAAATTGGCATTTCTTGAAGAGATTTGTAATTCGGTTTCGTTGAGCTTGGTTGTTGTTTGGTTTTTGATTATTTGCTTAAGGAAATTGACTAATTTGATGTTTGTGTTATATTCGCTGATGCAGATGCAGATGTGGAAGGAGGGATAGTAAAGGGAGGTGATGACTTATCTGGAAACGTTAACAATGATCTATCTGAGTGGCAAGAACGACATGCGTTCTTATCCTTTCCAAAGTCAAGGTTTTTACTCTTTGCTCTGTGCTTCTGAACCTCCAACATTGTGTTTTTCTTAATCATTTGGTTTGTTTGTTTTGTATTGTTTGGTGTAAAATTGGCTAATTACCTGCAAATTCCTCTTTTCATTGTGCAGGACCAAGTGATCAAGTGATTGAAATTGATTAAAGGATTCTCGATGTTAGCTTTGAGAGAGTAATTTTTTTTTTTTTGTTGTGATTTTCTTTGTGGTATTATGCTGAGTTCAGATGATATCTGTCACAAACAAGATGTGATGTTATTACTGACATTGGAATGTTTCATGAATACCTTAAGTCTCATGCTTTCATGCACTTTAACTTGGACTCAAATAATCTAGGGGTGATTTCAATAGATGAAGATGCAGGCATAAGTTGGTTTGGACATGAGTATAGGAGACCGTTCAATGTGTAAGGAGTGTAGAAAATATGCATTTTTTTTACTCAATTTAGAAGTGTATGTGGGATGAAGACTTTATTAATCTTGTTATCTCTGTTTTCTGCCTTCATTTTCTCGCTGTTAGTGGATTTCTAAAGACTTTATTAATGTTCTCTTAATGAAACACCCGAATGTGGTTTCAGCCAGAAGCTTGTTCAAATCTTGAAGAGAGAAAAAGTCCAATTTGGAAGCTTTAACATACTGAGGGACCGTGAGGTTCGTGAGGATTGAAGAAGTTCTCCAATTGGCCTACATTTCCGCAGTTGTACTGTAAGGGAGAGCTTCTTGGTGGTTGTGATATTGCAGTTGCTATGCATGAGAGAGTGGTGAAGCTGAAGAAGTGTTCAGGGATCATAGAATTGAGGATTCTGATTCTACTAAAGCTGACGTGAACCAATCTGGAGTGGGCAAAGGTGGTGTCTCTGATGGCTCTGGTTAGAGAATCCCCCAAAGTACGGAGAAACCATAGTGAACAATTTTGTAACCTACGCCCTTGGTCATTCAGGATATGAAGCATTGGTCACCCTCAGAGAGTCGGATTAGATTCGCATGCGAATGTGTTTAGAACAATAGTTATTTGAAAAAGAATAGAGCTCATTAGACGTGTAATTTAGTGATCTATGTAGCATGAAGTAGCAAGTAATACTCTCTTTAGTACAGCAGAATATGCATACAAGAGAGAATTTCAGGACGAATAAACTCTATTTTCCTTCTTCCTTCTGCTAAAACATAAAAAGCCAAATGAAAAGCCTTTTTTTAGCTGTTTTTTGACTTGCAATTTGTTTGTATCAAATATCAATGATAGAGGATATACAAATTCTCATAAAGATATTCCAAATCAAAATCTATGACAACAAATGTGGCAAAATCTCTATATTTCTACTAAAAGATCCTCTGATCTGAGGTTCGCAGTTCTACTTCCTGTCATTCTGGAATAAGAATGTGTAGAACGTAGGATGTGCAATGTGTTGCAATTAGGACCTAAAGCTTGGCAAACCAATAGGAATCTGCTGAATTGATATTGAACAGACCAACCATGACTGTGTAAATCTTGAGCCTTTAAACTATGATATTTCAACTGAGTTCGAGAAAGAAAAGCAGCAGCATATTTGTAAAAAGAGAATGCAAATCCAGCAACAGCAAACATATCGCTGCTTTCTAAGCTAAAAAAACACAAATTTCAAAAATGCTATGCATCATTCGAAATTCCAAAGCTAGCAGGCCACAAAGAGTATACTCCTTGCAAACTGTAAAGTGCAAACTGTTAACTACTTGCAGCTGAAACAGGAATATATAGCAACAACTCGAAACTTGTCTTTCCCATTTCCTTTGTCATCTTGCAAACTAGAAACCATCTACTGCAGAGGGGGTGAAAATATTTGAAGGCCATAGAAGCAGACTAAAGCCCAACAAAAACAAGAACCATGTCCCATGTATCCCACCAACATAGAGCACAAGCATGATTTAACTCACTCTTCGATTACAAAATCACAGCCAAATAGATTAGGTTAACAGATAATGTCAAATGGCCTGCCAGTAGAGAAATGGCACAACAGAAATCAAGGGTCATGATCAGCAGCCATAGCAGGATGATGATGAGAAGGGGGTGATTGAAAACATTAAACAGTCTGCTGCCGCAGCTAAAAATTCTCTGAGAGTTTTTTGCTGAGCAACTGAACATTCATGAAGCCTCAATAGAGAGGAGTATCATTCCTAACCTCACCTATAGGAACTACTCCCAATTTGCAAATATAATGAACCACATTCTACGGCAATCTTGAAAAACTGAAACAGAAAAAGCCAAAATTCGAAACACCAACAAGACAATAACATCATCTCTGAATAAACAAAAAGATAAGGAGTATTACTTAACAATACATATTTAGAGTATAGCTAGGATAGTTCAAAATCTATCCAAACATATCTATGATATTTGACCGAGTTTGGTATGATCTTAAAACACAAAATGCAATGCTCTATAGGAACACTAGCTCCAGTAAGTTTTACAATCAAAGAAGTATACCATACTTTCGACATCCAAATGGTTGCCATCATAAGTTACAAACAAAACTAATTAGTAATCATAAACCAATACTTTTCTCACCTTCTATGAGTGATCATGTAAATATTGCATCACTTTTTGAACAAGTTCCCTATCACAAGCCATTCGTGTCGGAAGCTGTCCATCTCTTGCTAATTTATCTTTTCCCAAATGAGGTATTTATAACCATTGCTTCCAAAAACTCTCATGACTTCCACCCATTGTTGCAAGGTCAAGAAAACATTATTTAGACTCCTGTATTGCAAGTCATTGAAGGATTTCTCCATGGCTAAAAGCAATTCGTCAATTATTCTCGGTGCTTCTTGGTGTTGTAGCACTTG
The DNA here is from genome assembly GCA_949775105.1 of Oldenlandia corymbosa var. corymbosa. Taxonomy (NCBI): domain Eukaryota; kingdom Viridiplantae; phylum Streptophyta; class Magnoliopsida; order Gentianales; family Rubiaceae; genus Oldenlandia; species Oldenlandia corymbosa. Next base: position 18,141,509 of record OX459118.1, on the reverse strand, counting down.
GATGACTTCGAAATAACCAAGAACAAGAACATTAAGATCAGGGCTATTTGGGGGCTGAAACATTAAACGAATATCAAGACCCGATTTTCTAACCGCTTTAATAAACTATACATCGGTTGGGGCAATGTGTGACTTGGCATTATCCTGCTGAATGAAGATAGGACCAGGTAATCCCCACGGCCATTTGCCATATATGGCTGGCAAAACTTTGTCGATCAAGCATCTACGATAAACCTCTCTATTGACAGGATATATCGGCTTTGTTTCCAAAGTTCCAGCTGGCCGATTCTTACTGTTTCTCTTAGCTAGAACTTTCTCTACGAATGGAAATATTCCAATTTTTCTATCAAACACACAATTACCCCACCAATCAAAGTGAGGCCTACACACAACAGCCAGGAACATCACTTTCTGAATAAACTTTTTATTCTTACAAAATCTATCAGGCAGAGGTTCAGTCGGATGCAATAAAATCTCTTAGACCCTCGGTCAAATAGAACCATTTTTCATCAAGATGAAAGATGTTAAACATCTCCTTAAATGTAGGAAAACTACTCAGTGTATACTCTTCAAGCATTGACAAACAAAACTGAAGCCTCTTTATCTTATTATCTTTGGTAAGAAATGGTTTAATTGCATTAGAGTGAATAATAATCTGACCTGCTTTGATCCGTCGGTGGAGTGTCGACCGAGCTATTTCCATTTGATTGGCAAGTGACCCGATGTTACTCCTACGTCTTAGAGGAACCTTCTTAATCTCTCCAAAATCTATATCTAGCACACTCCTGCCAGCCCGTTTTGACCTACGCCCAACTTCAATCCTTTCTCCATTAGCTAAGCATTATTTTGCACGCGCCCAAATCCTTCGTACAGTCCGATCAGTTACACCAAAATAACCAGCAATCCACACAAAAGTTCCATGCCGTGGTTTTCCTTTCTGGAACTCAATCTCAAGCATCCTCGAAATCTGATTCCTCTCTGCATCCGTGAGCTTCCTCTTAATGTCATCTTCTTCTTGAAAATATAAGTCACAGGGATCACAATAAGTAGTTTCATATGATTCAGAGTTGTAATCTGATACCTCAGAAGTAACTCTGTCAAAGTCCGAATCGGAATCGCCATCAATCGATTCAAAACATATTCCCGACGAGATATCAAAATTATACGGAGGAACATCAAATTGAAGCTCAGAATAAGAACTTCCTCCAAACCAGCTTGAATTGATCTGAAAATTCCGTTCATCGGGAACAAATGATGACTTTACTTTTGAAGAACTCCCAGCGATTGATACCGGGAAGGAACGCTCCGGTGAAATTGAGCAATTGTCTTCATAAACTCCAAATTAAAACTTAGAATATGAAGATTCACCGAATTTGAGATTCTCCATTGAAAAATTTGGTTCGATTGGCACGACCAAAGGCCTCACGGTCGAAGAGCTCCGTGCAATCCATACCGGTGTCGAATTCTCCGGTGGGGAAGAATCGCATCCATAAACACCAAACTGAACCTTAGCGTATGAAGATTCGAAATTATTCATCTCAAAATTTAAAAAATCTTGGTTCAATCGTGAAGAACAGATGAAGGAGTTCTGTTGTTTAAAAAATTTGAACGGGGATCGATTTTTGAATTTTGGTGAAGGAGTTCTATTTGTTTAATACTCATGTATTCTTTGCCAGTTAAATGATTAAGGAGGCAGGGGTATATTCGGTAGTTTAAGGTAAAATGTAATTAAGTTTGACCAAAAATAAAATTTACCAACTTAGCTAAAGTGGACAATAATTATGGGACGGAGGGAGTATTTTTTTTTTCAGTTGATTCTCTGTCCTGTGTAGTTTTCATCTCTTCTGCTATAATCTTGTAATGTAGTTATTTGACCATTTATGAGTGTCCATATGATTCTGTTTATTTATTATCATCATGTGTTCAACATTCAACCACAATAACGTAAATCAAACTCTGTTCTGCATACCCATGTGAACTTTGTAGTTGAGTCTCTAGCATCTTATTACACGAGAAGCTTGTTAATTGATTTCTTCATTGTAGCGTTGGTTCTTCTACCAACGCGTGGATTGTGCATGCAGGTGTATGAAATCTTGTAAAAGATGCTGCACCGATTTCATTGGATTGTTTCGTGGATCCATTAATGGGCAGAGAGAACAGGGCAAAAGAGAAAGCCAGGTTGCGGAAAGGTAGACAATGTGCTGAAAACAAATTTTATTTGACATGCTCAGAAGAATTACTTGACTCTGAGTTGAAAAGTTGTGATTGGAGTCATTGGACTGTGTTGTATTGGAGATGAAGGATGAAAAAGAACAACAATTGCTTCTTTTGCATTTTTTGGGTCTCAATTGCTTTGTTATATCTCTTTTTAGTAATTACCATGTATTCCAGTTAATTTTGGAATAGTTTGGTAGAATGGTTATTGAATCCCACGAATTATGGGAATGGAATAGATATATTGGTTTCACTCCATAGTTTCTGAACCTTTTACATGGGTGGAAGTATCTTAATTTCTCTCACTTACATTTTTAATTCATGTGCTTGATTTAGTTTCTGGATGGAATCAGAACTTTGTCTTAATTGGGTCATAAACACATTGAGGATATATACTCCACCGTTTTCAAAATTTGTTCCTAGCCTTAAGGCTCTATCTCCATGACTATTTGCTTCAGGCTCTGAAATATGTGTGGTCACAGCAACCTATACTAGCCGATTAAGGAATAAAAAACCAAATACAAATCACCTGAACAACCACATTCTCTTGCAATTCCTTGATGACAACAAACTGGTCCTCTTTTTGTTGGTCCTTAACATCAGAACCTGGTCGAGGAGCGGGATCACTGGATGATTGTCCATTAGTCCTAAATTTGAATGCATGACGAATCCTCGTGTCGCACAAAAATCAGTGGGATAACAAAGTAAATTATCTTTGGAAGAGTTACGAAATAATACCAAGTTTTCCAAGACTGCATATAAAAAAGCTAACCATGTTCATAAATAATTAGCTTCAGGGAGATCTGGATCGATGATGACTTTAGTATCTTGTTTTAGCTCAACCATCAAATCTACAATCAATCGTACAGAGCAATTTTAATAAGTTCGTTGTAACAATGGAGTATGCCTACAACGTTTAACATATTACCTCATGTGGCAAATACCTTTTAGTTCTGAAAAGTAAGCGTCCCAACAAATAATTACTGGAAACCAAGACATTTCCTCTTGCAAATGGATTTGTAATGCAAGTCCAAGATCCCCGGGCAACGCCATAACAATAACATTAAATTTGTACAATGTAACCCAATATGACATTATTAATTAGTTCTTAAGTAAGGAGGTAACCTAAAGTAAATAATTCACTCGAAATGTTGGTATGTTTCAGGAGTAGGTACATTGAACTCACTTATTATCAATGACTTCAAACTTATACATTAACGGCTCTCCATCACCATATTTATCACCATCACTTGGAACCGATTGATTAAAGATTCCAATGAAATCTGAGGAATTTTGCAATTTCATTATCATAGTTCATGACGAAATCCATAAACAGCAATATCCTAACGAAAATACAACATTTTTAATCAGATTACCAAAACAACTGCTATTACTTCCAATATTAAGTATATCAACCAAGGACGTATACAAGTGCTCTGGATGCAACTTCTGTAGAGGCATGGTATTAGGTCTTTTTGCCAACGGATCTGTAGGAATTGGTTCCTCTCCATTAAACAAATCCATTAAATGCCGGCTGCGGAAAAGAAGAAGGGTGACAACAAACATACAACCCCCACAATAGATTGCAATAATGCGCAAGCAATTTAAACTTTGAGCCATATACAATTGAATACAGACATAGTAACTAACACTGCATATAGTAACATACATTTATGAATATAGTGCCAAGAAGAAAATATTATGTCGTTAATGTTAACTACTGCCTTTGTATCAGCACTAGCGAAGCATGGATTCGCGCCGATGTCTGCAGTTGATTAAACCGGCGGCCATAGCAGTATCAAAACCCTAAAACCTGCAAAAGAGGGCCTCGGAGTCTCTCGAGAGTAGACACTCAGATGCTTAAGTCAGTAAGAGTAATTATAATGGGGTATAAATTGTGGTGTGTAGAGCGTACTTTTACCATGAGGGATTGATTCCTATTTATGAAGCTAGGTTATGGAACCCTTTTTTGGTAGGAAAGTAATTAGGAACCGACCCAGAAGTTTCCAGAGGCCGGTTGGACCTTTTACCGAACTTGGGCCAGCCTAGTCGCGGGTCGTACTAATTTAGACTCGTCAAGTGCCCCTTATCAAGCCTATACTTTGAAGTCTGAAGATAGGGTAGGCTTGATAACGTGGAGTATATAGTTTCCTCAAGTTCGAAAAAACTGACTTGAATCGAGAACCTGTGACAGGTTAGCATTGAGGAGAAATTAAAGCAATAAAAACATTAGCACATACCTTGTCAAATGCACGTATCATAAAGGGCGATTGACATTTATGCCAATTTGTGACGAAAGGAGAGTCATCATTCAAACGTTCGAGTGAGAAGTCAATAAGTGATGATCTCAATAATCTGCCCCATAGAGATACTAGAGCAGATGCCCTGTTGCTTGAGAAGATGATAAAGAGGAGTGGAGATTCCCACTACTGTCATTGATCCAGACGTTAGTCGAGAAAGCATCATGTGATGCGCCAAAGAAATATCGAGGCAAACACCCCGCTCCTTGAGAGGATTGTAGAAGGAGAAGTAGTGGAGATTCCCACTATTTCATATATAATGGTACGTTGTCAATAACTGACAGAATAAAAGATCCGCTCGAAGACTATAATGCACACTTCTGATCGAGAAGCATTAACTCCAAATTTCAAGAATAATAAATGAAAAAGCGATATCGAATAGCCTCGTGAATAGAGGCAAGAGATATGCCTAAATTAGATTGAACGCATGAGTCTCGAGGACTTCGAGAAGATAAGCTCGAGAAGGAGACTTCTATCAATACTATGTTGAGTACGAAGAGAGAAGATGTAATAAGACTGTGATTATCAACATTTGACCTCGAAGACATAAGTTCGAGAAGAAATATAAGTTGGAGCTGCATGCCAAGAACTTGGCCCAAGATAATTTGTTGTCGAGAAAGAAACATAGCGGAGATTCCCACTACCCTCAAAATATGCGCCATTAGCGTTTACTGTCGAGATGAGAAGTCCATTGGAGAACTGCAACATACGCTTTTGACTGAAAGGTAATAGATCCAAACCTTCAAGAAAAACCATTGTGTAGTGGATCGAGAAGCACCATGAATAAAGACAGAATACTCTATTGACACTCGATGTCGAGGACATGAGTTTGAGAAGGAACACTGGCTACCGAGAACTTGCCCCAATGTGACCTTCTATTAAGAAATTCAGAAGCTCGAGAAAATTCTCTCGAGCACGGTATAGAATTAGATAGTAGAGACTGTCACCATGGTATCCTTGATTGTCGAGGAGGGACAGAAGAGAGTAGAAGACATCGTAGAAGATGCTGCATGTGATCATGTCAATACAGGGATAGTGAGTCTCGAGAAGATTTTCTCGAGTAGAGCTCCAGACCAAACAAAAGAACTGTAATCATGTGACCTTGAACAAGGTACACAAGCATTTAAGCTTATTTATATCTGCCCAACCGACCCGCTTGCCATTTCTCATGTGCAGAGAACTAAAGCATAGAACCCTTAGTCCGGGTTTGAGAAGTATAAATCAGGTTGATGTGTCAAACCCGAGTAGATGTATGGAGTCGTTGCCCGAGATTTGAGCAAGAATCGAGGAGGTATTACGCCTTAGTGTGAGAAGGAACGATGCCCCAGTCTGAGGACTATCGAGAATAGTCATAGGAAGAGATCCGTAGACCAATAATCATCGACAAAACAAAAACACAACCTCCCAAACACCTCCGAAACACCTTACACACCTTCCTGACACCTTACAGACCTTAGAGACACCTTACAATCTCCCATATATAAACACTCCTCATTATAGATAACCCCGGAGCCATTACTCATCTCGGAGCCCCTAAGTCTTGGGGTGGCATTTGGCAGACCGAGACTTTAGATGAGAGTGTAATTCCCGCCGCTCAGTTCGAAGAGGTGCATGATCAAGAAGCTCCCCATATTCGTAGGGTTAAGGCAATAAAATAGCATCTATCAGAAGGAGATGGATGGTAACCGCCTTACAGAAGGAATAGGCCTGTATAAACGAGGCACAAGTTGATTTTGAGAACACCGAGAATAAAGTCATTTTCATTCTGATGCATTGGATGATATGATAGATCGATCCGAGGAAGTATGCTCGAGAACAAGTCTAGTTCTCATTGATGTATAAAACGTATGTGTTGAGGTTCGAGGGATACACCATCCATTGTTCATGAATATGATAATCTAGGCCTTTCTCAATACCGGATGTCAAATACACGGCTTATGAGTTATTTGTAAAGCGCTTATAATGGCCGGATGTTAAGTACACGGCTCTTTTGCAAGCAATCCTAAAGAGGATACCTTTGTACAGACGATTCTAAAGAGAATGTCTTTTTAAGGATGATCCTGAAGAGGATATCCTTGAGGAAACTGGGTACGAGTTCCTCGAATATAGGCGATTTTGAAGAGAATGCCTTTTGAAGGACGATCTTGAAGAGGATATCCGTTCAAATGACTAGTCACATTTAAATGGGTGTAACTACGTATATGAGATATAATAGTTCCCATGAGTACTCGAGTGGGCTACCACTATGTGCATTAGACTGATAGTTTATATCCTGAGTATAAAGTATAAATGCCCTAAGGTCAGAGCGAACTTCGTGTTGCTATTGTCCTTGAGGGATTAGCTGCGAGAGTTACGCATCTCTGCTTATCTTGGCCCAGAGTTCTTGGGGTATGTTTATCCTGCAACTTAGTCCGAGACATGTATTGCAAGTATAATAATGAGAATATGTTTAATATGCCATTTGCCTTGATCAAGGATACATATTCAAAGGCTCGTTGCGTACCTTAGTTTAGAGAAAGAACCCGTCTGAATCCTTCCATGATAATTGTCGAGGATATCATACTCGGATGGTGATGCCTCTAGAGCGCAGGCACCATGATAAACCAAGATGGTTCTCTGATCTTGACAAAACACCTACTCATGCACTTGTAGATTTATTAGTGAACAATAGATTATCGTTACACGAAAAATGGCATGGAATACTCTAAACTTTTGAGGGAACCTGCCCCCTCGAGAAACAACCACTTTGAGATGTAAAAGATAAGAAACGGAAAGATCTCACCATGATATGAGCAAGGATATTGAAGCCATGGTTTGGCTAACGCACGACAGCTATGAAAGGAGGCTGTGGAGATTGTGCCATGTGTCTCCACGAATTTGTACTTACTACGGACCCCTAAAGAGTCATAGTGATTTGTCATGGAGCTGGATCATCAAATGTGAAAGTCCTTACTGCCCCGATATAGTAACTTTAAGTCAGTTGGCCGGTATAATAGATACAATAGCCCATTGCGACTCATGGCTCAATGAAAGGAAACCATCATGCACTATGAGCTTTAGAGTATATTATTGACAACTATAAGTACGAGAGTGGTATCTACCCCTTTTCAAAAGAAAGGAAATGACATGACTTAGCTATCGTGTTTAAGATAGGTTGAAAAATTTACTTCATGAAGTGTAAACAAAGCCATATATTTGTAAAAGCTGTGGCATTATGCGTCATGACTAATATGCGTTGATGCATCTGAGAAAGACTTTTCAGGCAAGAATTTTGTATACAAAAGTTCGAGAACACTGAAGAGGCCCAAGAAACACATGTATAATGTGTGATAATTGGAGTGCAAGAACACTTATTTCATGTTTATGAACAATCGTAACATTTATCTTATAATGCAGATGTGCATACATTGAAGCAATTGTGAGGAGATTGTATCACTTATCTGTTGACAGTCTTCCAGGGGTATCCGTAAGTGAGAGTTGCAACACCCATTTGTCGAGAAATTCCTTATTGTTGTCAACGAAACTCGTTCTTGACATGCACTGCGTATTGGTGCCTCATTTTTTCGAGGCTACTGCGGCTTGATTACATGCTCATGTCATAGAGGAGCTATCTTTGTCTCGCGATTTTGCAAGTTCTGCAAAAATAAGAAGAAATTCTCCCAAAAATCAAGTATGCCTAAAAGGCTTTACATTAGTGTTCTCAAGATCATGGATTAGCAACTTTTTGAGAAAGATGGAGGCGAATAACATGATGTGCTATGATCAAGATCTAGATTGTAAATAGCAATTAGACCCCACTCGAGAAAGCGTAGATGTCATGGCTCTATGATTATATCTACCCAGTCGATGTGTGTGAATGCAAAGTGATAGCCGATCATAGATGTGAAAATGGCAAATTCACACATTGCATGGATAGAGAATAGGTTAATGGTTGGTTATTCCCTAATTTCAGAGTCTTAACAAACACTTGATTTATGTGATTTGAGGCGTTAAATCAGTCATTACACACATATTAAAGTTGCAGTCACAAGAGTGATGCGAGTGAAACTTGGTTCCTGATTTATGAGTCCATCTCAGCCTCGATGAATCGGCTGAGTGGATCAGTGGATGACTCAAAGATATGCATATCTAATATTTTCAAAGATTCAGCTGCATTTGAAAAGCTCTAGTATCTGCATGTAATTGACAAGCAGTGTTGCATGTAGGAGTTATATGGCATATCAAAGAATGTTGTCACTCAAGTTGCATATAGTTCTCATGAGTATATCGAAGGACATAGCATGCTGACAATTTCAGATAAATATGTGCAATGTATCAATCTTGGGATGGAAGTGCAATATCCCATATTAAAGACTCAGAATTTGACGTGTAAACTTATCTTATTCGTAAGAAAGATCATTGCCCCTTGGTTCCAGTCGCTTCATAATTCGAGAATGATGCTACTCGAATTGTCTTATTGTAAGACCTGCAAAACCAGGTAGTGCAACTGTCCCAAGTTTGGGCAGGTTACTGTAACTGCAGGAATTTTGTTAGATCACCTCAAAGGAGGCACATATGTCTAATGTGTTTTTTCAAGAGCATAACCAGAATTGCGATTCGTTATAGAATTCAGGTAACATGGCATGAGTAAGTTTAGAGTACTTATCTATTTTCAAGATTATCTCCACTCTTGTCAAAGGGCCGATCTGTGTGAACACGACTATATGTGCCCTCGGTCCCTCGAAAAGTCGAGCTATGATTGCATAGCTGTTAACTTTTGACAAAACATTAGTTGTTCTAATAATAAGATGGTTGGACCCTTGGTGAGCATACGAGATTTGTGCACGGCTTAAAATGAAGTAAGCATGCGAATATCATGTTCTCATATAAGAATAGGGCAAGTAGTACCCCAAAATCAAGTAGCTGCGCATGCAAATCAATTTGTAATGCTATTGAAAAACTTTTCAAAAACCTTCATGCATGCTGTGATGGTAAAGAGGTAGGGACCATTATAAGTATGTGAAGAAACCTAGTCAGGTAACATACGATCAACATGTCATCATTATGGAGGCCTAGTATGGGCAGTTATGCATAATGATGCCTGAGAGTTTTGTTTTTCATCCTTGAACTGAACAAATTTTGAAAGGCAATAATGTATACAAGAAATTTTTGATGACTTATCTATCATTAAAACCTCTGCCTCGTGTAACTATGTAGGAAGAGGTGTTCCTACATTAACTTCCGAACATATGGGAATAGTTTTGTATCCAAGTTTCGAGGAAGCTATGCGCCTAGGGTGTTGTATCCAAGTCTCGAGGAAGCTATGCGCCGAGGATGTGTGCCCCTTTGAGGTTACGTGTCTTTTGGAATCAGACTCAGATTGCCACTTCTTTTGAAATTGAGAGGGCTAATCTGCAAAATTATTATAGTCCCGAGAGACAAAATCATAACAAACAGAGTTAATAGGGAATGAATTATAAAATTCTGAAATATATCAAGTTTTTCTCGACCGGGCGCAAATTTTTGCCATTGTTGCTTAGGTGCTACTGTTAAGTGACCATTAACGTCAAGGAGCTGCTTGGCCCATTTCTCGTTTACCGACTTTGAGGTAAAACTCTCTTCGTCAGCCTATTTGTGAATTCGTGGTTGTTGGTGCAAAAATTTTGTGAATTTTGACAATATCTTAATCCATGGTGTTATTTGTTGCACGGCTTCGAATCTCAAAGGTTGAAGGTTGTGTCTGCCTTTTGCCAGAAGAACTCGAGTATATAATTAATAGTTGCAAAAACAATCATATGGTATCGAGAAGCAGGAGAGTTAGTGCCAACACTTTGATCATCATAAAATTATTGTACTTAAGCTAGAATTAGCTTATAAATCAACAATAGCTAGGAGCATTTCATGATGGAAACTCAGCCGAGAGTAACAACATTAATGATGGGTACTAATTATAAAGGATTCAACTGAAATTCAGACCAAATATTAAGACACCGATCTAGTGTACTCATAAGCATGGTATTTACGATTAATAAGCAACTTGTCTTAAAACTTTAAAAGTCTTAAAGATGTGCCAGTATATTAAAAGGGGTTTCTTTGGTCGACCGTTGACTAGATTTTAATATGTGCTATTTAATTTTCATTAGCACTTCATTAGATGTGAACGAGTTGTACAAAAACATTAGAGGCAACTTATGTACAAAAACAACGTAGAAACTGTAAGATTGGTCAGCCAAGTCTGGCCACAAATTTATATGGCCTAGGTGAGGCAAAACAAGGGTGCAATAACATATTAATAATGCATGTCCAGAAAAGGTTTTCGTCCAAAGCCTTGAGATGGAGATGTCAATCATCTGGCACTTGTTTCCAGAAGAAGGCAATAAATACTCTCAACGATATTGTGAGGTGCAAGGCCACAGAGGGAAACACACGAAGCAAATTTTCAAAAATATATAGTGCCATAAATCATGCAAGATTATGTAGTCAACTGGGTAATTGAAGAAAATGAGTTTTCTTTTGTACGTTTACTTACGGCGACTTATATACAAATAAACATAGATTAAAAATGAAAAACCTGGACACCACTGACGGGGTTTGAATTCGTGCCACATTAAGATGATGGACGTGCTCTGTCCCTCGTTATCAAGAACCTTTCTGGTGCAACTTAGGGTTTCTGGAAGGCCTAAGTATGCTTGTAGCATAGATGGACTATCTATGTGCCCGTATGGTTACAGGTCCTGCAAAACTGAGTAGCAATACTCCAAAAATTGAGTAGGTCTTTGTGGCTACAAGTATAGAAGTAAATAATTGCCAAGAAGTATGGAGGCAGACAACCTAACTTCATGTGATCAAGTCCAAGGTCATAAATAGTAATAAAGTTTCCCTGAGGAAGGCATAGGAGTCTTAACTATGTGAGTATGAAGGGCACATGTCATGCTCAATTGTATGTGTAGTGAGAGAAAAATAACAAATCCACGCAAATAATCTACCAGCTTAGAGTGGTAAATGTCTAATTCCTGCAAGTAATCTACATGACTTAATATATCTTGTATATTGTATTGCCCACAATGCACGCACATGGCTTAGCTTGTGAAAATAGTGAGATGTAGAAAACAGTCTCCGTTTTATGAATCAATCTTTGTAAAACGAATGAGGACATAATTCTGATTAATTCAATGGATAAAGTATTTAAATCGAGATTATGCATGTGTGAGAATGATTGTCATACAACAACAATTTAGTGACACTTATTTATGGAAAGATCTCACCAAATTCGAAGTCAGGGATGTATATCCTCCCTCGATGATCTTCATTGACAGCGCGGTAGACCCTTGTTTCAAGGAAATAGGAAGCATTCAACCTTTAATGTTTGTTGGCCACATCCGGCCCTGTTATCGCCCTCGCCCTCGGGGAGAGATACCATCCAAGATTATTTGTGTTTGCCTCGAAACTGAGAATGTTATTCTTGTAGTTGAATCGCAAGATACACCTTATTGAATGCTCCTAGTGTGGTACTTGAGGGATGGTTGCCCCTTCGAGAAGAAAAGTCTCTCAAGACAATAATTTCCACTTGAAGGATTAACCAATTATATAAATATTAAGACAAATATATAATCGCTGAAGTAATAACAAACAATTTCCGAATTTGAGAAATCTATTGATGTTTTTCTCGCGGTTGATCAGGTCTTTTGCTGCTTCTCGGCTGCTACCTGGACTAATTATTGATATGCCTTCTCAGCTGAATCATGCGTGCTTTGAAGTTGCAGCTAGTATTGAAGCCAATGGAGAAATAATATTTTAAATAATTCTCATGAAAGCTTTGGTCAGTGATACAGCTCTTGGAATATATTCTCCAAAATATGCATATATGGGATGCCTTGTTATAAGAAGGAGAATGAATATACATGTTCCAAAATATAAATGCGAACGAGTACGTAAACTAGCATTCGTCATGATGAGTATATCAACAATTTAAAGTGTTGAGCATGAAATATTGACATTTTAGGACTAACCCCCATTTCATATATGAAGGGGGGGGGGGCGAAGTCTAATTAACACATAATCCACATCAAGGAAAAAGTCGCATACCTTTAATAAGTTATTTCTTGTTTAAATGTTATCTCCAAGTATAAGTGTGGAGAGTAGATTATTAAGTAATCAATTTAAAGATATCAATAAGAGAAATGAGTAACTTGGAACACATAGGCTGTTTTCATTGATGGTTACCACCGAAGTCAAGTACGGCAGACCACTTGATTATTTATAATCAATTCAATTTTCAATGGTTATGTATAGGTGTCCTACCCCCCGAAACCAAGGAGCAAAATTGGTTTTGACAGTAAATCATAAAAGAATTTCAAGAATGCAGGTCAGCATACCAAAATTGATGTGAACTAAAAAGAAAAGAACCAAAAACATGGACTTCATGATGTGGTGGGCATGGTCTATGTTCACCACCTTGGGTGATCAACAAATTTGAGCAGAGGCCATCAAGCCGTTAACGCCTAGACCTTCTATGCAATTCACGGAATGTGTGACTTGATTGTGTGAAATATGATGATCTTAGGCACATGTCGAGGATCCGTGAACCTGGGTTTTGAGAAGCCATGGCCATAACCACGATCGCTCCCGTGCTCGATCGTCCATGGTCAATAGCAACGGCACTGGACCTCGTTGGATCCCATGTCTCAGCCAATCTCGTGCCTGGTTGTCATAGATGGAGACTATGGTGTAGCCCTACATGACGAGAGTCCTCAAGAGATCATCGAACAGAAATTGATCGCGATTAATATCAGATAAAAATATAGAACCTGGATATCTCAATTAAACGAAGCTCATGTAGGTAAATTGTCTAGCCTTACCCCCACAACAATGAATTCGTAGACCTACTCATTAGTAACAAATATGTAGCGGCTGATTTATTAAAATTTGGGAGTAAAACTTGAATACTAGCTCGAGAGAAACAATAAGCAGAGTCTTTGAGAGATTAAGGTTTTAGAAAATTTCATCCAGGCCTTATCCAAATTAATCTTAAAATAATTTTCATTGTTTATGCACTCCCAAAATAAAGCGAAATTAGAAAGCCCCAAGCATCAGATGAAATTTTATGCAGGCTTTAATTTATGCAACCAATCATGATCCATCTTTAATTAAAGGGATAGAACCTGGATATGGAATTTGCCAAATGGGAACGTATGGCACCACTCGAGGCTACAAAAATTGTTAAGTCTGATGCACGATGGAATTTGCGTGGCTGCATGTCAATCCTAATTTGATAAATTACATCAAAATTATAAGTAGGAACATAGAAACTGGAGATCCTGGCGGGTAGAAACTAATACTGTTTCCCGTAAATCATCAGCCATGGAAAAGAGGCGTGCTATCGTTAGCACCTTCTCAAGAAAATTCGTGAGCGAAAACCCTAACGGTCCCATTGGGCGTACCACTTGGCGAAGCATGGATTCGCGCCGACGTCTCCAGTTGATTGAATCGGCGGCCATAGCAGTATCAAAACCTTAAAACCTACAAAAGAGGGCCTCGGAGTCTCCCGAGGGTAGACACTCTAATACTTAAGTCAGTAAGACTAATTATGAGTAGCTCAGTCTTTTGTTGGAGTTAAATTCCCCTTTCTATATGAGAACACTTTAGATTTGCACTTGGATGATGTAAGTGTGTCCATTTTTAGTGTTTGAATTAACCTTGTGTGTAGTCGGATCAACTAAGCACTTGTGCATGTATACTGTCGGAATCTCAGAAGGATAAACCCAGTTTAGAACTACCAAAATTGGCTGGTGACTTGGTGGTAACAATCTAAGGTTTCAACTAAGATTGGAAGATACCTGGCTAGCACGAGGTGATCAATAAGACTCTAACTTTTAATGACCTGATAGGACTTAAACACTTTCCCCGGAAGGGAGCTTGTTAGTCACTAGAGGGACTCCTGTGAGAACATCAGAGACTTGGGAGTATATTAGCATATGATCAAACACACTTCGTATCACATAGATACATAATCACTGTATAAGTAACATAGAAAGAGAGAAGGATCCCTAGGCTCCCTAACTCTGTATATTTCCTTGCATTATTTCCTAAACTACTACTTTTCATACTCTGTCTGCTCGAATTTGCTTTCTTGCCTGATGTTTACTAGTTTTGGTTAGTGTTCCATTCAGGAAGACCACCATTCATGTAAGTGCTAACAACACTCGCATAAGTGGCCATCTCAACACTCTTTTCTCGTTTGTTTTGGTGCGGTTTTCCAGGCGGTTCTTAGACAGTTACTATTGCCTGTGTGGATACGACCTGACTTGCTAGCTAACTACTAGTTAAGTTGGTTTCTTTTGGACGATTTGGCGACAGAAGATCACAATTTGGCTCCTAACAAACTATCCTAACAAATCCTACAAATTTCAAAATAAAAAAAATTGATTAAATTCTCATAACAAATTATCGTAACAAACATTGTTGACAAACCATCACTATTTTATTGATGATCAGGGGGAAACTTAGAGGAGCATTTCATCAGAACTAGTGGAAAGGCCAACAGTGTGGCAAATATACTACCAGCTCATATTATAGATGGCTAACAGGTGAAAACCAAAAGGGAAAGGTGGCTGAAGTGATCTGAAGCATGCTGAACGTACCCAGACATTGTTTTATTGTCTGGCTTTGCTGGCAGGATAGATTGCTAACTAGAGACAAATTACAGCATCTAGGGGTGACAAACATTGATATTACATGTCCTATGTGTAATTCAAGTCTTGAGATGTTGGAGCACCTGTTTTTGCAGTGTTGCTTGGCACAAAAGCATGGCAAAATTTACGGAGCTGGCTGGCATTCCCAGAAAGTTGGATTCAGGTGAAGAATTCGAAAAAACTACCGTATGTCTGGACTGGCAACAAAATGAAGTAGAGGATTCTATTTGCTATTATTGTGGCAGGATACTGTATGATATGGAGAACCAGGAACTAACAAGTCCTTAATCAGAAGCAATGGAGTGATGTGCAGATTTGTGAAGAGATTAAACAGCAAGTGAAAGATGGAGAGTTCAACATTATGGGAGGGTAAAGAAAGTAAGGGAAAAAAAGCAGTATTACAGAATTTGAAAATTTTGTAGTAGACGGAATATAGATGCCAGTGAATAATTAGTGAGATTTTATTTTTCTGCTGTAAATTTTGTACACATACGAGTGACTTTTTGGTGATGAGGAATATAATTTACATTTTACCTAAAAAAAACCATCACTATTTTTCTTAAAAGAATTATCGTAAAAAATATTGGTAACAACCTATCACTATATATATATATATATTTGTTTTTTTAAATCAAATAATTAAATTGGTAATTTAAGCAAGTGAAATTGAATACTAAAAATCAAATAATTAAATTGGTGATTTTAAGTTAGTGAAATCGAATAATTGCATGATAAAATTTCTACACCTAATTGAGCGTGATTTTCCAATTTCTCAATCAGTTTCTAGATTCTTGCCATTTGTCCAGAAAACTTCATGTTTTAATATATAGGATTTAAAAATTTATGATAAAAGAAAATGTACCAGTAAATGAGAAAAAAAAAGAAGATGATATGTACAAATGTTAATTGAAAAATTTCAAAATTTAAGTTAAAAGAATGGATTAACAAAATAGACATTCAACCATTTTTTATAAGTTGTTCTTTACTTCCATCAAACGAACCAAACGCCCTTCAACATAAATCGTTAAGGAACTCACAGTCAGAAGGGTCAGTCAAATTTTCGTACGAAGGACATGACTATATAAAGCCAAATGAGCTCTCCAGAATAAATTTTCCACTTTATTTTTTTTGCCCCTTTTTTCTTATGTCTAATCCGCCCGGCACCAACACCAACGTCACCACCACTCCCAGCGGCAGCAGCTCCTCCCATAAGCCTCCACCATCTCCTTTCACCTCCTCCTCCTCCTCCACCACCCACGGCGGCAGCGGAGCCGGAACTCCACTCTCCCCACTCCCGGCAATGAAAAAGGCCAAGTCTCAAGCTGTTGCTTACTCTCTCGATAACAAGAACGGCCAGCCTCCACATGTCCATTTCTCGCCCGAGATTGATGCCAGTACTACCAATTTCAATTCCGCCTCAATGATCGATGTAGAAGAAGAAGATCCCGGTGATGTCGTCTTGGACCCTAGTAACATTAGCAATTTTAGCAGCAATGCTCTGTCACGCGCCTCCAATTTGGCTCGGAAAAAGGCTACTCCTCCTCAGCCACAAAAGAAGCTTGTCATTAAGCTCCTTAAAGGTTTTCTTTATGTTCTTCTTAGAAATCTTTTACCTTTTTTTATGTTCGATTGAAAGTTTTTGGAAAAAGTTCTAATCCGACTTGTTGTAGTGTGGGGTTTCGTAATTTGATTTGATAAAATTCGTAATCTTTTAGTGGGGTACCTTACTAGGGTTTTTGGGCGATCAATTATAGAGCGGTTTGCATTGGACGTTGGTTACTGTTGGTGAAAATGTGATCTTTGGTTTGTCTATTTGAATGACAAATTGGATTTTTATATCTCAAAAATTAGTTTCTTTTTCCCTTCTCCAAAGTTAAGCAGTAAATTCTTCTATTTGTGCTAATTGGGTGGGGAAATCTATCAAATTTTTGGAAGGAAATGCTGAGAATCTTCAGTTTTGGACTAATTTGTTGATAATATTGTTATGTTTGGTTTTTTGCCCTGTGAATTTGGCTGCTACGGTGGCTTTTTATTTTAAAAATCTTTTACAATAATTGGTAGTCTTTATTCAATTGAAGACTAGAGAGTCTGTCTCCTACCCCTCTATTTTAAATATATAAATAGTGTAGAAATTTCTTCCATTTTGATTACTAGAACTGTAGCAATTAGTTGATATTAAAGCAGGGACCAACTAAAGGCTGATTTATTCTTGTGCTTAACTGAGGAACGCGTATGGATTTTGAGGTAGGAAGTGTTATGTCTGCCACATAACACCTCCGAAATGTGTAGCTTCTGTCTTCTTGGGAAGATTCAGCTTCCAAATTTTGCCATTATGCACTTCCTGTGCTTTGCAAAGTTGGAAAGGTGCTGGACCTTCAGAACTTGTTCGTTATCTTTATTGGCAGGCTATATTTCCTTCACTGGAAACATGTTCTGTTTCCCTCGAACTCAGTTGTCCATCCTGATCAGGAACATGGGACGGTCGGGGATGTAAGTAGGTACCTGCCTAAGTCAATTGCCTTAAACGTAAAGAGTATGATTGGAAATTTGTGACATTGATGCCGGTAATTTGGTAGCATGTAAACGAATACAAATGGCACTTTGTGAATAATTTTTTGGTAAAGAGTAGTTCATGTCTGTGAATTGGAGATGTGCTGTTTATGCTAGTATATTGAAATATAATATGTGAGCTTGAGTAGTTTGCAGAAAATGGACAATGGTGTGTGAGATTGACCCCTTCTTTTTTTTAGATTGCACTGGTACATGCTACTCTGAGCCAATTAGTCATATGCATTTCACAGTCACTAATCCAATTAATACTTTCTATCGTATAACCAGTAGAATAAGCTGTTCCAGTAAAAAAATCCCCTTTTCCTGCCCCTCCTGGATTCCTGGTTAGTCTGAAATATCAGGTACTGAAGAATGTAGAAAATAATCTTGTTCAATCACTTCCATAATTTCATTTGAGAAAAGCATTGGATCAGTTAAACCGTAGGTAGCCTTGTTAAGGAAGTAACTTCATTGCCATGGAAACTATGAGAAGGCGTACCACAAAGAATGTTCGATTTCTTAGTCGCTTCTTTGGTAAATTTGGAATTGGATTTCATTTTAGTGTAGTTATCCATTTCTTGAATTTGTCTCCTGCCACGAGTGTTATCCTGTATCTACATGATTTATAAAGTAATTTTTAGGGGAGTTATTGAATAGGGAAATGCTCTATACTATATTATAGGATGCTATATCTTTGTAGGAGTACTGTTATAGATTATAACTAAGAAAGTAGGTGCTCTCATTACATAAATGATCAACTTATGCTAAGATTCTTTTATTCAGTTTGATCTCTTGGAACTACTTCTCATAATTTACCCTTTTCCCCTTATTCTCTGAATCATTTCCCCTTATTTAAGTCAATGGGTCCATAATAGTTACTCTGTGATGCAGGAAGATTTCAGAAATATGGGGAGCTTCATATTAGTTTTAAGGAAAATAGCAAGAATCTTCTTAGAATTAAGTTTCCTTTTAGTTTAATTTCCTGTTTGCTATATTACCTTAATTATGAATTAGTTTTAGGCAATTTTAGTAGCTTTAGGAATAAGTCAGGCTTCTCTATAAATAGGGTGGTTCTGCAGTAGTTGGATGGACATTGTTGATATTAATATAATTTTAAGCTTTTGAAGCTTCCAAAGACTATGTCTTTCTGAAATCCCTACAGCTAGGGTTTGCCTATTCCGTCTATTATCAATTCAGCCCCTGTTCCCCATCACTCTGAGATCTCTAAGACATCTTCTAGTGTCCTACTTAATTCTTTACCTAAGAGGTGCACTTATGTGAATCCAAGAAACTTTTGTGGTGGCAGTAATTGAATATATGCATTCAGAATCCTTATATTTGGCATAAAAATTTAGTGATTTGGATGAATGACGGAATGGTCTAGATTCCTTATGTCCTTGTTTTGTGTTTTCGTTTACTGCTTGCATTCATTGCCCTCCTAATTCAGTTTGCTGATGTTTTTAGTGCTTTGCTTTTCTATGCAATTTTGTTGATCAATTCTTCAAGGCATAAGAGATGGCAAGACAATGTCTCTGCCATAGATCTCCTATTACAGAGGCACTAGGGGAAACATGCTGGGGTCATGCCTGCGTTTTGCATGTTAAGAGTAGCATTTCTTATATTAAAAATTAGATTCTGCTTCTATTGATGATGATTCAGATTTTCTTTTCTGGCTTGTACTAGACTTTTGGGAAAATGTGGATATCCTGTGTACTAGACATGTTCTACTAATTCAGCACTAAATGATTTTCCAGAGCAGAAAAAACAGTTACTAAATTGATTTTATCACCTTAATTTTTGTAATTGATTGCTAATATTGATTCTTTGTGTACTGCCTTATTGCCAGCCCTTGTCATCAGCCATTGCCCCTATGTTGAATGCTCCAAGAAATTCCTGCTTCAACCATTCCTGTTCCTTTTTCTTTGTGGCTGATATAAAGCCTGCTTGTTACAATCTTCCATTCTTACAACCACACTCAATCCTCCCACCCTGGCTGATCCGCTGATGTGAATTTCTTGCTCCCACCTTTTAGGCAAATTTTTACAGGTAGCTCTACTTTGGTGGTATCGTAATGACTAAAGCCAATATCATGTTATCTTACCAGGGCTGTCTTACAAAATGGAAAACTGTGTAAATTCTTTCTTTTTCGAAAAGAATGAAATAGACGACAGACAAATGGGAATGTCGTGGCCTCGTAGGTTTTAAGACTATAATTACTGCAGCAAATCTAGAATATCTGAAAAACCAGGAGAGAATGCTAGGTGCATGGTATTTCACTTGCTAGTCTCATTTCAAATTACTGGAAGTCTTGAGGTTTTAATTTTGAAATGCTGTAAAGTTGTTGGGTAAGGGTGGAGGTTGTAACTTGGAGGTCCTGAGTTTGAAGTTCAGTTGCTGGATCTGAGGGGGAAAAGATTAGGAAAAATGGCATCAAATCTTTTTTTCTTGTACCAAGCAGTTCTTTTCCAGTGCTTGACTAATCATATATCTTCTTTCATATGTTGGTGTAATTGAAGAGATTAGTCATTGATATATTTGGATGTGCAAATGTGTTTGTGTCTGTTGATCTTTGGAAAATGTACTTAATGCTTATAGAATACTTGATAGTCTCATACATATATTGTTTTCGTTCCTTTCTGCAGGTAAACCTACGTTGCCCTCAGATTTTGAAGAAACCACGTGGGCAAAACTTAAATCAGCTATCAATGCCATATTCTTGATGCAGCCAGATCCTTGTGATCTTGAGAAGTTGTATCAGGTCTCTTTACGAAAATTCTGTTTCTCTATCTCAAGTTTAAGGATCTTGTTTGCAAAGAGCAGTTTCTTACTATTCCTCTGTTTCTAGGCGGTAAATGACCTATGTCTGCACAAGATGGGGGGAAATCTTTATCAACGAATTGAAAAGGAATGTGAAGCGCATATATCAGCTTCCTTGCAATCTCTCGTTGGACAGAGTGAAGATTTGGTGGTTTTCTTGTCTCTTGTAGAGAAGTGCTGGCAGGACTTTTGTGACCAGATGTTAATGATTCGAGGTATAGCTCTGTATCTGGACCGGACATATGTTAAGCAAACTCCAAATGTTAGGTCGTTGTGGGATATGGGTTTGCAACTATTCCGGAAGCATTTATCTCTAGCTTCAGAAGTGGAGCACAAAACCGTGTTTGGTCTTCTCAAGATGATTGAGAGTGAAAGGTAGACTGCTATCCGAGATTTTGTTATGCAGATTACTATACATATCTGTTTATTCTGCTAATGATATTTCGTGGGTCATTAAAATTATTCGGTGTTGTTGACCTATATTGTTGGCCAATGTTCAGCTTCTTGACTGCGTGAGCATGTTTGGGAATGTAAATATTACAGGCAATCCCAGTCCTGAATGTAATTGTTGTTTCTATGCCTGTGTTGTGTCTGTGTTTCTTTTCTTTTTTTTTTTTTTTTTTTTAAACACTATTCTGCTTCTTGTTTCACCATAAGTTTACATCTGCATATGATAGTTTTATGCATATGGTGTTGCTTCGCTTTGAAGCCATTTGTATCTTTATATATCTTTGAACTTTTTTTTTTTTTTCCTTAAAGAGGATTAATAGTGGTTTTATGAACTTTTTTAAAGAGGATTAAAGCCATTTGGTCAAAGGTCCACTAGACTGCACCTCTTTGTCATATATCTATGAACTTGTATACTCCCTCCATCCCACAAATGATTGGTATGGATATGGTGTTTGTTGTATCCAATCTTTTTTGGGCAGGGAGAGTATAACTTTATTTTTAACGTAGAAATTTGAAGTAATGATGAAGTCTATAGATCAATCTTGCATGTCTGGCTATAGATTCTGATGATGAATGTTCTGAATTTCTATGTGTTATGGATTTCTGGTCAGATGAAGAGTTTTTACGGACATAGTATAGCTGATTATAATATCCTAGAAATGAGCATCGAACGATTGTCTTTTCCTTCTGCCTACCGAGGAGTCAATACGATATGATTCACTTTCAGGTTCTACCTTGTCACTGTGGAAATCGGGATCCCTTAAGTTTGCTTTTCTATCCTTGTTTTGAAATATATCTGAACTGGTATGTGATGAAGTTATTGATGATCTTTATTATGCTTGCGCCTTTTCGTTGCTCCTAGAGAATTTTTCGTGGGCATATTGTTGATTATATCTTAGATTAGCAAACAATCGACCTTGATTTGAACTGAAGTGTTGAGTAGGATTCCAATTCCTTCTTGGTGTAGTTGATCTTATGAGGAATCAAATAAATACCTTTTTTTAGGTTGTGCACTATTTACATTGGCTATTTATCCTTTTAACATTTGTTTTTACTAATGAATTCAAGTAATCAACACTGGAAGTGTAAGATATGATTCACTTTCATGTTCGGCCTTATCAATGGAAAAAAGGGATCCCAAGTAGCATTCCCTATTTTCGTTTTAAAATATATTAGAACATGATGCGATGAAGTTATTAATAAATCTTATCATGCTGGCATCTTTTCGTTGGTCCTGAATGCTTCAACTGAAAATGACAGTTGCAGGGAACTCTGGCGCCTTGTTGACAGAAAAGTTCCGGAGCTTGTTTATTGTATATGAGCCTTAATCCACCACCATTTATCACGTTTCTTTCCAGTTTATCTTTAGTCACAAGTAATTTTTGTAAGCTAAATTGGGAAAGGAGACTCTAAGACTGAATTTATGTGCAACCATTTAAATTCTGTTGACGAACATAAAGTAACTGCAACACGGAGAATCAATCGGAGATATATGTGTTGGTTTTGCGACTAGCTGTTTCCTAGTTGTAGTTTGTGCCAAACATAATTGGGGACGGAAAGCATGGACTGTGTGTCCTACGTATTTTGCTTCGTCTCAAGTACATTTGGATGGATGTTTTTATATGTTAAGAGATGTGCTGTCTGAATACATTAATACTAAAGTATTTAAAGAGGTAGTTTTTGTAAATTCTTAGTATCACAATGCTGAGTGCTGGCTATTTATATCATTAAACTTACGGGAATATATAGCTATTAAGAAGATGGAGAAAAAGCAGTCTAGCTGTGGGACAAGGGTGGGTTGGTAATTGATGGTATGAAATCTGGTTTTCTTTAATTCTTATTATCCTAATGTTATTTTTTGCAGATTGGGTGAGGCAGTTGATAGAACTCTCCTGAACCATCTCCTGAAGATGTTCACTGCATTGGGGATTTATTCTGATAGCTTTGAGAAGCCATTCTTGGAGCGTACATCTGAGTTCTATGCTTCTGAAGGCGTTAAATACATGCAACAGTCTGATGTTCCTGATTACTTGAAGCATGTGGAGGTCTGTTCTCTTTATATGCTATTCACTCCTTTTTCTCAGATATATGTTGATTCCCATGTATTTAAGTTTTAAGTTCTAAGTGTCTATTAAACCTATAAACTATTGTTCCTTGCAGACAAGACTGCATGAAGAGCATGAGAGGTGTTTACTCTACCTGGATGCAAGTACCAGAAAACCATTAGTTGCTACTGCAGAAAGGCAACTTCTTGAAAGGCACATAGCTGTTATACTTGATAAAGTGTGTAGCAGGATTCCATTCTCTATTTCTGTGCATTTTCTAATGTCATTTTTTCTGAATGTTCACACTATTTGATTGCTATGCTCTGTAGGGTTTTATGATGCTTATGGATGGCCATCGCAGTGAGGATCTTCAAAGGGTGTATAACCTCCTCTCTAGAGTTAATGCCCTGGAATCATTAAGACTAGCTCTTAGTACATATATACGGAGAACTGGGCAGGGTATTGTCATGGATGAGGAGAAGGACAAAGATATGGTGTCCAGCCTTTTAGATTTCAAGGCTACGCTCGATACTATTTGGGAGGAAAGTTTCTCAAAGAATGAAGCATTTAGTAACACTATCAAGGATGCTTTCGAACACTTGATTAATCTTCGCCAGGTATTATGGTTTAACATGTACTCCTTTTCCACGCTTTACAGAATAATAATAGGGTGCCTAAGAACGTGGTAAATTGATCTTTTTACCTTAGATGTTCAAATTGAGAACTATGGGGAACTTTTAAAAGAACTTGAATGGTTATTTCCTTCGTGTTCCTTTTGACAGTTGTTTGAAGTTGAAAACTTCTCTGCTAATATTGTTTTTCAGATGGTTCAGCACTCACTCCTTTAATGCTGCAATCAATAAAATTGAAGAGTCTAATTCTGTTGGAATTACCATTGTTAAGATCTTTTTTGTATGGTAAATTAATATTTTGTGTTTGGATACTTGTTCGAACTCATTGGTGATACAATGGAGTCAAATCTTATAGCGCTCTCTTTGATATTATGCATGGTATAGTTCAAAAAGTATGAAGTAACACTTCTCAGTATGTTGTGCGTAGAAATTTACAAATTTTAATATGTTCATTGAACATTAAAACTTCAAATCTACTATGTTACAAATTTTGATGGTTGGAAGGAAAAGGGGGGACAAACTTTCCTACAAATCTGTGAATGTGCTTAACAACAGTTTTGAGCCCTCGTGTTTTCTCCTTTGAAATTACAAAACTACCTTTAAACTTTCTTGAATATTAGGAAAAAAGCGTTTAAACAACATCTAGAGGTGCGCTAACTACCTTTTACAGTTTTTTTCATTGGCGCCTTCGTGCATGGTTTCTGCTATACATTAAATTTCTTTCTTCTGGATGAATTTAAGAGAATTTTTGTCTTTATGCTCTTCCTCTGGATGCATTTGGTTTTAGAACTATCTAGGAAATTATTTGATTAAAATGACTCTAGTTACATGTCTTATATTGATCATAGCATGTTGTTAATGAAATGCAATGGGGATTGAACTAACACCAATATTTATTCTGATACTGTATTTATAGAACCGACCTGCTGAGTTAATTGCTAAGTTTTTGGACGAAAAGCTTCGTGCTGGAAATAAAGGCACTTCAGAGGAGGAACTGGAAGGTACATTAGACAAAGTCTTGGTGCTCTTCAGATTTATACAGGTAATTTTAGTCTGTGAATTTATGTGTTTGTATCTGTATAGAATTCATCATCGTTGCAGTTATATATTTGAATTTTTATCTTCTCTTTTCAGGGTAAAGATGTTTTTGAAGCATTTTATAAGAAAGATCTTGCCAAGAGGTTACTCTTGGGTAAAAGTGCATCCATTGATGCTGAGAAGTCCATGATTTCTAAGGTGAGTTTTGAGGTCTATAACCTCTGTGTGTGTGTGTGTGTTTTCCTTTTTTTTTTTTTGGGGGTGTTGTTTTGCTGTCACGTGTAAAAGTATTTTTCAACTTTGCAGCTAAAAACAGAGTGTGGGAGCCAGTTTACTAACAAACTAGAAGGGATGTTCAAGGTATGTGTGGGTTTCCCTATAATATTTCTTTTTACTTTACTGAATTGAAAGTTGTTTGCCAGTATGTTTACGGATGGATTCCGCCTCTCTTGGGTACACCAGAAGGGAGAGAGAAATATTCTTCACATGCTAGTAGCTCAAGTTTCTGCAAAGTATGTTATGTAAAATATTAGTGGACGAGTATAATGTACTGTCTTTGGTCAAATATTAGTGGGTAGTAGGGAGGGACAAAAAATGGACAGTTCAAATTTAGTGGTTCCATCTGGCCTTATTGCTTAGGCAGCTTTTAAAAGTTTTGCAGGAAGCTGAACTTTACAAGAAAATTATAATTTTAAATTTGCTATTATTTTTATTCTTATATTTTTTTTGCTTGTAAGTTAGTACGTGATGTTGCAGGTGCTCTTGCCCTATTGCATTAAGATATATTCGTTGTCAATCATACATAAACATTTACTTTTTTGTTCGACCACTTTGTCCAGGATATTGAGTTATCTAAAGAAATAAATGAATCCTTCAAGCAATCCTCTCAAGCTCGGACAAAGCTTCCCTCTGGAATTGAGATGAGTGTCCATGTCTTAACAACTGGGTATGTCATTAATCTTGTGCTGAGATGCATTTAAAGCCTGATATCCCGTGTGAAATCATGATTTGTCTTAACAACTGACTGACTGAGTATATCACCGATCTTGAACTTTGAGATGCATTTTAGGCCAACTTTATATCCAATGTGTAATCCATGCTTAAGGACAATGAATAATATTTTATTGATTGTCATCAGGTATTGGCCTACATATCCACCAATGGATGTCCGGCTTCCCCATGAACTCAATGTGTATCAGGTCTGTACTATGCTGGCTCATAAGTACCTGTATTGACACCGCTTGTTACTTTGAAACATTCATCTTTGTTTTCAAACTTGTTTTTACAGGATATTTTTAAAGAGTTCTATCTCAGCAAGTACAGTGGAAGGAGATTAATGTGGCAGAATTCATTGGGTCATTGTGTTCTGAAAGCAGAATTTCCAAAAGGTAAAAAGGAGCTGGCAGTCTCGCTATTTCAGGTTCGTTTGATCTCACCTACAAACTTTGTAGCAGTACAGTTCGTTAAAAAGGAGCTGGCATTTTCTTACTCCAGTTTTTCCATCTCTGCCATGCTTCAGACTGTTGTCTTGATGCTCTTTAATGACGCTGAAAAGCTTAGCTTTCAAGACATTAAGGAATCGACAGGCATCGAGGACAAAGAGCTGCGAAGAACTCTTCAGTCCCTTGCATGTGGAAAAGTTCGTGTTCTTCAGAAGGTGAGTAGTAATTGCTGTATTTCTTCAATCTCTTTTCTGTTCTATCATAATCCACTATCTCTATGGTGGTTGTTGACAGAGCTGAATTTCCTTTCAGATTCCCAAAGGTAGAGAAGTTGAAGATGATGACTCATTTGTGTTCAATGATCAATTTGCTGCTCCTCTTTACCGTATAAAGGTTTTTCCTTCCATATGCCTGCTAAAAATAGAGTTTTTGTTTTGCAATCATTTTTTGTAATTGGTGGTGGTTGAATTTAGACCGTCAAGCTTGCTGCTATTAGTAATTGAAGCTATTCTTTCCTACTGGTGTCTAGGAGAAAGTGATGTGATGACCGATTTGGCAACAGTTGTTATTGACATACGTTCATGAACTGAAGCTAATTGAGTTTTTACATGTACAGGTGAATGCCATTCAGATGAAGGAAACAGTCGAGGAGAACACCAGCACTACTGAAAGAGTATTTCAGGATCGCCAATATCAGGTTAGCATTATTCATTAAATTGTTAACTCCAGTCTTGAATTTTGACTACTGAAGACAGTGATCTGAAAATCCATTTTCATGGCTAGAATATTGAAAATTTGGTGGGTTGCTTGCAGGTTGATGCTGCCATTGTTCGTATTATGAAAACCAGAAAAGTGTTGAGCCATACACTATTGATAACTGAACTTTTTCAACAGGTTTGAGAAAACACCTTCTAGATGTTTTATTGGGTAACGGACTGTATCATTGCCATACATCTGTCGTAGACCGACTGACCATATTACTATGTTTCCATTGAAAACATTTCTGGTTTGAATGATGCAGCTCAAGTTCCCGATAAAGCCAGCTGACTTGAAGAAACGGATTGAAAGTCTTATAGATAGAGAGTACCTGGAGCGCGACAAAAACAACCCTCAAATATACAATTATCTAGCATAAGATACGGCCAAAGGAGTTGAAGAACTGTAAAGTACATGGTCGAAGCGCAGCAGTCTTTGACACAGACTCGGAGAAGATCATGGTCTGATGTTAGATTGTGTACAGATATGTTGTAGACGTTATTTTTGTTGTGTCCCAAAACTGAGTGTAAAGAATACACATCCTGTTGCCTTCTTTTTTAACTTCCTTCCTCTCCTCAGTAAATTGAATAAGTGGATGATTTTCGTTATTTAAATGTATCAAAGTGGAAATCTTTTCTCGTTATTAATATATCAACGATCGATCCTATCCATACTCTGATACATTTATGTTTCTCTACAGTAGGACTATTATTATATTATCAGTATTTAATTATATTATAAGTACTATATTATCAGTTTTTAATCTTTTCGTTATACATATCATTTATCCATATCATCTTATCACATCAACTAATTCATTTATTTAAAAATTAAACCTTTGAAAGTTATTCTATACAATATTCATAAGAACGAAGTTATTTAAGTTATTTCTTTTAATTTATCTTAGAAGCTCTTTCTGCCAAACAAAATTTGGTTTTTCTTTTTCCTTCTACAAACTCCGTTCCTTTTGTTCTCTTTTTATTTCTAAACAAAATTTGCCAAAAATATTCCTAACAAATCCCATGACTAGATTAAAGTATTTTAAGAACTTTGGTTCTTTATCAATATCAATGTTTTTCAATTATGAAAATTCGTTCGTGTCCAACCAAGTAAACAACATTCATTAGTTTTAAATTAGGTTCTCGAATCAAAATCTAAAAATACGAGTGTCAATTTATAAAACACTGGACTCAACATTTATTAGTTTAAATTAGTTTTCGAATCAAAATTTGGAGATACAAGTATTATGTAACGAAATACTAGACTCAATATTTATTAGTTTTAAATTAATTCTCGAATCAAAATTTAGAAATACGAGTGTCAATTAACGAAATGCTGGACTCCGGTCACGCGATGTGACAATACTAATTTATTTAGAAGGGGAAAGTTATGCCTTTAACCTCACTACGTAATATTAATGAAATTTTACTGTTTTCTTTTTTTAAAAAAGAAAACATAAGAGACGAAATTTAAAAAATAACTCTCTCTGTCGCGAAAAAAAAAAAAGGGGATTTTTGATATTTATACTATTTTGAGTAACATGTACGGTACTGTTTTTTAACTGGGAGGAAGAGAGTAAACACAAGGACGCTCGCCGGAAGGCTATATTGAGTTTGACGGGGGAGTCGATCGATGGGGGCGTTGACAGCATCGTTGATAGCAGTTGCTGGAATTGCACTGGGTTGGATCACCATTGAGATCGCCTGCAAGCCTTGTCTTGAAAAGGGTCGTGAAGCAATTGATCGCAATCTCAACCCTGATTATGATCCTGATGATGATTCCATTCGTGCTCCTCTTAACCCAAACCCACCTCAAATCTCTGAAAATTCCTCCTCCACCTCTGCCCCGGCTAAAACGGTCTGATCCTCACTGATATGACTTCAAATGGCCCCGCCTGGAGAACATTGTAAACCTTGTCCCTTTTTATTCTTTTTCTTTTCTTTTTTTTTTTTTGTTCCTGATGTTGTATATTAGTATTGGGCTTTGTTGAGAATGGAGAGAAGAGAATGAAAAAGAATTATCTATTCAGATTTATATTACTTTGGTTTTTCCCCGTTTCTTTATGTTGTACTATGATAACAATGATGTTGATGGAATGGTTGCGTTGGTTCTGTCTAATGAGAAATGTATAACACTTCAAGGTTAATTGTTGTTTCACGTAGTTTTCTGTGTTGCATATTTCTTGGGCTTGATCTTGTATTCTGCCTTAATACCTTTGACATTGTTTGCATTCCTGATTTTAATTTTAATATACTAGAAGTGCTCACTTGTTTTAGTTTTTTTTTTTTTTTTGGGGTAGATATTAACCTTAGTATTATTATTAAGCATATCACATTTGTTGTTTTATTTTGTTGATTGAAGGTTATCAAATTATTTCTTATCTGATGGGTTACTGCAATGACCCTTAGGCTTGAATTTCGTATGACAAACATCTTTGATACATGGAGACCGATAGATTCAGTTTAGATTATTGTGCTCTCATAGGTGTATCACTCATTCTGTTTCACTCTGTGATCACTCCCTCATTTTGGACCAGATAAAGGAATGTATTGGTGATAATCATACTTGATAAATGCACATTCTGCTTAATTTCCATCTTAAAGTTGTAGCACGATGAAAGAATCTTTCTGGTAGGTTTGAGCTTATTCAGCCTGTGCAAAAGAGATGAGAAGCCTTAGGTCATATAACAGGAGTAAAGTTGTTAACTCTTTATGCCACAGAATGTTGCCAGTGGCTTTTGTCCTTGAGGTCAACTCCCATATCAAAGCATGAATTTCATCCTAATCCCAAAATATTTAAGACTTTTAACTTGTATCTATCATTTATCCTCCTGTAGTATACAAAATGAGACCTGATTTTTATGCATACTTTAACTAAATTTTTTCAGCCACACTGTTTTGAAAAACACAAAGGGGATGAAATGTAAGAAAGAAACTACTCTTTTTAACTTAACTTGTTTTCTTAAAATCATTGTTCTTCTTTTCCTTCTGGCAAATAAAGCATGTAAAGTATTTTCTTTGTGCTGAATTTCATGGGGAAGAGGATGTATGTTTTCAGAATGTGTCATCAAGTAAGTTATTGATGATATTATTAATGGTTTGCTTTTAGTTCAGTGATCTTGCCAGGTACATTGACTGGTGTCATTCTTGGAGAGAGATATGGTACTTTGTGTTGGCCTTATTGTAGATAAGAGATAGAGTTCTTCTCCCAGTCCTCTGTATGTTTAATTATATATAGTGTTCCGATTTCTTCTTGCTGATCGCCAGAGCTGAAGCAATTTATTGATGTATAGAAGAGACCAACTAAGAGCTGGTATATTTTGTGTCTCAGCTGAGGAATCATGTATGGATGTTGAACTAGAAAGTTCTATTCCAGCCAGTATCACCTTTGAAATGTGTATCCTCTGCCGGGAATTGAATGATTGTGTATACTCAGCTTCTGAATTTTGCCCTTGTGTAGTATGTGAGCTTTGCAAAGTTGGAAAGGTGCTGGACTTGTAGAACTTGTTTGCTATCTTATTGGCAAGTTAAATTGTCCTTCACTGGAAACGTGTTCATTTTCCCTCACGCTCAGTTGTCAATCCTGATTTGAGACGTCGGACATTCGGCCATTCTGGCGAATACCTGGCTAAGTCCATTTCCTCACATGTAGGGAGTATGTGTGAGGAATTGTGTGATTTTGATGTCATTAATTTGGGATAGATGTGGTGATCATAATGAGACATTTTGGCTAAATACAAATGGCATTTTGGCTAAACTTAGACAAGGGTTGTTCATGTCTTTTACCACTTGGACATGTGCTCTTTATGCAAGTATTAAGTATAGTGTGGTGTAATATTTGTAGCTTGTGTAGATCATGGATATGTGAATTTGATACCTTCTTCTCTGTCAGGATGCAGCTGGTTTTGGTTTTCAGTACCAGTTAGTTATACTCGCCTAAGACTGTTACTTCTTGTTGTGGAACCTCTAGAGTGAACTGTTCCAAAACGAAAATTATTTTTCTTTCCCATCTTCCGATCCTGGATTATCTGATATGTAGGGTTCAGTTGTTGAACATATTTTGATGCGTTAAGGGAGTAACTTTATTTCCATGGCAACTACGGGAAGGTTACTACAAAGAGTGTTTATTTTTATTTATTTATTTATTTATCATAGATTAGATTTGGAATTAGCTTTTGATTCAGTTTCAGTCGTTGTTAGAGTCTTGTGTTTGTCTCCTTCCACGAATGTTATTCTTGTACTTAAGCTATATCATAAAAGTTATGTTTTAAGGGAGGTTTAAGAAAGTGGAAACTGTATGTGAGAGGAATTGTGTGATTTTGATGTCATTATTTGGGATAGATGTGGTGCTCATAATGAGACATTTTGGCTAAATACAAATGGCATTTTGGCTAAACTTAGACAAGGATTGTTTATGTCTTTTATCACTTGGACATGTGCTCTTTATGCAAGTATTAAGTATAGTGTGGTGTAATATTTGTAGCTTGTGTAAATCATGGATATGTGAATTTGATACCTTCTTCTCTGTCAGGATGCAGCTGGTTTTGGTTTTCAGTACCAGTTTGCTATACTCGCCTAAGACTGTTACTTCTTATTGTGGAACCTCTAGAGTGAACTGTTCCAAAACGAAAATTATTTTTCCTTCCCATCCTTCGGATCCTGGATTGTCTGATATGTAGGGTTCAGTTGTTGAACATATTTTGATGCGTTAAGGGAGTAACTTTATTTCCATGGCAACTACGGGAAGGTTACTACAAAGAGTGTTTATTTTTATTTATTTATTTATTTATTTATCATAGATTAGATTTGGAATTAGCTTTTGATTCAGTTTCAGTCGTTATTAGAGTCTTGTGTTTGTCTCCTTCCACGAATGTTATTCTTGTACTTAAGCTATATCATAAAAGTTATGTTTTAAGGGAGGTTTAAGAAAGTGGAAACTGTGTACTGTAGGATGCTATATTTGTAGGATGCTCGTCTTATTTTAGGCGAATGATCAACGTAGTCTCAGATTATTTGATTCAGCTTGATTTGTTGGAAGTATTCTCCTATATTACCTTTCCTACCTTCTCCGGATGATTTTGCCATGTTAAAGTCAATGGATATCTATGTTACCCGGACCCTTCTATTTGCAGAGAATACCCGTGTCGTGTCGTGTCGACACTGGTGTGGGTATGAGTGTCGGGTGTGGCATTTTAGCCTAAAATGTCCAAGATTTCTAAAATATTGACGAGTCATACACTCAGATCCCCCCACCCGATATGACACCCGTATCCGAGTCCAGGTAACATAGATGGATACTGTTTAGAGATCCTTAAAAACTACTCTGAGCTCTCTAAGGCATCTTTTGAATGTCCTACATAACTGTTTACCTAAGAATTGTAATAATGTGATGCCGAGAAACATTTGTGGCATTTATGACATCATAATTGTTTAACTACTGAATCCATGCATTCAGAGACCATTAGTTTTGGCTTATGGAGTTGGTGATTGTCCAGAATGATGGAATGGTCTATACCCCTAGTGTCTCTTTGTTGTGAAATTGCTTATGCTGCTTGCAGTCACTGTTGTACTCCTTATTCAGTTTACTTATATTTCAGTAGTTTACTTTTCTATGCAATTACTTTGACCAAATCGTTCAAGAGTTACATAAAAGATGCCCGAGATGATGTTGATTTTTGAGATCAGAGAACGTGATGGTCAAATGTTCTATCTTTCTTTCATTTTGAGATACAGGGAAATAAAGATGCCATAATAAGGCATCTTCATTGGGAGGAGTGAGCTTTATGCTTGATTGATGGGGGGGCGCTGACAACATTCTTGATAGCAATTGCAGGAATTTCTCGGGATTGGATTGAAATTGAGATCGCCTTGACAAAGATCATGAACCCATGAACTGCAATAGCAACCCTGAATATGTTCCTGATGATGATCATGACATTGATTCGATTTTTGCCCCCCTCAAACCAAACTCACCTCAAATCTCTGAAAATTCCACCTCAACCATTTTCCTGTCTAAGTTGTCTGATTCCCATTGAGGTGACAAGGAGATGGATTTCAAAACTCCCCGCGTGAAAGAACGCTTTAAACCTCATCCCTTTCTAAAATTTTAATCAGACAAAAACAATTTTCTCAGAAAATTCAAAATCGCCGTGTTTCATGTTTTAGTTGTGTTTTTATTATTACTTTTTTGTTATTGGCCTGCTGATACTGTTGATTACATCGATCTGTATTTCACTAATGATGATGATGATGATGTTGTTGTAGATTGAATTGTTGCATTGGTTCTGTCCTGTGAGAAATGCAAACACTAAATTGGTGTTGCAAGTAAATATTTTTGTTGCAAACTCTTGGGCTTGATCTCAGATGCTGCCTTGAAATCTCTCTATGTTAGGCTGTTGCTTGGTGATTTTGGGAGTAAGATTATAAACAGTCACATTAGAAGCGGTTACTGTTCTTGAGGTTGTATGTAGTATCATTACCTGGTTGAATATGAGGAGATCATTTCATGTAATTACTCACTCCAATCTACATGAAAGACAGGTTTCTTGATCTAGCACCAGGATTATTACTTTCCAACCGTGGCCATTATGGATTTGTCTTTTTAATGAACTATCACCGTCTCAAAATTATTCTCATGTTTCAATTTGAAGTGAAAATTCAAACCGGATAATAATTTCGAGCTGTAAGAATACTGTCCCGAAGTTTCTTGGATTCTAGGTTTTTTTTTTTTTTTGGTTTTTTGAAAACTAGGATTCTAGGTTGCAAGTATCAAATCTGGACATGTTACCTATTTGGATCTTGGATGTACGTGAGTTCATTTTTGCTTTAGTGTGAGAATCCATTTTTCTTTTTTCCTCTGTTATGAAAATGAGGTTAACTAGTATGGAATCTCAGAACAAATCACACCAATCTTCACTAAAGTTGACACGGCACAATAGAAAATACTTATCAATGCGTAAAACAAAAGTGGTTTTGAAGCAACAAATGATTTTATTCGCTCGAGTGAAAATGAGCAAAATGTAAAGCAACTGAACATAATCGAGTCTAAGCTCCTCCTAGTCCAATGCAATTTATTAATAACTCAATATGAGTTATAAGAAATAAACTTCGATAAACGTTACATGGTTTTACTTAAACAATTTTACAAACAATTAGCATTAAAACACTACCGATTACCTATGATAACACGATAATTACAACTAAAAACACACAACAATAAAAATATAAGTAACCCACCTCTTCCCCCTATGTTACTTTTCTCGGACCAGCGAGCTCTAGCAACCAGATTTACTTTTCTCAACCTGACACTTTTTTTTTCTTTTTACGTTGTTTTTTCGTAATTAAGAATGAGAATTAATTAATTTGTGGATTTTATATTTAATCATGACATAAGTGAGTCAATAAATTTTAATCCACATTTCATATATAAAAGTTGATTGATGAAAGTTGTTTTCTTCCAAAAGAAATATGAGTGAATTTTGAAAGTTTATTATTCAAGAGTAACAGTTAAGAGTGTATAGATTTTGTTTTTCTTAATTTAAATTATTCTTTCTGTTTCAAAAAAAAAAAAAAAACACATTGAGTTTTAAAATTTTTACTATTTTAATATAAGAGTACTGATAGGTACCAGGAAATTATACCAGGAATTTTCATCAGGAAGGAAGTGACATTCCAGCTACCCTGCCCACCTTTTTTTTTTTTTCAATTTGCTTTATAATTCTTTTTAAAGGAAAAAAAAAAAACCAAAAAACAAACTACGGCTGCCCCCTCTCTCTCATTACTCTGTAACTACGCCCAATTCCGGTTAGAATCCACCAGCGCAATTAGCATCTTCAAGAGCAAATTTCCACTCTCAATTCTCCTCTTCATCCTTTACTTCTCAATTGTTTGATCCAATTAGTCGCTCTCGTTGCAAAAAATATTTAGAAATCGGAACAATTCAAAAAAATTCTTTCACGATTTTGGAGGCTCTCATAGCGGAAGTAGATTAATTTTGAACAATTTCAGGTATGATGTTTTAGTGTGCATGTCTTGGATCAACAAGAAAGACCAATGTATTCATTGATTTTGAAATTCTATCAGATCTAATAGTTGTCTCTTTGTATGCTTATATTTTTTTGTATGATTTTGAAGGTACTCATCAAAAGGCAAATTCTCAAACCCACCGTACTCCACTGCAAGTGATTGAAAACTCTTAGCCATAGGTATTCCAGCTTGATCATTTGACACTAATTTTCTTTTTACACTAGAATCTATCACTTAACTATTACTCTTAAATGTCGTGACTTTGTAGGACTTAACCCATGGTTGTGCTCCAACGACACACTAGATATTATAAACATCCCATCATTCTGAAGAGTAACATTAATCTTAGCTTTGCATCCCGATTTAATGGTAGGTCGAGAATATAATGGATTTTTTGCCTTAGATTCCTTCTTCTTACCACCTTTGGCACATCCCAGTGTAAACTATTTTATCTTGCCATTGTCATCTCTTTTATGCCATAATTTACTAATGCCGAATCCGACATTTTGCGCATAAGAATGATAAAGACCATGAACATCTTCCGATGGAAACAACATCCCAACTTCAGGAACTTTAACTTTCTCATTTGAACTTACGGAGTCTATATGCTCATCATTTTTATCTTTTATGCCATGAGAATCAGTTTTTCGATCTTCCATGAAAACTTGTAAACTGCACTTACACAAAAATTACAACTAATATCAAGCATGTACTCTTGAATTATTAATCCAATGTAATCTAAGAATAGAAATCCAGAGCAGAAATCCTTTAATTAACTATTAGCAACCAAGTAACTAAAATCAAACTTGCGATGAAAAGTGATCTATCTTAATACCAAAATCACATCGACAAATAATAAAACTTACCAAGAGACCATCCTTTAATCTAATCAGATTTCAAACTCAATGAACAAATTGGTCTTTCTCATTAATCTAAGATGTAAACACTAAAAAGTCATACCTGAAATTGTTCAAATATTTTCTTCCGTTAAGAAAGTCTCCCAAATCGCAAAAATATTTTTCCGAATCGTTTCGATCCGCAATTTTTTTTTTCTAATGTGAATGATCGGTTGGATAAAAAAAAATGAAGAGTGAAAGATGAAGATGAGGTTTGGTTGTGAATAATGAAGATGATGTTTGGGAGTAAAGATTCATTCTGAACGACGATATTGCGCAAGTTTGGGGACGTCATAGAGAGAAAGAAAAGTGGCAGATTTTTTTTCTTTTAAAAAATTGTAAAAATAAATTGGAAAAAATTAGGTGGATAGTCCAACTGGAATGCCACGTCCTTCCTGGTTAGAATTCCTGGTATAACTTCCAGATACCAATCATTATGCTAAAAATCAAATTAAAAAGAATTATCTTAGGCCATAAAATAGTAAAAAATTGAAAGACGATATGTTGAAACAAGATAATAATAATAATAATAATAATAATAATAATAATAATAATAATAATCGATCTAGCCCGACGAATATCCTAATTTTTTACATGTATAAAGCACAATGAACTTTGACTTATATCTACCCAATTTGTAAACTAGCATGTTTGA
The DNA here is from genome assembly GCA_949775105.1 of Oldenlandia corymbosa var. corymbosa. Taxonomy (NCBI): domain Eukaryota; kingdom Viridiplantae; phylum Streptophyta; class Magnoliopsida; order Gentianales; family Rubiaceae; genus Oldenlandia; species Oldenlandia corymbosa. Next base: position 18,105,020 of record OX459118.1, on the reverse strand, counting down.
TAAAACTTAGTGCTTAGTTCTAAATGCTTAGTTGTGAATTATAAATGCTAAATTCATTAAACAGTTACAGAATGAAACATAAACTAACTTTTATTCCTTAGAATTTGTGTTACACTTTCAGCACAACTTATTTCTTTAAGAGACTTTATTTTTGTTTTAAAAAAGCAAGTATTTAAAAAGCATTCGAATTAATAATCTTAAGCAATAATTGGTGTTATCATCAAAAAAATATATATTTCTTTTGAAAAAAATTTAAAAATATATAACTTTTTGATAGTAACTGGCATTGAAAAAAATTAATGGCTATCAAAGAAGAATTAAGGGGTGTGCAGAATGGAAAATGGTTTGGAAATGATTAGAAAGATTATAATTTAAAAAATGGTTCTGTATGACTTAAAGGAAAACGTGAGAAGAGTAGAGAAACACAACCAATATAGAGTGCTTTCAACCTGCCGAAAAACAGCTTCATTTGCTGGTTCACTATGAAAGACATGCTCCTTACACAAGATTGACTAGAGAAAATGAAATTGTTGCAGAAAAACATCAAATGTGAACTATGTATGGGAAATGAAGAGAGTGTTGATCACTTGTTTTTCCGATGTCCTTATTCTCAATAATTGATCGAAGGCTTAGATTTTGTAGTTACTTGTCTAAAAACCAGTATTCACAGGCGACTCAAAATACGAGATTCAAGAAGGTAAGACAAAGGGTTCTATTTGCGGTAAGAACAACAGCAATTCACCACTTATGGTCGGACAGAAATGGAAGGAAATTCATACGAAATAGAATGGAAGTAGCAATGGAGATTATTTGGAAGGTCCAGTTACAATGTAAAAAAAAAAGTAATGATGATATTCGATTTCTAGAATAGTTTGGTGTAAAGTTTGGAAACAGTAGATAATAGATCAGAAATTAGGCTGGTACAGAAATGAATTATGCAATACAATTGCACCTTTCATAAAAAAGAAAGAAATTTAAAAAGATTGGATCCGCATATTTCTTTTTTAATTGTTTAATAATTTAAAAAGTATAAAATTTTTTTTCACTAATCTACGAGTTTTTTTTTTTGTAAAAGTAATAATTACTGCTAGTATATTTTTTTTACCGGGATTAACCCGTAATAAAGCCCTAAATTCTCCAGAAGTCAAACATCTTAAAGTCCAGGATTTTTAGTCTCCATATCCGAAAATCAATATATTCCTCTCTTCACCTTTATCGACCCGCTTCTGACCGTTGCTTGTATGAAAAACTCTCAATCACATCTCCCGGGGGAATTCGGTGGGTTCGTTAACTTCCAATGATTCCTTTGTTTCTATCAATTCAATCCTCACCTATCGCTAATTTTGGTTTTCCATTTTTTGATGCTGTTTTGCAGCAATTTTTCTGGGGTTTTTTTTGAACAATGTATCCATCTCGTGGAGGTAATTCGTATAATCAAACGGAGCAGTCTTATCCTCCTTCCCAATCTGCCTACTCCCAAAACGTATGTTTTTTTTTTTTGTTTTTGGCAATTTTTTCTTAATTGATGATTGACCATGCTTAAATTTTTCTCAATTTGATTGATCGTGATTAATTTTTGTCGGGTTTTGTCGTCTGGATTCCTATTTCACTCAGAATCTGTATATTATGTGAAATTGTCTTTTTTTTTTTTTTTTTTTTCGCGTTTCTGTTGTCGACTAGTTGATACTCCTATATTATAGCCATTGGTTTCGTTTTACTGAGTTTTAGTCCTCTGTTTTGGAGTTCATTGACTACATACTTCTTTTCCTTTTCAGCTGTTAAATAGTTTTCCTGGGGGCACTGTTGGTCGAGCTGAGAGAATCTCGCAGCTCTCTGGAGCTTCAAGACATTCATCCATCTTAGGGACCGTGCCGGATGGAGATGTTGGTGGTTTTAGAGGAGGACATCCTCATGTCTCTCCTGGCTCACATTATGGTGGCCAGTACAGTTCCTTATATGGTTCCGCTTCTCAGCAGGTGCCCCTTGGTTGTGTTGCAAATTTACTGGTGCAATTCAGTTTTCGTATGGTGTTGTGTAATTAAAAATTCCTTAGGATATGGATATGGTTATGGTTTCTTAGGATGTTTGTTGCAGTGTTGTTTCGGCTTTAAAACTAAGACCATGTGAAGTAGGAGCGTAGGACCACAAGATAATCTTGACTACCCATTCCAGCGAAAAGGCTGAAAGGGTTTAGGTTAGCTTTTTGTGCATGTGAAGTAGGACAACAAGACTATCTTGACTACCGGTTCCAGCGAAAAGGCTGAAAGGGTTTAGGTTAGCTTTTTGTCCATGTGAACTATTAAACGGGCACCAAGAAGGAAGCATAAAAGGAAACAAAATAAAAAACACTAGGTAATGATATCATTGATCATCTTTGAAAGAAATGTAAGATAATTTCTACTTATACCTCAAAACTGTGCATAGAGATATAGAGGTCTATTATGTATGCTTGATCTACAAATATGCTACCACCAGATTTAAATCGGATATCAATTTAAATTCTCTTTAAAGAATCAATACCATTTGCTGGACATTGTTGTTAAGCATCCTTCTTTTTGTTGTTTGCATCATTTTGGACCATGAAATTGAATTAGTTGATTGTATTTGCTTTTGTACCTTGGCTTGAGTTCATATTGGCATCAATAGATGAGAGAAGGTGGAAAGGCAAGAGCTTCCTTGAACCTAGTTTCATTATCATTAATACCACCTTTGCCGGAGAATGCTTTTGTCACATTGTGTTGCGAGCTTTTTGTTTCGTAAGGGTCAATCTGCAAAATTTCCTGTTCTTCACTGCATAGTCACTTCAATCTTGATGAAAAATGATGCATCTGATTGATGATTTTGGATTTCATGTGTCAAATGAAAGACCTTCTTGCACAAAAAAGCTTATGTTTGTGTCTGCACCTTGCCTGTCTGCAATCTATGTTGAAAATCAAATTTTTTTATTTCTTACACTGATGATGCAGCGATATGGATGTGACTCTTTTTTTCCTTTTCTCATTCTTGTCTGACAGAATTTCTTCTAAGGGAAATTATTTTGATATCCAGCACAGAAATATGGCAAATGCTTCTACGAATCAGGTGTCTAAGGGTTTTAGGAGCGTTGATAGTTTGTCTTGTAGAAAAGTATTTTAGTCATTTGTACTTTACTATATATAGCTTCTTTAAGGAACTGCCTTCGTAAATACTACATGGTGGTGTCTTTGAGATTTGATTCAATTTTAGTTTTGAGAGAGGTTTCACTGTTTTCAGCCCTAGAGCTTGAATTAGGTATGATTTCATTTTTTTTTTTAAACTACTTTTCCGACTATGCCATTAAAGGTTTGAGGCTTGTTGTGTTCAGTTGGAGCTCCTCTAGTTACTGAGATAAACCTTTGAACTGTTGAACTGATATAGGGACCATAAACTCTTAAATTAGCTAGAAAGTGGTGTTGAATATGGTTTCAAAGATTTAATTGATTAAGAAGAGAGAAAGCAGTTGGAAGTTTTAAAACTACTTTTATCTCAGTTGGAAGATTTAATTGAATTAGGTATGATTTCTTTTTTTTTTAAAACTACTTTTCCGACTATGCCATTAAAAGATAGAGGCTTGTTGAGTTCAGTTGGAGCTCCTCTAGTTACTGAGATAAACCTTTGAACTGTTGAACTGATATAGGGACCATAAACTCTTAAATTAGCTAGAAAGTGGCGTTGAATATGATTTCAAAGATTTAATTGATTAAGAAGAGAGAAAGCAGTTGGAAGTTTGTACTGATATAAGATTGCGCCAATGGTTTCTTTAGATGAACTGGAAGGTTATCTTGGAGATGCACTTTCGTTTGATGAATTTGATGACCTAAATATTAGTCCATATGAATTTTATTGTTGCTAGTTAATTTGAAAATATTTGGTTTGAGCATGTCACCAACCAGGGCAGTAGATACTTTGACCCCATTGAATGCTGGTCCTTGTTTCTTTGTGAATGTCTTCTTATTTTTTAGTAGTGTTTTCCTGAGCCTTTTAGGTCTTCTTGTTTGTGATAATATGTTTCGATATCTGCTCCCTGCAAAATAGGTTCCCTTTTAACATCATAAGTGTTTTACTTTCCTTTTCTACAAATTTAGATCAGTGTGTTCACATGTCCTGGGTTAATTTCCGGCCTCCTTTTTATAAATCATCAGTTGTCACTGTCTTTATGGTTATTATTTCATGGAGGATAGATCCTACATGTTCGAAACTTTTCTGATATTTAATATCTATCATCTGAGAAAAGGGTTTGGGTGATTAAGTAAAAATTTTATGACAAGAAAATAGGAGAAAATCGAGTTTACCTCTGAAAGCTTCGCGAGTTCTTAATTTTTACTCTTTTTTTTTTTAAAAAAAAAGATGGATTCCTTTTCTTATCAAAGATACAAGCAAAAATACCTGTAAAGCTTAATAAACATTAATTGGCTCCTGGTAGATCTGTTTGGTAGGCTCTCAAAATGTTAGCTTTCATGATTCACGAGAGTCCTAGTGGTGAAAAAGCTTAGTATCAATCCTGGTTCTTTTTGTTCCAGAAAGTATTTTTAATTCAAGGCCTCACAAACTGTGTAACTTTTGTCCAGTCAGTTAGGGAAAAGTTAAAATACAAAATCAAGGGAGACAAATAGAGATAAGGAGATTTAAGGAAGAAACTAAAAGCAGAAGAATACCAATACAGTGTAATTCTTATTGACTGGACAAAAGAACACATGTTGCGGGGAGGGTTGAGTGGGGTTCTGACAGAGGAGGAGGTGGGATTGTTATTACCACAAGGTCGAGGGTTCGATTCTCCCTGGGGCGATCCAATTGAAAATATAAAAAATAAAAGTAATCGTGTTGGTATTTTTAGCTGTCACTTCACCGTTAACGACAGTGTTAGCTTACACCACATCAACAAAAGCTAAGTGACAACCAACTTGAAGTGGGTACACAAAAGAGAAGCAACCATTAGTGGATATTGTATCCTGATATTTCCTGCATTTCAATGAACTTGTTAATTTTCCAAGGGTATGCATATGACAGGATATTGTAGAGGATGCTTTCTCTATGTTGTTACTATCATTTAATGTATTTTTCTATTATATCCTTTTCAACAGTCCGAGACTTTTAAATTTCTTTTGTTTAACACAAACTGAACCCCCCCACCACCCAAACCAAAAAAAAAATAAAAAAAATAGTAATAACAATAATCTTATTCCATGTTACATTAATTTGTCAACCTTTGGGACATCTACGCTGAATTGGCTCTATAATGAATACAACTTGAGCCAGTTTGAAGTTTGTGAATTGTTACCATCGTTTACTTTTGTTTCTGATTTTAAGTTGTTACATGTGAATGAGATTTTCTGTGTAAGCTATTTATTTAATAAGAAGACAATAATGAGAAATTAAGATCGACGAGTGATGTCTATTGATGTCAAAAAGGATACACAAGTTAAAAGAGATGTTATGCAGCATGTGTTTAAAAAGAGGGATTAAGAGCGTATGGAGAATTATGAAGTACATTTGTAAAATGTAATGACTATTAACATGATAGCACTAAGAGAGTTCGGTCAATTCCATTATGGGTGTGACTTTGGGCTCGTACCTTTTGTGATTTTTTTTTTGAGTGCCAAGCATTGGCAGAATACCATCTAATAATGATTAAATGGTTAGTGAAGTTTTTGATGTCACTGTAAATAAAGTTAACGATTGAATGCATTGTCACTTTGGTGTTCATAAATAAAAACAGTCTATGGAAAATGGTTAGGCTCTTAAAAGGTTATTAAATGTTTAGGATTCATTATTCTGGAAACTAAGGGATGGATATAGACATCACATGAGCAAGTTGTATCTAATTGAAAAATGCTTCTTCTTTCTCTTGTGACTGCTAAGTATCGCTAAAACTTTGCGGACACTTAAATAGCAGTAATAAACACATTGCTAAGCAAGGGCAAACCGGTGGATGAGATACTCAAAGCAACCCCCTTAAGGTTGATTGGAGAGCTTAGGCTTCACAAGTGTAGAAAATATAGTCTCACTAACATGCTTTATGGGCATAACAGAAAGATTCAGATTAACGGCAAACATAGAATCAGAAATTGAAGTTTTAAGGAATGAGAATCACTAAAAATGAATTGGAAGGGGAGGACTAGAAATGACATGATTTATTTGAATGTTTAGGTTATTCAAAAAAGTTTATGTTGACAAAACATGATGTTGACATTTGATTCATATGGTGACCTTTTTTTTTTTCTTTTTGGTATAATTTCCGCTAATGGTTTATTGATTACGTTTACTAGTCCCTTTGTTGGTGTAATATTGGGTTTCGAAAACTCATAAAATATTACTGATGACAATGAAAATTTCTTCAACTCATCGAATGCTTTCCTTTGCAGGTCCATCAAATGAGTGGAACTGTACCCATATCTTCTTCCGTGGAAGGTCGTGGTGGTTTTACTTCCTCTAAGCCTGATTCGCCAAAATTCACTTCTACTGACTATACTTCAATGTCCAGTGGTGGATATGGTCGCAGAGTTGAGCAGTTGTATCATGATAGAGTTTCCGATTTTGCACCTGTGGACAGGCACAATGTGGGAATCGATTTGCCTAGTGATCCTGCTGTTAGATATGCTGAATCAATTGCTTTTGGTCATAAGCATCAGGTAGTGAGTAAAGAATCATGTTACTTCATTTGTGATTTCAATTCTTTTATTTGAAATAGCATGCACAGGCACACGAGACACAAACAAGCACGTACGCGCTTGTATATAAGAGATATGTACATTTCTTTATCAATTTTTGTTTGAATATAATTTATTGGTATGGGTGTGTATGCACGAGCAAACAAAAGTATACATATTATATTTCTTGTTTACCTGGGTTGAGCTGAAATAACTTAATGGAAAGGAGAAGATGTTTGGGGAGGGGGTGGAGATAGATATCACTTTTCATAGTGGGCCAATGTTCCTTAGCCGCTCAGCTAATAGTCTGCTAAAAAAATATTATACGATTTGCCAAAAGTTCTTCAAGTTGGGCATTGTACTTGCACGCTGAATTTGGTATTGACTTTTATCTTAAAATGCTGTTCTTCTCTTCATGAAGAGCTGGTTTACGTTTTTTGTGGTGCAGAATCAAACTGGTTTTACGTTTGTTGTGGTGCAGAATCAAACTATTTAACGCGACTCTTCTGTTTGCTAAGAAAATCATTATGTTGTTACTTTCTTTTTACAGCCTCAGATGCATGATCGCATGGATCAATCATCATTGTTACGACAAGGACAGCTGCTGAAGGCTCAGTCACTGCTATCTTCTTCCCTTGATGGGAATGTTAGGTATGTTATTCCTGAAAACAAGATTCAAGAATGATAACACTATGGCAACACTGGAATTAAGTTCTTTCTTAAAATTTGATTTGCTTTATAAGTAGGAATATTCAGGAAAAATTTTGAATGTATTCACAAAGTGTATGCGCTTCATATCCATGTACTACTTTAGATGAAACAAATATCCTATTGCTTTGAGTGGATCATAATTTCTGGCAGACAAGTTGATTATCTTGCGGCAAGGAGCAATGCTTTTCCTCGTTCATCCCAGGACCGCCATCCTTCCCAAGATGCTACCATTTATGCTGGAAGAATTGTCCCTGATCCTCGCAGTTTATCAAACTTAAGTAGTTCATCTTATGGGGGACAACAGACTGCATCAATCTTGGGAGCAGCACCACAGAGAAATGTTAACGATTTTTTGCACATTCAAGGTTCTTCAAATCCTGGTTATGGAGTTAGCCTTCCACCTGGAAGGGATTATGGAACTGGGAAGGGTCTTCGTAGTTCGTCATTGGATGCAGATCATACAAGTTCTACTTTAGTTCTTGGAATGCGTCCAATGGTTGATGAATATACTAGTGAAAGGACTGCATTTACGCAGGATTTTGAGCGGAGGGCAAAGGAACATGGTAGGGTTTATTTGCTTGAGCCGGAAAAAGAACGGGAAAAATTATGGGAACGTGAACGTCAACGAGAGCGAGAGCGAGAACGAGATCGGGAGCGGGAACGAGAACGAGAACGAGAACGGGAACGGGAACGGGATCGTCAGCGGGAGCTGGAACGTGAACGCGAACGTGAACGTGAACGTGAACGTGAAAGAGAGCATGAAAGACGACGCATGCTCGAGAGGAGAGAGAGAGAAAAAGAACAGAAACGCAAACATGAAGTTGGACTTAAGCGTGATCGAACGCCTGCTAGACTCTCCAAAGAGCGTCGAGGTACCATGCCAACAAAGGCTGGTAGACCTTTGCAACGAGAATCCCCACGTGCTGAAGCTCGGCATAGGTTGATTATGTTTAAATTTATATCCTGCTCTAGCTCTGCAATTTTAACTGCTGGTCTAAACCATTTAATAATGTAATTAACTTGGTCTTCTATCATGCTGAAGGCTTCATTCACCTGAAGAAAAAAGGAGAGATTATATCTGCAAGGTAAAAGCCTATACAAGAGCTTCGCTGAACAATGATTTGAGGACTCCAATGTGTTTAGAATAACCTTTTCCTGCTTCAACGTTTGTTGAGATCACCAATGCACGGCTTTCTTCTAATTTGCAGCCGACTTGAGTCAATACCCACCCGCTGCCTGTTTGTTCCTTTTTTTCGACTAATTTGACACCTTTCTTCATCTATTCTGGCTCGCGGGGTTCTCTCTCTCTCTCTCCCCTTGGTGATTCAATTAAATACCTTCTCGTCCACTCTCTTTTGGAAGTATTTGGCGCATTTTTCAGCCTTTCTAATTAGTTCTTCAGACAATCTGTTGGTTGGCATTCCTATTCTTAGTCCCTTTTGGCAATATGCCATAAACCAAGGCTTTGCCCTTCTTTTATCTCAGATTTGTTGTTAGGACTTGTCTGGCTGCTGTGACTTAAAATAGTAGCTTTTGGACACTTTTGTGTTTCTAAAGGAATTGATCTCTCTATTAGGGAAATTTGATTATTCTTCTGTATTTAATTGATAATCACATTTCCAATAATCCTCATTCAATTGTTGCACTTAACATCAATTTTCACCTTAATGATATGTTTATTTTCTTTGTAGGTCTGTCCCTCTAGCTTGGTTGAAGTAGAGAGGGACTACTTATCACTGTATAAGCGATATCCGAGGCTTTTTGTGTCACCAGCATGTTCAAAGGTTTAATTTCGAACCTCAAATGGCTGAATTCTATCTTCCTATTCTGTGTTAAGGTGAGCAATTTTACTGGATGTAGGTAGTCGTCAACTGGCCAAAGGGCGATATAAAGGTTTCTTTGTATACTCCTGTCAGGTACCTTGCTCAATTCACCTGTACATTACTTATGTGGGTCCAAAGCTTGATTCTTTTTCGTTCTATATCAATCACATATGTAACTTGCTTTGGGTGTTATATGCTAGAAAGGAGTATGCTTCTTGTCCGAGAGTGTGATTTTTTTGTGGCACAAATTTCTGTGTTAACTTGCTTAAACAGAAATCTTCAATCCAGCTTACAGACTTTTACTGTAAAACATACATTGTTAGACCTCTAATCAGACATCAAACTGTTACTTTGAACAGTTTTGAGCACGAGTTTCTTGAGGATGATGCTTTGTCTGTACAGAAGGAATTGCCTCCAAACTTGCCAGCCGGTGGAACTCCCAAATCAGACTGTGGAAACACGGTCTGGAATTCTAAGGTCATCAATTTTCTGCAAAACTTGATTGTTGTATATATGAAACTTTCTCGATAGTAAAAGGCTTTGTTTCTCGTTTATACAATTTTCATTTACGGATTGAGCAGAGTTTTCTTGATTCTTATCTGTGTGGGGCTCTGTTTTGGTTTTGGTTTTGGTTTAGCCTTGGAAATGTATAACGTTGTATATGAAATGTAAAATATTTTTGTCACCGAAGAATTGGAAGTTGAGGTTAAACTCTAAACATAGTCCATAGAAAGCTCTTCAGTGATCTCTGTTGAAAGGACCTTGGAACCTTTTTTTTTTTTTTTTCTGAAGCAGAATAAAGGGGATTTGCCTTATTCTCTTCGCGAGAACTTCTGGAGATCACAGTTGCCCCTGAGTCCTCCCTACAGAGTCTTTCCCTGCTGTTTGATGTCCAGCTTAGAAGAATCCCCTTATACTGGAACTAAAATTATGAAGCTACAGAATCTAGTAGTTGATAAGCCGCAGTATTAAGTTGAAGGGTGAATTCTGCTGTTTCTTGTTCAACAGTCTTGATGCCTTGTGACAATCCCTGAAACCTCTCAAATTTAATAATAATAGTATGTGTGCAGAGACTGATTTGTATCTTTATTTTCATGCCTTTTCAAATATGTATTTCCTGGTCTCCTTGCTCATTGCTTCACTCCCTGTCATCACTGGAGAGCTACTCCTTTCAACAATATCTTAATTAACACTTAACAGCCTTGTGTACTCTTCAGCCGTGATTCTTATTCAAAATATATATTTTTCTACCCATTAGCTTAGCGTGGACTGCCATCTCACCTCTGTCACCTCCTCCACATCCCTCCCATAACTTGTACTTATGCAGACGTATTTCCTGTAACAAGTTTAATTAGTTTACTTTGCTCAATGAAATTTCTGGTTTTTGTAAATCTGCATCGAAGTCTGTATCCCTGTTTCCTTACAACAAAAATTAAGTCTAAAACCCACATTGAGCGATCGGCTGTCTCAACTACATGTCACCATCAGTATCTCAGCTTTTTTACAGGGGGCTGAATCTGTAAAATCACCTATTTGGATGCTTGGTACCTGTCACATTCTCCTTTTAATCATGTATCGGAAAAAGCGATGATCCAAAAATACGAAATTTATTAAATTGCTTCATTTGAACTTCTTTGGTGAAATTGTCACAATGTTTTTTTTTCAGTTTCTAGTGAACCTAGGCCAAGGGAGTGGAGTCTGTATACATCTTTTGATGGCAAATAGTGAAGGGGTTTCCTACTCCCTGATAATTCCATGCCACAGTGCTTATTGTTTATGGGAGGAATTTAGGGCAGGCCTCATCACCTCTGATCTTTGTGCTCCTTGTGGATGCTTTACCATGTTTTTCCCTCACGGGCACTGCCTATCTTGTGACCAAGATTTTATTCATCTAGTCTTGTGTCATTTTCTTTTTACCAAAGTTTGTGGTGGACTGAGAGCTATTCTGACTGGAGAATATAGTTTCTTCTTCTTACTGATCTCTATCTCGTCTCCTTTGAACATCACCATGGCTGGAATAAGTTTTCAAGTTCTTACTACCAGTGTTCTTCCATTCTCCTGTTCATGTTATCTTATGATCTAGCTCATCCTGCTGTTTTTGTCCAAGAGCATTTTGCATATTGGATCACCTTTCAATGTAACTTCTTCATTTCCATTTTTATGTGCCTTCTCCTGAAAAAATGATGGATGGTCATAGGTAGAACTTCCATACTTGCTACCTTTGGCTGGTGGTTGTCTTTTTGTATTGAGTTCCTATTGAATACAAAGAAAGAGGGCAACAGAACGTCTTAAGAAAAGTTGATCAGTAACAGCTAATAATGTGGTCTTTATGTGTTAGAAAGCTACTCAAATTTCGGGGTGGGAAGGTTGGGTGGGGTGGTTAGGGGATTAGGATGGGGGTTGGTTACTACCAGAAGGTCGAGGGTTCGATTCTCTCTAGAGCCATCCAATTTTTTTTTTTTTATTTTAAATTTTTAAATAAAAAAAAGCTACTCAAATTTCGGAAAAATTCTTATACATCGACTTTATACAATAATCTATGATTTCTAATGTATGGAAAAAGCCTTTGATCCAGAGGCTAAAGTCCATGTATTTTTCACAGCCAGTCTTGCTTGAGCTTGATAAGTTCATCCATGACCTTGCGTTCCTCTCTGTATTAACTGGGGATGTGATTCAATGGATAAAATGAAACTTGTGCACATTTACCTTTGATGACCTAAAACTTCAGCCTGTGTGGTCATCATATCACCCAAAAAAATTTCACCTGCGATGATAGTCTCCCAAAATAATTTTGCACCGCCATTCCTGCTCCTAAACTGCCCCGATTTCTCATAGATGATATGTCAATGTGGGGACTAGCATCCCCGAATATGGTTCCTAAAGAAAGTTTCTCTTGGTTATGAGTGTTGGTAGTAAAACCATTTTGAACTAGTGTTGCCTTGTTAGAGACCTGAAATTGGCTGCCATTGCTCTTCGTAAAACCCACTTCTTCATAATAAGACCCTAACATTGGCTGATGTTTTTGAGCAATTTGAACTTGAGTTCTGTCATGCATTCAGTAAAGGACCAAGTTTTTAATGCTTTTTTACTGAAATCACCCGTCAATTTTCTTAACTTCTATGTTCTGAGATGATATTACTATAACTTTTAAAGAGTGAGCAGCATTTGAGAGTGTTTAATGAAGGAAGCCTTTTTGTATCTTGATTATGTTATGTGTTAATTTATTTTTGTATCTTGGTTCAGATGATTTTGATGAGTGGTCTTAGCCAAAATGCTTTAGAGGATTTATTATCTGGAGCAAGCAAGGTAGATCGGATACCGCATTTTTGTAATATGCTTAGGTTTGCTGTTTTAAAGAAGAATAGCACGTTAATGGCAATTGGTGGCCGCTGGAATTCTACTGATGGAGAGAATCCATTTCCCGACGACTCTTCTTTGGTTCAGACAGTTATCAGGTTCGTGAGTTTTAATAAAGTTTATAAGATTTGCTTGTGTTATTTAGACTAAAGTGATATTGATCATAGGTATGCCAAGGATCTAGCGAATCTTGATTTGGAGAAGTGCAGGAAATGGAATCGTTTCCTCGAGGTAAATGCGTTTCTTTTCTTGGTCTGTTATTTTTTCTCCTTCCTGTAATGTAATGCTGCTGATTGGTTTAACGAGGTTGGTCGTTCAACTTGTTTCTGATACATCTAGAAGATATTTATGTTCCTAAGCTATGAGCAGTCTTTCTTTTAATTGTGTTGTGTCTTATTATTGCTAAAATTGAGAGCAACAAAACACCATCAATGAATACTCCATGTTGCCTGTGACTCTTTCTATCCATTTTTTTTGTGTTTATACATTCTTACTTATTCTCATTCTTTATCTTTGGTTAATACTTCCATCATTTGTCCTTTCAAGGCCATTTTAGGGTTGTTTTTCCCGTGTGTTTGCATTTCTTTCTTTGTTTCTTAGTTACCCGCATTTCAAGGGCATTATAGGGTTGTTTTTCCTGTGAGTTTGAATTTCTTTGTTTTTTTCATAGTTACCCGCATTCTACCCTTCGTATGGTGTTTTAATTCATGAAATTCATTGAAACATTGTGGTGATAAGACCAGGTTGTTTGAAAATTTTCTGATTCTAGAAACTGGTAGACTTTTTTGTTAAATGTTTTCGTGTGATTGATTTATTATCATCTGTGGTTATTTTGTTTGAAATATCCTTATTTTTTCACTTCTTACATATCCATTGGTGTTCGAATGAATAATCTTCAACTACGTCATGTTTCCTGAAGGCATCTGTTTAAAGCAAAGTTTGTTCATCCAGCTGATGTCTTTTTCCTTGTTAGGATAATTATGAGCAATTATGTTTAAGGATTTGAATTACTTGGCTCGTTCTTGTGTAACTTTACCTGTTCCCTGTATTCTTTTGACTTCTAGCGCTTCTTGGAGTTTTTCTTTTTGGGGCTACAAGCTTTTTGAACTTGTTCGGCTTTTTAGGTACACTATGATAGAGTTGGAAATGATGGGCTGTTTAGTCATAAGGAGGTAACTGTTCTTTACGTTCCTGATCTCTCCGATTGCCTTCCTTCTCTGGAATCTTGGCGAGAACAGTGGCTTGCTCACAAAAAGGCTACCAACGAGAGAGATCGGCTTCACAATCTAAGAAACCAGGTCAGGGTTTGTTTGGTTTCTTTTTCCTTGTTGGTATTACTTATTTTGTTATATATCCTTCTTTACCGTGGAGAAAGAATTCTGCTTGGCTGCCAATTTCCAGTTGGATTTTTTTTCGTTGTTTCTGTTTTTGCCAATGTGATGCCCACGTTAATTCTGCCTCCAGCAGGTGCAAGATTCGATTACAATGAAAATTAAGTCAACTGCACATTTTTTTCTTGTATGATATATGGAGAGAAAGCAAGTGCATGGGCAGCTCAACTGTGATGAACTGCCCTAAAAACCGTTCTCTCTACTTGTAACTGAGGAATTTGAATAAAGGATGTTGCTGTGTAAAAGCCTTGTAGGAAGTAGAATCCTGGTCATGCATGAACACATTTATGTAAATGATAATCTGTATCTTCCTGCTACCAAATATTTAATTTCATTTAGCTGGTCATTTGTTTCAAACTTTGGGGTTTGGTGCGAGAAGGAAGCCTGCCACTTTGACAAGAGCGTAGAGGCAATAGATGTGAGAACCTTTTTAGATTTTGAAAATAGGAGGTGTTGAAAATCAGTAAGGGCCTATTTGGTTGTCATGGGAAGTGACCAAAGAAAGTAATCTTTTTCTTTTTTTCTTTTTTTTTTTAAATATCTATGTTTGGTTCAATTTTAAGAGATTTTTTTATTTCTTATTTTTTTGAGGAAAATAGGTACTTATATATCCTAAAATCAAGGAAAATAATACAACCTTCCAGGATTCTTATTTACCCCCCTCAAGACTGGTATTCTTTTTCCTTGTCCATGGATTTGATAGTCATTAAATTAACCTTATCCTATTTAATTCCTTCTATATTCATATTATTTTTCCCCCTATAAAAATTTTTCATTTTTTTTAACTGATCATCTTTTTCTTCATCATTCGTCTTCTTCAAGACTTTTCCCCCCTCCTTTTTCTTTCTCGGCTGCATTAAAAATTAATTTTTCCGTATAGAAGATGTACTTGTTTCTATTATAATCTCTCATATTTTACTATAATCCCCAATTTTGAACGATTGAATTAAAAGGGATCAATGGAAGACAAAATTGTAAGATAGTCCAAGAGAATGTTTTTGTTGCCTACTTAAATATGCGACGGTAGTTTGTTTTGGATTGAATTTCAGGTTTCATCTTTAACAAGTTTTTAATTGTTGCAAGTTTGTGGAGAAATTTGGAATTTGAATTAGTATATATCAATGGTACATTTAAAATCACGTTAATTAGAATTCATTTCTAATGTATTAAGATATTAATGAAAATTAAAAAAATCATATCCACAACAACATTCGTAATTGTACGCAAACAAAAGAAATTAATATATTTTACTTTACTTTCCTGAGATTTAAGATTGAAGAAATGTTAACTTTTACTTTCCGAACAACCATATAGGCCTTAAGAGTTGTCTGAAGTGCTTTTCGCAGTGTCGGTCTTCGCTGTGAACCCAAAAATTTATGATGTGATAGTTGAGAGCAAATTTTGAACATTATTACCAAGTTAGTTGCTTACATGTTGGATGGACTTGGCATTTCAGGGCCAAGTACCTGAGGCAACACAATAGGATATGGGAATGTTATGAAATATGTGTGGAACATGGTTCAAGAGAAAACAGATACACTAAAAGCTAGGACTTCCTACATAGAAGCTGATCCACCCAAAGATCAGATTAGAGTCCTACAGGGTTTAGAAGATTATAGGAGTCTTGTGGCTTATCTAATATTAGTCAAGGGTTTCCTCATTTTGCATAGCTGTGTTATTTATTTATTTATTTTTTTGGGGAATAACTAGATGAGGCTTTGACGACTCTTACCTATCCAATATCAACTGCTACATTCAGTTATTTCTTAATGATGAGCAATAGTATCTTTGCATTATTGTCTTTGTCCACCAAGGGTACATTCGCTTTGTTTGAGGTCTGTTTTATTTGTATATTTCGCGCATAATACTTATATTCCAATGCTTCTGATTTTCCTTTAGCAGAGATTGGGAGAAAAGAAGGCAGGAACCAAAGGTATTACATCTAAAATTACCCGGTAACCTACTTTACACGTAGTCTAAAGTAGCTTCCTTCATACTTTTGCTTTTCCTTGCTGTTTCAGAATCTGGTTTAGCAGGCATCAAGCATGTGAAAGATTCTGTTGATGACTTGGATAAGAAAACAAAAGAGATGCCACCTACTGGTAGCTCAGCAGATGCACTTCAAAAAGAGGTACATAAAATTAAAACAGAAGATAATCTGATAGTGGCTGATGTGGAAAATGTAAGTTATAGAGGCACTACAGGTGCTGAAGTAGGTTGCAATGATGTAAAGAAAGACGAGCAACAAGAGATTAGTCAGACCAGACCAGTGCCTGGAAAGAAGAAGATTGTGAGGAAGATTGTCAGGCAGAAAGTTGTTAAAAAAAAATTGGGAGTGGAAAATGAAAATAAGCAAGAGGATGATTTGTCAGAGAAAAAGAAAGGTGAAGAAAAAATGGTTGATCCTGAGGTTGCCTCTCAACAGGAGTCTTCGTCTGTTACTACTGCCTCAGCTATTAAAACCTTCAAGAGGAAAAAAATTATAAAAAAGGTGGTGGTTGGTAAAGTTGCAGAAAATGAAGATGACAGCGTGAAACATGAGGAAAAAAGTTTGAATGAATCCAAGAACACGGAAGATAACATCTCTCAATTGGATGGCAGCAGTACAGTGGTGATCCAAGATGCTGCTGCAAAGAGAGCTGTGAAAAGGAAAGTACTCAAAAGGGTACCGAAACCAAAAGCACTAACTGCAGATGCCAAAATTGTTCCCGGCTCTGTAAGTAATCAAAAAGATAATAAGGATGAATGCTTTTCTCATGAGAAGAATACCATACAAGCTGACGTTCAAACTTCAGTTGAAAACATAAAACAGTCAACTGAACAAAAAGTTGAACCGGAAGCTCAGGTTGCCCAAAAGCAAGATAAAGACGAAGCGACAAGGAGCGAAGGTGACATCTTGTCTGAGCCCAAAACAGTGGCAAAGAAGGACAAGCAAAAGATTAATCATATTGATGATCATGAACAACTGAAGGAAAGGAAGGAAATCAAAGATGGGAAAGAGAAGAAAGGTCAATATGGAAAGGATAACTCGAAGGAGAATTTAAAAAAAGATTTGCAACAAAAGAAAAGGACTGAAGAACCCCCTAGACATCCAGGGTTTATTCTTCGAACAAAAGGGTGCAAGGACTCAAAAGTAGGTCTTACAAAATTCTACGATATAGACGCTTAATCTCTTATATCTTCTGATGCATTGTGTAACTTCATTCCTTGATATTTACCTGCAGCTGCAATCAATGTCACTTTCATTGGATTCGCTTTTGGATTATAATGCAAGAGACACTGAAGAATCAACTTTTGAGGTCTGTCAAATGTCTATCTCAGTATTGTTAGGGCTGTAAACATTATCTTGCATGAACTGATGATTGACTAAATAATAGTAGTGGCATCGCCTGCTGTAAAGTTTACATGAAGTTTTTTTTTTCTTTGCACCATTGTTTAATTCTTTTTCTGATTTACTTCTTTTCTCCCAGCTTTCACTATTTGCGGAGTCATTATATGAGATGCTTCAGCATGAAATGGGTTCTCGTTTGTTGGCATTTTTTCAGGTTTGTATCAAAGCATTAATGCCTCTTTTATGAGTTTAATTCATGTAGTATGATGGCTTTTTCTGTTGTTATGTTTCTTTTGAAACCCCTCTTCATTTGTCCCTACATTTTTTCAGAAATTGCATGTTATGTCAGTAAATAAGAGAATCCAACCGAAGAGACAGAGAGAAGAAAGTTCTAAGAAGGAAATTGAGGAGAAACCAGTGGAAAAGCGTGCCAAGATAGATGGAGTAATCCAGGATGTTACATCAATCAAAGCGATTGATGATGAGGAATCCAGTCTGAATGACCAAAATCCAACTGGTCAGGAGAATAAGAAAAGCCTTGGACTGTCTGAAGGTGTTAAGACACGTGGAGCTGATCCCGAGGAAGATCCAGTGGAAGAGGAGCAACTTCCAGATGTGGTTCTGGACCATGACTCAGCTAATCAGGCAAGATCATGTTTTCTCTTACATTGCTCAAAGGTGTTCCTTGCTTTTACTTCCAGGTTGTGTATGACGGTGATTTGTGTTTTCGTGTGTATCTGATGAGACTAGATGAGGCATAAAAGTTATACACACATCAAGTTGTAAATAATCTAACTTCACGCAAAATGATACGTTTGCCAAATGTCAAAAGTGGAAGTAGGATAATCACTAAGTAGCTGTAACTGGAACTAGTATGGACTCATCCGCTATGACCAAAAAAAAAATTTATGTTCTGGATAATATGAAAATACTAAATTTGCATCCAACGAAAAGAGTTTAGGTCATCATGGGAATAACAAACAAGAAAATTGAGATCTTGAACTGGAGCAAACATCACTCATCGCTTGCTCATTTTCCATGCTATTCTATAGCGAGAACCAACTGTGGATCATGTTTTTTAAGGAAAGTTAAGATGGATATAAAGTCACTTGTTACTGAGCTTAAGCCTAGGAAGTAATATTCGGTCTGTTATTGATCATTGTTTGCAATAGTTACATTTAAGTCATTCTTTCCGGCGAATTCTCATATTGGGATGGTTGAAAACAGTTATATGCTTTTCAGTCAGGTGGTTATGCCTGTAAATGAAAAAGAGCTTGCATGAGATGGATGTGCTGGCAGACAAGATTAGATTTATTGACAAGCTCACGAGAAAAAGGGTTTATATTGGGCAGAAAGTGTGGCTATTAGATCTTTTAATGTTCTAGTGATCTGAGTTAAAAGAGAGAAATCCATCAATCTAAATTTAAAAGGTCAAAAAGAAAAACTAGAAAGAGTCGGAACAACATTTTTATGAAGATATGATTTTTCAAGATTTTGAATGAGAATGTGATGATTAACAGCTACTAAGGCCATATACAAATTGTAGAGCCAACCTCACCCAGTTCACTACTTTTGCCTTTGAGGCAAGCTTCTTATCCACATGTGAGATAGGGATTACAGCTGCCTATTTTTTGGATAGGTTTAGTCTCTTGAAAAAGCTATAATTTTGATTTATTATCTGTATTTTGAACCATAATTCGACATGATTGAAAGACGAGGCTCTACACTCTGTTTCCCATTAACAACATTATCTGTATCATTAATTACACAAGTTTATGTTGGACATAAATTAGTTGATGAAGAGAAATGTTGTCCATAAGAATCCACCATCCTATCTTCATCTGCGGAAACTTAATATTATTATTACTCTCTTTTAGCAAAGCTCTATTTTGGGTTTGGAATCACCCGTCCCAGTTAATGTTTTCCTTTTGGAAGGTAGAGGTGCGATAATATCACCCTCTTGATGTTCATTTGCCTGGGCAATAGTGTTAATATTCCTCA
Organism: Oldenlandia corymbosa var. corymbosa; assembly: GCA_949775105.1. Classification (NCBI taxonomy): domain Eukaryota; kingdom Viridiplantae; phylum Streptophyta; class Magnoliopsida; order Gentianales; family Rubiaceae; genus Oldenlandia; species Oldenlandia corymbosa. The sequence continues at coordinate 18,085,741 of OX459118.1, read as the reverse complement.
TCTTATTTGTCTGCATCATGGTTGTTCCGTCATTACCTTGCCTCGCTTAAAATCACTCAGCAGCTGGCTGTATGTCTCTCCCTTTTTTTGCTCTCTCGCCTTTAATCCTTTCGAGTAGATCACACTTTTGTATAGCACAAATAGTGAATCATTGCTGGTGTTTTGTGCTTGGAGATGCTTGCCTGTACTTTCTGTTTGTTAAACTAGCCACTGCTATCCCCTGCAGCAAAATGATCAAGTTGGCAAGCTGGGTGATGATGAAACTAGAGAAAATGGCGTGAATGAAAAGGAAACTTCTGCAGGATTCATAGATGTGAAACCTGATGTTCAAGAAGGCAGTGCAGATAAAGTCAACAAGGTGGAGATGAAGAGTCAAGAAAAGAAGGGAGTTGACAAGGAGCTGTTGCAGGTATATGTCACTGATCTGTTTTGTGATTTGGCTGGGATGAGCTTTCTGGTGATTTTACGTTGTTTGACCCTGGCTTTTTATTTGTATGCAGGCGTTCAGATTTTTTGATCGAAATCGTGTTGGATACATTAGGGTAACATCTGTCATATATTTTCTTTTTGTACAGTAACTACTCTGACCTTAAGAATAATATAACTAACAGCTTTTATTGTGTGCACATTTCTGTTGCAGGTAGAAGATATGAGGTCGATTCTTCATAGCTTGGGGAAATATCTCTCTCATAGAGAAGTTAAGGTGCACATTTTTCATTTTTTCTATATTTGGTTTTCCCTGTTTCTCCAAGTTAAAACAAGATTTATGCTTACATTTTGCCATTTCTTTCTTCGTCCCAGGAGCTTGTTCTAAGTGCCCACTTGGCGAGCAAGTCCGGGAGGGATGATCGGATACTTTATGAAAAGCTGGCCAACCTCTCTGAAGGATAAAGAATAAGAAACTGTACACGAAGTGAGGGATGATCGGATACTTTATGAAAAGCTGGCCAACCTCTCTGAGGATAAAGAATAAGAAACTGTACACGAAGTCTCTTCTTCTGCCGGAATTCCAAGTGCCTGCTTCTAATTTTGTCATTTTGGACCAAACCTGTCCAATAAGAAATGCACTCTTATAAAATAGAGTGAATTATTTGTTAATAAGTATGATTCACATACGGTTTAAAAGCTAGTAATGTTTTTAACTCTCAGATAAGATTGTCATATCTTACAACTTTCTTAGTTCATTGGTCCAAGGCATATGCGGAGTTACAATGTCATAATTATCATAAAAAAAGTCCTTGAAAAGAACCTCTTCTTTCGATGACTTTTTTTTTTTTTTCCGATTATTAATTTTTGGAGCGTTAATAGTTTGATGACAAGCCAACCATGAATTGGGTTGTTATTCAAAGTAAAATTTTGGCTCGTATACAAGATTTTAACTTTAGAAAATACTCCGTTTTAGAACGAAATAAACTCCACAATCTTTAGTATACGAGTATTTTCTGTGTGTACGTTGGAATCTGAACAACGTTCCATCCTTTTTTATTTATTGAGTTAAAAAAAAAAAAAGCTCCACAATGCCACCGCAATGAGGTTATTAAGTAAACTCTACAAATATATTTTTATTATTGAAAAGATATGAGCATTAAACAATAATTCTGATTAATTAATACAGGACAGGACTTGCTGTATTATCACAATATTTTTATTATTGAAAAGATATGAGCATTCAAGATGTATTATCACAATACCAAAAGAATGGAAGGACAGGACTTGCTGGACGAAATTGCCCAGAAAATTAAGGAATATACTCAAGACAAAGAACAGCTCAAAGCAAATCCAGATGAAGAAAGTCCATTCAAACACATCACAAAACGAATTCAGCAAAGAAGGAGCAATTAATAAGGAAGAGATAATATCCGCCTATATGAAAGAAGTTAAAGCCGATCTCATGAGAAATTTAAAAATCTCGACAATGATAATATTTCGAAAAATCGGATGTTTCGATGAAGAGTATAACTTCCAATGAAGAAAATTCTTTTGCATATTGGCGGAGAATCTCGATCACGAGAAAAGATGACGATCACGATGAATTCATCAAAATCATTACAAAGAGATCCAAGAGACAATCAATCACCAAAGGAAAGAAAAAGAATGAAGTGACAAAAGTAGGAATCTACTTTTGAAATAGATGTGACAAAAGAGGGAATCTACTTTTGAAAGAGGACCTCACCATCAGTCAAATCTGAAGAAAACCATGTCAAATAATGACAAAAGTTAATAATTTTTGTAGAATAGTAGTTTTAACTTTTGTAGAATAGTAGTTAGGCACTTTGTCTATAAATAGAATATAGAAGTTCTTGTGGAGGGCATCATTCTCTCCAAGCATTCTCTCTTTTCTTCTCCCTTTATCCCGAAATTCTCTCTCTCCCTTGTAAAGAATTCATTCAGTAAATATATCTTGAAGCATAGAAGAAGCCTTTAAAGGTAATCTTTTCTTTTAAGTTTGTTTTACGTTATAGTTTGAAGTACTCAGACAATGTCTGAGTAAATCCTTTGTCTGAATCAAACATTTGGCTTTTGTTTACATAAATTATACATGGAAGCTCTATCTCCTTCTTCTCTTTTAATTAAAATACGATGATTTGAGATTGGTTCCAATTCCGAGTTCAGTCGGAAAACTCAACAATAAGTGCATTGGGCTAGAAAAGTACCCGTTATGATGAATTGTTTAAGGGGAAAAAGAGGCCACATGATGCACAATAAGTTGTGGATTCCAGACAGGCTTGAGAGTTGGGTGAAACTTTTCCATGCATCTCGATCATTGATATTTTAATTAAGGATGGATAGAGATTTTGATCCTGTAGCTGGCTGACAAGGCATAGCTCCCGGATGAATGGTATCAGCCAGGGTGGTGGTTTGGATTCCGGCCTGGTTTCCTTGCTCGTCTGTTTGCCTGGTCTTACCGGCTAAGATAAGCACTGGCCAGGCCCCAGCCCCACGCCAACTTGGTATCAGAGCGGTTATGTATTTTTTATGTCTACAAAAGATTTGTTTGATTCAGAGCCTAAATTAAAAATGAATAATTTAGAAACAACTTCAATAAAAAATTCAGTTCAAGAGGAATATGATATGCCTCAACAGCTTGCTCTTCTTAATAAGTGGTCAATACCAAAGGTACCCACTAATACTTTGTATGAATATGGTATATTTGATCGATACTTGGTTAAACAGGTAGTTAAAACTACTGAACAATTAATTGCTTTAAATTCTGATGAAAGGGTTTTACAACTTTTGTCTGCTACAGATATTGAATCTTATAGATCTCATAAAAATTATAAGTTCATGCATATTGGATTAGTGCAAATTGCATTTAAACCTTTAACTTTAGAAGGATTACCTGAATCTTTTGTTGCTGCCTTACGTGATGGTAGAAATTTACATTGGAAAAAATCCCTAATGGGCATAATACAGTCCAGCCTAGCTCATGGTCCAGTTTATTTTAATGTCTACCCAAATTTACAGCTATCATTATCTGATGTTAATATACTCGATGCTTTAACCTTAAATGTGAAATTACATGGTTACAATTATTTACCGGGAAGTGAACTTATTTGTTTACATTACCGTATTTGTTTTAAATTATTAAATACCTTAACACCCAGATGTAAGATTATAAGTAAACCATCTGATGAAATCATATTAATAGAAACTAATTTTTATAAATCTCAAATTAGTACTCGTAAAACTATAAAATGGGAAGAAATTGAATTTCCAGAGTCTTGGCAAATTAATAAAGGAATTAAAATAAACTCATTAACTCATAATGTTACAAGTTGTAATGTTACAGAAATTGAACAATCTGATAATGGTCAGATAAGTATTACTTTTGATAAACCAAAAATTCCTAAATTACTAAGATCTAGCTCTCAAAGATCTTTTAAATCTTATATTGATCCAGTCGATTCTCATATATTTTCGACATCTTCAATTCCTGAAATAGATTTAACAAATAGAATAAATCAAGTAAAAATTGATCCATATAACATTGTTCGGTCTGCTGATAGTAAGACGTTTGATAAGGATATGCCTTCACCTTCTGAAATGGGTTATCATGGCGAATACTGAAAAATTAGATTTTAGCCCAGGATCTAATATTAGACAAATAATAAGACAAGAATTTCAATCTGTGAAAAGTGGAAACTTTTCAGAGAATGGTTCTTTTCTACTTATGATATTGAAAATCAAAAAATTATACAAAAAAGAATTTTATGAATATGCTTCTTTTCACAATCAAATAATATATTTTGTCCCGTGGTTTATAATCACTTATCTTGATAAATATATTTTCCTCCTCGAAAGAGAATATCATCTTGCAGATGGGAAAATTACAAAAGGAATTTACCCTCCCCAAAAAGAATTTGTTTTAACAAATGCAACTCATATAACTTTTTCTGCATTTCAAAAATTGATTGAAAGTGAAGTTTTACCTTCTACTGTTTCTTTAGTAAATAAATTTATTCAGCAAAATAATTATACAAATTTATATGTGAAAATTTTAGGAGAACAAATTAATTCTTTACATGATAAGGTTGACAAATTATTTTCTCTTATAAACAATCTTCAACAAACAGTTACACCAGTTTTGATTGAAAACAAAAATAAGGATATTAAAATACAAAATTTTATACAACCTCCACCTATAGTAAAAGATTATAATCTTGAATCTCCACATGTCTTAGAAAAATTATTGGAAGAAAAATTTAAAAACCTTAAATTATCCACTTTAGAATTTTCTGAGAATATACAGAAAGATTTTGATAAAACTCTACGAGATGAAATAAATCGTCTTTCTAATAAATCTAGACATAATAAATTTGCTAATAAACCATATATGAATCATTATTATTACCCTCGACCTTCTCCACAAGATCTTCTTTATGAAGAACATCAAGAAACTACTAATAGTTATAGTAGTCGTTCTGTTTATGAATGGAATTGTGACGCATTTACTGATAGGCAATTAACCAATATGGTGCATAGGATGTTAATGTACTCCTCAGTTGCAAAAGCAAATGGTAATACAGATCAGGCAATCGCAAAAATGATTGTTTGTGGTTTTACTGGTGTCCTTAAAGGATGGTGAGATAATTATTTAACTGAAAATGATAGACAAAAAATTTATAATACAGTAAAAATTGAGAATGAAGGAACATCTACACCCATTATGATGGAAGATGCAATATATACTTTGATAGCATCTATATTAGAACATTTTTCTGGAAAATTTACTAATAATCAAGAAAATATTCGAACATTGTTGAATAATTTTAAGTGTAAAACACTTACTTCTTTTAGATGGTATAAAGATTCATTCTTATCAAGAGTCATGGAATTACCAAAGTAATAGCTCTTATTGGAAAGCTAAATTTATAGATGGCTTACCAACTCTGTTTGCTGAACGAATAAGAAAAGTTCTTAGGAAAGATTTTCCTTACATTCCTTATGATGATTATACTTATGGTCATCTAATAGGTGTTTGCACACAAGAAGGATTAGCTTTATGTAATGAAATAAAGTTAAATCAACAAATTAAAAGACAACAATTATCAGAACGAAGACAATTAGGCCAGTTCTGTGATCAATTTGCTATGGATATTGGACCAGAAAATAGGGATAAAAGAATGAAGAAAAATAAAATTCCTTATATACCTAAAGGAAAACGACGACGTAAAAGAACAAAAGAACAAAGAGAATTTAGAAAAATTAATAGAAAAAATAAAAGAGACATAAAATGTTTTAAATGTGGTCAAAAGGGTCATATTGCCCCTAATTGTAAAAAGATTAATAGAATTAGATTATTAGAAATAGATGAACAACTTAAAGAACAAATATGCAAAGTAATAGAAGAATCGAATCGAGTCCAAACAGAAGAAACTAATAGCTCAGAAAATAATATGCTTGAAAATGATGAATATTCATCTAGTTCTTCGGATGAATGTCTTCCATGTCAAAATGATAATAATAATGATTGTTGTAAGGATAATAGTCTTTACAATATTATATCTCAATTTCAAAATTTACAATTTAACATGTTAACAACTGATAATGTTTTAGAATTACTAAAACAAATACCAGATCATGATATTCGTGATAAAATAATTAAAATGATAGATGTGTCTCATAAAAAAGAAAAGGAAGTTAATAAAAAGGATATAGTTTTAAATAATAATCCTTATTCAATGCAGGAAATAGAAAAAAGAATGAAAAAATTACTGAATAAAGAAGAATCATCTTCTTCAGTTATAACTATTGCAGACTTACAAATAGAAGTTCATAATATAAAGAATGAAATAAAATATTTGAAACAAAATAACGAATTATTAGAAAAAGGGTTAAAACAATTGAGTATTCACAATCAGGTGAAACCTCTATAGTTGATCCACAAACTATTCAAAATTTAGCTGAAAATATATCTGAAGATCATAATTATGAATTCCTAAAAACAATACAAATAATTACATCTCAAAGATGGTATATAAAATTAACTCTAATGATAGATAGACAATTTGTCTTAAACACTGTTGCAATGATTGATAGTGGTGCTGATTTATCTTGTGTTCAAGAAGGGTTAATACCTACGCAATATTTTGAAAAAACCTCGCATGCATTAAAATCCGCATCTAATCATACATTAGATATCTCATATAAATTGCCTAATGCTTTTGTTTGTCAAGATAATATTTGTCTTCCACAAACATTTTTATTAGTAAGAAATATGCCAGGAGTGCCTATTATATTAGGACTTCCATTTTTATGTATGTTATATCCACTTAAAGAAGTTAATTTTCAAGGTTTTACAGGAACCTATAAAGATAAATCAATAAAATTCCAGTTTGTCTCAGACCCTATAACAAGGTCTATTAGGTCATTAATAGAAGCTAAAGAAAAACAATTATTTTTCATTAAAAATGAAATTATGAATTTATCAATACCTGAATTATTGAGTAATACTAAATTACAAGAAAAAATAAAACATATTACAATACAATTTCAAGAATCAGTATGTGCTGATCACCCAAATACTTTTTGGAATAGAAAGAAACATTTAGTTAATCTTCCTTATGAAGATAATTTTAATGAAAAGGATATTCCTACTAAAGCAAGACCATGTCAAATGAATTCTGTATATATGAATTTATGTAAAGAAGAATTACATTCTTTGCTTCAAAAGGGTTTAATAAAACCTTCACAATCTCCTGGTCATGTATCGCATTTTATGTTAATAATGCAATTGAAAAGAACGGGCGTCCCAAGATTAGTAATAAACTATAAGCCACTTAATAAAGTTTTAAAATGGATAAGATATCCTATACCTAATAAAAAAGATTTATTATCAAAATTATATAATGCCAACATATTTTCTAAATTCGATTTAAAATCTGGATATTGGCAAATTCAAATAAATCCTGAGCATACTTATAGAACTGCTTTTAATGTGCCTATAGGACAATTTGAATGGAATGTGATGCCATTCGGATTAAAAAATGCTCCTTCTGAATTTCAGAAAATCATGAATGATATATTTATTCATTATATGGATTTTATAATTGTTTATATTGATGATATCTTAGTATTCTCTGATAATATTGAACAACATTTTAAACATCTTAATATATTAAAGGATGTTATTTTACGAAATGGATTAGTAATATCTAAACCAAAGATGCTTTTGTTTCAACATAATATAAGATTTCTTGGTCATCAAATAAGTCAAGGGAGAATAACCCCTATTCAACGATCAATTGAATTCTCTTCTAAATTTCCTGATGTTTTTACTGAGAAAATTCAACTCCAGAGATTTCTAGGAAGTTTGAATTATATTTCACCATACTATAAGAATTTACGAAAGATTTAGCAATTCTATATGATTTGCTTAAAAATCAATTAAATTTGATTGATGAAAAGCATACTCAATTAGTTAAGCAAATAAAAGAAAAGGTAAAAACTCTACCATGTTTAACATTAGCAAATCCAAATTGGAAAAAGATAATAGAAACTGATGCTAGTAGCATAGGATTCGGTGGAATCTTGAAACAGATTAACCCTCATGATAATAATGAATATCTTATTAGATATCATTCTGGTAAATGGACAGAACCTCAAAAGAAATATGCAACTGTTGCACAAGAATTTCTTGCTATTGTAAAATGTGTATTAAAATTCCAAGATGATTTATTTAATCAGTCGTTTGTCATTCACACTGATGCACTTGCTGTTAAACACATGATTTATAAAGATTATAAGCATGATTCTTCAAAGCAAATATATGCTCGATGGCAGGCTAATTTAGCCCCTTTTGATTTTGAAATTTTATATAAAAAAGGTAGTGATAATTCCTTACCTGATTTTTTATCACGTGAATATTTGCAGGATGGAGTGGCCACAAATTGATTATCTTAACCCACTATCCGTAATACATATTGCTTATAATAAGATTGTTGCTGAATATAGGCATTGTAGAACGGAATATATTTTTGCGAAGCATAGACTAAATCACTTTTTACGAGTTCGTAATACAATTCTTGATTGTGCTGATGAATTTACTTCACTACAACAGATAATATCTGTTTCAGAAGACCTTGAATTTGTCTATGACATGATAGAAGACTTCACTGGAAGATTAACTGAAAGTGAAGAAAAGTTGAATTATTGTAAAGCCAAATTATCATTAATAATTCTCTAATTTTTCAGGATTATGTATCCACCCGATAGAGGACGCGGCCCTTATAGAGGTCGTGGAGGAAGAACGATAAACCCTGTAATACAACATGGGAATAAAAAGCTAATAGCTGCTGATTTTTCAAAATCTCAGGAGGAATCCTCCTCATCGAATGCGAAATTGGTCCAAATAATGGATTTTATTCAGAATGATTCTGCATTATATAAGCAGATTATAGACCAAATCCAAGAGCAACAAAGTGATACCTTTGCTGCCAAAGTAAGTGATACTGACCAGGATGATATCCGGTCATATGAAAAAGGATCCACAAAGGAGGTAATATTCCTTCTTGAAAACGCTGATATTCAGTGGAAAGATGATCCATGGGTAATATTCCGGAGATATCTAGCGAAAGAGTAACGATACCGGGTGAGTCATACAAACCCGAAATTATTATGAGAATATTCTCAAACAAACATGTGAAATAACACATTTTCAGTCTAATCGACTACAACAATGAAGTTTATAACTTCTCAAAATTATTGTCAAAAGATTTTATCTTTTGAAGAATGGGAATTTCAACCCTTTACGAAAGAGAAGTACGTAATACTCCTACTTCTCCTCCTTTGAAATTTACTTACTGGGATTATATTCAAAGTTTTTACAAAACTTTTATTATGAAAACCCGAAAAAAGCATACTTGGTTCATAAAAATATGCTCCCATGTGTATTCTTCTCCCATACCCAATGGTTTATTCGGTGGTGGGCATTATATGGCCCAACAAAGAAAAATTTTGCCGATAATTTTTCAAAATTATATTATCAATGGTTAAAATCCTCTCCAATCATTGATAAACTTCAACACAGTCATATCTGTGCTCCAGGAAAAATCACTCTGTTATACTTCTTTATTGAATTCTCGATTCCCTGGATTTATAAATGGGTCCCTGAGGTGGGATTCAATGAATACGTTCCATCCTTTTTTATTTATTGAGTTAAAAAAAAAAAAGCTCCACAATGCCACCGCAATGAGGTTATTAAGTAAACTCTACAAATATATTTTTATTATTGAAAAGATATGAGCATTAAACAATAATTCTGATTAATTAATACAGGACAATAATGGGTATCCAATTGAAATTAAATAGCAGAGAAATTTTAAGGACATTCCATCCATTTCAAAATGTAGGTTATTTTAGACTCTGCACGTAAACTAAAAAAATAATTATTTAGTAATTAATTTGTGTGTTAAATATCTAATTTACCAATCATTAATAATTATTTTGAAATTATATATAATCAAGACTTGAAGAAAAGTAGTTAGTACTCCCTCCATTCCAAAATAAATGTCATTCGGGGAGTTACAAAGTTTAAGAACACAATAAATACTTGGTTAAAATACTAATCTACCCTCATTTACTTTCAATGGAATCTTATTTTTAATATTATTTAGTTCTACTATATTTCTACTTTAAACACAATTACAATTTCTCATGTAGGGGTAATGTTGGAAAAAATTGACAAATCATGCCTCGAAATGCAAAAACGACATATATTTTGAAAAAAATGAGTTTTCCTCCAACGATATCTATTTTGAAATAGAGGGAGTATCATTTACTGAGGGCAAAGTTGAGAAGTTCACTAATAATTTATCTTGAAATCTTAAAACGATCTACAATTTGAAATATTTCTCCAAACCTAAAACGACCTGCATTTTGAAATAGAGGGAGTAATAAGGAAACCCTCCGGCCTAAAAACTCCAAATTATGTCCTAAAAACTAAAGACTTGTTTGAACAATATTTTGTTTTAGTTTTTTTATTTGGATTTGAGATGTAATTTAAAATGTGATTTGAAATAAAATTTAAAAAGTTATTTGGGTAATATTTTATATAAAATAATAATATTTTTAGACCACTACCAGACCACCTCCATCATCGGCGCCGCTGCCAGACCGCCCGTCTCTGACGCCAGACCGTCGTCGGCCGGCTCGATTCCGGCCAAATTCCGGCGAGTTGGCCGGAATTGGGCAGCCCGGCAGCGGCGTAGGTGGTCCGGTGATTGTGGATGAAAATTATGTAAAAATAATGTTTGAAATAAGTTTTAAAAAGTAAATTAAAAAGTTGTTTGGATAATATTAAGATTTGTGTTTGAGAGGTATTTTAAGAGGTAAAATAAGACAAAAAAGAAAAAATAGTGATATCCAAACAAGATCTAATATTTAATAACCCAAGTCAATGGAATAGTAACTGTTTGGGGAAAAATCGAGTCAAAATAATGACAATGCTCTTTTGTAAAGAACTTTTTCTATTTCTTTTTGGAAAATGCCCTTTTCAGATGTATTCTTTTTATTTGGGAAAATGACAGAGACTCCCAAACCATGCCCAAATCCCGAATGCTCCATTGAATTTTTTTTTTCCTTTTTTTTTAAAAAAACGACTTTGAAACTCTTGATTTTTTTTAATAATAATTATGTTATTACTTTATTTTGTTTTAACTCACAAATCCGAAAATCCCTATCACTTCCGCTAATACTTTTTTATTTTATTACAAATTTCTAACTAATAGTGAAAACTTGTAGTATATTAAATTTTGTGTTGCTAAACACAGTTTGATTAATTTCGTACAACATACTAAAAAGACTTAAATATTTCTAAACCCAAAATCCTGTCATATTTCACTGTTTAATTATACCATTCCCTCTCTCTCTCAATACTACCTCCAAAATTAAAATAGTGAGAGAACTGAAATCGTGAGTCTAACATAGTAGATTAGTAGATTAGTTGAATGTTTTAAATCCACCTTTTTGAGATCAAAGATTTGTTCCACCAAAAGTAGATACTCATCTCCACTGTTCTTTAGTTGAATTTAATTGGAGTGTCTAATACTTTCTTCATTAATTTAATCATTCTTGGTTGTTATATCTACCTAGTCTTTTGGTGTCGCGCGTTGACCAGTCTTTACTAATAGTTGTGTAATGTAAATCGTAATTAAGAATATTTAAAAAACATATTTTTCTGTTGGACTTAATCATGTTAATCGAGGAATATTAAATACAATAGAAGTATTTTATTTTATTCTTGCTCGAAAAAATTAAATTCAGACTTTGAATAGTAAAAATTTTTGCATAACCCTTATTCGAGACGAAAAGTGTTGTAAAATGTTGAAATGGTCCCTTACATTTGCCCTTACTTGAATTTACGTCCCTTATATTAACATTTCAATATTGTAGTTCCAAACATTATGTGTTCACACTTTTTTGCTCCCATTTTACTGTTTCGACCACATTTCCGTCCAACTCGATGTTGACCGACTTGCCGGGGTCAGGGGTAATTTCGTCATTTCACGTAATTTGACCTTATATCAAATTAAAGTCATTAAAAATATTAAAAAATTCATATTTTAAATTATTTAAATAGTATTTATTAATTTAAAATATTATTATAATATTTTAAAATTAATATTTTTTAAAAAATAATTTTTTCATTTACCATTTATCTTAGGTGAAAAGTAAACAGTAATTATTCTATATTTTAACCCCGGGCCAACAGTAAATTTATAATTTTTATTTTTTTTAATTTTTTTTAAATTTGAAATTTAAAATTTTCACTGTAGCCCGATAAAATTCTAAATTTACTGTGGGTCCGGGGTTAAAATGTAATTAATTTTTTTTTTTTTAAATTTGAAATTTAAATTTTTCGTTGTAGCCCGGTAAAATTGTAAATTTACTTTGGGCTCGGGGTTGAAATGTAGAATAATTACTGTTTAATTTTCATAATTTAAATTTTTTTTATTTTTTTTTTTAAATTTGAAATTTAAAATTTTCATTGTAGGCCGGTAAAATTATAAATTTACTGTGGGTCTGGGGTTAAAATGTAGAATAATTACTATTTACTTTTCATAATTTTTTATTTATTTTTTATTTTTTTTTAAATTTGAAATTTAAATTTTTCATTGTAGACCGATAAAATTATAAATTTACTGTGGACCCGGAGTTAAAATGTAGAATAATTACTGTTTATTTTTCACCTAAGATAAATGGTAAATGAAAAAACTATTTTTTAAAAAATATAAATTTGAAAATATTATAAATTAATAAATACTATTTAAATAATTTAAAATATGACTTTTTTAATATTTTTAATGATTTTAATTTGATGGAAGGTCAAATTACGTGAAAGGACGAAAATACCCCTGATCCCGGCAAGTCAACGGCCGGTCAACATCAAGTTGGACGGAAATATGGTCGAAACAATAAAATGGGACCAAAAAAGTGTGAACACATAATGTTTGAGACTACGATATTGAAATGTTAATGGAAGGGACGTAAATTCAAGTAAGGGCAAATATAAGGGACCATTTCAACATTTTACTCTTTTTTTAATTATTAAATTCAGACTTATAACACTTTCTTTTAAATAGGAATCACAACAAAAACTAAATTCTGAAATAGTATAAATCTCAAGAACTCTAATTTATAATTGAAAATTTTAATAGTATTTGATATGCAAGATCCTACATTTTTAAAATTTTCGTAGAACTTCTGATTTTTTTTCCCAGTCAATAGAGGCAAAGTGCTATTTTAATATCAATGAATATGTTTTTTCCAGTGTTATTGTTAATTAGTAATATCTCTTGTTTATGGTTTTTATTATTCTTATCCTTATACGTTTTTATTACCCTTTGGTGAGTAAATTAACTACGGTGTTGTTTCTGATTTTTATTATCCTTATCCTTATACATTTTTATTACTCTTTGGTGAGTAAATTAACTATGGTGTTGTTTATGGTGAGTTATGGAGGAGTAGTAACAATTTTGAACTGTAAAATTAGTTAGGCTAGATAGATTATGATTTATTGCCAAGATTGAAAACAGTTTGAATAGATTAATTTAAAGGTCAATAGATTATTATTATGAAGATCTTTGTCTAATAGAAAAAAACGAAGCACAGGAGACAATATTAGTTTGTGTTTGAGTCCCCAAAAAAACTCCCCCCTCCCACCAAAACACTTACAAGTCTACTACCAGTAAGTAGTAACGTTATATATAGGTCAAAGGTTGTTATACAGTTGATGAAAGATTCATTCTTGATGCCACTGACAAGTGATCAACTTGTTAGGCTTGATTAGCAGCACATCCTCCAGAAACCATTCCCCGCCTGTTTCACAGAGAACAAGATGATTACAGAACCGTTAAAAGGGTTCTTCGAGGATTGGCCAAAAAAATAAATAAAATGATTGTAGTCTCTGCAAAATCTTTCATATTAGAAGTTTAAATACAACTTTCACATTCTAAACTTTTTCAATAAGAAAGGCAGAGAATGTGCATGATCAAATTAAAATGCAGCAACTTACACAAAGACGCAGCCAAAGGTTCTGGGCCTTCTCTTTCTAGCAACTTCTTTCCTCCATGGAGGTTGGAGAACAACTTTGATGGCAGTGTCAAACACAGCTTTCACATTCTAAACAAGTAACAATTTTACAAGGTTAGTCATGAGAATGAGACTAAGTCTAGCAATTTATCAAAATAAATTTACCAATGGCTATAAGGATCAGCCTATAATATCTACTCGGAAAAATATTCATCTCAGGCATAGGAAAATGAGATAATATGAACAAACCTGCTGTGTTTTTGAGCTGCACTCAATGTACGCTGCTGCCCCAATTTGTTTCCTCAGCTCCTCACCCTGAAGAACTCAGAAGTCAGAAAAACTTTTTCTCACCAGAAATTGTGTTCCTTTCCATGACCAGTGTGATAAGTAGTAACCTAGGATTACAAGTGAAGAAAAGAGGTACCTGAGCAGACGTGATAACGTTACAACCCATATGATCAACCATGTATCTTCTATCATCACGAAGATCTTTCAAGCAATCAAAAGGAAATTTCTTTTTGTTAGCACAAACTAGGAGGTTCAATTGCAATGCAACAAAGTGACCACATAATCAATTGTGCAACATACCTAACTTTGAAAAATAGCAATCCAAAACTAAGAATGTTATAGCATAATATTTCTATGAATAGCATACAGAACTCAGGAACAGAAGAGGCATACTTGGAACTTGAACCATCCATGTAGAGAAGGCCCCTCTACCGTCCTTGGGACAACGGCTTTGATGTATTCAATCTCAAGAGTTTTCTTCTGTAATGTGCCAAAACTTCTATAGTTATAAACCAGAGAACAACAACACAAAATAACAAAAATGGTAGGTGTATATTGCAGAAACCCTTGATAGCTTATAGATTCGGAAGTTGTTTTAAAGGAATATACCAACAACCTCGACAAAGAAAATTGGGCTCTCTGAAAGGTTGCATAAGTGCCATAAAAAGAGCCATAAATACCAGATTTTATCATAAATAACATTAGTGAAGTAGCAAAGCTTTCAAAAATCATTACTTATAGCTGAGATACTTTTGGCATTTAGAAATTCTTCCAAGGACATCTGTACAAGCTTCCCATCAATAAGAAAATCAAAAACTTCAGTCTTCCAATCATCATTTATCACGGAATAATTAGCCAAAGCTTTATTAACAAAAGTAATATTCTTTCCAATCTAAAGCTTTAGACTGAAGCTTTATTAACAAAAGTATATATTGCAAAATCAATTTGGCAACTTGGACAACAAAATTTTCCAAAAACTACTACTTTTATTCGCAAATACCAAAAAAATGAAACAACCTAAAACAGTAGAATAGTTCCAAAAGGAACAATCAAAACCAACAGCAGCTGTAAACGGTTTATAATAATTAGATGAGAGAACATTCTAGAATAATTATCAGCTTTAAGGAAACTACTGAAAATAGTAGAGAGACCCAAGCGGGTGAGGTTGGAAGGAATGGTAATAGAGGTTGGTGATGCTTTATATGGAGGTTTCAACTTCATCACAAACCGCACTCGAACCTGCCTTGAAGCTTCATCCATGTCACCGGAGCCTGAAAGATGTTTCTGATTAAGCCATCAAGGGAAGTTTTTGATTGTGATATTTTTAGATGTTTACGCATCTATTCTTTCATCCTTGAAGCTTACCGTGGAAGTTTCTGATTGTGTGCCGACTCTATCAAGGGCATTGGAGGTCCGGAATTGGGGGATTGGGAAGCAGCAAGGATTAGAGGGGGAACCATAAAGCCCCAAAACGTTGTTGTTTTGGAGTTTGGAGTTTGGAGTTTTCTACTCCAAACTGGAAACCATAATTATGCAGCTAAGCTCAAACTGATTATGGAATGACAAACGCGTCAAAGAAATTATGCAGTACTGATTTTTTAGTAATTTTCGGGCCCCAACCCAATCACTCTCAATCATCATCTAAGTAATCATCAGATGTATACATGTCAATGATAGTTAGCAAAAAAAACTTCAATAATTCCAGCTCGAGAGTAACAGAAAACTTCATTATGATCGAACCCAACATTAACATAACAGGGGAGGAAAAAAAAAATCCAAAAACATAGTACCAAACAACTCAAAATCTTTGGAGGATTTCCATTCAATCTCCAGGACCAACTCATATTACCACGGAGGATTTCCATTCAATCTCCAAAGCCAAAGATTGTGGCTCCTCTGCTTTCGCGCATCTATTCCTCAAATTCTTAACAACTTCTCGCTCCAATTCCTTGTCTTCACGAACTCGAACCTGCTTAGCTTCACATAAATTATTATTATGAAATAATTCAATGATTTCAAAAAAATATAGGTGAAAGTGTTGAAATCTGAATTATAAAGCTCTGTCAAAACCTGAATTCAGTCAATGGGCGATCTCCATCATCAAACAGTATATATCATCTTGACTCTAAAATAAAGATTTAGAGCTACCAAATTCAATTATTTCATATTAATCCCAGGAAAAAAATGTTTCAAAAATCAAAAAATACGAAGAGACATAATGAATTCCAACAAATGAACAAATGAATTCCACAGATATGTAACTATTTTCTAAGCCGCCTGAGACTCTGAACTCTCGGCAAACTCTTCAGTTGCAGTGTTGCTTGGAGAACATTCTGATTTCTCACACAGTTGACTGCATGTCTCCCGGGCCCATAAATCAATTCTAAGCAAAAAGATCAAGCACGAAACCACACTGGCACTTTTCACTGCCAAAAGAAAAGATAATTCAGATCATCTTCTGAATTACTTTTATCAACACAAGCTCAGGAAAAGAATCATATATAATCAGAAACCATTAACAAAAAATTAATTAAAAAAATCAATACGAACCCGTAGAGAAGATGAACAACCTGCATGAATTACCTCAGAATTGATGACATTGAGTAGGAAAATCACCACCGGAACCTCAATCTTTGGCTTCTTCCATGTTCGCCAGCGGCTAGGGTCTGCAAAGGATGGATCAAAACGATGAGGAGATCTTGGAGGGCAGCGGAGGATCCGGGTTCCAAGTTTGATTCGTTTAATAGGTATTGCGATTCAATCGGCGGGAATTAAGACTATGTACGAGATTGAATGGCCGGTTCAATGGGCGTGGTGGTTTGAAAAGGAGTTGTCGCCGGTCGGGTGTAGAAGAGCTTATGCAGCCATCGTTAATATTTATAGGTTGGGGAGGGGGGGGGGGCAGAGAGAAACGACGACGTCGTTTTCTTAGGCTGGGAATTGTTCCCTAAAATCTGTGCTATTCTTTAACTGATGGGAAATAAAATTTGGAAACAAAAATTTGGATTTTGTATTATTTATTAGAAGGAAACAAATTATGAAATCTCGGTTTTACCCCTAATAAGTTGCTGACATCATATCAACCCCATCCGACGGCCAAGATCGATTCTACGATAGTTCTTGAATATTTCTTGGGCATTATTTCTTGGCTACTGTGCCTTTTATTTAAGTATAAGGATAGAAATACAACCAAACTTTGATCGAGTTAATGTCCGTCATTTCGTGCAGAGGAATTTGATTACTAATGTTAAGAAACAGTGAAGTCGATTTCGTTCCAGTGATTGGACTGATTTGCGCAAGAAAATTAAATGATTATTTTGGAGTTTTATTAATGGATATTTTGATTGTTTCACTGATATGCATATGATGTGAATCATGTTTTCTTATTGTTGTAAAATACGAATCTAGGTTTCATAATAGTTTATATTTATGGTTTCATTTTCGATTCTGCATCTTTGGTAATCATTGGTTTTTGTTTTTTTTTTGTTAGCTATAGTCTGGCATTCTATTTGAATGTATTAACTAATTGGATATTATTTCCCTCTCAAATCGGTTGTTCTATCCATCAAATGACCGTGGTCTTGTAAGCAATTTGAGGATGGAAGGCGCGCTTATAGAATTATGTGACAATGGTGAAATTGATAATAAGATATTTCCTCTATTTTTTAATATATGTCGTTTTATGTTTTACAAGATTTTTTAAAATATATGTAGTTTTACAAAATCAAGGCAACTTTATTTTATTTTTTCAATATTAGCCTTACATTAGAAATAAAAATGGTATTTGAAAAAAATTGTATTGGTTAGTGATGAGTCGTATGGATATTAAATAAGAGTAATTTTGTATTTTAAACACATGATTAAATGTTCTATTGGTATGGATAAAATTGTTAGAAAGACATATTTTAGAACAGAGAGAAAATATTGAATTAATTCTTCTTTTTTTTTTTTACATGTGACGGAATCTGTTTTTCTAAAGTTGTTTACAAAAGTGAAATTTTCTGAGACAAGCTGATGGATGTGGCCGCACCCAACAGAGATGGTGGCTACAATAGAACAAAATTGAAAATTTGGTGGAGCCTTCAGAACTAAATTTTCTGGGACGAGCTAAGGTGAAAGATTGATGATTTATTTTTATTTTTTAGTAAATTGAAAGTGGTGCCTAACAGAGTCAATAACAAAATGATGAGGTGTATCGTCCTAAATTTCTTAATGTGATAAGATATTATGGTATGTTGAACCACAAGTTAACATTAAAAAAGGGTGCCAATCATACTTCTTCGCAATCTCTCTCTCTCAATACTCTCAAATTTTCAATATACAGTAAAAAATTCACTGATTGTTCATACACAGTAAAAAACACGACAAACAGGCGAAAATGAGGAATCGACATCCAAACAAGTAATTTTTTTTGGCAATTTTTTAGAGGGGATTTTTTAAGAAAATTTGTTGTCGAATTTATGAATGGTTTTGGTTTATTGTTAAACTACAAATACTTTTTTTTTTAAAAAAAAATCCACTTCAGCGGATCCTACTTAAATGTGGGTAAATCTCCCTTTACATACTCCTGATGGGAATCGAACCCCGGTCTATTACCAAGAAACACAACACCCTAACCACTAGGTTGTGTTAGTGTGTCTATATATATATATAATATATATTTATATATATAGTTGAGCATATAGTTGTAATTGTATATTCATGATTATACTATATATATTCAATGTATGAATACAATACCTTCAAGGGTTTTCACACTTTCATGGTATCAGCCTCTTTTTCCTGGGTCGTTAAATTTTTTAGGATTTTCTAGCCGTCATTATTTCTTCTTGCACCGGCCGTTCTCTTCCCTGCTGCGGCCTTCACCATTTCTTGCCATTGTTGTTGTCCCGTTTTGAAGTTTTGTGGCCCGTCGTTGTTGCTGTTCTTGTTACTGCTCTCTCCCGATTGTTTTTGTTTCCATTGTTGGGGTTTTGTTTGTTCATTGCAGTCATCATCTCTTGCCGTTGTTTGCCGCTGCTACAAAAGATTGTTCTTCTCCAGTTCGTTCCTAATGCGACTCCGTTGACGCCGCTGCTGCCTGCTTGCTTCTTTGTTGTTGCCGCCGCTCTCGGTTTCCCCCTGTTGTTGCTGTTTTGTCCCTGCTTCGCTACTGCTGGATATTGTTCACTTCTGACCAGATTTTTCATCAGTTACTGTCTTCATCGGTTTCTTCTCTTCGCATGCCAAGTTCTGCTTTCCCGTTGTTGTTTCTTCACCCCTGCCGATTTCTACTACCATCGTCGTTGCTGCCCTCCACTCGGCTAATTGCTAATTTGTCTATTGGTTTTCAAAAAATAAAAAATAAAAAAAAATAAATTACTGCTGCCTGCTTTGTCGTTGCTTTTCCGTCCCCTGCTACTTTCTGGTTCTACATCTCAGTTCTATTCAACCCAACCCGGTTCAGTTCGGTTCGGTTCGGTTCAGTCTGGATCAACCGGTTCAGTTCGGTCTAGTTCAATAGGTTCGGTTCGGTCTGGTTCATGCAGTTTGGTTCATCAGTTCTGGTTTGATTTGGTCCAGTTAACTCTATTTGGTTCACTCCCTCACTAGTTCTCTAATTTTCCATCTGCAACTGTTACGACGATGGAATCTTTTGCTTCCTCATCTCATCCGGCCTCCTTTCTAATTTGGTTCAGTGCTTCAATTGTTATGGTTATGGTCACATGGCTCGTTCATGTCCTTCGGTTCGTATACCTATGCAGTCATATCCTTCTAGTTCTATTGCTTCTACAGTTTATCTGGCCTTCCCTTTTCCTGTGCAACCATGGTACTTTGATTCTGCAGCTGGTGCTACCATGACTAATGATTCTAGTAATCTTATAACTTCTTACCTTATA
Source organism: Oldenlandia corymbosa var. corymbosa (assembly GCA_949775105.1). Lineage (NCBI taxonomy): Eukaryota > Viridiplantae > Streptophyta > Magnoliopsida > Gentianales > Rubiaceae > Oldenlandia > Oldenlandia corymbosa. Next base: position 18,065,543 of record OX459118.1, on the reverse strand, counting down.
CTGGTTTGGACAAAGTATGTGTTGGTAATGGTGCTATGCTAGATATTATATCCCTCGATTCCTCTACTATTTCTTCTGAACATTGTTCGTTTGCTCTCCCTAATGTGCTACATGTTCCTTCACTTACCCAAAATTTGATTTCTATTTGTAAATTCACAACTGATAATAATTGCTATGTGAAATTTAATCCCTTTGGTTTATGTGTTAAGGATCTTAAGACAAAGGCCAACTTCTTTGGTGTAATAGTCCAGGGTTCTATCCCCTTGGTCCTTGTTCTCTTCCATCTTTGGTGCCAGCTTTGACAGCTCTCCACACAAGTCCTCTCCTTTGGCATCATCGTTTAGGTCATCCTGGCTCTCGTGTCCTACATAAATTAATTGCTAGATCTCTTATTTCTAGTTCCCCCTCTGGTTCTTAGTTAGGGTTTCGTCATGCCTAACAACTTGGGAAGCATGTGCATTTACCCTTTGATACCTCTACATCTCATACTACTTTTCCCTTTGAAATTATACACTCTTATGTTTGGTTTTCTCCTATTACCTCTCCTACTGGCTACAAGTATTTTGTGACATTTTTGGATGATTTTACTCATTATTGTTGGGTTTTTCCTCTCAGAAATAAATCTGATGGCTTCTCTTGTTTTTCTGGATTTCATGCATATGTCAAAAATCAATTCAACGCTTCTATTCGTTGTTTCCAATGTGATCAAGGTGGAGCATTTGAAAGTCATTTGTTCTGGAATTTCTTTAAAACTCAGGGCCTTCATCTTCGTTTGAGTACCACAGCTTGTTCTCAGCAAAATGGTAAGGCGAAACGCCTTAATCGTACCATTGTTAATATGATTCGTACATTACTTTTTCGAGCATCCATGTCTCCCCTTTTTCTGGGTTGAAGCTCTCAATACTATCATCTATCTTCTTAACTGACTTTCTACACCGCTTCTACCCACTAAATCTTCTTATGAAGTCCTTTATCATACACGCCCGTCATATGATCATTTACGCACTTTTAGCTGTGCTTGTTATCCTAACCTTTCTCATACTACCAAACACAAGTTAGAAACTTGTTCCACCTTATGCGTTTTTCTTGGGTATCCGCAACATCAGAAAGGATACCGTTGTCTTGATCTTACTACTAATAAAGTCATCACATCTCGTCATGTTGTATTTGATGAGAATACATTTCCTTTTGCTTCTGTTTCTTCTCATGTATCCCCATCATCCTCATCTACTTCTTTTTTCCATCCACCCGGGTCTCTTGTATCTTCCGCTCCACTCCCAATGTCTTTTCCTTCTTCTTCTAGTGCTTGTACTCGGCCTGTACTTCCTCAAACTACCATCTATTCACCAGTTAGTACCTCTTCTCCTCCGTCTCCTTCTCCCTCTCCATCACCCCCAATTTTGAGTCCATCCCCTCTTTCTAATACTTCCATGCCTCAAATTCCTCATATTCCTCACCCTATGGTCACTCGCACTCAAGATGGTACTCGAAAGCCCAAGGTGATTTTTGATCTAGCTAGTTTTGTTGCTAATCCTCTAGTTCTGTTGCTAACCCTCCTTTGTAGGCACCTACTACATTCCGTGAAGCTGTGAAACATGTTGAGTGGCAGTAAGCAACGAATGATGAAATTGCTGCCTTGTCTTGTAATAACATCTGGACTCTTGTTCCCAAACCTCCTGGGGTCAATGTAGTTGGCTCCAAATGGGTGTTCCGTATCAAAGAAAAGGCAGATGGTTCTTTGGACCGCTACAAAGCAAGACTTGTAGCTCATGGGTACTCTAAACGACCAGGTGTTGATGTTGGTGATACTTATAGTCCAGTTGTTCATCCGGTCACCATTTGCACAGTTTTGTCTTTGGCTCTGTCTCGTAACTGGCCCATTCATCAACTTGATGTGAAGAATGCTTTTTCTTAATGGTCTCTTGCACGAATCTGTTTATATGAAATAGCCTCCAGGATTTGTCCATCATTAGAATCCTGACTATGTTTGCAAGCTCAATTGTGCTCTATATGGCCTTAAGCAAGCTCCTCCGTCTTGGTTTCAGAGGTTTGCTTCCTTCATCACTACTCCTGGCTTTCGATCTTGCAAGTCTGATTCCTCTATGTTTGTTTATCGTCACGGTGGGGACATGGCTGTTCTTCTGCTTTATGTTGATGACATTTTTCTCACTGCGTCTTCTACATCACTCATGTCCTCTATCATTGCTCAGTTGCGAAAGGATTTTGCTATGACAAATTTGGGTGATTTGCATTATTTTCTTGGTATTTCTGTCTCACGTGCTTCTTCTAATCCTTCTATCACTCCTGTTGATACTAAAGCTAAATTATCTCAGCTTGATGGGGAGTTATTTGCTGATACATATGAGTATCGGAGTATTGTGGGAGCCCTTCAGTATGTTACCTTCACTTGTCCTGATATAGCCTCTGCAGTGCAACAGGTTTGTTTGTTGATGCATCAGCCTCGAGAGTCTCACTCCAAAGCAGTCAAGCGCATTCTGCGCTATCTGAAGGGCATGTTTTCTCACGGTCTTCATCTTGAAACTGCAACTCTTGATAAGTTATTGGTATATTCTGATGCTGACTGGGCTGGTTGTCCTGATACTCGTCGATCTACTTCTGGTTACTGTGTCTTCTTAGGTCCCAATCTCATCTCTTGGTCCTCTAAATGGTAACCTGTTGTTTCCCATTCAAGTGTTGAGGCTGAATATCGAGCGGTTGCTAATGTTGTTTCTCAATTATGTTGGATTCATTCTTTACTTTCAGAGCTGTATATTCAGTTGCCTACTGCCACCGTTGTCTTTTGTGATAATGTCATCTGTCACTTTTACGGATTTTAGAGACAACCTGAACGTTTGTGCACTTCCCGTTCAGATTGTGGGGGAGGAGGGATGTTTGTGTGTATGTATATATATATATATATATATATATATATATAGTTGAGGATATAGTTGTAATTGTATATTCATGATTGTACTATATATATTCAATGTATGAATACAATACCCTCAAGGAATTTTCACACTTTCATACTGTCATTCAATTCCCTTATTAGACTACTATTTCTTGTCGGAATGAATGAGTGATTCCTTCGAATAAAGTGTTGATTACGAGATGCAGAAAGTGTCCACCTTATTTTGAGTTTTATTAGCTCCATTTCAGGTGGTGATTCATATCTCTGAGATTTTATGTAGCTCCAATAAAATTGTATATTTTAGTACTCATTTACATGTAATGCCTTTCACTTCAGTTTTAAAATTAATGCTCTTTATTTTAGTTTTGTTTTTGTATAACTTGCGGGAAGTAAAATTAACCTACATTTAACAAGGAAAATGGAGTAATAAATAAAAGAGGAAAAGGGGAAGATTTAGGGGCATTTAAGTCTTTTTATAATCTATGCGAAGTAAAATTAATCTGAATTTAACAACTTTTAAATTTATGAATTTTCAGAATGCCTATTTTTTTTGGATATGTGAGCTAATTATTTTTTTTACAGACATTAAAAACGATGATGTGATCAATCGGTTGTTAAGGGCTACGAATAAAGTTTGAAGTGTTTTTTTGCCTTTATGCTTTCAAAATAATAAGTAAGTTTGGAATATAATTATAAATTCAATATATCAATTTTTCTATTAAAATATAACCATAACCATTTGGTTTTGTAGTCATTTCACAACTATGGACTATTGACTTCAAACTTATGATGGTCACGGTTTTTGTTCTTATAAGAAAAATTGAGGGAGATTAGTATTTGGGACATAGTTGGGGGAGGGGGAATTTTGTCTTTATCCCAAATTTTAATTCATACTTCAATATAGGGCTTGGGATTTTTTTCCTGCTATGTTTCTTTGAGTACGACTATATTGACACCAGTAGTAAGATTAACAATCATTGTCTCAATTTCATTTTCTTCTAACGAGACTCCAATTTTAAACATAATTTATGATTATCTGATGTAAGTCAATGTTTTTCATTGCGACTTCAACTTTTGTGGTCTTTTGCAAATTACAGCTTGGTCTAACATCGCTATTTTTAGATACGATATCAAACTTCTTTATCATAACACCTGTAATATAGTTACATAACAATTTAAAGTTGTACATTTTAATCCAGGATCGAATCGATGATATAATCCGAAGCGAACCGAAAGCGATCCGAAATCTTAATTTCGGTTCGGATAATTTTTTTAATTTTTTTTTCTTTTGGATAGGATTGGTTTGGAACAAGTGTCTTTCCAAATCAGATTGAATCAATCCAAAACCAAATAAAAAAAATTACATAATTATTTTAATATTTTCTTTAATTAATACAAAAAATTGTGCGAATAATGTTGTTGCCACCGGCGACCATCTTTGACAGCCACAATTGCTGCATGGAACCGCCATCGACAACTAGTTTGACAATATTTTTCCACCAAATTCGCGGGAATGCAGCTTATTGAAACGAACCAATGGTTGGCACCAGCGTGATGATCTCATCATTACTTATTGGATGACATCATTATGGTAGAAATGGATTGATTTGGATCAATTCAGTTAGTTTTCGAAAACTAAGGCCCCGTTTGATAAAACTTAATTTGGGTATGAAGTATGAAATCTGAATACTGAATCATAAGTATTGATCTGATTAAGTTTATCGTATTTGATAAAAATCAAAATCTGAAGACTGAATAAAATCTTTGAAATCTAAAGTCAGAACACTGAAATCTAAAGTATCCCGACCTATAATTTTATCTAAATAAAATAAGTGATGTGTATGAAACTAAGATAATAAAAATATTAGTATTGTTATAAAATCATGTAATAAAAAATATTTAAAATTTTAATATGTAATTATTTTTTAGTTAATAATAATGTCATATCTTCATCATTATCAAAAAAAATTATATTTTACAGTAAATATATATTGATTATAGAATCTATTCGAAGTTTTAATTTTTATATTAAAATAAATATTTATCAAATAAAAAATAATTCATATGAAATTTAATTTATAACTAAACATCAAGATTATTATAAAATATTTCAAGATAAAACATCAAAAGTATAAACATAAAAGTAAATAAATAGGAAAAAAATCGCTTCAAGCATTCAGTTCAGACATAAATGATAGGCTCATCACTTATTTATAGACTCATATTTGTACTAGTATTTCAGATTCACTTAATTTATCAAGATATCCTACTTTTAGTTCAAACGCACTTAAAATTTAAGTTTTTAATTAGTTAAATTTTTAATCAATTAAATTGTTACGTTATTGTGTTATCAAACACTGTTAATCAATTAAACACTTAATCAATAAGTTTAAGTACTGAATTGATTTATCAAACAGGGCCTAACTCGAACAGATCCAAATCGAGGCGATAGTAATCCAAAATAAAGTTGATCCATTCTAATCCGATCCTTAATAATTCTTTGGATTGGATCCATTTTGTTCATATCAGTTTTTTGAAAATAAATTTGACTTCTATTTTGGATGTTGGAATTGTTGTTTGTTTAATGCTTTTAGGCTACAACACCTTCAACAAGAATAAAAACTTACCCAAAAGGATAAAACTCAGGACACCAACTAAGTTTGATAATCCAACTACCTCCAAAGCGTCAGTCTGTTTATATGTGAGTATCTAGCACTTGGTTACTTGTATATATCTTAAATACCTTTTAACATTAATTTCCAAGCATATATGCCAAGGTTTTCTTAAATGCATAATGCGATATCCGATTCCTAGTAATAAGAGCATGTTTAGACTGAGTAATTGGATGATTCTTTTTTTCAATTGAAAGTTGGAGCGCTAAGGAAATACTCACATATGTCACCTCAAAATAGTCGAATTTTTTAAGAAGTCTCTCAACATAGTTTTTTATGAAAACATAATACCATCATCTCTCTTCATGACAACATCCAAGATCATATTTACTTCACCCAGATCATTCATAATGAAAATTAGAGGACAAGAAACATTTTGTACTATTCACAATCTCTAAACTAGTGCTAAATATGAGAACATCATCAACATATAAGCGAATGATCACACTGTTATTATTTACCACTTTGTCCACTTCTATAAATAAAAATGTAAGACTTGATCAAATTTATCATCTAACTATTTCAGAGTTTGTTCAAGACCGTAGAAATACTAATCAATTTATAAACTTTATTTTCTTGTCCTGCAACACCATATCCCTCAGGTCGTAAGAGATAAATTTCTTCTTCTAAATCAGCATCAAAATGTTGGTTTAACATCCATTTGATGAATAAAAATTTTATGGATAGATCTAAGGTAAATAAAAATCAAATAGAAGAAATTATAACTATATAGATGAAAAAGAACAAAAATTCTCTATATTTTATTTTTGGTAGAAATCTTTTGAAACTAAGTGAGCCTTATATTTATCAATGGATGCTTAGATTTAAATTTGTTTTAAGAAACCCTTTACAACCTATGGAGTTTGTATCCGGTGGTAAATTTACTAAAATTTAAGTTTCATTTTTCATGATGTAATAAATTTCACATTTATTTATTTTTTGTGATAATTTTACATCAAGAAGAAATAGTATTAGAAATACTACCGGATCGTAGTCAAAAAGAAATGCTTGAAAATCACTTCCAAAAAATTCTTTTCTTGGCCTTTTACTTTTCCTTAACTCCTTAGTGGAATCAGCTTATCTATTTCTTTCAACAAGTCCATAAGAAATTTTATTAGATAGTGGGAAAAGAAATTAACATTCTTTGTCTCAATGATTGCATCATAATCTAACACATCACTTTCCGAAATAAGAAATCTATAAACAACACTGTGTTCAATAACTAATAAAAATGCAATCACTAGTTTTTTGAACATATTTTTGTCTTCTTAGATTTAGGCAACATCACTTTAGAAAGTCCACTTTCACTCCTTTCAAATATTTCAAATTGGGTGTATAAGTTTTCCACAATTTCATAAGGTATTATGCTAGTTCTTTTATAGGGAATTCTATTTCTTAAGTGACATGTAGAAAAAATAGTTTTACCCTACAAATTATCAGGTGCGTGAGAACTAACTAATGTAGAATTCATCATTTCTTTCCAAACTTTATTTCTTTTCAGCTACTCCATTTGACTAAAAGAGTAAGGATGTGCAATGTCACGAATTATTCCTTCATTTTCATATAATTCATTTAAGGATAAAAATGTACCTCTTCTATCAAACCTCATCCCTTTTAATTTCTTATATTTAGTTGATTTTTCACTTCTAATTTTCACTTAATTATCACAAAAGTACCATAAGTTGGGATTTCGTCTTTACTATATATCTCAAGTTCAATTGTCTTTATTAAATACCATACCTTGAATTTTTTTCTTTTTCAACTTTTCCGTCCAAAAACCGTTAAAATTTTAACGGTCAACTGTTGACTTTTCGAAAGGGAATTTTGTCTTTTAAGTAAAAGTAATTTAACTTTAAAAGAAAAAATTATTTTTACTTAAAAGACAAAATTACCCTTTTGACAAGTCAACAGTTGACCAGTTGAACGTTACAAATTTAACGGTTTTTGGACGAAAAAGTAAAAAAAGACAAAAAATCAACTTATGGTATTTAATAAAGACAATTTGAACTTGAGTTATATAGTAAAGACGAAACCCCAACTTATGGTACTTTTGTGATAATTAAATGTCCAACTTTTAAGGCAAAAACGCATAGCAAGCATCATCTTCATCTTTATTTCTCAACAAATAAAGTTGTGTATATTTCTTAAAATCATTAATAAAGGTCATATAGTATCTTTTACCACCTGTAATCATGGTTTGTATTAACATGCCTGATTCCATATGGATCAAACTCGAAATTCAGTTTCTTTATCAAGAAATGTACAAGTATGCTTTGTTATCTTCGTTTCGGCACATATTTCTCATTCAGCCAAATTATCATAGTCAATGTCATAAATTGAATCAAGAGATTACATTTTTTAAAAAATATATATAGACCTAGTCTAAAATGTCATAACGAAAAAGAGTTAACCATCTAACCAAAAAGAATCAGATGCATTCTCATTAATAGCGCCAGATTATGGACCCATACATTCACATGACTATGTAATTAAATAATGTATTTTGTGTCTTTATAAATTTGTTTATTACATTAATATTAGCCACATCCCACTCTTATCCTCCGCTTTGAGAACCAGCCATGTCGATAGTTGAGAAAGATGGGAAAACCACTCTTCTTCATGCGATCAATGGATTGATCTCCTTCAAATTATTTGTGATAGCTTTCAACTAGGCCTTCTTATTGGCCTATTCTTTAACCTTAAGTGGCCAAGGAATTATGAGCCTTGATCCTATTTCTTTACTTATTTTCCATGAAATAACTAATGCTTCCTATGAACCAGGTTCATTTTGTTGATTATGAACAATCTTAAAAATAGTTGCTTCCTATGCTTCCTATGAAATAACTAATTAACCTAGTTCGGAAGTGTGTGCCTTTTATTTGGAGTAAGGAAGTGTGATCAGGTTAACCTGGTCCATGTTGACATTCAAACTGATAATAAGGTTTTGACAGACCTTCTTGGCTCTTTGATGATGATTCTGTGGATATATTATTCTCAGATAAAGGAGATTTATGAGATAATGACTAGAAGATCTTATAGAATATCTCACATATATAGGGAAGCAAATCACATATATAGGGAAGTAAATGCTGTTGCTGACAGTCTGGCAGGACAAGGTTCACTTGGTTACTTAAGTACATATACTGGAATGGGGGAATTGCCTAGACATATTTGAGGTCTAGTACTTTTAGATCAAGTGTCCTTTCCTTATCTACGAGTTAGACTTTTCTCATGTAATTTGGTAAGGCTTAAGCATTGTCAATCTCCTTTATTTAATATAATAATGATAATATAGGGAAGGACGATACTAGGGAACTGGATTATATATATGTTCATCCCTTGGGTATACCCCTTGGGTGCATTGTACTGTCTAACACTGGTTGTCTCAAAACATATCTCTTGGGTATAACCCTTGAGTATTTTTGTGATAGTTGGAACCTGAATATGCCCTAACCTCTCTATTTATTTTTTTTTATAGAAAAAACTAATACTTAATGCTTATATAGAATTGGGCTATAGTTTTAAATTCAGATATGGTTTTCAATGTTAATGTTTGATCGGCTGCCATCAGTATGATTTCCTTGCCATATTTTCTTGAACTTTCTGTAAATGCTTTATACCGAATTTGGATCCGAGCTTTTGATTAGCGCTATAGTTTTACACTTTTTCATGTACTTTTACCCATTCAGTTGCACCTTTTATGCCCTGTTTTGTAATGTTATGAGTTTAAAATGGCTGAGTGTGGCACATTTACTTGTGTAACATGCCGTTATTAAATTCTATTCAAAATTATGTGAAAACAAGGAACAATCAACCAAAAAGAGGTGAAAATCATAAAGTTTGGAATTGCTCGTAGCTGTGCAAAAAGGATTGAAAGCATGTGAATGCTCTTTTTACCTTCGTGTGCATCATTTATGTGCTCTAGCGCATCCATAGGCCAAGCACCTACTATTAATTCCAAGGACGGGATATATTCTTCTCCGCGAGCCCATTTGATTAGAAGATGCATGTTATATCGGCAAGTGTGTTGCATGGAGGATGAATTCCTCTATTCTTATGCACAGGTTTTCCTACCCAAGTCAGTCTAGTTGAGACTTCAAGCGTGACCTGCTATTTGTAAGTTTTGTAAATTATGTTTACAGCCGTAAACTATTCTTCTAATAGAGTATTTGGAGACAAGGGCTGATATAGATATTTAGCGAATTTATATTTTCAATAAACTCAGGTGAATTTAAGAGAAATATGATCCTAAAACCTAGTTCTTAAGTACAATTAAAACCTAGTTAAGACCTAGTTAAGAGAAATAAGTACAATTGAAAAAGACATGCTCATAGTCATCCGTATAGTTGTTGCACAGAAAACAATTAAAGAGAGATTGATACCAAAATTCATGATTATATCAGACATAGGCAACAACTATTCACTAACCTCCACATAAATAATGAGATACGCAATTGAATTCTCTTTTGCCAAATAAAGATAGAGTGCCATGGCAGTGTTTGACTTTGTCACAAGAGTTGGAATGCAGTTTCCAGTGAAAAAAAAAGTCCGGTTTCCATGACCATGTATCTGCATCTGTTGATAACACAAGAGGGATCTCTATGATGGAAGTGATGTCCTCTTCTAATAACATATCCTCCAAGGGCCCAATATTCCAAGATTGATTGCCGATGAAGTCTTTAACACAAGGTTTTGAGATTTCCATATGTTTTCTTGTAATTATGAAAATTCAAAAATTTAAAGGAGATATATAACTCTCCAAGTTTTCACTAATAGTTGCATAAATTACGAGACATTGTTGTTGAATAAAAGAGCATTAGTAAAAAGTGGCAACAATTTCAGGATTTCTAGGTTAAAACAAAGAGGAAAAAAAGTAACATTAATTGATATAAATTTTTGTTTAAGGCGGTTTTAGTCCTTCCAAAAATCTCGAGGGGACACTAGGAGTTTCGACATAGTGTTTGTGCCGAAAAAATCACCTTCGACCATGAGAAAGAAAAAAAGGCAAAAATCTCTCAAACATAAAATATCAGGATGATTGTGGATGAGTTTGAAAAACAAGCCTCGGACCAGGAATTGAGGACTTACGGTTTACTTCAGTTCATAAAAATAAAAGAGGAAGAAGAAAAGAGATAGTGGAACAAGCCAAGCGGCTCGATTTATATATAAAAAAGAAAAAAGTCTTTGGGCCGATAGGGAACTCCCAATCGATGGCAGGCTATTACAAAGACACGGATATTAGCGTCGACTAGACGTAGCTGATAACACACTATGACACAAACCAGAAAGATAGTAACGTCGGCAGGAAATGTGATGCAGGCAGAAGCCTTATCAATTGCAATTCGGTCCGTCGAATCATCGAAAACCTAAAACGATACTAATTTGAATCACCAACCCATGGAACATCGAATCACCGAAAACCTAAAACGGTACTAGTTTAAATCACCAACACATGGAACAAGATAAACTAGTCCACTAATTCGATCACCAATAAACGGACCAAACGAATTAGGTTTGAGAATAAAATCTCATTTTGATTAGTAAAAAAAAAACTGAACTTTACAAAGACGGCTAATCCCTTTAAATAATGAAACCTTAATCTACTTATTTATTTTATTATGGCCTTCATCATTCTCCCGGGGTTGGAGAAAATTCGTCCTTGAATTTACGATGGAGGTTTGCCATGGTCAAAAGGAAACTTTGCAAAACCTGTCCATTGGTCGCGTTGAAGCAACTCTTTACCACGGTCATTTGGAAGTGTAGCTAACTTCGTTAATGATGGCTTGAATAGTTGTCGTGATCCCGAATGAAACATGTGCCAAACGTGAGCTTTCCAAATGTTGATCTCCAAAAATTCACCAACCATGAACGAGGCTTTTACAAAATGAAATTCAAAAGATTCAAAAGGCATCACTACGGCCAAATCACAAGTAGGCAGAATTAAAAAGTTGAAGCTCACCCCACGCTGGTCTGAACTTAGGCGAATTAGGCCATTTACGTGACCAGAGGACAAAACACCAGTAGAAAACACCAAATCTACCGAAGGTAGCGTATCCATGGCTTTACGTGGAGCTCCGAATGATAAAAACTCCAACTCAAATTCCTCTCCCGCCTTGATATACTTCTCCCCATCATTATGAAAACTAGTTAACGATGGCATGCTCCAAGCATCGTCGTTGGAATAAACATCAAATACAAGAGCCTTCGTCCAATCGATTTCATGTGTCTCCCAAGGATCATAATTCAAAGTGGGAGTAAAAAGTTTATCATAAAAGTCAACCTCTGGCGTTCCCTTCGCGTTGCCAAGAAGATTGCGCTGTTGCAGCGGTCGTGGGCAGTCCAACTGACGATGCCCATGTTCACCACAGTTAAAACACTTGAATCCTTGTCTTGGTGGACGAGTAGTTGCAGGAGATGCCGAAGCTGCAATCAATTTCGAACCGACAACAACACTTGGACTGGAGAGCAGACTTTGCAGTGGTTGGAGACGTTTACTGCAACTCCGACACTGCTATTGACGCTCCACCTCAGAGGTGCGAAGTTGAGCAGCAGCAGTTGGGTGAGCAATGAAACCGTGTTCTGGATCGCGGGTTGTAGACCTGAAAGATAACGATTATCATCGCCATGACGATCCCGCCGCCTCCGAGAAGCATGCGGAGAACGCCTCGACGAGAAGAATAATGGTGTGAATCATCCTCCCATATCGATCGTGCGGAATTGGAGGACGGACAACCAAGACGCGAAGCCCGTTTAGAATGAGTTGTTGTCAACCCCAAACGAAACAACTCTGCCGCCACGGTCTCGCTCACACACCAGTCAAGAAAATCAACAAGTCGATATTCAAAGGATGCCGAATATTTATCAAATTCTGCCATGAGGTCTTGACGCAACTGCTCCCCAAGTTGAGCAGCCTGCTTTGACGCTATCGCTAACCGGAAGAAAAAGAAAAAAATTCTAAGTCAAAACTTGAAATTCAAAGAAGCAAATCACTTGACCATCAAGGAAAGAGACAAGGCTCTGATCCAACTGATGCTGGCGAAAGCCCTATCAATCGGAATTCGATCTAGGTTAACGATTTTTTGGTCTGTTGAATCACCGAAAACCTAAAATGATACTAGTTTAATCACCAACAAATGGAACATCGAATCACCAAAAACCTAAAACGATACTAGTTTAAATCACCAGCACATGGGACAAGATAAATTTGTCTACTAATTCGATCACCAACAAATGGACCAAACGAATTAGGTTTGAGAAAAAAATCTCAGTTTTTCATTAATAAAAAACAACTGAACTTTACAAAGACGGCTTATCCCTTTAAATAGAAAAGAAAGACCTAAAAATAAACCCTAATCAACTAAACTTAAATTACTAAAATGCCCATTACAATGAAACCCTAATCTACTTATTTATTTTATTATGGCCGTCATCAGAATGCCTAGTCGATGGAACGCTATTACAAGAAACCCGGACGGATGTACAATGGTAGTCCAACATAAGTATTAGAAACACCTATTACATGAGATTGAATTCACTGAAGTAAAGTCCATAACAGGCTACCTATTTCTATGAAGGAGAATAGGCAAACACCTATCAATTGCTAGGCTACATGAAAAAAGACACAAAAAAGACATAAAGGAAAAGGAACTGAAAAGAAAGAAAAGACAAAAGAGGCGTCGGAGGCCTTGTGTTGTTGTTGATGTGATCGTGGGATGATGTTGATGTGCTGCGCGGCTGCGCTTTTATAATCATGAGGAAGTAGTCGGCCGCCCTTAATTTCTTGGAAGAGAAGACTCCTAGTTTGTAGGACATGTGCAAGCCGTAACTTCTTTTTTCCAATCTCACGTGGACTCTTGCTTCCTTGTTGTAAAGGGAATCAATCGATTAACTCTCCACACATATACAAAGTTAGGCATCCCGTAGGAATCTTCTCAATGCAAATCAAAGTAATCCTTTTTAACCAAAATAATTCCAATCATAATATGGATAAAATTAGCTCTCAAATACAATCTTTTCATTATAGGAAATATCTCATAATTAATTATATCAGTCAGAGATCCTTTTCACACTTCATATTCCTCCAACACGTTGCTGATTTCCGGACTTCACTATATGCGTGCCGGTTCATGTCATTTGTTGGGCCGACAAAATTGACAAATTGGTGCCAACATAAAGCCCCCGACACACAATGTATTTGGAACAAATGCTTTGTGCCTTTGTAACCAGAAGTCGACCAACAATGAATCGGCCCGCTGTGATAGTGACTCCTGATGATGCTGTGCCGGAGGGATGCCTGGCGAAACTGTGTCTGATGGAACCCCTGCAGTAGCTAGCCCCACGAGACTTCATAAAAAATAGTTTTTTTTTTTAATTTCTCAAAAAAGAAAAAAAAACTCCCACGATGTAATTATCCCGATTGTTAGAATTGGGATTGCTCATACTACTCAGCTTTCTCGAGTCAATCTTAAACCTGAGAATGTCAAGTTTCAGATTTCTCATAGCAGGCAGGAGTTGAGAAGTCACATCCAATCCATAAAGGTTATGTTCTTGATCACGAAGAAAGTAATCCATCAATCTTTTGGGCGGGTGATAATGCAATTTATATACTTATTTTCCTACTATTTTACTTAAGAGTTTTTTTATGTTTTTAGTATTTTGGGGACATTTCACTTGTTATTTAATTTTCTGTATAGGATTTAAAGCTAATGGAGTGAATTTGAAGATTTGGAGCGATATGGAAGAGAAAAGAAACTTTAAGGATAAATAAAAAAACCTCTCTCTGCGAAACCCTCTCTGTGAAAAACTCAGCCACGTTCGCTAGGGTTCGGCCACCATGGCCGGATCTTGCCCACCGGAGGCAACACCTACGCCACCGAAATCTTTTGCCAGTTTTTTTTCAAAAAATAGATTGATGTGTCTACAATCTCTTTGATCAAGGAAGTCAAGTTTATCAATGACACTCCAACTTTGGAGTTTGAAGATGAGGAATTTGAACAACTAATTGCTCCACACCGGTTAAGCCTCGTCGGGAAATTCTCTTACGGTAGGCCGAAAATGGAGGCGATTCACGTTGAATTCAAGAAGATCGGATTCAATGGTGCATACACCTTAGGTTTGATGAATCCTAGACATGTATTGATTCGCTTTGAAATGGAGGAGGACTATCAAAAATCTTGGATTCAAACATTTTGGAATATTGGTGGATTCTCAATGTGAATGATGAAATGGATGCCCGGATTCATATTTGAGGAAGACCCTCCGGTTGTGCCAATATGGGTAGCTCTCTACGATCTCCATTTTGAATTCATGCACCCGGAAGTGATTTACTCAATGGCCACAGCCCTTGGACAGTCTTTGAAAGTGGACACTCCGACATTGAATATGACCCGCCCCTCGGTTGCTAGATTCTGCGTGGAGGTGGATCTTACCAAGGATTTGCCAAAATCCGTAAAGGTGGGCAAAAAGGGTCGTAAGCATGAACAAGTTTTCACATTCGAGCATATACCATCGTATTGATTGAATGTTGCAAGATCGGCCACAAGGACGTTGATTGCAGAGTTGGAAAGCCCATGGTGAGAGTGACTGCGGCGGACAAGATTGAGGTTCCAGAGAAAAAAGGAATTAAAATCAAGTCAGCAAAGCCTAAATGGACATTGAAAGGTGGTGATCTGAAAAATACACTGGATGCACAAATTGTAAGTTTGAATCCCTTGGTGGTCAAAGGAGTGGAAAAGGAAGCAACGGTGGTGACGAAGATAATAAAAAACAACCCTGTGACAAAAACCCTAGAGGCACGGCCTGCAGACAAAACCCTAGCTGCGGAAGAAACCCTAGGCGCGCAAGGTGAATTGTGGCAATTTGAATCATCTTCTGGTCTGTCCGCGACGGAAAAAGAAACAATCCTGGTGGACTTGCATCCATCCCCGGTTAGAACTGAAGCCGTCTGTGTTGATGCGCCATCTCTTGTTCAATCGGAAAATCGATTTGCGATTCTCCATGCTGTAGAGGGTGAGGAGACCGAAGAGGAGATGGCAAATGTCCATTCTGAATTTCATATGCAAAGTCAGGAAGAACAAGACAATATCGGCGCTACTTCGGTTGATGTTAATTCGGATTTAACCAACACTAGAGCTTTACTTGAAGTTGAGCTGCGGAATATGTCCTTGGTCCCGCAACTAGATCCCATTCGATCTAATGATGATACATCTGCGAATGAAATCCCTACTAATGAGGTGGTTCATGATGAGAGAGAGTTATGGTCTGATGGAGAAATTCATGATGATCACATTGTTGAAAATGAACACGGCAAGCGCACTGTCACCAAGAAGCGGGGGAGCAAGTTGAAGGAAGAACATGCAAAACAACCGGAGGGTGTTGAATTAAGGCGCTCCCTTCGACTTCAGTAGGTTCCAATCTCTCTAAATTATCAAATGACTAGCGTCGTTTTTTGGAATATTCGGGGAATAAAGAGTCAAGCATCTCAGCGTCGTTTGAGGTCCATGATTCAGATTTACAAAATTTCCTTGTTGCTTATACTAAAGCCAATGCTTCCATGTCATAAACTGGAAGAAATAAGAAGAGAGTTGAGGTTTCATATGGCATTCTCCTCTTCCACAAGTAAAATATGGGTGTTTGGTAGCCGGAATTTCTCCATCAATATGATAGAAGATGCAGGGCAAGCGATGCACTTCGAAGTCACATGTGTTCCGTGGTAAAAATTTTTTTTGTTATCTTCCATATATGCTCAGTCAAATAAAGCTGATAGGAGAACTCTTTGGAATAGCCTGGTGACATTTACAGGTGCGCACCTAACTCTCCTTGGATTGTTGGAGGGGATTTTAATGTTATTCGGTCCTTGGATGAGTATTCGGGTTCGTCGGTGCAAGATTATGGCGCTATTGAAGTGTTTAATAAATGTATTGACGATTGCGAGTTGCTTGATCTTCCTCCCATCGGTGATGAGTATACTTGGGGTGGTATGAGGCATACCGGTTGGGTTAGTAAGTGATTGGATCGCATATTGATATCACAAGAATGGAGCAATCTCTTTCCGAAGATCTCGATGGAACACCTGAGTCGCACAACTTCAGATCATTCATCACTGCTCCTACAATTTGATGTTCAAGCTGAAAGTAGGCCAAGGTGTTTCCGTTTCCAGCAAATGTGGTTAAGGATGCCGGGTTTTAATGAGTTGGTCAAGGAAAATTGGTCTCAGCCGGTCCAGGGTTGTGGCATATTTGCGTCTTCCACTAAACTTCGCCGACTGAAATTAAAACTCAAGGAATGGAATAAAGAACCCTTTGGAGATGTCTTTGCAAATTTTAAAAAAGCTGAAGCGCGGGTGAAGGAATTGGAAATTCAGCATGACCAAACGGGTGACTTAGCGGACCGAGTCCATCTTAGCAAGGCCAATGCGTTTTATCTCCAAAAGTTGAAGGAGCATGAGGATTTCTGGAAACAAAAGATGAGATTGAAGTGGTTAAAGGAAGGGAACATCAATTCATCCTTTTTTCATGCCACGTTAGCGGAGAAGAATGTAACGTTGGGAATCCACAAAATTCAATCGGTGGATGGAAGAACCTTAACCGAATTAAGGGATATAGAGGCTGAGGCGGTGATTTTTTTCCACACCTTGCTGACTAAGGATCCTGCGCCAATTTCACAAGATGAAAAACAGGAAAAATTTTTGCACCCACTACATGATGAGTTAGATCCTTTGGATAAAGAAATGTTAAATGCTGCGGTTACAATGGATGAGATGCGTGCCGCGGTTTTCAGCCTTGATGAGGATAGTTCATCGGGAGTAGATGGATTTGGAGGGACGTTCTATAGAACATTTTGGGACGTTATTGCTGAAAACTTGCTATGCGCATGTTCTGAATTCATGAGTGGAGTGCCGCTTCCAAAAGGTATATCTAGCACCTTAATTACATTGCTGCCGAAGAAGCATTCTTTTATCGCATTTTCATACTTTAGACCTATCAGTCTTTGCACTTTCCTGAATAAGATTTTTACTAAAATCTTGACTGAGAGGATGAAGAAAGTTTTGCCAAAAATCATATCGGAGGAGCAATCGGCTTTTCTTAAAGGACGCGATATTATAGATAATGTGGTTTTGGCACAAGACCTTTGTCAATTTGTTATGCACAAGGCTGTGGGAAATAATGTGATCATAAAGGTCGACATGATGAAAGCTTTTGACCGAGTTTCGTAGAATTTTCTACAGAAGGTTTTGCTTAAGCTAGGGTTTCCGCAGGGGTATGTTTTGTTGATTATGAATAATCTCCAATGCAGCTGGTTCTCGGTGACGGTAAACGGCTCCCCATCAGGATTCTTTAAGGCAACATGTGGAATAAAACAAGGTGATCTGTTGTCACCTTACTTATTTATCCTAGTTGCGGAGGCAATGACGAGGCGTCTAAATTCCTTAATGCATGAAGGAAAGCTAGCTGCGTATGCTACTCCGGCTGGTAGCTTGAGGGTGTCGCATTTATCCTTCGCCGATGATTTGATAATCTTTACTGGAGGGGAAAAGCGATCTCTAAGAACATTGGATGTGTTTTTCAATGATTACGAAATAGCATCAGGCCAAAAGATGAATCGTCAAAAAAGTTTTTTCCTAGTTGCGGAGTCATGCTGGCGCGAAGGATAGAGATCATCACGGATACTTTGGGGATGCAAAAGGGTTCCTTTCCTTTTATGTACCTCGGCTGCAAATTATTTCAGGGGAGGAAAAAGGCTTCAATTTTCCAATTGTTATTGGACTCGCTGGACTCTCGGTTGGCTAATTGGAAGAATAAATTGTTAAGTACGGGCGGAAGACGTACACTTTTGAGACATGTACTTGCTGCCTTACCAATCCATGTGTTTTCAGCTATTAGTCCTCCCGCTTCGGTCCTCAAGCAAATGGAGAAAAGGTGCCAAAGGTTTTTGTGGCAAGGCTCAAGTGAAGAAAAGAGAAGGCATTGGCGCTCCTGGGAGCGATTAACCTTTCCAACAGAGGAAAATGGTCTAGGGTTGCGCCGCTTTATTGATGTAGTGCAAGCTTTTTCCTATAAACTATGGTGGAAATTTAAACATCAATCTGGATTATGGAGCAAATTTATTTGCTCACTCTTGGACACTGCAAGAAAAGAAAACAACTTGGAGTAGGGTTTCGGAAATTGAGCAAGAGGCAGAAAAAAATTCAAAGGTCTTGGTCCATGGAGGTGATCGATTTTTTTGGTTTGATAATTGGATGCCCGATGGCGTACTATTGGATTGCACACATGGTTCTCCTCCAATGCCAAATCTTACCATACGGAATTTTCTCATTAATAAGGACTTGCTCTTGACTGAACTGCATGGGGCGCTTGGTGCGCTAAAGGTCCAAATGTTGCGAGACATGGACATCTCCCTCACCGGTGAACCTGATTTGCTTGTTTGGCAGCATTCATCTAGTGGTATTTTTTCAATAAAGTCAGCATTCTTGAGCCTGAGGAGAAGGAATCCAGTCGACACGTTGGCTAAAATTTTTTGGCATAAATTGATTCCTCTAAGGGTGTCGTTTTTTGTTTGGAAACTCAGGAATTTGTTGGTGCCACTTCCAGAGATTTTATGCAATTTCGGTATCCAGGTTCGGCCCTCTATTTGTTTGTTCTGTAGAATGCATGAAGAGAATATATCCCGTTGCTTTTTTGGCTGCCCGGAAATAAAGTGTATTTGGGGACATTTTGCTAATCTGTTTGACATTAAAATAGAAGCCATGGCTACATTGCTTGATTTGCTATATATGTGGTGGAGTGCTGGTGGCGTTTCCTTGGCGAAACAATCTATCATCCGCATACTCCCTTCCTTTAAATTTTGGGAGGTTTGGAAAGCTAGGAACAAAATGTACTTTGATGGTATTCCGTTTGAAAAGGGGATAGTTATTCATGATATAACTAACTCAATTCGGAACATTTTGTTTGTACATGATTTGAAGATAAGGAATGTGGAGGAAAGGGAATTCATTGATAATGCATTTGGTATAAAGTTACAAAAAATCCAAACAAGGACTTGTATCTCGGTTTGTTGGAAGTCGTGGAGTAATGAAAGCTTTGTTCTCAATACTGATGGGTCGGCTACCAATGAAGATTTTGGCTATGGTTTTGTCATTAGGTGCTTTGGTGGGAACTTCCTGTATGGAGAGCATAGGTATATTGGTGCGTGTGACAGTTTTGGCGCAGAGATTTATGAGCTGCTTTTTGGTGTTCGAAAATGTGCTCATCTCAATTTGGATCATGTTGACATTCAAACGGACAACAAGGTGCTGGCCAATCTTTTGAGGAATCTAAAACTGATCCCATGGAAATATTACTTTCAAAGTAGTGAGATTCATAGTATTATGGAGAGGCGTTCATATTCAATTTCTCATATTTTTCGTGAAGCAAACTCAGTGGCGGACAGCTTGGCCGGTCAAGGATCACCAGGGCAATCTTGCATTTATACTAGATTGGGGGAATTGCCAAGGCATACTCGTGGTCTAGTTTGTTTAGATCAAATTTCGTTTCCATATGTACGAGTTAGGCTCAAATAGCTTTGTAATGTGGAAAGTCTTAAGCACTTCCAGATTTTTTCATTTAATGGAAAATTAATAAAACAGAGGTAGGGAGAAGCTGAGGAACTGAATGATGTATATGTCCATCCATCGGGTAGATCCCGTGGGTGCATTACATCATTTGGCTATAACTGATTCAAAAATTCATCTCTTGGGTAGACCCCTTGAGTGTTTTTGAGGAAGTTAGAACCTGAGCTCCTTTCTAAACCTCCTATTTATTTTTTTTAAAAAAAAGAAACTTTAAGGACTAAATTTAAAAAAACAAAAATTTTAGGGCAAAAGTGGAATATTTGGAAGCTTTAAGGACCAATCTACAAAATTCGGATTTTTTTTTTTTTTTTTTTTGGTAGTACAAGTTGGGCGGCTAGCTGGAGTATTTTGGCCGAGAGTCTCTTTTGGAGAGCAACTTCTAATAAAATCCTAATTAATTTAGGAAAGAGATTTTTCCCTAGTTTTTCTCTTCTAAAAATGTTATGTTAGGTTTATTAGCCACTTTCTCTCATTATCATCTTTTTCTTTTTTACGTAAACAAGAGAGAACTTTTAGAAGTAAGGATTTTGGCTCTCTTTTGAAGAATGATCTCTACTCTTTTTTTTTTTTTTTAACTCAACAGGACGGCAAGGATGACTTTTAGGTTCCACCTATCTCAAAAAAAACTCAAAGGGTCTACCCAGGAGGTAGATTTTTGAGGTAGGCAGTGCTATATAGTACAATGCACCTAAGGGCTCTACCCAAAGGATGGACATTCATACTATATAGTTCCCTAGCTTCACCCTTCCCCGATTTTATTAAAATGTGGAAAAAAAAGAGGGCAGTGTTTATGTCTTACCCTTGTACAAAGCCATAGAACTACTTTCGTACATATAGAAAGGACAATTGATCTAATATCAAAAGTCCCTTTACAAAACTAGGCAGTGATACAAAACAATTGTAAGCATTAGATACTCCACTTGATGCTTGTTTAGCTAAAAAGTCTGCAACTGCATTGCCTTCCCTGTAGATATGAGAGACCAAGAAATTATTCCTTAAGATGATAGAGCACATCTCTATCAACTCTAAATAAAAACGCCATGAAAATCCTCTCTTCTCATTCAAAATACAAGACAGAGAATGATTATCAGTTTGTACCCTAACATTTGAAAGTTGTAGGAGCTCGCACCTGCGAAGTCCAAATAGAATACCAAAAATTTCTGCTTGGAAAAAATCTCCCTCACCCAAATATCCACTTTCTCCATAAATGAACTTACCACCTTCTCCTCGGATGACAAAACCATAACCAGCCCCATTAGCATTAGATGAGCCATCCGAATTCAAAACAAAACAGTTCGAATCTGGGGGAATCCATCTCACTACTTTCGGATGCCTTTTATTAGCTCGAGTCAAGTGAAATCCAAAAAGGCTTAAAATAAAAGAATTTTCAGCTTCATCCACTACTTTTAAGCCATAAATATAGATTAAGTCTTTAACCTGATGATGGATTAAGTGAATGACCGAGCTTAAAGAGGGTTGAATCCTTCGAAGATTGCCTTATTTTTTGCCTTCCAAACTTCCCAAAGAATAAAGATGGGGAATAAGTAATACAAAGATTTTTTTGCTGATGCGAAAGATCCATGGCGCCACCACATTTTCAATAGACCCAACAAAGTGCTATGCCCCCGAACTTCTACACTCATAACAAGAGCAAAGTGATCCCATAGAGCTGTAATAAATTTACAACCATAAAAGCAATGAAGCAAATTATCACTTTTCTTTCTGCAGAGGAGACACATAGAAGGCCTTGTTGATATACCAAAGGCACTAACAATTTCAGGGAATAGAAGCAAACCATTGCACAATCGCCAGAGGAAGAAAGAGATGCGCGAAGGAACAAACTTGTGCCACAAAGGCTTAAGCATCAAATCTGGTTGCTGCCTCCGTCGAAGGGACTCAAAAGCAGATTTTATCATAAATTGTCCTTGAGGAGTACTTTGCCAAACAAGAATATCTTTACCCTCCATAAAATCCATATCAAAACTTTCTAAGAAGGCAAATTTTGCTGGACTAAGGGAACCCTGTAAAGCCGGTAGGTAATGGTCTTTATTCTCCAGAAATTCTCGAATGCAAAGGTCCGGCCATGGAGTCTCATCAAATGCATTAACCCAAAAGAACCATTAGGACCCCAATTGTCAAACCAGAAGGATCGATCTCCACTCTGAATGAGACAAGGAGTGAAGAAAAGCACTCCAAATGCCCCTGTTGTTCTTAAATTTCCACCATAATTTTGAAGTGAGGGCCGAGATAACATCCTCATAACTTCTCAACCCAAGGCCATTTTCATGTACAGGAAAAGTGACTCTATCCCAGGAGTGCCAATGCCGCTTCTTAACCTCACTTGATCCTTCCCAAAGAAACTTTTGGCAGTGAGCTTCCATATCCCTAATGATCGACTTCGGTGGTGGAATTGCTGAGAATACATGAAGTGGCATAGAACTCAAAACATACCGAATCAGAATGAGCCGGCCTCCCGGGGATAGAAACTTGTTTTTCCAATTCAGGAGCTTAGCATCCATAGCATCCAAGAGAAATTGGAATATAGCCTCCTTTTTCCTCCCATTAAATATCCGGCATCCTAGATATGTGAAGGGAAACGCGCCATGTTGCATTCCCAAGGTACCTTTGATCATTTCAATTCTTCTTGAACTAAACTTCTCCGAGGCCACGAAAGAGCTTTTACCCCTACTGATTTTTTGACTTGTAGCTTTTTGACCTCTATCTTTGAGTCCCTTTTGTAAAAATAATCAAATCGTCTGCAAAACACAAGTGGGAGACCACAAGTGAACCAGCAGGAGATCCATAGGGAGCTATCTTACCGTCCAAAACTAGAGTTTTCAATCTTCTAGTTAAAGCCTCCGAAACTATGATGAACAAGTAAGGCGACAACGGATCCCCTTGCTTGATTCCCCGGGAAGCTTTAAAAAAACCAATAGGACTACCATTTATCAACACAGAAAACCAACTGTTCTGGAGGTTATTCATGACTAATTTTACAAAAAGTAGTGGAAAACCAAACTTCAGTAAAATAGATTCAAGGAAGTTCCACTTAACCCTATCAAATGCTTTCATCATATCAATTTTCAAAACAATATTACCTCCCTCTGCCTTGCGATTTATGAACTGGCAAAGATCATGTGCCAACAGAACATTATCAATGATGTCCCTTCCGGACGAAAAAGCTGACTGTTCCTCAGAAATAACTTTTGGTAACACCACCTTCAAACGCTCAGTCAAAATTTTGGTAAAAAACTTGTTGAGGAAATTGCAAAGACTAATTGGGCGAAAATCTGAAAAAGTACTTACAGTCTGAGTACTAGCAATAGCTCGTGGAATTGGCACCCCAAGCATAAACTCTTTGCATGCGGACCAAAGATCCTCTGAGATGACATTCCAACAACTTCGGTAAAAAACACCAGTGAATCCATCTACTCCTGGAGCACTTTCTTCATTCAGATTAAAAACAGCTTCTTTGACTTCCTCTAGTGAGATGGGACGCAAGAGAAAGTCATGGTCCTCAGCCCCCAAAATAACCGGGATATGTTGCAAGAAAACCTCATGCGCGGCCTCATGCGAAGATCCATAGGCTGCATCCTCACTCAAAAGATCCTCAAAGAAACCAGCACCTTCTTGTTCAATGGCATTCAAATCGGTTAGCATGATTCCTTGTCGGTCCTGAATTTTATGGCTATTTTGTCTCAGCCGTTTTTCTCTTAAAGAAGCATGAAAGTTGGAGGTGTTAGCGCCACCCTCTTTCAACCACCTAATTCGTGCTTTTTATCTTAGAAAATCCTCATGTTCTTTAAGTCTCAACAGCAGCAAAGCCTTTGCATTATGCAAGTTCATTCTGTCTCCCTCCAAGCCGGATAGATCGTGAAGCTTTTCTAAGTGTTGCACCTTTGCTTCTGCTTCCTTCAAGTTGGCGAAGACATCACCAAAACACGATTTATTCCACTCTTTAAGCTTGACTTGAAGCCTTCTCAATTTAAGAGAGAAAGCTATCATTCCAAAGCCATCTATAGGCTGCTCCCAATTCTCCTTGACTACTGAAATAAACTCCGATCTTCGCAGCCACATTTGCTGAAACCGAAAAACTCTAGGCTTGGAAACTCCTTGCACTCCAAACATATGTAGCATAGGGTTGTGATCGGACATTGTTCTACTCAAATTCTCAATGGAATTAACTTGAAAGAAATCCAGCCATTCATTCGAGAAAAGGACTCTATCTAATTTTTTGCTCACCCAACCGGTTTGCCTTGTTCCACCCCAAGTAAAGTCCTCACCAATAGCTGGAATCTCTAGCAAATTGCAAGCCTGAATACACATATTGAAATCCTCTATGGCCGAATGGTCTTGCACCGACACACCACTGTATTCTTCCAAGCATCTAATAACATTAAAGTCCCCACATACCATCCAAGTAGCACCCATATTATTGCGTTTAAAGCCTTCCAAACTTTGCCAAAGCTCGCGTCTCCCAGCCCTTGTCGATTTAGCATACACAGCCGACAATAGGTAAGGCCGAGACACTAGAGGATGACTAATTTCAAAGTGCAGCACTTGATCATCATCGCGCAACAAAGAAGCTTGAATTTCAGATTTGCAAAAAAACCATATTTTGTTGTTTTTTGAAGAAAAAGCAGTATCAAATGCAAGCTCTCGCTTTATTTCATCACACTTATCAACCTAAAGCATAGGCTCCAAAATAACCAGAATCCGAACATTATAAACCCGAAGCAAACTCCTTAAATGCCTTTGGGACGCCTGGCTTTTTATGCCTCAGATATTCCATATTATTTGATTTAACATTGGAAAATAAATCAGGGAGAAATCAATTTAAGCAGGCTGATCGCCGCAGCACCAAACCTTCCTGCGATTTTGCGCGCTCCTCCTTGGATTTGCGGCCACGTTTCTTTGTAACCGTGAAATCTCCCCAGACGTCCCCATGCACCAGGACCTCGTCCTTCTCACCCTCAGACCAACTTCCCATATCATTCTCCAAACCAGCTCCATGCAATCCAATGTCAGCATCATCAGAAAAAATATGAGGAATCTCTGTCAAGGACATCAACACTAGAACACGTGATTCAACATGATCATCAACCCGACATATTTCCTCTACTTCCTTATTTGGGGAGTCTTCCACATAAACTGATTCGATGAAGTCCTCATCGGATCCGATTTCATCATCTATCTCCTGAATCGAAGACAAAATAGAAAATCTGTTCTTCTCCGCAACGGGCTGCGCGCTAGGGTTTGGCGTGCAACCTGGTTCTTTTGTTTGCGGAGGAGAAACTGGTAAGCTGGAAGCCTCTTTCGGCGGATCCTCTGCTGCGGTGTCCTGTACATCAACCGGAATTGTCTTCTTCTCCTTGGCAGAAAGTCCAGACGAAGAAGGTCGGCTTGTAGCAGCAATTGAAACCGACGTAACCCCCCCTTGCGCGTTAGGGTTTTTCGCCGGCTGCCCACTAGGGTTAGTCGCGGCTGTCTCCTCCGCGCTAGGTTTTGAAGCAGACATCGCCTGCGCTTTTGCGTCATTACCATGCGGAGGATCCATCTTTTTGGCTCTATCAACAATCTTCACCGAAGCCTTTTTCTTCTTATCAACAGCTTTTTGGAGGCCAGCCCGGCAATCATCAATTTTGTGGCCGATTCAATTTAAGTGAAGATTATTTAGACTAAGATTTTCTTGCTCTTTATTTAATCTTTCTTTGCATGTGTTTATTGATTTCTATTGCTCTGATGGATTCCTTGTTGAACATGAATGAGTAGTTTTCTTGTTCTAGAATTCAGGGTAGCCCAATGATTGATTATGAATTAAAGTTGTGATTTTCCTCGCTTTTATGAATGCCTTGTGCTTATGATTCAATTTCTAGTATGTCTAACACATGTGAATATACTGGCCATTTATTTGCATGATTATGGTTATTGGGTGAAGGACCTAGAGGTGAAATATTAATGCCGGAACGTAGAATTAAAACCTAAGATCTAGAATTACGAGAGTAGGTTTTAGTCTTTTGAGAGATCATTGAACATCAAAGATCATTAATGGGTTTAAGTTAATACAATCACCATGAGAATGGGAGGTTGGTTAATTTAGACACATTATTATACTTCAAGAGGAGGTAATAATTAAAATAGGATAATTCACCTTCATAAGTTGGCATTCATAGTTAAAAGGGGTCGTTAAAATAATCCGTAATCATCATTGTGGTGAACCAAATTCTAGACATTTGTCATTCTGTACTTTCTAAAAGCTTGATCTATTTATTTACTAATTTGCTTTTAAAATTTTCAAAACTCTCAAATTTTGCATTGGTTTAGCTAACTAGGTTGTTGGAATTGAGTACTTAGTATCAAAGTCCTCGTGGGAACGATATCTTATTGCTACATGATAAGCCCGTGCGCTTGCGGTAGATACACAACAAGTTTTTGGTGCCGTTGCCCAGGGACTTTGTCCTACTGATATTGATATTTTCTACACATTGTTAGACTAGACAATTCTTTTTTATATATATTTTTTAATTTGTTTACTTTTGTCTTTTTAAGTTTGATCCTTTTCTTTTGCATGGGCGGGATTGAATGTCCTAAAATTTTAGTTGATTCAGATCCTGAAATCGAAAGAACTTTTAGTGCAAAAAGAAAATTGCAATTTGAGAAGAAGTCTGCTTCCTTATCAAAAGCAATGGGTGAACAAAGATCTTTGAAGGATTATGCACCACCTAGTACAAATGGGCTCCAATCGAGTATCACAAGACCTGCAATTGATGCCAAGAACTTTGAGCTAAAGCCTTCTCTTGTTTCCATAGTTCAGCAAAATCAGTTTGGAGGTTTACCTAGTGAAGATCCTAGCCTACATATCTCAATATTTTTGGACTGTTTTGATACTTTGAAGATGAATGGAGTCTCCACTAATGCCATTAGATTGCAATTGTTCCCTTTCTCTTTAAGAGACAGGCAAGAGCATGGTTGTATTCCCATCCAGCTGGAACATTTACTACATGGGATGGACTTTCACAAGCTTTCTTAGCCAATTTCTTCCCTCTCAGCAAGACAGTTACTCTTCGTAACCAAATTACAAATTTCGTGCAAAAGGAAGGTGAAACGTTGTATGAAGCTTGGGACCGATTCAAGGAATTGTTGCGGTTATGTCCTCATCATGGGATTGAAAAATGGCTGATAGTGCAAACTTTCTATAGTGCACTTAACTATAGTACAAAGATGTCAGTTGATGCTGCAGCTGGAGGAGTTTTTATGAATAAAGGTGTAGATGCCGGATACCAGCTTCTTGAGGGCATGGCAAAGAACCACTCTTCATGGTTAGATGAGAGAGCTTATACACAGAAAACTCCAGGTAAGTATGAGCTTGACCCTATGAATATACTAGCTGCTAAATTTGATTCTTTGTGCCAAAAGCTTGATAAGTTGGGTTTAAATTCTATGGGTGTGAATAATGTTTCTTGTGAAATTTGTGGGTGTGTTGGTCATATTGCTTCACAATGTCAATTCATGAATTCTCAGTATTTTTCCCATGAACAAGTCAATTTTGTCAATAACTTTAACCAGAAAAATGATCCATTTTCCAGTACTTATAATTTTGACTGGAGAAACCATCCCAATTTTTCTTACAAGAATTCTAATCCTATTTCTCACAATAACCCCAACCCACCTCTTGGTTTTCAACAAAGGTCTTATAATTCTCAACCTCAAAAGTCCAATTTGGAATCCTTGTTGGAAAATTTTGTTGTTACTCAAACAAAACAGAATGAGAGTTTTAATGATGCAATTAAGGAGCTTACTTCTAAAGTTGATTCTTTGGCTACTCACAATAAATTGTTAGAAAATCAAATTACCCAACAAGCAAGTTATGCTACTAGGAATCCAGGTAAGTTTCCAGGCAAACCTGAAGATCCAAGATAGCATTGTGCAGCTGTGACTTTGACTTTGAGAAGTGGAAAGCAGTTAGAAAATCCTTCAGGTAAGGATGTTGAGAATGAAACATCTAATTTAGAATTTGACTCTTCTGACAAGGCAAATGACACCAATGTGGCAGATGAAGGTGATACCGAGCCCAGGTATGTTTCTCCTAGACCTTATAAGCCGCCTTTGCCTTTTGTACAAAGATTTGTTACCGCTGAGATACTGAAGAACAATGGTAGCCCCTGGAACAATTCCTGTTCTCAACCCATGAACAATATGAGCTAGAAGCTTCCTTCGTAACCCCCGGAACTTCTTTAGAGTAGCTACCTTCCATGCCTCATTTTAGAGAGAACCTCAAAGTGGCTCTATTTCATTATATTCCACCCATATGTCAATTCCATTCATTTAATAGCTAAGTTGGATAAACAATTTGGGAAGTTTTTTAATGTTCTTCAGAAGTTGTACATTAATATTCCTTTTGTTGATGCATTTAAAGAAATGCCTTCTTATGCAAAATTTTTGAAGGAACTGTTGTCTAACAAAAGGAAGATTGATGATTATGAAACTGTTACTTTAACTAAGGAGTGTAGTGCTTTACTTCAAAATAAAATGCCTCCTGAGCTTGAAGATCCTGGTAGTTTCTCTGTTCCCTGTGTTATTGGTGATTTGAACTTTAACAATGCTTTGTGTAATTTAGGGGCAGGTGTTAGTGTGATGCCTCTATCCATTTATAAGAAACTTGATCTAGGTGATTTACTCCCTACAAATATAACTCTGCAACTGGCAGACCGTTCTATTATTTGTCCAGAAAGTGTAGTAGAAGATGTACCTATCAAGATTGGTAAGTTTTTCATTCCAATTGATTTTGTGGTTGTAAAAATGGAAGAAGATCCTAAAATCCCTATAATCCTTGGGAAACCATTCCTTGCAACAGCAGATGCAGTAATCTATGTCAAGAAGGGTATATTTTCCTTTACAGTTGGAGATGAGTGTATTGAATTTAATTTGTCTAATGCCATTAAACACCCTTCTCTTGAGTTCTTGTTACAGGATTGACTTGATTGATCAACTGGTAGAAGAAGAGATGATTCAGCAAGTTTCAACTGATCCACTTGAAGAGTGTTTGTTGTATGATGCCACGCCATCTCATGAGAACAAAGAGGTGGCAGCTTATGCTCAACTATTGGAAGCACCATCATATGTTCCACTTTACCAGATAGGGCTAGAGAAACTTGAGACTGAAACTGACTCTTCTTCAGTGAAGGAGAAGAAAACACCACATGTAGAACTTAAACCTCTTCCTTCCAATCTCAGTATGAATTTCTTGGTCCCAACTCTACATATCCCGTGTTCATAAATGCAAATCTAAGTGGTAATGAAACTGAAAAATTGTTGAGTGTACTTAGATTGTATAGAAAAGTTATTGGATATTCCATTGATGATATAAAAAGAATCAGCCCATCTTTTTGCATGCATAGAATTTTGTTGAAGGAGGATTATAAGCCGTCTATTGAGCATCAAAGATGACTTAATCCTAACATGAAAGAGGTTGTTAAGAAAAAGGTGCTTAAATTGCTTGATGCTGGAATAATTTTTTCTATCTCTGACAGTGAATGGGTAAGTCCAATCCATGTGGTTCCTAAAAAGGGAGGAATAACTGTTGTGAAAAATGAGAATAATGAATCAACTCCAACTAGATTGGTCACAGGTTGGAGAATGTGCATTGATTATAGGAAATTAAATAAAGCAACCCGAAAAGATCATTTTCCTCTTTCTTTTATTAATCAATTGTTGGAAAGGTTGGAAAATCATGCATTTTTCTGTTATTTGATTGTTGTTCTGGATTTTTTCAAATTCCTATTCATCCTAGTGATCAAGAGAAAACCACCTTTACATGTCCTTACGGTACTTTTACCAATAGGAGAATGCCATTTGGTCTCTGTAATGCTCCTGCTAATTTTCAGCGTTGTATGACGGCAATTTTTTCTGAATTTATTGAGCATGTCATAGAGGTTTTTATGGATGATTTTTCTGTTTATGGAACTACTTTTGATGATTGTTTGTCTAACTTGTCTAAAGTCTTGCAAAGATGCGAGGAAGTTAACCTTGTCTTAAATTGGGGAAAATGTCACTTTATGGTGAAGGAATGTATTGTACATATGGGCACTTAATTCTGAGCGAGGGATAGAAGTTGATCCTGCCAAGGTGGAAGTGATTGAAAAGATGCCTACTCCAAACTCTGTTAAGGGTGTTAGAAGTTTCTTGGGCCATGCTGGATTTTATAGGCGTTTTATTAGAGATTTTTCCAAAATTGCTAAAAGCCTTTAACCCATTTACTTCTTAAAGATGTTCCTTTTGATTTTAGTCAGGATTGTCTTGATGCTTTTTCTATGTTGAAACAGGCACTGATATCCGCTCTAATCATGCAAGTTCCTGATTGGAACCTCCCTTTTGAAGTCATGTGTGATGCTAGTGATTATGCTATTGGAGCTGTTTTGGGGCAAAGAAAAGACAAGAAGGTTCATGCAATTTATTATGCCAGTCGGACATTGGATGTGACACAAATTAATTATGCTACTACAGAAAAGGAGTTGCTAGCTATGATACTTGCTATTTACAACTTCCGCTCATATTTGGTGGGTTCAAAGATAATTGTTTATACAGATCATTCTGCCATCAAGTATCTGTTGAGCAAAAAAGATGCCAATCCTAGATTGATTCTTTGGATATTGCTTCTTCAAGAGGAGGTAATAATTTAGGCACATTATTATACTTTGAGAGGAGATAATAATTAAAATAGGATAATTCACTTTCATAAGTTGGCATTTTAACTAAAGGGGGTCGTTACAATAATCCATAATCATCATTGTGGTGAACCAAATTCTAGACATTTGTCATTCTATGCTTTCTAAAAGCTTCATCTATTTGCTTTTTAAATTTTCACAACTCTCAAAGTTTGCATTGGTTTAGCAAACTAGGTTGTATGAATTGAGTACTTAGTATCAAAGTCCTCGTGGGAACGATATCTTATTGCTACACGATAAGCCCGTGCGCTTGCGGTAGACACACTACAAGTTTTTGGCACTGCTGCCGAGGACTTTGTCCTACTGATATTGATATTTTCTACACATTGTTAGACTAGACAATTTTTTTTTTATTTTTTATAATTTATTTACTTTTGTCTTTTTAAGTTTGATCCTTTTCTTTTGCATGAGCATGATTGAAAGTTCAAAGAATTTAGTTGATCCAGATCCTGAAATCGAAAGAACTTTTTGTGCAAGAAGAAAAGTACAATTTCAGAAGAAGTCTGCTTCCTTATCAAAAGCAATGGATGAACAAAGATCATTGAAGGATTACGCAGCACCTAGTACCAATGGGCCCCAATCCAGTATCACAAGGCCTACAATTGATGGCAACAACTTTGAGATTAAGCCTTCTCTTGTTTCCATGGTTCAGCAAAATCAGTTTGGAGGTTTACCTAGTGAAGATCCTAGCCTACATATCTTGATGTTTTTGGACTGTTGTGATATTTTAAAGATGAATGGAGTCTCCACTGATGCCTTTAGATTGAGATTGTTCCCTTTCTCTTTAAGAGATAAGGTCAGAGCATGGTTGTATTCCCATCCAGCTGGAACATTTACTACATGGGATGGACTTTCACAAGTGATAAACTAACTCTAGAGAGTCGTAAAAAAAACAAAGAAAAAAAGAAGAATCAGTAAGGGTTAAAAAAAGTTTATCGCCATCCCCGGCAACGGTGTCACTTTTGATTGGTGTCAAGACCACCAAAGAAAACCTACTTAAAACTGCAGACAGTGGTAAACAGGGTCAATCCCATAGGGACGGGTGAAACTCTAATAAACCCCAAATGACTCAAGTCACAAAGAAACAGAAAAGACAGATTACTTGCGAAAGTGAGAAAGTGACTTAGCAAAGTGTTCTGGGGATCTTAACCTATCCTCTCTCTAGTTGGTTGTTACTTTTGAGGCATGAAACTGTGTTCATTCAGGCACAACAAACACTGTAAAGTCATTTCTAATTGTTCCAGATAGCAGTCTTAGTAGTAACAAGTAAACTAACTTCCGTTGTCGACTCTGAATTACTACTAAGCCATTAAGAACTTCAGCCCTTATGATTGTCTCGTGCCAAACAACTAACTTTCATCGTTGTTTCAGATCTTGGGCTATTACCTTCTCGTCACCGATTAATCTTAGACATTCTAAGTTAAGTTTACCCTTAAGAGATTCCCCTAACAAGCAAGCACAATTGACTAGGTGATCATTCTAATCAAAAAGATAATTAAGACTCTAAGACTAAGCACACAAATATCATCCAAGAGCAACCAAATATAGTAACATAGAGAGATTCAAGGGATTAAGACCCCATTAACAGTTTAGCTACTCATATCCTTGAATACAAAGGATATAACAATAATCCTTATAGCCAAAGACATGATTAAACACCAAAAAATGTAGAAAAGAAGGAAAACAGAGTATGGAGACAGTCTGCTAAAAGCTGCTGCTGGCCGGCCACTTGGGCAAGTGAGAAACTCACTTCCCTGAGTGGCCGCCCTTCACTGCTGCAGACTGTTCCTCTTCTTTTCTCTCTACTATCTGACTATGGGACTCCCTCAGTCTCTAAATCTGATCTAAGTCTTCTATTTGATCCCCAGATGGAACATTGATCTGAAGATGCTTGATTTGCTGCTACTCTTCTTCCTATTATAGATGGGGGAGGAGGCTTGGCTTACTTAATGAGGTTGATCTCCTTTTTGTCCATTGGATTAAGACCAAGGTTGAGGAGACCCATACCTTTAAAAATTGCAGCCATCAACTCCCTCTTTTGCAGCTCTAAACAGCAGCTTTTCAGCCTTCCATCACTTCACCCAGGCCTTCTCCTTCCTTAGCCTTGAAAGCTTGCTTGATGGGTCTTGTTTCCATAGCCATTAAGCCTCCAAAAAGCTTCCATGGCTGCCCTTCTTCTTTGTCCAAGTGCTGCCCCTGTTGTTTCTTCCTCTTCTTGGGTTTTGCACAATTGGTCCAATTGGGCATTTGTGATTGTGCCCAAAACTTTTCCAATTTGCACCAATTTACCTATTTTTTTGTTCTTTTTGTAATTCAGTCCCTGGATTACCATAAGTTACTAAATTAGCCTTTAAACATAAATCCTAATCTAATTGACCTAAAATTAAAGCATAAAGAGATAGAACAAGTGCCTAAAAATATGGTACAATTTGCACTCATCAGACACAAACCAGAAAGATCGTACCGCCAACAGGGAATGCCTAGTCGATGGAACGCCATTACAAGAAAACTGGACGGACGTACAACGGATAGTCCGACATAAGTCCATAAACACGAGTTACATGAGATTGAATTCAGAAAAGGAGAATCCATAACAAAATACCTATTTCAATGAAAGAGAACATGCAAACACCTATCAATTGCTAGGCTACATCGAAAAATACATAATAAAAGAAATGAAAGAAAAAGGAACCGAAAAGCAGAAAAAGATAAAAGAGGCATCAGAGGCCTTGGGTTGTTGTTGATGTGATCATGGGATGATGTTGATGTGTTGCGCGGCTGCCCTTTATAATCATGAGGAAGTAGTCGGCCGCCCTTAATTTCTTGGAAGAGAAGAGTCCTAGTTTGTAGGACTTGTGCAAGCCGTAACTTCTTTTTTTCAGTCTTACGTGGACTCTTGCTTCCTTGTTGTAAATGGAATCAATCAATTAACTCTCCACATATATAGAAAGTTAGGCATCCCGTAGGAATCTTCTCAATGCAAATCAAAGTAATCCTTTTTAACCAAAATAATTCCAATCCTAATATGAATAGAATTAGCTCTCAAATACAATCTCTTAATTATACAATCTGCTGAATTTGGCCTCCAAAATACGCAAAGCTTGGCTTGTAATTGGAGACTTCAATTGTATCTTGAAGCAGGAGGAGAAGATAGGGGGTACAAATCAGCTTAGTGCTGACTCAAACCTGTTTAATATGGTGGCTGAAAACTGTGAGTTACTGGAAATGAAAACCAGTGGGAGTTTGTATACTTGGACAAATAAGCAATTGGGCAATAATAGGATTGCTTCCAAACTCGACAGATCTTTGGTGAATGAAAGATGGGTTGATAAGTTTATAGAGGCCACAACGACAGTACTCACAGTAGGGGTGTCTTATCATAGTCCACGGGTGATTACTTGGGGTGAACCTAATCAGAAAAGGAAGGGCTCTTTCAAGTTTTTTAATATGTGGACTCAGCAGTATCCTAGATACAAGGAAGTAGTGCAGGCAGCTTGGCAAACCACACCAAATGGCAGTAAATAATATCAGCTTGTGTGTAAGCAGAAAATGGTGAAGGTGGCTCTCAAAGAATTAAATAGGAGGGAGTTCTCTGAAATAGAAGGTAAAGAACAAGAGGCTACGCAGAAGCTGGATAAAGTTCAGTTGCTGTTGCAGGATGATCCTCAAAATGCTGACTTTCAAGCAGAGGAAAAAAAAAAGCCCTAAAACAGTTTATTCAAGTAAGTGCTGCTCTATTAAGCTTTTGGTCTCAGAAATTAAAATGTAGATGGATACAGGAGGGCGATTTAAATTCTAAATTTTTCCATGTTAGTTTAAAGCAGCAGAGGATTAGGAATAAGATCTTGTCTTTTACAGATAGTCAAGGGGAATTAATAGTAGACTGGAACAGGGTACAAGATCATTTGATAGGATACTATCAAGAGTTGCTAGGGACTAAGGTTGAAAGAACATCTCTTGAGAGGGATTAAATCAGGGATTAAACTATTTGTATACCAGCAGATTCTCCTGATTCAAGATTTTTCTTTTAATGAGATTAAAAAAGATATATTTAGTATCAATGAAGAGAAAAGTCCGGGGCCCAATGGTTTTGGGAGTGGGTTTTATCAGAGTGTATGGGCTATGGTGGGAGAAGATGTCTACGCAGCCATAAAAGAATTCTTTCAAAAGGTATTCTCTTGAAACATTTAAAGGCAACCTTTATCTCCTTAGTCCCAAAAACATAAATCCCTCGGGATGCTATCGAATATCGCCCTATAACTTGTTGTAATACCCTCTACAAATGTATTACAAAGCTTATCAGTGATAGAGTTAGTAAAATTCTTCCTGACCTTATAGATTTGAATCAGGGGGCTTTTCTTAAGGGTAGAACTATTTTGCACAACGTTTTACTGCCCCAGGAACTGGTGAGATTATTATATAAAAGGAAGAGTGTAAAGCCATCTGTGCTGATGAAGGTTGATCTTAGAAAAGTGTTTGATACCATTCATTGGGATTTTGTTGCTGGAATGCTCACACAGATGAAATTCCCCCCTAAGTTTGTTGGCTAGGTCATGATATGTATTTCTACGTGTCGATTTTCTGTGAAAATTAATGGAGTTAGTACGGGTTACTTCCAGGGACAAAGGGGTTTGAGGCAAGGGGATCCAATGTCTCACCTTATTTTTGTATTGGTAATGGATTATTTGGCGAAGCTGTTCCAAATAGAAGCAAAAGAGGGGGGATTTAAGTACCACCCTTTTTGTGAAAAACTCAAAATTATCAATTTGAGCTTCGCATACGACCTGATGATCCTCTGCCAAGCTGATATGACTATCATCAGGAGGATCAAGGATGTATTGAATAGATTTGCAGCAACAACTGGCATGTCTATTTATGTGACAAAGTCTAATTTGTACTTTGGAGGCGTTTCAGAAGCTGATCAGACCCTTATCTAGCAGATTATGCAGTTTGAAATAGGGAAGTTTCCTCTCAGGTATCTTGGAGTTCCAATTTGTCCTATGGCATGGACAGAGTTGGATTGTCAGATATTGGTTGAGAAGATATGTGCTAGGATCAAAAGCTGATCTACTCGACATCTCTCCTACGCAGGTCGATTGGTTCTGGTAAATTCTGTTCTGTTAGGCTTTCATTCTTACTGGGCAGGGATTTTTATTATTCCACAGAGTGTTATAAGGAAAATTGAAAGAAAGTGCAGGGAGTTTTTCTTGGGGAAAAGAGAATCTAGGAAAAGCTGTGCTTTAGTGCTTTATATGAAGGGGGTCTTCATATAAAGGACCCTGGAGCCTGGTACCAAGCTCTGGTAGGGAAGCAGCTCTGGGATGTTGCCAGAAATAAAGAAAGTTTATGGATTAGATGGGTACACAACTATTACTTAAAAGGAAAGACTCTTTGGGACTCTCAAGCTCCAAATGACGGTGGATGGCAATGGAAAAAGCTCATCCAAATAAAGAATCGGCTCAGAGATGGGATCACTGATAGTAGATGGACTACAAATGGAGGCCAAGTGTATACAACAAGTAGAGGGTATAAGTGGTTGAGAGGACAGATGGAGAAGACCTATTCATAAATTTCGCTGTTATCATGGCCTTGTAGGTATTCTGTCTTTTCCGAATCTTCAGCTTCATCAATGGCCATTTGCGGGAGAATCTCTATGTCCTGGTAAATAGCATATTGCAAGAATTTTTTTCTTTTTTGTCTCCATTCTCTCATTTCCTGTACCTTTTGTTAATGTGCTTTGACTTCTTTTGTTTTCCTTTTTTCGGTTTGGTTATGATTATCTGTCTGTAAGACTTTAGCTACTACATTGGTGTATTAACACATGGACTCTGTAGCCTTTTGTGATGCACATCTCAATCCTGTGTTATTCTGATATCCATGACTAATTACCTTTGTGTGCTTGTTCCCAATTCTGAGGGATGTTGTTTTATAAAAGCGTGCCTGAGGTTCGCCCTCCAGTTTTTTTCCATACAATATGATCCCCTGGCGGTCTTTGATGGAACCAACCGATAGTTATTTTGGCTTTCCTTTGTTCACCACTTTCAATGTTTCAACTAAACTGTAGTCAATTCTGGTCCAATCTATTTTATGTTCTTTTCATTTCTTTTTATGCTAACCTTAATGCTTAGATGCAAGCTTCTTTGTGATGATGAAAATAATGATTTTCCCTATCCTTTATGTTTTGATTTTACCTCCGGTAACGAAAGGGAAAAGATCATTTGCATTCTTTAAAAGTTACCGACTGTTAATATGTTAAGCTAATTCCCTGTCATTTTGAAGCAATATGACACATTGAATTCACTGTTTAACCAATACATTTGAAATTTTCAATTCCCACACCTATTGATTTCATTATACTTTTTTTCTTCTTTTCTTTTTTCTTAGTGGAGGGATTTTGAATCCACCTATATCATTGGATTTATGATACTACACAACAGAATCTCTGTTCGTACTGCTCAATGACAAACTTTCAAAGACATTGCTTATAGGTGCAACTCCCTGAATATTCTATTTCATTTTTATGGTTTAGGCCATTTTAAGTAATCGTAACAACACTGTTTGAATGTTTACGAAAAACTTAAAGCTCCTCAATTGAAGTTTTGTTTTGAAAATTAGTTCAATCTAGCCACCACTACACTTAACTGCATGTTTTGAAAGCTCCCCCTTGCAAATTGAAATGAAACCTATGATTGGCGTGAAGAAAGCACAATCCAAGGTTTAATTTTTTTAAAGTCAAAAACATAGTTGAACTTGGTTCTCAAGAACTACCCAGAATATTATAGCAATTCAACAACAGATTAGACAAATTTCGAAGGCCATAACTTGAGCATCGTGGGTAGAGTATGAGAGGATACAAGAGTTCTCGATAACATTGCAAAGTTGGAAAAATGAGCTTCAAGTTTTTGTTTAGAAACCACAAGCTGATTCTTCTAATATATCCGTTACTAGAGATTCTTCTAAAATTATAAAAATAAATTAGAAAAATCAATTACTCATTTCAAAATTTAATAGAGATTACATTTCGTAATATAATTATTAATATGAAAATTTATCTGCAATGCACTTCAAAAATAAAATATTACTTCAAATCTAAAATGACTTATATCTTGAAATGGAGCAAGTATCAACTATCCACTTTTTGATAATATTATGAGATATGTTCAATGTTTTACTAAAATTTAAGTATAACAAATTGTTTCGAACAAATAAATAGCATTATTTAAAGAGATACATGTTGCGTGACCAAGACTGTTCTAGTTGAAAATCATGCATTTAAGTTTAAAAAAATTAATTGCAAACAAATAGGAAGAATTACCACTAAACAAAAAAAAAATTTAACTTCAAAATTTTATACAAAAAGAAAAACTTGAACTTAATATAGAAAAGTTGTGTAGTTTCTTGCTTTGTCAGTACAAGAGTGAAGAGTCCACAATTCTAACTTTTTTAAATAAGAAAATGTCATTTCATCTATGTTTTCTACTCTGTATTATTCCATGCATCTTCCAAAGAAAATTAAAGACTTTACTGTCTACTACCATAGCAAGCATTACATTGATGTTTATATACAGATTTTTTTACACGTTCTCATCTAACTATTAGTCGTGAATATAAAAATTAACAAAATATTGACCGTAACCAATTTCTTTTAACAAGAACGATAAATGTGATGCAAATTAAGGACAAGTCGCGCAACGCGCGACGGAACAAGACTAGTTAAGTAAAAGGAGAAGGTATAATTTGTCAAAAATTAATTAAAAAAAATCTTTTGGGAAAAGGGGCAAATTTGTCTTTATAATCATTTTTTTACATACATCATCTACCATCTTTAAGCTGCTGGAGGGTGAAATTATCTATTTAACCACATTCAAAGGGGTCTTTGTCATTAAGAAAAATCTCAAGCGAGTGGTTAGGGGGGAGGTTGTTAATTAAATGTCCTTATCCCATACAAAAGTTATAAAGACCACAAAATACTAGTAAAATGGGTGAATTCTAGCTTTTAATATTAGTCGCACATACATGACTTGCAACATCTAATTTTCAAGTTATGATCTCTTTCGTAAGTTTTCCTAAAATATGGCTTGCAAAATTCAATCTAAAAATTATGTTCACTCTTTTAAATTTTCATAGAACATCCCTTGCAAAATTAAATTTGCTAGTTTCAATTCTACTCAATTTTTTAAGCACCCACTGATTGCATGATCGTCATAAAATGGAATTAGAGCCACACACTCTCAATCCACATTAAGAATTACGACTATGTTTAAACCAAACCCTCCTATATGCACTCATCTACACTCTTCATCTGTTGATGCTTTGCTTAATATAGGTTAAGAAAAAAAAAAAGCAACACAAAAGACATAGAAATTGAGCTAAATTGAACGTTACTTAGTAGTTCTATTCTTCACAATCCAAAATGACCCCAGTAATCATTGCTAGCCAAAAGTTCATCAAATTCAACAAGTCTAAAATTTTACCCGAGCAATATGATATCCCTAAGATATATTATTCAAAATGAACTTGCCCACAAATAATTTCTATTATTACTATTATTGAAGGAATTATTTTACTTATCATACAATAAATATAAAATCATACAACAAAATAATTGATAACTACAATCTTTTCCTCTCACATTGACAGTGTGATCCACATTAGTAAATTTCTTTAAACGCTCTTTATTCTCCCATTGATTTTGTGATCCACAATAAATAATCTTTATTCTCCCATTGATTTTGTAATCTGATGAAATAATCTTTACTCTCCCATTGATTGCGTGATCTGGATTAAATAAATTTCAAACACCACACTATTATTACTACGTGGAATAACATAACACACACAACTCATCTTTTTAACACAAATTTCATCTATAACCCTATATGTTGATCATACAAAATTCCAATAATCGATTATTTTTTCCATTACACGCATCTCAAATAATCAAAACAAGAAACAATAGGGGCTACTTAATGTGGACAAATGTAGGATTTTTAGCCAAATTATGGAGAAGCTGACATTGACACTCTAGATGACCTACTCATACATCAACCAGTTGATCCCATTGCAGCTACCGTTGAAACCATTTATCCAAACCTCAAAGAGAATCTTCATGTTCCAGGTTACCTACAACAGAGAGCTATACTGGGAATGACTCACGATGTGGTCGATTTTGTAAACAACTTCATCGTACGAAGGTTGGATGGAGAAGTAATCGTTTATTTGAGCTTTAGACACCTTATGCAACTTGGAGAATGTCCCGAATAAAAATGAGACTGCCTATATCTCGGACCATCTAACACTATCAGAGCATCGGGCATGCCAAATCATAGGTTGGACCCAAAGTTGGTATTCTGGTTATGTTGTAAGAAATATTGACCAACCAGCCAGACTTTGTAATGGAACAAGACTTCTAGGAGATTGGGGCCGTTTGTTATTGAGACTATAATCTTATCAGGTTCAAATGCTGGGAATATAGTTTTTATTCCACAAATGATAATTACTCCGCCAGAAAAGATGCTCCCATTGTTCGTCTATTTTGTCATGACAATCAATAAGAGCTAAGGTCAATCTCTTTCGCAAGATAGTCTTTTTTTGTCTCGACCAGTTTTCAGTCATGACCAGTTTTATATTACTTTTTCAAGAGTCACATCCAAGAGAGGGTTAAAGGTTCTTATACTTGACGAAGAGGGTAACAGGAGCACCCGTACAACAAATGTGGTTTTTAAAGAACTTAGACACCTTCGATTCACTTTGTTACTTACATTGACAATGTCGGTCAATATTAATGTAAATGAAATCTCGGTAACTTTTCAATTTTATGATCAACTTTTATGATTATATGCATTAATATTATATTTTCATTAATTTTTTTTATTGCACCAGAATATAAATTACGGTTTCAAAGTCTACCTGTGTTTGGCACGTGTCCTATATCTAGTATATATTATAGGAAAGAAGATGAAGTGACACGTGTCATTGGATTGCCCTTCAATTGATTCAATTGACATGTCATGTTATTATTTGTTTTTATAAAACTGTAACTTTTAAATTTGTAAAACTGTTAAATTAGATTATAAATTATTTTTATTTAATTAATAATCAAAGGTTTTACTTATGGGAATAATATCCCATCAGACGAAATCAATCCAAATTTAAAATTTAGACAAATACAAAGATAAAAAATGATAATAAAATTTATCAAATGCAAATTTCTTAGTGATATAAAATCAGTTATATGATGAGAGATTAAATTTAAGATGGTAATTGATTATTCTCTTTAGCTGTGAAGCGATATTGCTATTTTGCTAGAAATCTGCCCATCATCAAATTCCAATTTCCAAAATAAAAGTTAAGTTTCCAAGTGAATTTCAAATTCTTTTTCATCGATTATATGCATAAAATTCAACAATCTTGATCCCGAAATCCTCCTCATCATTATATCTCAACACCCTTTGAATTAATATTTTTAATGCCAAAAATTGGCAGCTCTAATTGTGTTTGTTTCTTAATTTCTGTTTGATTCATATTCATGGATAGATAGATATTCTCGTTTGCTTCATATGAAGATGGATACCAAGATTTAGAATTCTTACTATTTCCCTACAATTGCAAAAAAAGTTGTGGCTAAGATGCTACTTATTGTCTTTTGTCAAAATCGACTTGCTAGAATGGACGGAAAACTTGCTAATAAGCCACTTCTGTATATGCTTGATTTAGTACAATGTCTTCTTAATTGAATTGTTTCTTTATCGTTATTATTGTATAATAATTCTTTTAAACATTTTTTTTCTCTCTACGTGTAAACTTCCAGGTTTTGATTTTAGCAAGATCTATCTCTTTTTCTTTTTTTTTTTTGTTAAAACACAAACTATAAGGTAAACCTTATTTGTCACACGCAATGCATACAACTTCCTTAGCAACTATTATATCAACACATGTAGGGAGAACATCAAAAAAATATATTCTCCTTCTATGATCTAGCACTTCTTTAGCCAAAATATCAGCGTACATATTGCTTTCCCTGGCAACCCGTACAAAATGAACTTCCCAGTTCAAGGACAAAAGTTATTGAATCCTTCAAAGTTGAGGATCCAAGTTCATATTCCCATGAAGGCTGCAAATGAATTTTAGATCCTGTACAGAATCTGTTTTGACTAGTCTGTATAGATTTTGTAAAGAATTTGAGTAGAATATATATCATAAGAGTACTCATATCAAAAGCACAATGAGGGACAAAATCTTACAAAAGTTTACAATCATGTCGAACCACCACCCTACGAAGTTTGAAGAAGATTCACAAAATTATTGTTTTAATGATAACTGAAATGGGAAACACATTATTGATACAAGGGTGACGCTTGATGAGAAATGCGAAAAGATATTTGAATTATAAATGAGTTACGAATGTGATTTGTTGATTCGTAAATAGCAAAACATTCCCAATAATTTTCTAGAGGAAGCCGAAGCAGCAACTAAGGATGCACCCAAAAAATTACTCCCTCCGTCTCATAATTATTGTCCACTTTGCCCAAAAAATTTTGTCCCAAAATTATTGTCCAATTTGACTTTTTATGGATCAAATTACACATTTGTCCTTAGTAAAAAACATTATCTATAAAATCTTAGTAGTTAAACAATTACTTATGTAGGGGTATATCCGGTTGTTTAAGGTAAAATATAGTTAAGTTTGACCAAAAATAAAATCTTTCATTTTAGTAAAAACTGGACAATAATTATGGGACGGAGGAAGTATATAATTAGGCTCTGCATTATTTTTCGATGATGTAAGCATTGTCTTTGTTATTACTATATTTTGTTTTTAGGAGGCTTACAAAAAAGCAGGAAAAAAAAAAGAAAAACGATTTTCAAAAACAC
Organism: Oldenlandia corymbosa var. corymbosa; assembly: GCA_949775105.1. Classification (NCBI taxonomy): domain Eukaryota; kingdom Viridiplantae; phylum Streptophyta; class Magnoliopsida; order Gentianales; family Rubiaceae; genus Oldenlandia; species Oldenlandia corymbosa. Next base: position 18,022,754 of record OX459118.1, on the reverse strand, counting down.
CATTTATTATTCCTAAATGTTCAGTTTTCACATTATTTGCCAACCCATAAAAGATTTGTGTATGTAAAATAATAGTTTGAAAGAATAAATTTGGATGGTATAAACGGAAAAGAGAACTGTGGACACCAAGAGGTCACATGAAAATTTTTTATCAAGTTTGTCATCAGTATGTTTTATTGTGGGAAAATAACTTTGTCAACAGTATGTTTGTAAACAGATCAAAATTTGCATTGGACATTCTGATTTTTTGACATGTTTATCAGATGATTAAAACAGTTGTAATATATTCCATAAATTTATGGTTATAATATATCGATAAACAATCTCAGAAACCCACATCTTATGAAAGAAAACAAATAATTAAAGTGATCATCACGAACTCAAAAAATGTTAATTATGGCAACCTCATTTCAATTATCATAATTTCATTAAAAGAAAAAGAGAGAGCACTTTTCCAACTTAGAGAGTATTAGTGTAATCTCACTAAGATGAGGAAAAAAAAAAAAAAAAACTCCGTACACGCTGTATTTCGATTTGTATAAATATGTGAGTGCATAATTGATTTAATTCTTCCTATAATCTAAACTATTGATTAGCAAGGGGTGCTGGTTTTCAGCAAAGGAACAGTTTCAGCATTTTACACATGTATAGGGAGGCCAATGCAGTAGCAAATATGCTAGCTAAAATGACTGTTTCAAGGGTTTCAGAAGTTTATTTATCTTTTGAAACTTTGCTTAGACATGTAAAAGGGCTACTGGTTTTAGATCAGTCTTCTTCTCTTATGTCAAAGGTCGTCTTGTTTGATATAATAGTGGTTAGCTAATACACTGCTACTTTTATGAGATTATAATTATTAAAGTACAGGGTGAGCTTCTGTGGAATAAGATAGTATCAATATTCATCTTAGAGGTATACTCTCTTCGTGTATTACGCCATCTTATTTCGCAGTGTTGCAAAGCCTATTTTTCTTTTGCTTAAAAAAAAAAAAAAAAGAAGAAGTTCAAAGTGATAAGTTCGTATGCGAAATTAGAAAATCATGTGAGAGTTTATCATAACAATGCTTATAGAGATACTTACAGACAAAGGTAGTCCAAACCCTAACTCATATTGGAGCGCAGGCTCTACAAAGCTAATGTAGTTGTATAACTGAAAATATTTCATATTCTTAATACACATTCTTACAGTTTATAACTTTATAAGGAATTTTACATTTTCAAATTTAATTTAAAAGAAGTTTAAACAAAAAAGAAAAATAGGACTCCATTTTTACCTCTTGAAATCAGTTATCACTTAAGCCACGTGGTAGCTCCACAAAATATATTTTTCCCGCCTAAACTACATAATTCAATACTACGTCATTTCATGTTAGAAAGAAAAATAAAATAAAAAATAAATTACGTTTTTATCTTCTCCATACTTCAAATATGGTAAAATAGTATGTTAATTATTGTCATCTAATCCAAAATCCATAAAATCTCTCAACCAATCTAATCTCATAGTTCAACTTTAAAAAATATGTAATATCTCTACTTTTCATCAATCATCAAAATTAAAAAATTAAAAATCTCCAACTTTCATCAATCAGTAAAAGGCAAAAATCTAGATCCAACGATGCCAACACAAGTGAGGAGAGAAGAGAGTGCACAACAAAATTTTGATCATCATCAAGTCGATTGATGAGACCAGACAAGAAGAAGAGAGGAAGCACGCAACAAGACATTTGGCCATCATCAAGGTGTGACTGGTAAGGAGGTGCCTAAGGGGTACTCATTAATCTTTATTCTAAAATTTTGATGAATATTAAACTGGGATCTACTCTCAAGAAGCACAAATGATATTTTTATACTAAAATTGATACAAATATTAAAACTTAATTTTAACTAAAAATAGAGAACATATTATTTCTCTATTTAGTTACAAATTTATACATTAAACAACATCTGGGCAATGGCCGGGCTGAGAATATAGTTAAAATAAAAACATTGTCTATGCAGGTGCTACCCATCTGTTTGACCATACAACAACAAAAAAAATAATGATGATGTAAAATTCCTTTTTTTTAACCGAAAAACAGGAACTAATAACCTCATGGAATCAAATGGTACAATACACTCAAAGAATATACCTATGAGTTTAATATTATACCATTCTATCCATAAGTATTAACACCTGGCTATTATTAAATTTTTCTATAAAAGCAAATGGCAGTGTGTAAGTCTCATCATTCGTACATCACCTGGACTTACTACGAATATAAGGAAAGGAAGATTGATTTAAAATCAATAAATCTTCGGCATATCTTAGATCGATATAAAATTCCTTATAAAGTTATAAATTATAACAATGTGTATTAAGATTATTTAACATCATATTATTATTATTATTATTATTATTATTATTATTATTATTATTATTATTATGTGTTGTAAACTATGACAGATTACGAAACTTCCCTTTTAACCTTAGAAATTGTATCTAGCTTAATTAGTTTGGATTAGCATGGGCTGAGAAATTCCTTTGGATAAATGATGAAACCATTTACTCTGCTGTAGTTAAAGGACCAAAAAGAACAAAAATAAATTAAAATAAAAACTGTATCATTCTCTGCATGCAATGAGTGTGATTTTGAAAATGTACTGAGATTTCTTTTCAATGTTATTGATCTTTTTATTTTTATTTTCTTTTCAATCGGGATTTGTTCCTTCTTCTTCAGTTCCCATTTCTTTTCAGCTACATATGTATGTAAACTGATTACAAAAACTTGATAGAAGATTGAAAGATTTCAAAAACTTCTTTGAACTATATACCTACGTAATGTCGTCATTTACATTTAAAAAACACTGATAACTAAAAGGATTTATTTGATGCGTTTCGTGCGTATGGTTAACATAATATGAATCACACACACATATATAGTTGTGGCGAAAAGGGCATAAACAAAACAGACCAGCGGAAACGAACTCCAAGAAAAACTCCTTTTCTACTTTCAATAAAATAGGACAATCAAATAAGTAAATAATCAAAGAACTGATAAAGTAAAGCAGGCACTCATGTTTACATGGAAAACCCAAATCGGAAAATACCACGGGACTGTAACAATAGAAAACAGTCTTCACCAACCGGTGGATATACAGGACTTCATCCAAAGGTGGATTACAACAAAACTCCTCTTCCAAACAAACACCTAACTCACAAAGTAGGGATTGGAAGGATCTCACCTAAAGAGAGCTAAACCGAAAAGTAAACCAGAAAAGTTGTAGACCTTGTTGAGACGAATACACATGCAAACTTGCACCAACAATTGACTCTGTTTCATCATTCGATCAAAGCCTCAAAGTGAAATACTTTCTTTCTCGCAACTCCAAAATCCTGGAACCCTAGTTTTCTCTCTTTCTCTCTCGTACACAAAGCTATGCACAGCTGCTGCAATTTTCTTCTCTCTCGGCTGGAAACACACGCACAAAGGTTGTGCAAAAAGCCTTGCTTTTATAGAGCAAAGTCAAAGAAAAACAAAATCCAATTGGAGTGGGTTTTGTTTCCCTCGGTCAAATCCAAACCAAAGTCCAAGTGAACTCGGTTTTATTTTCCTTTTTTTTGGCCCAATTGAAGGGGGTCTTTTGTTCATGGCAAGAGTGGTGATGACAGTAAAATATATACACTTTTAACAGGTATTTTGTACTCATTTTTACTTAGAATTAGGTGTCAATTAGTTAGAATTAGTTTACGTTTAGGTTGATTTTGTATTTCAGGGTAATCAAGGAGTCAATATAGAAAATCAGTATAAATGAGGGCCAAATTGCACAAAAGAGCATCATTTTGGACTGAATTGGAAGCTGCTGGAATTCAGGCTGCTGGAGGATCGATCCGAGCTGAAGCAAGTGGAGAAATCCTTGCTGAGGAAGGAAGACTGGCAGTAGATGATCACAGTTGGAAGGTATCTGCAGCAGCACACTCAATTGAAGAGAAGAATGGCAGCTATTCTGCAGCGAAGTAACTGCCGCAGTAGCTGTTGCTGTTGTCAATCAAGGAGAAGCCATGAGCTGAAATCTTAGTACCCAAGGAAGGAATTGCTTTGCTGTCATTGCAAGTTGTTATTGCTGCAAGTGGAAGAAGAGAAAGAGGGAGAATATGTGAGAACAGCAGCTGCAACTCTGCTACTTACTAATTGATGCTGCTGCTGAGTTGATGGATTAGCTGCTACAGAAGGGTGAGCAATGGTATAGCAAGTGACCCCGGAAACAAGGAAGAAAAGGGCAGAAGATTGAGGCTGAATTGGGGGCTAGAAACATAATGATGGAAGGAAGCATGCTGATGATGCTGCTGCTTGCTGCTACTGCTAGTTGAGCGCCGGAGACTTGTAGCTGCAAATGGTGAAGATGCACCAGAGAAGAAGACTAAGGAGAAGAAGAAATGACGAGTAGAAAGTGGCTAATTACGGCTGAAGATAAGAAGGGAGCTGCCAAGAGAAGACAACAACTTGCCAATTGGGCAATTTGTTGAATACACAAATAACTTCAGCTGCTGTAACTTGCTGTCTCCTCTAATATGCTGCAAGGAAGGCCAGAACTCCACCAATCCAAGCCTCTCCAAATCCTATAAATAACCAGCCAACAACAGTTAGAAAAAAGAACAGATTGTGTAGTTAGAATTAGTTACAAAAACAGTAGTTAGGTAGCTAGTTAATTGGTTAGAAACAGGGTAGTAGAAGGAGCAAGAGTGCAGACTGTCACTCTGTCAAGTGGCGAACGCTACTCGCCATAGTGAGCAGACATAAACTGCCCTTGCTACCATCTTTCCCTTCTATCCTCTAACCTTTTGATATTAAATTATGTCTTATCTTTTGTACTTTGTTGCTCTCATGTTTAATTTAATAAATATGAGTAGCTAACTCAGTTAAGGGTTCAATCCCTACTATCTTTATTTGAAAGTTTTGATTCAGTTTTCCTTGATGAGGCATTGTGTCTAGATAAGTATGTTAATTAACCTTTTGATTAAACTGGTCACTTAATTAAATGTGCATGTATAGTTATGAAGATCTGAGAGAGGGAGCATAACTTCAGAACGACTTAATCTAGTCTATGACAAAGGAAGAAATCTACCATTTGGTTTCAATCATCAACGAGAGTTAGGTGATTGACATAGGTTATCAAAGAGGGCTTATGAACTAAATGGCTGAGATTAATGAATTACACTGACTAAGAGGTAGGTAATTTTGATAATCTAGGACTCTTTATTCTATCTGAGAGGAATTATAAAGAATATATGTGTCTGGTCAAACAAAAAAACGTATACTACAGGTTTACTTAAATCCAAATTGGATCATAAAGGTAGGAAGGTGATTGACCCATCTGCCTCTTCACTCTTTCAAGTGACTATTCTCACTCTCCCAAGTGACAAATCTGTTCAGCTCCTTTACTTTTCTTTTCTTGCACTTAATCAGATTTTGAGAGGTTGACTGTCATTTCTGTGGTATGACCCTGCTTACCACTAGCTAATAATTTTAAGTAAGTTTTATAAATATTCTCTTGGGGGTGAATCAACGACTGTTACATCATCTATCAAAAGTGGCACCGGTTGCAGGAAATGGCGTTAAAAGTTCTTGAAGTCTGATTATTATGTTCTGCTTTTGTTCTTTTTAGTTTGCTAGTTTCATTCAAATTCACTCACTCAAATCAAAAATCTTGCAATTGTTCCTTTCATGTTTTGATTACTGGTTTATAACTAGAATCAATCCATTAGGAGAGCTGAGTTTTGATCCAGAAATTGAAATCACAGTAAGGAGATCCAAAGCCTTGCGAAACAGAGAAGTTGCTGCTCGTGTTCTTAAAGAAAACTATAAGCAAATGGCAGAGGTAGCAGCAGCTGATCAACCTCAACAAAGAGAGCTACAACCAGCTCAACCCAGACTGCTTAGAGATTACTTTGTACCCCAAGAAGAGGAAGTTTAGACTCTACTTGTGTACAATGATGTTGCAGCAGAGAACTTTGAGCTCAAAACTCAGATGATTCAATGGGTGCAAGCTGCTTGCCCTTTCTATGGACTGCCTAGTGAAGATCCCAATGAGCACATCAGGAAATTCCTGAGATTGTGCAGCACCTTCAAAATTCAAGGTTTGTCCAAAGAAGAGGTATACTTGAGACTATTTTCATTCACATTGCAGAACTTAGCTGCAAAATAGTTGGACACTCTGCCCAACAATTCAATCAACTCCTGGAATGGACTCAGACAGACATTCCTTACCAAGTTCTTCCTACCTGTCAAAGCTACTGCTTTAAGGTTAGCCATCATGACTTCTCAGCAGCATGGGACAGAGACTCTTTATAAGGCTTGGGAAAAATTCAAGAAATTGATGAGGAAATGTCCTCAACATGGTGTAGACAAGCCAATGTAGTTGTGTATGTTCTACAATGGATTGCAGCAAGCTTCTAGAGAATCACTTGATTCATCTTCTGGAGAAGCATTCATGATGAAACCTGTAGAAGAAGCAATACAGGTGTTAAAAAACATGTGTACTAATCATTTTAGATGGCAGAAGAAGCCCAGAGCTATAGCTAAGAAAGCAGGAGTGTTGGAGCTTGATGCTACAACTCACTTGCAAGCCCAGATGGCAGCTATCACTAGTGAAATATCTAAATTAAGAGTTGACATCAACAAGCCAAAAGTTGATGTCTGTGATATATGCACAAGATCTCATAATAGCTCTAATTGTCAGGCCACATTGGAAGAGGTTCAGTTTGTGCAAAGGTGGAGGGAGGGGGGGCCAGCCAGTGTGGCCGCGCCCCCTCCGTTTTTAAATTTTTTAGAGGGTATATATTTTGTATAGGAAAAAAATAAAAAAAATTAATTTCGCACCCCCTTAAAATTTTTTGTAATGACATACAAAAAAAATAATTTTTTTATATAAATCCAAACTATGTTTTGAAGCATTATTATATTTAAAGTTTAATAAAAAAAATTATTACCGAAAGAAAGTTTGCAAAAAAAAAAAAAAGAAAGAAATATTGGTTAAATGAATTTCAAGTAAAAAAAAAATCCAAACCACATTTAGAAGACAGGTTTGGCTATGTACGAAAGTCCAAACCCAGTAATAACCCTATTAAATATTTTTTTTATTAGACTAAAAAAATCCTTAAAAAAAAGTAACTTATAATTCTTAAGTTTAACGAAGAGCGGCGGCAGTAGGCAGTAGCAGTAGAAAAGCTTCCCCAAACGACCAAAGTCAAACCCCAAAATTGGCCCATTCACTCCAATTTTTTCAAGATTTTAATTCCGATTTCAGGTAAATTTTGTTATTTATTTATTGTCATTCCAGAATTTAAACATAGACATATTAGCACGTGATGTGAAACTGTGAATTTATTCTTTGGTAATGCATCTATCTACCCCACGATAGGAAGTTTTTAAGTTTTAAGTTTTAATCTTTTTATAAACTAATATTACTACTTACTAGGTTAGAAATAATGGCATGGTAGGGGGTTTGTTGACTGGATATGTAAAATTTATGTTGTATGATTAAAAACAAGAATCATTTTGAGGTGCTTGATTTCTTAATTTACGAAAAAAATCAGTTTGGCCAAAGAGAACTTGAAGCTTTAGATTATGCTTTTTGCAGTATTAGAGGGTTAAAAAGATTCCAAACTTAAATTGAATCTATTTTTATAAATCTTTTGTTTGGATATCATAGATTTGATCATTCTATATTTCTGTTATATTTATAATTAAATTATTAATGTATTTCTTACATAGGTGACTTAGTTCTAATTATGGGGAATTATTATCTTATTGATCGGTTGATTTATCTTGTCTTGACGCTTCCTATTTCTACAACTTCTGTAGTGCCTGCTTTTTCAGCTATGAAACTCATCAAAATCGAATTACGCCACAATGGAGGACGAGTTTATATCCGATTGTATGATACTTTATATTGAGAAAGTGATTGCGGAGAAGTTTGAAATGGATACACTTATCGAGGATTTTGACAAGATGAAGAAAAGACGAGCTCTATTTCAAATGCCTCGCATAAGTTCATAGTTTTCCCTTTCCTAAAAAAAAAAATAAAATTCAATACATTATTTTTTAAAAAAATTTTTGCACCTACTCTCTTAAACTCCTGGCTCCGCCACTGAGTCCGTGAGATAAGGAAATGACAGAGAAGGATTCAACAATTATAACAGTTGGAGGCCTCAGCAGAGCAACAACTGGAATAATCAGAAATCAAACAATCAAAGACCAGCTCAACCACCTGGATTTCAGAATCAACCATTCAGAGTCAAGGAGGAGGACTGGATTAAGGTGGGTAATGTTCTTGCTAGTCTTGATGCCACTATAAAGACGATATGCAGAAACAGGTGGCACAAATGTCAAGGAAGATACAGGACAGATCTGTTGGATCACTACAAGTGACACACTGTTGAATCCCAAGAGGAGAGAAGTACACCATAGAGTTCAGAACCAAGAGATGCAGCAAAAGGATGTGACGCAACTCAAGGAGGCAGAATAAAAGTACCACTGAGTCTGACATGAGACTTTAAACTAATGCTCTTCTTGGGAGGTAACCCAAGGTAAGATTTTTTGTTCTTCTTAGTTTTGGTTCAATTAGTATTTTGTTTATTAATCAATCTGTTAGTAGAAATCATAATGAGTGGAGCAACTCTTATCAGGGAATTTGATGATAGTAAAATATATACACTTTTAGCAGGTATTTTTTACTCATTTTTACTTAGTATTAGGTGTCAATTAATTAGAATTAGTTTACTTTTGGGTTGATTTTGTATTTTAGGATAATCAAGAGGCCAGTGAAACTAGCATAAATGAGGGTCAAATTGCACAAAAAAACATCATTCTGGACAGAAATGGAAGCTGCTGAAAATCATGTTGTTAAAGGATTAATCAGACCTGGAGCAAGTGGAGAAATCTTTGTTGAGGAAGGAAGAATGGCAGTAGATGATTCCAACTTGGAAGAATCTGCAGCAGCACACTCAATTGAGAAGAAGAAGGACAGCTGCCCTGCTGCCAAGTTGCTGTTGCAGTAGTTATTGCTGCTGTCAATCAAATAGGAGCCACGAGCTGAAATATTGATGCCCAAGGAAGGAAATTGATTTGCCATCACTGCAAGTTGTTGCTGCTGCAAGTGGAAGAAGAGAAAGAGGGAGAATATGTGAAGAGCAGCAGCTGCAACTCTGCTACTTACCAACTGATGCTGCTACTGAATAGATGGATTGGCTACTGCAGAAGGGTAAGTAATGGTATAACAAGTGAACCAAGAAACAAGGAAGAAAAGGCAGAAGATTGAGGATAAATTAGGGGCTGGAAACACGATGATGGAAGGAAGCATGCTGTTGCTAATGCTGCTTGCTGATTACTGCAAATTGAGCTGTGAGAATTAAAGAATGAAGAAATGGAGATTTGTGGCTACAAATGGTGAGAAGGCGCCGGAGAAGAAGACTAAGGAGAAGCAGCAATGACGTTTAGAAGGTGGCTAATTGCGACTAAAGAAGGAAGCAGCTAACTAGAGAAGACTGCAACTTGCCAAATAAACAAATGCCTTTGGCTGCTGCAACTTGCTGTCTCCTCTAATCTGCTGCAAGAAGGCCAAAAATCTACCAATCCAAGCCTCTCCAAATCTCTATAAATAGTCATCCAATAGCGGTAGTTAAAAAGGCACAGATTGGGTAGTTAGAATATGTTACAAAAACAGTAGTTAGGTAGTTACTTAGTTGGTTAGAAAGAGGGTAGTAGCAGGAACAGGAGTACAGACTGTTACTCTGTCAAGTGGCGAACACCACTCGCCTAAGTGAGCAGACAGTGACTGCCCTGCTACCATCTTTCCCTTCTATCCTCTAACCTTTTGATCTTGAATTATGTCTTATATTTTGCACTTTGTTGCTCTCATGTTTAACTCAATAAACATGAGTAGCTAACTCAGTTGAGGGTTTAATCCCTACTATCTTTATGTGAAGGTTTTGATTCAGTTTTCCTTGATGAAGCATTGTTTCTAGTTTAAGTGCTTTAATTAACCTTTTGATTAAAATGACCACTTAATTAAATGTGCCTGTATGTTATGGAGATCTGAGAGGCAAACATAGCTGGAACGTCTTAAATTAGTCTATGACAAAGGAGAAAATATTCTCTTTGGTTTCAATCATCAACGAGAGTTAGGTGATTGGCATAGGTGATCAATAGGGTTTAAGAACTCAATGGCTTAGATTAATCTTAATAATCTAACTGAGAGGTAGATTATTTAGTAATCTAGGACTCTTTACTCTGTCTGAGAGGAATTGTAAAGAATACATGTGCCTGATCAAACAATAAATCATACACTACAGAATTACTTAAATCAAAACTGAATCATAAAGATAGGAAGGTGATTGACCCTTCCTCCTCTTCACTCTGTCAACTGACTATTCTCACTCTCCCAAGTGACAAATATGTTCAACTCTTTTACTTTCTTTGCTCTTTAATCAGATTTTGAGTGGTTGAGTACCAACTCTGTGGAACGACCCTGCTTACCACTAGCTAATAATTTTAAGTAGGTTTTATAAATATTCTATTGGGGGTTGAAATCAACGACAGTCCATTTTCAAACCACCAGAATTGCATGGATGGTTAACCTGAAGTGTCTTGCCAACTATGATACAATCAGAACGACAACACTTAAGTTTAATTATCTACACAAAGCAAGGGACAATAATATGTCGTCTCAATTGGGCGAGTGATAGACTCACTTTCGTGACTGAGATGATTGACCAAAGTGGACTTGCAACTCAAAACAGCCACCAAGTGTTCTGGTCTAAGGGAAGTAGGTAGGACGGAAGCTTATTGTAAAATAACGGGGGCAATTGGAGGGCAGCATTGTCTGGAGGAGTGCCTGGGAAACTGGAACATTTGGTGGTGGTGTTTGTCGTTAAACCACTTCCGATAAAGAATATTTATAAACCTACTTAAAACTAGTAACTAGTGGTAAGCATGGTCGTTCCATAGAGACGGCAGTCAACCTCTCAAAATCTGATTAACGTGCAGAAAAGAAAGAAAATGAGTAGAACAGATTATCACTTGGGAGAGTGAGAATAGTCACTTGACAGAGAGAAGAGCAGAAGGGTCAATCACCTCCTACCTTTATGTTCTAGTTTTGATTCAAATATTCCTGTAGTGTATGATTAATTGTTCGATCAGGCACTTATATTTTTTATAATTCCTTCCAGACGGAATAAAGAGTCCTAGATTATCTAATTCACATACCTTCTAGTCAGAGTAATTCATTAATCTAAGCCATTGAGTTCTTAAGCCCTTTATGATCGCCTATGCCATTCACCTAACTTCAGTTGATGTCTGGAACAGCAGGGTAGATTTCCTCCGTTGTCATAGACTAGATTAAGCAGTTCTAAGGTTATGCTCCCCATTCCAGATCTTCATAACCATGCAAGCACTTTTAATTAAGTGGCCAAGTTAACTAAAAGGTTAATTAAATCACTTATCAAGACACAAACCTCATCAAGGAAACTGAATCAAAATCTTCACATAAAGAGAGTAGGGATTGAACTCTTAACTGAGTTAGCTACTCATACTTATTGAGTTAAACATTAGAGCAGGAGAGTACAAAAGATAAGACATAAGTCTAGATCAAAAGGTTAAAAGAAAGAAAGGGAACATGGTAGTAGGGACAGTTTCTGCCTGCACACTATGGAAAAAAAAACGAGTGGCGTTTGCCACTTGACAAAGTGACAGTCTGCCTCCTTGTTCCTGCTACTACCCCGTTTCTAACCTATTAACTAACTACCTAACTACTGTCTTTTATACTACATCTAACTACCCAATGTGTTGTTTTTCTAACTGTTATTCACTGACTATTTATAGAGATTTGGAGAAGTTTAGATTGGTTGGTTTCTGGCTTTCTTCTCTGTAGCAGAAAGGTGAGGCAGCAACTTGCAGCAATAGAGGTTTGTCTATTCTGCAACTTGCTTAGTTCGCAAGTTGCAGTCTTCTCTTTGGCTGCTCCTTCTCTTCAGCCGCAATTGGCCACCTTCCTCTCATCATTGCCTTCTTCTCTTAGTCTGCTTCTCCGGCGCAGTTCTCCAATTTCCAGCCACAAATCTCTATTTCTTCATTCTTTAATCTGCAGGAGCTCAACTAGAAGCAGTGGCAAGCAGCAGCATCAGCAGCTTGCTTTCTTCCATTATTGTGTTTCAGCCCCCAATTCAGCCCAAATCTGTCTACTTTTTCCTTCCGTGTTTCCTGTGATCACTTCCAACACCATTTCTCACCTGACTATAGCAGCCAATCCATCAATTCAACAGCTGCAGGTTGTAGCTGCTGTTTTCCACATATTCTCCCTCTTTGTCTTCTTCAACTTGCAGCAGCAATAACTTGCAGTGATGGCGAAGCAATTCTTTCCTTTGCCAGCAAGAATTCAGTCTTGGCTCTTCCTGATTGACAGCAGCAACATCATCTGTAGCATCAACTTGACAGTAGAGTAGCTGCCATTTCTTCTTCTTCTATTGAGGTAGTTGCTGCAGAGTTTTCCACTTGTATCCATCTGCTATCAATCATCCTTCCACAGCAAGGATTTCTCCACTTGCTTCAGCTCCGATCAATCCTTCAGCAGCTCAATTTCCAGCAGCTTCCATTCCAGTCCATTTTGATGTCTTTTTGTGCAATTTAGTCTTCTTTTATGCTAATTTTCCACATTGACCCTCTGAGATACCTGAACTGCAAAATCATCCCAAAAGTAAACTAATCTTTACTAATTGACACTAAATTATGAGTAGAAATGAGTAATAAATGCCTGCAAAAAGGGTATATATTTTTATATTATCAGATACCCCCAAACTTGAAGTGTTGCTTGTCCTCAAGCAACAGACCCAAACTCAGAGTTTTGCTAATCCTCTAGCAAACAAAATCATGCTACATTCCTATTGACCTAGACACACAAGGAGTGACTCAGAAAGAAGAAGTGATATTTTTAAATTTGCATGGATAAAAGTAATGATAGTAATCCAAAAAGAATGTGGCTAAATGAATAGAAGTAAATGCAACATTGTGTCAATGTTAGTCTCAGATTCAAGTTCCTCACTGGACAGATTATACACCATTGTTCATCACGGGAAAGTAGTATCACAGTTTTTCAGTGTGTGTGTACATATATCACAGCCAAAATTCAAGTTTTTGCCTATGATCCATTCTAAGATTTAATCAGTTTAAGAATAAATGGACATCATTGTGATCAGTACCTATTTCCTGCATGCCATCAACTAGGGTATTCTTACTGAGATTTTTAGATTCTAAGGACTTCCTCACAGATTCTGCAACAACATTGGTTGCATCTTATTTCTCCCTCAACCTTTTTTCTCCTTGTCCATATTGATTTTCTTCTGGATTTTTCCCACTCAGGCCCCTACCCAGAGCATATTTCCACTCAGTATCTATTCATAGTGGGTCAGCAACTTAGGACATTTCACCCAGAGCATAGTTCCACTTAATTTACGGTGGCTCAGCAATTTAGGACATTTCACCCAGAGCATATTTCCACTCAGTATCTATTCATAGTGACTCAGCAACTTAGGGCATTTCACCCAGAGTATATGTCCACTTACTCTCTATAGTGATTTCTCACAGTGGTTCAGCAACTTAGGGTAGTTTATTCATTTTTTTTCTCATATTTCCTCACCAGGCCTGATGACTCTCTCTATTTATTTGCCAAACCTACACACTCAAGGGTATTACTGCCTTATTAGACAGTCTTCCTAACTTCCTTGATTTCAGAATTTTTCTTTCCAGTGCAATTCAACCGCCTACCATTCCCCTTTCCCTAGGTTTTTAGGCTTTTACAGACCACAGTGGGCTCTTACAGAGTCTACCATGATGCGAAGGGCTGCCTCAGCTTCACTCAAGTTTATATTCCCCCCAGCTTTCAAACAAGTGGACTCCAGTATAAGATCACAACAATGTAATTAAGGCATTCAGATTTTAGAATTAAGTTCAGAACTCTCACTTTGGCAAGTGACATATTGTGCTCGAGAAAGTGAAGAACTATATGACTGACTTCAAGTAAATCAATATAGGACTGACTTCAAGTAAATCAGTAAGTGTTTAAAATTTCAAAAATTCTGGCACATTTTTGAATCATCATAAACTTTTGACGCTGTATATACACAGACTTATTCACAGTTGTACACAAATCTTAATTTTTTTTTTTGTTATTTTTCAAAATTTGATCCTGTCATTCTTTAAAACATATAAATCATATAGATCCCTCCCCCAAACATAAAATAAGCATTGTCTCCAATGCTTACAATAGAGATGCAAGGGAAGAACAAACACAAACACTTAACATGCAATTTGACTGTAATCAGAAAAATCATCATACAAAGTGGACTCAATCTTTCCTAAGGACTCTAGATGCATAGACTTAAAACAGAAAAAACACAAAAACAGGCATAGTTAAAATTAAAAGAAAATAAAAGAAAAGAAAAAAAAAAAAGAAAAACAGAATACTTCCCTGGGTGATTAAGGGTTCATGTATGGGTCTGGTGGACCTTGTAAACTCCAAGGAGTTGGAATCTCTCCTCTCTCATCTTCTGGCAAGAAGTGAACACCGGCTCTCATCATCAACCTTGTGGCTATTATTGGGAAGAACCAATACTTCTGCCTCAGGTTCAACCATTGGTGCATTTGTCTTCTGATTATAACTGCAGCATCTAAGGAATATTCATTGCAATGGCGTATAGCAAGATAGCTGCATCAAATGTCACCACCCCTCTACTATTAGAAGGCATCAAATTGGTGCAAATGAAATTGAACCATGGTTTGTAAGCTTGCTTCAGTTCTGCGGTGGGGAAATTCTTCAGGAGCCCATGACTGTCAACGGTCCATATATCTTTTGTTGTATCTTCACAAAGTGCCATTGGCAGTTCTCCTTTTGGTGTTTCATCCATCATTTCGAAGGTTGTATATTCGTATGCAGGGATGTGCACCGGTAATTCAAGTATTTCTCACATAACCGCTCTACTAATGTCAACTGCCTTCCCTCTTTCTACGATCACATCTCCATCCGCTCCCATAGATTACTGTAGAATTCTCTGACAGCTGTGAGGTTTGGTTGAACTGGAAAGGTGCATAATCCTTGCCAGCCACGTTGGATTATGTACGAATGTGGATCTGTTGAGATGCCAAATTCCCTCTCCACAATAGACTTCCTCTCCCATGTTCTTTGATAGAATACTGCCCCTCCGGGGGTTATGATGAGGCCGGAACTTCCGGTTCCTCTGAGGTGATTCTGATGCTCTTCCCTTTGGCATCTAGTGGGATTCTTGGGAAGATGTGGCAGTCGAAAGACAATCCCTTGGATTCGGTGTGTTGTTTTCTTGGTAGTTTGTTTGACTCTAGCCATGGATGAAGGTGTAAGAATAGTAGGTTTTTGGCTGGAATTGGAAGGGGTATTTTTCAGTAACTCACTAGTAAAGTGTTGGATTTGGGTTGCATTCTTTTGGGTTTTAAAGAGTGACAATTCAAGGTTATGACAGAGTGGGAGATGTTTTTCGAAACTTGCAGAGAGTTGGGTAGTGGGCAGCCATTTTTCTCTTTGAAGAGTGGGGGTGATTTGTTTTCCCCAAATTCATCATTTTTACAGCTCAAACATCCCACCTCTTTAAAAGATTTTAAAACAAAGTTTTCCCTCCTTTTTGTCAAACCAAAACGCAAGGTATATTACGAATTGAAAGTCGTCCTTGGTCAATCAGCTCAGTCTTGAAAGTGAGTCTATCACTCGCGCAACTGAGACGATAGATCATTGTCTACTGCTTTGTGTAGGTAATTAAACTTAAATATTGTCATTCTAACTATATCATAGTCAGCAAGGCATTTCAGGTTAACCATCCACACAAGTACATCTGAAAATTTCTGATAAGAGTGCCACCACTCTTTCTGACTACCACAGAACATATTGATTAATTAGCAAAAGATAATTGAAACAAAACTAAGAAGAACAAAAATAACTTACCTTGGGTTACTTCCCAAGCAGCGCATGGTTTAACGTCTCATGCCAGACTGATTGGTGCTCCTTACTTAGGTTTCTTTAGTTGTAACACCTCCTTATGCTGCATCTCAACCTTCTGCTCTGTGTTGTGTGCTTCCCTTCTCTTGGGATTTTCCAATGTATCACTAGGAAGAGTGCCAGCAAGTCTGTCTGGTATCTTCCTTGCCATTTGTGTAACCTGATTTTTTATATCTTTCATAGTTGCATTAAGACTAGCAGGAACATTACCAACCTTGATCCAGTCTTCTTCCTTGACTCTGAATGGTTGATTCTGAAATCCCGGTGGTTGAGCTGATCTTTGGTAGTTCGACTGCTGATTAGTCCAGTTATTGTTATGTTGTGGCCTCCAATTGTTGTAGCTATTGAAGCCTCCTCTACCATTTTCTTGCCTCACAAACTGAACTTCTTCCACTATGGCCTGACAGGTAGAGCTGGGGTGAGATCCTGTGCAGATTTCACATACATCAACCTTTGGTTTGTTGATGTCAGCTCTCAGCTTTGATATCTCACTGGTGATGGCCACCATCTGTGCTTGCAAGTGAGTTGTAGCATCTAGCTCCAACACTCCTGCTTTCTTAGTTGTAGCTCTAGGCTCCTTCTGCCATCTAAAATGGTTAGCACACATATTCTCCAAGAGCTGGATTGCTTCATCCATAGGTTTCATCATGAATCCTCCTCCAGATGATGAATCAAGTGATTCTCTGGAAGCTTGTTGCAATCCATTGTAGAAAATACACAGCTACATTGGCTTCTCTACACCATGTTGAGGGCACTTCCTCATCAAATCCTTAAATTTTTCCCAGGCCTCATAAAGAGTCTCTATCCCATGATGCTGAAAACTCATGATGGCTGATCTTAAAGCAGCAGCCTTGACAGGTGGGAAGAATTTGTCAAGGAATATCTGTCTGAGTCTATTCCAGGAGTTGATTGAATTGTTGGGCAGAGTGTCCAACCATTTTGCTGCTAAATCCTGCAATGTGAATGGAAACAGTCTCAAGTAAACCTCATCTTTGGACAAACCTTGGATCTTGAATGTACTATACAGTCTCAGGAATTTTCTGATGTGCTCATTGGGATCTTCACTAGGCAGTCCATAGAAAGGACAAGCAGCTTGCACCCATTGAATCATTTGAGTTTTGAGCTCAAATTTCTCTACTACAACATCATTGTATACCAATGAAGTTTGAACTTCCTCCTCATGGGGTACAAAACAATCTCTTAGCAGTCTGGTTTGAGCTGGTTGTAGATCTCTTTCTTGAGGTTGATCAGCTGCTGCTACCTCTGTCATCTGCTTTTGGTCTTTAAGAACACAAGCAGCAGCTTCTTTGTTTCGCAAGACTTTGGATCTCCTTGCCGTGATTTCAATTTCTGGATCAAAACTTAGCTCTCCTGATGGATTGATTCTAGTCATAGACCAATAATCAAAACACAAAAAATAACAAATAACAAGATTGGTGAATTGAGTGAGTGACTAAAAACAGAAAAGCTAAAAAGAACTAAAACAGAACACAAAAATCAGATTTCAAGGATTTTTAACGCCATCCCCGGCAGCGGCGCTACTTTTGGTGGTGGTGTATGTCATTGAACCACTTCCCAGAAAGAATATTTATAAACCTACTTAAAATTAGTAGCTAGTGATAAGCAAGATCATTCCACAGAGACAACAGTCAACCGTCCAAAATCTGATTAACGTGCAGAAAAGAAAGAAAATGAGTTCAACAGATTGTCACTTGGGAGAGTGAGAATAGTCACTTGACAGAGTTAAGAGGCAGAAGGGTCAATTACCTTCCTGCCTTTATGTTCAGTTTTCATTCAAATATTCCTGTAGTGTATGATTAGTTGTTCGATCAGGCACTTATATTCTTTATAATTCCTTCCAGACAGAATAAAGAGTTCTAGATTATCTAATCACCTACCTCCCAGTCAGAGTAATTCATTAATCTAAGCCATTGAATTCTTAAGCCCTTTATGATCACCTATGCCATTCACCGAACTTCAGTTGATGTCTGGAATCGCAGGGTAGATTTCCTCCATTGTCATAGACTATATTAAGCAGTTCTAAGGTTATGCTTCCCCTTCCAAATCTTCATAACCATGTAATCACTTTTAATTAAGTGGCCAAGTTAACTAAAAGGTTAATTAAATCACTTACCTAGGCACAACACCTCATCAACGAAACTGAATCAAAACCTTCACATAAAGATAGTTTGGATTGAAACCTTAACTGAGTTAGCTACTCATCCTTATTGAGTTAAACATGAGAGCAACAAAGTACAAAAGATAAGACATAAGTCTAGATCAAAAGGTTAGAGGAAAGAAAAGGAATATGGTAGCAGGGATAGTTTCTGCCTGCACACTATGGCGAGTGGCGTTCGCCACTTGACAGAGTGACAGTCTGCCTCCATGTTCCTGCTACTACCCTGTTTCTAACCTACTAACTAACTACCTAACTACTTCCTTTTAGACTAAATCTAACTACCCAATCTGTTGTTTTCCTAACTGCTATTGGCTGACTATTTATAGAGATTCGGAGAAGCTGGGATTGGTTGGTTTCTGGCCTTCTACTCTGCAGCAGAAAGGTGAGGTAGCAACTTGCAGCAGTAGAGGTTTGTTTATTCTGGCAAATTGCAGTCTTCTCTTTGGTTGCTCCTTCTCTTCAACCACAATTTGCCACCTTCCTCTCATCATTGCCTTCTTCTCTTAGTCTTCTTCCCCGGCACAGTTTCTCCAATTTCTAGCCACAAATCTCTATTTCTTCATTCTTTAATCTGCAGCAGCTCAACTAGTAGTAGTAGTAAGCAGTAGCATCAGCAGCATGCTTCCTTCCATCATTGTGTTTCAGCCCCCAATTCAGTCCAAATTTGTCTGCCTCTTCCTTTTGTGTTTCCTGTGATCACTTGCAACACCATTTCTCACCTAACTACAGTAGCCAATCCATCAATTCAACAGCAGGAGTCATAGTAGGTAAGTAGCAGGTTGTAGCTGCTGTTTTCCACATATTCTCCCTCTTTCTCTTCTTCAACTTGCAGCAGCTATAACTTGCAATGATGGCGAAACAATTCCTTTCTTTGGTAGCAAGAATTCAGCCTTGGCTCTTTCTGATTGATAGAAGCAACAGTATCTGCAGCAGCAACTTGGCAGCAGAGTAGCTGCCATTTCTTCTTCCTCCATTGAGGTAGTTGCTGCAAAGTCTTCCACTTGCATCCATCTGCTATCAATCTTCCTTCCACAACAATGATTTCTCCACTTGCTTCAGCTCTGATCAATCCTTCAGCAGCTCAATTTCCAACAGCTTCCATTTCAGTCCATTTTGATGCCTTTTTGGTCAATTTGGTCCTCTTTTATGCTAATTTTCCACATTGGCCCTCTGAAATACTTGAACTGTAAAATCACCCCAAGAGTAAACTAATCCTAACTAATTGACCCTAAATTATGAGTAGAAATGAGTAAGAAATGCCTACAAAAAGGGTATATATTTTTATGTTATTAACATTCCAACTCGAAAACTAACACCTCAAGCCCCCATAAAAATACCTTTAATTTCTATAACCCCTTTCCATCTTCTGAATTCTTCTACCAGTTACTACTAGCAAAACCCTAAATCCAGAAACAAACTGCAACTCTTCAAATACTTATCAAACTGCGGATGGCCAAACGCAGGCAATCCTCAAGCCAAAGGGGTGTACAAAATTCCAGAATCAAAAGACAAGCACAGACTACTATGGCAGTCCACTGGACGAGGAGTCAGAAGAGAGCCCACCAGAATCGTACACGCGAAATTGGTGATTCTAGCAATATAGCCAACCTTGAAGGGTAGTTTATCAGCAAGGATGGGAGTGACTGATGATCATCGAAAGAGGGGCAACGCTCCCAACAGATCCACCATCCTACATCAAAGAACACCATTGGGAAAGACTCTGTGATATCCCTATCCAAACTCGTCGTGGTAGATTGCCATCCAACAGAACTGAGAGAGATAAGTTGATAAATGTTGTGTGCATGGCTTCACCCCAAAAGGATTTAGGCAGCTTTGCACTCAAGAGCATACACCTAACATTTTTTATAATAGTTCTGTTCATTCTTTCTTCCACGTCAGCCTGCTGCGGAGTCTTTGGAACACCCTTCTGAAGTTTAATGCCATGGTCTCAACAATACTTCTCAAACGGACCCTTGTACTCACCACCATTATCAACTCGAACACACTTCAACTTCTTCGAGTCTCTCTTTCAACTCTAAGATGAAAGTCTTTGAACACATCTAATACCTGATCTTTAGATTTCAAAGAAAAAACACCAAACCTTTTGAGCATAGACATCAATGAAAGTAACAAAGTACAATGCACCACCCAATGACCTATCTTTCATGTAACATACATCTGTATGAACTAACTATAGAGGATTGGACTTTCTAGATGGAGGAGAACTTTGAAAGGAAACCCTTTGTTCTTTACCATAGATACAGTTGACACAAGGTTCTAGAGCAGTACCTTTCACCTCAGGGAAAAAATGCTTCTTACCAAGAATCTGTAGCCCCTTGACACTAATGTGTCCAAGTCTTCTGTGCCAGAGATCAATGGAAGCATTGTGAGTTGCATTCACCTCTTCATTTTTTAAGTTTGCATTTAAGATGTACAAAGAGTTCAACATCTTTCCTCTAGAAATAACAGGATTCTCTCTAGTAATTGTCCAACGGCCACCACCTTTAGTGCTATGATAACTCTCATCGTCAAGTTTGCCAACGAAAATAAGGTTGAGATGCATATCCGGAACATGTCTCACATTCTTCAAGACAAGAGTATAACCTGTATCTGTCACCAATGATATCTCGCCCATGCTGACAACATCGGATGAGGCTTGGTTGCCCAGTCTTACACGACCAAAATCCCCAGGTGTGTAAGAGTTGAAAAAGTGCCTGTCAGGCATCACATGATAAGACGCACCTGAATCACTTAACCAATTACCATCATGACTTGCAACATTAATTATATCATCATCACAGTACACAAATGCATCACTAGTAGTTACTACTGCACTAGTAGTTACTACTGCAGTAGTATCATCATCGCTTGATTCATCTTTCTTGCCTTTACCTTTTTCTCGCCGATAGTTCTCTCTTGAGAACCCTGCACTCTTTCTTGAAGTGCCCTCTCCCTTGACAATGGTAGCACACAATATCTTTCTTGGATTTAGACTGTCCCCTGGACATGTCATTCTGATAAAGTGGCCATCTACTTTTACTTCTCCTTCTTCTATCTGATTTTTTTTGTCACCAGAGCCTGTGACTCAAACTCAATACTCTACTCTTTTCTCCTGACTTCTTCATTCATCATAGCCTCTTTGACCTGATCCAAGGTGAAGACACCATCTGGGGTTGAATTACTGATTGACACTATCAAAGTGTCCCAATTGTCTGGAAGAGAACTAAAGAATAACAAAGCATGTACCTCATCATCGAACTTGAAACCTATATTCACTGCCTGATTCAAGAAACCCTGAAACGAACTCAAGTACTCATTCATGCTAGCATCATCTTTGTACCTCAACCTGGTAATCTGTATCAGTGCAGATGACTTATTGACGCAGGACTTCTTCAAGTACATATTCTGGATTTTCTCCTAGAGTGGATTAACTTTTGTTTCTCCCGAAAAGTGATGAAACACACTTTGATCAATCCACTGTCAAATATTACCAACAATCTTCCTGTGCATATGAGCCCACTTTTTATCAGCCATATCACTTGGCCTATCTTCATCCCCTAGAACAGGATCACACAAATCTTTGCAATACAACAAGGCTTCCATTCTAGGTTTTCACATATGATAATTGGATGAAGTCAATTTAATCATCGTACTAGACCCCGATGACTCTTCTATTTTATTGATATAACCCCCAACCTATCGAACCGTAGCTCTGATACCACTGTTGTGGGTGAAAGGATATAAACACAACAGACCAGCAAAAATGAACCCCAGGAAAAATTTCTTTCCTACTACCAATAAAATAGGACAATGAACAAGCCAACCAAACAAACTAATAATCAAAGTACTGATAGAGTAAAGTAGGCACATGGATTTACGTGAAAAAATTAAATCGAAAAATATCATGAGACAGTAAAAACAGTCAAATCTCCACTATCACAATAATAAAAAACAGTCCTCACCAAACGGTGCATACACAGCCTTTAACCCAAAGGTGGATTACAACAAAACCCCTCTTCCAAACAAACACCTAAATCACAAAGTAGGGATTGGAAGGTTCTCACCAAAAGAGAACTAAATCGAAAACTAAATTAGACGAGTTGTAGACCTTGTTGAGAGAAACACACATGCAAACTTGTACCAACAACTGATTTTGTTTCGTCAGTCGATCAAAGTCTCAAAGTGAAATACTTTCTTTTCGTAACTCCAAAACCTTAGAACTCCAGTTTTCTCTCCTTTTCTCTCGCGCACAAAGCTTTGTGTGGCTGCTGCAATTTTCTTTTCTTTTGGCTGGAAACACACGCACAAAATTGGTGCACAAAGCCTTGCTTTTATAGAGCAAAACCAAAAAAAAAAAAAAAAACTAAACTAAGCCCAACTAGAGTGGGTTTTGTTTCCTTCTTTCAAACCCAAACCAAAGTCCAAGTGGATTTAGTTTTATTTTTCTTTTTGTTGGTCCAATTGAAGGGGAACTCCAGGCCCAACATGTATCACATTATTGTTCATTACAGTATTTACAAAATTATATTACCAAACTATCACTTCTGATTTAAATAAAATCAGCACATAGTATTCCGATTGTGAACAAATAATGGACATGCAAAGTGAGCAAACAAAATACAGTATCGTCAAAAATACAAAAGAAAAATTTTTTTAAAAAAATCAACGATAAAATTTAAATTCAAGAAAAAAAGAAAAGAAAAGAAAAAGACGAAGATGAACAAGCAAAGGATGATTACCTTAAACAAGCTTGTGATAGAGAGGTTCGGAGCATAAAGAGCAAAAATTTCAAGGAACGAAAAAGAGAGATGTGACCAAATCTTTATATCATTTATATTTATATATTGATAAGTTTAAGATATAGGACGTTTGAAATAACATTGCGTTAGGGAACAATTTTTCAAATTATCATTGATAAACCTATCAAATTAAAAGAAGAAGGGAATATGCTAAGGAATTCGAAAAATTAGAATCACCACTATTTTAGACCGATCAAATTTAACTATTAATGAGAAATTTTAATGGAAGGAAGTTCAAAAGTGACAAGTTTAAAAAAAATAATAATAAAAATCTGTAAAGGGTTTATCCAATGCGAAACTAACGCTCTGTAATTATTATATCGTTTGATAATAAATACTTTTTTTATCATAAATATAAAGACAAGGGCAATAAATGAATTAATACTGAAACATAGTGGAGAAAACATTTTGCACAAATATTTTTGACAAAATTAATAAAGGACTACGAAATTGGTAATCTATATTATGCAATTATTATATTATATTATATTATTATATATATTTTTTGTGAAACAGCTTTTAGCATTATAAATTTTACCTTCTGGGTATAAAAAAAGAATTGTCATGGAATTATAGGAATCATTTTAAGACTGCTCTTTGTCATAACTTGTGAATAGAACCGTCAGGGGATTTTAAAAAAATATTGTACGACGGACCCTTTTCTTTTTGGGTAAGTCTTAAACATTGTCCCTTGTAATTTTACTTTTTAATTCATTAAATCGGGGTACCGCCATGGATTTTTCTTAAAAAATATTATATGTATATATATATATATATATATATATTATATGTAGGATGATGAAGAAACAAAAAGGAATGACTACTTTAAAAGATTTCATTGTCATTTTCTTGATTTATCTAGTTTTAAGAAAAACAAGGAATGACTTCTATTTTTGGTCATTCCAAAAATATTTAAATATTCTGGGGTTATACCTGAAATGTAATTACAAAGGTTAACGAGCATTGTAAAAGCCTTTTTTTCATTTCTAAAATCATAATGCTATTTATTTTTTATAAAAGGACTATTACTGAAATGATGAGAAAATAATAAGGGGTGTTTTCCCTTAAAAAATTCTTTAAAATAAAGGTGGACAAATTTAATTTTTTTTAAATATAGCTGGACATATATATTATCCTCTGGATTTCTCAAATCCGAAGGTTAATTAAAATTAAACCTTCGGATTTCACAAATCCGAATAACCAAATAATATTAAAATAATAAGTATTTATATTTTGTGGAAATACAGTCAAAAAGGTCAGAAAATGAACAGTGAACTTCGGAATCGTAAAATCCGAATTCAATAAAATAAAAAAATACAGAAGCAAATTGTAGTGCGAAATTTTTGAATTTCAACACCGGAATTTTGTAATCCGGATTAATATATTCGGATTTCAGAAATCCAGCTATATTTAATTTTGGTTAGTGAAATTAGGCATCTGTCATAAATTGAAAGACCAAAAAATGGAATTAAAAATTCGTATTGACCAAACTCGGATTTCTAAAATCCGAGCTTAGTATGATTCGGATTTTGCAAATCCGAATTTCTTACTTGTTCGGATTTCTGAAATTCGAGTTTAGCGTGATATAAAAGAAAAAAAAATCAAACAGTTCTCTTTCGAGAACTGAATCGGAGTTTCTGTTTCTGCGGCTCTTGGTTGGCGAATTGGAGTTTTTTATGCAACCTTGCTGCTAGATATGTGGGGATCGTTATTTAAAAGAAGTTAGATTGCAAAACCATGTTATTTAGTTCATTGTTGTGTTATTTTGATTGTTAGAATGATGTATGACAGATTAAGAATTTTGTTTGTTGATTGTTTAGATGTTTTAGGTGTTGATTTTGAGGTTAGAGATGAGAAATCATAGTTGTTCATGAGAGATGGAAGTTGATTTCTAAATATTTTAGCATTTTATAGATTTTTTGAATTATGAATGGAGTATATATGGTATATTTGTTGATTTTGTTATAAGGAAATGATTAGATATTAATATTTTTTTTAAAACAGTTATCAATGGCATGTAATGTGTCATACATGCTTAATTTGTTTCATACAAGCAAGTATGTGATAGAGAATGGTATCATCAACACTTTTTCGAATATGCTGGATGATGCTTGTTTGTTGAGGAAAGGTTATCATATGTGGAATTGATAAGATTTGTATGACACTTGGTTGGGATCCAACACACATGAAACTCCACCTTTCTGTAATTTTCGATAGTTCTAGTGGTAGGCGTGTAGCGAAGATCAAGAATGATTCGCATGTAGAGTTCATGAACCGTGTAGCTCCAATGTCATGTTTGGATTTATACATAGATTTCGAAGATATCACTCATGAAGAAAGAGAAGCGAGTTTGGAAAACAACGTATTGTTTGGTGGTTTTCCAAGGGGGAAACGTGCTAGTACTTCTCGAAACCGTGATGAAGAGGAGACACCTTTATTTGCACAAGATGACATGGAAGAGTCGGATCCCAACTACATAGCTCCAAGCGAAAACAAAAAGAAGACTTTGAGTTCTCTGCAGATAGTGATTTTGAGGAAAATGATGATGAATTATTGGAAAATGAGGAAAGGGATCTTAATCCATTGCCCGACGCCATGTATATAGTAAGATAGGGAAATAGGATGTCTCGTGTGCGGACAATGATGAGTTTGCTATTAAGATGTGGGATGAGACCCCCAAAGGAATGGACATCGGTGTTTGTTTCAAATCCCAATCAGAAGCAAAACTTGCTGTGAAATTATGGAACATCCATCATAAAAGAGAATATACGGTTGCCGCGAGTAGTCCAACGACGTGGGCTGTGTGGTGCAGAACATTAAATGTACCAAGTGAGGATGGTGATCCACCATGTGTGTGGAAGATGCGTGTGTCTTTGAAAGATCACGGCCTTCATGAAAATGTGAGGTGGCATAATGCACATAATTGCATGACTCTCGTGAATGATAATGACAATCGGTGTGTGGATGCGTCTTTGATTGCTAGACTCATCAGGAGAAAGGTTGAGAACAACGTAGATTATACGGTGGCCTCGACACAGAAAGATGTGAAGACCTTATTGAAAGTAGATGTGTCATACAAAAGGGTGTGGCAAGGGAGGAGGAAGCCATAGAAGCAGTCTATGGTGATTGGACCTCGAATTTCGAAGAACTTCCTAGGTAAATATCAATTTTTATAATTTTTATGTGCATTATTTTATTTTATTTTTGGGTTACATGTATTGAAATGTTTTAACTATGACTCGTTTGTTGTGTAGGTATATCGCTGCACTTAAGTTTACTAATCCTGAGACTATAGTACAGTGGGAATGGAAGGAGGGAGGAGAAGGTTGGAACAGGAGAAAATAGGACATTTAAATACGTCTTCTGGTTATTTGCACCAGTGGCTGCGAAGTTTCTTGAATGTCCACCGGTCATTTGTATCGATGGAACACACTTGCGGGTGGATACAAGGGTAAATTTCTTGTTGCGGTGATCTATACCGCAAACAAGCATATTTTACTGGTTGCATTTGCGATTGTGGATGAGGAAACAGTAGAGAGTTGGACATTTTTTATGAGCAATTTGAGGTTGTGGGTTGTGCAGGATAGAATCGTAAGTGTGATATCTGACCGAAATGCAGGGTTGTTGAGCACAATGTCACAGATGGATGAATGGCATGATTTAGGGGATGGTGGCCACTTTTATTGGCTCCGTCACATTCGCAGCAATCTTGTGTCGCGACATAATCGCAGAAAGGTGAAGCGGTTATGTAGGAAGATGGGCACCATCTCTACCCTCACAACCTGCGCCGGGTAAAAGAGCGAAACTGTGGCTGAGAGAGAAGATTGGAGGACAAAGAAAGCGAAAAATAGTGTTCCCCCTTGGTTATCGCAAGAATAAAATGAGGGTGACGGTTCAGGTAATCAACAATGAGAATGCGAGGCGGCTTCTACTAGAGGCTCGCGCATCCAGGTCGATACTCAATTTGAAGACATTGGTGGACCTGGGTTTCAATTTGAAGACATTGGTGGAGAGTTGCAACTACAATCGGCAGTCCTACTTCTCATCATGGGAGAGTCTCAATCCCAACCCCAACCCCAACCCCAACCCCAACCCCGACCACGTCAACAACAGGGTTCAATACTCACGTATCTTCGGAGGGAAGACAGGAACCGCCAGGCGCCAAATAAATACACTCTGAGTGCGCCTAGGAAAGGAAAAGGGAAAAAATGAGCCCGTTGATTTTTTTTAATTGAAAGTAGTTTTAGTATTGATTTTGGATTAAAACTTGTTATGTTTTGTTGTTAATCGAATGAAGCTTATAATTTTGTTGCCATTAAATTTCTGTTTTTCTAAGTTTCAGTGTTGGTGCTGTAAACCGATTTTGGACTGGTTTTAACCAGTTCAATCTTTTTTTTTTCAATTCTGACTCAGAATCGGATTTCCAAAATCCGACTCTATTCTTTCTGTTAAACACTCGGATTTTGAAATTCTGAATCCATGGCTAACTGGGGGTTTCTATTTCTCAGAGAAACAGAAGAGATCCGTATTTCAGAAATCCGGATTTATATGAATTCGAAATTTGGTAATCCGGCTTTTTCCAAAGAGGAGATCCGGATTTTCATAATCCAAATTTACATAACTTCCGATTTCCGTCATCCGTCTTTCACAGAAGAAGTAATCCGATTTACGGAATCCGATTGCGCATAAAGATATTTTCGGATTTTCCAACACATATTTTCATCCCACTGGAAATTAATATTTTATCAGTAAATCGGATTTAGGGAATCCGTCTTTATATTAATTACACTAAATTCTTTTATAAATTTAATTTCTGATTAACATTACACAAAACTGGATTTCAATATTCCATGTTTGGCTGCATCCGGATTTCACAAATCTGACTCTTACCCATCTTTGGATTTCTGAAATCCGTGGCACACAGTTTTATCCACCTAATTTTTGAAAGATTTTTTTTTTTTTTTTTGGTTCAGGTTCTTAATGTGCAAATATATTTAAGTAAAAAACTCGACAAATAAGTAAGAGGAACCCAACTTTGTATCATTTTTTTACTTTTACATTATCAACAACTAGGATTATATGATCATATGTAGACCAATCATTTTTTGGGTTAAATCCTAAGCAGTGATTTTTATATACCAAGTGCAGTGAAAACTCTTTAAATTAATACATTTGGGACCTTCAAAATTTACTAAATTATAGAGTTATTAATTTATTAATAAATTAATAATTATTAATTTATCAATTATTAATTTATCGATAAATTAATGATTATTAATTTATTGATTAATTAAGGATTTATTAATTTAATGAGTTTTTTTCAATCTTATTAAGAAATAATATAGAAATTTATTATTTTACATAAAAAGGGATGATAATTAAAAATATAAAAAAATACTTAAGTTAAAATGAGTAATCTTCAAATCTAATTTTTTTTATTCTAGGTGTTTATTAAATCTATGAAATTGTGGGAGTTTATATTTGTATAGAAGATTCTTGAAAAATTATTATCTTATAATTTAATCGAAATTTTTCGCTTTTCGTACTAGTCTCAAGTTGAGATTGGAGAAAAATATTAGTTAATAAAAGTTATTCATTAATAGAAGATTAATTTAGGAAGGTTTTATTGTACTCCTCCAGTATGAGAGATTTTGATTTTTTATAAATTTCATTTATTGTATTCTTCAAGTTAAATTCTCTCAATTTTTATAAAGAATGTTTAAGGTTTTATTTACAATTAGAAAAACTCGATAAATGAAAACTAAGAGAAATCAAAATAATTTATAATAAGAATTTGAATGATTATATTTTTGTTTCGAAAACCAGTAAGCGATCTCAGAAATAATGAATTCAGCTCAAACACATTTTAAGTTTGACCTTTCACACTTTATTCACATCTGCTCTGTAGTACTATTATGTTGTCCAAATTGCATCACAAGTCACACAGTTGATCGAACTGTTGTTTGGTAAAAAAAAATTTGTCGTTAATTGCAATATCTGCTGCCAACTTCTGGAGAGACAGCAAAAGGGTTGGTACAAATTTTCAAAACAACAATTATTATATGCTCAACAATATTTATTAAATGGCTACTTATTTAACATTTTTCCCCTTATTCCCCCACTTCAATAATGCCAGCAATTTTCCAGAATCAGCTTATAGAAAGCCTTTCTTTCGGACCAAATTAACCAACCAAGACGGAAAAAGGTTGCTCTTGAATGGTAAAGACTCATTCATTCTTTGTTAGAAATTAATACTGTAATTTTTAACATCTTTTGTAATTAT
The DNA here is from genome assembly GCA_949775105.1 of Oldenlandia corymbosa var. corymbosa. Taxonomy (NCBI): domain Eukaryota; kingdom Viridiplantae; phylum Streptophyta; class Magnoliopsida; order Gentianales; family Rubiaceae; genus Oldenlandia; species Oldenlandia corymbosa. The sequence goes on along the minus strand of OX459118.1, from coordinate 17,993,444 downwards.
TACTTACAATAGACATTCTTACAAATAAGAAAAATTAACTAGCCATTCTCATCATCAACCCAGTTACACTTTTTTTTTTTTTTTCCTCTCTCTCTTGAAAACACAACCCAGTTACTTAAAACATAAAAGCCATTCCTAGATTCCTTGTTCAATTTGTTGCGAAAAGAAAGCAGTTCAATTTATACTTCGATTGTGGTGGTTATCTAGCTAGTAGGTTAGGTTAGTTTGATGTCTGCCTTTTCTCTTGGACCAAAAACACAATTAATTCTCTTGTGTTCTTTTTGTGTTTCTTTTTTTTTTTTTTTCTGTTGTGGGTGTTGTTTGATTTAAGACATGACTAATTCTGAACCAGTTTTCTCAGAAGCCTTTTGATTATGAAACGACTGCAAAACCACCAAAAAAAGAAGAAAAAGAAGAAAAAAGCAGAAGTGTACTGTTCATCTTTACGTTTGTTTTAATTTCTTCTTCTTTCTTTGTGACCCGTTGGGTCTTCTGACATTTTTACCAGCTTGAACGTGATATATCATATCATATCCTGATATCATAATCCCAGAAAAAAAAGAAAAACATTATTAAAAAGAAGAAAACATTTCTACCCATAAATACGTACATAGATCTTTTTTTCCCTCTGTATTTGTGTACTATGAACAAATCAATAATGTATATTTATCCTTACACCACCAAAAAATTTTTAAAAAAAGGTAAAGTGGAGGAGTCACTGTATACTTTGTCATCAATGCCCAGTACATCCACAACCACACACACACACACACATTCATAGAGAGAAGAGAAGAAACAGTTTCCCCCAAACCCACCTTCACACCTTCCTGTTTTCCTCTAACCATGACATAAACCCCCAGATTCCGACGAAACTAGAAAAAAATATATATATATTTATTTATCCTCAACTTTTCTCTTTTCTTCACCTAAATTCAAAAGGGTTGCTTTAAAAAAAAAAAAAAATCATCAGTGTGTGAGGTATAAGTTCTTAGCTAGAATCTAAAAATCTTTTCTCATTTTCATTTCTTTCCCAAATTCTTTTTCTGAAAGTGGGTTTGGGGAAAAAAAAGGTATGAAAGTGGAATGGAAGTAGAGGAGATGCCAACTCCAGGGTGTAAATTTCCGAGGATCCGAAGTGGAAATGGTAGAGCTGATTCTTCTTCTTCTTCCAAGGTAGGGAAGAAAAGGGGTGATGAAGAAGGAGAACCAGATGGGAAGCCGTCAGCGGCGGCCCAGAGGAGGAATCTTACTATTGCCGAGCTTGCCGGAGAAGGAGTTGGCGGCGGCGGCGGACTTGATATTGCTACGGCAGCTGGCGGCGGCGGCGGGCTTGGCAGGTTCTGTGGTGGGTGGCCATCATCGAGGATTGTTAGGGTTTCAAGAGCATCTGGAGGAAAAGATCGGCACAGCAAAGTGTGGACATCAAAAGGGCTAAGAGACCGGCGGGTACGGCTTTCCGTCAACACGGCGATTCAGTTTTACGATCTGCAAGATAGGCTGGGCTACGATCAGCCCAGTAAGGCGGTGGAGTGGCTTCTGAAGGCAGCTTCCTCCTCCATTTCCGAGCTTCCTTCGATTAATACCTCATTTCCCGACACTCATCCGCAGCTCAGTGATGAGAAGAGGTCTAGCACTACTGTTGGTACTACAGATCAACACGGGTTCGATTCGGCTGAAGCTGCTGATATGGAAAATGATCAGCAGCTTTATCTGCAGCATCACGCCGCCGCAGGCGGCGGCGGTGGTGGGAATTTTTCTAAATCTGCTTGTAGTAGTACTTCTGAGACTAGTAAAGGATCTGGGTTGTCACTTTCGAGGTCGGAGAGCCGGATTAAAGCTCGGGAAAGAGCCAGGGAAAGAGCTGCAGAGAAAGAAAAGGAAAAAGAGCATCATCAGAATCCATCTCCGGGGAATCATCCTCCTCCTATGTCTCAAAGTTCTTTCACTGAGCTCTTAACTGGTGTCTCCGGTCATAATAACAACACTAATGCCTCTAGCAGCAGTCCTAATAGGGGTACAACCAATGGCGAGTCTAATTTCTTCCAAAAATCGTCCCCACCAAGGCATTGGTCATCTTCTCCAACTCCTATGGATTACTTTGGCACAGGATTTCTAGGTGGTCTATCTTCCAGTCGTCCTACAGCAAACCCGTCATCGACGACCACGAGTTTCTTGGGCCAAATCCAGCTCGGAAATCATCATCAACTCCACCACCAATCAATAGTCTCTTCTTCCCCACTACTGTTTAGTCTCACCGGAGGTGGAGACCACCACCATTCCGAGCTTCACCAATTCTCATTTGTCCCAGACCACCACCATCACCTTATTCCAGTTGTGACTACTACTAATAATAATACCACGAGTAACGGCAATGGTAACCACCATGGTGGCGGCGGCGATTACAACCTCAACTTCACAATGACGCCGTCATCAGCCACTTCTGGTGGTGGTGGGTTCGATAGGGGGACCCTTCAGTCCAATTCTTCTTCTTCAGTCCCGTCGTCGTCTCTGTTACAATCTGCACCTCCTCACCTACTCCATAGGTTTCAGAATATGGATCGATCCGCAGCTTTTTTCAGTCCTGCTAGCACTGCAGCTCCACCGCAGCCTAATGCTCAACAGCAGCACAGCTTCCTCCACGGATTCGATGCCGGCCGGTTACAACTCTGCTACGGCGGTGATGGTGATGGTGGCGGCGGTGGCCATTCTGACCAGAAAGAGAAGGTTAAACATTGATGATGATGAGAGTTCCTTCAATGGACTTTCTTCTTCCTCCAATTTCATCTTCATTCTGGTACGTCGTACGTAATAGTAATTAAAAAAAAAATTCCATCTTTCTTTCTTTGAGCTTTCCAATTAGTGATTAAATTACCATTTTTTAAAATGTTAATTACAATTTCACATGTCATTGAGCGTTTTGCGCTGTCAAGTGTCACTTTTGCCAAAGCATTTCCTATTTGCTTTCCTGGATCTACGTGTTGAATTCGTACCAAGAGGGCTTCTAGGTTTCACAAAAAGGCACAGCTATTGGGCTATAATTCTGACGAATTTAATTAATTAATGAATGAAAAGAGCTTTTTTCTATATACTATAATGTTTGATAATGTGGAGTATGAGTGTGGTTGTGCTTGGATACCTGCGAACTGGGGATCGGCCTGTTGTGTCTTGGCTTGTTTGCTTCATCTTTGGTTCCCTTATTTCTAGCATGTCTACGGTCTAGGCCAGGTGTTGGTCTTCCAGTGCTAAAGGGGCGCACTTTTAGATACATATCTATGGGCTGGTGGTGGTGTATATAGGTCAGAAAACTGTCTTCTTTCCCTATTGTGTGTTTCTTAAATTCCTGCTTTTATTTATTATTGATATTATTATATATACTACTATGATATAACACCTTAAACCCCACCAAGATTCTTCCTTTTTAATAGAAGGAAAAAAAAAATTTAATTTGTTTCTCATTTCAACTTTCAAAATAGTTACCTGAGAAACAGCTGTCACATATTGAAAGGCTAATGTATCCTCTCTCACATTGTTATCTTTTTTTTAGGCATGGGTTCAGTTCTGCATCCATGCAAGCCCTTTTAACTGATAACATGAGCCTCTGGCCTCATTAGAATTTACATATGCATTAAATCTTTGTTGGTAGTCCAAACAAGTAGAGAATGCTACAAACTAGCTCAGTAATAGAAATGTGTTCAAGGGGACTTCATTACTTCTAAACATTTTCCTTTGAAAGATAAAAAAATAAATAATAAATCACTCTTTTGCCTGCCCAGGAAGTAGTAAGAAGGAGAAAAATGAAATTTGCGAGTTTAGGGAAATACACTAATATTAGACATAACACTAGAAAAGTGGCAAGGAAGGGATTTGTTCAAGCAAAAGGAAATTGCTGTGGATTACGTGCTGGAACTAGAAATTGAATGTTCAAAATATTCAAATACAAACTGATACTGCACGTTTGTTTTTCATTAACATATGGTTTTCCTGAACATAAAAAATGATTCATTAGGCAACTTTATTTAGGATTGTTTGAAACAAATGTACAACTAAACTACTTTCGGTTTTGGGATGAACTATTACTACTTTTGGCATATCTTCTTACTACTAAGATTGCAAAAGTTAGAATTACTGTCACATAAAAACATCTATTTATAATTTGCCTTTTCTTCAATTTCTCTATTTTATTATCGAAACTAAATCTTTTATCTTACCAAATGTCTAGGAGTGGATTGATTAGTAAAACAGTGTAGTTTTATTAAGATTTGATTTGTGTGTTTTAGATTGTAAAACATTCGGACATAACAGTTTATAATTCACTGATGAGACATGGTATTTTTGGTTGTTTGATAGCTTGTTTAACACAGTAGCATATTCTATTTGAAGTGGGAAAGATCAAACTGCAATTAGCTTATTATTACAACAGAAGAACCATATGGTTGATTGATATTCAATAGCATATATGAACATAGGTTTCTTGTAGATTCGATAGTGTGCATAAAGGATGAAATAGCTGATCTTATTGTTTACGGTTTAGACATTCAACAGACAGCACAGTAGGTTCCTTTTAATGCTATACATCTGTGCAAAAGCAGTACAAAACAGAAAATAGATAAAAAAAAAAGGCAAGAAAATTGTAGTACAGTGATGAGTTGAGCCTCATAATAAGCTACTGTTATGATTTTTGCTTGTTACTGGTGGTCTGGCCTATATATACATCTTCTAATCACGTCTGCCCCAGCAGGTGTTTTCTATTAGTTTCAAAAAGTTCTCCAATTCGAAAACTTTAATATCACAGCTTGATTGGCCAAAGATTTATTGTGTTAATTTTCTCGTCTGTCACAAATTATTGGTTAAAATTCATAAAGTTTCACTAGTCAATGCTCATTTACCTAACTCATAGTCTCGATCAAATCTATTGTATATGTTCTGGAATTGGGGAAGAAATTGCTGTGTAGTGGACCTGGTGGTTATTAGAACATCATTCAAAAATTTGTCAACTGAAATATAGCTAGTGCAAGGAATGAAAAAAAGAAAAATAGTAATCATTAATGAGAAGGAAAAACATAATCCTCCCTTTCTGTAATTGAATAAAAGAGAGCATATTTGCATATTTGTTTCCTTAGTATAGATGATGGCTCCCATCCTGTGGGCTTAAATTATACAATCTCAAACTGTTTTTTATAACTCATTTGACTGAAGCAAGTACCAATTACAGCTGAATGCTGATGGCCTTTTTTTTTTTTCTTTTTCTTTTTTCCTGCTTTTTAGTATTGCCAGTCACTATGGCAATTGGAATTTATCATCATGCACACCATTATTCAGTTGTCCATTTAGGTTCCTCAAATTTTAATCTGAAACTTTTGAAATTTATACTACTTCCATCGCAAAAAAATCACATTTTTTGTAATTTGTGAATGGAATGAGTACTTTTTTAACAGAAGTCTACTATTTAGCCATTTTGTCTGGCAATATTTGCTTCAGGTGGCTAAAGATCTAGATTTTCTTGTCTACAAGGCTTGTTAGAGTGTTGAAATTTTTTCTCTTTCACATTAAAGTTCAGTTTTGTTTCTGTAATCTTTCTAGACTAAAGTAAATTTATCTAGCTATATCAAACACAAGTTGAAATTCAACAGGGAGACTAGAAACTCCTATATCCTTGTTCACCTGGTCATATACATAACATAGCATGTATTTGCTTTGGACATGTGAAATTAAGTCGACAATGTGATTGCATCTATTAGTTAAATACATCAGCAGAGGACAACATTAGTAGCTACCATGCATCTTGTTTTATGGGAATTCAATTAAAAAGAAACATAGTAAGTGCAAACTCCAATAAAGTTCTCCTAAATCCATTTTGTTTAAGAAGAATAGATAGTCTCGATGCAGAGGAAAATCCTCTAGTTGTAGCTAAGCAAGGCAAGAAGGCCCGCGATTGTGGAATTAAAGTTGCCATGTTTGGAAACATGACCTTGGATGGGTCTTTGCATGATCATAGGTAGCTCTCTTCCTATCTCTAGGGTTTGCCTCACTCTTGTTCCGCCTTTCGGAACCAAACCTTTCTAGTCCGGTGTAAAGGAAGGGGGAGTAGTAAGGGCGGTCTCGTTTCAATATTTTAACATAAACGTATAATATAAATAAGAGGCGTGTGATAGATTGTTTCACCTTAGGAACCAAAGGCTTTTTTTAGTCCCAAGTGATGAATATTTGATCGGTTTCATGTAAAAGCAAAAAAATTAAGTTGATAATTTAGTGGATTGCTCTGACCTCAAGAAGTTGAAATGTTTGTTGACGATATTGGTATATCGTTTTATCTCAATGCATCCTTTACATCAACACTAGTAAGTATATTGGCATTTGCATAATACTCATGTTAATTTGTGATGCTTTGTTCGGTACTTGGTGAAGAAACAAAAGTTGCTCTCGCGCAATAGTGGTACTTATTGATATTAATTATAACACGCATTTCATCTTATGTAGCTCTCTGTGAATACTACTTAGAACTTTACACGGTCAAAATGAAATCGCATTTCAAATTTTAAGAAGTGTGTTATGGAAGGTCCTTTTTGAAACATTTTCATTTGTCTACTCGATCTTAATCCTTTTCATTTACGTTTGATGCGCTCACTAAGCCTCTTTACAATGACTTTGTTTTAAAAAACCTTTTTGTTTTTTTTGTTAATGCAGGTATAACAAAGATTGCTATTGCCAAGGATGATCTGTAGCATTATTGTTATTTTTGAAGTTAATTTATTCAGTTGATTGAATTGAATTATTGAACTGGCTTTATTAGTTCATGTGTCTGCTAAATATATGGGTTCAGATTCACCGTTGCCAGTTCTTTTGATTTTTTTGATGATGATGGAGTTATGTACCTCGTTGAGGTTGGCAGTAATAATATCATAATTGTCCATATTTTTGCTGGTTCATGTACATTACTTGCTTCTATATCAATGTTTCACTTCGGCAAATTCAAAAGTTTAATTTAATCAGCTAACGTTTTCTCGGACATTTGTAAAAGCTGTTGCATGTTATAATGCTTGGGGATGTGTCTTTTCCTTCAAAATTTTAAAATTTATCCGTTGAATCTAAATATGTGTGGAAAATACTGAACACAGGGTAATATATTCTTTTTACAACATTTTGTTCTTTGCCAAACAAAGAACATACATGGCTGGAATGGTAGCGACTAAATTACTCTTTACTTCACGGCGCGTAACATCACCATCGTGTGGAATTTGGGAAAGACTTGAGGGATTATTGAGGAAGGCGCTTAATGTGACTTTGTTAATATAGTCTATTTTGTGTTCTTTCCATTTCAAAATAATTTCATGTTTAAATTTTTATTTTTAATACACATTGAACTAATAAGAAATGAAAATCAAAGTACAGTAATCATTTTAATGTAGAGATAATGTAACAAATTGAATGGTCAAGATTATTAGTAAGTTAGCTGGATTATTTCTTCGGGTGAAAAAAAAAATTAAAATGAAAATGCAAAAGTATGAATTAAAGATTATATATATATATATATATTTTTTTTGTGGAGGATAAATTTTATTTTATTTTTAAATGTAAAGGACAAATGTTACACTTGAAGATTTATGAATTAGAATCCTTTTAAACCAGATTGCTTCTTTTGTCTGAAAAGGGGAACGGGAAAATCATCTCATATCTGATGAAAAATACTCATTTATTAATGAAATGTTATTAGTTTTAACATGTTTCAGATATGCATTAGAATAGCAATTATTTGACAATCACTAGGTTTTATTTTTCGTAGGGTATGAGAAGAAATTTTAATTTTAAATAAATTACGAAAAAAATAAATTGTGTGCAATAATTTTTATTGAAATGAATTTACATTACCATAGCAAGGTCTCAACTTAATAAAAGTATACTGAAATTTTGATTTTTTAATAAAATTTTAAATTGAGAAATGATATACTGAGATAATCACGTGGAATTGTCATTAGTTGGTATGGTAATCTTATTTATAGGTAAAAATAATCTTTTGCCTATGGGAAAAATTTGTAGTCCAATCAAAAACTTTTCGGTTGTCGTCAATGTTATCCTAAAGGTTTTTTACGTGACCAATTTTTATCTAGTTTTTATGAAGATTTAGTCGATTGCGTCCCATTGACATAATTTCCATCTAAATTAACGGATTTTAATAGCTTTTTAAATAAATGATTAATCTATTAACAAAAACTCTCTAAAATTTTTATAAAATTATGTAAAAAAATTATAAAAATAATAACACAGACCAATTTTATTAATTTTTTTTTTATTTCACTTTGGTTGTCTTTTATTGTATCAACATCAACGCATCAGCATCAGCATCAACATACTTAATATAATCCCAACCAAGTTAGAGTTATTTTTAATGGAGGATTATTTATATCTAAGTAATTATGTGTTTGTGTAGACGAGGACGTGATTGAGAATTAGAGTTAAGAAGGGCCACTTGTGCAAAATAGGATGTTGGTGATTCTACTTGAATTGCAAAGGAGAATGTGATGATTGAACTTCAACATTAAGCTGAATTTGGGGTTGCAAATCAGAGCAAAACGTGTGGGAAGCTAGAAAAGACAGCATAGAAGACAACTTGGACAAGGCAAGAGACAAGGTAGCATGGGCAACAACAATGAGCAAAGACCAAATGAACCCTTTTGGGAAGGGTGAAATTGTTGAGCGCCTTTAATTTTTTATTTGAGCGCCTTTCGAAAGACAGATACGCCCCTGTACATGGAAGTATGTTTTTTTTTTTTCAAAAAAAGGGAAGGGGGGAGGCGAGAGATAAATGCGCCAGCCATTAACGGCTTAACGGCTGGCGCAGAAGAAATACGCCACCCCTATGAGGGGTGGCGTGGAATAAACTCGCCTCCCTGTAAAGGGAGGCGAGACAACCTTCGCCATAGGCGAAGGAGGTGGCGCCAGATTTGTCGCCACCTTTGTCCGGGCGCCAACCAACCGATGGGTGGCGCCCAAACCGGCGCCACCCATTTTTTTTTAATTTAATCAATTTTTTTATTTTTTAATATATTTATTTAACAGTATTTATTTATTTAAATTATTAGTTTCAATAAATTTATTTAATTCATGTATTTATTTTATTAATTAATTTATTTTATTTAAGTATTTGTTTGGTAGTTTAATATTTGTTAAGAAAATTAGGATTTATGATAATTAGGGTTTATGATATTGATTTATAAAAAATATTAAACTTAAATATTTAGAGAATATTTTTTAATTACGTATTTTGTTCATAGGTTGTAGTTGTTATATTAAATGAGTTAATTTTTTTGTTAATTATGTGTTTAGATTGTAATATGTTTAAATTATGTTAATTACGTAGTATGTTCGTATTAAATAGTTTGTTTCTTGTTAAATGGGTGTTTAGGTAGTATGTTAATGGGTTTAGGGTTTAGGTTTTAGGGTTTAGGGTTTTTGTTTAAATAATGAATTTTTGTTAATAATGTATTTAGCTTGTTATTAGTATATATTAATTATCTTTAAAGTATAAGATCATTATATCGGATTATATATATATATATTTTGTTTTTGCTTATAATGAATTATTTGTAGTTTAATATTATTAGAGTTAATTTAAGTTATGATATAATTCATTTTTAATGTGTATAGGATATGTTTGATCAGGGGGATGGACAGGATTATAGTTCGGCTTTTGCTACAGACGAGACTTTTGCCACGAAGCGTGAAGCTGTTGCATATGCGAAGGGTATTGCGAATATCTACAACATAGAGTTAAGTGTATCCTCGCACAAGGATAATAATACTATCCTTTGTCATAAAGGAGGCCGGTACCAAGGTCAACAGGTGGATGAAAACGTGCGCGTCCGACTCAATACAAAGACACAGATGACCGGATGCCTGTTTCGGTTTACTCTTTACAAAATATATGATAGGTGGGCGATCCGTGTATATCCCGGTCCGTGGGGAATGCACAACTATTCATTCAAAGATCCGGCTCGAGTCAGGAGGCCACTGAGTGCAGAAGTGAAAGAGCTTATTCAGGAGTACTTTAAAGCTGGGACTAAGGCAGTCCACATTTTATAGGCGATATGGACACAATTTCCTGATGAAAAGGTTACCTCCAAACAAGTCTACAACTACAGAAATCAATTGCGTAAGGAGGGGTTTCCAATTCTAGATGACATGGCTTCCATGAACGTCGTGGGAAAGGTGTTAGAGGTCACAGAACAACACAAAGGTTATCCCATGTGTTTTTCGCACATCTGGATTCTTTGTTACTGTTGCGGACGTATCCTTGGGTTGTTTGTGTAGATTCTACATACAACACAAACAAATATAAAATGCCTCTTGTGGAGTTTGTTGGAATGACCCCTTGCAATCAGACATTCCTTATAGCATATGCTCTTCTGAGTGATGAGACGGGGGACAGCTACCATTGGGCGCTGTGGCAGCTCCGTAACTTGTATGGCGATGATCTGCATTTGAGTGTCATCGTGACTGATCGGGAGCCTGGACTGATGAGGCCTCTTGATGATGTATTTCCATCATCACATCACTTGTTGTGTACGTGGCACGTTTACAGGGATGTCGAAAAAAATGTGAAAAGAATTTTGAACGGAAATTCAAACATAACAAAAAGTTTCGCGTACAAGGCCTTTAAAACAGTGATCGAAGCTGCAAATCGGGAAGATTACAAAGAAAAAGTGAAGTTTCTGGAGCATAATTGGTCCCAATTTCAACCCGTTCTAGAGTATGTCAGGAAGACATGGTTAGTGGTGACAAGTTTGTGCATGCATGGACCAACACTTATTTGCATCTTGGCAACATCACTACTTGTAGAGTAGAGAGCGCACACAAGTTGTTAAAGGAATGGCTCGGCACAACAAATACTTCTTTTGAAACGGTCTGGCATAGGGTTCACATGTTACTCGAGACATAGCTTACACAAATAAGGTACTGGATTTCGACTTTACATTCTAAAATATAGTTATAATATATATTGTGTGTTTAGTTTGTTTAAATAATTTGTTTTAATTCCTCCACAGGGAGAAATTGCAAGAATCAAGGCAGAAAATAGGGAGGCAACACAACAAGCACCCTTTCTACCAATTAAGATGCAATGTTTCACACTACTGCTTGGATCTATTGAACAATGAGTTGGAAAGTGCACAGCAACTCGGAGATGATGTGTTTTGGGAATGCAATCATTACCTGAAGCGAACTCATTCGATCCCTTGTGCATGTATTCTGCAGCGTATAATGGAGGACAACGAGATTTTGACTCCAAAATACTTGCACCAATTTTGGAGCACTCTTGACATCGGTGAGGTTACAGAGAAGGATAGTTCAGATGATGTCCCCCCTCATAGATTGTTGTTCAGGCAGTTAGTGGAAGAATTGGACGCTGCTGAGTAGCCAATACAGTGCGAGATCACTAGATTGATGTAAAACAAACTTCACCCGGACCAAGCCGGATCGAAACAACTGCGGGTTGGAAAGAGAGGAAAGGACATGCGAAAGAAAGGAGGCATCTCAAAAAGAAAGCAAGACAAACCTAATGTGTGGGCATACAGGAACGGCAGTCAGGGTGGGACAAATACCAACGGTTCCAGTAAAGCAGGTACCAGGCAAGGTACCTCGGGTCAAGGTGGGACGAACACCCATAGTTCCAGTAGAAGCTATACGTCAAGAGCTGAAGATCTTACTAGAGGTCCGATATTACTTTATCTTTTTAAATGTGCGAAATATTATTATCATTTCATTCTTATATTTTGTTTAATGGCGTGCGAGCGCAGGTACATGGACTGGGCTAGGTGGGACGAACACCAACAGTTCCAGTAGAGGCCATACGTCAGGATCTGAACCCAATGGCGGAGGTACGATTATAACTTATATTTTTATTAAATACTGATATGTAATACAGAAATAATGATATTATTTTACTTTGTTAAAGATGTGATGCAGACAGACTTTTCCAAGTTTAGGCATAAGAATAAGATTCCGCAGATACTCCACAATCATGTTCAGTCATATCTTGATGTCGCTCCTGATGGCAATTGTGGGTTTCGCGTCATTGCAAGTTGCATGTTGAGAGGGCAGAATAATCATGTTTTGTGTAGACAGATAGTGTATGACGAGGTTATAAATAACCATGGGTTGTACGGGAACCTTTACGGGTATGACTTGTTTTATTTTGTGAGCGGTTTTAATACACTTGCATCAATATTGTTTTATTTAAAACTTTCCTTTACTCGTCTTTGCAGGTTGGAGAAATTACTTGAAAGCCTAGAGCGTATACGGTGGACTGGTATAAGCGATGGTCACTGGATATCGACAGAGGACTTTTATCCCATTGCTATATATTTCAATGCCGTTGTGTACTACTTCAGAACAGACGGTGCTGTAAATCTAAACGGCACATGTTGGACTGTGCTACCACTGATCGAACGGGGCGGGGCAACAAGACCAGAGTTCCAGATAGTTATTTGCCACCTTGAGCCCTACCGGCACTTCATTCGACTCAATCTGCAGGGTGATTTTTCGATTCCACCTATTCACCCCATTTGGCATCACGATCGTGATAGTAGTGTTATTGGTTGGGAAGTACCTCTTGAACCCAGAATGCAGCTATGGCGTACTTTGATCCCACAGGATCCCCCGATAAGACCCACACGGACATTTTATGATCTCGGGTGATATGTTGTTTTACATTTTTTATGCAAATGGTGAAATTTCTTTTACATTTTATGATCTCTTTTCATTCATTTTTAAATGAAAATAGTATTGAAAAGCAAAATAAGTCCATAATGTTCACAAAAACGAAATCGTAACATAAATGTAAAAAAAAAAAAAATCACTGAGTCGAATGTCATGGGGCTTGACTGTGACGGAAGATGACATCATCCAGGCGAGTATCCCACTCCTGACCAAGACCCAGATCGAGTTTCTTCAAATCTTCGATGCAACCTCGAGTCAACCTCTCCATCTCACGTATCCACTACAAATATTAAATAAAACCATATTAAACCATTCAAGATAGTACGTGTCTAATTAAAATAAAATTTCAGTTAGTGTTGAACTTACGTAAGTGGTGCAGTTCTTAGCTGGGATGCGTGACGTAGACGGGGCGGACGTCGGCAGTAGGAATGGATGTGAATGGCTCTTATACCAGTCGAGGTAATCTACATCTGTCTGTCCTACCTCAGTAGACGATACCGGCATACAATAACTGAGACTGATGCACTCCGACTCCGGAAATCTAACCCAACAGTTACAAGTCTCGGCACTCGGACGCTCAACAAGATACTTGTGCGCATTTTTCCCGCGAAACTGAGTGACCGGCGTGAGCGGCGCACGAGGTATATACTGTACATAACCAAGCTGGCGTAGCACTCTCTCCGGCATGTATGGCTCCTGGAAGTCGTGGTACATAATCCACCCACTAAAGATGGTCCTCGGATATGCGCCCGCCTATTCACGACTGAATGGCTCCCATTCGACCTGCGAACGTTACCAAAATTTATTATAGTGCATATAATGAAATACCCCTTACGCAATACACAAATAAAATAGAAAGACTATCTCTTACTCAGTCATCGCATCGAGTTGCGCACGAATCTAATGGAGTTGACTCTGAATAGGCTTCGAGCCCTTATAGCTAACTGGTGTCCAGTCTCGGGCTCTGGGCCAACCATCAACACCTCGATGTCCCTGCCTCTTCTAGGGCTGGAAGTATGGAAAATACTCATATATCCATGCCTGGAGAAGGGTCATACAACCAGCCATCATGGTACACCCTGCTCGACTAGCAATCCCAAGCTGACGATAGAGGAATGCTAGTGTACCGGATCCCCAGGAGTAAGCTTCAATATTTTCGATACCTCCGTAGAGGTCGTTCATAAGTGAAGCACTAATCCTGCCCCCACTCCTGTCAAGAAAGAGTGTTGAGGCTAACAAGATCCACACCCAAGCTTGAACCTGATCAGCGGGGAGGACCCTACGACAACACTCTTCGATCAATATGTCGCTCACACCTCCGTGGCTCCATGCATGCTTTAAGTCAGCCACCGGCAACCCAAGCAATCCCGCGACCTACATCTTCAAAAGTTCCACTTCCGGAGGTTGGGTCAACAACTAACCGTCAAGTGGAATCGCCAAAATGTGTGCCACATTATGCATCATGATGATCATTTCCCCAAACGGCAAGTGAAAAGAGTTTGTGCCGGGCTGCCACCTCTCTATGAATGCAGAAATAAGCGCAAGATCAATGTCATCATACATGGTATCAATCAGATGATACAAACCGGTATTCTAAATCTGCAACTGCGCGTTTTCCGACAACCTCGCATACCATCCATGCAATCTAGACAAACTCTTCTTCTCTGGCTTCATTGTCAGGTAATCTCTTGGTTCTCCATTCCACAACTGATAAGCAGTGTGGCCAAGAAAACTAGGAATCACTGACCCATCACATGGCCCGCCAGGTACGTCGTCCGTCACAACCCAATCATCAATTTCTTCATTAGAAACCTTAGACCGTCTGCTAGTACCTGAAACCGAATAAAGAATAGTTGGTAAATACTTAACGGAATGCAATTAAGAAATTGACCAAGCAGTAATGAATGCTTAAATAGTTACAAATACGTACCTGATGACGTTGCAGGTGCCTCAGGACGGCTAGAGGCACCAATGTAGGCGGCACCAAAATGGGAATGAGGCTGACTAGTCAGAAGGGGGTGCGCCGAAGTCCCGCCATAATGATGCTGGGAGTTGACATCATGAAGAGTACTACCGGGACCTCCAAACAAAATGGCCCGCAGTCCAGTATCATGAAGAGTAGTACTAGGACCTCTAAAAAGATCACTCTGTGGGCCGGCATGATGAAGAGTAGTACTGAGACCTCTAAAAAGAGTACTCTGTGGACCGACACGAACACTGGAATCACCGGGAGTGTAAACTGAATTCAGGGCCGATAATCCAACAATGGTCTTCTCCCCCTCGGGTAGGGTGAACTGGAGTCTGATCATCAATACGACCAATGGGGTTCAGTACTGAGTTACCTCCAAAATGTATATCCCTCCTCTCAGGCGAGGAATATTCGGCTGCCTCATCCTCCTCATCCACATCGTCCCCCCCACTCTCAAAACTATCCTCTTCTTCTTCCTCTCCCTTAAAATCATCATTATCATCTACGTTGGATGACTCACCAAGTGGGCCAAACGTAGGATGTACATTTTTCAGTTTCTTTAAGTTTTTTTTTCTTTTTCTATACGATGTTCAGCATACAGATTGCGCGTAACTGCATGCCGATGTCCAGATCCCTCAAGAGGCGATATCCCATTCTACAAAAGTTTTAAATTTTACACGTAAATTTAATTAATCTTGAATGCGTCCCAAAAAAATTAGTTTTAATACATACTTAATAAAACTTAAATAATAAATTATTAATTTATGTTAATTACTTTAATACAGTTTTATAATATTTAAATACCTAATTATAAAATTATCTACTATACATCTTAAATGTTTAACTTATTAAATCTACTAAGTACAAATAATAATATCTACATATTTTATTACATTTTTAACCAAAATTAAATATATATTTAATTTATTATTTAATTTTAACCACAATTACATAAATATTTTATTAACTCTAATTATCTACTAACCTCTTTTTTTTTATTTACTTTGTACTTATTTATTTAATTTTCCTATACTAAGTATTTAATTTTTACGTATAATATTTTTTTTGAGGCTAATTACAATTAAATCGACTAATCCTACAAATATATTTTCTATAATTAAATTCGTAATAATAACTTTCATAATTTTCTAAATTAATTTAAAAAACTTGAAGCTCCCTAAAACTACAAATGAATTCCTAAATATGAATATTATAACTAAATTATTTACTTAAGATTAAACATATACTTTTAATCATAATGTTTCCTAAATAAATTAAACTAATAAACATAAAAATTCCTAAGATACAACTATAAAATCATAAATTTAACTAATAATAAATAATTAAACTAAATTTCATAAGATTTACAACTACTAATACTAACAATTAAATTAAAATTACTAATATTTATTCTACAATTCATAAATAACAATTAAATTTCAAGAAATAAAATAGAAAATTAATATACTAAAACAAAATTAAATAAATAAAAAAAAACCGGCGCCGGCACATGACCTTTCTCGCCCCCCCCCCCTCTTTCGGTGGCAAAGAAAGGGGTTCCACCCCAGCCCCGGCCGGCAAAGGAGAACGGCGCCGGGGCAAGTATCCGCGCCTACTTGCCCCGGCGCGGTTCTCCTTCGCCGGCCAGGGCTAGGGTGCTTTTTTTTAAAAGAAAAAACAATTCAAAGTAAATAAAATTGAAAAAAAACAATTCAAATTTTAACGTACTTTCAGTTTCCGTAGTTCTTTTCGTAGCCGTCTCATTCGTTCCGCCATTAAATATGAGTTTTTGAGATTTTGGAATGAGAGAATTTGAAATGAAAGATTGATTTAGGAATTGAAAGAATGAAATTGAAACTCATAATTTATAAAATCTGGTAGGGGCAAAATGGTCTTTTGGTGTTATATTAGGGCGCTCAAGGAAAAAATTTAGGGCGTTTAGTAGCCTCTCAGTTTTGGGAAAGCTGATCATCATGACCAAAAGGAATGAAGGCATCAACTCTATAAAAGAAGAAGATCAACATCAAGAAAGGGGAGTAGGAATTTCCACAACACAAAGGGTCAAGGAAGAGAAGCATCAACAATGAGGACACGCAGGCTCTGTGCACTTCGTTAAGTAGCTCCCGACTTAGATGGAGTCACCAGAGCAGAACAACAAATATCTCTGAGTTTTTTCTATCTCTAGATTTTTTCTTGTTTTTTATTAATATTTAATGCTATGTTATTCATCTCCTTTGTGTTAACTAATTTGTGTTTGTACTTGCAAGTAGTTAAACTCTTTTCTAGGGTTTAATCGCTTGAATTTTTGTAGTTATGTTAATGAATCACACTTGGATATTTTGTGTTTCTAATTCTAAAGTTGTCATTAATCTTTTAGTTAAACTTGCCATTTAACTGATTGTACTTGCATATTATGTGAATCACGGAAGGGTAAGCATAGTTTAGAACGTTTAGTTTTGGTCCATGGCACAGAGATACCAGTCCAAGATTTCAATTAGGATACAAATATACTTAACTTGCATGAGTGATCACATAAGACATAAGAATTTAATGGCTTAGTAAATTGAACTTTTGTCGGAATATAATCTTTTAATCATACAAAGATATCTCTTGGATCAATCGGAAGTGACCTTGGGGTATATTAGAGTCTGATCAAACACAAGTTCATACCACAAAGTGTTCATAACGTAACTACATAGAGGAGAGTGGACGAAAACCCTAAGCTCCAGTTCATTTGGTTAAGTTAGTTACTTGTGTAAGTCGTAGTTTATAGTTTACTTTTTTTTTTTTTTTTGATTTTATGTTGTTGCTAGTTGAAGCAGTGAGGGGTATTGGAGTTAAGTCCGTCTCTATAAGAACGTTCCAACTTACCACTATTTACAGTTCTAAGTTGCTTTTATTTTCGTGACTTTGACACCCGTCAAAGAAAAACATAATAGAAAAATGTTATCAGTACTACTAAAATTTATTATAAAAGAATTTATAGTTTATTATAAGAAAGAAACCAGAGAAGAGAATTGAATTTCATTCTTAAAGTGACACATAAGCTAAAATCCTTTTTGGCATTCTCTTAAATTTTCCTAAAAATATATTAGTGAAATTGTGAATAAATCTTTCATGTTCATTGAATAAATTAAATATGTAAGTCGTTTAAGTCATTTTATCATCTTTAAGTTGTTTCAATAAATTGTTTAAACAAACCAATGTGTTTGTAATTTATTTTTGAATTTCTGAAAATTTTTTTTCCTTTTCCAATTGCCTTAAATTTTTTCTTCCCAAAATATATCATCAAACCTATGTGTTGTTAATTATATGGTGTAGTATTATTTATTTTAGACATAATGCTAATAATTATTGTATTGTTACGTTTTTTCCTAATGTGCAACTTATAGAATACTTTCGTTTCATATTATCGGCAATATTTTTTTACTTATGATGGCAATCTCATTTAATTTTAGTCAAATAATCTATATTAGTACAAAATGACTTCAATTATATTTGACACATTCATACATTTGTATTTATTATTTTTTTTTGTAAATGTATATAAATAAACCTCGTGCATCGCACGAGCTTAACATCTAGTACTTCTTACATCTCAAAATTATTGTCCAGTTTAAAAATCTATTTTTAATATAATTTGAACTAAAAATGAAAATCCAAAATAGACAATAATTTCGCGACGGATAGAGTATTTAATATACTTGTACAACTACAATAACGAGGTATTAGTATGCACAGCTGACAAATTAATTTCTACAATAGAGTTTTACAATAAAACTATCAATCGCAAATGGGGTTGAAAGAGTTATAATTGACAATTCCTTTTAATTCTCCACTAATAATGGAATAGATCGAAATGGCTATGTTAAATTCTAGTGCTTCCTTTACTAGTAAAATTGTTGGAAATAAATATATCAAGTGACTCAAAGTACCTTGGGTCGTACAGAAACAAACTCTTTCTGCAATTATAAGGGTACGGGTGTCATTTCTCGATTTGTGCGTGTCATACTTGCACAGAAGCCATGCTAATCTTCTCTGTATCGTTCCATAAAAATCATTCAATCTACTAAAAGAGTCTGACTTTTGATAAGCTCCTCCCGCCCATTTTTTCCCCCTCTTGTCCACGTGTGCACTGTGGTTCATTTTTTTCCCGCCAAAATGCTCCTATGCACACATGTCGTTTTCTGGTTATTTTGGAATTTAGTTAAATTGCTGCATATAAACAGTTGTTGCCATGTCAACCTCATGTTTTGTTACATGTGGAAGTTTTCTGTCCATGTCATTCGTGCACATCAACAGGGGGTCTTTTACTGAACTTTATTTTATTACTTCTCTCTTACCGTTCACGATGCACCCGCCCAAATCCTAACAATTACACTTCAACATGCTCTCCTGTTCCTAGGTTGCCGCCCAAACAACAATTAATTTAATCACCCCTCCACCGTCAAATTTTATGTGATGTGTTTCATTTCCTCCATTGTCACAAGCCTCCGCATCAGTCCCTTCTCCCCCCACCGCCTACTATTTCAACCTAATCAACTACTATGCCGGTGAAATCGAATTTTCCACGCACCACCATGTCCAACCAAATGGAACAAGCTCCCCTCTTGTTAGCGTCTGATTCTGTTTCTTTCTGCCTACGATGTTGATTTCATTATTGAAATTCCACTGCTTTTGAAATTCGGTGATGATTTCATTATCGAATTCTAAGGTAGAGCATTCTGTGATTTTTCTGGGGGAGTTCTTTTGATTTCTACCTCTATATTCATCAATTCCTGATATCTTTTGATTTGTATTGATTCACATCGACGAGGGAGAGATTGTCGCAAGCTCTTTCACGCCGACGGAAAAAGAGTAAGCTTTAACATGTAAAATTTGTTTGGTTGGAACTCAAAGCCGATTTGATGGGATCTCCGAGAGGGCGTGGTGGTGGCGGAGGGTTACGAGAAGGCTTAGACGGTGAACGATTTGGCGGAAATTTCTGCTTTGGTTGCAGTACTCGAGACTGTTGATGAACGGCCATGCAGCTGATTTGTAGGTTCCTTGGAATTGATCTTGCATTTTTTGTTTAGATTTGGTTACATCTGTAGTTGTTTTTGCTATCTTGTGCATTCTTCATGTTTTTCGCCTTTCACCTTCAATTTCATCCACATTCGCTTGGTTCAATTAATTCTTCAGATGGTGTATATTCAGATTGTTTTATTGAATTAATTTGTGTGGTATTTCAGATTACTTGCTCATTTGTGTAGTTTGATTTTGATTTGTTTCAGTTCAATTTTGGAGGAAGTTATGACAGTAGGTCGGGAAATGGAAAATTTATGTTCAATTGTGAATGGGACTGTAGGTTTGTGCAGAGCAGGATTTTGGGTAAGCATTTTTATCTTGTATCTATCTTCTCTCACCCATTTGCTTCTTATTCTCTATTTTTTTTTTTTTTTTGCTTGGGTAAGCCATTTTGTCCTTGATGTTGCTTGGTTTGCTCTGATTATGGTGTTATTTAGCTCGTTGGCATTGGAATTTGGGGTTAATTTGCTCATATTGATTGACTTTAGTTGAATTATGCGTCGATTTTGCTTTGGGGTCTTGAGAGTTTTAATTTAGGTGCTGGCTTAGGTTGTTTTAATTTAGGTGCTGGCTTAGGTTAGTCAGTGTGGTTTGTTTTTACGAATGGTTTTCTGATTAAGTGTCTTAGTTGGTTGTAAAGCTACGACTTTGAGTTTGTTCGCCCAGTTTGTAATGCTATGAACTGGGGGCTTTGACATGCTCGTAAAGTATTGATTTTTTGTGCATTTTGCAATTCAGTCACAAGTTATTTGGTAACAAGTACAGAATGGGTTGATGATTGTGTGGCCTTTAAATTGAATGCAACTAAGGAAAAGAAATCCCCTTTTAACTGGAAGAAATCATATCTGTAATAACATTTCACTTTCATGTTTGTTGTAGTTTTAAAGGTTCTATTTTGAGTTCAAGGTGGGAAATTTAAATGCTGACCTTAGACACTCTACTGGAGAGGAAAATTCTGGTTAAATAATACCGTGATCTTATTGTTACTGCAAGTTGAGATTATTTATAACTGATAGTTCCGTGCACAGGAGTTTGTTTGTTAGTACTTGATCTCACTACGATGGTGATCGTGTTTGTTCTTGTGATTATGAATGGTGCAGGATCAGAGCTAACTAATGAGGGAGAGAAGTGTTCATAATTATGAGTAGTTGTGATTGAGTTTCTGGAATGGCTGGCAATGCAAGATTTGAGTTGAATTCAGCTGGCCTTGATGCAATCTTCCCTGGAAATTATGCGCAAAGAGGGGGTTATTCTGGTCCAATTTTGGATCGGTCAGGTAGCTTCAGGGATATTTCTGATGGTCGTATGTTCAATTCTGGAAAAGGTAAAGCTAGGGGGAGTGGTGCACCGACGGGGGATCAATCTTCTTTTGTCCCAATTCTGATGTTGGATCCTATTGATGGGATTGATCTGAAACAGCATCCTTCACTTGAACTAAGGAGGGTTCTTGGCTTCTCTGTTGGGAATTCGATGGAGGACAGTTCACTTGGCACATCCCATTTAAGAAACTCGCCTCCAGCATCCATAGAAGAGTTAAAAAGATTTAGAGAGAGTGTGGCTGATACATGCATCAGAGCTAGGTAAAAGCTAATACTTTGTATGGAAAAAATGTTTCCTTTTCAGTACAGTTTAGTTGAGAGCCCATTTTTTGCTTTTATTCAATGCTATCTCTATTTTTTTCTTTTAGTGAGGCATCTTTTCGCTGCTTGGACTTCACTTCAGAATCTGTCATTTATATTAAGAGTGGGCTTGGATTGGACACATGAAAATTCTGCTGGTCCAGCATAGATTCAGTTATTCTGTACAATCAACCAAGTTCAGGATGGAGTAGGTTCAATGTACAATACATTCCATGTATATTATGTTTTGTGTGTTTACCTTTTATTTGTTTAATTTCTTAATGTTTTGTCTGATTGTGTGTTGCACTTCTGATGGGTCAGTGGTAGAGCTAAAACATTGGATGAATGGTTGCATAAGCTGACCAAATATTGCGAAGGTACAACCTCCAAGAAACAACAGCGGAATGAGCTATTAGCTAGTGATAGATCTGGTAGCTCAAATTTGAAGCTAGGAAGCCTGATGCTTCGGAGCCCTTCAGATCTTTCCCATCCTAAGTTGGATGATAGGTCCAAGAATGTTGTACTAAATAAACATGTCCGCACATCAGTTGCAGAAACTCGGGTTTGTATTTGATCATATTGAAACTGTATTTAATACCTGGCAGCTTTATTACTTGATATCTTTCCCTTTGCTTAGACGAAAGAGAATGACACAAAAGTTTCGTGGCATTCTGTTTGTAGATTTTCCATCTGACTGTATGTGCACTGTATTTGTGTTCAGGCTGAGGGTAGGAGCAATGGTCTACCTAGGCAGCCTTTGGCCATCTCTAGAGACAGAGACATGGTTAAAGGTGGTAGTGTGAATTCTGGTATTGTTGAAGAAAAGATTCGAAAATTGCCTGCTGGAGGGGAGAGTTGGGACAAAAAGATGAAAAGAAAACGTTCAGTAGGTGCTATCTGTGCTAGACCTATTGACTCCGATGAAGAACCAAAGCGAGCTGTTCATCATAAGCTGACCAGTGAACCTGAATTACAGTCTTCAGATTATCCGAATCTTATATGCTTCGATTTTTAGTCATTCTTTCTTTGGGGTGTGGGTGAAGAGGAGAACTGAATGGAAAACACTAGAATCATTGTATAGGTTCCATCTCTGCCTTCCCACCCCCTAGCGTAAAAGTGATTGACCGTACCATTCACCATGGACATTCCCCTCGACAAACCGAGTAGAACTCAAGCCTTTTGGAACCTTTGCTTCAAGATTAGTTATTGAATAGGATGAAGTTGGTACATCTACCGGCTCAGTTTGGCTTCAAAATTAAATTTGAAAGATAAATGCATGTGTAGTGGAGAAGTGAATCATTTTATTAGCTTAAACAATATAGTAATTGAGTTCTATCTTTTTATTTTTATTTTTTATTTTTTTTATTTTGTGTTTGAAATTTTAGTGGTATCCAGGAGATACTATGAGCCTTACGGTTGCTGACCTATATTTTGCTATGGATAACACGAAGAGTGAATATTAATGGGATTCTCTTATTCGATGCTCTCTCCGTACCAAAAGAATAACAACATTTAATTAACGCTACAACTCTTCATAAGAAAATGGTTAGTTTAGATTACAAAATAATTTTTTTTTTGGTAACGTCGGGAACCCACCAAAGATGGTAAATCCACGGTCACTGTAACTGCAATAGTCTATAAATCACAGTGGGAGGTAAACCACAGTGGGTTCATTAGTAGGTTAGTCATAACAAACTCCTAGAGGTGCCAATAGGTAAGGTGAGAGGTAATTTCTCACTTTTTGTTGGAATGAAGGATTGAACTCGTGACCTCCTCTTAGAGCAAGGGTGGTGTTACTACTAAACCAACTCCTCATTCGCGACTACAAAATAATTTATTAATATATTTTAATGATTTATCTTTTTTTTGGTGAATAAGGCTATAAAGATTAGAAATGATCAAATAAAATATATTCATACCTTCTTCCACTAACAAAAACCAAAACTTATTTTCTTTTAGAATGATTTTCCATCATTTATAAATCACATGACATCCTCCTGGATCAATTTTAATTTTTTTTTTCATTGTTCCTTTAATGTTTATGTGATTTTTTTTAAAAAAGAAAATTTATGCAGATTGTTTCTTTACCATAAATAAGATCAATGCTGAGTAGGAACATGGTAAAATACATACAATGACCCGACATTAGATGATCTATCGAGTCATGGCATATATAAAAAAAAAATAATGATATGAGCAAAGAATAAACTACAAGGACAAGTGGGAATGAATGATGTGGATTAAATCACACCCATTGAATTTTATACTTTATATTTGGGGTTTAAACATTTGAAATTAGGGAGATAGTTTAGATCTTAGAGGCATCATTCTTTATTGTTTTTATGTAATTTTTTCCCTATATGTATTACTGCAGATACAAAAATGATACAAAACATTTCATTAAACATGTGTACACTTATCATTGTGCGGGTTTAACATCTCATAATAATTATTTGAGATATTAATTGATACGAATCTTGAGGCAAAGGTGGCAGATTTACCTCGACGCGGAAGTTATGAATTTCTGAAGACTTGAAAAATTACAAATCCAATATTATGGACTCCAAATTCACGAAAAATAAAAAGAAAGAAGAGATGCAAACCACAAAAATTTACACCAAAAAGGGATGGAAAGGTTTAGAAGATGTAGAAAGTGTTTAAGGTTAACAACCCAATCAGTCACCTCTCTAACAATCCTATACCTTCGATTTATGGATAGAACGGCTAGCGAAAAGGCTCCAATGAACAACTAACAAAGCTCCACAAGTAGAAAAACACATATTCTACTCGCATGCATCAACAAAGCACAAGCTTGTGTGCAATGCACTAATCTTCGAAAAGAATAAAAAAAGAACAAAGAGTTTCCTCTCGTCTCATATTGAAATATCAAATTCATCAAAGGTACAAGTGAAATGCTGGCCAAGCACCCCTATTTATAGTAGAGGGGACCGAAATTCTCCTATGAAGTAGGAGAAGACTTTGATCTCTAACTCTATTCCTACTTCAAAGATCTAGAAATCAACTTAACCTCTAATTGACAACTTGTGTCTTATCTATTAAGGCAATGTATCTAGACACCTTTTATAGACTTAAGACACACTAGTCTAATGAAAATAAAACTCTAAATACAAAGAGATATTCTCTCAAAAAAATCTTATCCTTATCTTGAAAAGAATCTTCCTGAGTTGTCAACTCTATCAATATCTTGTTTGTAGAGTAATCATAGCCATCCAATCTTGATCTAATCTCCATCCAACGGTTGAGAGTAGACACCAAGGAATAGACTTCTTATTTTGAATAAACTCTAAATTAGATAAAAGAGAATCATATCAAATCTTATCCTTCCATGTGATAAGATTTAAATGATCTTATCTCTAAAAGATAGGGAATCTTCCACATCTTATCATTCCACAAGTGTGATAAGATTTAAATGATTTTATCCCTAAAAGATAGAGATTCTAACTCCTAAATATTAGGAGATAGGGCCGCCTCCCTTGCTTGGTTTGTGGGCTGAAATTTCCTTCCTCAAATGGGCCTTGTAAGACATTAATAATCTTGGGCTTGTAACTTCCAGACTTGACATTCTCTTGGGCTAAATCATTTGATATAAGATTATTAAGTGTACTCCTCATTCTTTTACTTCTAACTTGAGTCATTGGGCCTCCAATGTTGGATAATGGATCTTGAGCCACTCCTTGAGCTTGGACAGTACTTGGAACCTGAACACCTTGATCATCTTGGACTTGATTACCATAGATGTTCACATCATTAATATATCTCACTTCAGCGTGAAGTCTTTTTTATGTATACAATAGTACTCTGAAGTAGATGAATGGAGGTAGTAATAGAGTGATAAGTTGTTGAGATACGGAGTAGACGTTGGATTGAGGAAGAAAAGCTTACATTTGGAGACTTTTTAAAAAGGTTTTAATGATTTCATATTTTATTCTAACTATTCTATGTGAAGAGTATTGACAAAATTTATGGTCTATTGAGTTAAATTGTAATGGACTGAAATATTTTGATAAATTATTTTATAATCCATATTAAATATTTTATTTTTATGTGAAATATTATTTTTAAATAAAAATTGTAATTCTTTAATTAAGGAAAAAATGAATAAAAAAATGGTACACTTACTGCTAAACTATATTATTAAAAAAATAACTAAGTTTATATAAATACAACCACAAAGATTAGTTGTGGTATCAGAGCCATGAGTAGACTTGTAACTACTGAATCTTAACAACCACCCTTGAAATTCAAATGAATTTAATTCAGAAAAACAAGAAGACTGTTAAAAATATTCTTAAACAAGAATATGATATTCCTGAAAATTTAGAAAAACTTAATAAATGGACAATTCCAAAGATTGAATTAAAAACTGATATCAGTTAGGTACTTTTGAAAAATTAAGTTTGAAACAAGTTGTTAAAACAACTGAAGAATCTATTTCTTTAGATAATGAGGAAATAGAGATCAAATTATTACAATCAGATGATATTAATAGATATTGTCAATTGTATAAATTTATTCATATTGGTTTGGTACAAATTGCTTTTAAACCATTAACTTTAGAAGGATTGCCAGAAAGCTTTATAGCTTGTTTACGAGATGCTAGAAATTTGAATTGGAAACAATCATTAATGGGAATAATACAATCTAGTTTGACACATGGCCCAGTTTATTTTAATGTCTATCCAAATCTTTCATTATCTTTAAGTGATGTCAATATCCTTGATGCATTGAATTTGAATGTTAAAACTTATGGATATAATTATATGACTGGATCAGAATTGATCTGTGTGTGTTATAGAATTTATTATTAACCTTTCATGACTTTGAATTCCAATTGTAAATTAATTGATAAAAATATAAATGAGACAGTTCTAATTGAAACTAATTTCAATAAATCAAAGATTACTACAAGAAGGACAACTAAATAGGATAAATATCTATTCTGGATCAATGGATTATAGAAAAAACTGGTAACATCCAGTCACAAACAAATACAGAAGTAAGTTCTACTGAACAAACTCCTGAAGGACATGTTTATATACAAATGAGGAATAATCCATTCATATTGAATAATAACAGATCTCATAGATCTGGATTATCTCGATCATATTCAACTCATTATATTTCACCTCTAATAGAGGATAAAGATTTTATTCCTAGTCGTGCTTCTACCTCATATGGTGAACATCCTTATCATTTTTCTACTTCACAGGTTAGTGAACGTGATGAGAATAATCGCCATGTTGATAAATTAGTAAAAAAATAAAGAAAATATAGTTAAAGGTGTTTATAACACAAAAGATGAAGATATAACAGAGTCAGAAATGACATTTTGAATATGAATAAGATAGATTTTAGCCCAGGCTCTTTGGCTAGACATTAAGTCAAAGAAGAGTTTAATCTTCCAAGATGGGAACCATTTAGAAAGTGGTTTTTCCCAAATTTCTCTTTAGAAATGCAAAAATTTATTTCGGATGAGTTTTATAAGTTTTTATTACATCGTAATGTTTTATTTCCTTTTTTTCCATGGTTTATATATGTTTATGTTGAACCACACATATGTGTATTAGAAAGAGATTATAAACTCTCGAATGGAAATACGCTAAAAGCACTATTTCCTACACAACAACTTTTAAAATAGAAAAGGAAAATAATGTTGTTATGAGTTTTTCTGCATATACAAAGTTATTTGAAGATGAAACTTTGGTTATAACAGTAAAACAGGTAAATAAGATAATAGAACAAAATAATTATGCAAGTGTTTATTTAAACATTTTAGGGGAACAAATCCTATCTATACAAAGCAGGTTAGACAATTATACTAGTCATGCTAGTGGTTCTAGCAATAATACTGTAGATGTTGTGGCAGCACCAACTCTTCAACCACCACCTGAAATAAAAGATTTTAAATTAAAATCCTTATCACAATTAGAGAAACTACTTGATACTAAATTTAAAGATTTAAAAATTAATACTCAAGAAGAAGAATTCTCAGGAAGATTAGAAGGGAATAAGGATTATAAAACAATAATAGATGATGAGATTAATAAATTGAATAATATGCTGATAAGCCTACTCAAAGATTATATTATTATAATAGACCTTGTCCTGCAGATATCTTACATGAAGAGCAGGAATACATACTGAAGAATAGTTTCAATGGAAAATGTATTTATGAATGGAATATGGATGGTTATACTGAAAAGTAAATTTATAATATGGCTCATAGAAATTTTAATGTATAGTACTATTTGTAAAACAAATGATAATAATGATGTAGGAATTGCAAAAATGATAGTTGCAGGATTTATTGACCAACTAAAAGGTTGGTGGGATCATTATTTGTCTCTACAAAATAAAGAAGAAATTTATAGAACGGTTAAATAAGAAGGATCTCAGGTTGTAGAAAACGCAGTTTACTGATTTTTACTATATTAGAACATTTTACAGGAAGAATTTCTGATAATAGTGAAAATATTTGTACTTTATTACAGAATTTAAGATGTAAAATATTATCTGATTTTAGATGGTATAGAGATGCTTTTCTTAATAGAGTCATGGAATTACATGATAGTAATAGTGTTCATTGGAAATCTAAATTTATAGATGGATTACCTAGTTTATTTGCTGAAAGAGTTAGGAGAGTCTTAAGAAAAGATAGGATAAATATTCTTTATGAAGATTATACTTATGGGAAGTTAATAAGAACTTGTATTCAGGAAGGTTTAGCCTTATGTAATAAGATAAAATTGAATCAACAGATTAAAAGACAGAGATTGACTGAAAAAAAACAATTAGGTTTGTTTTATAGTCAATTTGGGATGGAAATTCCATCAGAAAAAAGAATAATAAAAATTTTTAAAAAAGATGACAAATATTACAAGAAAAAGAATAGAAAATATTCTCAAGAAAAATTAATTAAAAGAGCAATGAGGAAAATGAAAAGACTTGAGAATAAGAAAGATAGAGCTAATATAGTTTGTTATAATTGTAAACAGCCATGACATTTTGCAAATAAATGCAAAATGAAGAAAAGAATAAATAGTTTAGATATTAGCCAGGAAATTAGAAATGAATTTATTAATTTGTTAAATTCAGAATCTGCATCAGAAAGCTCAGATGAGGCTGAAATAGATCAGTTAAGTCATACATCAGAAAGTTCAGAAGATGAAATTGAGTGTTGTGATCCTTGTAAGAGAAATAATAGTTGTGTAAAAGAAATTGATGATGAAAATGGAGAATTTTATAACATCATATCTCATTTAGAGAATTAGATATTAGTTTTTTAACTAGTAATAATATTCTGGAATTCTTGAGAATCAATAAAAGATTAAGAGTTAAGATCAAAGATAATTGAACAAGTTGGTGATATTCTAAGTAGTAGTAAAGATGAATCATTAGAAATAGATAATAATCCATATATAATGGATAAAGTATATAAAATGCTTAAAGAAAAATCTAATAGAATAGAAAAATCTCC
This sequence comes from Oldenlandia corymbosa var. corymbosa, assembly GCA_949775105.1. NCBI lineage: Eukaryota > Viridiplantae > Streptophyta > Magnoliopsida > Gentianales > Rubiaceae > Oldenlandia > Oldenlandia corymbosa. The sequence goes on along the minus strand of OX459118.1, from coordinate 17,964,580 downwards.
TACTACGGTAAGTGATTTAGGAGAAGAGATTAATAATCTCAAAGAAGAAATAAGAATATCCGAAAAACCTTAGTAAGAATTTAGATGATAGAGTTTCTAATTTATAAAATAAGAAACAGGTAGATTCATCTAAGAATATATTAATAAGTGAAACAGGAAATGAAAAATTTCTAGGATCTTTAGATTTAATCACTTCTTTTAAATTTCACGTTATTATTAAATTATTGATAGATCATGATTATCAAATAGAACTAGTAGCATTAATTGATAGTGGTGCTGATGTTAGTGTTATACAAGAAGGAATAATTCTTACTAGATATTTTGAAAAAACTACTCATGTAGTAAGACATACTGATGGGAAGGCATTAGACATAAATTATAAATTATCTAAAGGATATATTTGCAATAATCAAGTTTGTATTCCTGAAAGTTTTTTAATAGCTAAAAATATAACTAGCCAAGTTATACCTGGAACTCCTTTTATAAAGAAGATTTTCCCTATTACTCATATTGATATTGATAGTATCACAGGAACATATGATAAAAAACTTGTATCTTTTAAGTTTATAACTGAACCTAATACGAGATTCATTAATGAGCTTAAAGATCTTATTCTTAGAAAAAATAATCAGATTAATTTCTTAAATTTAAAATTGATATGTTTTCAATTGAAGAAAATTTAAAAAATCCTAAATTACAAGAAAAGATTAAGAGAATATATAATAATATCTTTACTGAGATTTGTAATGAACATCCTAATGCTTTTTGGGATAGGAAAAGGCATGTGATTAGTCTTCCATATGAAGAAGATTTTGATGAAAAAACAATGATTAAGATAAAGGCAAGACCTTGTCAAATGAATTTTGAATATTTAGAATTATGTAAAAGTGAGATGAATATGCTATTAGAAAAAGGATTGATTAAAAAGTCAAATTCTCCATGGTCATGTACTGGTTTCTATGTCAATAAACATAGTGAGATAGAAAGAGGAAAACCAAAATTAGTGATAAATTATAAACCTCTTAATAAAGTATTAAAATGGATTAGACACCCAATCCCTAATAAAAAAGATTTATTGGATAGATTATATGATGCATTGATATTTTCTAAGTTTGACTTAAAATCTGGATATTGGCAAATTCAAATTGATGAGTCAGATCAATATAAAACTGCTTTTAATGTCCCATTAGGTCATTTTGAATGGAAAGTGATGCCATTTGGATTAAAGAATGCACCTTCTGAATTTCAAAAAATCATGAATGATATTTTTATTCCTTATAGTGAATTTATCATTATCTATATTGATGATATATAAGTATTTTCTAAGGATATACAATTGCATTTTGATCATTTGAATATATTTCAGAAATTAATAAAACTGAATGGATTTGTTATATCTCAATAAAAAATATCTTTGTTTCAAACAAATGTTAGATTTTTAGGACATAATATTGAGAAAGGAAAAATAATTGCTATTGATAGAATTATTGAGTTTGCTTCTAAATTCCCTGATGAAATTTTAGAAAAAACTCAATTACAAAGATTTTTAGGAAGTTTGAATTATATTCTACCTTATTATAAAAATTTAGCATATGATACTGCTATTTTATATGATGGATTAAAAAAGAATCCAAAGCCTTGAACAGAGGAGCATACTAAGGCTGTTCAAAAGATAAAAAGTAAAGTAAAAGTACTACCATGTCTAGTTTTGGCAAATCCCAAATGGGATAAAATAGTGGAAACTGATGCTTCAGATATAGGATATGGTGGAATACTAAAACAAATATGTCCTAATGATAAACAAGAAAAATTGATAAGATATTAGTCAGGAAAATGGACTCAAAGTCAAGAATTATGCTACAATTGCTAAGGAAATTCTTGCAATAGTTAAATGTATTTTGAAATTTCAAGATGATTTATAAAATCAGAAATTTACGGTTAAAACAGATTGTCAATCAGCAAAATATATGTTTAATAAGGATTTTAAACATGATGTTTCTAAGTAAATGTATGCTAGATGGCAAGCTAATTTAGCTCCTTTTGATTTTGACATTGTATACAAGAAAGGAAAAGATAACAATCTCCCTGATTTTTTTATCTCGTGAATTTTTACAGGATGATACCACAAGGAAATAACCATTTCAGAGGTAGAGGAGGAAGAGGTAATACCTCCTATGGAAGGGGTCATATCCTTTCACAAATTGGAAATAAAAAATTAATATCTGTAAATATTGCAAATATTGAGAAAAATGACTCATTATATGAGAAATTTACGAAGTTTATAGAAAAAGAAAAACAAGATGAGGAAAAAAGAAAAGAAAATGGAGAATCATCCTCTACTGCTTCATATGCAGAAACAGTTATGATTGAAGATAATATTACTTCTTACCATGCTAATAGCAACAAGGATATTATATTCTTTATAGAAGAAAAAGATTTGCAATGGGAGAAAGACCCATGGATTTTAATAGCAAGATATTTGGATACAGATCATATGCTGCTACTTCACATAAAGCAAGGTCATACTATGAGAATATACTAAATGCCTCAAATTCATGTGAGATAACACATTTTACTCAAATAGAGCAAGTAATATATATAATCTTAGTAAGAATATTATTAAGCGGATTATATCTGCTGAAGAATGGGGATTATCAGCATTAAAGGAAAAGGAATTTATACTTCCAAACTCTAAAATTCCCTTTAAATATAATTATTGGGATTATATTGATTCCTTTTATAAGGTATTTTTATATGAGAATTCTAATAAGAAATACTCATGATTTATAAAGGTATGTGGAAATGTTTATAAAAATCCTACGCCAAATTGGTTTACTCAATGGTGATACACTTATGGACCATCAAAGAAAATACTTCCTGACAGATTTATTCCATTATATGGACAATGGGTGAAGGTTTCGCCTAAGATTTCAGAATTAATTACGTCTAATAGATGTAATGAAGAAATAGCTACAATTATATTCTTTGTGGAATTCTCAATTCCTTGGATTCAAAAATGGGTTCCAGAAGTTGGTTATACCGACAAAAGAATGCCCTGTCTCAAAAGAGTTAGTTATACTAAATTCTGGGATAAAATATTAAAAATTGACCTAGAGACAAAATAATTTTTTGGACAAGAAGTGTTGGATGAAATTCATCAGAAGAATGAACAATATTATACTGAAAAACAACAGAATGAATCAAGGGAAATTAATCCTTTCCAACATATATCCATGAAGATAAAATTACAGAAGGATTATATCTCGAAAGAAGACATGATTAAAGCTTATATGGAAGAATTGAAACAAGAATTAAAAAGGAATCTGGCAGATGATGGATCAGCTGTGTCAATGACAACAGCAACATCAAATAAGGATTGCTTAGCTGGAGAATCACAAGACCCAGAAGAAGAAAATGAAGATGATATGACAGAACAACTCAACAAACTAGTTGAAGAATTAAGAGAGGAGACAAAAGGGGAAATCATACTCAAGCAAAGTCGGAAAGCATAATGTAATACAATAATGAAAAAGATGAAATTGTTTTAAATAAAGCAACTTGAACTCAAGTGTGATGTAATAGTAATGTTTGCAACTATTCGGATCTTAAAATAAAATTTTGGAGTCCGGGATAGTACTAGAAGATATGCTATAAATAAGGGTGCCATAAGCCATAGAAGGACACCAATCAGTTTTCTTTCTTGCTTCTTTTCTCTCTTTCTTTCGGTTTCTTCTCCTACTCCCATTGTAATATATTTCAAGTTTGAAGTTTGAAGAAAATTAAAAGAGCTCAGCTCCTTTGTGGATATCTTTGTAAGTATTTATTTTGTTTTGTTTTAGTTCATTCATAATGACCGACTAATAAGCCTGATGGTTGGGATAAGATGATGTTATTACATGGATTATCATAGCTATGTTCCTGATGAAGGAAGGAAAATTTACTAATTAAGTGAAATTTTGCCGGGGGTAAGAGTGATTAAGACTGGCCATGATTTTTATAAGTAGGGTTAGCCCGATTTAAAGCCATGAGAAAGACGTGTTAAGGGCGTTGATCCCAATTTACTTATACTTAATCATGTTGACGGACTTAATTATTCTGTAATCTTCCCTATTTGGCTTAAGATTTCTTTAATTAGTCTATGCCCCTCTCCTTAGTTGTGGTATCAGAGCTATGAGTAGATTGTAACTACTGAATCTTATCCCAACAACCACTTTTGAAATTCAAATGAATTTAATTCAGAAAAACAAGAAGACTGTTAAAAATAGTCTTAAACAAGAATATGATATTCCGAAAAATTTAGAAGAACTTAATAAATGGACAATTCTAAAGATTGAATTAAAAACTATATATCAGTTAGGTACTTTTGAAAAATTAGGTTTGAAACAAGTTGTTAAAACAACTGAAGAATCTATTTCTTTAGATAATGAGGAAATAGAGATCAAATTATTGCAATCAGATGATATTAATAGACATTGTCAATTGTATAAATTTATTCATATTGATTTTGGTATAAATTGCTTTTAAACCATTAACTTTAGAAGGATTGCCAGAAAGCTTTATAGCTTGTTTACGAGATGCAAGAAATTTGAATTGGAAACAATCATTAATGGGACTAATACAATCTAACTTGGCACATGGCCCAGTTTATTTTAATGTCTATCCAAATCTTTCATTATCTTTAAGTGATGTCAATATCCTTGATGCATTGACTTTCAATGTTAAAACTAATGGATATAATTACATGACTGGATCAGAATTGATCTGTATATGTTATGTAATTTATTATAAATCTTTGATGACTTTGAATCCCAATTGTAAATTAATTGATAAAAATATAAATGAGACAGTTTTAATTGAAACTAATTCAATAAATCAAAGATTACTAATCGAAGGACAACTAAATGGGATGAAATACCTATTCCGGAACAATAGATTATAGAAAAAATTGGTAATATCCAGTCACAAACAAATACAGAAGTAAGTTCTATTTAACAAACTCCTGAAGGACATGTTTAGATACAAATGAGGAATAATCCATTCCTATTGAATAATAACATATCTCATAGATCTGGATTATCTCGATCATATTCAACTCATTATATTTCACCTTTAATAGAGGATAAAGATTTTATACCTAGTCGTGCGTCTACCTTATATAGTGAACATCCTTATCATGTTTCTACTTCACAGGTTAGTGAACGTGATGAGAATAATCGTCATGTTGATAAATTGGTAAAAATAAAGAAAATGTAGTTAAAGGTGTTTATAACACAAAAGATGAAGATATAACTGAGTCAGAGATGACATTTTCAATATGAATAAGATAGATTCTAGCCCAGATTCTTTGGCTAGACATTAAGTCAAAGAAGAGTTTAATCTTCCAAGATGGGAACCATTTAGAAAGTGGTCTTTCTCAAATTTTTCTTTAGAAATGCAAAAATTTATTTCCGATGAATTTTATAAGTTTTTATCATATCATAATGTTTTATTTTCTTTTGTTCCATGGTTTATATCTGTTTATGTTGAACCACACATATGTGTATTAGAAAGATAAATAAGATAATAGAACAAAATAATTATACAAATATTTATTTAAACATTTTAGGGGAACAAATCCTATCTATACAAAGTAGGTTAGACAAATTGATACATTTGGTAGAGAATAATAGAGACACTAGTCATGCTAGTGGTTCTAGCAGTAATAGAGTAGATGTTGTGGCAGCACCAACTCTTCAACCACCGCTTGAAATAAAAGATTTTAAATTAAAATCCTTATCAGAATTAGAGAAACTACTAGATACTAAATTTAAAGATTTAAAAATCAATACTCTAGAAGAAGAATTCTCAGGATGATAGTAGGGAATAAGGATTATAAAACAATAATAGATGATGAGATTAATAAATTGAATAAATATGCTGATAAGCCTACTCAAAGATTATATTATTATAATAGACCTTCTCCTGTAGATATCTTACATGAAGAGCAGGAATATATTCTGAATAGTAGTTACAGTGGAAAATGTATTTATGAATGGAATATAGATAGTTATACTGAAAAGCAAATTTATAATATGGCTCATAGAATGTTAATGTATAGTACTATTTATAAAACAAATGGTAATAATGATGTAGGAATTGCAAAATGATAGTTGCAGGATTTACCGACCAACTAAAAGGTTGGTGGGACCATTATTTGTCTCTACAAAATAAAGAAGAAATTTATAGAACTGTTGAACAAGAAGGATCTCAGGTTGTAGACAATGCAGTTTATACACTGATTGTTACTATATTAGAAAATTTTACAGGAAGAATTTCTGATAATAGTGAAAATATTCGTACTTTATTACAGAATTTAAGATGTAAAATATTATCTGATTTTAGATGGTATAGAGATTCTTTTCTTAATAGAGTTGTGGAATTACATGATAGTAATAGTGTTTATTGGAAATCTAAACCCTAAACCCTAAATAGTGAAAATATTCGTACTTTACTTATAATAGTGAAAATATTCGTACTTTATTTCCAATGTATAGTGTTGTTATGAGTACGAATATTTAGATTTCCAATAAACACTATTACTATCATGTGATTCCATAACTCTATTAAGAAAAGCATCTCTATACAATCTAAAATCAGATAATGTTTTACATCTTAAATTCTATAATAAAGTACAAATATTTTCACTATTATCAGAAATTCTTCATGTAAACTGTTCTAATATAGTAACAATCAGTGTATAAACTGCGTTTTCTACAACCTGAGATCTTTCTTGTTTAACCATTCTATAAATTTTTTCTTTATTTTGTAGAGACAAATAATGGTCCCACCAACCTTTTAGTTGGTCAGTAAATCCTGCAACTATTATTTTTGCAATTCTTATATCATTATTACCATTTGTTTTACAAATAGTACTATACATTAACATTCTATGAGCCATATTATAAATTTGCTTTTCAGTATAACCATCTATATTCCATTCATAAATACATTTTCCACTGTAACTATTATTCAGTCTGTATTCCTGCTCTTCATGTAAGATATCTGCAGGAGAAGGTCTATTATAATAATATAATCTTTGAGTAGGCTTATCAGCATATTTATTCAATTTATTAATCTCATCATCTATTATTGTTTTATAATCCTTATTCCCTTCTAATCTTCCCAAAAGTTCTTCTTCTAGAGTATTGATTTTTAAATCTTTAAATTTAGTATCTAGTAGTTTCTCTAATTCTGATAAGGATTTTAATTTAAAATCTTTTATTTCAGGTGTTGGTTAAAGAGTTGGTGCTGCCACAACATCTACTCTATTATTGCTAGAACCACTAGCATGATTAGTGTCTCTATTATTCTCTACCAAATGTACCGATTTGTCTAACCTACTTTGTATAGATAGGATTTGTTCCCCTAAAATGTTTAAATAAACATTTGTATAATTATTTTATTCTATTATCTTATTTATCTATTTTACTGTAGTAACCAAAGTTTCATCTTCAAATAACTTTGTATACGTAGAAAAACTCATAACAACAATATTTTCCTTTTCTATTTCAAAAGGTTGTTGTGGAGGAAATAGTGCTTTTAGCATATTTCCATTCGAGAGTTTATAATCTCTTTCTAATACACATATGTGTGGTTCAACATAAACAGATATAAACCATGGAACAAAAAGAAATAAAACATTATGATGTGATAAAAACTTATAAAATTCATCCGATGTAAATTTTTGCATTCCTAAAGAGAAATCTGGGAACAAACACTTTCTAAATGGTTCCCATCTTGGAAGATTAAAGTCTTCTTTGACTTGATGTCTAGCCAAAGAACCTGGGCTAAAATCTATCTTACTCATATTGAAAATGACATTTCTGACTCAGTTATATCTTCATCTTTTGTGTTATAAACAACTTTAACTATATATATATATATATATATATATATTTTTACCAATTTATCAACATGACCATTATTCTCATCACGTTCACTAACCTGTGAAGTAGAAACATGATAAGGATGTTCACTATATGAGGTAGAAGCACGACTAGGAATAAAATCTTTATCCTCTATTAGAGGTGAAATATAATGAGTTGAATTTGATCGAGATAATCTAGATCTTTGAGATCTGTTATTATTCAATAGGAATGGATTATTCCTCATTTGTATATAAACATGTCCTTTAGGAGTTTATTCAATAGAACTTACTTCTGTATGTGTTTGTGATTGGATATTACCAGTTCTTTCTATAACACATTGTTCCGGAATAGGTATTTCATCCCATTTAGTTGTCCTTCTAGTAGTAATCTTTGATTTATTGAAATTAGTTTCAATTAAAATTGTCTCATTTACATTTTTATTAATTAATTTACATTTTTTATTAATTAATTGGGATTCAAAGTCATCAAAGATTTATAATAAATTCTATAACAAATACAGATCAATTCTGACCAGTCATGTAATTATATCCATTCGTTTTAACATTCAAAGTCAATGCATCAAGGATATTGACATCACTTAAAGATAATGAAAGTTTTGGATAGACATTAAAATGAACTGGGCCATGTGCCAAGCTAGATTGTATTATTCCCATTAATAATTGTTTCCAATTCAAATTTCTAGCATCTTGTAAGCAAGCTATAAAGCTTTCTGGCAATCCTTCTAAAGTTAATGGTTTAAAAGCAATTTGTACCGAACCAATATGAATAAATTTATACAATTGACAATATCTGTTAACATCAAGTGATTGCAATAATTTGATCTCTATTTCCTCATTATCTAAAGAAATAGATTCTTCAGTTGTTTTAACAACTTGTTTCAAGCCTAATTTTTCAAAAGTACCTAACTGATATACAATTTTTAATTCAATCTTTGGAATTGTCCATTTATTAAGTTCTTCTAAATTTTTAGGAATATCATAATCTTGTTTAAGACTATTTTTAACAGTCTTCTTGTTTTTCTGAATTAAATTCATTTGAATTTCAAGGGTGGTTGTTGGGATAAGATTCAGTAGTTATAAGTCTAATCATGGCTCTGATACCACAACTAAGGAGAGGGGCATAGACTAATTAAGGAAATCTTAAGTCAAATAGGGAAGATTGTAGAATAATTAAGTCCGTCAACATGATTAATTATAAGTAAATTGGGATCAACGGCCTTAACACGCCTTTCTCATGGCTTTAAATCGGGCTAACCCTACTTATAAAAATCATGGCCAGTCTTAATCACTCTTACCCGCGGCAAAATTTCACTTAATTAGTAAATTACCCTTCTTTCATCACGAACATAGCTATGATAATCCATGTAATAACATCATCTTATCCCAACCACCAGGCTTATTAGCATGTCATTATAAATGAACTAAAACAAAACAAAATAATTACTTACAAAGATATCCACAAAGGAGCTGACCTGTTTTCTTCAAACTTCAAACTTGAAATATATTACAATAGGAGTAGGAGAAGCAGTAAGAAAGGGAGAAAGGAAGCAAGAAAGAAAACTGATTGGTGTCCTTCTATGGCTTATGGCACCCGTATTTATAGCCTATCTTCTAGTACTATTCCGAACTCTAAAATTTCATTTTGAGATCTGAATAGTTGCAAACAGTACTATTACATCACACTTGAGTTCAAGTTGCTTTATTTAAAACAACTATATCTTTTTCATTATTCTATTACATTATGCTTTCTGACTTTGCTTGAGGATGATGTCCCCCTTTGTCTCCTCTCTTAATTCTTCAACTAGTTTTTTGATATGTTGTTCTATCATATCATCTTCATTGTATTCTTCTAGGTTTTGTGATTCTCCAACTAAGCAATCCTCATTTGATGTTGCTGTTGTCATTGACACATCTGATCTATCATCTGCCAGATTCCTTTTTAATTCTTGTTTCAATTCTTCCATATAAGATTTAATCATGACTTCTTTCGAGATATAATCCTTCTGTAATTTTATCTTCTTATGTTGGAAAGGATTAATTTCTCTTGATTCATTCTGTTGTTTTTCAATATAATATTGTTCATTCTTCTGATGAATTTCATCCAGCACATCTTGTCCAAAAAATTATTTTGTCTCTGGGTCAATTTTTAATATTTTATCCCAGAATTTAGTATAACTAACTCTTTTGAGACATGGCATTCTTTTGTCGGTACAACCAACTTCTGGAACCCATTTTAAATCCAAGGAATAAATATTTCTTTAATGATTTTTATAGTATATTTTTATTGTTATAGAAAGTAGTAAAGAGAAATGGAATAAAATAGAAAAAAATAAATAAGAAGGGTTGTTTCGTTCTTTTTATATGCTTTTGATATTAATTTTATTCTTTTCCAAAACTATTAGGGAGTTTTTGTGACCAAAATTTCTCATTTTGTTGAAAAACTAACGGAAATGTGTTAGGTTGGACGGAAATTGCACTAATTGGACAAAATCAGTGAAAGTTTCATACAATACGGACAAAATTAGTTATGTAAAAAACTTTAGAGTAACAGTAACGATGAACAAACTTGGGTAGTACTGTCAATTATTTCATTTTTTTGTGGAACACGGTAATGGTTAGAAATGGAATCAAATCACCGTTACCTTGATTCTCTACTGTCGAAAATACAGTCATAGTGTTATCTTTCCTTTTCAAAAACAAAACACAAAAAAGAAGACAAAAATCACTAATTAAAGGTAAACTAAACCCAAATTTATTATAATTTTTTTAATACTTAAGAAGCCAAATGGTTTAGTTGCAGGTTACCCTTAAGTGGTAGAGGTGATCTAGATTCTTAAACAGAAACTAAGTCTATTGTTTTCCCTGGGATACTGTCAAAATATGTAAACCCAATGGACATGAGAGTCCAAATTTAGCAAGTAAATCAACTACACAGTTCCCAGATCTTTTAATATGACAAATTTCTACAGTCCAGCTGTTCTATATATAATTTTTTTTTTTTTTGAGATGGATTCTATATATAATAATTTAACCCTACATAGAACATTACTGCTAACAATGAGGGAGTCCTCGCACTGTAGGTTTTGTATAGCTTCAAAACAATCTGATTCCAGCTGTACTTTTCGAAATCCCAGATCCCAGGCTATAGTTAAACCATACCACATTGCCCAAAGTTGTTCTTCGCAACTATTTGTCACATACCGGACTCGGGCACATGATCGAAGAAAGTGAAATTTGCAAAACGGAAAAAATTAAGTTTAGGATCAAAGAACCAGAGAGACAAAAGGGAAATTGGGGAGATATTTCAAATATGCAAATTCATTATAATAATGTATGCTGCCTTTCTACAGTTGTTGTGGACCATTTATAATCACAGTAACCCAAATCATAAATAAGCTCCTTAATAGCTAAAAGGAAATTAATCCCCAATTTATTACACTATTACAGTCTCCAAAAATTTGCAGCGAAGCCATGATCTATGCACCATCGTGATTCCAAAGGACATTCCCAACTGCAGCTTTCTTTTCAAGTATCCTACCTTAGAAAGGGTTGACCATTTGTGGCCACCTGTGAGGAAGAATAGGAAGAAGAGGTTAAGTTGGTAAGTATCCAAGTGTTCCAGTTGGTTTCATACCAGAAGTTAGATCAAGATTGTCATTGATGTAGTTCCAGAATTGTTTGGACTTAGAGCAGTCTCAAAAGAGGTGGAGTAGAGTTTCTGATTGTGAGCAAAAAGAGCAAGCATCAGTGTCTGATATGTGCCTTCATTTCCTCTTTGCATTGGTTAGCAGAGAACCTCTAAGAAGGGATGATGACAGTAAAATATATACACTTTTAGAAGGCATTTTTACTCATTTTTACTTAGAATAGGTGTCAATTAGTTAGAATTAGTTTACTTTTGGGTCACTTTTGTATTTCTTAGTAATCAAGGGGGCCAATGTAGAAAATCAACATAAATGAGGGTCAAATTGCACAAAAGAGCATCATTTTGGACTGAATTAAAAGCTGCTGGAGGAACAATCAGAGCTGAAGCAAGTGGAGAAATCTTTGCTGAGGAAGGAAGAATGGCAGTAGATGAGCACAATTGGAAGGAATCTGCAGCAGCAGCACACTCAATTGAGAAAAAGAATGGCAGCAGTTCTGCTGCCAAGTTGCTGCTGCAGTAGTTGTTGCTGCTGTCAATCAAGGAGGAGCCGCGAGCTGAAATCTTGGTGCCCAAGGAAGGAATTGCTTTGCCATCACTGCAAATTATTGCTGCTGCCAGTGGAAGAAGAGAAAGAGGGAATATATGTGAAGCACATCAGCTGCAACTCTGCTACTTACCAACTAATGATGCTGCTAAATTGATGGATTGGCTGCTGCAGAAGGGTGAGCAATGGTTTATCAGGTGACCCATGAAACAAGGAAGAAAATGGCAGAAGATTGAGGTTGAATTGGGGGATGGAAATACAATGATGGAAGGAAGAATGCTGCTGATGCTGCTGCTTTCTGCTGCTGCTAGTTGAGCTGTGATGATTAAAGAATGAAGGAATAGAGATTTGTGACTGCAAATGGTGAGGATGCGCCGGAGAAGAAGACTAAGGAGAAGAAGCAATGATGAGTAGAAGGTGGCTAATTACGGTTGAAGAGAAAAAAGGAGCTGCCAAGAGAAGACAGTAACTTGCCAATTGGGCAAGTTGCTGAATAAACAAATCACTTCAGCTGCTTCAACTTGCTGCCTCCTCCAATCTGCTGCAAGGAATGCCAAAAACTCCATCAATCCAAGTCTCTCCAAATCTCTATAAATAGCCAGCCAATAGCTGTTAGAAAGAACAGAGATTGGGTAGTTAGAATCAGTTACAAAGACAGTAGTTGGGCTCTAATCAGTTACAAAGACAGCTAATGTTTAGGGGGTATCCCAACCCAGTCACCACAAACATTTTGTGAAAATTGGAGACAAAATGTTTGTGGTGACTGGGTTGAGCTATCCCCTAAACATTAGGGACCAAAATGGACATTTGTCCTTACAAAATATATATATTGACCGCATGATCATGTATTTATATAAATAATAAAGATGAAATTGGATGATTTGTTAGAACCCAAATTGTATAATTAGTTGGTTTGAAGATGTTGACAAATAATGCTATGGATTAAACCCAAATAGACATGTGGCTTTTCTTCTATTTTTCAAAATTGTCATTATTTTAATGGGATAATAATTTTGGAGGAATTAATGAGTCATATATATAATTTGTAGTACATGTTGGGGTTTTTGTAAAAATACTAAACGTATGAGGTTATAATTTAATAAATAAGAAATCGTAGTCCATATAAGTAATATTTTTGGGTCTGTTGCAAATTTCCTTTTAATTCCGATTTTTATCTCCGGATCTCATTTAAGTCAACTTCTCCATTGTCGGCTGTGAGAAGCTTCTCCTGAACACATCACCTAAATCAGAAACACACAACCCATTTCCTTTCATCTCAATTTTTACCGGATTAACAAATTAGGGAAGATTCATTTAGACGGGGAAAGTGGGTTTCGAATTGGGAGTCAAAATGGGGGTAAATGTTCCTGATGTTTCCAATCGGATGAAGACCATTTTTCCAGCTCGATTGGTTATTGGTTTCACATGGAAATGTCGATCTGAGCTGAAGATTGAGCTTCAACAACAATGGATTTGAATAGAAATCCTACTTACCATATGATTATGGAGTTCAGATCTATTAGCTCAGGTACTGAACTCATATTTTTATTTGTTAATCTGTTCTTAAACTGTTTCTGATTAAAGACAGAATCGGCATTTGTTATTTCTAATGATTTTAATAATTAATGGTTGATTTAATATCCATTTTGCTTTAATCGAATGAAATATACACAGTATTTAAGAGTATATTATATCAAAAGAGGTACATCAATGTAATATGTTTCTTATTTTGTGTTGGATTTGTCATATTCTGGGTGTTGGAGCTGGGATCCGAGATGAGACGACCTTTGTATATGTCGTTTGATACTTTTCGGACCTCCAACAAATTGTGATATCATATATTCCAGGCAAGGTGAGCAAATACGTCATTCTCGGAATGAATAATTTATGAAATTGCATATGGATCTGTCTTTCATCTAAAAAAAAGTCTAATGGAGATATACGTATTTTTTGTTCAAATACAAAGCATGGTGGATGAAATGCATGGAATTCAGAGAGGAATATTTACACTTGTTTAACAAATGCAGGTAATTTTTCAGTCCAAATTGTGCATATACTCTTTGTAAATGTGTTGCATGTTATATTGTTTACCTATCTTACATGGATAAATGTAAAATTAAATTATTAATGAGTTAAAGATAACATGTAGAATATATGAAATAAAAGTGGATGCTGAGGAATTGTATCATAGCTGAATTAATAAATTAAAAGTATGAAGATATGAAAATTTAAAATGTTTAAAAATGATACACCTTAAACCAGAAACCATAAACCACTCTACATTACATTACGTAGAGCTTCCTTGTAAACAACATTGATTGTGCGATTTGATTGTGAACCGTCAGGGTTGCAGGTCAAGACCTTCAAACCTTTCTTAGATGTCACCCTTGACAGTGCCACGTATAGCTGTCCATGGCTGAACACTGGTCAAGGTAGGTATAGGCCAACAGTAGATAGAGACTGTCCTTGACTTTTGTTGATAATCATTGTGAAGCATACTGCTATAGGAAATTATCTCCTCTTCAGTCTGAAGGGAATACTATTATCACTAGGAACAATGTCCATCCTAGAAATAGGTACAACAAGGCCAATGTTGCTGCCTTAAATAACCTACCCTCTATCACGTAACGTCCCTTATGTGTGATCTAAAGCCTCATTCCATTACAAAGACCATTCTTTTGATCAACATTACGTAACAGTATAATTGGAACATCATGTTTCAAAACCAATATGTTATTAGGGAGCCCTGGAGCCTTTACACTATTGAGGAATTCAGGACTGTATACTCCTTGATCAGATTCAGTCCCAGGTCCTATTGTTTGTCCAGAAGGATCAAGTCCTGTTGTTTGTCCAGAAGGATGTTCTGAGTTGCAGATACTGTCTGAACTTAGATATTCTCATTCTTCTCCAGGCAACAATTCTACCATGTAATCCTTGACCTTGTCAACAACCTCATGTGTAGCTCCCAAAATAGCTCTTTCTTGAAACCAACATGGTTCCTTCAATCTATCCAGCAAGGATGGATCTATGGTATTGACAATAACTTTAATAGGATCTCCTGGTTCCTGGATAATTACAACATCTGGGAATTCAATCTCTGCTTCACCATCATTTGGTTCTGAAACCCTACCTTCACCAACCTTCAGTAACCAATCAGAAAACTCACGTATGTCCTGCGGATCATCAGTCAAACTTGCAACACGTAATCTCATGTTAAAAGTGAGCCTAAGTATCTTACAATGTTGCCATAAATATGATGCATTGATTGCAGACCTAACTATATCTGCTCTAGTTCCCTTTGCAATAACTGGTAAAATCTATCGGAAATCACCACCAAGTACAACTACTTTGCCACCGAAAGGTTGATTTTCACTGTTTGGATTTAAGGACCTTAGAATATCCCTTAATGATTTGTCCAATGCCTGAAAATAGTGTTTGTGTATCATCGGTGTCTCATCCCATATAATAAGTTTTGCCCTCTTTAATAAAGCATAAATATCACTTCTTATCTAAATAAAACACACAGATTGATCAGTAACATTAATAGGAATCTGAAACCTTGAATGAGTCGTCTTACTACCTGCCATCAGTAAAAAAGCAATACTACTTGAAGCCACGTTAAGCACAATATCTCCTTCTTTACGTACTGTAGCTGATAGCGTGCGCCATACATATGTCTTTCATGTCCCACCATAACCGTAAGAAAAAAAGCCCTCCATTTCCATTTTTAACCACTCTCAAAATCTCGTTGTATACGGATCTTTGCTCATCGGTGAGATTCGCATAAAGTGAATCATGTTCTACCTTAAGCAATGATCTATCATAGTCAAGTTCATCATGTATCACGATGTTGTTTCCATTTTCTACTAAGACATCCCCTGGGTATGGCATGTTCCTAAAATTCTTCAAGCTTGAACCATGAGACCTTAATATAAGCTCGATCTCTTTAAGTGCATGAACTCGTTTTTCTTCTTCAGATGCAATGTAATCTGCAAATTAAATAGTATTATGTGTATTGACATTGTTTTATATGTTATTTAAAAATATTGTGAGAAGAAATACTTTATCAAATATACAAATTGCATCAATTGTATTTTAAAACATACCTGGTTTCCTGTACAACATTCTCAACCTGCTTTGGATATCGCATGTGAATCACTCCCATGTCTCCTTTCAAACATTATCAACACATGATAGGTAATTAGCTTTCAATAGAGATGCAAAAAGATTTCTGCAATAGTGACATGTACCCCAAGTAGATGCTTCTTGTATGCAATCAATATATTCTTTGTCATCATCCAGTAAACCCCTTACAAAGCAAACTTCCTTGAGTGTCAAATAATCAGTGCCTTCCACAGTTCTGATGTCCTCAAAGCATGTTGGACCTTTTACTACATTAAGAAGAACTCTCATGTAAAAAGTTTCACCTGCAGCTATAGGGACTCCATGTATCCTTCCAATACTTGAACCTTTTTTCCTTGGAACCCAAATTTTCTCTTTTTTCTTCCATACGAACTTAGATGGGAAATTTATATAAGTAAGGTTTCTTACTTCAGGATACAATTTGTTAGCTTCCATCCAACCCAAGAATGTTGACTGTTTGGTTGAAGCTCTTATGGCAACATCCTCAATAGTCTGATCCTCATCATAAACTATACTCTGTTGCCCAGGCATATGGAAACTTAGACGCTCTACAGAATGGGATCTGTAGTGGAGCTTAAAGTTAAACATTCGCCATGCTGCTTCATAACCGGAGAGATATCTACCCTCATACCAATCGCTAACTTCATTTTTTGGTCGATTTTCATACTCTTCTCTGTTAGGTTCTCCACTTCTAGTATACTGAAAAGAAATACGGTCAGATCCTTTATTCAAATATTTGAATAAATATTTTATAGCCCCAGCTTGATTGCACCATTCGACATTGATATGTGCATGGAATGTAAGGGTCAAGTACCAGTTGTAACCCACTACCCATCTGTTGTCAATTGTTGCACCATTTTTTTCAAATGTTCTGCCATCATTGCGTCTCATTTAATTAGGAAATCCATCTTCACCTATACTCGTAAAATCCTTGAATTTTTTGGGAAATCTCTCAGAACATTTCCCATGCACCACGCATGGATTGTGAGGGAAATCATCACCACAAGGTCCATGGATCATCAACTCAGTTACAATCTGATATAGGATTGGATCACTGAGTTTGTCGGGAAGCTCCACACTTATGAATTTATTCATATCTTCTGGGTTGGATATTTTATCATCCCGATGTAGCCACACAACTATGTGTGCATGTGGGAGACCTCTTTTCTGGTACTCAATAGTCTATACAGCTACATAAATTGGTGAAACAATATTCTGAGTTCCATGTTATACAATATGATTAAAAATTACATATGTAAATTATTTGACACATGAATTTAAAAGATAAAAATACAGCTGAATAAAAATAACTTGCTTACCTGCTTCTTGACGACCAAATACACGTTTGTCTTTAATGTCTTTCATCAGTCTTTCAAGTTTCATATTGAAAACCCTTGAAGCAAAATCTAGTCTATCTTCAGGCTTTAATCCCCTCTTTTTGCAGTACCTTGTAATTTTAGGCCATTTGTTGTTGCATGTAAATGTTAGGAAAACATCTGGGTAGCCGAACGTTTTGACTATTGTCATTGCATCAATATAGTTCTCCCGTTTCCATCTATCGCCTCCTGTGAAAGTGGATGGCAGTAAAATCGTCTGACCAATGTCTGATGTATCATTATTGCCTGTTTTGAGAGATCTTCTAATGTTTTCATAAGTTTCACACAGTAATTTTTTCTGATTTCTCTTCACAAAAAAAATTCGACCAGCTTCAACTGCACTGTAACCATCAACTAAAAACTGTTGGAATAACCTCCGTGCTAATAATAGCATGGTACCATCATCATTCCTTTCCATAATACGGTACGCAAACCACTCTCTCATACTTATCCATTTATGGGCCTTGTACTCTTCTTCCTCATTTTCATTTTCCTCATTATCATTATCGGTTTCATCATCATCATCATCATCATGAGAATCACTGTCTGGATCTCCAAGTTTTATATTGATTTTGAATCAGTCTTCACCGTATGGAAAAAATCATCGGGTACTGAAGTGCAAGATATGAAGGGTGCAGCTCATTTATTCTCTGCAATTCTCCAGACTGGTATTAAATAATAATGTCTCTAGTTAATTCATTGTCCTCATCTCCGGGTATTATAGATGACATTTCATCAATTGTTGGAAGATTGTATCTTCTTGCATCCGTTAATCTAGCACTAATAAGCTTAAGCTTTATCTCTGTTGAAGAGTTCGGCTGAACAGTGTCACGTACCTTTCTGTAAGTCTATGCTAGGACATTGTGTTCATCCAATGTATCCTTTATGTCACTCACAATCTGAGCATCTAATGTCCTTAAACTGTTTCCACTTTGACCAGAACTACAGTTCATAAGATGAATAAAAGAATCAGCTAACTATATCTATAGGAAACCTAAAAATTGATATTTAAATGAAAATGCATTTATACGCAGATAGTAGGAGATGTACCTGAGAACACCAATTCTGTTATTGACTTCATTTTGAGTGTCATAAATATACAATTGAGAAAACTTAGGCATTGAATCACTTTCCGGGAGAAGGCTACCCATTAGGTGACTGTTATGTCCTTGCATCTTGAATACGAATGGAGAACGACCATTGTTTATCAAATTAACAAGTTTACCACCCATGGAAGTGAATGCAAACATATTATTGTATGCTCGTATTTTCTCTAAAAAGTGTTTGCTCTTGTTATCATTAGACATGAACAACTCCTTTAACTTTGGAAGTGGTTACTTCAGTAAGGGGAGATGGATTTTTCCTTTTCTGCAACAGATTGAAAATGTGGGAACTTCTGGTCTCCTTCTTTTTTCTGTCCTCTCAGCATACCACATATTAGCCCCCACAGAATTTACATACATAATCTGGATCTCCCAAATCATCATAAGCTGCATGCACATAATTTTATGTAGAAACTCTTATATGGTGGTAACATATATTTAGAATATGTTATTTTGGATACAATACCTCTGTTTATTATATTAACCTCACTTTGTTTGAATTTGTATTTGTCATGATGCAACACATTTTTCTTCAGATTCAATCCGTATTTTTGCCTTTACTGTTTCATACCTATACGATTCGCCTTCGATGCTCCTGTATAAGGAGACCATAGTATATCATATTGACAAATGCATAGGTATGTAAAGCCTATATTTCCTGATTCTTTGTTTATCTTTAAAAATGGATCAATAATTGCAATTTTTCATATGTGTAAGTGTTTGAAATAATTTACAAACTGTAATTATAGATTTGAAAAAACAACGATTAGAATAACTGATATAAGGGGTAATGATTGCTCATAATAAAGTACATACCATTTGAAATGTTCATCTTCATTGCTCTAAGTGTATGAGTTATGGAACTTGCATGAACTTTATTGGCTATATAGAAACCACCCATTTTAATGTTAGGGTTTGTTTGAGCAATCTTCCCTCTTTTTTTATCTAACAATTCCTTCCTCTTCATTCTGGAATTCTTGTAACTCGTACTCCCATTGAAAGTTGAATATATACCTATTAATAAAGTATTTAATTTGATTTCTAAAATGTAACTAAATATATATTAAAATCTACTATGAAGTAACTTATTTTCATATGAAATTTCTTAATGGTGAACAAATATAACATACCTCTTGAAAGAACATAATCATTTGAAACTGATTGTTGTGTCAAATTTTCCCTCAAGACCGAATAATGATTGTAGTTTGTATGGATGCCCAAATGTCCACCCTGAATAACTTTGGCTCTTTTATTGTTTATAATTTGCCGTCTGATCCACCTAGACACCTTTGGAGTAATATTCTGGATGTTATTCCGTACAAAATGTTTGATCATAGGCTCTCTAGCAATTCTCGAAATCACCTTCGTTCTTTTCTCCTTTAAAATTTGTTTTCACTTCATTCTGGCTGCCTTTGCTTTCAACTTTTCCATTGTTGTATTGTTCTACAGAGGATGAAAATGTTTCTGTGAATTTGGAGGTTCTTTGAGTCGTAGGGTAGGGTATTTATCTGATGTTCGTAAATATTGATATGTTTGACATTTTTTTCTCAAAGGAATCTCCAAAAAATAATTCTGCATCTTATCATTGATTAGATAATATTGATTGTGACTATGTATTTGTGAACTGATCATTTTCATGTAATTAAAGAAATGATTTACTTAAATATATTTAACTTATATAGAGTGTTATCATCAATAATATACTGGTAAGGCTATTTTCATCTTATTTTTTACAAACTATAATGAATAATATAATAACAATATACATAACCTATCCAGTAGAAATATTATTAAAACATTAAATCTCAGTCTCACATCCCATGAAGTTATGTTAAAACATGTAAAATATTTTATAATAAAGAACTTGAAATATTCAGAAACACATAATTGTTATGAGATTATCAACTTTAAGGCATTGCAGAAAAAGTAAAAGTTACATCATTTTTCCTTGGTTTTACACTTTCGACATCCAACATAAACTTGCATTGACTTCCCAATGGGATATGATTATCAAGCATCAGACCTGTCCAATCCCCGATCAGCTTCAACTGGCAGACTTTTTTACCATAATGCAGTGGGTTGTATGATCTATGGAACTCCATATTATACATCCTTGCATTTGTATATATGACAGCTCAACTCTTGGTAATGATACTTCTATGTCGTCGTCATAATTCACAGGGAACCGTCTATGAAGACAAATGAAAAAAAAATGGCATAAGTAAGCTAAATATGATCAAATGCTTAAAAAGAATAAGAATATAAAATATTACAATTGCTTTATGTTTGCAGTGGTTATCTCCTTGGGGATGTGGAAATAGTCTTCCTCTGAATCAGTTATAGGAGCCTTCTGTTCAATTCCTTCTTTACTAAAAAACTGCAAAGTTAAACGCATTTTTCCAGTATATGTGAAAACTGTAAATTTCGATTGTTGTATCGTGTCTGCATAGTCTGTTAAAAGTTTATTCCATTGATACCCACTTATAACCAATCTGGCAGTATTCTCGAGTGGAGAATATGCTATGTGAATTATATATGTACGTTCCCCACAAACAACAGATCAGTTTGAAAAATAACCATATTTGTCTGAATTGTGTTCTATTATAAAACAACTTAATCCAATCGGTATGACCTGTATCAGCAATTTAAATAAATATCATATATTATGGCGTCATATTAATGTGGAAAGTTAATGTTTAGAAAGAATCAATATACAGTCCAAATAACTTATGTACAACATAGCATTTGGTTCTTGATGTTACTGATGTGATCCCATGCCATATTAGGGGTTGGACTATTGGTCATAACACGATTATTATCAAACACATAAACATCCATAATCCCTAAATCTCTCACATTAAAGTAGAGTCCCTGATTCAGAAGCAAATGGTTTGATTTCACGAATTCAAACCAATTATTACCACCAAGCCTCATGTGTGTCCAATCCTTATTAACCAATCCATCCACTTTGAACTCGTTGTTACTGATTAGTAAGATATCTTTTGATCTTATTTCATCTTTTATAAGCAAACCACCAGGCAAAGGAATCTCCTACATCAATTATTCAATGACGATAAGATAACTAAATTGTAGAGTACATTTAACCCTGAAAATGAAAAGAACTCTCTGAAGAAATTACAAACATACATACGAGTTGATAAAATATTACCTAAAGGTACCCAAACCCTAGTGCTACAATCACAAAACACTTATTTGACATTTCTTCCCTTTCGTATGATCGTTGTTCTTCAGAAACGTGGTTTGATTGGCTTAAGGATTTTGTAAAGGGTGGCTTATGTTAGTTTAAAAGGTGGGTTTCTGGGAAGTTATATATATATATATATATATATATATATATATAAGGTTCTACCTAGTTTTTAGGGATCAGAAGTGATTATAACGTATTTTCTCCTTAAATAATTGTCCAATTAACTGTTGTATTCACACTCTACTAATAAAGATGAACTTTTTTTATTTATTTATTACAATAACATCAATTATTGAATTTATTCATTTTCAAACTCTGTATGTACCCTATATGAATTTATTCCTTTTAGTAATTATATTCTCCTTTAATAATTGGTCTTCAGAAACGTGATTTTGATTGGATAAGTACATATTGTTTTTAGGTGTAAGAAGTTATTATAACGTATTTATCCTTTAATAATTATACATAAGTACATATTGTATTTTCTTAATTCTCCTTTAAATTATTACATATAATACAGAGATTTATAATTCGCATTTAGATCAAACACTATTAAAGCATATGTATATTAGCAAAGGAATAACCTTCTAAATCATAAGTTTGAATTCAAAAACACCATAAGCACCAGAACGATGTCCTGATAATATTTAAAACTTAAAATCCCATAATAGAAAAATCTGCTAAGGATTACAACTTCATAACTTAAGTGCAATTTTTATTTGCAAAATAAACCTCAAAAGCAAATCCGATCATGATGATGTATTCGTCAGATCTTCCTAACACACTTGTTCTGGTGGCTCTTGACGCTCTCAGCATCCTGTGTTGGTTTTGTCTTGTTTGGTGGGGGGTTATCAGCAGTGTCTTCCAAAGGATTTCCATATAAGGTATCTTTGCAGTATTGAGCCCAAATTCACCGGTTTTTGGATCTATTTCCTGCATTATTACTTAATAAATCAGCTATTGACACATGAAGCCAATCTACAATTTATAGCTGTTGACATGTTAGAAATAAATAAAGTGAAGAACGGTAAATGTTACACGATAGTTACCTGATCTTCAGATAGAGCTTCCAGGTATTGTTTTATAATCACACTTTCAGTAGTAACCCTAGCAACTGATATTTCACTATCCCTATTCCTTATATTGAAATTTGAAACATCAAGATTGAACAAACACTTTTTGCCTTTAATCTCATCTAGCTTTTTGGGATAATATACTCATGGTTCCTGGTATTGTGTATTTTCTATTAGATCTTTGCGCATAAGAATAGACATATTCTAAATGATTCATACTGTAAGTAATCATGTTAAGAAAATATATACACCTAATTATTACATAAAAGTGTTACCTCTTCAAGGAGTTCAGAGGCAGTCTTGTTAATTAAATTATAAACTTGTTTGTACCATAGAGTTACTATACCATTGCCTGATTCATCCACAACATATGCCTGTAGCTTGAATCTGTCTATAAATTACCCAAAAAATATAGTACTCATTAATTTATTGTAATACTATTTGATATATAGACAAACAGAAACGATAAAACTCATATAGGAATTATCTTACTTTTGAGCGACAACAGAAACAGCACCATTAACCTTCAGCAGAGTTATCACCATTAACCTTTTTCCCCTTTCCACGATGTCCATTTTTGGCCAATCCTATGGACTTGGTTTCAGTGTCTTTCCCGATTTCTATCACCTACTTGTTGCATTCTCTACAGCCTAAGTAGCACCACTCAAACTCCTTGACCAATCCAGTAATCTTAGCAAAGGTAACCACATAGCAAAGCTGTTTGCATTCAGAGCAACATTTTAGTTAGGATTTATACCATCCTATGGAAACATGTTTGCAATAACAGAACTGAATATGTCATTACCTCCTCTAGATGCTTGATCTCAGAGAGAGTTAACATTGTTGTATCTTTGACAAAGTCTTCATAAGATTGTATCCAAATATGTTAGACAGAATAGAAATCCTCTAGTTGCTTGCATCCTTATCCTCAATTTCTTCCAATCTGTCAAACGGAATAACTCATGTAGAAATAGGTATTAAATTCTTTTGGCAACAAAAAATGCTTAAAGCCAGACATATTTCAGAGTACCTCATTTTATAGTCTGAAATAGCAAGCATAGACATGTCATTTAGGAATATGCCATTGTACATATTAGTGATAACTGAAGCCCTTGCTGTTAAGATTTCAAACACAATTTGAGAATACAGTTGAAAATCAGGCATTAAGATAAATAAAATTAGTTATAGGTATGCAACTAAAATTTCTCACAATTCCAACTCTTGCACTTCACATATTGCACAATAAGCACTACTGGCAATGATGAATCATCTTCCATCATTGCTAAGATGGCATCAGCATTTCCATTCTACAGAGTGATTTTCAACCTATCAGCCCTATTTCATTTATGATACAAATTCTAATGACAGTCTGTTTGCGATCATTTAAAATTGTAACTGAAACATTTAAAGTATATACGTTTGTACATCAAATTCTGATCTCGATAAACAAATTAGATTTCAGCCTATGCCTTTCATCCTCCATCTCCACAGTTATCCTCTTCTTCTCCCCATCAATGATTGGCTCACTAACACCAATAATGTGTCCAATAACATCTGCATAAAGAATTGGTATTAGAATAATCACTTAGGTGATTATGTAAAGCATTTTATGTGAATAAAATTGATAGAATCATGAAAGATATATACCAAAACAGAAATCAAAATTTGTCATCGAATGGAGTGAAATCAAACACATGCTTAGGAATATCAAAATCATAAACCGTTTCCACCATAGTGTTACGTTCAAAAACACGATTTTGTATTTGTTTTTCAACAACGGTAGCTACCAACAATGTTCAGAGCATGATTAAAAGAGGATATTTGGCGCGCACAACCTTCTTTGAAATAGTTTATAAACGTGTCCATTTAGCTTTTTGGATGGTGGCATGTATGTTTCCACCATAAATTCCATAAAGAAGTTAATATACAGTAAACTAAATGGTTTTTATACATTTCATAATAGTTTAAGACTTAAAAATGCGAAATATATAATACCTGAGCATCAATGAATATGAGTTCTAGCGACTTGATTTCTTTCTGATCTAACTTCATGTACATCTTCCAGATTGACATGACACGAACAACAATTCTGAAGTGTGGGCTTTTGGTGCTGATCAAGCCATTAATGTCTGCTATATACCTCTGAGCAGCAGCCATTGATTGGTAATGAAGAGTAGGGGAGGTACGAAATTCTAAAAGGGATCTTTTTGCGTGATTTGATGGTGGTTCATTGGTGGTTTCTCCTCGGGTTGTATACATATATTTATACAGGTATTTGATAGCCTTGATAAGCATGGTTGTTTGATGATCAATGGCAAGTAAATCTATTTTGATTTTGAATACGATGGGATATGCATTGAGAATAGTTGGATATATATGCATAATATTGGGTGAAATTTGAATTTTGATTCTGATGATTTTTTAAATAAATGTTGATTGATTCTGCACTCTTATTTAAGTATATACATAGATAGATGGAAGTATTACGTCTGCTGAATTTTTCTGATGCTTATGGTGGAGAATGCATCTGGACATCAACAAATCTTGATTCATTAATGCTTACTGATGGTAAGTGTAAATTTTACCCTTTTTCGTAGGGATTTAAATCAGCGGCCGGTAATTAGCACGCGTGATTCATTCAGAATGATAATGGTAGTGTTTGATTTGATCTCTAATGTAACAGTTAAACGAGTGTAAATCCCTTAAATTGGAAATGTTTGTGAATATTTATATTTGAATAAATTGAGTGGTTGGTTTTTTTTTTCCCGGATGAAATTTCCTGCATAAGTAGAACGCCACGTGTCGGTTTTGTAGGGTGTATATTTCATTTTAGCGAGAAGAAAAAAGCTGTGTGAAACTTATACGTATCCTAAGTATCATTTGCTTTCAGAAAGTGTAAGGGGATATGATACGCTCTTAAGTGACTTGATGAAAAAAATCATCATGTCCTACACATAGGGTAGGCCAAAAAACAGAAAAGGAAAAAAAGTGAACAAAAAGAAAAGTAGAGAGCGATTCTTATCCTATTTGCGAACTAACCCTAATCATGCCGCCGCCTGATCCGAGAAGGTTTTATCAGATCAGATCCGAAAAAAGTTGTGAAAAAGAAATGGAAGGCATCACAGAGGATCCAGTGGTGCGGAGGGTGGATGTGTTTCGAGATAGGGTGAAGGGGTTGGGTTTTCTGCTAATTAAATTGGGGGAGCTGCTGAAGGTTGGTGGTGTTGTTGGCAAGGAACAAATCATGGATACCAGGATTTCAGGGAGTTAGGTTCAGAGACAAATGGGTTATGGAGGAAGCTTCCAAAAAGCGGGGTGGCCTTTGACTGCACTGCGTGCTTACCTGATCAAGTGATGGTGGAAGATATGGTTGACTTCCTAAAGTCTTTGATAAATCACCTCACAGACATCTCCCTCAAGCTTCTTCAACCCCCTCCCAAGGAAAAAAAAAATCCCTCTTCCTTAGGTTTCGACCTAACTATGGCACTGTAAAAGGTATGTTTGCGGAAATTGATTACTTTCAGTCCTTGCTTAGGAATTTACTTGCGCTAGTTCGGGAATTTCAATTGCCTGATTCATGATGACGAGGAGGAGAGTGATGATAAAGCCTCTCCCAGAGAACATTTTTTCCCTTTGGATATCCTCTCTTTTGTTCGCCCTTCCTCCTCTCATTCAGATAGGTCCGGTTTCAAACTGGAAGTTTATTCCATGGGGCAAATTGTGAAGGATCTTGTTCATCCCTCTATCCAAGAACAACTGCTTATGAAGCAGATGTTGATGTGTATTCGAAGATGGAAGGCTAATCCTACTCCTAATAGTTCTCATTTTCTTTTTAAGGAAAAATTGCTTTCCCGTGTCTTACATCCGGCTGAAGAGCTCAGGGTTCTCGGTATTTGTGAGAACAAGATGAGAGGTAGTATTTGTGATGAGATGAGCAGTAGTGCTGCCTTGGCTCTTGACGTTGTCGCCTGCGGGTAGGTAACCCCTTCTGCAACACAAGAACGGTCATGGAAGATTTGTTGATTTCCCTAACGTGCGACTCCTGGAAAGACATGAACAAGTACAAGGTGATGACCTGTACTCTCTTGCGTTTGTCACGGCAGCTCTTGGGTGCCTTTGGAAAGAGGACGTTTTTAATTGTTTTGGAGCAT
The DNA here is from genome assembly GCA_949775105.1 of Oldenlandia corymbosa var. corymbosa. Taxonomy (NCBI): domain Eukaryota; kingdom Viridiplantae; phylum Streptophyta; class Magnoliopsida; order Gentianales; family Rubiaceae; genus Oldenlandia; species Oldenlandia corymbosa. The sequence goes on along the minus strand of OX459118.1, from coordinate 17,937,409 downwards.
GTCTCGAATATGACTGATTTGGACAATCTCTTCATTAACTTCCCTATCTTCTCACACACTGGCAGTAGACTCTTGTTTACAACTTGTATCCAGTTCAATTTGCTCAACACTTGGATTATCTACCCCTACATGCCGAGTTGTTCACTCTAAAGGCTATCTGCTCGGAGACGTGGCAAAGAGTTTGTTTATCTTTATTTCATTTTCGCCTCATCCATCGTTGTAGTGGCGCTCCTATATTATATGTTCAATCCCCTAGAGACTGTTTTTGTGGTCTTAATGCAAACAAGTCTTTTGTTCTCTTCCTTGTTTAAGGCCTTACTTATGCGCTTCCCGAGTGTTTTTTTTTTTTTTTTTTTACCTGTCGGTGTTAACTTGCTGGTGATGTCATTATGGTCGTGTGCTTCAGCAGCAGCTCCCTATTGTAGTTAGTTTATCCGCTTCATACCATGGTAGAGCTTTCTCTTGTTTCTTGTGTTACTATCTACTATTTCAGGGCAAATGGTTTCCTAACAAAAAAATAATAATAATAAAAGATAGGATACTCTCTTTTATATATACATTTGTAATTGTGTTTTATTCCATAAACTAAACTTAAGCAATCTTCAAACTCTAATTAGGTAATAAGTTAAATAAACTTTTGATCCACTCTACTAATTAAACTCTACTAATAACTCTACTTACATGGCAATCTAGTTGACTTATTCAAATCACTATACAAATTAATAATAATATCCTACTATATTAGAAATAAAAATCCCTCTTTCAAACACCTCCTATGATTGCCATGTGACATAAGTAAAGTACTAAATTACCCTTTTGGTCAACCATAACTAAATTACTAAATCCCCCTTTGCACTTTACGTGTCACGTTTTTTTAAAAAAAAAAAAAAATTTCTTTATGTTTTATTCAATTAGAGTAGTTTTATTTTCTTAATTATGGAGTCTAAATTGAATTGATCAATTAGGTTTTTGTTACAAAGTGTTAATTTTGTTTTAAGTGTATACCTTTCGGATGAAACTTATTACAAAACTATTAAAAATATCCAAAACTAAGTATTGATTTGGCACGACCAATGGAGAACATCAATAAATCATCTTACTAATATTTAAACTTATTAGGATACTTTTATATTTGTCTAACATTTACTTCAACACATATATTTGATTAAGTCTATTTATATTTAATAAGTAACACTTATAAAATATTTCTAAAACATACATGGCGAAATACAATTTATTTTTTTGTTAAATACAAATATTTCTATGATCACACTTATAAAATATTTCTAAATCCTTCAAACATTTCTAAAATATATCGCTCCAAATACAATTTTTTTTTTTCAAATATAAACATTCTAAGATCTACAGATAGACTGGGCCAGGGTCGCGCAATGCGCGACCAGACATCACTAGTTTAATTAGAAAATAAAACCAGTATTTATCATCTTTATATGATGTTTTTTTCTTTTCCTTTTTCTTTTTATTACTTTGCAAACGTAACACTGGATCAAATCCTCTATTTCCATCCTTGCCTTCTCGTTCTTCCTATCATGGCCAGAAGCTTAATTCCCTAGGGCTAACCTTGATGCTATAACTTATTGATTGGCCGTTTGATTGTGTCGTCAAATACGCAATTTCTTCACTAGTTCGATTATTTTTTATTGGCACTTCACTATTGGGGATTAAATTCATGCTTCAAAATTATTTCTTTATGTGCCAAACAATCTAAAGAACATTGAAACTGGAGAAGAACGGACCCTTCTTTGACACTAAAAAACCAAACCAAGAAAAAGAATGACCTAATTTTGCAGAACCATGAAATCAGCCAAAATTTGGTAGATCTCTCGAGTTTCTGGAACCTCAAACAATTGGTGCGGCGCCACAGAGACCAGTAACCAGCATAAAGATTGGCCCTTTAGAACTACAGGTAGATTGGCCTTTTAGAACAACAGGAGCTGGCCGTCGCCGGGAAGAACGAGAAAGTAAGGGAAAAAAAAAGAAAGAAAAAAACATAAATGATAAAAATTGGTTTCTATTTTCTAATTAAATATTACTATAAATTTTGTATGATGATGTGGATAAGCCAATTAGATTATCATGTAAGTAGAGTCACTAGTAGAAATAAATTAGTAGAGTGGAAAGTCATAACTCCTTAATGTACACGAAAATACATGAAAACTGAAGATGTCTTATCCCTAAAACAAATGATTTAGCAAAAACTAACACAATAATATTTTATTTGATAATATGCAAAGATACTTCACCATAATAAAAAACAACAACTACAACCATTATTTCACGTTTATGAAACACACAAAACAACTTCCACGTACTATTCTCCTCCAAACCATATTGAAACAAAACACATAAATTACCACTTAATGTTGGAAATTTTAGTTTGTAAAATAAAATAATTAATTTAGAATTTAAGGATAATAATTTCCTTAAATTCTAAATTAATTATTTTATTTTATAAACTAAATTTTCTAACACTTAACACGCAAGACTCCATTAGAACAAAACACTTGGAAACTAACGCCGTCGCGGATTCAAAGCCGTTAGACGTTGTAGAGAGCAGGGGACAAGCGGGGAGTGACAAGAAGCGGAAGTGGAGTGGCTTTGTGGTTTATAAGCCCGGCTGTTTCCGTCATGTCGACCGGTTTCCCAGCCGGAGTCGAGAACTCGAAAGCATGCAAGGCACTAGCCAGCACAAGGTGTAACATCTGAAGTCCAAAAGTGACACCAGGGCAAATCCTTCTCCCACTACCAAACGGGATCAACTCGAATTGCTGACCTTTGACATCCATATCCTTGTTATTACCGGTAAGAAATCTTTCCGGTTTGAACTTCAACGGCTCATCAAACACGTTAGGATCTCTGTGGAGTTTCCACAGGTTTGATATCAGTCGGGTTCCTTTCCGGACACGGTATCCACCGACGGTGCAATCCTCCGTGAATTCTCGCACTCCTCCTAATGCAGCGGGTGGATACAGACGTAATGTCTCTTTGACAACTGCTTGAAGGTAAGGTAGGTTTGGAACGTCGGATTCTTTCACGAATCTGTTCCCGCCGACTTGATGGTTCAGTTCTTCCTGGACTTTTTTCAGGACTTGTCGATTGTTCATGATCAAAGTTAGCCCCCAGATTAGTGCCACTGATGTTGTGTCACTGCCACCAGCTATTAGGTTCTGTCAAACCAAATGATCAATCTCGTTAAATTTAAAAGAATTAAAATGAAATTGATGTAGTATATAGTAGTATCAGGTTTAATTTGACCTTCCTTGCTTAAAAAATATACGTACTAAATAAATAAAATTTGTAAAATCATTTTGTATCCCATGTGGATGTTGTACGTTATACAACGTTTGACTAATCCGAAGCAATTCTTTGTTTATAATTTTTTCTTATTTTTTTGGGTCTGCAACTCTACATCAGCTACTCCAAAAGTCATCATCAAAACTGAGACTTCCCTCCCTCAAAATGACGTAATCTAATTGACTTTGTGTGATGTTTGTTGTAAATACATCCAATTTGTTTTTAATCCAAAAAAGGAAAAAAAAAATAAAAGCAAACAAGCAAACAAACAAAAAGCAATGCTTCTCTCCCCCTCTATTTTTGGGTTTAGTGTGTATCATATAGTGTATCATAATATTCCTTTATTAAGTGTAAAAAATGTAGAGATTCATTTTTCCAAAAATTATGAAACTAAAGATCCACAATGTTTAAATTCGAATTATTTAGATCATTAATTTTGGACAACTGTCCAAAAATAATAATAACATGTGAAGGAGTATGTACTATTGAATACGGGCTGACAAATAGGCGAAGAAATTAAACACGGAGCTAGTTCCGGGTTGTATTTTATGGTGAGAGTGTTACTTATAATAAGGGACTTACAATGCTTAAATTCATATTACTCATCAGCTCATTAATTTTAGACAACTAGTCCAAAAATAATAACATAGTGCGAGTAAGTAGTAGTGAATACTGACAAGAAATTAAATATGGAGCTTAGTTCACGTTGTAATTTCTGAATTATGCTGTTTTTTTAAGAACCATTCACAAACTACAGTGAGTTACTTTTCTAGGACAATAGGAGTAATAAAATACTAAAAGAGAAAGGAAGAGAATATCATACTATGCAGGTAGATTTGATGATTGTGTCAGCATCATAACTCGCAGCATTATCTGCCTTTTCAAACAGTGAGATCATCACGTCCATGAAATCTCGACCACCGTGATGATCGGTAGTAGTAGTAGTACCAGGACTCCCGTTACTGATCTTTCTCTTTTCCCGATGCTCTTTCACCCATGAATCAGCAATCTCATCCATTTCTTTGCTAACAGCTTTCATTTTCTTTTCGTACCCTCCCAAATCCAACCACCTTAACAGCGGAATCAAATCGGACGGTACATACAGTCCGGTTAGCCGGAAAACCTCCCGCAACGCCTCCTGGCATCGCCTTGATGCTTTCTCATCTTTATCATCGATTAAACCGTAGTACCTCTTCCCTGCAACCATTCTCAAGATTATGTTTAAAGTCAGGTTTCCAAACCATTTATTCATTTCAACCAAAACAAACTCATCATTTGTATCTTTATTACGATGATCAACCCAGAACTTATAAAGCTCTTTGATGGAAGTCTCAGTTTCAGAAAATCTGACATGATTGAGGAGCTGAAGGCGGTGTGCGGAGAGTAATTCTACGGAGACAATTTTTCGGATCTCGCGCCAATACAGGCCGTATTCGGAGAACCCGAACATGGCACCGTCATAACCTAGGTGTTTGCCTTGGATGAATTTAGGTCTAGTTAATGCGACCAAATCTTTGGTGGCAAATAACTCTTTAATGACATCTCTATGGCTGACAACCAGGGCCGGGTATTTCCCGAGTCGAAAAATAAAAATCGGTCCGTATTTGTCAGCCAAGTCTGAAAATGTCACATGCGGTGGTTTTAAACCGCCAAAGATAAGGTGGAGGTGACCTAAGATAGGCCACGCTTCGCAAACTTCTGGCGGTGGTAGAGATGTGCTTTTTGCGACACTTTTATGTCTAATAGACTGCCAGCGAAGCAAGTAGAGTGAGATGAGAAAAAAGAGGAATCCAATGAACATTTGAGGGAGTAAGGGGTAGGGAAACAAATTCTCCATAGGTTTTTTTCTTTATTTATTTATTTTTTTTGGGTGGAGGATGAAGAGAGGGAATGAGATTGAGTGTAAAGTATAAGGGAATTTATAAGAGGAGCTTAATCTGCGATTAATTGAAAGTAAAGGGTGGGTGGGTTGCAACTAAAATACTCTATATATTTTGAAAATATATGTTCGAATCTCGTAAGACAAATGACATATCGAGTATTTATTACCATCAGTTTTCTTCAATAGTTCATATTGATCTAATTTTAATGATACGAGGGTGAGGCATATAAGAGTCATATCTGGTGTGCGATTTTGGATCTATTATATAGTACATGCATTTGAGTTTTCTGTAATGAACAATGGAGAAACCAAAGAGGTAAAATAAATTACTAACATACACATTTAGCGAGTGAAAACCATACCTATATACCCCAGTAAATGAACAATGAACAATGAATGTTATTGTTGTGTTGGTATTTGCACCTCCGACTACAAATAAAAATTTTAAACTAGACACTAATTTCAAGATAAGAGTAATAAAATAGTATAAATTTAAAAGTTCAATGCTGACTTTTCTTTGAGAGAGAATATTATTAGAGCGTGATTTACTTTAACTATTCAGAATTTAAACATTAATTTGTATTAAACATGCTCTAAGAAAATTCACATGTCGAATTGAAGTAGAAATTGACGATTATCAACGATATCTATTTAGTTCTAACAAAGAAAAATAAACATGCTATAACTGAACTTTTTTACAAAGACAAAAAATAGTTTCCCAAAACTGAATTCACTTTAATATGAAAAGTTTTAATTTCCCATTCAATATCGATTCTTGTAATTGTATATAGAAACCATGAAGTAATTGTAAAAAGGCACTTCTACCACTCTCAGACCAATCTCAACTAGGTTCTTTTTGCGTTGCACGAAAAATGTAATATTAAAGCATAAAATACTCTTTTTGTTTTTATTTTTTTGGTACATAAAATACTCTCTTTAACTTGGATAATATGTTCGAATCTCGTAAGCTAAACGACATTTTGAGTATTTACCATAATTTTTCTTCCAATTGTTCACATTGATCTAGTTTTACTTTTAAGAGGGTGAGGCATAAGTCATATCTGGAGTGCAAAATTTGGATCTATTATATGCGCATGCATTTGGTTTTCTTTAGTGAACAATATTGAAGAAATTAAACAGGTTAGAGTTAGCTAGCCTAGACCCTTAATTAACTAACATAGGTTTAGGAGACAACACTTATGCCTTGTCGAGTGTAAATCCTGGAGGGATGGGGTCAACGGTCAAATTCGAACGCGGACCTGCAAGACAAAGATTAGCACTCCGAAGATTAAGTTAGTGCTAGTGATAGTAATCTCGCAGATGAAGCAAATTTCGTTAATGCAACCATCAAATAAGAAAGTACGAAGATAATTTGTCTATCCCGTGAAACTCAAAAGAGTGCGGAAAATTCACAGTAAGACGATCGTTTATCTAAGTGATTTCTATCTCTTAACTCAAACCAAGCAAAGAACACATTATCCATGAAAGATTCGAATTAAACAACAACCCACACTAAGAATAGTAAGAACGCCATTCAATATACCCGATCATTCATCATTCAAGAGACTCAAGAAAGGTAGGAGCAAACAATGCTCAACTATGAAGAAATACTATTGATTAGTAATCTCCATAACCAACCAAGATATGCAACACATACACTATCTCAAAATGCTTATGTCAAAGCACAACTTATCCAACAAAAGTAAGACAAACCCCACAATGGAACTCATGAACACACACATCATGAATTTGAACAACAAGCCAAAAAAAAGGCTCATCAATTGAACTACTAGAAGTAGTATGAAAATAAGAAGTTTTGTTTTAAAACAATTCTATCAAGAAGCATACTTGAAAAAGAACGGTTTCTGCAAGATCAAAAGATCCAAGACAAGATGAAAACTCTCTTGGTTAAATCATACTTGACACGAAAAATGGACACTCCATTTAACAAAAATTCCTCACAGGAAAAACTCTCAAAAGAGACAACAAAAATGACCACTCAAGGGTGCTTTGAAATTTTGGCCATCCCCCCTATTTATAGGCTAAGATTTTCGGCCAGCAACAAGAAAAGAAGATCAATTAAGACTCTCTAATCTTATCTCACAAGGAGTAGAAGTAGAATAATATTTGATCTCTTTGACTCTGTCTAAAATCTAGGAAACCTTATCTAAATGACTTATCCTCAAGTAGGATAATATTTAGAAGGAATCTAAGACTCCTAATCAAAACACTCTAGTTTAATTCAGTCCACATGACTTATTTAACTAGATAAAAATTCAGAAATTAACTCCTAGACTTAGAATAACTCTAATCTCAAAAATCATCTCCAAATTATTGAAGTAAAATGTCTTGAACGCCCTTCTAAAAGTGGAATATTTGTCTTGTGCCCCTCAAGTTGTAGAAAACTCCAATTTACTTCAAAACTTGTAGAATTCTCTTTATTGACTCTAAAAGATTGGAAAAACACTTGAAACAATTTAGATAGTTTGCAACCTATCCAATTGTACAGCAATGGACTCAATCTTGAACACTTTGATCAAATAGGCCGTCCATTCAAGAACCTAAATGACTCTTCTCACTAGCTTGATCAATGATCTTCATGGAGCACCTAGAGTCAAACTCTCTTGATACCCTTGAGCACTTATTTCTATGAGATCATCATCTCCTTTGGTTTGAACCCCAAAGTTAATGACATTCTCATCATCTTGATCATAGCTCTCTTGAACCAACTCCCTATCACATAGGTAGTCAAGATCCATCCTTTCTTCCTTGATTGGCCTGCAAAGTAAACTTAGCATTCCAAAACTAGAATGAAGGACTAGTTCATTCCCCTCACTAGGAGAATCACCATGGAAGGCTATATGATTCGCATCAGCTAGTGAGAGAAACTGCCAATTTACACACTTAGAGAGAGAAACGGAGTGTGGAATTAAATTGACAATAAATGTTCATGGGGTATTTATAGTTCTCAATGGGACAATACATGTGAGTCCCACTAAAGAAGGGGGCAAACTCGTAATTTTAGCATAAGATCAGGATAATGGGGCTGAGTAATTCTTTAATCAGCAAAGTGGGCCGCTAGGATCCTTATTGAGGCCCATATCTTACCTCCATTTGGGCTGGTCAAGATTGATCTCCATCAGTCTTCTGGAGTACAATTTAATTTCTTACAAAAGATGTTATGGTATTGTAATCTTTTGTCACTAATAATACGAAAGATTCATGCACAATTTAATTGACCTAAAACCAAGAAAAATTTAATTTTACAGTGGTTTTTAATCAATTCAATAATTTTCATATACATGTTAACATAAGTGACCAGTTTTACTAAAAAAACGGCTAATTGTCGAATCATGCCACCAACAATCTTTTTGCTGACATTGAATTAAGATTGTCTTCATTTGATAACCAACTTCTACCATCTCATCCTTAGACATCTTAAACTAGTAGCAGTCAATCTTAAAATAAAATTAAAGTTTCACCCAAATGGTTATACAAAAGGATTAATTCATTGCAAAACTGTACCATATACTTTCCTGAAGAAGGGCGAACTATCGTCTTTCGGACTCGAATACGCATGCATTTGCCTAAGGAGCATTTCAAAGGGAAAAGCAAAAGGAAAAAAAAAAAAAACAAATCAATGTAAGCAAATGATATATTGGTTTCCTGTGCATGAGATTATTATTATTATTATTATTATTATTATTATTATTATTATTATTATTGTATAATTCAGTTATTCAGATGGTTAATAAGAAAAGAAAAATTTATTGTAATTTTTGAATTATAATGTTTTAGTATATCTACTACTATATAAAAGCAAGAACCCCCAAACCTACGGTACTTTCGTCGTTGGAACTCTCATCAATACAACGAGGGTATATTGTAATTCAATCTAAAAATATTCCTTCTTTTTAAAGTCTGGGTCCTTTCGATCCATTTTCTGTTTCGGCCTCAACTTTTAGGCTTCAAGCCCATCTTCTGTTTTTTTTTTTTTTTTTGTTTCCCTTTTAAAATTGGCCAATTTTTTGTTCATATATGTAATCTTATTATCTTAAACAATTACTTTATGAATAAAAATATGCTTAATTAAAAAAAATGATACTCTTAGTGAAATAATATAATGAGAAAGTATAGTGACTGATGTGTACCCCCTATTTTGTTGTCACTTTGCCATTGAAATATTTTCTTTTCCCCCAAAATTACCATTTTACTGTTAATTATTATTGACACATCAGTTACTATGTATTTTTACATTTTTTTCACTATCTGTATCATTGCTAATTACCATTTGATAACTAATGCTATTCTCCACACACTCCCTCAGAGGTTACAAAAATTTTGTTCCCTATATTGTTATCCAAAAAAAAAGGAAATATTTTCTATGTAAAAAAAAAAGAAGAGAAACATTAATGAATTGGTTGATTGAGGTGGTAATTATAATTGGCGATAGCGTAAGTAAGAAAAATAGGAAAATATTTTCATGGAGTACAACATAAAGCGTTACAAAAGCTTTAATTTTCTTCACAAAATATGTCAACACACAATAAAAAGCAATACATAAATAATCACAATAATGGACGGTAAGTATGGATTATTATTACGACGATATCATAATTTAAAATTTATTATTTTTGAAAAAAAATGTTTGAATAACGCAGAAATAAAACGTAGCCAAAATATAATTTTAATTTAGATTAGATGTATTAAAGTGAAAAACACAACCCGCGAGTAATCGCGGGCAGAGACACTCTAGTTCATTACTTTAAAGAGCAAGATTTTCTTTAATTTCGTCAATAAAATACTAAGAAAATTTGGATGTTGAATTGGGATATCTTAACTAACGATTTCCTATGGTAATTAATTATTTAGTTTTAACCAAAAAAAAAATGTTTTCACAAATGAACCCTTTCTTTTTTTGAGGCACCAAATAGTTTGCCGAAAAACTCAAACTAATAATGCAACCAAAGCCAACACTAGTACTTGAAATAAGCTTAGTTAACTTTCTTTGCCGAGTGAACTACTTTCATGAATTTGGTGAGGTGGATAGGGATGGATTATGTTCGACAAAATATTTATTGTGGCAATGTTGTTGTTTTTACGTTTACCAAAAACAAAAATGTAACCAAAATATATCCACGCCCAATAAAAATCTAATAACTACTTTCGCCTAGGTATAAATATTTCAATTAGTTAAAGATCTAGTAAATTACAAAATGTCATTAGTCAGTATATATATATATTTTTAGTATACAACTATACATCATACGATTAGTTTAGGCTCTAAGAAATGAATATATGAGAGCCATTTCATTGAAGCATTTCAATAAATTTTGAGAGCTAGGACTTGGTGTAAAGTAAATAAGATAAAAAATGTACTCCCTCCGTCCCATAATTATTGTCTCGTTTTACTAAAATGAAAGATTTTATTTTTTGTCAAACTTAACTATATTTTACCTTAAACAACCGGATATATCCCTACATAAATAATTGTTTAACCACTAAGATTTTATGGATAATGTTTTTTACTAAAGACAAATGTGTAACTTGATCCATAAAAAGTCAAATTGGATAATAATTTTGGGAAAAATTTTTTTGGACAAAGTGGACAATAATTATAGGACGGAGGGAGTATTAATTAATAGTCATGGAACTACAAATTAACTAAAAAATATAGCAATTATATCCGCCACGTGACTTGCCATTGGAACCTAATGCTTTATTGATTCATTAGAGCAACCACCCCCAACACACACACACACAAAGAAAGATTTAAGATTGACTTAGAATTTAATGTCTTATTTTAAAATATTTAAAAGATTTATTTCTATCTCCATTCAAATTCGTTGAACCAAAACAGAGACTAAATTGTAATACTGGGAAAGGTTAAGGTAATCAAACCAGCAACAATTAGTCAAATTTACTACGTTTGACCATATATTTCTCTTCTTTTACGCTCTTTGAAGTTAGTCCATTTAACTGGCAATTAATTTTCGATTCATGCCAAATCAACAATGAAGATTATAATTTTTTTTATATATCGATCATTGTTTCCAAATTTATTATTAGCCGATGGTTTTAAGGATATTTTTAGTGCTTTAAGAAAAAAATAATTTAAAGAACGGTGAGCTTGAGATTCGGCTTTTGGACCTAGTCCTGAAGGGCCATAATTTGTCCTAAAGTATTATTCTCATAAGATTTAAGGTTCAAATTCATTGCAATAAGCACCATAAAAAAAAATAATTTCCGGTGATCTAAGAACCATCAATAAACCAACCAAAATCAAGGTTATTTATAAGTGAGCCAATTGTAATCCTTTTTCCTAAATATTCCTTCTATCATCATCTACCCAAAAAAAAAAGTCTTGAAGTGTTTTTCTCATAAAGAAATTTCATTTTTCACACAAATAATCCATCATTTTTAAGGAGGTCCTTTTTTTTTTTTTTTTTTTTTTTGGTCATACATTATTTACAACAATGAGGACACAAGCAGCAAGATCGTCATCTCTCAGAATTGGTTTTGTCGAGGTTGCACCTTCGCCAATGATTACCCCTAGAAAATCTTCAAATGCTCCAAGATTGGAGACCATTATTGAAGAAACTCCTTCAAAAATATTGTATCCTGCAGCTGCAGCTCGTGTTGTTGGAAAAGAGCGCTGCTGCTTATCCCTGTGATTATATCTTCTGCATCTTACCTCTTGATGAATAAACGTTCCATTATGTGAGGATGATGTCTCTTGATGAAATTTACATCTCTTCCTCGAGGCAAGAAACGACAAGGATCATAGTCTAGTGATCAAGGATCACAAAGAATTTGATCACAAGTTTTGGGATGGAGTTATATATACCAAGACGTGGGGAGGAGAATTCAAAATAGGGAAAAGTGTTCCCTTTGAAAAAAAAAAAAAAAAAAATTGAAAAGGAAAAGAAATAGGTCTCCTGCATAGATCACATCATTTATCCTGCAACTTAAAAAAAAAAGAAGAAGAAGAAGAAGAAGAAGAAATAGCATATGCAAAAGTACTCCATTTTGTTAACGGAAGACATTGGTAATTTGGTATAATGAAGCTGCCGGGATGGAAGACTCGCAAGATGGACTTGACGCTTGGCAAAATCATGGCGTTAATGTAATTTGTGTATCTTAGATGTGTTGTCGTATTACTTACTACTCGCTTTATTTTCCTTTCATACAAGGAAGAACATCATTTATGTTTTTTAATCCAATCCATTGCAATAACTTCTTTATCTAAAGAAGCAGCAGTGTAGATCATGAAGATCTAAACACCAATAATATATCAAGTACTAAGACATTACAATATTCATTTTTCAAAAAAATAAAAAGAAAAAGGAAAAATGTTCTATTTGCATCATAATTTTTTTTTCCCCCCTTTTGGGAATGGTAAATTTTGATGCCAACATATATAATTTAGCAGTTATTTTCATGGGCACATATGAAATTATTTGCTTGTGCAAGGTTTAGTCATTTTGCACCTTATGTTCAAATTTACTGCCCTTGATGTACCTGCTAATGTAGAAAATTGATCCGTGCGGAACTGCAAGTCTGGAACACAAAATATGGTAGTATACGACTTTTGAACATATTTATAATATACTTGAGCCCAATTGTAATACTTCCTACACACTTATAAGAAAAGGATTCTGACATTTTTGTATCCAGAACTGTCATCAAACGATCCACAAGCAACATACAAAATAGAAAAGGAAAAGATTTTACAGGACCAAGTTAAACATTAATTACATTCATACGACGCCCTTGGTGCTGCAAGAATGTACCAGAAGTTGCTGATAGTTTTAGGTCCAACTCTCGCACGTGCTGATGTGCCATATAATGGACCTAACAGACTAAATATTGCCCAACTAAATTTGGCAAATCAAAAAACATGACATCTATGAAACCTGAAATAAATAATTCAAGTCAATTCGGTGATACCCAAATCTTACTTCATTTTTTTTGTTTGTTATGTAAAGAACATAAATGTCAGACCTTGGATATGCAAATCTTACCCTAGCCAACAAAAAGTATTACGAACCTGACTAGAAAGTACGAATGTCATGACGCCACAAAACAGTAGATGCCTAACGAGATTTCTTCAGTCGTTTTGGAGGCCTTGATGTTTCTTTCTTAGACTTTTCTTCAACTTTCAAATCAGCATAGGCCTATAACAGTTGACATGAAATAGTTCAGAGACTTATCATCAAGAAACAATGCAAGAACTGAAAACAGAAACAACTTGATCTACCAACATGAGGAAAGAAAGAGACTCCATTATCATCATCTCATTATTTGAATCAAATATGGAAAAGACATAGAAACCAATTATAGAAGAAATTTGCGGGTTTCAATTCATTAACATCCAACATTAAGGGTACCAAACTCGCGGTTATACCCATTCATGATAGCACAAGCTATAGGGTCCTTATAAATATAGTAGGTGAACAACTGTTGATGGTGTATACACTTGATTACTGCAATTGGGTTAGTTTAAAGTATTCAAACTGACTAATTGGTCAGTCATGGATAGGAGTACCCACAACTTTCTTTATCATCGCAATAGGTCAGTTTAATGTAGTCATCAAGAGTTGATACTCTCGGGAGTGCAATCTATTCTACAGAAGCAGCTCCTGTTACGACAATAATAATCTAGGAGCTCTTCATTTAGATGTTCCATCACGTACCAATGGCTTTCAACCTAGGCTTTCATCTGTTATTGCATTGTTTTCCTACCGTATACATTCAAGGCAAAGTTCTGAATAAGCTGAACCAGTTCTTTAAGCTGACAAATGGACAACGCATAAAAACTACTACAGATTATTTTCCATTTCAAAATACAAACCAAGATTAAACAATGTACTATGGAATCATAGCAATCATGTCACTACTAAAAACTAACACAACTCACTTAACGGGATGCAATTTATAATACCTGATGGGTATTATAAAAAGAATGGAAAATGCATGAATTTTTGGCCACTAATTTCCATAGCTTTAACTGGTTAAAAATGCCACAGGTTTTGTTCATTGAAAATAACTGCAGTGTCATTCATGGGTAGAATTCAGACAACTAATGATGTATAATTATATGGATGATGAAGCACTGATTAATTTACACTAAAAGCTACATGAGAACAACAATTTCAATCGATCAACAACTATCCCAAACCAGGAGCAAGAAAAGGAAAGGCATGCTCGTGTCAAATTTTGATATCTGATTGACCCATCGACTACCCAACAAAACAATCAGCCCTCATGCAACGGTTTCTGCATCACAACTGAACTTCCACACAAATAAAGGCAGAGTGAAGCATGAATGTCAGCACTCAGCATCAGGAAGGTAAGTCTAGTAAGCTAACCTCTTCTGCTTTTCTTTGCATTTCCAAGAGTCCCTGGCAGTAAGCAAGGCACTCTGCATGATACACAGCAGCCAGATCTCTTACCAAGGCTTTTCTTCGGATTATACCAATCACTACAAGGAATAGCCCATCAAAACATGAGACAAACCCGGAACAGCGTAATGTCAATATTCTTTCAGTAAGACAAACTCTTTAAGCCGAAGCCAGGTAAAATAACTCCACATAGAAGCATTTTTGTCAGTTCTACAACATGAACAAACTTCCCAGAAAAGAAAGAAATAGAAGATACATGTTTTTGCAAAAACTTAATTAGACATATCCAATTGTACAAGACATATAATTCGAACTCATACACGCAACTTCCCATTACTATTAAAACCTCCCAGCCACAGAAAACCTCAAAATTGCCTTAGGAAGCAGCAGCCATCTGAGTTTCGGAAATCCCAGGTGGGCATACTTGCCAAGAAAGACAACATGCACAAAATGTCCAGCTTCTGAATTAAAGGAAGCAATCTCCTCCTTGAAGACTCTCTGCCCTAATAAATAAACAAAATGTTTTCTCGGACATAACCCCAAACACCCCCAATCCCCAACCTCATTATGAGAACAAATATGTAGCACGAATATGGTAAGAACAAAGCATTATGCTTCTAATTACCTTTGGGCGTGACTTCCCAAAGCTTCATTCAACCAATAAGGAACAAGTTGAATTTGAGTGACCAAAATCAAGCAAACAATTTATCATATCAAAAATCAATTGATCAAAAAGCCTCCATAGTCATAGCGAAGGAACCTTTAAAAAATAAAATAAAATAAATCGCCAGAAATAAACGAAGAAGATAGAAAAAGAGGGGCAGAGAGATATTTACTCCGGCTGGGATCGAAACGCTTGCTTCCAGACGCAGAAGGACGCTGTTCATGTGAAGAAGACGGAGGGGGAAGATCATCGTGTCCGTGGGATGAATTCGATGCCGGAATCGGAAGTGGCGGTGGCGGAAGATAATAAAGTTGGAGGTCACTCATCGTTCCGTCCTCCCAAAACACCGTTTCGGCGAGGCGGTTTTTCTCTGCTTTCTATTTATACTCTTTGTACAGTTGGACTTTTTGCTGTCCAGTTTCTTTTCTATTGTTATTTATCAAGCATTCCTTCAGTTTTTTAACCATTTTTTTTAATATTTTCAACCCACGTTTTTCCTTGTTTCCTTTATTAAAAAGACGATTTTCCTTATTATTCAATGCCAAAAAAAAAAAAACACACACACACACACACAGATAAGGGTCTCTATTTTACTGTATATTATCAATATCCAATTCCGATCGATACCTCTAAAATTATACTTACATTAATGATGATGATAGAAAGTTGTACTATCTATAATTATTGATAATTGCCCGTGAGCGAAAATTTTTAACAAAGCTAGTGAAATCAAACAAATTTTTGGTTAGAGTATCATAATTTAACTTGTACATCCTTGTTTCTTACCTCAACTGTAACGGTTAAATCTCAGAGATGCGTTTGCTAATTTCAAACCATCCGATGAGGGCTAAAATGCGATTTATCATTTCAAATTTGCATAAACTTACTGAATTAGCTCAAAATTCTATTTTCAGCAATACAATTGCAGAGGGAAATCGAAATGGTGGTCTCAGCACTACAACAATAATACAAGTACATTCTGACAAAGATGCATATCAACAATGGTGATCTCAGCTAGTTCTAAAATGGAACTCTGAAGCCACCAGATTCAGTGAAAAACACTCTTAAGAAAAATCTATATAGATGCCCAACCGAAATGTTCAATAGCTGAAATTGCAAGAGGGCTACAATTACATTGTAGAGGAGACCAATAAAAAAAAAAGGTTTTCAGAACTAGAATCCCTTCATAGGGTCAGCCGCTTTGCCAGATCTAGCATCGGTCCATGCTTTTGCAATTGTTCGCTTCATGTCTTCATCACCTTCCTCATACATGTTCTGCGCATGCAATTCAATTTTTTAATAAGTGAAGGTGGAAACACCAAGAAAGTTGCTTATGTAGCAGAAGTAACTCCCGAAATGAAAAAGAGTAATAGCTAGAAAGAGTCTTTACCTTCATCAAGTCCATTATTCCAGCCATAGGATCACGCTCCTTGTCCAAATTTGGCTTCAGCTGCAACAAGGCAGGTGTTAGTAAATAATAGTATCAGACACAAGTTGCATCAACTTCACCAAACTAAAGATAGGATTGTGGATCAATTACCCTGTCTTCTTTAAAATGCAGATCCAGCCAACTCTCTTTAGAGGCTTTGACCAAAGTGATGATGACCCTTGCTGGCTTCACCAACACCTTACATCTTTCTGGTACAATTTCTTTATGCAATTTAGGAATAGCACATCGATAATTTTTCCCGCCAACATCATGAAATTTCAGGTCAACAGACATTTTTTTGAAATCTGCCTCAATTTTTTCCTGGTCAACTCCCTCCAAAGGCACATAAATCTGAAATCAGAAGCACAGAGTTACTGACATAAGCATAACTACAAATCTTGAGTTACAGCAATGCGACATGATGCTCCATAGGGCAGTACCGGCCACTTAACAAAAGAAGATTAAACACTCTAGAAACACAGAAGCAGCCATTCACACAGCGTGTGGGGATGAGAACAAAAGGAATGCTAGCCAGTGAAAATACCATCTCAAGAATGTGAGAAGTTCTTACCTTCACTTTCTCGTTATCTTGATCCCAGCTGAAGGACCCTAGAGTTGTATAGTTTACGTTTGACGTAGCTTTTGGTGTAACAGCTATTGGTTTAGGAACTACTGAAGGTTGTGGTTCAGCAGCAAGTTTCAGTTCCTGTACACGAAGAGGCAGGTAAGTAACACTTCAAACAAGCCAACTTCCTCAGAAATAATCCACGAACAAGTTGCTGATCCACATTGATAAATAAAACACAGAAAATCCATCATTCATCAGCCAAATTCACAATTACTTAAACATCGGAAAAACTGTCAGTTGTAAAAATGTTGGAAACAAAGTAATTGAACATCATGTTATAATGTTCCATAACTCAGGCTACTCTACTATCCATCGAGTAAAAAGGGGTTTCTAAAACTTGAAAACATATGAACAATAAGATAGCAAAACCCCTCGTCTTTCGAGAATAAACTGACAAAGACAACTAACGAGTTGCCGAGGTTGTGACTTCCACAAGCATAACAAAGATATAATGATTACTTTATTGTTAACCAGATGAAGCAGTCAATCAGCTATGATCTTCATTTGATCTTAAAGTGAAGCAATCAGATGGAAACAAATTTCTGCCAACAATATAATACCAGTATTCCTTAAACATCAATCAGCTAGTTCAAAATTGCCAGCAATTTCACCTTGGACAACCCAATATTTAACCAAACTGAACTCTCTTAACACTTTTCCATCCTTAAGTACAAGTTCCTTACCCAGTGTACGATTTCAGCAAACTTAATTTTATTAGTATTAAATTCAAAGTAAATGAAGAGTAGCAGTACAAAAAACACTGCCCCTGTTGAATTAGATTCAAACGCCTCATATCTCTCCATAATTGCACTTTTCCATCCCTCTCCTAATCAGATTACAATTTCTTCAATCCCAGAATAATCAATTGAAAAGTCATGAAAACGAAAAAACCACGTAGCAACTGAACATGTAACGGCATAGCAAGTTATTGAATGCTTTTATCCACAAGAAACAACTATAAATGAGGCCATGGCATTTCTTTTTCAGCATCAAAATATACTTGATTTGCTTAGCATCAGACAGAGAAGTATACCACAATGTGCAGCGTTCCCAGTCGCAATTCAAGCAATAACAATAGTTCAACAAACGAAAAAAATAAATTAGACAGACGGAAAAAGAGAATAGAAGATTATACCTTCTCCAAGTTGAGGATGTCAGCGGAAAGAAGAGAAACAACGCGAGGTCTCTTCGCAATGCTCTGGAGGTGCTTGAGTTCCTCCAAATCCAAAGAAATTTCTTCTGCCATTTCGATTTTCGATTTTGAGACGAATTTGAAGTTTCCTTTCTGCAATTTGACGAGGGAAGAACAGGGAAGAGTCGAAGAGAGCACTGAAGAAGCTGAATATCACCAACACCGAAAAATACAGACGGTTCGACTTTAGAAGACAGCAGATTTCATTTTCTAGCACACTTTAGAAGGTTGTAGAAGTTGGCTGATGGGCTTTTCTTTCGGGCCCAATGCTCAAATGAAGGACTAGGACAATATAATTTTCGCTTTTGCTGAAAAATAACTAGTCATTTTCCAAAATACAGTTATATTCTTTTTCAGAATTTCTTTAAAACCTAAATTCATAGTAGAGTACATCTTTCATTTTGGGATGTAGCATAATCCAAACAAATACTCTTTCATCCCAAAATAATTACACTTTTAAAATTCTTACTTTATGATATTATTTCTGTTCCAAACAATAATACAAATTAAATTATGAGTTTTGTATTATACGAAAATAATCATGATTTCTAGCGCTCATAAAGTAAGCTAAAACCTAAACCATAATATAGGTACTATATACATCTTTCATTACATATACTCATTCCTCCTAAAATAATTACAATTTTAAACTTTTACTTTCGAACTAAAAAATAATCAACATTGAGGTTTGAGTTTTGTATTATTACGTACAAAACTTAAAGTTCCACGCATATTATTTTTTGGAAACAAAGAAAGTATAATTTATATTACAAATAATTTAAACTAAACAATTATTTCAAAACAGAAAAAATATAACATCATTTTCAAAAAGACACTCGGTCAACAAAATAGTTCGAATTCCTTGTAGACCTTTTTTTCACGTTTCCGGTCTTCTCTATAATCTCACTTTACGATGTTCATTAGCATAAATTAGGGAAAAAAAATCCTAATGCATAAAGTTAAACTGAATTTAAAGTCAATTTATGTCTTATAATAATGACCCGAGAAAATACGCTAAAATCAGATATAGGCTGGTCAGGGATTCGCAAAGGATTCATTATCCTCATTCAATTCAACATTTTTTTTTAATTTTATCATTCTTTTGTCTTCATAGACACTGAACACCACCAGATATGATGGATAATGATGGAGAATCCAGAGTGCAACAAAGAATCTTCTGCTAGAGATGTCTCGTTCAAAAAACTTACATTGAAAAGTAAATGTGTAACAATAAATTACAGATGAAAGAGAGAGGATCCTAATGGCTAGTACTTCTAGAAAAAAAACCAATCCTTTAACATCAAAACACATAACAGTGGAGCAAGAAGAAGATTAGAACATTTTCTCCTCACTGGAGTATCTGGCTACCGTAGTCTTCATTGAACTTGTCATACCGATGAGCATGGAGATGAGCAGAGGGCCGTGTGTTCTTCAAAGCTGCCTCTATGTCCCTAGGCGTGATTGGTCCAACTTTCGGCAACTCTAAAATATCAAACCAACAAACAATCAAGTCAATTGATTATAACACCGGAGGAAGAATGTAGTGGCAAAATGAGTTACTATTACAAGTTCCACTATAATAAAGGCACTTTGGTTCTAAAAACACTGCAAAAAGTAAAGTTACATCTAACAGCAAAAAAAAAAAAAAAAGGAAAAAAGAAAAGAAAAACCTCTCTACAGGATACAAAACTGTGAGGCAATAGAATGTCAACAAATAAAGCCATGGGCATCAGAGCAGAACATCAAATGATGAAGACATGCAATTTTTATGGGAAGACTGCAGATGAAACTCAAAACAAATAAAGCTATTGCATGCTACTCCTATACAAAAAGTTAATGCACCAGGTAGTGTCGATAATAAACACTTTTTCACGTACAGTTTTGTTAGGTTATTTTCTTTCTACTTTCCCCGTCATAAACCTGGAAAAAGGTTTCAAGAAAGTTTAAGGAAAGTCGGCTTACCGTCATCTGGCACGATTTCTAGTTTGTTTTCAAGAAGAGACATTACACGTCGTAGGGGCTGCATGGCTGCCTCTTTGCACAACAAGCGAATATCTGATCCAGAATAACCCTCTGTGGTCTCTACGAGCAAGTCATAAGGAAGATTCTGATCATCAGAGGCAGATGGTAAGAGTTCCTCAAACATGGCTCTCCGTGCTTCTGGTTCTGGGAGTGGAACAAGGATCTAGCACCACAATACAAAGGGTATTTCAAAAAAATAAAATACTGACACTTTCTGTCAGGGAGGCAAACAAAGATCTGATATACACACTCCAAGAACTCCCTGACATTGAAGGATGCACAAAAACCACAATTGATGACCTTTGCAACAGAGTCAATAACTTGAAATAAACTAATGAGATTAAAATGATGACAAAACTATAACTCAAAATGTAAGAATGAAGTAAGACCAGCAATGAAGACCTTGGTCCCCGCAATTGATGAAATTTGGATTAAATAATCCATTTCTCAGATCCATAACAGAAAGAGGTTCCATAACCATATAATGAGATATGAACTTCAGATTTACAAATGACGGGATTGTCCTCATTAAAAAACGACATGTAACAGAATAACTGTTACTTCTATTGCATGGTTAAGATGAAGATTGTCAATAACTTGGAACTTATCTGGTAAAACTATTATTCACGTATGGCTTTCCGCAGGCACAGAGATTCAATATAACACTTCCCACAAATGAACCAAATTTTTTCAGAGGCTGAGGAGAAATACCCGTTTTTCAAGGCGCCTGAGCATTGCAGCATCCAGTTCCCATGGAAGGTTTGTTGCTGCCAAAACAAAAACTAGCTCTTCCGACCGTGTCAAACCATCCATCTGAAATCTAATTAGGATTATTAAGATTCAAAGCAAGATAGCAACCAGAAAGCTATGCACTCAAAACTATAAGCAAGTAAGAGATGATATTATCAGCTCTTAATATGAACATAGAAATTGCTTTCCTCGATTTCATTTAGATTCACATCATTTCCAGAGTAGATTAGTTGGGAAGCAAAACAGCAATAGTAACTAGTAAGCCTTTAACCTTCATAAATCATATCTCGTTGTGATACTATGTCAATACACTTATTCCCATTTAGATAAGAATAATTCATCCCTTTTTTAGAAAAAAACTCTTTTCAATTCTATTAAGCCTCACTTTCTCTTTTGATTGATTTCATGATTCTAATATTGAACTGCAAAAATAGTTGACTTTAACATTTAGGTCTATGTTTGGCATAATGTTCAGGTCTACAGAGGGCTCTGTTTGTATTTTCTTGTCATCAGTATTCCACAACAAGTCCAATCACAGCCAACAGTTGCCTGGCAACAATGACTTTCTAGGCCATCCGGTGTGTCCACCATTCCCATGTTAGTCGTTGCTTAGTGGAGAGATGGCTTGTACACAAATGTGAATTGGAAGGAAATCAGCTTTGACAGCAGGAAAAGGGCTTGAGGTGTAAAGGGGAGACACTGAGGTTCTTGCGCAGTTCTTACAACCTCGCTTAAAGTATCAAGGGATTGAGATAAAAAACTAAGTAATAAGGAAGGCTCAAAACGTATTTGCTCAAGCTGTCACAGGTCCAAGTTGGGTTTCAACTTGCTTTATAAACATTTTGTGCTCGGACGCCGATATTTGGCAACAGCAGGGAACTATAAAGGAATTCAGCCTAACAGAAAAGGAGAAAACATTTGATGAGCATTTCTTTTATAACTGTTATTTTTTTCGGATTTGGAGACAATAGTCGGGATTAAATTTTGATATGGTTCTACCAGCCTCCCTAATCTGCTTTCCACCTATTCAGAACCTATCACTTTTGAAAATGAATCATCTACTTATTACAGTTTGGTATCAGTGAATACCCAAATGACTTTGAACATCACTGAAATGCCCTTCAAAACAGCCACTCTTTAAACTAAGAAATGTATGAAAGTGGCTTCGGTGTGCAAGATAATCCAGAAAGGGACTTCGATCATAGATGGCAAGAATAACTCGTATATGATTTGGAGTAGTTAATGTGATACAGGGACACAAAAGTAAAAGAGTTTAACACAATTTTCCACCAAAATCTCTTGATGCACATATACAAAAGCATAAAAACACTACCAAAATCAGTACAGCAATCAAGTGTCACCTGTATAAGGAGCTCAGTTTTCAACCGTCTGCTAGCCTCATGTTCACTTCGCCCCTCTCCTCGTTGACTGATTATAGCATCAATCTCATCAAGAAATATGGTTGAAGGTGCATGATGTCTAGCAAGCTCAAATAATACTTTCACCAGCTTCTCCGAATCACCTGAAATTTTTCGCCACTTTAGTAAATTGAAAACTTAGCGTATATACAAAGTAGTACCTGAGAATAAAAACCTGAATCAAAGAGTGTAACTTCATACGTATGCTAAACGAACAATTTATATATGCTGATTATCATCACTCTTTTCATTTGGATTTTCACTCTTAAGTCTTAAGCACCATGACAACAGACAACCAGCCTCAACTGACAGTAACTAAACTTTAAAGTATTGCTTTAAGTAGAAAGATAGCTCATGGCAAGAATTTTGCATAGTCGATGTTGGCAAGATAAAGGTCCCCAAAAATACACACAAATATGACTCACTCTAGCTTTGTATCGAGGAACGAGTTCCTACAGCAATTGAACAGTTAAGTCAAATGTATGAATTTTTGATAATAAAGTAACCCTCAGTCTACAGTGTATCAAAGGCCCTCAATATTACAGACTACGAACCCATCAGGTAGTTTTAACGATTTCCAATGTGCATGCCCACATGACAGCTGGCTCAGCTTGGACGGACTGGGTAGCACCGCGTGCTAAGATCACTTTAATTTTTGTTATTTCTAATCAATCCAGACAAGTTCCTCAGACTCTCAAGCACTAAATTTGATTCAACACTTAAAAAAAATAAAGGGACATCCAGCCAAATCTTACAGCAGAAGTCAACGAACTCAAACATGACTTTAATAACCAAATAATCGCTAGTGTGTACCATAAGGTTGCTCAAATGGTAATAAGTACTTCGTTAACAAAATCCAGCATTTGTTTCACGAGTGTTAAGAAGATACGTCATTATTATCGGTCATAAGCTGAACTTACCACGCCACTTGCTGACAATTGAGGATGCAGAAATGTTGAAAAATGTCGTTTTGCACTCAGTTGCAACAGCTTTGGCAAGCATTGTCTGCAGGACAAAAGAATAAGTTTAGACATCAAATTAGCTACGAATAGAAGTTTCAGAAAAATTTTATTCATAAAAAATTAAGCAGATAAAAAGCAGTAACGAAATTTTTTAAAATCCGTTCATAAACTTGTAATTTCTAAAGGGCGACAGCAGACAAATGACTAAATCGACATATCCTCAAGCCTAACATAAAACTTTCAAAAAGCCAGTTAAAACCTTTTATCATTTTGTTATCAGAGGCAGACTGACAATACCCCACTCATTATGAAAACCATATGATCACATAAATCAATTAAGCCAAAATGTCACAGTAAATTGTCAATCCAAAAAGACTCATAAAACACGTTTCAGATAGAAAAGTGGTTTCAGCAAAGGCAGAATATCTTCAATAGTTCAATCAAATTTTGAAGGTAAGGGTAAACAGCCTCAAAGGACTCTCAGCAATTCCAGCATTCCCACAGAAAAGAATATTGAAACAGCAGCAGAATCCATAAGAAAATTCATAATATATGCATAATAATAGTTCTAAATTGAATGGATAACTGAAGCAACCTTTCCAGTTCCTGGAGGACCAAAAAGAAGAATCCCTTTCCAAGGTGACAGGAGACCAGTGAAGTACCTTCAATAACATGGAACGAAATGGTTAACCAAGTCAAGAAGAATCTCAAGCATCTTGCTTAACCAGGATCAAATTTTAAAATAACCAGAGCCCTTCTGGTGTCAGTCTTGATATAGGAATGAGCTGATAGCACCAGAACAGACAAATTTTCATTCTTCTCAAAGAAATCACAAACCAAGAAACCATAATCCACACTTACTTGGGATATTTAATCGG
The DNA here is from genome assembly GCA_949775105.1 of Oldenlandia corymbosa var. corymbosa. Taxonomy (NCBI): domain Eukaryota; kingdom Viridiplantae; phylum Streptophyta; class Magnoliopsida; order Gentianales; family Rubiaceae; genus Oldenlandia; species Oldenlandia corymbosa. The sequence goes on along the minus strand of OX459118.1, from coordinate 17,912,865 downwards.
CATTACGACTGCTTCTTTTAAAAGGCGCTTAGCATTTTCCAAGCCCTTGATAGTTTCCCATTTAACATCAGGACTACCACGGATGATATCCCTGAATTAAACAATGCAGACAAAGTAAGAGCAATATTATGCCCTTTGTGGGAAAAAGAGTAGCAGATTAAACCAGCACATCAGCTAATCTGGTGTTCTCAAATACCTGCTCAAGCTTTCGGCTAGATTTCGCATTTCAACTGATTCAAAAGGAGGAAGCAAGGGTCTTTGCCTGAAAAAAGAACTTCAATTTCTTATCAAGAGAATATATGCAGAACAAAGAATGCAGTTGTCACAATCGTGTACACTAACAGTTGATGCTCTAGAAAACATCACTCAAAATGTATTGTGCCACAGTATTGCATCCACATAATTTGCAAATACTCCTCGTTGTTGATATAGAGAATAATTTATCATAGTTAATACTCCCTCCGTCCGAAACTATTTTCCATTTTGGTTTTTCATTTTTAGTATAAATTATACTAGAACTGAAATCAAAACCAGACAATAATTATGAGAGGGAGTACTACAGTACAAGATTATTCAACACAAACATTCACAGACACATCAGCCAAAATATTGCCAAATAGAGACATGGCAGGTTTCTATACTCAAGCAAATTCCTTCCCCCAATCTTACAGATGCAGAAATTCAATCAACAAGGGTCCATTTGCACTCCTATAATTAAGTCTATGCCAAAATGGAATTACATGCTTGACTTAGGACATTGAAATAATTAAATCCGAAAAAGAAACATTTACAAGGTGAAAGACGTTCCACAATCCACAAACATAAATGGTTAAACGGTTGAAAAGGGGGAAACGACAAAAGTACACCCCTAATGAGATCTGTTGGGTGGCAATGATGAGGGTTTTGACCTGATCTAAAATTCAAATGAACCGAGGGATCATACATTTTACAATCAAAATTTTCTCATTTTAGCTCTCCCACAGTCACTCTACACAATAAAGGAAAACAGAACTTCGAGCACATCATATCAGTACTAAAACATACGGGGCATCAATTCCAGCAGATGATACTCCATTATTGTTTGCCAAGCTCCCAGTACCCTAAAAGATCAGGTATTTCAGCAATATTAACTAGATTTCAAGGATATATAAAGATCTGTAAGAGCCATAAAATAACATGTACCTGGCTTTGAAACTGCTCGTAAATGGCCAAATCAGATTTTGCCTTGCCATGGCTGTTCCTTTCGGCAGTACCATTTGAATAGTTGCCATTAGACCCATTAGACACCACTCCATTGTGATCATCCCCCTCCTTGGTATCAGGAGCTTTCTTCCTCCCAAACTTCATATCATAAAACAACTTAAAATCCTAAAATGTACAAAAAGAACATTATCTGATAAATATCAACTAAATTTTTTCACGCAAATCCACCGTATTCTCATTAATTTTAGTAAGATTGACCCAATTACCCAGCTTTTCAATAAAAGTAAAACACCACCTGAACAGTTCAGTTGATTAATAACAACTAGATTAACGAAAATAATGGAAAAATGGTCAAGGACGATGACAAAATTAAAAAACACGTTCAACTACAATCAGAAATGTTTTGTCAAACCAACCAATCCAATCATCACCTGGAGGAAAAGTAATCTTAGAAAGGGAAAAAGCCAAGTAAGATTTTAACCAAAAAGTTGTAGACAACTATAATAGCGACAGTGAAATAAATCAATGGTTCAATCACAAGCAAACAGAAAAAATCCAAATTATACACGGATTCAAGTCAAGGCAAAACCATCAATTTTTAAAGATCAAGCAAGACCGAAATGAGTCGCACTACTCAGCCATGATTCACAACCGGAAACAAAATACACCGGAAATGCATGCCGCAAGGTAAAGGAAGATGACGAAGAGCTGTCGAAGAATTAACATCTGAACACAAATTCAAGGAATTTCTTCTACTCTTGAGTTACTAAAACTAAATCATTTTAACTGAATTGAATTTTCCACAGAAGTTAAAAACATTCATCGTTAGAATGCAAGCAAAGTTCTCACATATTACACTAATATAGTACTAGAAGAACATCGAATTGTGTATAGCATTAAATCAAATGTGATTTTTTTTTTTTTACTTCCAGAGAAGAGAAGCCAAGAACTCAGCCAAAATTACCTGAAAAGTCCAGCGAGTGAGGGAAGGCTCGTCCGCCATTTCAGCTTTCTAGTAAACTCCGATACGAAAGAGAAGAAGAAAGAAGAAAGAAGAAGGAAAAGAGAAATCGATCGATTCGATCTCCCTCTCTCTTCCTTTCTTTCTCTTCCTGAAAGTCTTGTTCTTACACACCCAGAAATTGTAGAATAGTGTATTGTTTTTTTTTTTTTCTTTTTAACTATTATTATTGAGTTCAGAGTTCAGAGAAGAGTGGGGAAGTTAGAGAAGTGGCGAGATTGTCCTATCTGGACCACGTGCTTACTTTGGTAACATTATTAACGTTGTATTTAAGTGTCAGATTTTCCCCAAATTTTCAAAGTATGTTTGGTTTCCTTTATTTTTCGGGTTTTTTTAAACAATAATTACCCCTCCATTCGATGCGTAATATTTCACTTTCTTTAACTTTGCTATGTGTATAATTCTTGACAAATAAACTATCGCCTTTCATAAAAATAATTTTAAATCATATCCCTTTCATTAATTTGAACGGTTGTATTCCTCTTTAACCAAATTTTCTTTTTCTTTTTTTTTTCACTACTTTTTGGCACCATACTTGTCATTTTCCTTTTCAAAATACAATAAAACCTCTATAATGTAATCTTTTATTCATTAATAATTTTTATTAAATAATATTTTTATTCTGTTTCAACCCAGAACCCTTTAAAAAAAAAATGTCAGTTAATTTACAAGATAATATTTTTTTCAAGAATCTCCTATAGAAATATAGGTCCCTACAATTTCATAAGTCAATAAATACATAAAATAAACATTTAGATTTGAAGATTAGCTTAGATTTTAAATTAAGTATTTTTTTATGTTTGCAACTATCATTATTTTATTCTGTTAAAAAAATTATAATAATGTAAATAGGGTTACAAATGACTTTCTTGATATGAAAGCAATACTTTTTTTATATTTTTTTCTTAATAAGACTGAAAAAAAATCTTTAAATAATAAATTATTAATTTATTGATAAGTTAATAATTCTTAATTTATTACTAAATTAATAACTCTATAAATTAATAAATTTTGGAGGTCTAAATGTATTAATTTATTGAGGTTTTAGTGTGTACATTAGTTAGTTTTCTTTATTTTCAATTTTTTTTCTTTTAAAAAAATACACCTCCATTAGATAATATTTTTAATCGTCAACAATATGTATAATCACATAATGTGTGGTTTGGTTGGGTAGCTCTTACTTTAATTGCTTTTAATTTTAAAATTAATAGTGAAAGAAAGTACTTACATTTAGTATTATTTCTTTTTGTGTGTCCTTCAACTTCATTATCATGAACGATATTCAATCATCATATGTATTTTCACTTATTTATAAATTTCTTTTAAAGTGAATTAATAAATCAAATATTCTCTCTGTCCCAAAATTATTGTCCACTTTAAGATTTCACTTTTAGTACAATTTGAACTACAAATGAAAACCCAAAGTGGCCAATAATTATGGGACGGAGGGAGTAACTAATAGTCATCTACATCTTTTTGATAAAAAATTTTCATAACTTATTAAGACAAGAAATGAAGAGTGTCGATATTTAAAATTCTAACAGTTAAATCATCTTCAATCATCATCATCAACGTCAACATATATAATAATTAGGGTATGTTTATGAGATTTTTGTAGACCTTGTGTGTTTTTCATGCATGTGGCTTCTATATTTCATTTTTACATTTATTTTTCAAAGATCTTTTTTTTTTATTTCACTCAATAAATAGAGTGATTACTAAAGACAAAAATCTAGTGGCATTCTTTCTCCTGTTTCCAGTTTTGTTATCGACTTTAGTTCTTTTTCATTAATTTCTTCTAAATTCTTGATGTCTTACAACCATTTTATAATAATTTCGGTTATAGAACACGTTATAAATACCACTTTGTAATCATCAAAATTCTTCCTATTTTTATGTTTCATGTCTTTCATCGCTACTTTTCTCGCTAGTTTTTCCATTCCTCTTTTTTCTTCGTCATATGTATATACTGGGCGGGTGAGCTGCACGTTTGCAGTCTACAATATGTAGTAGCCGAGTGTTTGGGGAATGTTTTTGTTGTGTTTTGGGAGATTAACAAAGTATAAAATATTGAGTAAAATGCTTAAATGGTCCTTTACATTTGATAAAAAACTTCTTTTGGTCCTTTACATTAAAAATTCATTGGTTTGGTCCTTTACAAATGTATTATACACTAATTTAATCTGTATTACCTTTTTTTATTCTTTACATTTGGTGGTTCTCGGGTTGACCATTTCTTCGTCAAGTCAATAGGGGTATTTTTGGTAACTTTTAATTCTCAGATTTTTAAAAATAATATAAAAACAAAAAGTTGGTTAAAATAATATTGAACATTTTATATTAACTTTATAATTAAATATTAAACAACGAAAAAAATTTAAAATTCAAAACTGATTTCTTCTTTATCCTTAGTCTGCAATTTTTTTCTTATCTCCCTGATCAAACACCCAACCTAATTCCCAAACCTCTCAATCTGATATTCAAGAAGAAATTGAACTAATAGTAAAGAAGAAAAAAAAATTCAAGAAGAAAAAAACAATATAATGTTTAATATTATTTTAATCAACAGGGATATTCAAGAAGAAAAAAATTACAGACTAAGAGTAAAGAAAAAATCATGCGTGGCCTACAAGATGAAAAATAATAACTCAAATTTCGGAAAAATAATTTTCAATTTTTTAACAATTAATTATAAAATTAAAATAATATGTTTAATATTATTTTAATCAATTTTTTTTATTTTTATCATTTTAAAAATTTAAAAATTAGAAGTTACCAGAATACCCCTATTGACTTGTCCAAGAAATGGTCAACCCGAGAACCTCTAAATGTAAAGGGTCAAAAATAGTAAAACAGACTAAATTAGTGTAAATACTATGTAAATGACCAAACCAGTGAATTGTTAATGTAAAGGATCAAAATAAGTGTTTTTTCAAATATAAAAGACCATTTGAGCAGTTTACTCTAAAATATTTAATATACGTATAGATACATAGAGGAACCCACGTCCGCGCATACACATACACACACACACACACACATATATATATATATATATATACATATTAAAATTTAAATATGTACATTCATCTATCTATATATTACATGAAAAGACAATTGAAATTTATATAAATACATATGTATGCTGATTTTATGACGAAGTTGTCAGGTTGAGTAGGATTCAGTTCAACTTCGATTGTGGATGTGCTTTCTGACAGGAGAAAGAGACTCCATTCTATGTTAAGTACTGTTTTTAAGATATATTTTCAGCTTGGGTAGGAAAAAATCTCTTCAGAAGTTCATCAACTTCTTTTTCAGACATGGAATTATATGTGCACTGTCCATAATGAATACAAGTGTACTGTTAATTTCATTGTAATGTCCATATTTGAGAAGTGGTGAGTAGAGTTTTGGTAATGTTGGGGGATAGGTTCATGTAAGCAGGGAAGTGAAGAAATAAAGAAATTTTGTGGTTTCAAATTGAGATTTATGAATTTATATGTGAATTTATTAGTGCTGAGTAGGATGCATATGTGGCAAGTTTGGGAAGTTTGGTTGACATAGGTGAATGTGGGAGGTGACAAGTAATGATATCAGAGACACGTGCAAGGAAAATAAGTGTAAAGAATGTGTGTAATTTCACTAATGTGTAGCGTGAGTGTTTTTTAGTTGCTAGTTGATATTTGCTCATAGTGTAGTTTTTTTTATTTATGTTGAAAGATTTTGTGAAATAAAATTAGAAAAGATGGATGTTCATGAAGCGCTGCAAGAAATAGAACATTAGAGTTTTCTTTGGTAAACCCGATTCCTTACAGGGTAAATTTACAAGTTGATCACATGCATCTACAGGAAGAATATGTAGGTATGCGGTGGGAAATATGTGAATTGTTTGATCGTTTTCTGTGTAGAGGTGAATGGAATTTAGTACTTGAGGAAGTTTTAAGACATGGAGGGCCACTTGCTAGTAGAAGAAATGAAAAAAGAGACTGGGAGATTGCCGGTTAGGATGCAAAATTAGGAAACCGCGACGATGGGAGCTAATGTTACATCAATGGAGGATGTGGATTGATGGTCAGTTTAGTTTAGGATTTTTTTCGATATAATAGTGCTTAGTTTTCTTTTATAATTTTATTGGTGTAATTTCTTTTTTTTTTCTATTGGTTTTGTCTAGTTTTTTAATATTTGTAATGGTGTAATTTCCTTTTTTTCATCGATTTTATACTATAATATGGTGTAATGTTGTTTTGGTAAATGAAATGGTTTTTAAATTTTTTGATGCCTTATTGCCTTCTGTTAAAGGTTTGGTATCACCAACATAATATTGATTTTGTCATGAATCGTAGCAAAAATAGTGTTTCTTTGTACGACAAAAGAAAGACTTAGATTTGGATTAAGATGTACAATTATTATGAGACGAATATTTTGCAATTGAAGAGAAAGATAAAACTATTTAATATATATATATATAGGGTTTATAAATTTAGAACATATATATACAATCAGAGTCGTATTACATACAAGGAGCAAAACGTGTAAGAAGTATATACATGTGCAAAGGTGATTCCTAAAAACTGAACCTACGTTCTCACTATATATATCAGCAAAATGTGTAAGAACATATTACGCACATGTACAAAAGCAAGCCCCAGAAAGTGGGAGTCATGTTCTTACCGAATGAGAACATGTTATATGTACATAGGTGACTCCCAAAAGGTTAATCCAGAGTCATCAGTAGTTGTAACTCATTAGTCCTATTTGTTAATTTGCGTGCAAGTTTTGTTGGTGGTTGAAATTCTATCTTTGTTGGTGAAGTTGGATAATCTGAACTGTCTTTTCCCGAAGCAAACTGCTTTTCAGTTGTAGATGCACTTGTTTCATCTACAACCATTGGTGCTAGTGCCATTGCTTTTCTTTTGCTGGTTGACCCTTGGTATTTTCCTTCGGAGGTCTGTGATGTTGATGTAGAACCAGTGTATGGTAGCATGATGTAATCGGGATGTGTTATCTCCAGAATATCCTTTTGTAATTTGTACAAAAAAAAAAAAAGAACCAGTGTATGGTAGGAACTCTAATATAGTGTATGTTGTAGAAGTTGTTTCTCGGAATGTTTTGTTGTATGTTCTGATGTGAAATAGTAAGCGTTGGTTTATGAACTTCTCATTTATCATACCAGTGGTCAACTGTCATCCCTATATTAAAGGAATGATAAAAATAATAAAAGATGATGATAGATGGTGATATAATGAAGTTACGTATAATGGAGTGTACCTCTTTTTTGGCTTTCAGTAAATTTTCAACTGACATTTGAAGTACACTTTCAGCTTGTTTATTTTCTATGATAGCATCTAAGGAGTCCGTTCTGTCAAATAAGTTGACTGCAAAACATAACCTATATAAAGATACTTAGATTTTTTGGGGAAATGTATAAGAAAAGGGTAGAGAAGTTAAGCAACGGAATAGATGAAAAAGTCACTTACAGTGGTTTTGGGACTGGAAAATATTCAAGGCAATAGAAGCATTTAAACTCTTCTTGATTGTCTGCTCCACATATATTTTTGCAATTTGGACATGTCTTGACGTACAACGATTAATTTGATTTTGTAACTTCCAACATGCCGGTAGTCCAGAAAGATTTCACCCGTAATTGACAATGGATTAATGAGTATTTGATTCTTAATTGTTGCAAAATGAATAATGTCTGAAAGAAGTACATAATAAGTTACCATGTCAATTAAGCTTTTGATCTGGCTGATTTTTCTTATTTTTGAACTCAACGGTTATTGCACTTCTCTGTTCTTTGTTTCATAAAGTTTTTCAGAAATGACCCTTTCTGCGTATTCAATATTCTCTTTTCCCCTGAGATAATTGAAGTTGGAAAATTGGTTGTCACAATCTGACAGTGAAAAATGTATGTTGGTAAGTGGACTAAAAAAATTGTAGGAAAAAGTGTATAAAAGATGTGCAAGTGGAATAAGAAATGAAGTTACTAGATATGTGTAAATAATAGGATTCTAAATAAATTTTAGTAAGAATATAAAGGAGCATTTGCCATATATTAAGGTCCTCAGTTTCTGGGGTCAGAGGATCAAACAAGATTACACTGTTGAAAGATGTCCTGACAGACATACCAGTATAAGGTTGAAAACAATGGTTAAATAAGCTACGTGAATTTGTGTTTTTTTGTTATTGATAAAAGAATATTAGGTATAAGTAAGACAACTGTAGAAAAACAATTAAAATCAATTAACTTAAGATGGTTTGTGTCACTTGGTCTTCCCAATTTGGCATATACATTTAAGTTGTATTGTGAAAAACAGTGTGAATAAGAGATAAATATTTACTGTAAAAGGTATTAAGAAGGAATCTCATTGCCAATATGGTGGGTGTTAGACCCTTTTAAACTATGTAGCAGAAAAAGGACCTAATTGGCGTGGAATTCCCTTAGCTCGGAAACCACCAGCCCGCTAGAACACTCAAAGGCAGCAGAAGGCTTCGTTCTAGCAACGTAGCAAAAGTATTTTGTTACCAATTCACAAGGATTACTTTGAATTGAAAAGGAGACAATCAAATGATGGGTGATAGCCCCGAATCCAAGGTAATTTCATACACTTTATCAAGAATTACAAAGGATTTCGTCCCACATATCTAACACTTAGGAATTTATACAACTCATTTGTGCTCAAACTGGAAAATTAGTCTGTCACTCTAATTTTCCCCCCTTTTCCTTAAAATACAAGTGTTAACAAGTATTTATAAGCCCGTGATTGACATCCCAAGCACCTAGGATCAAACTAACATGATGAAAACGGTTACAACTTAAATTATAAGCACATCTGCCACTACTTGTAACTTTCGTCAACCGTCCACCACCCATTGTACACGATCTCCTGCAAGCCTCAACATTTTCCCGCCGACGATCGAAATACAGCTGGACAAAACGTGCGAGAGTAAGTTATAGGCAAACATAACCTCCTAACAGTGGGCCTGTTGTGAACACTCTTTGTCAAAAGAGGTGCTTCATTGTCTAGAAACTCTTGCCATAGAGTCAGAATCATAGGTTCACACCTGCGATATGTAGAAATTGCACTTTCAGTTTTAATAGCGATAAAATTGACTAACTGAATCCATAATTCAAACAAAATCTTAAGATTGTGAAGGATGCAGGTTTTAAACAGTTCGAAATTGATATCATAGGTTAACATTACTGAGATATAAACGTGTCTTCTAGTAAGTACAAAAAATCCAAAATAGTAACTACTAACATTAGCAAAGCTTACAAAGTGGAAAATTTTATTTACAAAAGGTCAATACTATTTTGGTTATACCAGTTTCTACTCAATGGCACTCATTATTACTTTCATGTACATGTTAATATTACTGAGATATAAATATGCCTTTTAGCAAGCAAGAGAAAATGAGAAGGAGCGTTTTAACTAATAATATTAGAAAAGTATACAAAGTGGAACTCTATTTACAAAGAGTCAGTGCTATATTGATCATACCAGTTTCTACTCAGTGACACTTATTGTCACTTTCATTTACTTTAAGAGAGAAGACAATTAAGGTCAATTTATAAGTCTACAGAAAGTGCACACACAAAACAACTAAAAACAAGTGAAGAAAAGAACAAAAGTATTTCTAGATTGATATAGAATTAATTCATCTAAAGGAGGGAGGGAGGGAGGGAGGGAGGGAGGGAGGGAGGGAGAGAGAGAGAGAGAGAGAGAGAGAGAGAGAGAGAGAGAGAGAGAGAGAGAGAGAGAGAGAGAGAGAGAGAGAGAGAGAGAGAGAGAGAGAGAGAGAGAGAGAGAGAGAGAGAGAGAGAGAGAGAGAGAGAGAGAGAGAGAGAGAGAGAGAGAGAGAGAGAGAGAGAGAGAGAGAGATGACTTACTCTTTTCTAACTATTACAAATTCCTGCAGCTTTTTGCCATCTTTAGTGGTGTGTGGTGCAAAAAAATGTATGACGGCACAAAGCAGATATGAGATATAGAAGAAATCATATAAATTAAGTTTTTCAGGACCAACAATGAAATTAACAACTAATTATGTATGTCTATATTTTTATATACTGGATATAAAGGTAAGGAATGTAGACTCAGCTGAGTTTTTCATTTGTATCCATGAGACTAGGAAGTTCTTCAAACCGTGTCACATCATAAACCTCTTCAAGAGATAGTTGTTCTTCTTTGTTTGCTAATTTGATATATGCATTTTTAGTTAAGATTATCTGATGGTCTAGATCAACTAATAGAGCTGTACTCTTTGGAATTTCCTTGATTGTTCCATTCCCAATGGAGTAAGTGTGGAAAAGCTGAAGTTCTTTGCCTAGTTGTCTGAGATGTGGTTCGAAAGTAGTACACTGTATTTTCATCAATTGTAAATAAATGAATAAAGCATATAAGAATCGATAATTGTGTATGTAAATATGTAACTTTTATTGAATAGAGCGTACCTGTTTATCAATGAAAACATACTTCTGTTGCAAGTTGACCCACTTCAGCCTGATAGGTGTCTTCTCAGATATTAATGCCTTAATGTACCAGTTCTCAATCCTTGGCTTCAGATTTGCAATGGGTACACATCTGTCCTCTGTGGATCTGGGGAATGGAATTTCGTACGAGACAAGTATTGTCAATATCATAGATGAGAAAGGTATTATCAATATGATACAATACAAGTGGTACAAATTTAAAATTAAAAAGCATTTGAAAAAGATTTAGAAGTAAAGATGTGTGAAATTATGTTGAACGTAATAAGTACAGTACAAGCTTACCTATTTAGATAATTGTAGCTGAAAAGATAGCATTCATTGCATGTTAATAGCAGTCAGAACTTTTTGATAAACAACATTTTTCGTGTAGTCAATATTTCGTATCAATGGTGTTGGTTGTCTAATGAGTATTTTCAATTGTTTGATTGTTCTTGCCCTTGATAATGCAACATAAAGTTGGCCAGGTGAAAACAATGGCTCTTTCAAATAAACACCAACAAAGTCCAGAGTTTGACCTAGTGCTTTGTTTATTGTCATTGCAAAACATAATATTATAGTTAATTGTTTTCTTTCGAATGGAATAGATGAAAGAACATCCCGTGGGGCTTCAAATGTTATTTGAGGAATAAATACAGGTTTTCCTACATATGGACCAACTGATATTTCAACATAAATAACACTGTGATTTTGGTGCATTTATTCCAATAGTAATTTATGAGGAGGAAGGCCCATTGGTGTCAAAGAATGAAATACCTCTTCTTGATTTGGCAATTTGCAAAAATTCATACCTTCATCACAGCTTAGATATATGGTAGCTTCTCCTAGAAATCTATAAATCAAAACACTATTAATGTCATGAACAAACTCATTTCTTGTAGTAATTATGGCTCGTTTTACAAAATATGCACTATCAGAGATATTAATAATGTTTGGAAATACATCATCTACTAAAGTGTTAAGTGATATAACATAATCTTTGAAGTAAATGTTAATATTTGGTGGAATTTTGATTTCTCCTTTTTCATTTGTATTTTCATGTCCATTACCAATTCTCAGTAAATATTCTGAAAAATCATAATCAAGTAAAGCCCTCATATTATGTTTTAGTTTTATTTTCTCAAACTTGCTCCATAAAGATGACATAACAATAGAAGCATCAATTATATCATTCTTTGACCCTTTAAGAACCACCGGTAATGTCTGGCAAAAATCACCACAAAAAACAACAATTTTTCTACCAAAAATTTTATTTGGGTTGATTATATCTCTAAGCATTTGATCCAACTTTTCAATTAAAGTTCGTTTTGCCAATGTAGTTTCATCCAAAATGATTACTTTTGTTGTCCTAAGTAAGTAGGCTAATGTGCTTTGTTTGCTAAAACTACAAGGTTAAGAACAATCGTCATGTAAAGATATGTTAAATCATGAATGTGATGTATGTTCTCCCGGAAGTAAAAATGTTGCTACGCCGAATGTAGCAGTATCAAGTGCAATTTGTTTATTAGATCTAATTGTTGTTAGCAATGCTCTGTAAAAAAAGTTTTTCCTGTACCTCCAGGTCCATCTATGAAGAAAACTTTGTGCATGGTGTTATTAACAGAAACATATAAAGAGGATCAAACAAACAATAATAACGAAATTCCTGCCATCTTAATTTTTTTGATTACCGAAATAAAAATAACGGAGAACAAACAACAACATATATCTTCTAAATTTAAATAACCTCAAATTAAATTGTTACTGACCTCAATTTATATGAATAATTAATAAGAGTTCGACCCTTAAAACGACAGCTTCTGCTTTGATAAGTAATGACAACTAACATCTCCTTAAAGTCAAAACTGATTGGTGAATAATGATACATCTAGTTCACTCCCAGCAACAGATCCACCCCTTGAGAAATGTCATTGAAATAGCAATCAAAGCTGAAACCAGATTCCCCAAAGGACTGCTCAACACAACAAGTTTTTGAAGCATGGTGCATTCGGCTATCCACCCCACCAAAAAAAGAATTCCTATTGGTATTCAATCCAAACTTCTTAACAATTGACGAACTAACAAAAGACATCTTTGATGCAGTATCAAAAAGTACATAGAATTTTTCATTAGGATACCCTCTTAAAAGCTCTGAGATAACAATACAAATCCTTGGTGGCAATTCAGACAAAGCACACGAAACCCTATGGGCAGTAGGTGTTTCTAACCGGTATCCTTTCAAAGTGTATGCCCGACCATCGACATGCATAGTAACAGACGCTACCTTGTAGTGACAAATGACAAGACTGTAGGCAGCCATCCAATCTACACCCAACACAACATCGATACCTCCACCTTCACCAACACTATCGGCTACAAAAAGTTCCACCTTCTTCTGAAATAAGAGATCGGAGCATGACCCTCCACCTCCATCAAACTTCAGATCTGCAAGGCAACCCCAACTCATAGCCATATTTACATTACCAGGAACTGTAACAACCTGAGGGGATGAAAGCTCTTTAATAGTCAAAGAGAGAGAAGACCAACGTAGACTTATAGACAACATTGCATACAGAAGCGGTGTCAAGAAGGATACAAATATCCTGATCTTTGATATTCCCTTGGAGCATAATTTCATATTCTAGCTGTGGATTCAAAGTTCCAACTCTCAGATATGTCATAGCCATTGGAGCAGAGCAACCCTAATTTTTTTAATTTCGCTCAGATTGTGGGTAATTTAGCATAGCCGATTTGTTTTCCTCCCAACCCATCGTGAAAAACTAAACAGTGGTGATGAAGAAGAACACGATCGACCATCCTACGTTTGATTTGTGTGATTTTCATGTCCATGTCAATCCCCACTCCTTCAATCTATTTATAATTCCAATCAAACCAGGCAACCAAAAGTAAATAACTTTTTCTTGACAATGAATTATGGAGTAATGGCAAAGAGGGATATGCACATGCTTTTGCTTACTACATGGGGCCAACTATATATATATATATATATATATGTATGTATGTATTCTATAACTTGATTTTGCATAGTACACATTGCAGAGTTAACATCGTGCAGTTGGTGAAAGTTGGTGAAGAGAAGTCAAAACTTGGATCAAGTGAGTATTTCTTTCACTTATCACTTTTTTTGTCGTGACATGTAGGACATGCTTTTTTGATGCATTGAATTTGTTTGCAAGTATTTATGAAACTAGTGATGTTTGAATATGACTGATTATGGATGATACATTTTTTTTCTTTCATTTTTATGCATGATGCCAATCGATGTTCTTTTAATAAACAAATACAATTTGATGCATGCTCATGTTTTGTTTTTTTATTAAAGATTATATGTGATGTATGCTATGTAATGGTCATTTTTTTAATGATATTGTGATGAAATGCATGTGATATTTTTTTCTAAATGATTTTATGTGATGCTCCAAACCTTACTTCTCCTTGCTGGTTTTTGATGTGGTAAATACGATACCATTAGTAGTTGATTATGTCACGTTTTAGTGGTGAATTATTCTAAACCTTATTAAATTTGAAAACCTAGATGAGAACCGACCAACAATGGATGTATGAGAGATATTTAGAAGGGAGTAGGTCTATAAATCCAGAAATTTTTGGTAGAGTTGAGTCATTCATTGAATATGCTTGTTCAAAACCTGCTTTTATGGATATTGACAAGATAAGGTGCCCTTGTAATAGATGTAAGAACAAAAGATATGTTTTACCCGATGATATTAAGCTACACCTTCTTAAGAAGGATTTCATTAACGATTACAATGATTGGGTTTGCCATGAAGAAGAACCAAGGGTGGGAGTTCATCGCAAACCCATCACAATGAGGGAAATCTCTTGGTATCAAACACGTATCGTGACATGGTCATAGATGTGATTGGTCCTAGCTTTGACCCACACTTTGGGGAAAGTCATGCTAATGAAGAACCTCCCGACCCAAAAACTCAAAACATTGTGTCACGGCCGTTTTCCCGTTCACGGGTTAGGCCGTCCCTTTCCCACGTTTGTGGGGTTTGCTGCCAAATGGGTCGTTTCTTTAACCGGGATAAGGAATGGAATGTTCTAGAGCATGCTGGAAAACTCGGGTCAAGTCCACGCGGAATTGGAATTCTCTGGAAGCAACCGGGCTTTGCTGGAAATGTGGGGGAGCTTCCCGAGAGTTTCTGGAACCTTCCCGAGGTTTGCTAGGTCGGCCGGGAACGGGCTGGAGAATTCTAGAATTCTTTGGAATTCAACACTTAGAATATTTTATGTATAGAATTCCCTAGAAACTTGTATATTTTAATACTTGTATAGAATTCTCTAGAATTCTATGGACTTGGGGACTTTGTCTATAAATACGTCAACCCTTTCTCATTTGTATCCATCCTTTGTTTGAGTGAAGCATTCTCAAGCATACTTCAAGATCTCCATTCTTTCTTTCTGCCTACATTGTTCTTAGCTTTCTTAAGCTTTCTTTGCCTACGTTCTTTGAGGCTTTGCCTAGCTTTGCACGAATTGTGGGTCTTAAGGCTGAGCTAGCACGGTCTCGTTGGTTGTTTAAGTGCTAGTGCCGCACAGCCGTTACTTTGAAGAAGTAAGTCCGTGACAGTTAGTATCAGAGCTTTGGCTCGATACTTGGTGGTGCATCATCGTTCTACGCTTCCGTTTGTTGCTACTTTCGTGCATAAGCTATGTCCAACCCTTTGGAGGTCGTTCAAGGGACAGAGCTTGAGGGGGATCACGTTTTCCGCGAGGTGGAGAGGGCCACCCGCAAGGGAAGCCGCAAGGAGAAGTCGGTCGTTAGGGAGCCGATGGTCGATTTCGAGAAACAGCTTGCCAAGCTAGAACTTACTGTGGCCGACCACCAAGACCGTTGGGATGAGCACCCCGAGGCGGTAACGGGGGTCGTCGAAGCTCGCATGGAGCGATTCGCGGGTGAATTGCAAGAGGTCATGCAGCAAATAAAGGATGACATGCTAAGGATGCTCAACAAGATGGTGGAACGTTGCAACAAGTCAAAGGAGGAAAGCCTTACTCGTGTTGCCGCCCTCCAAGACGACGTTAGCCGACTCGTGGGTGAGTTGGAGGCTTCTCGGGCAGAATCGGCGTGTCTTAAGGCACGGCTTGATGCCATGGCCGTGCAAGGGACAACCGGGGTCGTGGGGACGATTCCAAGGCTTGAAGCGCCCAAGCCGGACGAGTACAAGGGCAGCCGTCACTTGAGGGACGTAGAGAATTTTCTCTACAGCCTGGAACGGTACTTCGGAGCTATGAATATCATGGACGACTAGGTAAGACTCTTCCAAGCCTCTCTTTATCTTAAAGATAGTGCTTTATCATGGTGGAAACATATGATGAAACCCGTGGGGGACGGAAACCCGGTCTTCACCACGTGGGACGGTTTTAAGGACGAATTTAGAAAATATTTCCTACCCGTGGATGCGGAGGACGAAGCCCGGGCCAAGCTTTGTCGTTTGCACCATAGGGAAGGCCAAATCCGGGAATACGTTAAGGAATTTTCGGACTTGATGCTTGAAATCCCGGATCTCTCGCCCAAGGAGGCGTTCTTTACTTTCATGGAGGGTCTCAACCGTTGGGCCAAGCTTGAGCTACAACGGAGGAAAGTCCAAGACATCGATCGGGCGTTAAAGGTGGTCGAGTCGCTTGTTGAGTTCCAAAAGAAGGATAGCTCCAAGGACAAGGGCAAGAAGCCTTTCCAAGGCAAAGGTGGGGGAGACAAGGGGAAGTCTTCCACACCCGCGAAACCGGCAGCCGATTCTACAAAGCCGTCTTCGAGCAAGGAGACCAAGGGGGACAAGCCAAAGAAGTTCTAAGGATGCTTCTTGTGCGGGGGAGCACACATGGCACGTGATTGCCCGTCCCGTTCGAAGTTGGAAGCATTGGCGCAAGGGTTGTGCCAAGAAGAGGAGAAATTGGTCGCTGGCATGAAATGGCTAGACGCCGTGCATGCCAAGACCGAGACACGTCAAGGCCATCTTTACATGGAGGCGTCATTCGCGAGTGGGTCTAGATGGGGCATGCTAGACACGGGGGCCGACATGAGTTATCTCACGAAAGAGGTAGCCCGTTCGCTTGGAGTCAAGTGGACACCTAGCAAAGGCCGTTTCAAAGGCATGAACGGCGAATGGACGGGTCTTGTAGGCGAAGCTAGGGACGTGCCTCTTAAAATCGGCAACTGGTCAGGTACGGCTAATTTCTCCATTGCACCTATGGATGATTACGATCTTGTGTTTGACATGGAGTTTTTAGACCAGGTGAAGCCGATCATCATGCCAAGCAACAACACGATAGTGATCCTCCAAGGCGAGAAGCCTTGTGTGGTGAAGTTTAGGCGGGAAAATGAGATTAGCCCTTCCCAGCTGAACAAGGGGCTAAGACGGGGTGAACACACCTTTGCTGCCATGGTGTTTGAGGAGGAACCATGCACAGAGGAGCCGGCAAAGGAGGAACGAATCCCGCCTCCCATAGAACGAGTCCTTATCGAGTTCAAGGACGTTATGCCCGGCGAGTTGCCCAAGGGTCTTCCACCAAGGAGGGAGATTGATCATGCTATCGAGTTGGTGGATGGGGCGAAACCGATAGCCAAGGTGCCTTATCGTATGTCCCCTAGCAAACTAGAGGAACTCAAGGTGCAAATCAAGGAGCTACTTGAATTGGGTCACGCACGGCCGTCCAAGAGCCCTTGGGGCGCACCAGCTTTGTTTCAATGCAAGAAGGATGAGACACTTCGACTATGCATCGACTATCGAGCATTGAACAAGCTGACTGTGAAGAACAAGTACCCTATCCCACTTATAGAGGACTTGTTTGATCGGTTGCAACGGGCGCGGATCTTTCTAAGTTGGACTTGCGGAAGGGATACTATCAAGTGCGTATAGCACCCGGTGATGAACCAAAAACGGCCATGGTGACGAGGTATGGCTCTTATGAGTTTCTTGTTATGCCGTTCGGTTTAACTAACCCCCCAGCCACGTTTTGCACCTTGATGCAACGCGTGCTAGCCAATTTCATTGACAAGTTTGTTGTAGTATACTTGGACGACATCGTTATCTATAGTAACACAATGAAGGAGCATGTGGAGCATCTTAGAGGCGTTTTCCAAGTCGTTAGGGAAAACTAGCTCTATGTTAAAAGAGAGAAGTGTTCCTTCGGCCTTGAGGAGGTGTCGTTCTTCGGACATATCATCGGTGGGGGCAAAATCCACATGGATCCGGCCAAAATCAAGGCTATCATGGAATGGGAGGCACCCACGAAGCCAACGGAGCTGAGATCGTTCTTGGGGCTTGTTAATTACTATCGGTGGTTTATTGAAGGGCACTCCGCCATAGCCGCTCCATTAACGGATCTCTTGAAAAAAGGGCAAGCTTGGTGTTGGACACCAAAACACCAAACAGCGTTCGAGGCTTTAAAGGACGCCGTCACTCGAGAGCCGGTCTTAGCTCTCCCTGATTTTGAGAAACCGTTCAAGGTATGCACGGACGCTTCGGACTTCGCCATTGGGGGCATTCTCATGCAAGACACCCAATCGCCTATGAAAGCCGCAAGTTGAATGAGACTGAGAAAAGGTGGCCGACGCACGAGAAGGAGATTTTGGCTATAGTCCACTGCCTTAGAGTTTGGGAGCATTACTTGAAGGCCGCTACACCATTCAAGATCAAGATGGACAATCGGGCAGTGAGCTACCATCAAAGCCAACCTAAGCTTTCAAGCAAGCAAGCACGTTGGTTGGACTTCTTGGCCGAGTTTAAATACGAGCTTGAGTATAGCCCAGGGAAGACTAACCACGTGGCCGACGCCCTAAGCCGAAAGGCGTGTCTTGCACCAATCGTTAGCATACCCGAGGGGACGTTGGTTGATCGCATCAAGAAGGGTCTTGAGCATGACCGTCAAGTCCAAAGGTTCATGGAGCTCGTGAAGGAAGGCAAGACAACATGGTTCTAGCTTGAGGATGGGATACTTTATGCCAAGGGGAACCGTATGTACGTGCCCGCATGGGATGGACTTAGAAGGGAGATTCTAAGGGATTGCCATGATAGCCATTATGCAGGTCACCTAGGTACGTATCGTACACTTGCCTTAGTCCAAGAACGGTTCTATTGGCCTCGCATGTGGGAAGACGTGGAGACATATGTAAGGACTTGTCTAGTTTGCCAACAAGACAAGACCGAGCAAGACCACCCGCATGGCTTGTTATCACCCTTGCCTATTCCAGAACGCCCGTGGGACAGCGTTTCGATGGATTTCATCGTGAGCCTGCCCGTTTCCGAGGGTTGCACCAACATACTCGTTGTGGTAGACCGTTTGTCCAAGCATGCGGTCTTCATACCCGCCCCAAAAGAGTGCACCGCGGAGATCATGGCCAAACTCTTTCTTAGGCATGTGGTGAAGTATTCAGGGCTGCCTACATCAATCATAAGTGACAGGGACTCGAGGTTCACTGGCCGTTTTTGGCAAGAACTCTTTCGTTTGCTTAGGACGGAGCTCAAGATGTCTACATCTTTGCACCCGCAAACGGATGGGCAGACGGAGCGCATTAACGGTCTCTTGGAGGTGTACCTCAGGCACTATGTGGCAGCCAACTAGAAAGATTGGGTACGTTTGCTAGACGTTGCCCAATTTTCCTATAACTTGATGCGTAGCGAGAGCACGGGCAAAAGTCCGTTTGAGATTATCCTTGGTTTCCAACCGACCACGCCTAAGGACATTCTTGGGGGCTACAAGGGCAATAGCCCACCCACATACAAGTTTGCCAAAGATTGGCAAGAACGGCTGACGAGGCAAAACTCTACTTGGAGAAGTCAGCCGCACGCATGAAGAAATGGGCGGATAAGAAACGGACCCGTTGCGAGTTTGAAGAGGGCGACCAAGTCTTGGTGAAACTTTATGAGCATGGACGGAGCCGTGGTCTACACAAGGGTCTCATGCGCAGATACGAGGGTCCTTTCACCCTTCTTAAGAAAGCAGGTTCCGTTGCTTACAAGCTGGAGCTACCCGAGGCCCTTTCAAGACTTCATCCGGTCTTTCATGTGAGCCTACTTAAGCCATACCGCAAGGACCCGGAGGATGAAGAACAGAACGTTTCCTCAAGGGCACCCGCTGGTGTACGCGAGCACGAGAAATGGACCGCAGAGGAGATCCTTTCTAAGAGGATCGTTCGGGGCAAGAGCGGGGCAGCGACTAAAGAATACTTGGTAAAATGGAAGAATTTGCCAATGAGTGAAACGAGTTGGGAGCTAGTCAGGAAGCTTTGGAAATTCACCAAGTTGATCGAAGACTTTGAGGAGAATCGTGCACCCGTTCCCATCAACATTGCCTATGAGACATAGGTGCATCGGGGCGATGCACCGTTTTGGTGGGAGAGGATGTTACGGCCATTTTTCCGTTCACGGGTTAGGCCGTCCCTTTCCCATGTTTGTGGAGTTTGCTGCCAAATGGGTCGTTTCCTTAACCGAGATAAGGAACGGAACGTTCAAGAGCATATTGGAAAACTCGGGTCAAGTCCACGCGGAATTGGAATTCTCTGGAAGCAACCGGGCTTTGCTGGAAATGTGGGGGAGCTTTCCGAGAGTTTCTGGAACCTTCCCGAGGTTTGCTAGATCAGCTGGGAACGGGCTGGAGAATTCTAGAATTCTTTGGAATTCAACACTTAGAATATTTTATGTATAGATTTCCCTAGAAACTTGTATATTTTAATACTTGTATAGAATTCTCTAGAATTCTATGGACTTGGGGACTTAGTCTATAAATACCCCAAGCCTTTCTCATTTGTATCCATCCTTTGTTTGAGTGAAGCATTCTCAAGCATACTTCAAGCTCTCCGTTCTTTCTTTGTGCCTACATCGTTCTTAACTTTCTTAAGCTTTCTTTGCCTACGTTCTTTGAGGCTTTGCCTAGCTTTGCACGAATTGTGGGTCTTAAGACTGAGCTAGCACGGTCTTGTTGGTTGTTTAAGTGCTGGTGCCGCACGGCCGTTACTTTGAATAAGTAAGCCCGTGACAATTGTACGACATGCTTCAAAAGGCCGATGAACCCCTATATCCGAGATGTTCAAATGTCTCACAATTATCACATGTTGCTAGATTGCGAGACTTTTGAATATCAAGTCACAACATGGGTTGTCGGAGAAGGCCTATGATGAAATCTTAGAGTTATTCAAGGATTCAATTCCTCCCGGAAATATATTAGTCCATAGATTTTATGAAAAAAAAAGAAGCTAGCTTTTGATTTGGGTTTACTGTGTGAGAAAATCCATTGTTGTATCAATGGATGTTATTTTGGAGTGAGAATATAGGCCTCATAAACTGCACATTTTTTGGCCATGCTCGGTATAAATCACGAAAGGAAGGTGCTAAAGAAGAAAAACTGAAAAGCTGTATATAATCATGCATTACTTTCCTCTTACTCCTAGGCTTCAAAGGTTGTATGCTTCCAAAGTCACGACAAAACGCGGTGGCATAAAGACTATGATCATCCTTCAGATGGTGAGGGGTGGAAGCATTTTGATGCATTAAATAATTCTTTTGCATTGGAACCAAGAAATGTCAGACTCGGTTTACGCACGGGTGTGTTTCAACCATTTGGTCAATCGGGTAAGTAATATTCTTGTTGGCCAGCGATTCTTACTCCATACAATTTCCCACCATGGATGTGCATGAAAGAAGAATCTATGTTTTTAACCATTATTGTGCCGAGATCGAAAAACCCAAAGTAAAAGACAGATGTTTATTTGTAACCTTTGATTGCCAAATTGTTAGTTCTTTGGGAAGTTGGTCCCACATAAGATGTTTCTACCAAAAAGAACTTTCATGTGAGAGCCAGAATTTTGTGGACTCTTGGTGATTTCCCGATTTATGGAATGTTGTACGGGTGGAGCACCGCGGGGAAAAATGTTTGTCCATATTGTATGGAGAACTCAATGGCCTTTAATCTAACTAATGGCAATAAGGTGTCTTGTTTTGATTTCAATCGCCAATTTTTGCTGGACGATCATCCTTTTAGAAGAAATAAAAATAATTTCAAGAAAAATAGGACTGAAGAGTTTCTACCTCCTCCGACATTGACGGGTGAAGATGTTTTAAGACAGTTTCAGATCTGGGATTAAAAAAAAATACCGAAGTTGATGGGGAAATGTGGAATGCTCCCATATGCAAGTCTTATGGTTGGAAGAAGAAGAGTATATTTTGGGACTTGCTGTATTGGAGTACTAACCTTATCCATCATAATCTTGATGTCATGCATATTGAGAAAAACTTATTTGAGAATGTGTTTGAGACAGTGATAGACATTGAAGGAAAAAAGTAAAGATAATGCTAAAGCAAGAAAGGTATAACCAAAAAGTTTCCATAATATTGGGCAAAGCAAAGAAGAAAATGGTTTGTGAATGGGTGACACAACTCAAGCTCCCAATGAGTATATTTCAAATATTGGTAGATGTGTAGACTTGAAAAGGTATAAGTTATTTGGAATGAAAAGTCATAATTTCCATATATTTATGCAAAAACTAAAATATTTCCCACTAATGTTTGGAAATCTTTGACTGAGTTAAGCTTGTTCTTTAGAAATTTTACAAGTACCGAGATAAAGGAAGAAGATATGATTAGACTTGAAATGGAAATTCTCATTATTTTGTGCAAGTTGGAGCAAGTATTTCCGTCAATTTTCTTCGACTCCATGGAACATCTTCCGATTCGTTAACCCTATGAAGTAAGAATAGGGGGACCCGTTCAATGTCATTGGATGTATCCGTTTGAAAGGTGAGTAGTGCAATTTTCCATTTTTTTAATTAATTTTTTATTCTCTCTAGGGTATCCATGTAAATATTATGTGACTTAGGTTCTTGTGGAAATTGACAACGAAAGTGACCAATAAAGCAAGGGTCGAAGGCTCTCTTTGCAATGCTTATTTGGTGGAAGAAATTTCAATGTTTTGCTCACATTATTTTGAGCCTCCTGTGAGCACAAAATTGAGTAGAGTGAGTCGTAATTATGATGCTGGGGCAATGCATCTCGATGAAGAGAATCTATCCATATTCACAACCCTGGGCCGATCATATGGGGAAGCAATTTCAAGACGCTTGATCGATGAAGAATATGATGCCGCAAGGTCGTATGTCTTACTAAATTGTAAAGAAATCGATAAGTATATCAAGTAAGTGTTAGGTATTCATTCCATGATATTACTTTCTCCTCCAAACTTAATTTGACATAAATTAAATATACATGATCAAGGGTATTCATAGAGGAGCTTCATGTAAAAGAAACCAACATATTGGATGGGTTACTTGATATTAAGCTTGGGAGAGAAAGTCGGCAGCCGTCACAGCCGTCACCACCATCAAATCAGTTTTGCCGCCCATTCCCAAAGCCGGACCTCCAGCTCCCTGTTACACAGCTGCTTTGTCAGCCAACTCTCAGAAATCGGTCCGCCAGTCCTCAATACCCGGTGAGTCGGTACATATCGGTTCACCGGTCTGGGTTACAAACAAACCAAATTGTTTTATACGTTTATTTCATATGTTTGATTCAGGTTCGGATTCGAATTAATTATATTTTAGTGACTCTTTTTGGAATTAACAATGTTCAACTTCCCTGTATATCACTCACAGATTTGGATTCTCCATATGCCCACTAAACGTGGCAGTTCAGATCTGTGATCCGAAAGAAGCGAATCATGATAACAGGAAAAATAGTCTGTAGTTTTTCTTTATTGAGTTATTAGAAAAATAGTTCTAAAAAATCCGGAAATTACCAGACATTAGACATAATTTTGTATAGGTCCAATTAGATCTCTTTTGAAAGTATCAGTATATTTACTGATATTTGAATCTCCGTCTTTTTGATGGTCTCTTGTACAGGGTAAGTTTTAAGCACTGCCCTGAAAAAATATTTCTGGTTATCTATAAATTTCCCAGGTTCACGCCTGGTTTAATTAAAAAAATAAAAATAAAAACATAAGCTTAAGAGAGAATTCGCGGATTGGCTTCGTGCCTATGTATGTGTTTCACATATACCTAGGTAATCTTTTTTATCGAATTCATATTGATTTTGGATTTGTTATATAGACATATGGTTCAAGGACCAACATAGCTAGTAAACTCAACAAAGATGTCACCCTTGGTCCGTTGATGAGTGCATTTCGTACTATATTTTTAGGCATATAATTTACCTATTTATGCTTTAATTATAGGTCAATCAGGTTAGGTTTATATAATTATAGGCTAATTTGGTGACTTGTGGTTGTCCAGGGACCGAAACACAATACGGGCAAAAAATGGGGCAAAATGTGGTGAATTGGTGAAGTTTTGGGTCAAATTGGAAGAAGTTTTAGGGACCGACGTTCAAGGGCTGAAAATTGGTGCTGAAACCGGCGGGAAGAAGGCCAAATTGGAGCAAACCTTCAGAGCTAAGGAAGAAGAGTCGTTGGTGAAGTTATGCTGTTGACATTGGGAGAAGATTGATGTGCCTTAAAGCTGAATTCATCAACTAAATCTCTCTTAATTCTGATTAGAGGTAAGGGGGAAGTTCTCTTTTGTATAAAACCCATCAGGTAAAGAGGAGACCAACATGGCTAAGCAAGAGCTCTCCCCCAACCTCTATAAAAGGCAGCAGCAACACGAAGACGAAGGCATCGAAGTCCAGAATACAACTTAGAAGTAAATTGTAGTGTAGTTTAGTTCGGAAGGAAGAAAACAGAGTATAACTCTAAGATGTAGACTCAGGGGTGTCTCTTGGGGAAGTGAGAAGCTGACTCTGCAAAGTCAGCTGCACTTAACCACACTCCCTGACTTTACTCTTCCCCTGTTTTCTCTCCTTTTTGTTGTAATCAGGATGAAGTCTCAACACCTGAGCTTTGTGATGTTTGAGCTTCACTCCATGAGTAGCTAAACTCATTGCTAAGGCCTAATCCCTCTACTCTATCTAATTATGTTTTGATTCATGCTCTCGGATGATATTTGTATACTTAGTTCTAGAGTTTAAATTATTCTTTTAGGTTGAACAGACCATTCAAACTAATTGTGCATGCATGTGGGGGGAATCCCGGAAGGGTAAACTTCACTTAGAACGTCTAGAATTAACCGGTGCCGAGGTAGTAACAGCCCAATGTTTCAAAAAACAACAGAAGTTGGTTGTTTGGCAGAAGGCAATCATAAGGGCTTAAGATCTTAATGGCTTAGTAGTAATTTTGAGTCGACAACGGAAGTTAGTTTACTGGTTACTACTAGGACTGCTATTTGGAACAATCGGAAGTGACCTTACAGTGTGCCTTATTGAATACAGTTTTATACCACATAAAAAGCTAAAAGAATCAATACATATGCATCTAGAGTAGACTGGAGGACGACCCTAGGCTCCCATCCCTTTGTCAAGTCACTTACTCACTTGCCAATCTGTTGTTTTTACTTATGTTTTGTGTTTGGGTACTCGATCCCAATTTTCATTAAGTATTTCATGTCTCTATAGAATCGACCTTTCTTATCACTTGCTACAAGTTTTAAGTAGGTTTATTTTGGTGGTCTCGATACCAATCACCCGTTAAGAACTGTGAAGACTTCCAATTTATTTTGTTAATGGGTATAAATTCCACTCATGTGAGCATGGAGAGATGAGATCAACATTCAATAGTGGAGTGTGCAAAAATGGTTATAATTATAGCAATCAATCAAGTGATTATTACGAAATTTCGTCGTTTGTGGAATTAGAGTACCCCGCACTTCCTATCAAACATTTAGTTTTGTTTAAGTGCCATTAGTACTATCCATCCCAAAATATCATGATAAAGATTCAAAAGGAATACAAACTTGTTGATATCAACCATAAAAGAAGGTTCAACAAGTATGGACCTTTTATTTTGGCTTCTTAGCATTGCAAGACTATTACGCGCCTTATCCTTCCATGAAGAGAGACAAAAATGATTGGTGGGCGATGTGTAAAATCAGCCCTAAAATCAAGCCTAGGGCTGATTTTGTGTTCTTGCAGCAGATGTGGCTTTCCAAGCCGAGGAAGTTGAGAATCATACAATTGGTGTTAGGGAATAGTCATCTTGTAGTGGTATTACGTAATGATGTATTGACTGATTTTTGTTGAAAATGTATAGAAGCTTTTCTGTTTTTGGTCTTTTTCAGCATTTCTGAATTATTTTTGACTCATGTTAATTGAATGCAGTGTACTCTGTTTCTAGTCCCAGTCTCTTTTTATTCTCTTATCTAACTGCAGAACTTGTAAATTTTTGTACACTTTTAACTGATATTTTAAACATCGATTGTTGCAAATATGGTGAAAGGTACTGTTGGAAATGGAAAGGTAGAAGTTGATTCGGTAACAAAGCAAAACCATGCTGTAACTTAAGTCCTATCCAGCATTCAAGAACAAGGAACTCACTTCTGTCCATCCATACCATTGCTTCAGTTGGGGGTTTGGAAACTGTAGGAAATGGAAAGGTTGAAGTTGAGTCGGCAACAAAGCAAAAACCTGATGTAACTTTAAAACCTAGCCAGCGTCCAAGAACAAGGAAGTCACTTCGATTTTGCCATATCAGGGTTTGGAAACTGAAGGAGCTTCAAATCAGAACACTGCATGAGTTGCAGATATGAATCCGAACCAGTTTCGAAAGATAAAGAAGTCATCACTTTAGTCCCGCAGAATCAGTCCCCTGATCAGATTTCGAATGATAACACCAGTGAAAAGGTAGTTGAGAACCTTGCAGCAGAACAGCATAACGAAGTTCCAGGGAACCTTGCAGCAAAAAAGCCGAACCATGTTCCTGCGAAACCTAGATCAGAACTGGAGAATTATTTTCCCAATAACCTAGCAGCATCATCTCAGGTTCAGTCTCCTGAGAACCTTGCAATAGAAAAGCATAACCAGTTCCTGAGAAGCCTGCAGCACAAAAGCGAAACCAGGTTACTGAGCAACTTGCTGCAAAAAAGTGGAAGCAAGTTCCTCGGAAACTTGCAGCAGAAAAGCGGAAGAAGGAACTTCAGCCCATGCAGGATAAAGACTAAGCAGCAAATTCAAGTCAGAATCAGGCTTCAGAAAATCAGGGTTCTGGAACCAATTGTAATCCTAATCACAGTCCAACTACAAAGAATGACTCTGCAACAAATTCAAGCCTGCTTCAATTCTGGTTGAACTAAATGCATTGAATTCAAAACAGAACAATACTTCATCTAACCGTGTCAGTCAGGGTAGCCTGAACAACACTTATTCCAACCTGAGGAACACTATAGATCATAATTCCCCTCGAATTTCAATCCTAAGTCAGCCCAGGGACGGACACCAGCATTCCACAGGAACTTCAAATGCTCGAAGTTTGAGAAAGACTCAAGCTCAGGAAAAAAAAAAGAAGCGAAAAACTAAAACAAGAGAGATATCTGCAACTGGAGATATGCAAGTGTTCGCAAAAGTATCTTTTCAAGGCTTATCTGTAATAACTGATCTTAATTGCTTGTTGATGTCATTGTAATAGGTTAAGTTTGCAAAGTGTATGTTCGCGAAAAAATCAAAAGCAATTTTGAGTATAGGTTGGAAGGCGGAGCATACTCTTGATCAAAAGTGAGCAAAGAAATGAAATATTTCTATTGGAATGAGTTCAAGATAAGTATTCCCTTTCATTCCTTAGTAATCAGACGATACGTTGCAAAATGTCATTTGCTTGATTTCTGTTGTAACTTCATATCTATGAGTTTTGCTTGAAAGTAATACTTTGGTGATTTTGTATAGACAACAATAATTGGTTATTTTTATAGAAAACTTTTAAATGGGATCCTGAAGCGGAAGAGCAGATTAAGCAAGCATGGAATTCATTAGCGGCAGAGCGTTATTGTGATTTACAATGGACATGAGAGAATGGGATGAAAAACCATTTTTCATCCAGGAGGGCGTGTGGGTAAGCTTTAAAAATCATTGGCAGAGTGAGGAATACGAGAAGGTACGAAGAAGGAATTCCAATAATCGCCGCAAGGGAGTAGTTTCTCACACTGCAGGTTCAAGCTTTGTAAGCTTTTTATTGTAACATTGATAGTATAATTTATTTATTTTTCACACTATACTTAGTCCTCTTTCAATACTATGGACTTCCAGAGATTTCACTTTATCGAGAGCCTACACCGTATGAATTATTTGCCTTCACTCATACAACAAATCATGATTTGAAGACCTTTATTGATTCCACATCTCAAGAAGTTCATGCAAGTTTTGAAAATGGTGCTGAATAGTATATTACCATGCTTTATTCTGCTATTGGACTTGACTGTTTTTTGTATGAATGAACTGGTTCATGATCTCCTGGATTTTGAAATGGATGATGATCTGTTTGGAGATTTTGAAATGGTTGATGATTCCATGAAACATCGCTAACTTTGAATGATTGTTGAACACTCCAAATTAACTGTGAATTTTGACTGTTTTTTGTATGAATGAACTGGTTTATGATCTTTGGCATTCTGAAATGTATAATGATCTATTTGGGGATTCTGAAATGGTTGATGATTCATTGAAACATCGCTAACTTTGAATGATTGTTGAACACTCCAAATCAACTGTGAATTTTTAATTTTTTTTTTCTTGTATGAATGATCTGGTTCATGATCTCCTGGATTCTGAATTGGATAATGATCTATTTGGGGTTTCTGAAATGGTTGATGATTCACTGAAATGTCGCCAACTTTGAATGATTATTGAACACTCCAAATCAATTTTGAATTTCGGCTGCTTTTTTGTATGACTCAACTGGTTGCTTCTATTGAATTGTTTAGATCGGTTGGTTTAGAATCAACCTATGAACTTGTTTTGTGTGATTTTCGTTTGGAAGTTTTAACCTTTAAATCTATTGTAAGATGATGGATTTCAGTACAATATTATTTAATTAAAATTTTGAATTATGTGTTTTTTTTTATCACTATAGATATACGATTATATATATATATATGTACATAGATACCAAAAAAAACTAAAAAATTGCATTTCTAAACATAATTAAAATATGTATTTATTTTACCCACGGAAGTCTGTGGGTAAAAACATTTTACTAGATAAATAAAAAGAAATTTCCCCACGGACTGATTCTGAGAAAAAGTATCCACAGACAAAATATAATTTTTTCCCCATGACCAGTCGTGGATTAAAATATTTGCTACAATTATTAATTATTTTACCACAGAAGGTCTTGGGTAATTCTTCACAAACTATAGCGTTCTAGAGAGTATTCTTCCATGCATTCCATATGAAAAATATTGTGGATAATTACCCACGAAATCAGTTAGCGTGGGAAAAATTGTTACCCACATAATTGACTTTCTGTGGAATATCGATTTGCCACGGTTGTTTCTCCCACGGGTAGATTCTCGTAGGAGAATCTGTGGGTAACTTGATTATCCACGACACTGCAAGCATTTTACCTATGACTCTCTGTCATGGGTGCAGTCGGGTTTTTTTTTGTAGTGCTTGTTTGTGATGCAGTCAAACCTACTTTTTGGTTTTGGTTTGATATCTTTGCACTTCTCCTTGTTGGAAATGAGTTCAAAAATTGGAACGAGAATTTGATTTCTCAAATTAGAAAGTGAGAGTTAAGCTAAGGAATTTTATCCCACATTGAAGTTGGGAGGACTTGGCATCCGTAATTTAGAGCAGATACATAAGAAATTAACCAGAGAGAATTCAAAAATGTACTTCTGAATCATTGAAAAACATGTCGTCGTTACATATGATTCACAGGCATGAAGTTTCACAAGTTTTATTCATGGAGGTACCTCAAAATATACGAGAGGAACTTCAAAACATCACATACACCCTAGCCAATAGAAATCTCAAATTAAAGCGACGATGCCACATTTTTTATATACTACGATGCAGGAGAAATTGAATTTCCATAGATTTGTAACATACAGCTTGGAGGTAAAGATGAGGAGGACGGAACAGAAAATACTAATTTGGCGGGAAAGATGAAAAGACTCATGAAATAATAATTAAAAAAACTTAAATTGACATTTACTAATTATTGTGTAAAGATTGATAATGATTAATAGGTAAATAAATTACTAAAATTATTCTCCATCATAAGTATACTACCAAACTTTACCAAAGGAGAGAGGCAACTTACATCTAAGACCACACACTTAGCCTCCATTTGGTTGAAGGAATTGAAGCCTGGAACTAGAATTAGAAGGTCTCAATCTTAATTCCTCCGTTTATTTGATCAAAATGGAGAGTGCAGAATTTTTTTTTTTAAACGGTGAGAGTGCAGAATTAGATTTTCAACATTATTAAGGTCAATTATGTATTTTCAATTATTCGGTGGGCACTAATAATTACAATTAGATGCTTGCCCCGGGCGAATGTCTGGGGTGCCGCATGTATTTTTAAATCGATTAAATAAAAAATACAAATCATTCTTAAAAGAATAAAAAAATAGAAGAATAAAAAAATGATTGAAAGGACAGAAAGTGAGTTATTATACATAAATCTATGTCCAGATTTATAACATTTAATTTACAACAGTTAACTTATGTCCGGGTTTACATAAATCATAAACCAATATCTACAACAGAAAAAAAAAATCATCCTTAAAAAATCAAATTTCTTTCATGACAGCTTATTTTGTCTCTGTTGTAGAAAGAGATAGATTGATAATTGATGTCAGATTTCAAGTAATTGATTTAAAGGCCCGGGTGTGAGAAGGGAGCGGAATGGAAGAGATTCTTTGAAATTGAGGATTGGGAAGACATTATTGTGTACTTGATTTAAGGGGATTTCCTTACATTTGATTTTATTAATTAAATATTGTTGTTTTAAAAGATTAGTATATACCTATAATTAAGAGATTTTTATGTAACTATAATTAAGGAATTTATGTATTTATCTATTCCATTTTTTTTTCTGATTTTTTTAATTAAATATTGTTGTTTTAAAAGATTAGTATATACCTATAATTAAGAGATTTTTATGTAACTATAATTAAGGAATTTATGTATTTATCTATTCCATTTTTTTTTCTGATTAGTTAGAGTGTCACTTGTCAAAAATGATTTTGTACTGAAAATGACTTTTAGCAGGAAAATTTTCATTGTAGTGCTGACACATGTCCTTTTTGTTTGTTGCTTTAATTAAGTACTATAGATTCTATTATTAGAGAATTTTTAAAAAGTCCGCGTTTCAATTTCGGATATAAGAAAGTTTGGTTGCCAAAGAGTTGATTTTTCCTTTATTTTTCTATAAACATCATATCTTCTACCAATTAAAAATAAGAGATACGTCCCTGGTCCTAATTATTACTAGTGATGTCTGGTCGCGCAATGCGCGACCCTGGCCCAGTCTATCTGTAGATCTTAGAAATGTTTATATTTGAAAAAAATAAAATTTTGTATTTGGAGCGATATATTTTAGAAATGTTTGAAGGATTTAGAAATGTTTTATAAGTGTGATCATAGAAATATTTGTATTTCGCAAAAAAAAAAAGATTGTATTTCGCCATGTATGTTTTGGAAATGTTTTATAAGGTGTTACTTATTAAATATAAATAGCTTAATCGAATATATGTGTTGAAGTAAATGTTAGATAAAATATAAAAGCATCCTAATAAATTTAAATATTAGTAAGATGATTTATTGATGTTCTCCATTAGTCGTGCCAAATCAATACTTAGTTTTGGAGATTTTTAATAGTTTTATAATAAGTTTCATCCAAAGGGTATACGCTTAAAACAAAATTGACACTTTGTAACAAAAAACCTAATTGATCAATTCAATTTAAAAAACCACTCTAGTTGAATGAAAGATAAAGAAAAAATTTAAAAAAAAAAACGTGTCACGTAAAGTGCAAAGGTAGATTTAGTAATTTTGTTATGGTTAGACAAAAGAGCAATTTAGTATTTTCTACATGCCACGTGGCAATCATATAAGGTGTTTGAAAGGGAGGTTTTTGTTTCTAATATAGTAGGATATGACACAACAAATTAATACTAAAATTAGTTCAAATTTGATAATATCTCTCAATGAAAACCAATATTACATACTTTCTGCATAATATTTATCGAAATAAACCCATACCAAAAAAATAATAATAAATAAAAAACTAAGTAGTCAGGACTTTATCATTTTCACTATGTTGTGTGTGTGTGTTTTTTTTTGAGAAAATAAACTTTCATTAAAGGTTACTGGAAGTCTGGAACGGTCCAGCACCGAATGAGAAATGAAGTTAAGACGGCTATTTCATAACGTTTCGATTCAGTTATGGTCCAGCACCAAATAAACTTTCATTAAGTTTTTGGTTTAGTATTACCACTAGTAGTTTGCATTTGCATAAATTATTCCAACGGTCAAATTACATGCAGCAGTTTCAGTGCCAAGCAATTCCGAGCCTTCAATGAAATCAATTGGCAGAGACGGCGTTGATCGGCGGTGGTAGTGGCAGTAAGGTTGGTTTTCAGTGGCGGGAGGCATACTCCAAAATTTTCCATTTCTTTTTCTTTTTATTTTATTTTATACTACTATATAGTTTCATGGCCCCTCTATTCTCGCGCAACTTTTTGCAGAAATTCTCCTGATTTCTCTGATGGACATTTATTACACTTTACCGCCAATTCAGCTCCTCCATTCTTGCCTAATTCACTACTGCAGAGTTCCCCTCTCTTCCCCGATTAGCTTCCCGACAACCCCATCCTTCCCACTCTGGGAGATTTTCTTTCTTCCACTTTTCTTTTCTTTTCTTTTCTTTTCTTCTTTTTTCCCGTTTTTCTCTCGTTTGGGATTGATTTGGGTTGCCTTAAAACTTTTTCGTTGACTCATAAAAATTTGGACAGGTGAGTTTACTTACATGGGTTTTTTTTTTTCTTTTTGTTTATGCATTTTACAAGTTTTTTTTTTTTTCTCTTGAGTTGAAATGATCTGCAAAGGATAAAATTCTGCAACAATTTGATCCCATTAGATTACTGTCATTGGCAGTTACATTGACGCTGCACATTTCTGAAGCTGAAATCAATATTGAATAGAGGGAAAATTATTCTGCCTTGTAAATTGCACAACCAATTCTAAGGTACACAATTTACAATCTTACAAAGTTTTTTTTTTTTTTTTTCCAAAGTGGGAATTCCAGATTCAAGCTTTACTTGATGTACACTGCTTAATGTTGCCAATTTTTGGAACCTGGATTGGTTAGCATTGTCTTGATTTATAGTTCAAAGAATTTTTTATATCTTTTTTTTTTATTTTTTTATTTTTGGGTCAGATAAAAGGGTTGAGGAGGTTCTTTTTAAAGTTTGCTGTCATCGAAAGCCGGTTTACCAGGACAGATACAAGTTCCTCCTTTTAATATAAAGGGAGGAACCCTGTAGCTATCATTGGTATTCTGTACTAGGAATCTGTGGATTCTCTTCATTGCATTTGGTCTTGTGTCAGCTTTGGACTTATATAAAGTTCTGTATGAGGGATGGGAGTAGTTGGTAACAATGTTGATGATTCAACTCGTGGTAATAGCCTAAGGTCAAATGCACATGAAGAGAAGATCTTTGTTTCAATCAGATTGAGGCCTTTGAATGAGAGAGAAATCGCAAACAATGATGCCTCCGATTGGGATTGCATCAACAACACGACCCTTGTGTTCAGAAATAGCGCCTCAGAGCGTTCAACTTCGCCAACTGCCTACTCGTTTGGTAAGCACTCAGCGCCTATTCTCTCATACTCGTTTGAATGCTTTTAGATGTCAATGCCTGATTATACCTTCTCTTGCATCAGTTATCTCGAGTGTCCCTCATGTAGTTTGACGCATTTGTTGAAATTATTGAAGCATACTAGATCAGGATATTACGGATAAATATAGAACTTATGATATTTAAACTTGTTTAAATAATTAATGCAGCCTGATGATCAGCTCATAAATTTGAAGTTCTCAGACTCCAAAATAAGATAGAATCTGAAACTTTTTGTTTCTCGTATTGACTTTATGCTTTATTCTTAAATTCTCTGTGCAATAGACAGAGTATTTGGAAATGATTCCTCCACGAGGCAAGTGTACGAGGAAGGGGCCAGAAGTGTTGCTCTTTCAGTTGTTAGCGGTATCAACTGTGAGTATCTTTTATTTTCCCTGGTTTTGTTCTCTTCATTGTGCGTAGCATTAATGTTCTGTGGTAAGATAACTCGGCTTAAATGCTTTTACAGCAAGTATATTTGCATATGGCCAAACAAGCAGCGGAAAAACATACACAATGTCCGGGATAACTGGCCATACAGTAGCCGATATATATGACTATGTTGACAAGGTTTTTTCACCTTTCCATATGTTTTTCATCTGATAATTCTGTTTGTCTGGACCTTGGTTTACTGAATTGTAAGAGATTTGATACTGTAGAACACTAGCAGAAAATTCATCTTGAAATTCTCTGCAATGGAGATTTACAATGAAGCTGTGAGGGACCTTCTCAGCTCAGATAACACTCCTTTAAGACTCCTGGATGATCCAGAGGTACACAATAAATTATAATGTAAATTTTTAATTGTGCTTTGATGTGTTGATTTTTCATTGATATTTCTGCTTCTTTCTGGCCATATAGAGAGGAACCGTGGTAGAAAAATTATCGCAGATCACATTGAAGGACAAGGATCATTTAAGAGAACTCCTATCTGTTTGCGAAGGTAAAACAGAACTCTAACTTGTCAATCTTCAAGAGTATACCCATATTTTCCTACCATGGTTCAGTTTTTAAGCTTGATGCATTGATGCAGCTCAGAGACAAATTGGAGAGACCGCTCTGAATGAAATGAGTTCCAGATCACATCAAATTCTGCGATTAGTAAGCCTTTTATCCTGAACTATTTTTGTTGTTTAGTTGTGTGAATTTCAACCTCTTAAACCTTCTGCATTGCCGATGAATTTCTGCAGACAGTTGAAAGCTCTCCTCGGGAATACAAGCGTTTTGAGAATTCAGCCACTTTAACAGCTACAGTGGTAAGCTCCATAAAAAACCTTTCAACTTTTTCCTTAAGATTGCGTATCTGCCATTCATCCATGTCTTGTAAGCACTCCTTTAATGTCTTTCGTTTGTAAATTTATATTGTCAATACTTTTCATCACACTGATCACAAATTAAATTGCTGTTATGAATTCCATTCTTTCCTTCTGTAGTGCACTGGATTTTAGATCTCAAGCATGAAAAAAGAACTTGATTGCTATGTTACATATCCATCTCAGAATTTTGTTGATCTTGCTGGAAGCGAGCGTGCCTCTCAAACTATGTCAGCTGGTACTCGTCTAAAAGAAGGTAGCCACATTAATCGTAGTTTGCTTACCCTTGGGACAGTTATACGCAAACTAAGGTATAGCTTCAACCTTTCAACCTTCACTAGATACATTCTTCATTTTTTTTTTTTTTTGGGTAAACAACACATCCTTTTTTTTTTTTTCATCATTTAAATATAGCCACTAGGAGCTGCAATAATGTAGACTGGATAGGTCATTTTCGATCTGATTTTCAAACACATTTTTTGAACAATCAACACCATGGTTTACAGATATTTGATATGGGTTTAAGTACTTATTTGTTTGTCATAATGTACGCACAGCAAAGGTAGAAATGGACATGTTCCATACAGAGACTCCAAGCTAACACGCATACTGCAGAACTCTTTAGGAGGCAATGCAAGAACAGCCATCATTTGCACCATGAGCCCGGCACATTCTCATGTAGAACAATCCCGAAACACTCTGTTGTTTGCAAGTTGTGCCAAACAGGTCAGCACAAATGCGCATGTTAATGTCATGATGTCAGAGAAGGCTTTGATAAAGCAGCTACAGAGGGAATTAGCAAGACTCGAGAATCAATTGAAGAATTTAGGATCACTTTCTATGTCAGGTGATTCTGATGCACTCAAAGAAAAGGAGCTTCTCATTCAGAAGGTGACTAACAACAACTTTCTTTCTTAATTTGAATATTCAAGCAACATTCCAAGACTCATGTTTTCTTGGCCGTTCGAAGATTCTGTTATTGACATTACATCATGTATATTTTCTTCTTGCAGATGGATAGAGAGATTAGAGAGTTAACGCAGCAACGTGATCAAGCTCATTTCCGTCTTCAGAATTTGGTGCCTCCAGCTGGAGAATATCAACGTTCAAAACATTGGGTATTTGAAAGTATTTCGATTAATCACAAACTTGTGCTCAACCTCAGGGCATTTCTTAATGAATCTTGTTCTTTCTTGATCATGTTAAGGATGAGCAAAGCAGCATTTCAGAGTCCCATGAGAAACTTGCTTGGTTCGGTGAATATGCTGCTTCAGAAACATCAGAGATCATTGATCCTCTTCGCTTCGATGCTGGATCTATCGCATCTTATTTTTCTGACAGAAGTGAAGGCCTAAATCTGAACAAACGTGATGAACAGATTCCTGAGCCATCAGAAGAACAATTTCTCTCCGATGATACCTCCCCAAGATTGTTTATTGAGAAATACTTTGGACCAGATCCGACAAAAGGTTGGGAAAAGACAGCGCAAGGAGTTGACATGAGTACTGAAGATACTTGCAAGGAAGTCCAATGCATTGAAATAGTCACAACCACGAATAAGGCAAGCCTGGACTCGGGGCCATTTCAAGGAAATGACAATCTTCAGCATCAAGAGATGGATCACATTCACCATGATAAAGAAACTTTGGACCCAGCAATTGAAGAAAAACAAAAAACCATGGAATGTGTTGTTAATGGTTCTGAACACCCTGAACCATCCCCCTGTTCATCAGACTCAGAGTCACCTGACCCAAATGTAGTTGATCTTTCGAGGAGCAGAAGTTCTGGAGCAGTCCTTACTACAACCCCACCATCTCGCACTCCTGAGATGGAAAAGGAAGATGACACGCGGTTCATTGGAGTGAAGGACTCTATCAAAAGTCATGTGGCCAGTGAGCCAGAACTCTCTAAGCTGGAAGAACCAGCTCTAGATGGCAAAAATTGTCAGGAAGATAATCTGAAGGAGTCGCTTGATATGGTCGAATCCACAGATGGTAAACAACAGATCATCATGTCATTGGGACTTCACGATAAGAAAATCAAATCCGAGAAGCAGTTCAGGGATATCGTCAACTCCACAGATGGTAAACAACAAATCATCATGTCATTGGGACTGGATGATAAGATGGTCAAGCCTGAGAAGCAGTTCACGAACAACCTTGTGAGTACCTTCCTCACTAGCAAAACTGTAATGTTAGGTTTAAATGAATTGGAAGCTTATAATGGTATTACATCTTGCTAGGTCCAGGAGGCTGAATCAATATTAACCCCCACCAAAATGGAGAAAGATTTTACACAAGTCCCCAGTGGAGAGAATGATCTTCAGAAATCCCCTTCCAACTGGCCAATGGAATTTGAGAAGCAAAGGGCAGAAATAATACAACTTTGGGATGCTTGCAACATTGCATTAGTCCACAGGAGCTACTTCTATCTTGTCTTTAAGGGTGACCCCTCGGATGCCATATACATGGAGGTGGAGCTAAGACGGTTGTCATATCTCAAGGATTCACGAGGGACTAATATTGCAAGGTAATTGTTTTTCATTTTCTCCTTTTCAGTTCACGATAATTAATGAATCTCATGTGCATTCCGGTGAAGTTTTCCTTTCTTAGTTTGTACTTTTCAAACTGGCTCTATCACTGATCATGGGAAAAAATATCAACCAAACAGCATGAAGGTACTCAAACGAGAAAGAGAGATGCTGAGCAAGTTGATGCTTAAGAAGTTCTCAGCAAAGGAAAGAGAAGCCCTATTCCTGAAATACGGCATTGGACTAAAAACAAAGAGAAGACGACTTCAATTGTGCAGGAAACTATGGACAGACACAAAAGACATGGAACACATCAAAGAGAGCGCGGCCCTAGTCGCGAAACTTGTCGGGTATGTGGAGGAGCTGAGCCAGGTCCCAAAGGAGGTTGTTGGACTCACCTTCTCAACCCCTCAAGTGAACATCAGGTCCTTCAGCTGGAAAAACAGCATGCCGTCCCTCATATAACTGGAGGCAGTGCAGTATATATACATATACTACTACTACATCCAGGTAGATGAAAATAAGATAATCCACAGAATCCAAAGGAATAAAACTATGTATCTTAGAGATCCTAGACAAAAACTCAAAGCTTTGTGAATAAGCTTAAGATCTAAAAGGATTTTTTGGTTCATGTTCAATTACCCCCCATTGATGTATAGAATCCATATAGATTCTTGCCTTTTGAAGTGGCATTTTGCTTTGCACATTTGCCATATCCAAGTTTTGGGTATTCATATTGACCTCATTTGGCCAAATTGTAATAATATCTCACAGGAAACATGTGTCTAATAGGAATTTTTTTTTTTTTTTTTGAAAAGGTCTAATTGGGAATTTTATGAGCAATGTTTGATGAACAAATGATATAAATCTTAAATTTCGGAAAATCACAATGGAACAATATATAATGCATGGACTAATTCACTAAAAAGAATTTTGCTATGAGCCATTTGATTACAGCGACTACATAATGTATTTGGATTAATTTCTGACGAAGCATGGATTTGCACCGACGTCTCCGGTTGCTGAACCAGCGGCCATGGCAATATCGAATCCCTAAAACCTGCAAAAGAGGGCCTCGGAGTCTCCCGAGGGTAGACACTCCGATGCTTAAGTCAGTAAGAGTATTTGTAAGAGATGTATGAAGTTGGGGTGCATAGACCGTACCTTTGATATGAGGGGTTGATCCCTATTTATAAAACTAGGTTATGAAACCCTTTCTTGGTAGGAAAGTAATTAGGAATCGACCTAGAAACTTCCGGAGGCCAGTTGAACCTTTTACCGAACTTGGGCCGGCCTAGTTGCGGGCCGTACTAATTTGGACTCGTCAAGTGCCCCTTATCAAGCCTATACTTCGAAGACTGAAGATAGGGTAAGCTTGATAATATGAAGTATAAAGTTTCCTCAAGTTCGGGAAGAACTGACTTGAATCGAGGACCTGCGAAAGGTTAACATCGAGGAGCAATTAAAACAATGAAAGAATTAGCGCGTACATTTCTCAATGTACATGTCACTTATAATGACTGACATCGAAGTCTAAGGAAGACAAAGTCACTAGTCAAGACTTTTAATGGAGAAAGTATCATGTGATGATCTTCACAATCTGCACTAGAAAAATATCGAGGCGAATGCCCCGCTCCTTAAGAGGATTATAGAAGAAGAAGTAGTGGAGATTCCTACTATTTCATATATAATGGTGTGTTGTCAATAACCGGCAGAACAAGAGAACTGCTCGAAGACTATAATGCGCACTTCTGATCGAGAAGCATTCCAAATCCCGAGAATAATAAATGAGAAGCGATATCAAATAATCTCATGAATAAAGGCAAGAGATATGCCTATATGAAGTTGAACACATGAGTCTCGAGGACTTTGAGAAGATAAGCTCGAGAAGGAAACTTCTGTCAATACTATGTTGAGTATCAAGAGAGAGGATGTAATAAGACTGTGATTATTGATATTTGTTCATCAAAGACATAAGTTCGAGAAGAAACATAAGCTGGACCTGTATGCCAATAACTTAGCCCAGTATAATCTGTTGTCGAGAAGGAAACGTAGTGGAGATTCCCACTAGTCTCAAAATATACGCCATTAGCAGCGACTAAGGTATATTTACTGTCGAGATGATGACTTGACTAGAGAACTGTGACATATGCTTCTGAACGAGAGGTAAAAAGTCTGAACCCTCGAGAGTAACCACAGGGTAGTGGGTCGAGAAGCATTATGAATGAAGACAGAATACCCGATGTCGAGGAAATAAGTCTGAAAGAGTAGTCTGGGTTTGAGTCAGTACGTCGAGAACTTGCCCCAGAACAATCCGAAGACTCGAGAAGACCATCTCGAGCCTAGTAGAGCATTTAGAGAGTCGAGACTGTCACCATATGAATCCTTGATTTTTCGAGGAGGGACAGAAGAAAGTAGAAGACACCGTAGAAGATGCTGTGTGATTACGTGAATGCTGGGATAGTGAGATTCGAGAAGATTCTCTCGAGTAGGACTCCACACCAATCCCAAGAATTGCGACTTATCTGACCTTGAAAAAGGTATACAAGCATTTAAACTTATTTATATCCGCCCAACCGACCCGCTTGCCATTTCTCATGCCCCGAAAAATAAAGCATGGTACCCTTAGTCCAGGTTTGAGAAGTGTAAGCCAGGTTAATGTGTCGAACCCGAGTAGGTGTATAATATCATTGCTCGAGACTTGAGCAAGAATCGAGGAGGTATTACGCGTTGGTGTGAGAAGAAATAATGCCCCAGTCCTAGCATTAATCGGAGACCGTTGAGAAAAGGCATAGGAAGAGATCCGTAGACTAAGATCATCTCGAAAAATTCAAAAACACAACCTCCCAAGCACCTCCAAAATACCTTAGAAACCTTACATACTTACAATCTCTCATATATAAGCGCTCCTCGTTATAGATAACCCCGGAGTCATTACTCATCTCGGAGCCCCCAAGTCTTGGGGTAGCATTTGGCAGACCGAGACTTTAGATGATAGTGTAATTCCCGTTGCTCAGTTCGAGGAGGTGCCTGATCAAGAAGCCCCTATACTCGTAAGGTTAAGGCAATAAAATGGTGTCTATCAGAAGGGGATAGATGGTAACCACCATAATCGAGGAAGTAGGCCTGTGTTGACAAGGCGCAAAGTAAACTCGAGGATATCGAGATTAAAGCCATTTGCATTGGATGATATAGTTGATCGATCCAATAGAGCATACTCGAGAACAAGTCTAGTTCTCATTGAGGCGTAAAACACGTGTTTAGTTCCAAGGGATAGTCCACCCATTGTTCATGAACATGAAAATTTAGGCCTTTCTCAATGTCGGATGTCAAGTACACGGCTCATGAGTTATTTGTAAAGCGTTTATAATGGCGGGATGTTAAGTACACGGCTCTTTTGCAGGCGATCCTGAAGAGGATACCTTTGCATAGACGATTCTGAAGAGAATGCCTTTTTAAGACGATCCTGAAGAGGATATCCTCGAGGAAGCTGGGTACGAGCTCCTCGAATTTAGACTGTTAGTCGTAACAGTTAAGGGTAGCATGACCCAATGAATGTCCGGATGGTGAATACACGGCACTTTCGACGACGGTCCTGAAGAGGATATCCGTCCCGAGAACGGTCCTGAAGAGGATGTCCATTAAAATGACTAGTCATGTTTAACTGGGTGTAACTGGGTATATGTGATACGCCAGCCCCCACGAGTACTCGAGTGGGCTACCACTATGTGCATTAGACCAATGGTCTATATCCCGGGTTTAAAGTATGAACACTCTAAGGTTAGAGCGATGTTGCTGCTATCCTTGAGGGATCAGCTGTAAGAGTTACATATCTCTGCTTATTTTGCCCCAGAGTTCTTGGGGTATGTTTATCCTGCAACTTAGTCCGAGACATGTATTGCAAATATAAAAATGATATGTCAGCTGAAAGATAGTGTGTACCTTCATCTAATAAGGTCATAAAGGCTCTCGGAGCTTGATAATATATACATTGGCCCCTCGATCGAGGATGCGCAGGTGAAGGGATCATTCGAGTGTACCTTAGGTTCGAGGAAGTATTCCCCTAAACTCTTCGATAATAACTATCGAGGACACATTAATCTGATGGTGATGCTTCTCGAGTATAGACACCATGATCAACCAACCTGGTCTCTGATCCTGACAGAACACCTACTCATGCACTTGTAGATTTATTAGTGAATAATAAATTACCATGGTACGAGAAATGACATAGAATGCAATATATTATCGGGGGACTCTATCCCCTTCAAAAGCAGCCATTTTGAGATATAAAATGTGAGAAGTGGAAAGATTTCACCTCGATACGAGCAAGACTGTTGAAGCCACGGTTTGGTTAACTCACGACAACTATGAAAGAATGATGCGGAGATAGTGCAATGCTTCTCCACGGATTTGTA
The DNA here is from genome assembly GCA_949775105.1 of Oldenlandia corymbosa var. corymbosa. Lineage (NCBI taxonomy): Eukaryota > Viridiplantae > Streptophyta > Magnoliopsida > Gentianales > Rubiaceae > Oldenlandia > Oldenlandia corymbosa. The sequence goes on along the minus strand of OX459118.1, from coordinate 17,871,209 downwards.
CTTACGACGTACCCCTGAAGAGTCATAGCGATTTGGCATGGAACTGGGCCATCAGATGTGAAAGGCCTTGCAGCCCCGAGACGGAAACTGCCAGTTAGTTGTTTGGTAGAGTAGATACGATGACCTATTGTGGCATGTGGCTCTAGGGGACCATCCTGTGCTACGGCCTTTAGAGAACATTACCGACAACTATAAATACGAGAGGGGTATCTACCCCCTTTTAAAACAAAGGAAATGAAATTGACTTATTGTGTTTAAGATAGGTCGAAAAATTTACATCGTGGGGAGTAAATAGATCCATATATTTGTAAAAGCAGTGGCATCATGCTTTATGACTAATATGCGATGATGTGAGCAGTCATGCATATGAGAAAGACTTTTCGTGCAAAAGGTCTGCATGCAAAAGTTTCTAGGACTCGGTAGAGGCTCACGAAACACATATGTCTAATGTGTCATGTAGAAACAATTATTCAATGAACTATCGTAACACTCAGATTGTAACACAAATGTTCATATATTTAGGCAATAATGTCATAAGGATAACGTATCACTTATCTCGTGGCCCTCTTCCAGGGGTATCCGCAAGTCAAAGTAGCAATACCCAGTTGTCAAGGAGCTCCTCGTTGTTGCCAATGGAGCTCGTTCGTGACATGTACCATGTATTGGTCCTTTATTGACTGAGGCTACTATGGCCTATATCATGGAGGGGCTATCTCCGTTCTTGATTTTCTGCAAGTTCTGCAAAAATATGAAGAAGTTCTCCCAAAACTCGAGCATGCTTTTACGATAGAAGGCCCTGCATAATTATTTCCAAGATCATACAGTAACAGCTTTTCGAGAAAGATAGAGGCAATCGACATAATGTGCTACGGTTAGATTTTAGGTCATCAATAGCAATTAAACTCCACTCGAGAAAGCAAAGATATCACGGCTCTATGAAGAACATGTATGATGAACAGATTAATGATTATATGATTTATGTGATTTGAGACATTAAATTAATCATACATGCACATTGAAGTTAGAGTCAATAGAATGATGTCAGTGAAACTCAATAAGTATCGACTGAGTGGAATAGCACAAAAACATGCATGTATGATGTTTTCAAATAATTCATGTGATATACTATTTATTCACGGAGATGGTATCCAAAGAACATGTTAATGCCAAGGAGATAATAATACTTATCTTCCTTTTCGAGCAGGTCATTGCCTCTCGGAACTTTTCGAGCAGGTCATTGCCTCTCGGAATGGGTTGCTTTGTGACTCGAGAAGGATGCTCCTTGAATTGTCTTATTGTAAGACCTACAAAACCAAGTAGTACAACTGCGCCACTCTCGGGCAGGTTTTTGTAACTGTATATATTTTGTTAGATAACCTCATGGGAGGCACTGTGTAACTTAAAGAGCATAGGTAAGTTTAGAGCTACTTATCTCCTTTCAAATCAGTCGAGGAGATTGCCTCCACTCTTGTCATGGGGCTAATCTGTGTGATCACGACTTTATGTGCCCTCGGTCCCTCGAAAAGTCGAGCTATGCTTGCATAGCTGTTCACTTCGAACAAAACATTAGTTGTTCTAATAATAAAGTAGTTGGACCCTTGGTGAGCATACCAAATTTGTGTATGGCTTAGAGTGAAACAAACAAGTGGAGTTTACTTTCATATAGAAATATGGCAAGTAGTATCATGCCATGCAATTTGTAAGTGTTATTGAAATATTTTTCAAGGACCTTTATGTTTGCTATGATGGCAAAGATGTATTGATTCATACAAGACCCAACCAGAAAAAACACAATCAATCTTGCTGCTACTACAATATTGTAATAATAACAGGCTCAAGGAGGCATAGTAGTTATGCATAATGATGCTTGAGACTCAAGTTTTTAATCCCAAAACTGAACAAGTTTGACATGCAATGAGGTACGAAAGTAGCTTAACAGTAATAGTTGGTTATGATGACTTAGCTGTCATTAGAGCCTTTGTCTCGTGTAATTATGTAGAGGGGAGTATTTCAGCTTGTGCTGCCGAAAACAAACGAGGAGCTTCGTCTCGAATCTCGAGGAAGTTGTGCGCTCCTCCGAGGAGATGTGACCTTTGAGATATCGGGTCGTTTCTTGCCTGACGGGAGGCTTCGTAGTCCTCGCTGGCTTATTTGCTTCTCGAGCTTGTCTGGTTTGAGGAGGCTGTGTAGCCTCTCAAACCAAAGTTGACGGGCAGTAATTTCCTTAGTCAATCATAAACCCAAAAGATTTATTGTAAAAATCATAGATTAGCAGAATAAAGTAATGATGCTCATATATGAAATTAAGAAACTTATGTCAATAGGTGCAATATGTAAATAAGATCCTCGGGTAACCACAATCCACGGCACAGAATCAAAGGAATCCACAAGAGGCAATAAAACAGTGGCATGAATTTACCATGACACCACTATCATGTAACTAGATCACAATGTTTACAGAGTATGCGAAGTCTAAGACCGTACATGTCGCTTAGTGAAAACTCAGTCTTTCTCGATTTATTGTGATCCATAATCTGGGTAAACTGAAGTCATGGGGTCGAGATTCATACCCATACATGTATAATTAACACATCATTATATTCTTAAACATACTAGTTCGAGCATGCCTATAGACAAAACTAATATTAACATTAGATCAGAAGACGAAACTTGAGTGATTCATTCATAAATGGCATGTCTCATAAATGGCAAGCAACCAATCAAACAATAAGATTCTCGAAGTCAAACCTGGACCTTATTTAGGTGTAGTTATAAGTGTATGGTCATTGTTCTCGTAGTAAATCCCTGGAATTATATCAAAATAGGGAAAACATAAAACATGTAACCGTGTATGGGCCGGGTTTGAGTAAAACTTCATGAGATGATCTCCGCCTTCCGTCGTCAACCATCGGAAGGAGACGTTCCTTCCGTCGTCAACCATCGGAAGGAGACGTTTGTATCCAATCTCCCCCCTCTTTGTAAAAATCTTTGTCGAAGGGAAGATTTTTAATATAACATGTTAGTGAGCAAATCATATAATATGTAGGGCATATACAAAGGCCTAGCAGAGTGATTTTGCGTGCCTATGGAAATTAAACCGAGTTTCTCCAAAGGGATTATTGTAAAAGTTTCTGATGGGTGACATGTTAATTGAATGTATCAATCTCATAACAAAAGTTAAATCATGCCTTATATGGTGGGTACCAAATTGGCGCAGGGCAGTGAGCAACTTTATTAACATGCATTAGTTTTACCACTAATTAAGTACGAAGTCCACCCGTCTCTTGTGTATCCCCATCAAATAAAAATTAAGTACACTTTACATTCCATGGCTTTCACGAATTGGCATAAAAAATAAATATGGCAGGCTTGCATGTTCACCGGAAGAAGCATGGATATTGAGATTCATGTTAATTGAAAAATTAAAACCTGGACGCGTGATTCGGTGGACATATGATGGACGCTTGCTGCCTTCAGTTATCAACAATTTGATCGAGGAGCAAATCAAATTGTGTTAAGACGCCAGAGCTGTCAACTCCTTCTTCGTCAGGAAATTGTTTGACGGAACAAAACCCTAACGGGTCCCACTGGGCGTGTCACTTGACGAAGCATGGATTTGCACCGGCGTCTCCGGTTGCTGAATCGGCGGCCATGACAATATCGAATCCCTAAAACCTGCAAAAGAGGGCCTCGGAGTCTCCCGAGGGTAGACACTCCGATGCTTAAGTCAGTAAGAGTATTTGTAAGAGATGTATGAAGTTGGGGTGCATAGACCGTACCTTTGATATGAGGGGTTGATCCCTATTTATAGAACTAGGTTATGAAACCCTTTCTTGGTAGGAAAGTAATTAGGAATCGACCTAGAAACTTCCGGAGGCCAGTTGGACCTTTTACCGAATTTGGGCCGGCCTAGTTGCGGGCCGTACTAATTTGGACTCGTCAATTTCTATTGAAACTCTGGCTGGTATCCTAGTTGATTTTAGTAAATGCACATTATGGATGGTCGAATGTCGAAGGCATAACACTCTAAATGACAAATTTGATCCATGAAAAAGTCGAGAATTGGTTGAGTTAGCCGTAGATTACTGTTATTAACCTCTTTCCTTATTGACTTTGTATGAGCTCAGAAAACAGCTATTTTGCAAAACCAACAAAAACAGCTCTCAGCACCCTCTGAAAACTTTTCTTTTTTTTTTTCCGTATAATTTTTATTTTTTCGGGAAAAGTCGTTCCTCTAATATAAGATGTCATATTAAGTTATTAACTTCATACTCTAACTCCTTTGTCATTTGTTTTTTGGATGAAAGTTGTGTTTTCATTCCAAGATCAAAAGGGTTTAGTACATCACTCATTTACATATCAAAATTCCAACAATGGAATACATCTATGTAAGAATCTTGTCCTAATGTGGAATACAAATAGGCAAGAAATACAAGATGAGCCATCAAACAAACAATGGTGAAATCTTCATCCTTCTGCACCAAGTTCTATTCCTCAGGGTGTCTTTCATTTTCTTAATTGTGGAGAGCTTCATTTTCAAAGAAAAGATGATGTTTTCATAATTTCATGTTCTGATAAAGGTTGGGCTCTGAAGATTGCACTGTTCCTTGCTTCCCAAATGTGATAAACAGAAGATGCAAGTATTCCTCTGGTAATGCCATCCCTAGCAGAACTCGGAAATAATCCAACAACTCTGCTTTGATGGAGTCAGGATCCGTTAATCTATTCCCATTTGGATCATACAAGGTGTTGATAGATCCCATGGCCGTCTTGTTTTTTATGCACGCATGAAAGTAGGAGGTATTTAGGTCCCCATCTAAGCTCCATTTAACTCTAGCTCTTTGTTTGAGAAACAACATTTCATTCTTGATGAGCTTGTTCAGTACGGTTAAGGCTGGTGATTCGATTGCTAGGAGTTCTGTATCTATGGGTGATATAAACAGATCTTTTTGAATTTCATGTTGCCAGTTCCTGGTCTCCTTGATTCGTCCCGCCAGAGATCTTGTCATCTTGGAAAATTTTTCTTTGAAAGCATGCTTGAGCAATTTGATGTTTCTCTGGAGACCAAATAGATTATCAGGAGGTCCAATAGATTGCCACACAGAAGTCACAATATAGAGGAAGTCCTCTTCTGAAGTCCAGAAATTGCAAAATCTGAATGGAGGATGAAATACCTTATGAGGCAGAATTTCCACAACACCGGGGGAATGATCAGAGACTCCTGGGGGCTGAAAATAAGCATGAGATTGCACCTTATTCATCCAAAAACTAGCCATTATTCTGTCCAGTTTGGAGCATATTCTTGGACCATTTTGCCTTTTATCCGACCAGGTGAAGAAACATCCATTATAGGGAATATCTGTAACATGTTGAGAAGACATAAACGTCTGGAGTTCCATTGTGTCTCTACTAGTAACAGATCTGCCATTCATTCGCTCAGCAGTAGAGGCAATACAATTGAAGTCACCCAGTAGGATCCATTCCGACGAGATTGAGGAGGCCAAGCATTCCAGATTCTTCCACAACTCCACACGGTCATTCATGGAGTTATGTGCATAAATAAAAGTGGCAAAAAACTGATAACAACCCAATGACAGCTTGCAATGATGAATTGATCACTCTTCTGGATAACCTGCAGGTTCACCTTACTTGTATTCCACATAACAAGAATCCTACTATGCAATGACAATTCAAAATTATGCACAAAATGCCACATAGGCTTACTACAACATCTACTTGTAACCGAGTCAATATTGTCCACATGGACTTTAGTTTCAAGGACAGCAATAATATCTAAGTAGTTAGTACCAATAAAAAGAACTAATTTCAAATTGTTTTTTGGGATCATTAAGACCCCTAATGTTCCAGCTAGCTATCTTCATATTTGAAAGATAAAAGAAAGAATTAAGTTCGGGAGGTACCTCCCTTTCCTTTTGCCTTTCTGAAAGTCCTCTGTCCTTTGGTGATGGCAACTGCTGTTGTTGCAAGCTGAGAAATCTCTACCAGGTCCGCATCATTTGCAGCATCATCATGGGTAGTATTTTTGGGGGGTAAATTATTTTTCATTTCATCACCTTCTGCTGACCTGCTCAATGGCTGAGGGTGTGAAGTGGCCTCTCTGTCTTCGCTCAATGACGTGCCTTCTCTTTTGCTCAATGAGGTATCACCATACTCAAGTACTTTGCTGAGAGATGTGCCTATAATCTCAACACTAGTCCTAGAGGGTGACTTTGTATTCTGGATGTTGTTGGATGATGAGCCAATTTGGTCCTCCTGTTTACTAGTGCTTCCATTGGCCAAAGGGTCTGATGCCATCACTAATTTATTATCTTCATTTGTTGGTTGCTTAGGACTCCACTGTTTCCTTGGCTTGCTTTTGCAGTGCTCCGAGGAATGACCAAAACAAATACAATGAGTGCATTTTGCTGGAACCCATTCATACTCCAATTTTTGTTCAATTCTAATACCTCCAGGTCCCTTAAGTGTGACTGTATCAGGCAGCTCTGTTTGTGGATCAATTTCAACACAAATGCGTGCATACTCAATCTTCCCTGTTTAGCAGTAATACCATCAGTACAAATTGATTTTCCAACGACACTAGCAATCTTACCCAAAATTGATTGAGACCATAAGTGCAATTTGAGCAAGGGAAGTTTGATCCAAATTGGGAATTTTGTTATCTTGTTTGGATCAATGACCATTTCCGGCGTCCATGGCTGAAGGTGTAGAAAATATTGTACATAATTAGAATGTAAATTATAGTTATTGTATAGAAAAAGGACTTGTCTGTAAATAATGGTATAGGTAGTTAGTTTTTCAGTTTTGCCCAGTATTTAAGAGTCGTATTACTCTTATTGTAAAGATATAGAACATTCCCGAATCTGAATACATGATCCGAAATTTCACAAATATGAAAACCTCAATTCCACCATTGTAGATGGTATCAGAGCAGGTCTTGATCCTGCTTTGTGCCTCTGCTGGTGTTTAGATCCTCAAAATCGAACTCAGCTTCAACCGTTTTTGATTCCGAAAACCGAAACCCTAGCAGATCTGAACCAAAAACCTCGAAGTTTTGTTTACTGGTGAAGACGGCGGTTAATCGCGAACGCAAGCGCCGAGAGGAATTCCGGCGAGAAGATGGAGAGCCTATTAACTACGGTGGAAGCTACAATCATCCGTTGGTTCTACATCCATCAGATAATTCATCTATGGTAATCGTTTCTTCCAAGCTTACTAAAATCAATTACATTTCTTGGAGTCATGCAATTAAGCGTTTCTTAGGAACGAAAAACAAGTTAGGGTTCATAAATGGTTCGTTTCCGAAACCAGAGGTTACAGACTTATCTTATGAACAGTGGATTCGTGTGAATGATACAGTAGTTTCTTGGATATTGAATTCTTTGTCTGCTGAAATAGTTGATGATTTTGTTTTGGCTGATACTGCGTTTGAATTATGGGAAGAAATTAAAGGAAGATATGGGACTAGTAATGGTCCTCAAATTTATCGGCTTAGAAGGGAGGTAGCTACAATTGCACAGGGTAATATGACTTTAGCAGCATATTACTCTAAACTGAAACGTCTGTGGGATGAACTGAACCATGTGGATCCAGTTGATGTATGCACTTGTAATGGATGTACATGTAGACTCAATAGAAATGGAGGTAGGGAAAATCGTCACAAGTTGATGCAGTTTCTGAGTGACTTGAACGATTCCTACACTGCAATAAGGGATCAAATCTTGATAATGGACCCGCTGCCAGAAGTCAAGAAGGCCTATTCGATGGTGCTCAATGTGGAAAAGCAGCAAATCGTCAACAAGATGTATGTGGATCCAGTAGAACAAAGTGCAATGCTTGTGCAAAAGCCTGGTTTTAAGTCTGCAAGCTATGGGAATGGAAACAAGGAAAATTACAGGAATTCAACTGGAGGAACAAATAATTCTGGCAGAAAGGATGGTATTGGATTTACAGGGAAGGAAAACAATTTTAGATTGGAAAAGGCTCTGAAAAAGCTTCAACGGTGTGATAATTGTGGGATGACAGGACACCTGAGAACAGGGTGTTTCAAGATCATTGGATACCCTGATTGGTGGGAAGGCAATAAGGATAGTAAAATGAAGAGTTATCAGAATTCTAGCTCAGCAAATATGGTGACAGGAGAAGATTCTCTATCTTCCAGTTCTCATGGTCCTGGTCCAGAGGAACTATCTGCTATGATGAAGAACATGCAACTTATGCAACAAGAGATGGCTAAGCTACTCAAAGGGAAACAACCATTGACGAATGACTCAGATCACAACATCAATTTCGCTCACTACCATGATTTTGCAGGTATGAGTTACTATAAAGCTCTTAGTGCATTAATTTTAGATGAGAGTAAGTTGAGGTCTCTATGGTTTCTAGATACTGGAGCTTCAGGTTCCATGAGTCCTTATCTTAAACTGTTTCATAGTTATAAGCCTGTTAGCAAATACACTCCTGTCACCTTACCTGATGGAAGCATCAAAACCGTAGACAATATAGGATCAGTACATCTATCAGAAACCTTGAAAATAAACAACTGTCTTCATATACCAGCCTTCAAATACAATTTGTTATCAGTAAACAAATTGGCTCAATCCTCACACATTGATTGTTTCTTTTCCACTACTTTCTGCCTGTTACAGGACCAACTGACTAAACAGGTGATAGCAGTTGGCAGAGTCCTGAACAGCCTATACATACTAGACACCACTTCTTTTCATCCTGCCAACATTCAAGAATTCTTGAAGACACATGTCACTCATCCTTTCCAGATTCAGCCAACCACATCCAGTACTCATCACCTCAACATGGTCACCACCAACACAAGTGATCTCTGGCATCTTAGACTAGGTCACATTCCTGATTTAGTTTTAAGTAAACTAGGGGATCACTTCTCAGAATCATGTAAAACATCGATTTTGTGATGTTTGTCCAGTAGCCAAACAGCAAAGAATAAAGTTTCCTCCTAGAACTATTTTTTCAGTTCAAGCTTTTGAATTAGTACATGTTGATATTTGGGGACCGTATAAGCATCCCACTTATACTGGTGCCTCGTATTTCCTTACACTTGTAGATGAGATGTACTTGGACATACCTCATGAATAATAAAGCCCAGTCTCTTTCCATATTGTCCAATTTCTTTAATATGGTACATACTCAGTTTGATGTTAAGGTGAAAACTCTCAGATCAGATAATGGATATGAATTTCTTAGCCAATCCTGCCAAAATCTGCTGACTTCTCATGGTATTGTTCATCAGAAATCTGCTCCGTATACACCACAACAAAATGGTGTTGTGGAGCGGAAACATAAACATCTTCTACAAATAGCTAGAGCCCTTTTGTTCCATTCCTCTCTTCCACAGAAATTCTGGGGAGACTCTGTGTTAACAGCAACATACTTAATCAATAGACTGCCTTCTTCCATTCTGAATTGGAAAAGCCCCTATGAATTGCTATATCGAAAACCACCAACCTTGGATCATCTTAAAACCTTTGGATGTCTGTGTTTTGCTACGAACATCCTTCCTCAGAAAGACAAATTTTCACCAAGAGCCATAAAAGCCATCTTTCTTGGATACCCGTTTGGCCAGAAAGCGTACAAACTATATGATCTAAATTCCCATAAAACATTTATTTCCCGGGATGTAGTTTTCCATGAAACTATTTTTCCGTATTCCGACATTGTCTCAGATAACACGCTTCCTCCTACCTCTTCACCTGATAATAATGATGTTTTTGATCATCCAATTTTGATACCACCAGCATCAGGCACTGAATATGACATATTGGACCCTGACACTACACACTCTCATTCCTCACCAGATTCCATCCCTGTTTCTCTTCCCTCTCAGAATTCTTCTCCCGTTCCTAATATTAGAAAGAGTACCAGAGTCAAACAAAACCCCAAATGGATGGATGATTTTGATGTTCATAAAGTCCATTTGGTTCAGGATTCATTTCTACCCTCCACTTCACTGCGAACCAGTTCAAAATACACACCACAAACATATCCCTTCATCCCTGTTCCAGGTTTCTCTCCACCCTATATATCCTTTTTAGCTCAGATCGATAGAGTCATAGAACCAAAAACTTACTCTCAAGCTAAAAATCATCCAGCCTGGGTAGCAGCAATGCAAACTGAACTGGATGCACTAATGAGAAACAAAACTTGGACTTTAACCACCTTGCCACCTGGAAAACAAGCTATAGGATGTAAATGGGTATTCAAAGTGAAACATAACTCGGATGGGTCAGTTGAAAGGTATAAAGCTAGACTGGTTGCAAAAGGATACAACCAAACTGAGGGAGAAGACTATTATGATAGCTTCTCGCCTGTGGCAAAGGCTGTTACTGTTCGCCTTTTGCTTGCTGTTGCTGCGTCAAAACACTGGATTCTTCACCAGTTAGATGTCAATAATGCTTTTTTGCATGGATTCCTGGAGGAAGAAGTATATATGCTACCTCCTGAGGGATATCCAGCATCAGCAGGACAAGTCTGTAAATTGCAAAGATCATTATACGGTTTGAAACAAGCTTCCCGACAGTGGAACTTGGAATTTACCTCAAAAATGAAGGTTTTTGGGTTTCACTCAGTCGTTACATGATTCTTGTCTGTTTACTGGCACTATACTTGAGTCTTTTGTAGCCTTGGTTGTCTATGTGGATGATATTTTGGTGGCAGGAGAAAGTCTAGTAGCCGTTAATTCGGTCAAGCAATTTTTACATGATCAGTTTACTATCAAAGACTTGGGGCCAACAAGGTATTTCTTAGGTATTGAAATTGCAAGAGCTGCAACAGGGCTTTATTTGAATCAAAGAAAGTACGTTCTCGACATTCTTAAAACCACAGGGATGTTGGGATGCAAACCAGCCACGACACCCTTACCAAAGGGTCATCAATTCTCAGATAAACCTGGTGACCCTGTTTCTGATCCCTCTTTGTATCGCAGAATTGTTGGACAGTTGCTTTATTTGGGGTTCACCAGACCGGATCTCACTTATGCTGTCCAGCAGCTCAGTACTCATGTTCACAATCCCTGCAATGATCATTGGCATGCTCTTCAGCATGTTCTTAGGTATCTGAAACATTCTCCTTCTTTGGGGTTGTTTTATTCTGCACACAATACTTTCCAAGTTGAAGCCTACAGTGATGCCGACTGGGGTTCCAATCCAGTCCACAGGAAGTCAATTACTGGCTTCTGTGTCTTTCTTGGAAGTTCCTTGATTTCATGGAAAACCAAGCAGCAGTATACAGTGTCTTTATCATCCTCTGAAGCTGAGTACCAGAGTCTTAGTCACACCACCAAGGAGCTTTTATGGTTGTCTTACCTCCTGCATGATTTTGGTATCTCAGTTCCTACTCCTATTCCTTTGTGGTGTGATAGTCAATCTGCCATCTATCACTGAAAATCCGGTTTTCCACGAACGTACCAAACACCTTGAGCTTGATTGCCACTTTGTGAGACACCATTATGATCAAGGTTTTTTGGTTCCTCTCTTTCTTCCTTCCAAGGAGCAGCTGGCCGATCTTCTGACTAAGTCTCTTGCACATCCCTTATTTCTTAGTCTGTTGTCCAAGCTTGGCATGCAAGACTTCTTCCATGCTACAGCTTGCGGGGGGGATGTAGAAAATATTGTACATAATTAGAATGTAAATTGTAGTTATTGTATAGAAAAAGGACTTGTCTGTAAATAATGGTATAGGTAGTTAGTTTTTCAGTTTTACCCAGTATTTAAGAGTCGTATTACTCTTATTGTAAAGATATAGAACATTCCCGAATCTGAATACATGATCCGAAATTTCACAAATATGAAAACCTCAATTCCACCATTGTAGATGGTATCAGAGCAGGTCTTGATCCTGCTTTGTGCCTCTGCTGGTGTTTAGATCCTCAAAATCGAACTCAGCTTCAACCGTTTTTGATTCCGAAAACCGAAACCCTAGCAGATCTGAACCAAAAACCTCGAAGTTTTGTTTACTGGTGAAGACGGCGGTTAATCGCGAACGCAAGCGCCGAGAGGAATTCCGGCGAGAAGATGGAGAGCCTATTAACTACGGTGGAAGCTACAATCATCCGTTGGTTCTACATCCATCAGATAATTCATCTATGGTAATCGTTTCTTCCAAGCTTACTAAAATCAATTACATTTCTTGGAGTCATGCAATTAAGCGTTTCTTAGGAACGAAAAACAAGTTAGGGTTCATAAATGGTTCGTTTCCGAAACCAGAGGTTACAGACTTATCTTATGAACAGTGGATTCGTGTGAATGATACAGTAGTTTCTTGGATATTGAATTCTTTGTCTGCTGAAATAGTTGATGATTTTGTTTTGGCTGATACTGCGTTTGAATTATGGGAAGAAATTAAAGGAAGATATGGGACTAGTAATGGTCCTCAAATTTATCGGCTTAGAAGGGAGGTAGCTACAATTGCACAGGGTAATATGACTTTAGCAGCATATTACTCTAAACTGAAACGTCTGTGGGATGAACTGAACCATGTGGATCCAGTTGATGTATGCACTTGTAATGGATGTACATGTAGACTCAATAGAAATGGAGGTAGGGAAAATCGTCACAAGTTGATGCAGTTTCTGAGTGACTTGAACGATTCCTACACTGCAATAAGGGATCAAATCTTGATAATGGACCCGCTGCCAGAAGTCAAGAAGGCCTATTCGATGGTGCTCAATGTGGAAAAGCAGCAAATCGTCAACAAGATGTATGTGGATCCAGTAGAACAAAGTGCAATGCTTGTGCAAAAGCCTGGTTTTAAGTCTGCAAGCTATGGGAATGGAAACAAGGAAAATTACAGGAATTCAACTGGAGGAACAAATAATTCTGGCAGAAAGGATGGTATTGGATTTACAGGGAAGGAAAACAATTTTAGATTGGAAAAGGCTCTGAAAAAGCTTCAACGGTGTGATAATTGTGGGATGACAGGACACCTGAGAACAGGGTGTTTCAAGATCATTGGATACCCTGATTGGTGGGAAGGCAATAAGGATAGTAAAATGAAGAGTTATCAGAATTCTAGCTCAGCAAATATGGTGACAGGAGAAGATTCTCTATCTTCCAGTTCTCATGGTCCTGGTCCAGAGGAACTATCTGCTATGATGAAGAACATGCAACTTATGCAACAAGAGATGGCTAAGCTACTCAAAGGGAAACAACCATTGACGAATGACTCAGATCACAACATCAATTTCGCTCACTACCATGATTTTGCAGGTATGAGTTATTATAAAGCTCTTAGTGCATTAAGTTTAGATGAGAGTAAGTTGAGGTCTCTATGGTTTCTAGATACTGGAGCTTCAGGTTCCATGAGTCCTTATCTTAAACTGTTTCATAGTTATAAGCCTGTTTGCAAATACACTCCTGTCACCTTACCTGATGGAAGCATCAAAACCGTAGACAATATAGGATCAGTACATCTATCAGAAACCTTGAAAATAGACAATTGTCTTCATATACCAGCCTTCAAGTACAATTTGTTATCAGTGAACAAATTGGCTCAATCCTCACACATTGATTGTTTCTTTTCCACTACTTTCTGCCTGTTACAGGACCAACTGCCTAAACAGGTGATAGCAGTTGGCAGAGTCCTGAACAGCCTATACATACTAGACACCACTTCTTTTCATCCTGCCAACATTCAAGAATTCTTGAAGACACATGTCACTCATCCTTTCCAGATTCAGCCAACCACATCCAGTACTCATCACCTCAACATGGTCACCACCAACACAAGTGATCTCTGGCATCTTAGACTAGGTCACATTCCTGATTTAGTTTTAAGTAAACTAGGGATCACTTCTCAGAATCATGTAAAACATCGATTTTGTGATGTTTGTCCAGTAGCCAAACAGCAAAGAATAAAGTTTCCTCCTAGAACTATTTTTTCAGTTCAAGCTTTTGAATTAGTACATGTTGATATTTGGGGACCGTATAAGCATCCCACTTATACTGGTGCCTCGTATTTCCTTACACTTGTAGATGAGATGTACTTGGACATACCTCATGAATAATAAAGCCCAGTCTCTTTCCATATTGTCCAATTTCTTTAATATGGTACATACTCAGTTTGATGTTAAGGTGAAAACTCTCAGATCAGATAATGGATATGAATTTCTTAGCCAATCCTGCCAAAATCTGCTGACTTCTCATGGTATTGTTCATCAGAAATCTGCTCCGTATACACCACAACAAAATGGTGTTGTGGAGCGGAAACATAAACATCTTCTACAAATAGCTAGAGCCCTTTTGTTCCATTCCTCTCTTCCACAGAAATTTTGGGGAGACTCTGTGTTAACAACAACATACTTAATCAATAGACTGCCTTCTTCCATTCTGAATTGGAAAAGCCCCTATGAATTGCTATATCGAAAACCACCAACCTTGGATCATCTTAAAACCTTTGGATGTCTGTGTTTTGCTACGAACATCCTTCCTCAGAAAGACAAATTTTCACCAAGAGCCATAAAAGCCATCTTTCTTGGATACCCGTTTGGCCAGAAAGCGTACAAACTATATGATCTAAATTCCCATAAAACATTTATTTCCCGGGATGTAGTTTTCCATGAAACTATTTTTCCGTATTCCGACATTGTCTCAGATAACACGCTTCCTCCTACCTCTTCACCTGATAATAATGATGTTTTTGATCATCCAATTTTGATACCACCAGCATCAGGCACTGAATATGACATATTGGACCCTGACACTACACACTCTCATTCCTCACCAGATTCCATCCCTGTTTCTCTTCCCTCTCAGAATTCTTCTCCCGTTCCTAATATTAGAAAGAGTACCAGAGTCAAACAAAACCCCAAATGGATGGATGATTTTGATGTTCATAAAGTCCATTTGGTTCAGGATTCATTTCTACCCTCCACTTCACTGCGAACCAGTTCAAAATACACACCACAAACATATCCCTTCATCCCTGTTCCAGGTTTCTCTCCACCCTATATATCCTTTTTAGCTCAGATCGATAGAGTCATAGAACCAAAAACTTACTCTCAAGCTAAAAATCATCCAGCCTGGGTAGCAGCAATGCAAACTGAACTGGATGCACTAATGAGAAACAAAACTTGGACTTTAACCACCTTGCCACCTGGAAAACAAGCTATAGGATGTAAATGGGTATTCAAAGTGAAACATAACTCGGATGGGTCAGTTGAAAGGTATAAAGCTAGACTGGTTGCAAAAGGATACAACCAAACTGAGGGAGAAGACTATTATGATAGCTTCTCGCCTGTGGCAAAGGCTGTTACTGTTCGCCTTTTGCTTGCTGTTGCTGCGTCAAAACACTGGATTCTTCACCAGTTAGATGTCAATAATGCTTTTTTGCATGGATTCCTGGAGGAAGAAGTATATATGCTACCTCCTGAGGGATATCCAGCATCAGCAGGACAAGTCTGTAAATTGCAAAGATCATTATACGGTTTGAAACAAGCTTCCCGACAGTGGAACTTGGAATTTACCTCAAAAATGAAGGTTTTTGGGTTTCACTCAGTCGTTACATGATTCTTGTCTGTTTACTGGCACTATACTTGAGTCTTTTGTAGCCTTGGTTGTCTATGTGGATGATATTTTGGTGGCAGGAGAAAGTCTAGTAGCCGTTAATTCGGTCAAGCAATTTTTACATGATCAGTTTACTATCAAAGACTTGGGGCCAACAAGGTATTTCTTAGGTATTGAAATTGCAAGAGCTGCAACAGGGCTTTATTTGAATCAAAGAAAGTACGTTCTCGACATTCTTAAAACCACAGGGATGTTGGGATGCAAACCAGCCACGACACCCTTACCAAAGGGTCATCAATTCTCAGATAAACCTGGTGACCCTGTTTCTGATCCCTCTTTGTATCGCAGAATTGTTGGACAGTTGCTTTATTTGGGGTTCACCAGACCGGATCTCACTTATGCTGTCCAGCAGCTCAGTATTCATGTTCACAATCCCTGCAGTGATCATTGGCATGCTCTTCAGCATGTTCTCAGGTATCTGAAACATTCTCCTTCTTTGGGGTTGTTTTATTCTGCACACAATACTTTCCAAGTTGAAGCCTACAGTGATGCCGACTGGGGTTCCAATCCAGTCCACAGGAAGTCAATTACTGGCTTCTGTGTCTTTCTTGGAAGTTCCTTGATTTCATGGAAAACCAAGCAGCAGTATACAGTGTCTTTATCATCCTCTGAAGCTGAGTACCAGAGTCTTAGTCACACCACCAAGGAGCTTTTATGGTTGTCTTACCTCCTGCATGATTTTGGTATCTCAGTTCCTACTCCTATTCCTTTGTGGTGTGATAGTCAATCTGCCATCTATCACTGAAAATCCGGTTTTCCACGAACGTACCAAACACCTTGAGCTTGATTGCCACTTTGTGAGACACCATTATGATCAAGGTTTTTTGGTTCCTCTCTTTCTTCCTTCCAAGGAGCAGCTGGCCGATCTTCTGACTAAGTCTCTTGCACATCCCTTATTTCTTAGTCTGTTGTCCAAGCTTGGCATGCAAGACTTCTTCCATGCTACAGCTTGCGGGGGGGATGTAGAAAATATTGTACATAATTAGAATGTAAATTGTAGTTATTGTATAGAAAAAGGACTTGTCTGTAAATAATGGTATAGGTAGTTAGTTTTTCAGTTTTACCCAGTATTTAAGAGTCGTATTACTCTTATTGTAAAGATATAGAACATTCCCGAATCTGAATACATGATCCGAAATTTCACAAATATGAAAACCTCAATTCCACCATTGTAGATGGTATCAGAGCAGGTCTTGATCCTGCTTTGTGCCTCTGCTGGTGTTTAGATCCTCAAAATCGAACTCAGCTTCAACCGTTTTTGATTCCGAAAACCGAAACCCTAGCAGATCTGAACCAAAAACCTCGAAGTTTTGTTTACTGGTGAAGACGGCGGTTAATCGCGAACGCAAGCGCCGAGAGGAATTCCGGCGAGAAGATGGAGAGCCTATTAACTACGGTGGAAGCTACAATCATCCGTTGGTTCTACATCCATCAGATAATTCATCTATGGTAATCGTTTCTTCCAAGCTTACTAAAATCAATTACATTTCTTGGAGTCATGCAATTAAGCGTTTCTTAGGAACGAAAAACAAGTTAGGGTTCATAAATGGTTCGTTTCCGAAACCAGAGGTTACAGACTTATCTTATGAACAGTGGATTCGTGTGAATGATACAGTAGTTTCTTGGATATTGAATTCTTTGTCTGCTGAAATAGTTGATGATTTTGTTTTGGCTGATACTGCGTTTGAATTATGGGAAGAAATTAAAGGAAGATATGGGACTAGTAATGGTCCTCAAATTTATCGGCTTAGAAGGGAGGTAGCTACAATTGCACAGGGTAATATGACTTTAGCAGCATATTACTCTAAACTGAAACGTCTGTGGGATGAACTGAACCATGTGGATCCAGTTGATGTATGCACTTGTAATGGATGTACATGTAGACTCAATAGAAATGGAGGTAGGGAAAATCGTCACAAGTTGATGCAGTTTCTGAGTGACTTGAACGATTCCTACACTGCAATAAGGGATCAAATCTTGATAATGGACCCGCTGCCAGAAGTCAAGAAGGCCTATTCGATGGTGCTCAATGTGGAAAAGCAGCAAATCGTCAACAAGATGTATGTGGATCCAGTAGAACAAAGTGCAATGCTTGTGCAAAAGCCTGGTTTTAAGTCTGCAAGCTATGGGAATGGAAACAAGGAAAATTACAGGAATTCAACTGGAGGAACAAATAATTCTGGCAGAAAGGATGGTATTGGATTTACAGGGAAGGAAAACAATTTTAGATTGGAAAAGGCTCTGAAAAAGCTTCAACGGTGTGATAATTGTGGGATGACAGGACACCTGAGAACAGGGTGTTTCAAGATCATTGGATACCCTGATTGGTGGGAAGGCAATAAGGATAGTAAAATGAAGAGTTATCAGAATTCTAGCTCAGCAAATATGGTGACAGGAGAAGATTCTCTATCTTCCAGTTCTCATGGTCCTGGTCCAGAGGAACTATCTGCTATGATGAAGAACATGCAACTTATGCAACAAGAGATGGCTAAGCTACTCAAAGGGAAACAACCATTGACGAATGACTCAGATCACAACATCAATTTCGCTCACTACCATGATTTTGCAGGTATGAGTTACTATAAAGCTCTTAGTGCATTAATTTTAGATGAGAGTAAGTTGAGGTCTCTATGGTTTCTAGATACTGGAGCTTCAGGTTCCATGAGTCCTTATCTTAAACTGTTTCATAGTTATAAGCCTGTTAGCAAATACACTCCTGTCACCTTACCTGATGGAAGCATCAAAACCGTAGACAATATAGGATCAGTACATCTATCAGAAACCTTGAAAATAAACAACTGTCTTCATATACCAGCCTTCAAATACAATTTGTTATCAGTAAACAAATTGGCTCAATCCTCACACATTGATTGTTTCTTTTCCACTACTTTCTGCCTGTTACAGGACCAACTGACTAAACAGGTGATAGCAGTTGGCAGAGTCCTGAACAGCCTATACATACTAGACATCACTTCTTTTCATCCCGCCAACATTCAAGAATTCTTGAAGACACATGTCACTCATCCTTTTCAGATTCAGCCAACCACATCCAGTACTCATCACCTCAACATGGTCACCACCAACACAAGTGATCTCTGGCATCTTAGACTAGGTCACATTCCTGATTTAGTTTTAAGTAAACTAGGGATCACTTCTCAGAATCATGTAAAACATCGATTTTGTGATGTTTGTCCAGTAGCCAAACAGCAAAGAATAAAGTTTCCTCCTAGAACTATTTTTTCAGTTCAAGCTTTTGAATTAGTACATGTTGATATTTGGGGACCGTATAAGCATCCCACTTATACTGGTGCCTCGTATTTCCTTACACTTGTAGATGAGATGTACTTGGACATACCTCATGAATAATAAAGCCCAGTCTCTTTCCATATTGTCCAATTTCTTTAATATGGTACATACTCAGTTTGATGTTAAGGTGAAAACTCTCAGATCAGATAATGGATATGAATTTCTTAGCCAATCCTGCCAAAATCTGCTGACTTCTCATGGTATTGTTCATCAGAAATCTGCTCCGTATACACCACAACAAAATGGTGTTGTGGAGCGGAAACATAAACATCTTCTACAAATAGCTAGAGCCCTTTTGTTCCATTCCTCTCTTCCACAGAAATTCTGGGGAGACTCTGTGTTAACAGCAACATACTTAATCAATAGACTGCCTTCTTCCATTCTGAATTGGAAAAGCCCCTATGAATTGCTATATCGAAAACCACCAACCTTGGATCATCTTAAAACCTTTGGATGTCTGTGTTTTGCTACGAACATCCTTCCTCAGAAAGACAAATTTTCACCAAGAGCCATAAAAGCCATCTTTCTTGGATACCCGTTTGGCCAGAAAGCGTACAAACTATATGATCTAAATTCCCATAAAACATTTATTTCCCGGGATGTAGTTTTCCATGAAACTATTTTTCCGTATTCCGACATTGTCTCAGATAACACGCTTCCTCCTACCTCTTCACCTGATAATAATGATGTTTTTGATCATCCAATTTTGATACCACCAGCATCAGGCACTGAATATGACATATTGGACCCTGACACTACACACTCTCATTCCTCACCAGATTCCATCCCTGTTTCTCTTCCCTCTCAGAATTCTTCTCCCGTTCCTAATATTAGAAAGAGTACCAGAGTCAAACAAAACCCCAAATGGATGGATGATTTTGATGTTCATAAAGTCCATTTGGTTCAGGATTCATTTCTACCCTCCACTTCACTGCGAACCAGTTCAAAATACACACCACAAACATATCCCTTCATCCCTGTTCCAGGTTTCTCTCCACCCTATATATCCTTTTTAGCTCAGATCGATAGAGTCATAGAACCAAAAACTTACTCTCAAGCTAAAAATCATCCAGCCTGGGTAGCAGCAATGCAAACTGAACTGGATGCACTAATGAGAAACAAAACTTGGACTTTAACCACCTTGCCACCTTGGAAAACAAGCTATAGGATGTAAATGGGTATTCAAAGTGAAACATAACTCGGATGGGTCAGTTGAAAGGTATAAAGCTAGACTGGTTGCAAAAGGATACAACCAAACTGAGGGAGAAGACTATTATGATAGCTTCTCGCCTGTGGCAAAGGCTGTTACTGTTCGCCTTTTGCTTGCTGTTGCTGCGTCAAAACACTGGATTCTTCACCAGTTAGATGTCAATAATGCTTTTTTGCATGGATTCCTGGAGGAAGAAGTATATATGCTACCTCCTGAGGGATATCCAGCATCAATAGAGCAAGTCTGTAAATTGCAAAGATCATTATACGGTTTGAAACAAGCTTCCCGACAGTGGAACTTGGAATTTACCTCAAAAATGAAGGTTTTTGGGTTTCACTCAGTCGTTACATGATTCTTGTCTGTTTACTGGCACTATACTTGAGTCTTTTGTAGCCTTGGTTGTCTATGTGGATGATATTTTGGTGGCAGGAGAAAGTCTAGTAGCCGTTAATTCGGTCAAGCAATTTTTACATGATCAGTTTACTATCAAAGACTTGGGGCCAACAAGGTATTTCTTAGGTATTGAAATTGCAAGAGCTGCAACAGGGCTTTATTTGAATCAAAGAAAGTACGTTCTCGACATTCTTAAAACCACAGGGATGTTGGGATGCAAACCAGCCACGACACCCTTACCAAAGGGTCATCAATTCTCAGATAAACCTGGTGACCCTGTTTCTGATCCCTCTTTGTATCGCAGAATTGTTGGACAGTTGCTTTATTTGGGGTTCACCAGACCGGATCTCACTTATGCTGTCCAGCAGCTCAGTATTCATGTTCACAATCCCTGCAGTGATCATTGGCATGCTCTTCAGCATGTTCTCAGGTATCTGAAACATTCTCCTTCTTTGGGGTTGTTTTATTCTGCACACAATACTTTCCAAGTTGAAGCCTACAGTGATGCCGACTGGGGTTCCAATCCAGTCCACAGGAAGTCAATTACTGGCTTCTGTGTCTTTCTTGGAAGTTCCTTGATTTCATGGAAAACCAAGCAGCAGTATACAGTGTCTTTATCATCCTCTGAAGCTGAGTACCAGAGTCTTAGTCACACCACCAAGGAGCTTTTATGGTTGTCTTACCTCCTGCATGATTTTGGTATCTCAGTTCCTACTCCTATTCCTTTGTGGTGTGATAGTCAATCTGCCATCTATCACTGAAAATCCGGTTTTCCACGAACGTACCAAACACCTTGAGCTTGATTGCCACTTTGTGAGACACCATTATGATCAAGGTTTTTTGGTTCCTCTCTTTCTTCCTTCCAAGGAGCAGCTGGCCGATCTTCTGACTAAGTCTCTTGCACATCCCTTATTTCTTAGTCTGTTGTCCAAGCTTGGCATGCAAGACTTCTTCCATGCTACAGCTTGCGGGGGGGATGTAGAAAATATTGTACATAATTAGAATGTAAATTGTAGTTATTGTATAGAAAAAGGACTTGTCTGTAAATAATGGTATAGGTAGTTAGTTTTTCAGTTTTGCCCAGTATTTAAGAGTCGTATTACTCTTATTGTAAAGATATAGAACATTCCCGAATCTGAATACATGATCCGAAATTTCACAAATATGAAAACCTCAATTCCACCATTGTAGATGGTATCAGAGCAGGTCTTGATCCTGCTTTGTGCCTCTGCTGGTGTTTAGATCCTCAAAATCGAACTCAGCTTCAACCGTTTTTGATTCCGAAAACCGAAACCCTAGCAGATCTGAACCAAAAACCTCGAAGTTTTGTTTACTGGTGAAGACGGCGGTTAATCGCGAACGCAAGCGCCGAGAGGAATTCCGGCGAGAAGATGGAGAGCCTATTAACTACGGTGGAAGCTACAATCATCCGTTGGTTCTACATCCATCAGATAATTCATCTATGGTAATCGTTTCTTCCAAGCTTACTAAAATCAATTACATTTCTTGGAGTCATGCAATTAAGCGTTTCTTAGGAACGAAAAACAAGTTAGGGTTCATAAATGGTTCGTTTCCGAAACCAGAGGTTACAGACTTATCTTATGAACAGTGGATTCGTGTGAATGATACAGTAGTTTCTTGGATATTGAATTCTTTGTCTGCTGAAATAGTTGATGATTTTGTTTTGGCTGATACTGCGTTTGAATTATGGGAAGAAATTAAAGGAAGATATGGGACTAGTAATGGTCCTCAAATTTATCGGCTTAGAAGGGAGGTAGCTACAATTGCACAGGGTAATATGACTTTAGCAGCATATTACTCTAAACTGAAACGTCTGTGGGATGAACTGAACCATGTGGATCCAGTTGATGTATGCACTTGTAATGGATGTACATGTAGACTCAATAGAAATGGAGGTAGGGAAAATCGTCACAAGTTGATGCAGTTTCTGAGTGACTTGAACGATTCCTACACTGCAATAAGGGATCAAATCTTGATAATGGACCCGCTGCCAGAAGTCAAGAAGGCCTATTCGATGGTGCTCAATGTGGAAAAGCAGCAAATCGTCAACAAGATGTATGTGGATCCAGTAGAACAAAGTGCAATGCTTGTGCAAAAGCCTGGTTTTAAGTCTGCAAGCTATGGGAATGGAAACAAGGAAAATTACAGGAATTCAACTGGAGGAACAAATAATTCTGGCAGAAAGGATGGTATTGGATTTACAGGGAAGGAAAACAATTTTAGATTGGAAAAGGCTCTGAAAAAGCTTCAACGGTGTGATAATTGTGGGATGACAGGACACCTGAGAACAGGGTGTTTCAAGATCATTGGATACCCTGATTGGTGGGAAGGCAATAAGGATAGTAAAATGAAGAGTTATCAGAATTCTAGCTCAGCAAATATGGTGACAGGAGAAGATTCTCTATCTTCCAGTTCTCATGGTCCTGGTCCAGAGGAACTATCTGCTATGATGAAGAACATGCAACTTATGCAACAAGAGATGGCTAAGCTACTCAAAGGGAAACAACCATTGACGAATGACTCAGATCACAACATCAATTTCGCTCACTACCATGATTTTGCAGGTATGAGTTACTATAAAGCTCTTAGTGCATTAATTTTAGATGAGAGTAAGTTGAGGTCTCTATGGTTTCTAGATACTGGAGCTTCAGGTTCCATGAGTCCTTATCTTAAACTGTTTCATAGTTATAAGCCTGTTAGCAAATACACTCCTGTCACCTTACCTGATGGAAGCATCAAAACCGTAGACAATATAGGATCAGTACATCTATCAGAAACCTTGAAAATAAACAACTGTCTTCATATACCAGCCTTCAAATACAATTTGTTATCAGTAAACAAATTGGCTCAATCCTCACACATTGATTGTTTCTTTTCCACTACTTTCTGCCTGTTACAGGACCAACTGCCTAAACAGGTGATAGCAGTTGGCAGAGTCCTGAACAGCCTATACATACTAGACACCACTTCTTTTCATCCTGCCAACATTCAAGAATTCTTGAAGACACATGTCACTCATCCTTTCCAGATTCAGCCAACCACATCCAGTACTCATCACCTCAACATGGTCACCACCAACACAAGTGATCTCTGGCATCTTAGACTAGGTCACATTCCTGATTTAGTTTTAAGTAAACTAGGGATCACTTCTCAGAATCATGTAAAACATCGATTTTGTGATGTTTGTCCAGTAGCCAAACAGCAAAGAATAAAGTTTCCTCCTAGAACTATTTTTTCAGTTCAAGCTTTTGAATTAGTACATGTTGATATTTGGGGACCGTATAAGCATCCCACTTATACTGGTGCCTCGTATTTCCTTACACTTGTAGATGAGATGTACTTGGACATACCTCATGAATAATAAAGCCCAGTCTCTTTCCATATTGTCCAATTTCTTTAATATGGTACATACTCAGTTTGATGTTAAGGTGAAAACTCTCAGATCAGATAATGGATATGAATTTCTTAGCCAATCCTGCCAAAATCTGCTGACTTCTCATGGTATTGTTCATCAGAAATCTGCTCCGTATACACCACAACAAAATGGTGTTGTGGAGCGGAAACATAAACATCTTCTACAAATAGCTAGAGCCCTTTTGTTCCATTCCTCTCTTCCACAGAAATTCTGGGGAGACTCTGTGTTAACAGCAACATACTTAATCAATAGACTGCCTTCTTCCATTCTGAATTGGAAAAGCCCCTATGAATTGCTATATCGAAAACCACCAACCTTGGATCATCTTAAAACCTTTGGATGTCTGTGTTTTGCTACGAACATCCTTCCTCAGAAAGACAAATTTTCACCAAGAGCCATAAAAGCCATCTTTCTTGGATACCCGTTTGGCCAGAAAGCGTACAAACTATATGATCTAAATTCCCATAAAACATTTATTTCCCGGGATGTAGTTTTCCATGAAACTATTTTTCCGTATTCCGACATTGTCTCAGATAACACGCTTCCTCCTACCTCTTCACCTGATAATAATGATGTTTTTGATCATCCAATTTTGATACCACCAGCATCAGGCACTGAATATGACATATTGGACCCTGACACTACACACTCTCATTCCTCACCAGATTCCATCCCTGTTTCTCTTCCCTCTCAGAATTCTTCTCCCGTTCCTAATATTAGAAAGAGTACCAGAGTCAAACAAAACCCCAAATGGATGGATGATTTTGATGTTCATAAAGTCCATTTGGTTCAGGATTCATTTCTACCCTCCACTTCACTGCGAACCAGTTCAAAATACACACCACAAACATATCCCTTCATCCCTGTTCCAGGTTTCTCTCCACCCTATATATCCTTTTTAGCTCAGATCGATAGAGTCATAGAACCAAAAACTTACTCTCAAGCTAAAAATCATCCAGCCAGGGTAGCAGCAATACAAACTGAACTGGATGCACTAATGAGAAACAAAACTTGGACTTTAACCACCTTGCCACCTGGAAAACAAGCTATAGGATGTAAATGGGTATACAAAGTGAAACATAACTCGGATGGGTCAGTTGAAAGGTATAAAGCTAGACTGGTTGCAAAAGGATACAACCAAACTGAGGGAGAAGACTATTATGATAGTTTCTCGCCTGTGGCAAAGGCTGTTACTGTTCGCCTTTTGCTTGCTGTTGCTGCGTCAAAACACTGGATTCTTCACCAGTTAGATGTCAATAATGCTTTTTTGCATGGATTCCTGGAGGAAGAAGTATATATGCTACCTCCTGAGGGATATCCAGCATCAATAGAGCAAGTCTGTAAATTGCAAAGATCATTATACGGTTTGAAACAAGCTTCCCGACAGTGGAACTTGGAATTTACCTCAAAAATGAAGGTTTTTGGGTTTCACTCAGTCGTTACATGATTCTTGTCTGTTTACTGGCACTATACTTGAGTCTTTTGTAGCCTTGGTTGTCTATGTGGATGATATTTTGGTGGCGGAGAAAGTCTAGTAGCCGTTAATTCGGTCAAGCAATTTTTACATGATCGTTTACTATCAAAGACTTGGGGCCAACAAGGTATTTCTTAGGTATTGAAATTGCAAGAGCTGCAACAGGGCTTTATTTGAATCAAAGAAAGTACGTTCTCTCGACATTCTTAAAACCACAGGGATGTTGGGATGCAAACCAGCCACGACACCCTTACCAAAGGGTCATCAATTCTCAGATAAACCTGGTGACCCTGTTTCTGATCCCTCTTTGTATCGCAGAATTGTTGGACAGTTGCTTTATTTGGGGTTCACCAGACCGGATCTCACTTATGCTGTCCAGCAGCTCAGTATTCATGTTCACAATCCCTGCAGTGATCATTGGCATGCTCTTCAGCATGTTCTCAGGTATCTGAAACATTCTCCTTCTTTGGGGTTGTTTTATTCTGCACACAATACTTTCCAAGTTGAAGCCTACAGTGATGCCGACTGGGGTTCCAATCCAGTCCACAGGAAGTCAATTACTGGCTTCTGTGTCTTTCTTGGAAGTTCCTTGATTTCATGGAAAACCAAGCAGCAGTATACAGTGTCTTTATCATCCTCTGAAGCTGAGTACCAGAGTCTTAGTCACACCACCAAGGAGCTTTTATGGTTGTCTTACCTCCTGCATGATTTTGGTATCTCAGTTCCTACTCCTATTCCTTTGTGGTGTGATAGTCAATCTGCCATCTATCACTGAAAATCCGGTTTTCCACGAACGTACCAAACACCTTGAGCTTGATTGCCACTTTGTGAGACACCATTATGATCAAGGTTTTTTGGTTCCTCTCTTTCTTCCTTCCAAGGAGCAGCTGGCCGATCTTCTGACTAAGTCTCTTGCACATCCCTTATTTCTTAGTCTGTTGTCCAAGCTTGGCATGCAAGACTTCTTCCATGCTACAGCTTGCGGGGGGGATGTAGAAAATATTGTACATAATTAGAATGTAAATTGTAGTTATTGTATAGAAAAAGGACTTGTCTGTAAATAATGGTATAGGTAGTTAGTTTTTCAGTTTTGCCCAGTATTTAAGAGTCGTATTACTCTTATTGTAAAGATATAGAACATTCCCGAATCTGAATACATGATCCGAAATTTCACAAATATGAAAACCTCAATTCCACCATTGTAGATGGTATCAGAGCAGGTCTTGATCCTGCTTTGTGCCTCTGCTGGTGTTTAGATCCTCAAAATCGAACTCAGCTTCAACCGTTTTTGATTCCGAAAACCGAAACCCTAGCAGATCTGAACCAAAAACCTCGAAGTTTTGTTTACTGGTGAAGACGGCGGTTAATCGCGAACGCAAGCGCCGAGAGGAATTCCGGCGAGAAGATGGAGAGCCTATTAACTACGGTGGAAGCTACAATCATCCGTTGGTTCTACATCCATCAGATAATTCATCTATGGTAATCGTTTCTTCCAAGCTTACTAAAATCAATTACATTTCTTGGAGTCATGCAATTAAGCGTTTCTTAGGAACGAAAAACAAGTTAGGGTTCATAAATGGTTCGTTTCCGAAACCAGAGGTTACAGACTTATCTTATGAACAGTGGATTCGTGTGAATGATACAGTAGTTTCTTGGATATTGAATTCTTTGTCTGCTGAAATAGTTGATGATTTTGTTTTGGCTGATACTGCGTTTGAATTATGGGAAGAAATTAAAGGAAGATATGGGACTAGTAATGGTCCTCAAATTTATCGGCTTAGAAGGGAGGTAGCTACAATTGCACAGGGTAATATGACTTTAGCAGCATATTACTCTAAACTGAAACGTCTGTGGGATGAACTGAACCATGTGGATCCAGTTGATGTATGCACTTGTAATGGATGTACATGTAGACTCAATAGAAATGGAGGTAGGGAAAATCGTCACAAGTTGATGCAGTTTCTGAGTGACTTGAACGATTCCTACACTGCAATAAGGGATCAAATCTTGATAATGGACCCGCTGCCAGAAGTCAAGAAGGCCTATTCGATGGTGCTCAATGTGGAAAAGCAGCAAATCGTCAACAAGATGTATGTGGATCCAGTAGAACAAAGTGCAATGCTTGTGCAAAAGCCTGGTTTTAAGTCTGCAAGCTATGGGAATGGAAACAAGGAAAATTACAGGAATTCAACTGGAGGAACAAATAATTCTGGCAGAAAGGATGGTATTGGATTTACAGGGAAGGAAAACAATTTTAGATTGGAAAAGGCTCTGAAAAAGCTTCAACGGTGTGATAATTGTGGGATGACAGGACACCTGAGAACAGGGTGTTTCAAGATCATTGGATACCCTGATTGGTGGGAAGGCAATAAGGATAGTAAAATGAAGAGTTATCAGAATTCTAGCTCAGCAAATATGGTGACAGGAGAAGATTCTCTATCTTCCAGTTCTCATGGTCCTGGTCCAGAGGAACTATCTGCTATGATGAAGAACATGCAACTTATGCAACAAGAGATGGCTAAGCTACTCAAAGGGAAACAACCATTGACGAATGACTCAGATCACAACATCAATTTCGCTCACTACCATGATTTTGCAGGTATGAGTTACTATAAAGCTCTTAGTGCATTAATTTTAGATGAGAGTAAGTTGAGGTCTCTATGGTTTCTAGATACTGGAGCTTCAGGTTCCATGAGTCCTTATCTTAAACTGTTTCATAGTTATAAGCCTGTTAGCAAATACACTCCTGTCACCTTACCTGATGGAAGCATCAAAACCGTAGACAATATAGGATCAGTACATCTATCAGAAACCTTGAAAATAAACAACTGTCTTCATATACCAGCCTTCAAATACAATTTGTTATCAGTAAACAAATTGGCTCAATCCTCACACATTGATTGTTTCTTTTCCACTACTTTCTGCCTGTTACAGGACCAACTGACTAAACAGGTGATAGCAGTTGGCAGAGTCCTGAACAGCCTATACATACTAGACATCACTTCTTTTCATCCCGCCAACATTCAAGAATTCTTGAAGACACATGTCACTCATCCTTTTCAGATTCAGCCAACCACATCCAGTACTCATCACCTCAACATGGTCACCACCAACACAAGTGATCTCTGGCATCTTAGACTAGGTCACATTCCTGATTTAGTTTTAAGTAAACTAGGGATCACTTCTCAGAATCATGTAAAACATCGATTTTGTGATGTTTGTCCAGTAGCCAAACAGCAAAGAATAAAGTTTCCTCCTAGAACTATTTTTTCAGTTCAAGCTTTTGAATTAGTACATGTTGATATTTGGGGACCGTATAAGCATCCCACTTATACTGGTGCCTCGTATTTCCTTACACTTGTAGATGAGATGTACTTGGACATACCTCATGAATAATAAAGCCCAGTCTCTTTCCATATTGTCCAATTTCTTTAATATGGTACATACTCAGTTTGATGTTAAGGTGAAAACTCTCAGATCAGATAATGGATATGAATTTCTTAGCCAATCCTGCCAAAATCTGCTGACTTCTCATGGTATTGTTCATCAGAAATCTGCTCCGTATACACCACAACAAAATGGTGTTGTGGAGCGGAAACATAAACATCTTCTACAAATAGCTAGAGCCCTTTTGTTCCATTCCTCTCTTCCACAGAAATTCTGGGGAGACTCTGTGTTAACAGCAACATACTTAATCAATAGACTGCCTTCTTCCATTCTGAATTGGAAAAGCCCCTATGAATTGCTATATCGAAAACCACCAACCTTGGATCATCTTAAAACCTTTGGATGTCTGTGTTTTGCTACGAACATCCTTCCTCAGAAAGACAAATTTTCACCAAGAGCCATAAAAGCCATCTTTCTTGGATACCCGTTTGGCCAGAAAGCGTACAAACTATATGATCTAAATTCCCATAAAACATTTATTTCCCGGGATGTAGTTTTCCATGAAACTATTTTTCCGTATTCCGACATTGTCTCAGATAACACGCTTCCTCCTACCTCTTCACCTGATAATAATGATGTTTTTGATCATCCAATTTTGATACCACCAGCATCAGGCACTGAATATGACATATTGGACCCTGACACTACACACTCTCATTCCTCACCAGATTCCATCCCTGTTTCTCTTCCCTCTCAGAATTCTTCTCCCGTTCCTAATATTAGAAAGAGTACCAGAGTCAAACAAAACCCCAAATGGATGGATGATTTTGATGTTCATAAAGTCCATTTGGTTCAGGATTCATTTCTACCCTCCACTTCACTGCGAACCAGTTCAAAATACACACCACAAACATATCCCTTCATCCCTGTTCCAGGTTTCTCTCCACCCTATATATCCTTTTTAGCTCAGATCGATAGAGTCATAGAACCAAAAACTTACTCTCAAGCTAAAAATCATCCAGCCTGGGTAGCAGCAATGCAAACTGAACTGGATGCACTAATGAGAAACAAAACTTGGACTTTAACCACCTTGCCACCTGGAAAACAAGCTATAGGATGTAAATGGGTATTCAAAGTGAAACATAACTCGGATGGGTCAGTTGAAAGGTATAAAGCTAGACTGGTTGCAAAAGGATACAACCAAACTGAGGGAGAAGACTATTATGATAGCTTCTCGCCTGTGGCAAAGGCTGTTACTGTTCGCCTTTTGCTTGCTGTTGCTGCGTCAAAACACTGGATTCTTCACCAGTTAGATGTCAATAATGCTTTTTTGCATGGATTCCTGGAGGAAGAAGTATATATGCTACCTCCTGAGGGATATCCAGCATCAATAGAGCAAGTCTGTAAATTGCAAAGATCATTATACGGTTTGAAACAAGCTTCCCGACAGTGGAACTTGGAATTTACCTCAAAAATGAAGGTTTTTGGGTTTCACTCAGTCGTTACATGATTCTTGTCTGTTTACTGGCACTATACTTGAGTCTTTTGTAGCCTTGGTTGTCTATGTGGATGATATTTTGGTGGCAGGAGAAAGTCTAGTAGCCGTTAATTCGGTCAAGCAATTTTTACATGATCAGTTTACTATCAAAGACTTGGGGCCAACAAGGTATTTCTTAGGTATTGAAATTGCAAGAGCTGCAACAGGGCTTTATTTGAATCAAAGAAAGTACGTTCTCGACATTCTTAAAACCACAGGGATGTTGGGATGCAAACCAGCCACGACACCCTTACCAAAGGGTCATCAATTCTCAGATAAACCTGGTGACCCTGTTTCTGATCCCTCTTTGTATCGCAGAATTGTTGGACAGTTGCTTTATTTGGGGTTCACCAGACCGGATCTCACTTATGCTGTCCAGCAGCTCAGTACTCATGTTCACAATCCCTGCAATGATCATTGGCATGCTCTTCAGCATGTTCTTAGGTATCTGAAACATTCTCCTTCTTTGGGGTTGTTTTATTCTGCACACAATACTTTCCAAGTTGAAGCCTACAGTGATGCCGACTGGGGTTCCAATCCAGTCCACAGGAAGTCAATTACTGGCTTCTGTGTCTTTCTTGGAAGTTCCTTGATTTCATGGAAAACCAAGCAGCAGTATACAGTGTCTTTATCATCCTCTGAAGCTGAGTACCAGAGTCTTAGTCACACCACCAAGGAGCTTTTATGGTTGTCTTACCTCCTGCATGATTTTGGTATCTCAGTTCCTACTCCTATTCCTTTGTGGTGTGATAGTCAATCTGCCATCTATCACTGAAAATCCGGTTTTCCACGAACGTACCAAACACCTTGAGCTTGATTGCCACTTTGTGAGACACCATTATGATCAAGGTTTTTTGGTTCCTCTCTTTCTTCCTTCCAAGGAGCAGCTGGCCGATCTTCTGACTAAGTCTCTTGCACATCCCTTATTTCTTAGTCTGTTGTCCAAGCTTGGCATGCAAGACTTCTTCCATGCTACAGCTTGCGGGGGGGATGTAGAAAATATTGTACATAATTAGAATGTAAATTGTAGTTATTGTATAGAAAAAGGACTTGTCTGTAAATAATGGTATAGGTAGTTAGTTTTTCAGTTTTACCCAGTATTTAAGAGTCGTATTACTCTTATTGTAAAGATATAGAACATTCCCGAATCTGAATACATGATCCGAAATTTCACAAATATGAAAACCTCAATTCCACCATTGTAGAGAAGGATCAAAGGGCAGCTACCATATCCCCATGGACCAGCTTCTAAAATCTCCTTCATCTCATCCTCTTCATTGAATTTAAACAAAAATATGTCATTTTCAATCAGATGAGTTGTAACCACAGAATCATTACCCTAATGATGTTTGACAAATCTTTGAATCTGTTCAAGATTAGCTTTAAAACCATAAACAAAACCTACCAAGCAATGCTCCCATCGCTGTAGCCCAGAATTCCATTCATCCTCTTCAATAACAACTTCTTTCGATGAGAATTGCTGCGGATAAAAATTCAGATCTAGTCCCGCCGCTCGTTGTCGGTTATTAGCAACAACTTGAGCCCAAGATGGAGACCCATCCCCAGTTGCGTCTTTGTTCTGCTCTGGATTAGCCAACTACTGTTGTTGGATCGCTATGGTAGAAGAAAATTACAGTGGAAATAGAGGGAGAAAGGAAGAAGAAAACTCAGAGATCTATGGAGGAGGTGCAGGTTAGCAGTGTGCTAAAATGCACCGAGTGGATTTTTAGTATTTTCTCTCTCATCTTTCTCTCTCCTCCCTTTTACTCCTTTGTCATTAAAAAAAAAAATCCGATTTCTAGAATCTAGCCTAATACAACTTGCTGACCTGATCTCTGTCGGCCATATTGCCGGTCAATTCCTTCTACTCTTCCTATCAACTTGGTCTCCTAAAGTTATATCGCCATCTTCGTATCCCCACCCCCTAATCTCTCCTTGATTTTGTTGGAAAAGAGTAGAGTGAATGAGAATTAAGTTTCTCAAGAGTTGGAAAAATTAGAGTTAATGCTAAGGGACTTTGTCCCACATGGGTGTTGGGAAGAGTTGGAGCTCACTTTATAAGTGAGAGCCCAAAATTAACTTGCAAGATGACTTGCCAATACTATACCACATCTCTCCCGCTCGCGTGCGCCCGCGCAGGGGGGGTGCAAATGGAGGTCCGATTCGGGGCCAAAATAGCCTGACTCATGTGTGCGCACGACCTGCGGACACGAATGCCGGACCGAGCTCTAGCGGGCCTGATCAATCCACATTTTGCTACGGTTCAGATTAATTTTTTTTTTCCAGCTAAAATTTTAATGTGGAGATTTATGTTCATTCATTTCAGTCAAAGGAAAAAACTGAAACATTGTTGTTGAATGAGCAAATGAATGGCGGATTTAATACTGTTTAAATAGCAGAATGAATTCTTTTGACTGTTTGATTGTCAAAAACGTTTTGGCTGTTTATGTGCCATGAATTCGTGACATTTAACAGAATTAAAACACCAAAACCGTTTGAAGTTTTGCTGCCATTTCAAAGGTTTCTCCAGCCTATAAATAGGCACTCATTTTCCAAAGTTCAACACACCAATCCTTCCTCCTCTATCAGTATTCTTTCAAGCCTTTCTTTCCTTCTCTTTTAGTTTTTGGTGTTCATCATCGTGTTCTAAGTTTCGTTCGCTGGTAGAACTTCTTTGTGCTAAGTAGTTTCTACGTTTCCGTTGTATCCTGGGAAACAGTTGCTCAAGATCCTCAAGCACTATAGGAGGGGGCAAATCTGTTTTAAGGAGATCGTGTTTTCACGAGCCTCGGTTTTTTTTCTTCTTCCATTTTTCTTAGCCTTTGCGAATACTACCCATATTTCCACCAACAATCTTAAAACATATTTTTCCTTGATTTTGTGTATTCGTGATGGCCGATGTTGTTAGTGTTGATGTTGTTGGTGCTGCTGTTGCTAGCACCACTCCCGCTGCTGTTGCTAGCGCCACTCCCACTGCTGTTGTACCCGGTGTTGCCATTGCTCCCGGGGTTGCCAGCTCTGTTGCTATTCCTGCTATGCCTAACGTTCCAGCTAGCCATGTGGAGAAGCCGGAAAAGTTCAATGGGACGACTGCAACTTTCAAGAGGTGGCAACAAAAGATGTTATTCTACCTGACGATGTTGAACTTGGCGAGCTTTCTGACGGGTGTTGCTCCTCCGTTGCCTGAAGGTACTTCGGACGCACCAACGGTCCATGCATATGAGGCTTGGAAACGGTCAGATTTCCTTTGTCGTGGTTATATTTTGAATGCTATTCATGATTCATTATATAATGTGTATGAGAAATTTAAGACGGCTAAGGATTTATGGGAATTCATGGACCGGAAACATAAATCAGAGGATGCCGGCTCGAAGAAATTCGTAGTCGGACGGTTCCTTGATTATGTGATGGTAGATTCTAAGACTGTTGATAGTCAAGTGCAAGAGATCCAGTTGATTCTGCACGACATCCAGGCTGAGGGGATGATCTTAAGTGAAACCTTCCAAGTGGCTGCGGTCATTGAAAAGTTGCCTCCGGGCTGGAGGGATTTCAAGAACTACCTCAAGCACAAGCGCAAGGAGATGTCCTTGGAGGATCTTATTGTTAGACTTCGCATTGAAGAAGACAACAGGAAGTCAGAATTAAAGGCATCCAATGGCGTACAAGCTAAGGTCAATATTGTGGAGCATGGTAAAGGCCAATGCTCGAAGAACAAGGCAAAGATCAAGAATGCCAACAAAGGCAAGGGGAAGCTAGGGACTACTGGTGGTGTCTCTAAGCAGAAGCACAGATTCAAAGGTAATTGTTTTAATTGTGGCAAACCAGGTCATAGATCTGCTGATTGCCGCTCCCCAAAGAAGGATCATGAGGCAAACATGGTCAAAGACATCACTAAGGATGTGGAGGACATGCACCTAGTTGCTGTGGTGACTCAAGTGAATATGGTGGAGTCCAACCCAAAGGAATGGTGGATGGACACTGGCGCGTCCAGGCACGTGTGCACCCATAGGAGCCACTTCACCACCTTTGAACCAGTCCATGGAGAGAAGATCTACATGGGAAATGCTGCTGTTGCCACTGTTGAAGGTAAAGGAACTGTGAAGCTCAAGATGACTTCGGGCAAGACTCTGACACTCACTGATGTGTTGTATGTGCCAGAAGTGCGCAAGAACCTTGTGTCAGGATTCATGCGAGACAAGAATGGATTTCGCATTGTAATAGAATCTAATAAGGTTGTTCTGTCTAAGGCAGGAATGTTTGTTGGGAAGGGGTATGCAACCGATGGGTTGTTTAAACTCAATGTAATGACTATTGTCGATGAAATGAATGCAAGTACCTCTTCTACTTATTTGATTGAGTCTTCCAATTTATGGCATGGTAGACTGGGTCATGTTAATTCTGATTCGATGCGTCGATTAATTAACTTGAACCATATACCAACATTCCAAATTGACTTAGGAAATAAATGCGAAATTTGCGTCGAAGCAAAGTTAACGAGGTCATCTTTTCAAACGGTTGAAAGGAGTACTGAACCACTTGAATTAGTTCGCAGTGATGTTTGTGATTTGAAATCGATTCAAACACGAGGTGGTAATAAGTATTTTATCACGTTTATTGATGATAGCACGAAATATTGCTATGTTTACTTGTTAAAAAGTAAAAACGAAGCATTAGAGAAATTCGTTCTCTACAAAACCGAAGTTGAGAATCAACTTGGTAAAAAGATCAAGAGATTGAGAAGTGATAGAGGTGGCGAGTATGAAGCACCAATTGGTGGCTTTTGTGCACAACATGGAATTGTTCATGAAGTGACAGCACCTTATCCACCTCAATCTAATGGGGTTGCTGAACGGAAAAATCGCACTTTGAAAGAAATGATGAATGCGATGTTGTTAAGTTCAGGCCTACCTCCCAATATGTGGGGAGAAGCCGTCTTGTCTAGTAATTACCTTTTAAATAGGGTTCCCCGAAAGAAAGAAGACAAGACTCCATATGAATTATGGAAAGGAAAGAGACCATCCTACAAACACTTGCGAGTGTGGGGGTGTCTGGCAAAGGTAGTTGTACCTCCGCCAAAGGCAATAAAAATTGGACCTAAAACGGTCGATTGTATTTTTATTGGCTATGCACAGAATAGTAATGCATATCGATTCTTAGTGCATGATTCGAAGATTTCGGATATACACAAGAACACAGTTTTGGAGTCAAGAAATGCATCTTTCTTTGAAAATGTGTTTCCTTACAAGACTAAGGATGATGGTAGTTCATCAAAACGAACTCATGAAGGAGTTCATGATTCGGTTGAGGTTCAAGATGTTGAACCAAGACGGAGCAAAAGGGCAAGAGTAGAGAAATCATTCGGTGATGATTTTGTAACCTATTTGCTAGAGAGAGAACCTCTAACTTACGCTGAGGCAGTAAGTTCTTCTGAGGGACCTTTATGGGAAGAAGCCATAAAGAGTGAGGTTGATTCAATTTTACAGAATCATACTTGGGAGCTTGTTGATCTCCCACCTGGACAGAAACCGTTAGGATCTAAATGGATCTTTAAGAGGAAAATGAAACCTGATGGTTCCATTGATAAATACAAGGCCAGGCTTGTAATCAAAGGGTATAAACAACGAGAAGGTTTAGACTACTTTGATACATATTCTCCTGTGACGAGAATAAATTCCATAAGGATGATACTTGCTATCGCAGCCTTAAGGAATTTGGAAATACATCAAATGGATGTTAAAACAGCTTTCTTAAATGGAGATTTAGATGAAGAAATCTATATGGAACAACCCGAGGGTTTCCAAGCTCCAGGAACAGAAAAGAAAGTTTGTAAACTAGTAAAATCCCTGTATGGTCTAAAGCAAGCACCTAAAAAGTGGCATGAAAAATTTGACCATGCAATGATTACTAGTGGATTCAAAATTAATGAGTGTGACAAATGCGTTTATGTCAAGGAGATAGAAAATGATTATGTCATATTATGTCTATATGTAGACGATATACTCATTGTTGGTAGTAGTGACAAGTTGGTCAAATCTACCAAGAACATGTTAAACTCTAAGTTTGACATGAAAGACATGGGTCTAGCTGATGTGATTTTAGGTGTTAAAATAATAAGGACAACAGATGGTCTAGTTTTGAGTCAAGCTCATTTACATAGATAAAATTCTTGATAAGTTTAACAAGAATGATTCTGGGGTCGCGAAAACACCATTAGATAACAGTGTCCATTTATCCAAGAATCGTGGACAAGGTATATCTCAGGTGGAATAATCTCGGATAATAGGAAGTCTGATGTATCTAATGAGTTGTACTAGACCAGATATTGCTTATGTGGTAAGCAAGTTGAGTTCATACACGAGTAATCCCAGTGCTGAACACTGGACTGCTATAATTAGAGTACTGAGATATCTAAGACATACTCGTGATTATGGACTGCATTATACCAGATATCCATCTGTGTTAGAAGGTTACACGGACGCCAATTGGATATCTGATATAAAGGACTCACACTGCACAAGTGGCTACGTGTTTACACTAGCTGGAGCAGCTGTGTCATGGAAATCCTCAAAACAAACCGTAATAGCCGATCCACAATGGAATCCGAGTTCATTGCCTTGGATAAGTGTGGTGAGGAGGTGAATGGGTACGCCATTTTTGGAGGATATTCCAAAGTGGGAAAACCTGTGCCACCTATCGTATTCATTGTGATAGTCAATCGGCGATTGGAAGGGCACGAGCACTATGTATAATGGTAAGTCGAGACATATTCGTCGTCGACACAATACCATTAGACAACTCCTCTCAACAGGAATTATCACAATTGACTACGTGAAGTCAAAGGATAATCTTGCGGATCCGCTAACCAAAGGGTTGAATAGAGAGGCAGTTGAAAGATTGACCAAAGGAATGGGAGTAAAGCCTTTGAAGAGATAAAAGTTTTAAGAAGGAAAACCCAACCTAGTTGACTGGAGATCCCAAGATCTAGGTTCAATGGGACAACCTAATCATAAGACTTAGTGTGGTCACTGTGGGGGTAAACCTCAATTCATTCCTGTCATCAAACAGTGATATGACGAAAAGGATAGCAAACGGTTGCTTTAATGATACTTAAGTGAGTAATATTATTTACTCTAGACTTAAGAAGTCACCTATGTGAGAGAGAAGTAGGGCCGCTTCAAAGGAGAACTGTTAAGGCTCAGTTCTTTAGAAACTCTTGCAGAACCAGGATGTGTTCATGGCCAAAATGGACAAAACCATGAGAACGGAACTAAATAGAAATAGTTCCTGTGTACGGTATGTGGGTTTCTTTACACAATACAGCCGGACAGTTCAAGGACATCATGTCTACTGGACAGCTAGTAAGGCAAACATACTTTACAAGGAGGAAGTTCAAAGGTTAAAACCTATTTTCTCTATGCAGGGATCAGTTGGTGAACACCATCATTGGTTAATCGAAACAATATCTCATTCATGTGGGGGATTGTTGGAAAAGAGTAGAGTGAATGAGAATTAAGTTTCTCAAGAGTTGGAAAAATTAGAGTTAATGCTAAGGGACTTTGTCCCACATGGGTGTTGGGAAGAGTTGGAGCTCACTTTATAAGTGAGAGCCCAAAATTGACTTGCAAGATGACTTGCCAATACTATACCACATCTCTCCCGCTCGCGTGCGCCCGCGCAGGGGGGGTGCAAATGGAGGTCCGATTCGGGGCCAAAATAGCCTGACTCATGTGTGCGCACGACCTGCGGACACGAATGCCGGACCGAGCTCTAGCGGGCCTGATCAACCCACATTTTGCTACGGTTCAGATTAATTTTTTTTTTCAGCTAAAATTTTAATGTGGAGATTTATGTTCATTCATTTCAGTCAAAGGAAAAAACTGAAACATTGTTGTTGAATGAGCAAATGAATGGCGGATTTAATACTGTTTAAATGGCAGAATGAATTCTTTTGACTGTTTGATTGTCAAAAACGTTTTGGCTGTTTATGTGCCATGAATTCGTGACATTTAACAGAATTAAAACACCAAAACCGTTTGAAGTTTTGCTGCCATTTCAAAGGTTTCTCCAGCCTATAAATAGGCACTCATTTTCCAAAGTTCAACACACCAATCCTTCCTCCTCTATCAGTATTCTTTCAAGCCTTTCTTTCCTTCTCTTTTAGTTTTTGGTGTTCATCATCGTGTTCTAAGTTTCGTTCGCTGGTAGAACTTCTTTGTGCTAAGTAGTTTCTACGTTTCCATTGTATCCTGGGAAACAGTTGCTCAAGATCCTCAAGTACTATAGGAGGGGGCAAATCTGTTTTAAGGAGATCGTGTTTTCACGAGCCTCGGTTTTTTTTCTTCTTCCATTTTTCTTAGCCTTTGCGAATACTACCCATATTTCCACCAACAGATTTCTCATTCGGCAACACTGAAAACTACTTCTTCTCTATTTTTTTTTAAAAAAAGTCTATATCAATAGTGAAATTTGCACTATACTAGACTATTTTTTTGGAACGGCTGCAATTCTTTCCATCTTCTTTCACCAAACAGATTTGCCTAAGAAGTTTGAAAATATGTACATAAGGGATGAAATACTGAAAAAAAAGAAGAAGGTTTCTTTGAAAAAAATAACTCCGATAAATAAAAATTACACTCCCTTGTTCTAAAAAAATAGTTTATATCAATAGTGAAATCTCTCTTCAAATGAGAAGTAGTTTTCAGTGTTGTCGAATAAAATTACACTCTCTTGTTCCAAAAAAATAGTTTATATCAATAATGAAATCTCTCTCTCTCTAAAACCAAACATTATATTCCCATGTCTTATTTTTTAGCGTGTTATACAATCACTATACAAATTTAAGTAACATTGACCACATGTCAAATTGGATCATCAGGTTCTGTAATTCAGAAGCTAAATGACAAATCATCAACAAACTAATGTCACCGATGAATAAAAATTACACTTTCTTGTTCCCAAAAAATAGTCTACATTGAGTTTCGAGATTTGCACTAGTTTTAGTACAAATTTGAAAAATAACTATTTATCTGGGACGAGGAAATATAAAGATTTATGATGAGGATTGAGGAGCCATGCTTTGCTCCTGAAAGTGTCACAATCTCCTCCACGGATATACAAAGATTACTGGAAGAGGTGCTTAAGATGAGAATTGGTAAGCTTGGTCCTCTTGCTGATTTGCTGCTTCTTTTTAGTCTTGGGCTTGTTGGATATTCCATGAACTTGCGCCATGACTCTTCTTTTGGCTGTGTTTGTTGCAGGTTTCATGCCATTCTTCTGAAGATCCTTCTCAATATCGAGCATCTCACGGGGTGATTCGATTCCTCGAAACAATAGTTTTAAATCATCGTCAACTTTAATCGGAACCCTCGGATCATTTGGGTAGACAACAAAATCCTCCTTTGAATCAAAATTGGAAAGTATCCATATCTGACCAGTGGCTTTCAATAACTCCAAATCTTGTATGGCATTAGGGTATGAATCCTTAAGATCAACTACAGCAATGCCCTCTTGAAACTTGCGGATCAAGTCAAGTAGTTGATCCTTATTTCTTACATTATGGTTAGGCTTGTAAGAAAACCTAGAGCCATCGTAATTCAACTTTGGGTTCTTCTTCAAACTGTCAAAGACTGTCTTATTTGCGTTCAAATCAACGTAACATCCCTGATTTATTTCCTCCGGATCCGGGGTTTGTCTTCTCTCATAAAGCAAGTCTATAACTCTTTTGATCTGAGCCCCAACCGGACCTTCCCTTATGTTGTTAATCTGTTGAAGCCTTTCTGTATCCTTTGAGAATATGATTGGATTTTGTTGTTTTGTGATGCTGATAAGTGTGGCCTGACATCTTTCTTGCTGTATCTTGAAGTTTTCCAAACTCTCTTGCAATATTGCCATCTTCGGGAGGCTGCGGCGAGTTTTGGTGATTTTAGGGCAAGAGTTAGGAGATCCAAGACCGCAGCCTTTGTATTTATTATGTATAGGGTTATGGGTTTCCCATCACTGGTGGAAAAAGAACTTCTGAATGTGAAAGAAATAGGAAATTGTTTAATAAAGAAAAAGGTAATTTGATGTAAATTGAAATCTCTCTCTCTCTCATATGGACGAAACCAAGTCTTTCTCATCACTTTGTCCGCTCTAAGAAAAAATCATGTTAATTAATTTGAGACATTTAAAAAAATTATTTTGAAATAAAGAAAGTGGTTAAAGCCTAACAAAATGTGTAGATCAAAATAAATCTAATCCGCCACACATAAACGTGCATGACTAGCCTAGCCATTTTTGTGATCAAAAGGATCCTTAATGACTTGGGCCCACATTGTTTAGGTCTACAAATATCGAACATTGATTTACTAAATATTAGTATTAATCTCTTGAACTCCCTTTTTTTTTTATCACCTTGTATGATCGGAATCAAGATGCGATCATGATTTATTCCCTTTAACATATTATATAAAAATAATTTGGTTCATGCTCAAACAAAATAGAGTACAAAAGAAATAATACTCCCTCCATTCCATAATTATTGTCCACTTTGCCCAAAAAATTTTGTCCCAAAATTATTGTCCAATTTGACTTTTTATGGATCAAGTTACACATTTGTCCTTAGTAAGAAACATTATTCATAAAATTTTAGTGATTAAACAACTACTTATGTAGGGATATATCCGGTTGTTTAAGGGAAAATATAGTTAAATTTGACCAAAAATAAAATCTTTCTTTTTAGTAAAACTGGACAATAATTATGGGACAGAGGGAGTATATTTATTATCGAATTAAGGAAGTACGATACCAAATGAGAAACGAAAATATGTGGTTGTGTTTTTGTTGATATGTTTCCCAACACTTTTGGAAAGATAAGTTTCTCTCATAATAATAGGCTTGTCTTTCCATTTCCATACACTAGTCGCATGTTGCACGCAGTACATAAAAAGGTAGATGGAGCCGAATTTTCAAAGGTATATAAAGTACGACATTTTCTATTTATTTTCTTGGGTTAGGCAAACACCACCGCTGGAAATGATTCATTTCTTCTTCTTTTTTTTGTTTCCTTTTAAGTCATTGAAAACGTTGGCTATTTATTTCTTAGCAGTCACGAATCACGTTAGGGTTGAAACTTGAAAACACACTGGCTCTTAGTCACATTTTTTTTTCATATGTACTACTACTGTTCAGGAAAAAATAATTCATATTAAGGTTTGAAAATTATATTAATGTAAATTATTTTTTTAAAGACTCATAGAATATAAATTTTTATATAAAATACATTCACCGTTATTAAGTATCTTACGAAAACTTGTACTTCAAGAAAACTAATTAGATTACATATCGACCCGACTCAAATTGAATTAATTAGAATGTGATACATATTTATCTAAGTATTTAATATTACCTTACAATTCTTATATCTAAAAAAAATTAAATGGTAATAATAATAAAATAACAAAAGTGAATTCAATCACGATAATGATTCATAAAGCACACAAATCACAAAGTGCAACGTTAAAGTTCTGTACAAAAAAAAAACACAAAAAAACAAGAACAAAAATAAGAGAAAGCAGATAGCCGACTAAATCAATTAAATTAGTCGTAAAAAGACGGAAGAAGAAGCCGCAAATGTATAATTTGTGGTGATGAAAATGACGTTGATAAACTGTGTCATACATTAGTAGACCACCTACGTTGGCGGAAGCGAGAACTCATTTTCCACGTGCTTAAATAATGAAATTTTTTCCCACGTTTTCCCCAATCCCAAATTATTATTCCTTCCTTTTTATACTTCGTTCTCTCTACCCGTAAGTAGAAAGTGTGCGTTTCGTGTTCCAACTTCTTCTTCTTCTTTTTAAATTCCCATCGTGCCAATATTATTTCTTCATTCATTTCCTTCTCTCTCTACTATATATAAATTCTATTCAAATTCAATTAATTGAGGTCAGGCTTCATTAATCTTCTTTTATTTCTCTTTCTGATTTCTTTGAATCTTTGCAAGCTGGTTTTTTTCTGGGCTATTGCCAAGTTGCATCATCGTCATCATCATCATCATCATCATCATCATCGATCGATTTAAATACGAAATGTTGAACGAAGCGATGGAAGATCAGAAGAAAGAGCAGCTAACAATCTTTTACAACGGCCAGATTGCGGTTTGTGATGCCACTGAGCTTCAGGTATATTTATTGATCTACGGAGATTTTAATTTATGTTTGATATAGAATATGAAATCGATCGGAATTTTGGATTTCTTTGCTATATAATTGACTATCTTGTGGTACCAAAAATCTGTTCTATGTACTAATGAAAGATGCTTTTTTTCCATGTTCAGGTTAGCGCTATCATATTACTCGCAAACGGCGAAAAAGTCGACGAAAGCTCAGGTGGTGAAGCTACTTCTTCAGCTGCAGGGTGCTGCAGCCCATCTTCAATTTCTCCACAAGTTTGTGATTCGCCGTTGCTGCGATCACCGTCGTTCAAAAGCCCGTCGCCGTCCCCGCTGGCGGCGTTTCAGGGTCTTGCAATGAAGAGATCTTTACAACGTTTCTTGCAGAAGAGAAAGTACAGGAATCACACTTCACACCCTTACCATCATCCCCATGTCCTCCAGAAATTTTTGTGAACATTGAAATTAACCTAAGATACTACTACTTATGTACACATTTTTGTAACATATGATGGACATATATCTATAGACTTATTCACTAATTACCAAAATTGAAGCCTTTATATATTTTTCCTTTTGTCCTTTTGGTGTATGCACACCATCAAGAACCCGTATCCGCCATTTTCGCCTTCATCTCTGTTCATCATTTTGTAACGTGCAAAATCAAACCACACGTGATGAATAATCGATCACAACAAATATAGGCTATTAATATATTTATTGTGAGACATTTTTTTAAAAATGTGTTTTATCATGTGTATTAGGATGTTTGCTAAACGTCTTATCATGTGTATTACGTCACTTATTTAGACATAAAAAAGTATTTTAACTGCTCATTTTTGTTGTAATGTGTGTGTATGTCTGGCTCATAAACCTAAATTAACAAGAGTGAAAAAAATTATTTAGCTGTTTATGGAATAAGTTAAATAAGAATTTACAGTTAATGAAATATGATTATGTCTTCAACAAATTATTTGGTTGTAAAATGTGAAAGATGATGCATAGGGTTTTACTAATTCTCATTAATTGAGATGTAGCTTCTCTCTCTCTCTCCTTTCATGGATGAAACGAGGTCTTTCTGATCACTTTGTCCACTCTAAGAAAACATCATGTTAATTAATTTTAGACATTTAAAACAATTATTTAGAAATAAAGAAAGTGGTTAAAGCATAACAAAATGTGTGCATCAAAATAATCTAATCAGTCATACATAAAGGTGCATGGCTAGCCTAGCTATCTTTGTGATCAAAAAGATTTGTAAAAATCGGCTGTCAACAAAATGGAAAACAAAAAACGAGAGAAAAGAAAAATCCCAATGACGAGGCACCTTAAAGAAAGACTTGGGGCCACATTTTTTTTTTATCACCTTGTATGACCAGAATCAAGATCCGATAATGATTTATTCCATATGGCCTTCTTTAATTGGCTATTTAATATATTATATACAAATAATTTGTTTTATGCACAAACAAAATAGAGTAAAAAAAATAATTTTAAATGATATCTACATCTACATTATATAAAGCGCGCAAGCACTTTTTGTGCACGGTTAAAGCCAAGTTGCAGGTTGGATTGGATGATGTGACACTTTATTATTGGACCGCCTCTTTCTTTTTATTTGACCGTTGGTTTCTATGGTGTGATTTGATGTGAACATCCATGATAATCAAGTCCAAGATGATCAAGGTGTTCGGGTTCCAAGTACTGTCCCAGCTCAAGGAGTGGCTCAAGATCCATTATCCAACATTGGAGGCCCAATGACTCAAGCTAGAAGTAAAAGGATGAGGAGTGCATTTAATAATCTTATATCAAATGGTTTAGCCCAAGAGAATGTCAAGTCTGGAAGTTACAAGCCCAAGATTATTAATGTGTTACAAGGCCCATTTGAGGAAGAAAATTTCGGCCCACAAACCAAGCAAGGGAGGCCGGCCCTATCTCCTAATTTTTAGGAGTTGGAATCTCTATCTTTTAGGGATAAAATCATTTAAATCTTATCACGCTTGTGGAAGGATAAGATTTGGAAGATTTCTTATCTTTTGGAAATAAGATCATTTAAATCTTATCACATGGAAGGATAAGATTT
The DNA here is from genome assembly GCA_949775105.1 of Oldenlandia corymbosa var. corymbosa. Classification (NCBI taxonomy): domain Eukaryota; kingdom Viridiplantae; phylum Streptophyta; class Magnoliopsida; order Gentianales; family Rubiaceae; genus Oldenlandia; species Oldenlandia corymbosa. The sequence continues at coordinate 17,826,621 of OX459118.1, read as the reverse complement.
GATATGATTCTCTTTTATCTAATTTAGAGTTTATTTAAAATAAGAAGTCTATTCCTTGGTATCTACTCTCAAGCGTTGGATGGAGATTAGATCAAGATTGGATGGGTATGATTACTCTACAAAGAAGATATTGATAGAGTTGACAACTCAGGAAGATTCTTTTCAAGATAAGGATAAGATTCTTTTGAGAGAATATCTCTTTGTATTTGGAGTTTTATTTTCATTAGACTAGTGTATCTTAAGTCTATAAAGGTGTCTAGATACATTGCCTTAATAGATAAGACACAAGTTGTCAATTAGATATTAAGTTGATTTCTAGTTCTTTAAAGTAGAAATAGAGTTAAGAGATCAAACTCTTCTCCTAATTGGTAGGAGAATTTTCGGCCCCCTCTACTATAAATAGGGCTGCTTGGCCAGCATTTCATTTGTACTTTTGATGAATTTGATACTTCAATATGAGACGAGAGGGAACTCTTTGTTCTTTTTCTATTCTTTTCGAAGATTAGTGCATTGCACACAAACTTGTGCTTTGTTGATGTATGCGAGTATAAGAGGTGTTTTTCTACTTGTGGAGCTTTGTTAATTGTTCATTGGAGCCTTTTCGCTAGCCGTTCTATCCATAAATCGAAGGGATAGGGTTGTTAGAGAGGTGACCGATTGGGTTGCTAACCTTAAACACTTTTTACATCTTCTAAACCTTTCCATCCCTTTTTGGTGAAAATTTTTGTGATTTGTATCTCTTCTTTCCTTTTATTTTTCGTGAGTTTGGAGTCCATAATATTGGATTTGCAAGTTTTCAAGTCCTGGGAAAATTCATAGCTTCTGCGTCGAGGTAAATCTGCCACCTTTGCCTCAAGATTCGTATCATGATTTTTCTTTGCCGTTGTCAGTTTTCCCCTTTTCTGTGCTGTGTCGTGAAGACCAACGCCTAGAACAAAGTCTCACTCTAGTACCACACTCCGATCATAATGCCTCCATATGTCTTGTGTCTAAGCAAAAGAAATTTCAGGATTAAGCAGCAGATATCTGGAGGTTCGTGTGCTTTTGATTTTCAAAATTATCAGATTTATTGTCCTTGCTCCCATCTTCTATCACTTCGGATTAAAACCTTGAATTATCCGTCAAATATATTGGAGTTCACTTGGTTACATATAAAGCGTTTGATTATATGTTTGAAACAGTGTACGAATTTGCTTTGAATTTTTCGGTTTGTTGATATCAAATTTGGTTGCTGCAAAAATTAATCAGAATAGGTTTATGTTAGTTCTTTGTGTGTTTCTGTTGAAGTCTATGCAATTGATATTACGAACATTATGATGTATTAGTGTGTGATGATAGGTTGGAGGCCACTAATATGAGTAAGGATGATGCATCAATGTGTGGTTTAGAAGGTAATTGCTATATATTTTATCGATGTTTAGAGCTGGTTACTTTGGTGTATACAGAGTATTGATTTACTAATTACATAAAATAATGGAACCTTAAAGAGTGTTTGTTAATGAAAATTAACTTTAGCCTCTAAAAAAATACTGCTATTGCACCCTTGATGTTGCAAAAATTTTGATTTATTCTTTTTTACGAACTTAATGCACTTGCTAATGCGAAAAATCAATATATATATATATATATATATCCGAAGTGAAGATATCGAAGGATTGCAAGAGGAAGTGTCTAAAAATGAACCAAGACTTGCTTTAGATGGTGGTGCAAATTGCATGAATGACCTTCATTTATGCAATGGTACTACTTCTATTTTAAGGACTTGTGGATTCTTTGCTTTTAAGGTAAACATTTCACGTTCTCTATTAACAGACAAGTGGGGAGCAACAGAGTCAGTTTTTGGCGGGTGAATTAGAAGGAAGATTGGTTAATATTAAAATTGAATCTGATTGGGATGGCATACCCAGATTCGTGAAAGGATTCAAAGCAAGACGAGCCTATTAATAGAGGATGTAATTATATAGAAAAAACCTACAGTTTAAGAAAAACCTGATTAATAGTGCTTTCAAGTTATCATTTATTTTGTTAATTTTTACCCTTACTGATTTAGTTAGTAATGAGTAATTCAATACAGCGGATCAAACACAAAGTAATTGAGTTTTACACTATACCGGATAAATTACTCACAAACACCGCACCTCGTGCAGTGCAACCAATGCTAGTATATGTATAAAACAACGAACTCGATGTATGTATTAAATGAGAAATGAAAGTGTGTGGTTGTGTTTTTGTTGATGTGTATCCCAACACTTTTGGAAAGAGATGTTTATCTCAGAATAATAGCTTGTTTTTCCATTTCCGTACACTAGTAGCATGTTGCACGCAGTACATAAAAAAGATGGACGGCCCCGCATTTTCAAAGGTACTCCCTCGTCCCATAATTATTCTCCAGATTGAATTTTTATTTTTAGTTTAAATTGTATTAAAAATAAAATCTTAAATTAGATAATAATTTTGGGACAGAAAGAGAATATAAAAAACGACATTTAAATTATAGGAGTATTTGTTTTTGGGTAAGCTATAAAAGATTACTATCGGTTAGGCAAACACCACCTTTGGAAATGATTTCTTCTTCTTTTTCTTTTTGTTTTTTACTTTTACCTCATTGAAAACGTTGGCTATTTATTTCTTAGTAGTCCGAATCACGTTAGGGTTGATACTTGAAAACACATTGGCTCTTAGTCACTTCTTTTTATTCTTATACACAACAACTGTTCGGAAAAAAAAAATCACATTAAATTTTTAAATCTGTACTAACGTAACTAGCTAATGTTTTGTTTTTTAGGATTGATACAGTATAAATTTTTATGACAAGATACACTTATCGGCATTGAGTATCTTAAGAAAACTTATATGACAAGAAAATTAATTAAATTGATCGATTTGACTCGAATTGAATAAATCCGAATTTGATACGGTATATATGTTTCTACTTAATATTATCTTAGAATTATTATATCTTTATTACGGTATATATGTTTCTACTTAATATTATCTTAGAATTATTATATCTTTAAAAAAATGAATGACAATAGAAAATAACGAAGCGTGAAGTCAATCACGATAATGATTCATCAAAAGCACACAAGTCAGAAAGCAGCCTTATAAAGTTGTGTTTATTTAGCAGATAGCCGACTAAATTACTAATTAAATTAGTCGTAAAAAGACGGAGAGGAAGAAGCCGCAAATACTATATAATTAGTGGCGATGAAAATGACCATGATGAAACTGTTAGTAGACCACTTAAGTTGCCGAAAACTCATTTTCCACGTGCTTAAATAATCAAATTTTCTCCCACGTTTTCCCAAATCCCAAATTATTATTCTTTCCTTTATACATTTCGTTCTCTCTACCCGTAAGTAGAAAGTGTGCGTTTCGTGTTCCAAGTACTTTTTTTCCATATCCCCTCGTGCTAATATTATTTCTTCTTTCTTCTCTTTACTATGTATAAATTCATTCAAGTCCAATTAATTAAGGTCAGGCTTCATTAATCTTCTTCTTTTTTCTTCTCTTTCTGATTTGATCTCTTTGAATCTTTGGAAGCTGGGTTTTTTTTTTTTTTTGTGGGCTATTGCCAAATTGCATCATCATCATCATCAATTCAACAATCATCGATCCAAATCCAAAATGTTAAACGAAGCCATGGAAGATCAGAAAAAACAGCAAGTAACTATCTTTTACAACGGCCAGATTGCGGTTTGTGATGCCACTGAGATTCAGGTATGTTTTATGGGATCTATGGCGACTTTAGTTTTATGTTGGTTATAGAATATGAAATCGATTGGAATTTTGGATTTCTTTGCTATACAATTGACTATCTTGTGGTACTAAAAGTCTGTTCTATGTTCTAATGAAAGATGCTTTTTTCCATGTTCAGGTTAGCGCTATCATATTACTCGCAAACGGCGAAAAAGTCGACGAAAGCTTAGGTGGTGAAGCTGCTTCTTCAGCTGCAGGGCGCTGCAGCCCATCTTCGATTTGTCCACAAGTTTGTGATTCGCCGTTGCAGCGATCACCGTCCTTCAAAGGCCCATCGCCGTCCCCGCTGCCGGCGTTTCAGGGTCTTGCAATGAAGAGATCTTTACAACGTTTCTTGCAGAAGAGAAAGTACAGGACTCACACTTCACACCCTTACCATCATCCCCATGTCCTCCAGAAATTTTTGTGAAAAAGTGAAATTAGCCTAGAACACTATTGATTTCTGAATACATGTTTTGTAACATATGACGGACATACGTATAGATATGTAGAATTATTCAGTAATCATAAAAATTAGAGCCTATTTTTATCCGCATCTGTTCTGTCTTAATCTGTTTAATTTCATAACGCGCAAACTCCAACTCGTGATGAACATCAATCTAAGTTTATCGCGTGAGATTGATGCGATCGCGTATTCTGATTGTTCTTTTGACAGAAAAGAGAAGAAACGAAAATTTCTTAGTGGTTCAGAGGATATGTGACAAAATGTGTTTGATAAAAAAAGAGTCTATTTACTTGTAGAATCAGCCTCACATAAACATGACGAAGTAGCCATCTATAGAACTGAAGCCTTTATTTATAGAATTATTCACTAATTATCAAAATTGAAGCATATATTTATTTTCCCTTTTGTACTTTTGGTGTATGCACACCATGAAGAACCCGTATCCGTCATTTTCGCCTTCATCTCTGTTCATATTTTGCGGAAATTATTGCATGACCTTCATTGCACGTGCCATTGAGTCGCGTGAGTCCTGCCCACGCGCACTTAATGTGTAGGTTGTGGTTTTTTAATTATTTGTTTTGCTATGTGGGTTTTTTAAAAATTTCTTAAATTTTCAAATCATTTTATTTCTTAATCCGTAAATAATTAGATCAAGTGCCTTATATCATTTGTAACTACTCGATGAGATCTATCTAACAAGATCACTCATTAATATGTTTTCCAAAACGTTAAAAAAATTTATTTAGTTGCATTGGTCTTGCTGAAAGCACTTTAATCCTACTTGTTACTCCTAAGTGTTTTGTACAAACTGTTTGGTCTTTTTATTTGTTATTGGTCTTGAATTTTACGTATTTGCCTTGGTCTTCCTGAAAGACACTCTGGTCATGCTTGTTTGTATTACTGGTCTTTGGTTTTTGGTTCTTGGTCTTGGGCCATTGGTCTTTGGTTTATGGGGGGATTTTTAGGAGATTTTTTTGGATTTTTTTTTTTTTTTTTTTAGTGGTTTGTTTAATGAGACTTTTTTTTTTGGTTTAGTGGTTTTTTTTATAATTATGATATTGTGCATTTATCTAGATATAATTAACCTCTATTTTGATTATTTAACAATGGAAAACTTCATTTGTTTTTATTTTTTTGTAATTTATTTCTTTTCACTGTAGTTCTACTTTCTTACTTAATATAATTTTAAATTATAAAATGAGACAATATAAAGATTTCTTTTGCAATTTATTTCTTTTCATTTTAGTTCCAATTTCTTACTTAATGTAATTTTGAATTATACAATAAGACCATATAAAACATACTACACAACCTTTAAATTATATAACAAGACCATAACATGAATTACAATACATGACTTTTAAAATTTTATATAGTAACACCATAAAACAAATTATTGTTGCGAGACCTATGAAATTATATAACTAAACTATAAAACAAATTATATAGTGGAACGAAGACCATTAATACCAGGAAGTAAGACCATATTAACCTTTGAAATTCGCCACTCCTTACACACGCATGCTCCTTACACACGTCCGCTCCGATATCTCCTCCGAAAAAAGGTTTCCAATTTATATTCGAAGGGCCGCGCAGGCGGTCGAAAAATGCTAGCTGAAGGCTACGTGAGCATCTGCCGCGAAGTATCTGCCGCTCCTCACACACTGCCACTCCTCACACAAATCCACTCCGATATCTCCCCCCAAAAAAGATTTCTAATTTATATTCAAAGAGATGCGCAGGCGGCTAAAAAGCACGCTAGCCGAAGGCTACGTGAGCATCCGCCGCGAAGTATCTGCCGCTCCTCACAAACGTCCGCTCCTCACACACGCCCGCTCCTATATCCCCTGAAGAAATGTTTCCAATTTATATTCGAAGGGTCGCGCCCGCTCCTCAAAAGCACACTAACCGAAGGCTACGTGAGTATCTACTGCGAAATATCTATCGCTCCTCACATACGCCCCCTCCAATACCTCCCCCATAAAAAGGTTTCCAATTTATATTCAAAGGACCACGCAAGCGGCCGAAATGCTCGCTAACCGAAAGCTACGTGAGCATCTGCCGCTCCTCACACACGTCCATTCCGATATCTCCCCCATAAAAAGGTGCATCTAGCTAAGTGCACTTAGATCCTATTTTAATCATATAATAATTGAGGGACTTCATATGTAATTTATTTAACATACCTTCTTTTTTCTTTTTCAATGCACATGTCCCTTCCCCTTAATTTTAGGAAATGGGTTTTAAAAATTTATTTTATCTTCAAATGATTTTATTTCTTAATTCGTAATGAACTAGACTAAGTGTCTTATACCATTTTGATAGTACTAGATGAGATCTATCCAGCAAGATCCATCATGAATATTTTTTATTTCGAAACTTTAAAAGATTTATGTAATTGGCTTGGTCATGCTAAAAGACGCTATGGTGTTACTTGTGTCTTTTAGAACCAAGACCTAGAACAAATACCAAAGACCAAAGGCCAAAGACTAAAAACCGAAAACTAAAGAGTAAAGACAAAAAACCAAACACCAAAGATCAAAGTGAAGAGCGAGCGTGTGTGAGGACCAAAGACCAAAGACCAAACATCGAAGACCAAAGACCAGAGTGAAGAGCGAGCGTATGTGAAAAACAAAGACTAACGACAAAAAAGTAAAGACCAAAAACCAAAAACTAAAGATCAAAGACCAAAGACCAGAATAAATAGCGAATGTGTATGAGGAGTAAAGACCAAAGACCAATGGTCAAAAGACCAAACTAGGCCCTAACCGATATGGAAATGGTTAAACCCTCCTAAACCCTAAATCCTAAACAACTAGACCATAACCAACACGGAAATGGTTAAACCCCCTAAACCCTAAACACACTAATTTTTTTTTTTTGGTTTAAAATTTTAATCAAAAATCAAAGAGTAAAGACCAAGACCAGAATTAAAAGCGAGCGTGTGTAAGGAGCAAATACCAAAGACCAAACGCCAAAGATAATAAATCGAAGACCAAAGAGCAAAGATCAAAGACCAAAGACCAAAGACCAAAGTGAAAAGCGAGCATGTGAGAGGAGCAAAGACCAAAGGCCAAAGGCCAAAGACCAAAACCCGAAAACTAAAGTGCAAAAACCAGAATGAAGAGTGAACGTGTGTGGGGAGCAAAGAAGAAAATGACAAAAATCGAAGACTAAAGACCAAAGGTCAAAGAGCAAAAAACCGAAGACTAAAGGCGAGAGTGAAGAGCGAGCACGAGTGAGGAACAAAGACCAATGACCAAAAGTCAAAGATCAAGAATGGAATACCAAAGACCGATAGTATAAATAAGAATGACCAAAATATCTTTCGGGAAGACCAAGGTAAATACATAAAAGTCAAGACCTACAGCAGCAACTAAAAAGACGAAACTATTTTCACAAAATACTTAAGAGCAACAAGTAAGACCAGAGTGTCTTTTAGAAAGACCAATATCATTTAATAAATTTTTTTAAATTTTGAAAAACATATTCATGAGGGATCTTATTGGATAGATCTCGTCGAGTACTATCAAATGATATAAGACACTTGGCCTAATTATTTATGGATTATGAAATAAAATCATTTGAAGATCAAAACAAATTTTTAAAACCCAATTCCTAAAAATAAGGGATGCTCATATGGAATGTTGTCTGAGGGTCGTGTACTGTATGTTTGAAAAAAAACGGATGTGGGGGCAATGAATTAATTGTGTGCGTGTGCTCACATTAAGTGCAGCTACATTTCTATACTTAATGCTTTTAGTATAATAACTCATCATTTTGTAACGCGCAAAATCAAACCACTCATGATGAATAATCGACTACAAGTCTACAACAAATATAGTCTATTAATATCTTTATTGTGGATATTTTTCTAAAAAGGGGTGATTCAACTTTTAGCATCCAGGGCAAATTTAGTGTGAAAGTACATAATTACCCATCTTAATACCTTTCCATTGTATATTTCTTCTCGGCTGTTCCTTTTCAAACGCCCCTTCCTCTGCCCAGACCCAGCAAAAATGAAATCTAAAAGATTATTTTTCTTCATGTTCCGATGCTATAGTAAAATCATAAAGATTGCACGGCTATCATGTCCCCTACCGTATAAATTAGAGAATAATTTTTTTGGTTTTTTTCCCCTCTGTTTGAAAGTGCCACCTGTTTCAATGTAGTTGAAACCAACAATTGGGGTTTGAACATCATTTTTTCCCCCCAATTTGACATGCTGTCTTTTTTTCTCTCCCTGGGCAGCAATTGGCGATGCTTGGTTTCGCGCCGCCAGTCTTACGGTGGAACTCCGGCTAGGGTTTCCTGTAAAACCAGGCCTCGGGATCTCCCGAGAGTAGACGCTCCGATACTTCAGTCAATAAAGGATTGCTGAAAGATTTAGGTATGTAGTATGTTAAGCTATGTATTGCGTACCTGTATTGTGGCATGAGCAATCCTATTTATAGCTATGAGAATACCTAGGAAATCCTTGAGTCCTATTAGGTTTCGGGAACCTAAACTGCCTCAAGAGTCCCGGTTGGACTCTCCTTTTGGTTGATGGGCTGGTCCAGTCTCGGTGACGGATATGGACTCGTCAAGTGCCCCTGTCAAGTGTTAGTTATATACGATAAATAACGCTTGGCACAAAGTTACCTGGGACAAACCTGAGAGTGGATAGGCTACTCTCGTTCAACTAGTTGTCAAGCGATGCGTCAGGTAGCCTCGACTATAACGCACAACTCTCGATCTTGGAAGCCCAAGGGTAATCAGCGGGTTAGGTCTTGACCCAGGAAGGTGACCCATTTTCTTATCCCGCCCAAAATTTTAATCGTGCGTTATTAGTGGGCACGTTCCCCAAACGGCGGCTTCACCATCATTACTCCCTTGAAATTCGCATTAACTGTCATATCGTGGGCTGTAATTAGGGAGACGTGGGAGAACAATTTTTATTTTTAAGGAGAAGGCTCTATCATTCCCCTTTCACTTATCACTTTTCCTTCTTTGCAAAAACTCAAATTCTCCTCCCCGTCAGAGTGTTTCAACTGCCTTCGCCGGAATATTCAAGCTTTCACCTACATACTGCCCCGTCGACATTATTACCAGGGAATTTGCCATCAGGATTCAGGAAGAACACTAGGAAGCTATAACTCGAAAGGCGAGTGGTCACATTCTCCTCTAACAGTAAGTTTTCAGATCTGACTACCCCCGGTTTCATTAGAAGTTTTTTCCTTTTCCAACTGTAGCCAGAGTAGATTTATACCGGAATCATGGTTAGGGATTTAGAAGGAAAAACTGTTGATGACTTCGCATCCACCATAGATTCTGTCGATAAGGTAGAGAACCTTAGATCAAAATATGACTTTCCTTCAGATCTAGAGGCAAGAGCCCTGTTAGGAAACGAGAGGGCCAACTCTCCTCCTGAGGGAAGAATTACTGTGTATGACCGATTTATGCATCTAGGGCTTAGATTCCCTCTCTTCCCTCTGTTCGAGGAGAATGTGCAACACTATAGGACTCCCCTTGCTCGTTTCACCCTAAATTTAATAACTTTTGTGCTGGGATTCGCAAGAGTATGCCAACATGTAAAAGTAAAACCTCGGTTGATATTGTGGTGGTATTTCTTCCAAGTAGTTGTGGCCTCGACCTCTTTCCAAGACTGGTACATTGTGAAGAAGCGCCTTAGATCCAGTGTTAAAAAGATGGTCGAGGCATATGGCGGCTCTCCTGAATGAAAGCCAGATTTCTTGTTTGTAAGGGCATCCGAGAGCTATTGCCTCTCGTGGAATTACCGAAAAACGGAGGGTCTTGGAGCCATAAAGGATGAGTGGACCCAAGAAGACGAAAAGTGCATCGAGGAGTTTAATGCAGATGGGGAGAAAATTTTGAAATATTCTAAGGTCGTTAAATGGAATGGCGTACAATATTACGTACCTCCTGTGTACGCCGAGGAGGATGATAATGCTAATGTCGAGACCTCAACCAGAATCCTTCTCGAAACCTCTGTTGGAGAAAACCAAGGTACTAATCATTTGCTTTTTCCTTGTCTGTTCTTAGGTCATGTCGTCAAGCAACGCTGGTTCTTGATTGTTTGGTGATGAAGATCCTTTTACTATTGTGAAATCAGATGAGGACGTTACTATCACTGTAGCGGCTCAAAAGAAAAAGAAGAAGAGGATCGTGAAGGTCAGTGATAGGGCGAAATCTAAGAAGGCTAAAACGGATGCGCCCTCGACAGAAGCTACAACACCGGGTAACGAGACGGTGCCCCCTGCTACTGAGACTGTTCAAAATCCTCTGCCAGAATCAGGGCCAAGTGTCGTTCCCCCTGCACCAAAAAAAGGCAAATGCCCCCTTGAAGGAGAGGCAATAACCTTGCCCCCTTAACTGTTTGAGGGAGGACCGTCCGTGGTTGTGCACACCTTCAGCAACCCACCGACCATCGAGTCTCCCGTCCTCGAAAAATTCGCTGCTCAGCTGAATGAGGCTGATAGTCTAAGAGTGGTAAGGGAGTTTTCGCTATAATGAATGTTTACCACAAACCGGTACCATTTTAGTGTGTTTTTAATGTGTTTTGTTGCCTCGATGGCCTACCTGGTGCAGCTGAGGAAACTGTGAGAAGACCTAGTCACAGCTCGATCTGAAAGGGATGAAGCTCTATTCGAGGTGGTGACCCTCGAGGAAAAGGCCCGTCAGGTCCAAGCGAAAGAAGCTGAGATCGCGTTGGTACAACCCAAGTGTGACGAGCTGGACGAGAAGATGAAGTCTTTCGCCAGTTTGCACATCTCGAAGGAGGAACTACACCAGTGGTGTGCGGCGTTCATGTACAAGATGGTGTCTACAGGAGGGATGACCGCAGCCCTTGATGAGATGAATTTGGTTGCCACCAAGTGCGGGGCGCACCGGGTAGGCGTGGCAGGTTTGAGGAGGCTTGATCAGGACAGGCCAATTAAAGCCAAGTGGTTTAAGCAGCTCCTGATAAAGGACCCAAAGAAGACCATGCACAAGACGATGGTGAAGGTCCTAATGAGGTTGAACCTCAAGCAACTGCACCTGTCGGAAGCTCTGATTGGTGCCTTGCCAAAAATGAGTTCTCCCGCAGACATTGCCTCGTTCCCAGGCGACATACCCGCTATCCTTGCCAGGGGCCCGAGTGAAGAAGATCCCATACCTGATGTACCGGACGAGTACATGGGTATTGAGCTCGAGGATGCTGATGAAGCCACCAAGGAGGATGTTGCTGATACTGGCCACTCTGGAGTGCAGAGAAACGCCGAGGATGCTCCTCAGAACCCTCTACCAGGCAGTGATGCTGTATGAATCCTGCCTCTTGTAATAGCTTGTTAGGCCCGTTGAACTGCTGTGTTTTGTGTTTTTATTTTTTTTTGTAATGAACTGAGTACTCCATTTTTTCTTTTTCGTGCCCTTATACAAGCATCCTCTTCCTTTTCTTTTTATTTTTTCCTGGTTTGATGTAAACATCTTACACTCCTTTTGTGAAGCAGGATAGTTGGCCCCTCCACCATGTTCACCTCATGGTGCTATCGGAGGAGCAATCGAGCGAGTTCCCGCTATATTCCATGATTAGCAAAATTCTAAGAAGTCGTGCCGATATGCACAGTATCAAGACTGGCAAATCTAGAGAATGACCTTCTCGATGCAATGAGGACGCATAATGTGAAGGTTAATCAGCATCTAATAAGTGAGATTAAAGGACTTCGTGAGGAGATGCAACGTCGGGAAGCTTAAAGTTTGAAAGACTTCGGTGATTCTTTGACTTTCGAGGCCGAAATCCATGATGAAATGGTTATCTTGGAGAAGGAGAATGCTCGGCTGAGGGCAAGACAACAGATTACCGTGTCCCCCTGGTTGCTCGAGAAGCATCAAGTGTTAGCCCGAGTTCAGCACATGATTATGATCAGAACTCGCCGCTTCATTGCAACCATGGATATATTGAAAGAGAAAGCTTGTGAGATCGAGCTCCTTACGGATTATATTGCCAAATTGCAAAATCTGTTGCTAGACAACAACATTGACTTCGAGATTTTTGAGCATCCAGAGGAAACAGTGGATCCTCGAACTCGGAGTTCTCGAGAAGAGCTGTTGATGAGGGTGCATGCTCAGGACCTAGAGATCGTGGATCTTAAGGACAAGCTGAATCAATGTGTGAATCTCCTTAGCCTGCATGGGTATAAGGGGATTATTCATCCTTCCCATGACAATCCTGTTAGGGAGGTCCTTATAATAGTGTAGGAAAATATGTATATGTTCTGCAAACTTGCACAGTAGTGTGGAGAGAATTAGTGAATTATTTTTTACTTTACTCGAGTATCAATTTATATAGTGCTTTTTAGGCCGGATGTGAAGTACACGGCTCTATCGAGGGAATTGGGTATGAATTCCTCGATTTGATACTGCGTTTTGCAGTGTGTGTGTGGAGAATTCCTTGGTTTCGTGTTCGGATTTTGAGTACACGGCTCTTTAACGAGGATGGTCCTGAAGAGGGAGTCCATCTCGATGACTAGTCATGAATATAATGTCGTCAATGAAAGGAATATGTAATGTCTTTTATTGAATAATTACCCGAGGACCCGGGTTAGCATTACATATAGGAGGATAAAACTGACGGGGTAAATAAAGCAAATAAAAGACACAATAGGCAAATAGCAGGCAAAGACTCAAACATAGAACCTGCGAAGGTTCTGAATATTCCACCATTGAGGGAGAATAGTCCTGCTATCATCCATGACCTGTAAGCGGTAACAGCCTGCTGGGGAAGCCTGGATAACCTTGTAGGGTCCTTCCCAATTTGTTGTGAGTTTTCCAGGAGTTTCTGCTCGACTGGCCTCATTTTTCCTTAGCACGAGATCGCCCACAGCGAGATCCGTGGCTTTCACCTTCTTGTTGTAATGTCTTCATAGAATCTCTTTATATTTTGCTTCTCGGATTCTGACAGCGTCTCGCCGTTCCTCGAGCAGGTCAAGGTTTAGCTTGATGTCATCATCATTGGTACTCTCGACAAAGTTTATTGTTCGAGGACTCGACAATCCTATTTCAACCGGGAGGACGACATCCATGCCATAGACTAAGCTATACGGTGTTTTGTCTGTCAAGGAGTGAGCAGTGGTACGGTATGACCATAGGACGTGAGGAAGCTCATCGGCCCATGCCCCCCTTTGTGTCATACAACCTGGTCTTAATCCCATGTAAGATGGTTCTGTTGATGGATTCGGCTTGACCGTTAGCTTGGGGATGAGCCACGCTTGAGAAGTGATGCTCGATTTGCATTTCGTCGCACCATGACTTAAAAGGATTGCTCTCAAATTGGGTCCCATTGTCAGAGACGATGACCTTTGGGATTCCAAAACGGCATACAATGTTCTGCCAGAAAAAATCCAAGACTTTCCTCCCTGTTATCGAGGCCAGGGGTTTAGCTTCTACCCACTTAGTGAAGTAATCTACCGCTACGATTACCCATCCTACTCCTCCTACCCCTTCCGGATGAAAAAGGCCGATGATGTCAGTGCCTCATTGGTAGAATGGCCAAGGGCTTTGGATGGTGACCATCTCTTGCTGTTGCTGTCGAGTGATGGGAGAGAAGCATTGACACTTTTCACATTTCTGTACCCACTGGTAGGCGTCCTTGAAAACTGTTGGCCAGAAATATCCTGCCCGTAAGACCTTTTTGGCGAGTGCCCTTGCTCCCATATGTGCTCCACACAATCCCTCATGTATTTCTTCGAGCACATAAGCTGCCTGCCTTGGGCCAATGTATCTTTGCATGGGTAGCAGGTAACCATGCTTGTATAGGATGCCGTCTCGTAATGTGTATTTGACTGCCTTCAATTAGAGGGCTCTGGCCTCTACTTTTCCGCTTGGCAGCGTTCCATCTGTAAGGTATTGGATGAACGGGGTCATCCAAGTTCTGTCGTCCTCGGCGACAGCCATTATGGGGGATTCCTAGATGCTAGGACTGGGGAGAATTTCGACCCATATTTTGTGGCTGAGGTGTGCTAAGTTTGAGGAGGCCAACTTGCTGAGGGCGTCGACCCTTTTATTTTTTGACCGTACTATGTGGGACACAGTGCATTCTTCGAACTTGTCCTTGATTTCGAGGACTTTCTCGAGATAGCGCTTGAGTTGCTCATCGTTCGCTGTGTATTCCCCCAATATTTATTTCACCACTACCTGAGAATCACTAAAAACTTGGATTTTGCAGACTCCGAGCTTTAGTGCCATGTTCAGTCCTACTATCAGTGCCTCGTATTCTGCTACATTGTTGGTCACTAAGAACACGAACCTTAGTGCGTATGTATATTCCGCGTCATACTCCGTCATGCTTTCGATGTCGGGATCAGCTGGAGGTTTGGATAATATGATACTGGCTCCTCCCCTTTCATCACAGCAAGAGCATCGACGTATAGTGACCAGGCTCGAGGGTTGATGTTGACGCGAGTAGCGGGATCGTCCTTAGGCTCCGCAGTGTCCTTGACATCGATAGCTCGAGTCATTTCTACCAGGAAATCTGCAAAGGCTTGTCCTTTGGTTGCTGATCGAGGTTTGTACTCAATATGGCGCTCGCCCAATTCGACTGCCCATTTCACCATCCTGCCGGAGGCCTCTGGCTTGAGTAGGACTTGCTGAATTGGTTGTTCTGTTAAAACCATGATGGGGTGTGCTTGAAAGTATGGGCGCAGACGTCGGGCGGCCAAGACTAGGCTGAAGATGAGCCGTTCCATGGGTGTGTCACGGGTTTCCGCTCCTTGCAAGACTTTGTTAACAAAATAGACGGGGATTTCTCTGCCATCTTTGCGCTGCACGAGTACAGCCGAGATGGCTTTCTCTCGAGCTGCCAGGTAAATATATAGAGTTTCTCCTGCTTCAGGCTTAGCTAATGTGGGTAACTGCTTGAGGTGCTCCTTCAGATCTTGAAAGGCTTTCTGGCATTCTCCATTCCACTCAAATTTTCTGCCTTCGTGGAGGGTATGGAAGAATGGAAGGCTTCTCTCCGCGGCTCGAGAAAGAAATCTGTTTAGAGCCGTCAAGGAGCCTGTGAGTTTTTGAACTTCCTTGACGGTTTTTGGCGCTTCCATGGCCAAGATGGCCTCGATTTTGGCTGGATTAACACTTATTCCATCCTTGGAAACTTGGTATCCTAGGAATTCCTGACCCCACACAGAAAGTGGATTTCTTAGGGTTCAGCTTCATGTTAATTTTGTGTAAGATTGTGAAAATCTCCCGCATATTTGCAGCTACTTGCTCGTCTTTGTTTGTCTTTATCACCATCTCGTTCACGTAGATCTCGATGTTCCGGCCGATTTGGTCATAAAAGGTTCTATTCACGAGACGCTGGTACGTGGCTCCCGCATTTTTCAGTCCAAAGGGCATCTTGTCATAGCAATAAACCCCCATCTCGGTGATATAAGCCATCTTCTCTGCATCTTCCCGTGCCATGAGGATTTGATGATATCCCTTGTACGCGTCGAGAAAACTTAGGATTCTGTATCCGGCGATACCTTCTACCATCTGATCTATGACTGGCATGGGGTAACAGTCTTTGGGGCAATGCTTGTTGAGGTCAGTGTAATCTTGGCACATGCGCCAAGAATTATTGGGTTTTCGCACCAAGACCGGGTTGGCTAACCAAGTGGGCCATAGAACTTCTCGGAGTATGTTGACACGGATTAGCTTCATTGTTTCTTCATTGATGACATCATTATATTCACGAGCAAATATTCTTTTTTTCTGCTGCACTGGTTTGACACTTGGGTCGACATTTAGCTTATGTTCCATAACTTCTCGATGAACTCTTGTCATGTCCGCTAGAGACCAGGCGAATATATCGCGGAACTCGCGTAGCAAGTACTAACCTCGCTAACAATGGGTCTAGGAGAGAAATGCCGATTTGAATGGTCTTGGCAGGGCCAGTCTCGCTCAGGATCAACTCTCGTGTCTTACTGCTGAGTGGTAGGAGATCGGAGGTCTCGGGATCTTCCGCCTCTGGTGGTTTGGATGTTGGTCGAATTGAGTAACACTCCGACACGGCGGCGCTCAGATTAAGGTATGTGGTCTTCTTCCCGATTCTGACTGCTGTGAGCAAGCACTCTCGAGAGCTACGCTGGCATCCTTGTACCACTCCAACTCCATACTCTGTCGGGAATTTCATTACCAAGTGATAGGGAGACCAGACTGCACGCGCTTGGCACATCCACGGTCGCTCTAGGATCACGTTGAATGGCGAGGGTGCATCTATTAGAGCGAAATCCATGGTTAAGGAGACCATTCTAGGATGCGACCCTACCGAGATGGGGAGGCTAATTATTCCTGTGGGGATAATGGTGTGGCCTGAGAATCCCATCAAGGGCATTATAGCTGGGCAGATGCAAGGGTTCTTGATATTCATTTTCTTGAAGCAATCACTGTATATGATATCGACTGCGTTGCCATTATCCACGTAAACCCTTCCGAATTTTACATTTGCAATTATTGCCTCAATAACCATGGCGTTGCTGTGGGGACAGATGTCCGGGACGACATTGCTGTCTGTGAATACGATGGCCTCTGTCCCCTTGAACCTCTTGTGGCTAGGCTCTTGTCGAGGAGTTTTGGTGACGGTCCGCAATGAGTTCTTCATGGACGTGGTGGATAAGACTTCAAGGAGAGCTCCGTAAATAGCCCCTACTTGGTGAGTGATCAGCTTCGTTGGATCCGCGGGGGGAGTTGCTGGAGTGGCTGCGGTGCAGCTTCAGTAATGTTATGAGGTTGTTGTTGGGTGTTGGCTCTCGATTGCCAACTGTTTCCCCGGCCGTCTCTCCGTGGCGAGCCTTTGAAGTTTCTTTTAGGGTAATCTCGTGATTGGGGTTTGTTACTCTTCTACCAGGAGGATCCTTGTACGTACTTCTGAAACTCGCCAGACTTGACCTCTTTCTCGATTTCCCTCTTAAGCTCTCGGCAATCCTCCGTGTCATGGTCGTGATCTTTGTGATATTCACAATATTGTTCTGTTGATCTATTTGGGTTAGGTGCCAAAGGTTTCTGGACTGGTAACTCATCCTTGTGGATCTGGAGGATTTCTTGTCGCAGCTTGGTTAAGGGTGTTAATTGCCTATCCATCTTGGGCAGTGCCGGTTTATTTTCCATGGGGATTTTTGGCTTGTCCCTTAGTCCTACCGACGCGAAAGATTCCTGTGACCTCTTGAGTGTGTGTTCTCGTTGTATATGGTTCTCGACAATGGCCCACATCTCCTGAGCATTCTTGGGGGGCTTGGTGTAGAGCTTAACTCGCAACATTGAGAATTTTCCAAAGGGGTTAAGGCCTTGGATGAATCCATTGCGGACATCCCGATCATTGATGTTGTCAACCTGCAAGGTTTCTTGTACGAACCGTCTGTGGAAGTCGGTCAGACTCTCATGCTGCCCTTGTCTGATCGAGAAGAAGTCAATGGACATCCGTGATGTTTGTTTACTCTGGAAGAATCGGGTAGCTAGTTTGACGAACAAATCCTCAAAGTTGGTTATATTCCCCTCTGGTAATTGCCCAAACCATCGTTGTGCTAACCCGGCCAAGTAGAAAGGTTGCGCCTTGGCCATGAAATTCATGGTTGTGTTTCGAATTCTCATGATCTGGACATATCCTTGCAGCCATTGGGAGACATCAGTATCTCCTGAATATGGTTTAAAGTCCTTAGGGAAGTCAAAGTCTCGGGGCTTAGGTTCATCTCGAATGTCCGGGATGAAGGGACTTCGGTCTAGCCCTATCTCGATGATCTTTCTCATTTCTTCTCGGATCAAGATGTTCTGGTCTCTTGCTCCTTGTTGATCTCCCTGGAAGTATGGCGGAATTTCTCTATACCTGTTATATTGCTGATGTCTGGGAGGTGAGTATCGAGGACGGTGATGGTATCCTTGGTTATAGTAGCTTACGATGTTGTTGTGGCCTTGGTGTGGTTCGTAGCCAGGTCTATATTCATCTCTTCGAGGGGTTCTTCGATTCCAATTGGACTCCAGGCGGTTATGTCCATTAGTTCACCTTGGGGGATTCCTCTCCTTCGATGATCTCGACACTCGGGGGATCGTGATGCTCCCGAGTGTTTTTACGTCGGTATATCGCGTCAAATTCCTCGAGGGCCATATCGAAGGCTGGGTATCTTTCTCTGAAAGCATTCAAGAATATGGTATATCGGGTGGCATTCGAGCGTTCCTCGTGGGGGTTTTCATACCCCTCGGCTTCTTGATAATTCTCGTCCTCTTGGACTTTCTGCTTCCCCCGCTTCTTCTCGAGAAGGGCTAGGGTTCTGCAAGCTTCTTTTTCGTCTCAAATACTCCAACTCCTGTTCTGTGGGATGGGGTTGTCCAAGGAGACAGCGCCGCCTGGTTTCTTCGAGGACATATCTCCACATCCTCTGTTGCTGATCGCTATCATCTCCTAGCTTCTTGAGTTCAACCTCGATCTTGGCTAGCTTCTGATCCTCCAAACGCTTTTTGGCAGCGGGGATATTTCGAGGAGAAGATATATCCTCTTTCTCGGGTGGAAGATTGGTTTTGCCTTGTTTCTTCGGATCAGGTTGGGAAGCGCCAAGGACCAAGCATTCTTTTGCTGGTTCTTTTTCAGGTTCTCCGCCATGGCTCTTTCTTGTCTTCTTTTTTTCTTGCCTGCGTTGGAATTCAGCCGGGAGGTGTTGTCCCCTAGACTATGCTGTTGGCCGGAAGATGTTGTGCTACTGGTGTCTTCTTCAACTCTAACCATTGTGTTGGTTGTTCCTGCAACCCTAATTTTTACCGGGAGATGTTAAGGAAACCTGAGAAGGTTTTTATGACACAAACCCTAGTTTTCGGGTCTTACTGGGCATGCCACTTGGCGATGCTTGGTTTCACGCCGCCAGTCTTACGGTAGAACTCCGGCTAGGGTTTCTTGCAAAACAGGGCCTCGGGGTCTCCCGAGGGTAGACGCTCCGATGCTTAAGTCAATAAAGGGTTGCTGGAAGATAAGCATGTAGTATGTTAAGCTATGTATTGCATACCTATATTGTGGCATGAGCAACCCTATTTATAGCTATGAGATTACCTGGGAAATCCCTGAATCCTATTAGGTTTCGGGAACCTAAACCACCTCAAGAGTCTCGGTTGGACTCTCCTTTCGGTTGATGGGCCGGTCCAGTCTCGGTGACGGATATGGACTCGTCAGCAATTTACATTAAATTGGATAGATTTTCTTTAGAAATTATTGGTTGAGTAGTAGAATTTAACTTTCCCCAATCTCTAACTTTCTGCAAGTTCTTGTGCATTGCTGAATTTTCCGTTAAGAGTAAATTCAGATGAAGCCCACCCGGTTAGGATTACTTCTAGGAACTAGGAAGTATTCTTGCTCTGTTTCGTCGAAGCGTAGGAAGAAGTTGATCCAGCCTACGGTGGAGGTTCATGAGAGGTGTATCTTTTAGATGGATAATTGTGTAATTTCAAACTAAAATTGCCCTTGATGCTAAAAGTTGTTGTGGCAGAATCACCACCCTTTTCTAAAATGTTTCTTATTATATGTGGTTTAGGATATTTGCTAAAAAACTGTCTTATTTAAAAATGAAAATGTGTATTAATCAAGAGTGTACTATTTGGATTATTTGTGAACTATCAACTTAATTAATGGGTCACTTTAAAGTGCTTTATAAAATGACAATTTAATAATACCCTTTCAAATATTTTAATATGATTTATTGTGACTCGATTATAGTAACCACTATTTAGTAGTGTCCCACGCAATTTTGTCATGTGTGTCTTATTATGCCATTTATTAAGAATTAAGACATAAAAAGATGTCTCAACTGCTATTTTTGTTATAGTGTGTTTGTATGTCTGGCTGGTAAACCTAAATTAACATGATTGAAACAAAAATTATTATCTGTTTTTGGAATAAACTAAATAAGAATTTACAGTTCATGAATTATGATTATGTCTTCGACAAATGGATATTAAATCCAAATCAGCTCAATCTTTCCACACAACTAAACAAAAATAACCAGAACATCTTGTCGTAGTAAGCAATTTTTCTCACTCTATTTCCAAGTACAATGGCGTTGAAGTTAACTCCTTTTCCATACCCAACCAGAAATTAAACAGACACACTCGATGCCGATTTTCTTTTTGTTTCTTTATACAAACTTTTAAACGTAAGCGTCTAATTCCACTCACAAGTCACAAGCACATATTTATTAGAGTACTGAACGGAAATTAAAGAATATACAGTTAGTTGGTCTGATCAGACTAAAAATTTATAATGATTTTCAATTCATTAATTTTACGTCCTTTCTCTGGATCTTGGTTTGAATTTAGTGACTCACTCGTCTCTAGCATTCTTTGGATTTGTTGATTGACTGTTTATGACTTTGCTTGCGGTAAATTAACTGAAGTCCGAGAAATATTTCACTTTAGTTTCAATATTTTTATGTGTAACACAGAAAGTATATATTATTTCCTTTGCTAACTGTTCACTTAAATATTACGATTAAGAAAGCTACACATGAATGCAACAGCATCCTGACATATCTAGCGAGCTAGGTTCATAAATTCATGATGACTCCGCAAATCTAGTCACGACAAATTGGGAAGCTATTTTATTTTTGTGAATTTGCCGAAGAATCCTGTAAAAAGAATGGTCATTGTAAAGAGGCTCGTACATATTGGTAATATAGAAGCCCATGGCATTGTAAAGAGGCTAAAAGCAAGAAAAGACAATGGTCATTGTAAACCCAAGGACGAAATGTACATTTCAATTCATGCATATAGTAATTTACATGTAAAAAGAATTCCCAAACAAAAGAAAGGATATAAAGAAAATTAATATGCAAGATATACATGCAAGAGACCAAGAAGCTCAAATGATATGGAGCAGAGATGTTCAACCCATAATTAGTCGTAGATGTCCTCAACTTCGAGATTTGAGCTTCATGCACTACAAAAAGACATGCCATTACCCACGACTCATTATGAGTCGTGAGTAAATCGTAGGTAATTTTTCATGCGTTATCCACGATTTACTTATGAAGTGTTGACCAAAATTTTATCCAAAAAAAAAAAAAAATAGTCACGACATACCTACAGATTACTCACGAAAATACTCACGAGAAAAATTTTCGTGGATAATCGATAGGTAATTTATTCCCGTCAAGAATTTTCTCACGATTTACACATAAGATGAGTTGTGGGTAATTACACACAACATTTTTCTTATGTAAGTGGTGGGTAATTATTTCTTGCCCATACCTTTCCCATGTATTACCCACGAGAATTTTTATGGGTAATTACCCACGGAACATTTCGTGGGTAAGTCGTGGGTAAAGTTTACATTACCCACGACTTACCCACGACTTTGGTTGTGAGTAAAAATTGGTGTTGGTATATTCTTATTTCGTTGCGAAAAAATCGTGAATAAAATGCAATTACAAATTTTACACACTTTTTTTCCGTGGTTTGATCATGTTGAGGTTTTTTTAAAAAAAATAATACGTTTAAGATAATTTTTGTTTGTGATTGTGTGATCATATATTATTGTTGAGAACTATATATGATAGCGATATATAAAGATTATATGTAGTATTTATTATTACTTTTAATTAAGTTGTCACATATATATTGATAATGTTTATGACGGTTATGATTTAATAATTAGTCATTATATTTGATCAGTTTAGTACGTAGTTAATAGTTTTTTAAGGTTAAAATCAAAGATGAATTATAAACTTATTATTATTTATGTTCATTAATAATCACATAATCGAATTTCATTTTGATGTTCATTTGCACTAAAGTAAAACGTCATTTTGGGACAGAGGGAGTAGAAATTTATTTATTGTGAAAAAATTATAATATTTTCGTTAAAATTGAAATAAAAAATTATTTATTAAAGGTGGAAATATAAATTTTTCATTGACACATGGTTCAAATAAGAATAAGAAAAGAAGTTAAATGGTCACTTTATAAATACTAGGATGTCTTTTTATGTGACTTAATAGGGGTCATTTTTTCTTCTTTTTCCTTCTCTCTCTGATTTGATCCCTTTAAATTTTTGGAAGCTGGGTTTTTTTCTGGGCTATTTCCAAGTTACATCACCATCTCCATCAATTCATCGTCATCCATCCAAATCCAAAATGTTAAACGAAGCGATGGAAGATCAGAAGAAACAGCAACTAACAATCTTTTACAAAGGCCAGATTGCGGTTTGTGATGCCACTGAGCTTCAGGTATGTTTATGGATCTACGGCAATTTGAGTTTATGCTGGATATAGAAATATGAAATCGATTAGATTTTGGATTACAATTGCTATATATGATCGGCTATCTTGATACTAAAAATCTGTTCTAAGAATGCTTTTTTCCATGTTACTCGCAAACGGCGAAAAAGTCGACGAAAGCTTAGGTGGTGAAGCTGCGTCTTCAGCTGCAGGGTGCTGCAGCCCATCTTCGATTTCTCCAGAAGTTTGTGATTCGTCGTTGCAGCGATCACCGTCGTTCAAAAGCCCGTCGCCGGCGGCGGCGTTTCAGGGTCTTGTAATGAAGAGATCTTTACAACGTTTCTTGCAGAAGAGAAAGTTCAGGAATCACACTTCGCACCCTTATCATCATCACCGTATCCTCCAGAAATCTTTGTGAACTGAAATTAGCCTAAAACACCATTGATTTCTGAATACCTTTTTTCTAACATATGATGGACATATATATATGTAGAATTATTATTCACTAATCATCAACATTAGAGCCTTTTGAACTTTTTACTTTTATCTGCATCTGTTCTGTCTTAATCTGTCCAATTGAGCTTCAATTTCATAACCACAAAAACTACTCATGAGTCATGATGAACATCAATCTAAGTTTATCGCGTGAGATAGATGCGATCCCGTGTTCTAATTGTTCTTTTGACAGGAAATAGAAAAAATAAAATAAAATTCTGACTGGTTCAGAAGATATCCAGTCAGAAATGTGACAAAATGTGTTTGATCAAAACGAGTCTATTTACTAGTAGAATCAGCCTCACATAAACATGACGAACTATCCATCTCAGGTCTGCACAATATGGAAAACAGAAAATCCAGGGGGAAAGAAATCCCGAACGACGAGGAACCTAAGTATACAAATTATACAAGTCCACCATTTTATCTCTCTCATACAGCTACATATGGTCGACTTATAGCCGTCTCGCTTTTCTGTTGTTTTCCGTAATCTATCTTTTTATTCTGACCGATTTTAGTAGTGGCAACCTTCATTTGTAGAAGGTCGAAAACTTCCTCTAAATGCACAATTTCTGCTTCAATTGCAGCCGCAGCTGAAGAATCAGCGGCTATCCGTCCTTTAAAACTCCGGAATCTTGTTAAGCTTTCCTTGACTTTACCTACCATTTCCTCCATTGTTGATTGAGCCATCAGATTTTCCTCCACCGCTTCCCTCAGCTTCCTCTTCAGGGATCGGTAACCATCCAGGGACCTCTGTAAATGGTCCGAAAGCGCCCTGTTTCGCTCCTGGAGAATCGCGTTTCCATGGGCTTCGCTCGTCATCATCCTTTTTTCCCTGTTCGGCTCTGAGGCGTATTGCTTCAGCTTTTCGGATAATGTCTCGTTCTGCGCCCTGAGATCGTTGATCATTTCATCCATTTCGTTCACTTCGTGTACCTTTTTAGCCAGCTCCGCGGACATAATCTCTTTCTCTTTCCCTAAACTGGAGCACATGATTTCCAGGCTCTTCCTCGCAGCCAGGCTCGCGTTGAACGCTTTCTTTAATTTCTCGTGCTCATCGAAGGAACTTGAAGACGACTCATCCCCTCCTCCTCCTGCGCCTCCTCCTCGCCTTCGCGGATCCGTGGGAGGTGTTTTCGGGCTATGGACTTGCTGCTGCGGTTTTGGATCCGTATTGCATCTCCTCAGCTCTGCTTCGGATCTTTTATTTCCAAACTGACATTTCTGAATTCGGTTCCTGACGTTGTCGAGAATCGTCATCATCGTCGCCACCCTTAGCATTCTCCTGCCATCGTTTTTGTGCTTGTAGCACGCATCTTTGTGATCTTGAATCAGCTTTAGCAATAATTTTACATTAGCTGCAACCCCTGAAGAAATGACCAAATACCAAAAACCAAAATCAAAAGTTGCAAACAAAATGACGTTTTTTTTTGGCACATTGAAAAATTAGACCCTTTCTTTCCCTACATTTGATTCTTACCTTCCAGAGCAGAATCATCATAGCAATCTTGGGGTGATGAAGAAGAAGAAGAAGGAGAAGAAGGAGCCAATAGTGGGGAGGAAAGAACACGAAGTTTACTCATGATTTATGATGATCCAAGAAAGGACACATTAAGATTATATACCAAATTCAGCCTTGGCAAAAGAATCTGAAATTGAAGGGAGGGAGACAGGAGAAAAACTTTTGATCTATCAATGCTCACATATATATAAATATGGGTATGAAAATTTTTTTTTCCCTTTTTGTATGTAACTTAGCAATTAACCATCTAAATGATAAAATGGTTCTAAGAGATAACAGAGAAGAGGAAGCTTTTGCACTCCCTCTCTCTTTCTATTTCTCTCTGCAAATTCCTTTTTTCTTCAAGCCCAGAATCAGAAACTCAGGGCTATCTGGGATTATTCCAACTAGCTGGCGTTTGATTCAATAATAATAAATCTAATAATGTTTCAATGGTGTGAGTGAGCTCATGACCAGAGAGGAAATGGCTGGTTCATGACTCATATGTTTTCCGCAATCATTGGCCATTTTTTTGACCATTTCTTTGTTTTTTTTCTTTGCTATGAGTTGTATAACTTGCGCATAGGGGCGGTTGGCCGCTCTTTAAAGTTCGAATAGAGATGTTTCTATTTTTTCTTAAAAAAAAAAAATTATAAATTCATTATTTTCGAGCGGACGAAAAGAGAAATAAACAATTACTGATTTTTTTTTTCCAATTTTTCTTTTTCAATTTTGAGTTGGAAAATATTCAATTTCGTTTTTTTTTTCTTAAAAAAAATATAGGGTCAGCAATGAGTGGATTATGTATATTTAAGTGCCTTTCCTAATATCAGTAGATAGAAGAATTCATATTTTCTTTGGTGTCTTCATATTGGTGGTTTGACTGGTCACTTTGGTGTCTTCATAGTTAAAGGAATATAATCTTGTTCATGGTTTGAAATTGTAAACTAAAAGTATCAAAGATCATCTGAAGTTATGGAGGGCTTGTTTGGCCAACCTTTTATTTTAGTTTTTGTTTTAATTTTTTATTTGAGTTTGAGATGTGATTTAAAATATGCTTTGAGATAAAATTTAGAGTAAATTGCTCAAGTGATCCTTTATATTTGGCCAAAAACTTATTTTGATCCTTTACATTAACAATTCACTGGTTTGGTCCTTTACATATGTATTTTACACTAAATTAGTTCTTTTTACTTTTTTTTGACCTTTTATATTTGGGGGTTCTTGGGTTAACCATTTATTGGTCAAGTCGACAGGTAAATTGTATAAAAATAATTTTTGGAATATTTTTTAAAAGATAAATTAAAAAGTTGTTAGGATAGTATTGGAATTTGTGTTTGAGATGTGTTTTAAGAGGTAAAATGAGATAAAAATGCAAAATGAAAGTTGGCCAAACAAGCCCTGAAGTTTGAGTGATGAACATGAGCTGAAAACGTACGCTTGCAAAGCAGAATAAAAGACTTTTCTATCCTATCACCTATTACGTAAAAACACGAGTACTTAAGGTGTATCACATGCATAATGTATATAGACAATACTTGGACCATTCTGTTATCAGCCTAAGACCTTAGTTATTCCATCCATCAAAAAATAATGATGACTTAGTAATTATTTTAATTACTAGTTCAAATATTAAATAATCAGTAATTATCCCATCTAACGGTAAGATTGTGTACTACTACTTAAGATAATTTTACATTTTCCCACTTGAATCACATATTTTCAAACAAATTGTATTCTTTTCTAAGTGATATAAAATGTGGCCATAAGTTTTGATATCACTTAATTAAGATATTGAGTTGTTATTTATCGTCCAATAAATTACTCACCCCAGTCCAAATAAGATGGTTTTACCCTCAAACCTTTAAAGTTTAAATTTCTTTAAAACTTAAACAACTTCAAACTGACTTCAAACTCAGATCTAAAGAAATTGAAAGCTTGAAAAATTTGAGGATCGGCGCACAGGAGTAGCCCAAGGCACGAGAATGGTACCCGTAATTTTTTTTCCCACCAAATCAAGTAAAAAAAAAAAGGAAAAAAAGAAAAGGGACTGAGCGCCGGGGCCAGAGGCGGAACTAGTCAAGTGCCCCCCGAGCGGCTGCTGATCAGCGATGTACGTAGTTGTATGTACGACCAAAACAACTAGTTCCACTAGAACCATTGAGCCACAAATTTCGAAAGGACACATAAGGAGCTTCAATTGGCTGCATCTGTAGGAGAATGGACATGAGCTGCAGGATTTCACGGCGACTGGAAGTTGCAGGTGGATGAAGAAGACAGTAGTTTAAAATTAAAAATTTATTGATATTGCAAATTAGTATATGTAGTTTAAAAGGTTTTACAAATTGATCCCGTTTTATTTAAAATGCTTGTAAAAGCTTTATTCATTTGATAGGTAGTCCTTGATGTTACATTTTAAGTCAAACTAACTTTATCCTAATAAGTTTTAAATGCAGCTTTTAAACATTTACAAAATTGACCTTGAATCTAGCGATTTTGAGAGTGTCTAATAGCTTTACTCAATAATTATCAAATTTTTTCTTTTATAAAGAAAGAAGAAATTATCTATTATAAGTAAAAATAAACTAAGTATATGTAAGAAAAAAAAAACTGAATAAAATGAAATCCAAGGCACCCTCCCCCCCTCCCCGCCCCCGAGGTCTGAAAGTCTAGTTATGCCACTGACCGGGGCTGCCCGCCGTGAATCTAAAGATTTCGGCAAACCACCCCGTCACAGGTTGGAAGCCGAAGAAAAACACCGAATTCCAACCCGTGACGGGCTGGTTCGCTATGCCCTCAGAATCAGCGCCGCCACCAAAGCTGAAGAAATGGCTGCCTTGTAGGAGCTGGCTGGTGACCCCCTGCCTTGTTCTTTTGCTTTTTTTTTTATTGATTTTTAATTATTTTTTTTGTATTTTTTTATTATTTTTTGGGGTTTTTAATGTTATATTTGTTATAATTAAATTTTTATTGAATTGTCAGCTAAGTTTTTAATTAGTGTATAATTAGTATTTTGTAAAAAAGTATTAATCATGTCATTGTTATAACTTAATAACTAATTAGTGAATAATAATTTAGGAATTAATAACTATTATTAAGATTTAATGATTATTTAGTTTTATTGTAATAATTAATTAATTATTTTTTGTTTGTATTTTTAATTTATAAACAACTATTTATTTATGTATTACTAAAACATTGTAATTAATTAGTGATATAGTATTATATATATAATTAATGTAAGTAATTATTGTTTTACCCTAAACCCTATAATGTTTAGAATATTGATTTTATTTTAGAAAGTATGGATTAATTTTATATTTTAAAAAGAATGAATGAATAAATTTTATATGTAGTGTCAGATGGGTGCATGGAAAACCAGTACACGCTCGACTCATACGGCGCCTTGAACCTTCAAGACTGTACCTGATAATCAAACATAGCATTATTAATATACTACTATTGAAAAATAACTAAGGATGGAAAGAAAAAAAACTAATAATTTAATCATGTACCTGATCTAGGTTAAATGATACTCGATTTCTGCGTGAATCCTCATTAACATTGTATCTAGCTAATTGGTCGCTGATTGAAGAAAATTTAATCATGTACCTGATCTGGGTTAAACGACACTCGATTCCCACGGGAATCCTCATTAACATTGTATCTAGCGAATTGGTCACTGATTGAAGAAATCGCTTCAACGCGTAGTGGGCACTCTCGACCCTCCAATTATTGATGTTGCCAAAGTGCGTCACCTTGTTCGTCCATGCAAGAACAAACTTCTTCTTGTTTACTAACCAAGTGGTTTCGACATATTTTTCACCAATCTCTCATACACATCCTTCTTTGGATGCCTGGCCCTTATCATATCTAGTACGGCGAATTCATATTCCGATTTCAATAGAAGCTTCTGCAATGTTTGTCCAGTTGTTTTGAGTAAACGGCTCGGCGTAGTCTATTCCACAATGACGACGCGTGTTCTCATGCACCATAATGTTTATATGCCATGTGCAAAGCATATGGGCAGAATCTGGAAAAATCAAACTAACCGGTTCTAGTAGCCCCAACTCAGCTCCCTATCAGTCAGAATAGCTGTCGGATGCACATCGTATCCAATCAAAGCCCTCAACTACTGCAACAAACCCAATTGTAGCTCTTTTTTTCATCCTTCATAATTGCATATGCAATCAAGAAATTCTTATTAGTTGGAGTCATCCTTATAATTTCGCACAATGACATGTTGTACTTATTTGTTCTGTATGTAGAATCCAAGCCAACATACCAAGGATAAATCCGAAACATCTAGATTGATACTGGATGCCATAAAAAACTTGAGTCACCACACCTATATTTTGATCGACATCCGTAAAAATTACGTACTTGTGCTTCCAAGCTACATTATAAAACCGTTCCACCAAATTTCTGCCCTCGAACTTTTCCATCCGCATCCAGCTTTAAAGTTGTACACTTGTTTTTCAGTGGCATTGTCCTCCGAGACATTTCTCTTAATCGCTGCCAAAATTGCAGATGGCTTTTCCCCAAATGCAATCATTTCCAGTGCAATGGCCTTTGAGTTATCACTAAACCCGCTCATCTAACGATATCCCTCCTTGTATACAGCCAATGGATAGCTGTGCAAACCCTTATCTCCGACCGCTACTAGAATTCCAAAATAAATAGAATACGGGCGTTGTTGGGCTATAATCTGGAACTGGCATCCAGTAAACTTAGTCTTTGTACGTCGCGCCAAATTCCCTGCATTCCCTCTATCCCGTTCACCATTTAAATATCTCAATAACTTCTTCATTTAACTTTTGTTTGATGAAATAACCAACTCAAAACCAATCTTAATTGCAACCTTTTTTGCCTAGTTTATCGTGTCATCAATAATCTCAAATCTCGTGTTTGTGACAAAATTACCACTGTAATCAATACAGTTGCCACCATAATCTTGCAATGGAATCTGCAATATTTAAATTATATAGTCAAATCCCTCTAACTTAAACACCAATAGAATTAAATTATAATAACTATTAATAACTTCATAAATAACAACTTATACAAACTATTGACCTATGCAAATAACAACTTTATTACAAAATAAAATAAAATAAACTAATTTCAAGAACTTTTAAACTAATTTAAAAGTAACTTATGAAAAATTAAAATGATATCGTAACCTTGAATTCTAACAAATTAAACAACTTCATTACCAAAAAAAAATCCTACTTAAACATCATCTTACAAAAGTTATAACTTATTTTGCAAATTCAATAGGAAAACTCTACAAACTAGTGAAATTAAATTATGATAACTACTAACTACATAATAACAATTTATAAAAATCATTTACTTAGGTAAATATCAACTTTATTACAAAGTAAAATAAACTTATTTAAATACTTTTATATCAATAATACTTACAACAACTAATTTAAAAGTAAATTTTTTTTTAAAAAAACTTATAACATTTAAAAATAATATCCTAACGACGACTTCTAACAAATTAAACAAATTTATTAACAAAAAAAATCTACTTAAACATCATGTTATAAAAAATAAAACAAATAATTATGCAAATTAAAAAAATAAAAAAATTGGGCCAGCTCCTAACCAACCTGATTAAATTAGGCTGGCGGTTCTGTAGCCCAAAAATGAACCGGGCTATCGGTCCAGAAGGGCACATATGAATCGGGCTATCGGTTCAGCAGCCCACAAATAAATCAGTCTGGCGGCTGACCAGACAGATTCAAAAAGGGGCTGCTCGGCCGCCGCGGTTCATCTTGGGCTATGAACTGACAGCTTGGTTCATTTGGTGGTCTTCTGAACCAACAGTTCAGTTCATTTGTGGGCTGCTGAATTGCCGACCCTCCTTTGCCTCTGGGTTGGTTTGATGCTGGCCTTGAATTTTTTTTGGCTACCTGTTGATTGCTCATTTTTCGAGGGATAAAATTGTCCTATTCAGATGATGGAGAGTAATTTTTGGACTGTAAATAGCACCACTCTTAAGATACTGATTAAATCATAGATAGCAACATAATGCAAGAATTACGATGGTTATGCTTTTAGAGTCAAGCACTCCCCTCCATTTCTCACAGTGCAATTTATTTCTAATGAAATGAAAAACTTAACATAAGCTATCCAGGGTCCACATTGTTGATCAAAGATCACTTATTACATGTATAAACCGAAATGCGCAAAGAACATAAATGTCTAGACAAAACAATCATTTCATGAGTTCTGATATGCTCCAAGGAAATCTTCCCTTTCGGATATAATCTCTGACCCTCAGATACTTAATGTCGATGTGTTTGTTGCAACTCCCACTTCTATTGTTTGTTGAAAAATCAACAGCTGCAGAGGTATCACAAAAGATCTTCATTGGACTGCTAATATTATCGATAACTTTTTGACCCAAAATGAAGTTCTTCATCCATAATGCTTGTGATGTAGGTTCATATTATGCAATTCAGCTTCCATAGTGGATGTAGCAATTATAGTTTGCTTGACACTTCTCCAAGATGCAGCTCCTCCAACAAGAAGAAAAACGTACTCAGAAGTAGATACGCCAGTATCTACACATCCAGCTAAACCTGAATCAGAATATCCAACCACTTTCAAACAGTCGGATTGCCAATATGTGAGCATAAAATCCTTGGTCCCTTGTAGGTATCTTAGAACCCTCTTTGCGGCTCTCCAATGTTCCATTCAAGGGTTACTTTGGAATCTACTAAGCATTACAATAACAAATGCAGTATCACATCTAGTACAGACCAAAACATCCATAGGGCTTCCAATGAGCAAAGGATATGGAATGTTATTCATTTGATCCCTTTCTACTGCATTTTCTTTAGTAACGGCGCGAACCCTACCAGAGATGGGTAAACCCACGCCCACTGCAATAGCCTGCTAACCATAATGAGAGATAAACCACCCTAGGCAAGTCCAGGGTGACAAGCTCAGGTGCGAAATTGGGAATTCATGAATGGGTTTGCCATAGCAAGCCAATGGGCAAGGTTAGAGCTATCCAGCCCCACTCTAACACTCATAACCTCCTCTTAAGAGTAAGGGTGATTTTACCACTGAACCAACACCTCATTCTTTATACTTTATTTTGACAAAATTGATCTATGCTGAATTTTTCTATTTGACATTTGGTTGGTGTCGATCTACCAAAATAAAACCTACTTAAAACTTGTAGCAAGTGATAAGAAGGGTCAATATAACAGAGACGGCGAATACCAAAGAAAATTGGGTTCGAGTTCAAGAATGTAAGTTGTCGGTAAATTGTGACTTGTGCAAGTGACTATCTAACTTGGCAAAGTGGATGAAACATAGCGGCGTTCTCCTCTCTACTTTATACTTGTATTCTTTGATTTATTTACCCTCTTTGTGGTACAAAATTGTGTTTGATCAGGCGCAAATACACCATAAGGTTGCCACCGATTCTTCCATACTGAGTCCTAGTAGCAACAAACCCACTAACATACATTATTGACTCCAGAATACTATTAGGCCATTAAGATCCTAAGCCTCTGTGAGCACCTCGTGCCAAACAACTAACTTCCATTATTTTTTGAAACTTTAGGCTATTACCCCCCTCATCGTCTGCTAATCTTAGACATTCTAAGTTAATTTTACCCATCAAGGATTCCCCTAACATGTATGCACAATTAGTCAAGTGGCCAATTCAACCAAAATTTTAATTAAAAATCTA
Organism: Oldenlandia corymbosa var. corymbosa; assembly: GCA_949775105.1. Taxonomy (NCBI): domain Eukaryota; kingdom Viridiplantae; phylum Streptophyta; class Magnoliopsida; order Gentianales; family Rubiaceae; genus Oldenlandia; species Oldenlandia corymbosa. The sequence goes on along the minus strand of OX459118.1, from coordinate 17,794,495 downwards.
AGACTAGGCATACAAATATCATTCGAGAGCTAAATCAAAACATACTTATATAAAGTTGAGGGATAGACCCAAAGAAAAGAGTTTAGCTACACATGCTTGGAATCTTAAACAAAGAAGCAATGCAGTACAAAGACTCCAAGTTTACAACCAGAAAGGAGAGAAAACAAGAGAAAAGAGTCAGGGAATGCCTCAATTCTGCTGACCAGAAGTCAGTTTCTCACTTCACCAAGTAGCACCCATGATTCTACTTCCTATTAATACTCTGTTTTTCTAATCTAACTAAAAACTAAGCTAACTCAAAATTTCTTAGTTCTTCACTCGATGCCTTTGTTGTTGCTGATCTTCTTGCTTTTATAGAGGCTTGAATGGACAAATTTGTCTAGCTTGGTTGATCTTCACTTTATGAAAGAAGTCAAGATTGATTTCCATGATTTATGAAAGACCCATACCTTACCCATGCCTTTCTTTGTCTTCTAATCAGGCTTAGAGGAGTTTTTAATTTGATTAATCAGCTTGTGGGTCACCATCTCCCCTTGAAGTCAGCAATAATACCTTATCTCCATGCTTCGTTCCTTCCTTAGCCCTGAAGGTTTTGCTTGCTTTCTTAGCTTTACGTTGTTGCTGTTACCGGGTTCTTAATCTCCAGAAATGGCCCACCCAATCCAATTGAGCCATTTTCAATTATGCCTTGGCTTTCACCAATTTGTACCATTTCTACTACCCTTTTTCAAAATTTTTCAATAAAGCCCTTGATCACAAAAAGTCACAAAATTACATTATAAATATATAATTCTTACTAAATTAAACTAAAACACAAGTAGTAAAAGAAAAATACATAATTTCTAACTCCCGTCAACTCTCCCAAACTTGAAGAGTTGCTTGTCCTCAAGCTAACATAACATCTACCCTTTCCCAAAGACTCAAACACATAATTGCTGCAAAAAGAAGTGTCAAAAATTTGTCTTATATTCAGGTCTCATCAAAGAAAGATAATGTACACCACAGTTTAGTACCACTTGAGCAAGTCAAAAACTCACTCCTTAGAGTGCGTGTGATAGACCACATAACAAAGTGTTGCTTGTCCATTCTAAAGTTAGAAGCTATTAAGTTCAAAAGGACATTCTTGTGATCAGTTGTTATTTCCATCTTGCATGTAATTAGGGTATTCTAACTAAGGTTCAGAACTAAGGGCTTCCTCTCATTTCTGCAAGCATCATTAGCTGCATATGTGCAGCTCTGATACCTTTTCATCCGGGAGTCCTTCGACTTTTTCTATTTTATAGACTCTATTTTCTTTCCCACTCATGCCTATTCTAAGCATGTAATTTTCCTTTAAATCTCAGAAAGCCTGGGGACAATCCTCTCTTTGGTGCCATTCCTAACCTCTCAAGGGGTTAAAATGCCACATTGGACACTCTGTCATTCTCCCTCAATTAGCAAAACACTTAGCCTCAGATTTAATCGCCAACTTTTCCCTTCTTCCAAGGTATATACAAACCACCATGAGCTCGATTCGAGACTGCCATGATGCTTATGGCTGCCTTTGTCTAATTCTCAGATTTGTAGTACCTATAGGTCTCAAACAAGTGAGCTCCAGTACTAGATTGCAACAAAGCATTAAGCATTCCAAAATTTTAAAATTTAAGCCCAAAGCAAACACATTGTCAAGTTGAATGTTCTGCATAAGAATGTGGCCATGCATTTCTAGCATTGCCTAATGTAATCCTGAACAAGTGTCTTTCAATCATCTTTCAATTACTAGCAGTAAAGCAGAAAGCAGGGTCGATCCCACAGAGAAAATTACCAAGTACCGGTTAAAATTATTTCTTATTATTATTTAGATTAACAATTTATCAATTTAAACTAATCTAAACCTAAAACTATCAATTACAATCTATTTAAGATTTTACACAAATAAAAGAAAACCTAGGGCAAAGGGTTCACCTACCGACAACTCAGTTTAACTCAACTTATAGATATGTGACTTTAGACTTTCATTAATCTCACAAGGATTCACCTATTTAAGACATATTCACTGTCGTGGTATGATTCTCTTACTTAAACTAACCCTATGACTACAGTCGTGACTATAGGGATTAATAAAAGCGAATTAAGAACTTTAGAATCTCTAGCTGCAAAGGCGGTGTTCCGACTGTCGTGGCTCACTACCTAAGTTTAATATTCCCACGAACTAGTGCTAACCTTCAACCATCGTTCCTTCAGTTAAACACCTTTAAAGCATGCAAGTGGAGATCAAATACTCACATGGAATAAAAACAAGAATATTAAATATCAACTAATGAAAAAGTCACAATCATGAATTAAATTAAATTAAATAGTACTGCGGCTACATCCAATATCCTAGATTAAATAATTTAGCTACACATCATCTCAAAAATAAATAAAACAATGAAACCCGGGAGAAAGTCAGCCGAAAGTTGAGTCTGAGGTTGATGCGTTGCTGCTTGCTTCCTCCGATGATGCGTGAGGATGATGATGGTGCTGGTGGCTTGAGGTGGTGTGCGTGAAAGTGTTAGGGCTGAAAAGAGGTGTGCGGCTATAAGTTCATTTGATGCGTGGAGGTGTGGGGGGCTAACTTCGGTGATGATGATGATAAAGAAAGGTGAGTTTTGTTGGTGCGTGGAGATGGGAGCAAGGAGGAGAAAGGGTGGTGTTGCGGCGGAGATTTTGTGGAGAAAAACTGGTGGTGTGTAGGTGATGAAGTGGTGGAGAAGGGGAGGTTGGCGGAGTTGGTCAGCAGAGTGGTGTGATGGAGTTGGTTTTTGATTCAGTTTCCCCCAAAAATAAAACCCTAATCCTCGTTTATAAGGCTTTTGTCAAATCCTATTTCTTCAGGAATAAGAAAGTTAATTTTTTTTCAAGCCAATTTACATTAAAACTCCTCCAACTCTTCAAGTGCTTCAATTTCTTCCTTTGAGTTGCTTTTTCTTTTCAATTTAGTCCAAAACCTCAACAATTCTTCCATTTGAGTACAAAAAACCTACAAATAAAGATAAAATCATATAAATAGCATATTTGGACTGAAAATATATTGCAAAAATCACAAATTACGGATATAATAAATAGGTAAAATATAAGCATATCAAATACCCCCAAACTTGAATTATTGCTTGTCCTCAAGCATGCCCAAGAATTAAAACAAAAAAAAACAAGTAATTATTTAATTTTGGCGGTCTCAGAGATTTAATATCATATAACACACAGATCTCAACTACCTCTAGTATGGACTACCTAACAATGCAAACCATAGCTACTTTTAGCCCCCACGCTTGTGTGTGTGTGCGATTCGTTTCTTAGGGACATCACTTTACATTCAACATAGAAAACAAAAGCTCTACTGCAAATATGCCATATATTAAGACTTTAACACAGATTCACATTTCATACAATATTTCAATGCAATGGACCACCAAACATACTATGAAGTAGAAGGACTTACCTCACAGACAACCTATTCTCCCTCGTAACCCATTCTTCGGTCCATGCGGCTTTTCTTCAGGACTCTTTCCAACTCAGGCCACTACCCAGAGCATTTTTCCACTCCTATACATAGTGGCTCAGCAACTTAGGGCAGTCTATATATCTATTTTTCCTCACCGGGCCTGAGGACTCTCCGCTGATGGTTGCCAATTCCTCACCTCTCAATGGGCTAGCATCAACATTGAATGCTCTTCCTTTTTCCCTCATTAAATTTAACCAAACCTCAGAAGCATCCGCCAACACCCCTCCCACAAACTTACTTAACACAAAGTGTCAAAGCAATAAGGTTTTTTAAGGCTGATATTGGGTTAATGCCTTGCTTTTCCTTCACAACATGATGGGTTCCACATACATATCATATAAGTATGAGTGAATCAAACACAACTTTTCATGGCATATCTACATCAAACTTATGCAACAATATCTTACTTCAGGCGTATCCCACAGTCATGACTAAGTGCATAAAAAGCAGGGTATTCAAAGCAACATATTGAAATACATAAGTTAAGCAATACAATTCAAAATAGTCTAATTCTTACATGCTATAGATAATCAAACCATCTTCATCATAGGCCTTTTTGGATTTTTCAATTTTTTCAATTTTTTTAATGAAAATAAACACAAAACACACCAAACACAAAACACAAATTCCTCTCCCCCACACTTATAGTATACATTGCCCTCAATGTATAAAACACAAAAGACAAACAACTAAGTGAAAAGAAAAGAAAAGACATAAACAAAAAGAAGAAAAGAAACGACACAACCTTGGGAATGCAAAACAGAGGACCGGAATTGTTGAATAAATTGTTGCAACTGCCATCCAAGCACACGACCAATTTCTTCAGACTTTTGGATGTTTCATTTTCAGCACCATTGGACACCAGAGTTCTGCCCTTCCAAAAAACCTAATTGCAACCTAAAATAAATTAGAAAAACAAACCTAAAAATAGATGATTTAGAAAAACTACGAAAATCTAGAAATCAAAGATCTCCAGATAATCAGGAACAAAAAAACTTATCCACCAACTTATTTGCAAATTTAAGAAAATAAAATAAAGCAAATTAAAACTTGGGTTGCCTCCCAATAAGCACTGTTTTATAGTCTTTAGCCGGACTCCATGACCAATCAGTCAGAGTACCCATCTCGATACCAGAAGAAACCATGTTCAACAGCAACAATGAATCTCTTGTAGTGGTTCTCCTTTCTATGAGAAAATATAAACTTATACTCCAACACTACAACATCCTCTTTCTCAAATTCAATCTTGTACCATTGATCCTCTTCTTGGTCTTTCATTGAACCATTTTTCACATCATCCTCAAAATCTCTTATACCAGGGACAACCTCACCACATGTGTCTACTTCAAACCCTTCTTTTGAAACTATAGGAATGTTATTCTCATCAAAATCAACTTGATCCACATTTTTGTCACCAACTCTCAGAATGAGCGAATCATGCTTAACTACTATGTATATACCAGAAGAATCAGGAGAACTTGGAATATCTGGACTTGTAATCTCTTCGGTCTCTTCTAATTCTTCACATTCAAGCTCAGTTTGAGATGGTGGCTGGGGAGACTGGACCAATGAATCATCTGCAGAAATCTTCTCATTCTTATTCAATTTAAGCAAATTTCCTATAGGATCATATTCCGGCAACCCCACACTCATCCTATATTGGTTGACTTCTTTAATAAGTTGTTGACCTTTTTCACTTTGCCAATCTCGAAGAGCTGCCTCTCTAACACTAAGTTGAGGTTGAGCAGGTGGCTGTTGATACAAAGATGCTAACTCTCTCATAGTAGGTTGACAAGGTGATGACTGTAAGGCTGCTAGCTCTCTCAGAGTAGGTTGACGAGCTACTAACTCTCTTAGAGTAGGTCGACGAGCTGCTAACTCTCTTAGAGTGGGTTTAGGAGGTGGTAGTTGATATACGGATGCATTTGAGTGATAACAATCCTCTTGAGAGAAATATGAAGCATTTTTCTTCTCGATGTCATCCAGCAATTTATCAATTCTCTCCAAACATGACAACATATTAGGACTCATATACGCGCTCCCAAAACCAGAATTATACCCAGCATCAAATGAATATCCTTGATAATCACAACTAGAGTAAGAATTAGAAGACGAATTGTTCCAAGAGTATGGATCTTCTTGATATGTAGGATAGTCTCCATATTCAGAATCATAACCATAATACGGAGCATCTCCATATCCATAGTTATAATTCTCCATGATAACTCCAAAATCCTACAAAACTGTTGACACAAGAAAGAAAGGAGAATAAAATTAAAAATAAAAATAAAATAAGATAAAATAAAAATTAATAAAATAAATAAAAATATATACAAATCTAAATTAATAAAAGAAATTATCTAGTTTTGATAATTGTTAGTGCCTTCACCGGCAACGGCGCCAAATTTGTCAAGTCGTCGTCACACTAGTCAAATATTAATTACCTACTTAATACAATTACTAACAGTAAAGCAGAAAGCAGAGTCGATCACACAGAGAAAGTTACCAAGTACCGGTTAAAATTATTTCTTATTATTATTTAGATTAACAATTTATCAATTTAAACTAATCTAAACCTAAAACTATCAATTACAATCTATTTAAGATTTTACACAAATAAAAGAAAACCTAGGGCAAAGGGTTCACCTACCGACAACTCAGTTTAACTCAACTTATAGATATGTGACTTTAGACTTTCATTAATCTCACAAGGATTCACCTATTTAAGACATATTCACTGTCGTGGTATGATTCTCTTACTTAAACTAACCCTATGACTACTGACGTGACTATAGGAATTAATAAAAGCACATTAAGGACTTTAGAATCTCTAGCTACAAAGGCGGTGTTCCTAATGTCGTGCCTCACTACCTAAGTTTAATATTCCCATAAACTAGTGCTAACCTTCAACCGTCGTTCCTTCAGTGAAACACCTTTAAAGCATGCAAGTGGTGATCAAATACTCACATGGAATAAAAACAAGAATATTAAATATCAACTAATGAAAAAGTCACAATCATGAATTAAATTAAATTAAATAGTACTGCGGCTACATCCAATATCCTAGATTAAATAATTTAGCTACACATCATCTCAAAAATAAATAAAACAATGAAACCCGGGAGAAAGTCAGCCGAAAGTTGAGTCTGAGGTTGATGCGTTGCTGCTTGCTTCCTCCGATGATGCGTGAGGATGATGATGGTGCTGGTGGCTTGAGGTGGTGTGCGTGAAAGTGTTAGGGCTGAAAAGAGGTGTGCGGCTATAAGTTCATTTGATGCGTGGAGGTGTGGGGGGCTAACTTCGGTGATGATGATGATAAAGAAAGGTGAGTTTTGTTGGTGCGTGGAGATGGGAGCAAGGAGGAGAAAGGGTGGTGTTGCGGCGGAGATTTTGTGGAGAAAAACTGGTGGTGTGTAGGTGATGAAGTGGTGGAGAAGGGGAGGTTGGCGGAGTTGGTCAGCAGAGTGGTGTGATGGAGTTGGTTTTTGATTCAGTTTCCCCCAAAAATAAAACCCTAATCCTCGTTTATAAGGCTTTTGTCAAATCCTATTTCTTCAGGAATAAGAAAGTTAATTTTTTTTCAAGCCAATTTACATTAAAACTCCTCCAACTCTTCAAGTGCTTCAATTTCTTCCTTTGAGTTGCTTTTTCTTTTCAATTTAGTCCAAAACCTCAACAATTCTTCCATTTGAGTACAAAAAACCTACAAATAAAGATAAAATCATATAAATAGCATATTTGGACTGAAAATATATTGCAAAAATCACAAATTACGGATATAATAAATAGGTAAAATATAAGCATATCAAATACCCCCAAACTTGAATTATTGCTTGTCCTCAAGCATGCCCAAGAATTAAAACAAAAAAAAACAAGTAATTATTTAATTTTGGCGGTCTCAGAGATTTAATATCATATAACACACAGATCTCAACTACCTCTAGTATGGACTACCTAACAATGCAAACCATAGCTACTTTTAGCCCCCACGCTTGTGTGTGTGTGCGATTCGTTTCTTAGGGACATCACTTTACATTCAACATAGAAAACAAAAGCTCTACTGCAAATATGCCATATATTAAGACTTTAACACAGATTCACATTTCATACAATATTTCAATGCAATGGACCACCAAACATACTATGAAGTAGAAGGACTTACCTCACAGACAACCTATTCTCCCTCGTAACCCATTCTTCGGTCCATGCGGCTTTTCTTCAGGACTCTTTCCAACTCAGGCCACTACCCAGAGCATTTTTCCACTCCTATACATAGTGGCTCAGCAACTTAGGGCAGTCTATATATCTATTTTTCCTCACCGGGCCTGAGGACTCTCCGCTGATGGTTGCCAATTCCTCACCTCTCAATGGGCTAGCATCAACATTGAATGCTCTTCCTTTTTCCCTCATTAAATTTAACCAAACCTCAGAAGCATCCGCCAACACCCCTCCCACAAACTTACTTAACACAAAGTGTCAAAGCAATAAGGTTTTTTAAGGCTGATATTGGGTTAATGCCTTGCTTTTCCTTCACAACATGATGGGTTCCACATACATATCATATAAGTATGAGTGAATCAAACACAACTTTTCATGGCATATCTACATCAAACTTATGCAACAATATCTTACTTCAGGCGTATCCCACAGTCATGACTAAGTGCATAAAAAGCAGGGTATTCAAAGCAACATATTGAAATACATAAGTTAAGCAATACAATTCAAAATAGTCTAATTCTTACATGCTATAGATAATCAAACCATCTTCATCATAGGCCTTTTTGGATTTTTCAATTTTTTCAATTTTTTTAATGAAAATAAACACAAAACACACCAAACACAAAACACAAATTCCTCTCCCCCACACTTATAGTATACATTGCCCTCAATGTATAAAACACAAAAGACAAACAACTAAGTGAAAAGAAAAGAAAAGACATAAACAAAAAGAAGAAAAGAAACGACACAACCTTGGGAATGCAAAACAGAGGACCGGAATTGTTGAATAAATTGTTGCAACTGCCATCCAAGCACACGACCAATTTCTTCAGACTTTTGGATGTTTCATTTTCAGCACCATTGGACACCAGAGTTCTGCCCTTCCAAAAAACCTAATTGCAACCTAAAATAAATTAGAAAAACAAACCTAAAAATAGATGATTTAGAAAAACTACGAAAATCTAGAAATCAAAGATCTCCAGATAATCAGGAACAAAAAAACTTATCCACCAACTTATTTGCAAATTTAAGAAAATAAAATAAAGCAAATTAAAACTTGGGTTGCCTCCCAATAAGCACTGTTTTATAGTCTTTAGCCGGACTCCATGACCAATCAGTCAGAGTACCCATCTCGATACCAGAAGAAACCATGTTCAACAGCAACAATGAATCTCTTGTAGTGGTTCTCCTTTCTATGAGAAAATATAAACTTATACTCCAACACTACAACATCCTCTTTCTCAAATTCAATCTTGTACCATTGATCCTCTTCTTGGTCTTTCATTGAACCATTTTTCACATCATCCTCAAAATCTCTTATACCAGGGACAACCTCACCACATGTGTCTACTTCAAACCCTTCTTTTGAAACTATAGGAATGTTATTCTCATCAAAATCAACTTGATCCACATTTTTGTCACCAACTCTCAGAATGAGCGAATCATGCTTAACTACTATGTATATACCAGAAGAATCAGGAGAACTTGGAATATCTGGACTTGTAATCTCTTCGGTCTCTTCTAATTCTTCACATTCAAGCTCAGTTTGAGATGGTGGTTGGGGAGACTGGACCAATGAATCATCTGCAGAAATCTTCTCATTCTTATTCAATTTAAGCAAATTTCCTATAGGATCATATTCCGGCAACCCCACACTCATCCTATATTGGTTGACTTCTTTAATAAGTTGTTGACCTTTTTCACTTTGCCAATCTCGAAGAGCTGCCTCTCTAACACTAAGTTGAGGTTGAGCAGGTGGCTGTTGATACAAAGATGCTAACTCTCTCATAGTAGGTTGACAAGGTGATGACTGTAAGGCTGCTAGCTCTCTCAGAGTAGGTTGACGAGCTACTAACTCTCTTAGAGTAGGTCGACGAGCTGCTAACTCTCTTAGAGTGGGTTTAGGAGGTGGTAGTTGATATACGGATGCATTTGAGTGATAACAATCCTCTTGAGAGAAATATGAAGCATTTTTCTTCTCGATGTCATCCAGCAATTTATCAATTCTCTCCAAACATGACAACATATTAGGACTCATATACGCGCTCCCAAAACCAGAATTATACCCAGCATCAAATGAATATCCTTGATAATCACAACTAGAGTAAGAATTAGAAGACGAATTGTTCCAAGAGTATGGATCTTCTTGATATGTAGGATAGTCTCCATATTCAGAATCATAACCATAATACGGAGCATCTCCATATCCATAGTTATAATTCTCCATGATAACTCCAAAATCCTACAAAACTGTTGACACAAGAAAGAAAGGAGAATAAAATTAAAAATAAAAATAAAATAAGATAAAATAAAAATTAATAAAATAAATAAAAATATATACAAATCTAAATTAATAAAAGAAATTATCTAGTTTTGATAATTGTTAGTGCCTTCACCGGCAACGGCGCCAAATTTGTCAAGTCGTCGTCACACTAGTCAAATATTAATTACCTACTTAATACAATTACTAACAGTAAAGCAGAAAGCAGAGTCGATCACACAGAGAAGGTTACCAAGTACCGGTTAAAATTATTTCTTATTATTATTTAGATTAACAATTTATCAATTTAAACTAATCTAAACCTAAAACTATCAATTACAATCTATTTAAGATTTTACACAAATAAAAGAAAACCTAGGGCAAAGGGTTCACCTACCAACAACTCAGTTTAACTCAACTTATAGATATGTGACTTTAGACTTTCATTAATCTCACAACGATTCACCTATTTAAGAAATATTCACTGTCGTGGTATGATTCTCTTACTTAAACTAACCCTATGACTACAGTCGTGACTATAGGGATTAATAAAAGCGAATTAAGAACTTTAGAATCTCTAGCTGCAAAGGCGGTGTTCCGACTGTCGTGGCTCACTACCTAAGTTTAATATTCCCACGAACTAGTGCTAACCTTCAACCATCGTTCCTTCAGTTAAACACCTTTAAAGCATGCAAGTGGAGATCAAATACTCACATGGAATAAAAACAAGAATATTAAATATCAACTAATGAAAAAGTTACAATCATGAATTAAATTAAATTAAATAGTACGGTAGCTACATCCAAAACCCTAGATTAAATAATTTAGCTACACATCATCTCAAAAATAAATAAAACAATGAAACCCAGGAGAAAGTCAGCCGAAAGTTGAGTCTGAGGTTGATACTTTGCTGCTTGCTTCCTCCGATGATGCGTGAGGATGATGATGGTGCTGGTGGCTTGAGGTGGTGTGCGTGGAAGTGTTAGGGCTGAAAAGAGGTGTGTGGCTATAAGGTTATTTGATGCGTGGAGGTGTACGGGGCTGACTTCGGTGATGATGATGATAAGAAAGGTGAGTTTTGCTGGTGCGTGGAGATGGGGGCAAGGAGGAAAAAGGGTGGTGTTGCGGCGGAGATTTTGTGGAGAAAAACTGGTGGTAGTAGGTGATGAAGTGGTGGAGAAGGGGACGTTGGCGGAGTTGGTCAGCAGAGTGGTATGATGGAGTTGGTTTTTGATTCAGTCTCCCCCAAAAATAAAACCCTAATCCTCGTTTTATAGGTTTTCGTCAAATCCTATTTCTTCAGGAATAAGAAAGTTAATTTTTTTTCAAGCCAATTTAAATTAAAACTCCTCCAACTCTTCAAGTGCTTCAATTTCTTCCTTTGAGTCGCTTTTTCTTTTCAATTTAGTCCAAAACCTCAACAATTCTTCCATTTGAGTACAAAACCTACAAATAAAGATAAAATCATATAAATAGCATATTTGTACTCAAAATATATTACAAAAATCACAAATTAGGGATATAATAAATAGGTAAAATATAAGCATATCATGAACCCACAAAATTGAATTCATCATTGACTTTTGACAATTCCTCTGAGCATGCAATTACTACACTTATATACAGACAACTTCCTGGACTCTAAACACAATTTTAAAACAAAGAAAAAAGCTCAAAAGGGCCAACAACATGCACAAAAACAAAACACACATATAAACAAACCTTAAAACAGACTCGACTACATAGTCACTCCCAGTCACTCTCCCTCCCCCAAACTTAAACTTAGCATTGTCCCCAGTGCTAATAAAACACAAAGGCAAAATAGAAACTAAACATAAAAAAAAAGAAAAAAAAATGGGAGAGTGAACATGTGACTTCCTTGAGTGATCAAGGATTCGTCCCATCAAAGGGATGTGGTGGTGGGCCTTGTAGTTTCCATGGAGGTGGAAAGCTTTCACTTTGATCAGATGGTCCAAAATTGACTTTGGACCGATTCATCAGCATGATGAGCATACTTGGGAAGAACCAGCATTTGATGGACTCATCTGCCACACAGTTGTCCATCTGTGGTTGGATGATGGTGGCTACATCAATGGGGATGTCATTCACAAATGCATAAACGAGCATCGCTCTCTCGAAGGTGACAAATTGGTGATAGTTGGTTGGCCTGATGTTTGTGTAGATAAATTGGAAATCCATCCTTTCCCAGATCCATTGAACTGACTTCGGATCATTACATAGAACAGCTAGCAGAGATTTTAAAATCTTCCCTTCCATCGGGAGATTCCTTATAGCTTCCTCAAAATCAGAATTCACCGCTGGCAGACCCAACACTTCCCTAATAGCAATAGGGAGCCTCTAACAAAAACATAGTTTCCTTGCACCGCAATGAGATTGGCACACAACTCCATTGCCGCATTGATTCTCGGTCGCACATTGGGGTTGCATAGACCTGGCCAACTATTTTCTTCAATGTATGTGGAAAAATATCCACCATTGATAAGGCAACATTCAATCACTATTGCTCTATTTCGATTTTTCTTGAAGAAATTGCAAGCAAAATCAGTGATGAAGAAGTTCATGTTCCTTGCACCCTAAAGTGTCCTCCTCACCTCTTCTCTCTGCTCTCTAGTGTGTTGAGGGTATGGAAGAAGTAGTGGCTATACTACGGGTTGCACCCAAGGGAATCTGATCCCTGCACTTGAAGTGTTCGCTTTCTTGCCGTCTACTTTACTCTCGGTGCCATGATTTCCTACAAAATTTTAAACATTTCTTCAAACAAGTGTGAGATCTGTTGAAAAGATTACCCCCTCCCATTTCCTATATATTCTCTCCGTATGGGGTTTTGATCAATGGTGAGTAGAGGAGAAATTCTCATTCCTCACGAAGAGATTCGGGAGAAGGTAAACCATGTTCTACTATTGACAGCAAGATACAAAAGGAGGTTTAGCCTTTTCCGAGGGCAGGCGAGCAGTTGGCTCAAGAGGAGAAAAGAGATAGAGTTAATGAGGACTTAGGGACTGGGCATGGTTCACTTTTTGACAAAGAGGCAACAATTCCCCATGTCCAGTTCTTTGATATTTCAAAAGGGCTTCTATTCTTTTAGCCACCAAAACACAAATTAGTAGAACAATAGTTCCCCCCCCCCCCCCCCCAAAACTTAGAATGAAGACAAGGCCAACCAAGTCAAAGAGAGACTTACGTTCAATTTTAAACGTATAAAATGACTTACGGAAGTCACAAATTGACTTGAAGGCATGGTCTACAAATTGACATCAGTCTGTAAAAATGAATACATTTTACCATTCTTGCATCATCATCGCCGGGAAATTTGGTAAAATCTGGGATCCGAAAGTACTTGGAAACGGTTCGTGCTTCATATACTCTAGATAAGGTCTCACCGATATTGATGGAAGTAGGATTCCTTGTTGCTTTCTGACACCACTTCTAGCTAGGGGTGTGCACTAGCTGGGTTTGACGCTCTACAATTTGAAAATTTGACAAACCAAGCTGACCGACTAAGAAATGAGTATCTAACTGGTTGGATTGTATAAAAGCGGTTTAGTCTGGGGTAATTTGATGGTTTAGACTTTAATTGGACACACTTATGGGGCCCATAAATGTTGAATAGTCCAAGATCAATGTTAAGATGGACATGCCCAAATTTAGAAAGGGTGAAAATGAGCAGGTCCAAATTTAGAAAAAAAAATATGGGAACAAAAGTAGAGGCAAGGGGTATTAAACCTATGACCTTTCCCAGAAAAGAGTACTCCGCTTCCACCAAGTCAACTTTTACCTTCTGTCTTTTACTTATGAACACATGTTTATGAAATATTCTTAAATCACTACACATATTATACATAAATGGTCCGGTGCGGCTGAAATGGCCGGTTTCACCACCAAAATTGGACTTAACCATTTTCATCTAGTTTGATAATTTTTCTTCTAGTTGGTTGTTTATTAACTTTCTAAACTGGCCAAACTGACAAAATAAATATGGTTCGACCGATTTCGGCCAAACCATGCACACCCCTACTTCTAGCACCAATCGACAAACATCGTTTCCACCTTGATTGGCTTGTGGTGGCCGCTTGATTTGCCCCGCCTGCTGTTTTTCTAATTTTGGTTCCTCTTCACTTAAATCGACCTGGTGTCTTCTGCCGGCAGAGCTTCCTAGTGGTCTTACTGCTCCCGATTGCCAAATCGACCATTTATCCGGCCGAGCCTTGATCCGCTCGATTCCTGCGCAAGTTTAAAAGTCCTTGATGTTGTACTCCTTGAAGATTGTGGCTTTGATCCTACATTTTCTTGTATCAAATACCCTACTATCATCGATGTCCCTATATTTTCATTAATGAACAATCAAATAATTTACCTATTGCATCGGCTGATGTACTATCGTACCACCTAGCTTCACCTGTTTTTTTATGTCTTGGTGTTCTTCTGCATCGATCCTGATGTCTAGTTTGCCATTGATCCAGATGTATGGTTTGCTATTGATACTTGAAACACGGGTACAGAGGAAATATTGGGGTATAGCAACTTTCAAAATTCGTGCCCCCTATGTATTGCGTTCCATCCAACATGTTATGCATGTTGGTGGTGCAAAGGCGTTACCCCATGGTTATTGCATTTCTATCATATTTGCCAATATGGCCTCGAACTCACTCTTCATTAACGCATTGGTCAGTTAGTGCATACCTGTTACATCAATGATTTTATGCTTTAACGGTTATCGTTCTGCGAGTCTCTCTTGCATCCACCTTCATTTTGGCGATATCATCAGTAAAAATATCTACTGTGTCTGATGAATACTTTTTATTCAATGTTTCTTTGATGGTTTTCACCTACCATCCATCAAGAAGTTCTTTATATTGTGAATCTAGAGTTGTTGTTTGCACATCTCGTATGTCTAATTCCGTAGGCATAGCCTCCACCTCTTCCAAAAATGGATCATCCATATGGATTGGTCCCATAAGGCTTTCACCTGTTGCAGAAGAAATCATCAATACGGTTGCAGCAGTGGTACCCGCCCTTTTGGGCCTCCTGCAGGAAAAATCAATTTGGTCCATCTTCTTCTGTTTTGGAGCAGCCGTACACTTTTACTTCTAGCAGATTCTTCTGATGAGTACATCAGATATCGGCTTGTTTCTATTCTTTGTATTTTTAGGATTTCAATAGGGTTTTGAATATGGGGAGAAAAGCGTTAAATCATGGTCTTTCTGGGTGGTCTATTTTGGTCTGCATCATTTTTTTTGGTAGTTAAATACATCACTATGAAATGGATTAAAAGCAACATAAATCGTGCTGGTCTTGTTGAGGATGTTGATCTGATTGCTGTTGTTGTTGGAGGGGTGGATCCAAATGGTGCTCAGAAATGGTTTAGGAAAGCTAGCAAGAAGATGAAAATTTTTTCGAACCTGGGAAACCAGGGAGGCGCAGTGAACCATTTCTATAAGTTCAACAATAGGCTCTACAAGCTCAACAACAGGCTCTTCAAGAAGCTCAACAACACGCTCTACAAGCTCAGGCTGCTTTACAGCAGTTTCAACAATACCAACACCAACACGTTCAAAATGAGATTCAAGAGAATGTTGGTGACTCTTCAAGACGAGAATGTATGTAACTCTTAATGAACAAGTTTAGATGAAAATATCTTGGTATTGCAAAAAACCAGGCAAACTTTTGTATATTTTGATTTTGTATATCGTACAGTTAGGAAAGAAAATTATGTCACTGGGGAAGTCGCGCTACCTCAGATTATTAAATGCTTTTTATTTATTATTGACTAGGGAAGTCGTGACCCCTTTTATGAGTCCTACTTTAAGAAAATATATATATATATACACACACACACACACACACATATATATATATAATTTTTGTTTTTATGTGGCAGCTACATTTGAAGGTCAGAACCCAGGAGTCAAATGGTGTTGACAAATGCTTGGACGGAACTTGCACCAAAGTTCTCTACTCCTTTTCTCCAACAATTTCGGTTCTCCACTTCACATTCCCAAGGTTGTGTTGTTTCTTTTCGATCTTTTTATTTGTCTTTTCTTATTTTTCATTCGGTTGCTTTGTCTTTTGTGTCTTATACATTGAGGGCAATGTGTACTTTAAGTATGGGGGAGGAATATGTGTGTTTAGTGACTATTTTTTTGAAAAAAAAATTGATTAAAAAACTTTAAAAAATAAAAATTAAAAAAAAAACAAAAGAAAGGCCTAGGATGAGTATGGTTTAACTATCTATAGCATTTGAGAATTATACTATTTTGAACTGTGCTACCTAGCTTGTGTATTTCTATATGTTGCTTTGAACACCCTCCTTTTTATACACTTAGTCGTGACTGTGGGATAAGTCTAAAGTGAGATATAGTTGCACGAGTTTGATGTAGATATTCCATGAAAAGTTTTGTTAGATTCACTCATACTTATATGATATATATGTGGAACCCATCATGTTGTGAAGGAAAAGCAAGGCACTAACCCAATATCAGTCTTAAAAACCCTTTTGCTTCAACACTTTGTGTTAAGTAAGTTTGGGGGAGGGGTGTTGGCGGATGCTTCTGAGGTTACTCTTGAACGCCTATCTCCGATGAACTAAGGGACTCTATTCCAGAGACTCCTCTCTCTCTGTGATATCCCAACCCAAGCTAGTAATTGAACTTGTCTCACATCGACCAAATGTGAGGAAATGAACCCATATATAAGCCTAAGCAGGAAGACTACTAGTTAACTTGGGTTAACCATTTTGGGAATAGTGAGAACAAATATCCAAATAGTTATTGGGACAAACCTACTAAGTTGGGGCGTTATACTCTCTACTCAACTAAACCATAATCTATTTATGCTATTTTATGTTCAGCTTCTGCCTTTTTGCAAATGTGGATCACTTTCCCCTTTTAGAGTGGCAACAGCTTGAATCGTTGTTGAAATGCAGCCACGTACGCCGGTTCTCAAAGTCATCAGGATTGTTGCTTTTCTTTTTGGTTCTTCAGGCATGATTCCAGCTACATATTCTTGGCATTTTGTGTTTATCTTCTGGACCACAAGGCCACGAAACATAGCCCTTTCTTGGTTGCTAAGTACTGCTCCATTTTGATATGGTTTCAGGCCAAGGAAATTGTCACAAAGTTGCCTCCTGGAAATAGATGAAAAATAGAAGTGGTCCTGAAACTGTCCCCTTCAAATTGCACCTCTAGTTCAATCGATATTTTATGCCTATATGTCAATTTTGCCCGAAATATTTATCACTTTCCAATTAGGTCCGTAATCAAATTAAAGTACAAAAACTACTTATAATTATACTATTCCTACCTAAATAATACTACATTACAATGATAAAATGATCAAAAGCAAGCTCATAATCATGTAAATTTGACACTCGTCAAAACCCATCTCACCAGCCAGTAGTTCGACAAATTTGATTATTTTCCCCTTTAATAATGAAAATTTTTTAATTTTTTCCCAACATTTTTTAATTTATCAATCTTGCCCAAAATATGAATTTTTTTATAAATTTTGTTTTTAACTGTTGAGTCAAATTTTAAGCCATGATAGCTTGGCCTACTACTTTTCAATTCACTTAATTCCCTCAATCAATCCTTAATTCATTTTTACCCCAATCAAACATTATTATCCAAAATAAAACAATTTCACCATATTAATTACCTTTGCTCTCTCATTTTATCATGAACAAACAAAAAAAATATCCTAAATTATCTTTAAAGAAGAAACAAGAATGATCTGAAAATGGATAGGTTATCAGGGGTAATTCCATGTCATGACTATCACTACATTATTATGTGTTTATGTGACTTGAATATCTCAAAAGTGGTTTGTTTGAAGTTTTTAGATCAAGAATGATGGAAGGTTAAAACCAAAGTTAAACATTGAAGCTTTTGATAAGTGTCGAGTTGAATGTTGACTTGCTGATTAAGCTGAGGAGGTCAACGAAAGGATCGACGTTTGTCCGTCGGGTAGACTATTGGCCGATGAAAATATTGACGTACCTAGGCAGAATTTTCCGCGTTTTTCTAATTTGATAAGGATTTGGATTTTTGGTTTTTTTTTCCTTTATTTCACCCTGCAAATGGCTCTCAAGTATTTTTTTTTTCCTTATTTTTAGGAGTTCCAAATCCCTATTCTTTAGGAAGAGATCATTCAATCTTTTCACACTCATGGAAAGATAAGATTTGATAATATCTTATTTTATTCATCTTTGATTATTTTTTCAATAAAAAAAATTACTCTTGATGTCTACAAAACCTTTGAATGAAGGCTTAGGTCACTCTACAAAGAAGATATTGATTAAGTTCACACTGGAAGAAGATTCCTTCTCCATTAAGTGATGATGTCCACACCTGTGGAAGATTCCTTTCAGATAATATCTCTTTGTATCATTAGTTTTAGTTTTATTCTTAATTACACTTAAGATGTTTTAAACCTATAAAAGCACATGGCTCATATTTTCTTTTAGAGCTTCGTTCATGTCCTCTGGGTGTCAGAGAACATTTACACACCAACTTAGATCGATAGAACAACTAGGGATGAAGTTAATTATTTTCTGGCTACTTCTCCTTATTTTGACTTTGGCAGGCGACTTACATGTCCCCTCTTCTTTTCAGATTTATCTTTTGGTTAAAAAATGAGCAAGGAGTCATTGCTTGGTTTTTAGCTCTAACTTCTAAAGGTAGAGCTTCTTCGGCTTCTTCTTTTTTTTTAATGGTAGACGGTTAAGATGTCACCACTTCTTTTTTAGAGTTATCTTTTGGTTGAGATATGCAAGTAACATTCACTTGGTTCAAAAGATAGAGTTTTTCTATCTTCTTTCCCTTTTTTGTCTTTGCAGGATTGCTGAGATGTCCCCACTTTTTTTCAACTTTATCTTCTAGTTGGGGAGATGTCACTACCAGAAGTTCTTCATATAAAGACACTTAAAATGATTTCTATTTTATTTTATTAAGACACTTTGGTTATAGAGGCATTTTAGATAAGTGTCTTACATTCCGATGTGGCAACATGTCTTAAACTATTAAGACGCTTTAAGTATCTTTATAAGATGCTTATAATGACATTAATTTATACTAATTACTGCTAAAAAATTTATTATTTAATCTTGTTTATATTTTTATTATTATTATTATTATTATTATTATTATTATTATTATTATTATTATTATTGTTATTCGCTTTAGAGGGCTAAATGCAAAAAATAAATAAATAATAAAAAGAGATGAGGGAATACAAAATGTAATGTAGATTTTGATATAAAATAACCTCTAATCAAAATTTTGCATTTGCTACTAAACATAATTATATATATCCAAAGGGTTTGAAAATACAAAGGTTTCACTACTAAGACATGAATTAAAAAGTATTCTCCTTTCCCATCAAAGGGAAAATGAAAAGGAAATGAATGACACGCGTAGAAGTTCTCAATAGTCTATGTTTTAGTTTGGGATTTTGATCTTATGATTATACCTCCCCACTTTTTCTTGTTTTCATCGAACTAGTCATCAAAGTTGGGATTGATCGCCTCCAAAATTTTGCAAACCTCCATATTATGTTCACTCTTAATCGAGGTGAATATCAAAAGAGTGGTACAATTTTCTTATAAATAATACTGCTCGATCTTGCTTTCCCCTTCACAATACAATAGGGAATTTACATCTCTCAATGCAAGGCCGGCAACAAAACACTAACTCGATCAGATCAAAATCATGATTCATGAGTAGAAACCAACAATTGTTTCTTGTTACGCTCCGGAAGAGAAACTAATGTGATGTAAACAATATTTCAAAACAATAGCAAAAAAAGAAAAAGATTAAAAAGGATACCTTCAACAAAATTAAAGTAAATAACTAAAAATTGGGTACAAATCTATGGCGAACCTTCCTATTAATTTATTCATAAGTAAAAACACATACTCATACATGAAACAAAAGAAAAGAAGAAGAAACAATTGCCGGTAACAAAATGAAAAAAGACATAGAGTTTCGACTACCTCTTGTTTTTTTAGAATATCTGGCTTCCCGATGAGTTTATGTTCTTGACTAAAAATAATCTATACTTTGTCTTTCTCCATCCTTGATTAAAGGAAAAAAGAGAAGAAAACTAACCAATACCACTTAAACGCACTACCTTCTGCTATCATCAAAACAACAATTAAAACAACAATAATCTAATTACCTGACATAAAACATAATAAAATTAATCACAATAAACAAAAAAAACCCACAAAAAGTGAGGGACAACCACAATACACTTAAGGGAGAAAGAAGTTTGGAGAAATTAACCCCGTAATGATTAATTCTGTGTAGGAAGAAAGCAGGGTTGATGTTTGACTAGAGATAAAAAGGAGCGGCTCGCCGGGTTCATTTGATTTGGGGAGACCAGAGAAGTTCTCTTTCTTTTTGAATCTTGAGGAATATAACTTGGGAGTAATATAATTGGTAAGTATATTCTTAGGCAACTCATCAAAAGGTTAAATAAATTTTACAAGCAAAATTTATGACAAAACCCACTTTGGCCCCCAAAGTTTGGGGGATAGCGAGACCTAGTCACCAAAAATTTTTCCTCAACAAAATTAGTACCCTAAAATATTTCTTTTGCCAATTTTAGTCAATTTACCAGAATTTTTGGTCAACTAACGGTCAAATCTTATTTCCCGTTAAGTCTTTAATTTTTATGAAGAAAAGTCTTTGGTGTCTGGGTCTCGCTACCCTCCAAACTTTCGGGACCAAAAGTGACTTTTGTCCTAAAATATAGTTCGTGGTCAATTAATAAACTTTAATAAGTGTCTCAACATAATATTTTGTTATGACATTTTCCTTTCTAAGTATGGTGATAAGTTCAAAAATAGTGTAGTAATAAAAAAATGCCCCAACATCATATTTTTTATGACATATAAATTTTTACTACCTCTTTTTCAAAATGGAAGTCTACTTTTAGTGGCACAAATATTAAGAGTCAATTATTAGTAAATATGGAAAATCTATTTTAACCGTAATTAATAAGGCCAACTATTAATAAACTCAAAAACTATTTTTCCAAATTTTTTTCCCAACATTTAATCCTACATCATCTAAATGAGTACAACTGCTACTACAATGTACCTTGCTATTTAAAAAAACAAAAACCGAAGAATTCAGTTCATAATTTCTTTTCCAAAATGAAAACTTTTCCCTCCACCATATGAACTAAAATTTGAAAAATTAAAATTTGAAACGCCCGAAAATTTCCCACTTATAATTTTGGGCAGCTGAGTGTATAATTAATCTCAACCCATATTTTCTTAGTAGTTATAGAGATTTAAACAATAATTAGATATTGGTTAGAGAAATTCAAATCATAAAATACCTCGAGTCAAGATAGATCTAAATGTTGATTTAGGAGAATCATCCATTGAAGATGGAAGTACTCTAATTGAAGTCTATAACCATTTGTCGGATCTTAACATTGAGGAAATGGATGATGAAATATTATTCTTGACCAAAATGCTATTCCAACTTCACCAATGAATGGGATTCATGCATCAATTGAAGCCACTGTGGACAACAATCAACAACCATTAACATTTCCTGAAGACATTGGTATGTTTGTGTCTCTTCTTGCTCATTTTTGTCCCCATTTCAAACTTAGATATTGATTTTTATTTGCAAACTCTGTTCATACATTAGAGCATGTATTGACTTATTTTTGTTTGTTGGATTTTCAAATGGGATAAGCTTAAATGAGTGAGGATGCTGATTTCGGCAATGACACTACTGGCGAGAGAAATTTGTCTGATTCAGAGTACAGTAAGTGAATTTTAATGATTTTAAACATACCATATGTGAATCCATAGAAAGAGTGGTTACTTTTCTTGTTATGGAGGATTCATTTCTAAGCTAATAATTGATTTATTGATCTATCTAAAAACTGACACTGAGATTAATAATCAGGGAGAAGTTGATAGTCGTACTAGCCGATACACGTACGATGAAAAAAATTTGGCCATATATTATACTCTTTTGGAAAACAGTGAAAATTGAAAATTAAGGAAATGGGTTAGGAAATTAGTGGCTTCATCGTAATTGTCAAGTAAAACCTAACAACGAATATGGAAATGAGCAAAAGATTTCAGAGATTTTTGTTCAAGAAGAAACAAAAATTGCGGGCTTTTTATTTTTGAATAAAGCACACTATTTCTTTTTAAAATTGGATGGCCCCAATGAGAATCGAACCCTCGACCTCTCGGTAATAACCATCCCCCATCCTAATCCCCTAACCACCCTACCCAACCCTCCCATCCCAAATAAAATAAAACACACTATATATTAAGTAATTGAACAGCAAGATGTACATTACTAGTTAGCTGCCAAGCTAATTGATCAACTCTACCTAGCTCACTCCTAGATCCCTGAATAATATTACAAGACAGAAACATATTCATCACACTAAAAATATCATGACTAATCTCTCTAATTTCTACTAGCAAACTTACAAGCTTGTTCCTAATTTCAGTTAACAAATGACAATCAGTAAAGACTCGGCATGAGAGCACATTGACAGATAATGCTTCCTGTAAAGCATACAACAATCCCAAAGCCTCTAACTGGATAGAAGAAGCTGACGCAAATCTTAGACCATTTCGACTGACTAACCTGCCTTGCCAATCCCAAATTTCCCAAGTTGTTGAACCCTTGCAACCATTATGCAAAAAAGAGGCATCCACATAAATAACGAAAGTGTTTCTAGCTAATGCACCATCATATTCTTCTTCCACGGAGGTCGTACTCTCACTTCCAGACCTACCAAGAGTTGGTGAACTCATTGGCAAATACTAATTATGTGCCTCCACTGCTTGAGTCCATGTCACACTTGGGCTTTCAATGATGCCATCCCAGACTGCTTTGTCCCATGTTGTCCAAATACTTGCCATGATATGAAATGACAATTGAGTTACAGAGGCGTCTGCGACTTCAAGTAGCCAGTCATTCAGCAAACTTCTTCTGCTGTTTTCCTTCACAGCTGAAGCTCAATGGAGAAAGAAACCAGACCTACTGCGATAGTTTACATTCTAAAAACACATGTTCTGTGTTTTCCAGCTCTTTGCCACACCTACTACACACAGTAGCAACAAGTACACCTCGTCTCAACAGATTCTTTGTACTGGGCAGAGTGTTGACAATTGATCTCCATAATAACCACAGAGTTTTGGCTGGAGTCTTAATTCTTCAAAAGAGCTTCCAACCTTCTAGGCTGAGGTCATTGACAACTCTTGACGAGTAAGCCTCAATGGTTACTAAAGGCTGCTCATTTTTCTTTGACTGCTGCAAACTATAGTATCCACTTACAATAGTGTAAACCCATCACAAGTGTGTTTCCAATGCAGCTGATCCTCAGAGGAAGACCGCTGAAAAGGAAAATATATTGTAAGGATGTGGTTAATCACAGATCGGGAAAATAAGTCATGTAGAAGAGGCAACTTCCAAGATCTAGCATTATATAACAAGTCTTTCACTGTCAAACCTGTGGGGCTGCTGACAAGATCATTACATGCCAGAGGATTTGAGGAATTTGGGATCCAATCATCCTCAATCCAAATTCGATCACCTCGTCCAACCTTCCATTTAAGATGTTCTTTCAACAAGTCCTTGCCCCATAAAATACCCCTCCAACTCCAAGAAGACCTTGAAGGAGCTGTGCATGAAAGAAAATCAATTGTGAGACAATATATTTTTCCGAAGCAAAACGAAGAAAAGAGACTGCTCAATGGTAATAATCCACCACACCGACTTTGCTAACAGAGCTTGATTCATGTCCCTGGCTGTCCGTAAACCCTACCCACCACGAAGCTTAGAGACTGGCACATAAAGCTCCATGATTTCCTGTGTATACGTCGACCTTCTGAATCCCCTGCTCATATGAAGTTAGCAATGATCTTATCGATCTCATGAGAAACCCAAGAAGGAAGTTTAAAAGCACCCATCATATCAAAGTTGAGTGTTTTAATTTGATTTTATTTGAAAACACTCAAAGGTTTTTTGATTTGCTGGCTTAAGAGGATTGAAATTGAAGATGATCGAATTCAATCTATACCTATACAAAACGAACTACTTTTAGTTCATTTATCTTCCTCCTTGCTTGTAAGCCCATCTACATTATACAGATGGCGTAAGGCAAAAGAATTAAAACATCATACAGGCTCTCTAAAGCCTTTATTAAGGGTTGATAATATAAACACGTCTGTTATTCTCATTATTGATGCTTGACCCTAATGATACTCCAGGAGATCCAAGTTTTAAAAGTATGTGCAGCATTATCCACTTAGATGAGAAATGGTTCCACATGGCAAATAAGACTACGAAGGTGTATTTGTCTAAGTCATAGAGAAATCCACATCGCAAGATTCAAAACAAAAATTACATTAGGAAAATTACGTTCCTAGTTGATGTAGCAAGGCCGAGATATCATCCACAAGGTAATGAAATATTCCACGGGAAAATTGGTGCTTGGCCATTTGTCATTAAGTGCGGGCAAGACAGAGAAGTGTTAATAGAGTTGTTCGAACATTAGAAACTAAATCAACACTCTTAATTACAAGAGATGTATGAGATCAATTTTCATTCAGAAACTAATACTGGCAATTTTGGCAAGTGACCAAGAGAGGAATGAGTAATCCAATTTTCATTCAGCTAGATAATGCAAACCCTCACATTACTCAGAGCAATGTTGCATTTGCTCAAGCGGCTAGTCAACATGGTATTGATCTTCATTTGATGAATCAACCTCCAAACTCTCTTGATTTTAACATTTTGGATCTTGAAATTTTTAATGCAATTCAATCAATAACAGATGAAGTAACTACAAAAACATATGATCAGCTTGAAGCTATTGGGAGGGCATGTGATAGCTATCCAGTGACAAAGGTCAACATGTTATTCTTAACCTTACAATCAGTGATGATAGAAGTTATGAAAGATAAAGGCGAGAAGAAGTACGAATTTTTTGCTTTTCAAGTTTCATAAATTTAATTGACATTTGATGAGTGTATTGATTTTTTATTCTTATTTTTTTATGTAAAGAGGTCGAAACACATGCATATGAGCAAAGCAAAGTTAGAAAAGCTAGGCCAACTGCCTGATCGTCTGATATGTGATCACGAATTGGTGCAAGAAGTGATCGAAGTGATCGATCATCTCAATCAAATTCCCAGCTAATATTTTCTATGGTTGTACTAATAGTGTGATTTTGGTTCGTTCATGATTTCAAAGAACTATGCCAACTTTAAGTCTTTTAGAAAGAAAAAAAAACACCTCAACCTTGATTGACGGGCTTCTCTTTTTTCTTAATTGTGTTCCGTTCATTTAGTTTCTTGTTTTACATGTATGTTCTTCAATTATCAATATGAAACATACTACGATAACCACTTTCTTGAAATCATGATTAAAAATATTCATCAAACAAACAAAAATTAAAAAACAAACGAAATGGGTCAACTATTTTGCATTATGAATGGGTAATGGACCCTTAAAATGAAATTTTTGCGCTTATCCTACTATTTTGAAGGGATAAGTATGGTGAGGTTTCTCATCTAATCACATCTACTTGATGTCTTACTGTTAACCAAGTTAAAGAAATTGCAAAAAACTCAAATCAATAGTTTTGCATTATTTTAGTCATGCATCAAACATTGCACTATGGTTAAAAATATCATGGTAGCAGGCCAAAACACAACCAATTTCAACACATAAACCTTCATTCCATAATACCTGACCAACATCAAATAACTGCGATACAAAATGTTCTAGTGGAATTTGGGAAGATAAATGCTTAACATGGTTCCAACAGGATCTTCAAGTATTCTTAGTTTGATTTATTTTTCAATTTCAATAGATGGTTCGGTCAAGTCAAAATCAAAAGTAGCTGGTTTATTCAAATCTATACCAGGTATGATGGCACCTTCAACTTCGTCTTCTTCATCGTTGTTGTCTTCGATCCCAACGAAAGAGTCTTCAACAACCTGATTGTCTTCAACCGCATTGAAAGAGTTTTCAACAACTTAATTTGATTCACCTTCAATCTCGGTTCTTTCCCACCATGAACCTCTGTTGTTTTATTGAATCGGTCTTCCACAACATGGTCTAATTCCTCTTAAGAAAGCAAATCCATTTCATAAGTAGGGATTAAAAATTTTTGAGTAGGGACCATATGTAGAATGGGAGAAGACATCGTTGAAATATAAATCTCTCACCGCCCAGTTAATTAGATTTTGTATTGAGTATACAATAAGTAATTGTGTACATTGGGATAGTGGTATAATTATGGACAAGGCTAATTTAGGCAAAATAAACAAAATTATGTACTAGGATAGAAACTGCACTTACTTTTTGACATAACTCAAAATAGAAACTGGACTTACATTTTGAAAAGGAGGTATATGTCTTGTGTACTAATGAGGAGGGGGGATTCTACTAGTTTGTGCAAGGATCGTCACTTAGTATTCAACACTATCTTTTCATGAAACTTCTACAACTGGTGCAAGATATCTGGACTTGGACGAATTCAACTTTTGGAACTAGAAGAGAATGAAATGAAGCGTAGGGAGACTCAGAATCAGGGATGAATGTCTAAATAAAATTTTCATCAAGGGTTGAAAGTCTGAACAAAATTAAATACTATTAAGTTAATCATGCTTTAAATGTATAAACAAAATATTTGATTATTGTTTGAGAGTCTACATGAACCAAACACAAACACATCATCCAGTCTTTATACAATTGTGGTTAGACGGGAGTAATGATCAAACAACATCATCCATTTTCTTTGGGAAATGAAATTTTTGCAATTCGATGTTTGAATATTTGCAGTAAATATCAACTACCCAATACTCCTATAACCCTAATGTTTTGGTTCTCTCTCTTGGAAACCTACATTCAGGACGCTGGTCCCCAGTCCTTCTCTTCAATGTGAAGTCCAAATCACCTCTGATAGAGTCCACAAATTATGTTTTAATTGTTGATATTTTATTAGTTTATGGACTCGGATGGATTTAATTCATTGGTTTTGTTATTATTTCATGTTAGGATTTGGAAATAAGAGATTGGAGTTGTTTTGGGTGAATCTGTACATCCAGGGGCTTTTTTGCACAATTGAAGAAGTTTTGGGGCAAAAAGTAAAAATATTACAAACTTAAAGGATCAAATTTGCAAAACGTGTATAACTTGTTATTCTCCAGCGGCTGACCTAATTCCAGCCTTAAATAGAATTTTGATTTACTTTTAAAAGGGTAGCCGCGCGTAGGCGAAAGCAGGCACCTCCAACCGTTTCTTTTTTCCCAACTTTCTTTGTTTTTCATGGAGAATAAAGCCCTCATGGTTTCATCCATGAGTGGCTAAGTTTTTCTTTCTGATTCAAGGGATTAATTCAGTTGTTTCATTGTGAGGCTATGCTTTAATTTATCTTTCTTACTTTTAATTCTCGTATTTGTTGATTCTTGTTTTTATTTCATGAAAGTAGATATCATTCGAATTGACAACTTGATTTGATTTTTGCTTTCTACTGCTATCTATTGGTTGAATATTACATAATACACACGTTTTTATAGTACTATTAAGTAGTAATTAGGCTATGTATGTGTATTAGTGAGACATAGGATGCACATTCTAGTTTAAATGTGGAATCAACGAGACAAAACTAATTAATTGTAGCTATCTCTGTTAATTGGTTTTGATTCAACTAGTTCTTGAGTGTATTGCTGTTGTGGTTAGACATGGAACACTATCGTGCCCAGTCTATTATAGCAAGATTTGATTGAATGCTGGGTTTGGTCAATGTTTTTAGAGAAGTTCGAATTTGTTATGACTATCCTAATAAATGTGGGGGTTGAATACTTGAATGTAAGAATGCCTTTTGACCTGTGATCAGTGAAATAATTGTGTTGTCTATCCCTTGGATCAGTAGTTTGTTACTTGATTTTCTTTCTTTTATTATTTTCTATTATATGAGTTTTCCATTATAATAGATTTAGAACAAGCCAAAAATCCACATTTTCATTAGTTTAAAGGAAACAATCCATCGTTCCTTGAGGAGACGATCTTACTTCTCTATACTACGTAAATATAGAAGGTTTATAATTATTTTGTGGCTTGACACTCCACCTCCGACTTTTGACTACTTATAGAATCGTATATATTGAGAGACGAAATTGCATTTAGAATAGTTTTGGAAATTGAGAAAGATGAACGAGTTAAAAGATTCCTAAAAATGAGCAAACAGTATCCATTCTAAAAGAGAGGGGGAATCCTGGTAGATCCATCAAGGTTGTGTGAACTTTTAAGGTTGTTGTGGAATTCCATCAAAGGGGAGATAAAAGCAAGAGAAGTCATACTTGAGCATATATTTTTGAGTGATAAAATTAAGAATTTTTCTGGTCAAACAGCTCATAGCATGAGGAAAAGGTTCAGTTGTTTAAAGACAATTGCTACAGAGAAGGGTCCTCCTCCACCACATCATGTAAGTAGCCGACATCAAAAGTATGTGGAGGCTTTTGATGATCTGAGTGATAGAAATTATGACATTTTTCAATTGGTTTAGGCAAAAGAGAATTGTGAGGATCTAGTTTTGAAAGAAGAATTTGAGCACAAATTTAAGGATCGTGTTAAATTAGATGATGACGAGAAAGAAACAATTGAAAACATCTGTTATGCTACTAGAATTTAACCGAAAAAGCCTATTGTCAAGGATTACGCCGATGTGCTGGTGAAATCTTTCAACTTCTATTGTCTGTTACAAGCAACTAACATCGTTACAACTTCATATTGGGATAATGCTCTGCGTTTTTTGAGTTTGGATATTAAACAAACTAATGAATATCAACTAATGTTAAGAGTTTCCCGTATTCTTAGTGCAAATCCGCACTATTATCTCCCTCGATCAGGATCTCAAATTGGAAATACTAAAAAAAATCCACAATAATCATTCCATGAAAATTATGTGCTCTTTGGGTCCCTTGAATATTAACATGGAAAAGCCATCCACGATACATGTTAGAAATGTATGTGAATGTTGTTTGAGAATATTTACAAAAATTATTGATTTTGGTTCTATGATTATCTATAGCCAGAATACATATTATCACTTCGAGAGAGGTGATTTTCTAACCTTTTTGGGAGGTGGTGACATTATAAATTCATGCATCAAATTTATTCATTAGTGCAATTCATCTTACTCCATCGCTTAATTTTAATTCTTTTGGATTATTAAGTTCATACACTTTGGACAAATACAAAAAGGACATGAGACAAATTGTTTGTGCCAGCGACATAAAGAAGAGAGAGAAAAAAAGAACTCAAAAGAGTATCGACCTAGTTATGAACAAAAAATGTGACAAAAGAGAGACTAGAAAGAAAACTGTTTGGAAGAAGATGATAAAAATATGAAAGGATATTGCTGCGAAAACTACATGTCGGCAAAGGTTGTAAAGTAAAAAGGTTATACGAGTAAATATATTGTGACAACTTTGTAATTTTGCAGGTAATTTCATTTTTTAAGGAATATAAAAATAAAACGTTGAAATTATTATGATGGCTTGCCATAAATTTTAATTGCACATCCGGATTATATTAATTTACACTATGACATTTATTTAGTAATTTTCATTTGAAAACTAACATATATATATATATATATATATTCAAGCGAATATTCAAAAGACATGTGATTTTATAAATATATTTAGTAGTTTTCTCAGATTTCTTTTTCACACAAAGAAAAAAGCACATCCGTTGTAAAAAGTTGTAAGACAACATTTTTTGGGGGGAGGGAGGGGGCTCATGTTCCTTCCCATAAATTATAACCCATCAAACATCTTATTTACAAACAGAGAAAACAACTGATTTAATATATTAATATCTAACCTAAAAATTTGAGGTATGATTCCATCTGGTGTTATAAGAATTGTAGAACTCGTGGTTCCCTATCCTAATTCCACTTCGGCAAACAAACGGAGACCCTACATGACTAATTTGCAGTTAAGGACCAAGGTGCTTTGTAATGTAAAGTTTACGAATTCTAAAAAATGGTCTCCAACCGCACTTGGGGCGCACCCCAATGTAAATAATGAATTTTATTCAATGATATCAACATATTTAACTTCTCCATGCTTATTCTTCTTTCCTGCATCTTCCAAAATGCAACCACTGAAATTGTCATAGCCAGCAATAATTGTAGCAAAACCATAATGTTTTCCTACACTACTATGAAAGGGTCATTGTATGACACTAAAAAATGCCACCACAACTTACTTTATAAGACATTTGGAGCTATAAAGATATTTTAGTTAAGTACCTTTCAATTGAATATGATAATAGCTATAGTGTTATAAGAAGTATTCTATTAAGGCACTTTAATGTGCCATGCCAGAGAATATATTAATGAATTTTAATAGGTATAGTGTAATAAGAAGTATTCTACTAAGGCACTTAATTTGCGATGCTAGAGAATGTATTAAGGCACTTTTAATCGTGTAGTAAATTATATTTGAAAAACACAGAAACGTCTTATTTCTTTCTTTTCTTTTTCTAAAAAATAATTTCATTACTCAATCTACATCAACTAGAATAAATAAAAACAAGAAAAATTTATTCTGCCAATCTCATTGATCTATATGCTAATATAAAAGACGCTTGGCCAATTAGTTTCTTGCAATCTGATTGGTCGGGGGTAGTCACGTGATATCATCCTTGTGTCACGATTATACTATATTTTTAATTGGGGCAAAACTGTCATTCACTAAATAGACATTCAATTAAAAAGTTAATTTTTTGGCATAACCCCTTCCCTTCAAAACGACATTGTTGGATTACATTTAAAGAACAAATTACAAGAGATGAATGGTATAAAATTAGAGCGCATGGAACTAATATGTATCTATGAAAACTCGTGTAATACACACTTGATTACACTTTATATTAGCGTACAAACTATTATCTAATGAAGAATCCATGCCGAGTAAATAATCCAAGGCAGTGAACAATTTTATTGTTGAATCTCACTGTCATCATCCTTCAACATGCGTGGTCTTCAAAAATCTTGAGTTTTGCTCCTCTGATTACAATAGCAACAAAAAGAAAAATTAGCCCAAGTATTGAAAAGCACAGTGGAAGCAACAAATTCACCCTTGTAAAAAAAAGATTGAAAGAGAATGGGAGGATCCCTCTCAAACGTAATTACAAATTATGTTGGTCAAAATTCAGCCTACACCTACCAAACAACTTGATCATTCAAATTAATAAGAAAGCCCAGATACTTATAACTTGTGTAACTCATTTGCTTTAATAAAATTTTGTAAGGAAAAATGAATAGGAGAGGCAATACCTTATCATGACCGATGGAGGGTTTTCCACCTTCAAACATGTATGAACTCGATGCTCAATAAAGTAAAGAAAAATAATTAATTCAGTAAAAATTAAAGCAAAACTCTTAACATTTAAAAAGAGTGGACCCCTTCATGTTCGAGTAACATTCACATCATGGAAAATAAAAGAAGAAATTCTTTAATTCAATCCAGTACAAATTAAACTCAAATCAAGAGATGGAAGGAACTAAATAATTTGATTCACCTTCTCACCTTTGCCACATGAACATCTGGGTTGTCTCTACTAGAAGGAAGGAAAAGAAAATAAACTTATAGAGGTTGAAGATTTGGATTGGACGAGAATAAATGTGCCCCATGAATGATAAAATTGCTTGTATATATCTCAAACCCCCCAAAAAAAAGAGAAGGGAGAAAAATGAAGAATTTGTATCAACTAAATATTCCGTTTTTAGGGGGATTAGTGTAATCGGCAATTATTAAATAAAAAAATATCATTGGAAAATTCAGGATTTCAAATCTAGATGCCTTAATATGACTTTTTATGACAACATTCCCATCCAAATGCCTCAAGAAAAAATTAGTTAAATCCAATGGCCTAATAAGATATCTTAAATGACATCTATTTCAAAGTGTCTCAAAACATTTAAAGCTAAATGTCACCATAAGAGTTTTTTTTGTAGTAGTGCTAATTGATCCACATGTTTTGCCGGGAATCATCTTGCAAACTGTCTGCCATTTGGCGTACGGTCCAATATGAGTATTTGTTAGTTTGTGCAAGCAAATTATCAGTTCTTCCTACATAGAACCTGTAGGCACCCGATATACCAGCTATTACCAAATGCATCATAGGGACAACCATATAGGCATAATCTCGACAATCATATATACATATATTCGTCAATATAAATATCTTAATTCATTGTCTGAACACCTACTTTTAGGCATTACCCTTGAATAATTATGTTTATTTTTGAAGTCACTTTATAATAATACTATTGTGTTACTTAATTCAAGTCTTCAATAAAAACTGATGTACACAATGAGGTTGTCTTTTTGAGCCCGAAAAAAACTTACTTTTTGAGTACATTATTTTTTATAAAGTTTAATGATCATGAAGTTTCTTTATTAGTTTTGTTGAAGTCATGAGTAGGTTAATGATCCACATCGGTATCTGAGAGCAGAGAATAGTTGATGAGTAACTTGGTCCCAAAACTTATCACCTTGAGATTTTAGGTTGAGATGGATTTCCTACTTATTGAGCTTGCTATGGGTTTCAAGGCATTGAGATTAAGTTAACTCTAGTGAGGTACTAAAAGCATTTCTCTAGAATAGGCATTACAGATTTTGGTGCAACATAACAAGAGCTGAACATAACTTTTTGAAAAAAATAGAATTTTTTCCTACGTACGTGAATGGTCTTCGTGAGGGAGACTTCATTGTCACATATTCAAACACCAAATGTGGCATATATATTTCAAATTATTCATTAATGTTTTTCTTTTTCTTTTTTTTGTAAATAAGTAGGATATAAAAAATCCTTTTGGTGTAACAGTATATCAATTTAGTATTCTTAACAAGTGTATCAATTTATCTTTTTGTTTTAAAAAAAAGAAGTTAAATAGTACTTTCATTCAATTTACTTTGTTGTATATATTAACAGT
The DNA here is from genome assembly GCA_949775105.1 of Oldenlandia corymbosa var. corymbosa. Lineage (NCBI taxonomy): Eukaryota > Viridiplantae > Streptophyta > Magnoliopsida > Gentianales > Rubiaceae > Oldenlandia > Oldenlandia corymbosa. The sequence continues at coordinate 17,761,466 of OX459118.1, read as the reverse complement.
GAATAAACATATACAGATATACCCATATAATTGATGGGCATATCACATATCTGAATTTGAATCTTATTTCAAATACATCTCTAAAGTTCTGCTAAAAACTTCAAAACACATATCTAAAATTAGACCCACGAAATATTAATGGTGTGTCGTAAGACCAACATTAAGACATAATGGAATGTGTATTTATCACCGAAGCGCCAAATACTTGATATCACCAATTTTATTTAATAATTTTTTTCGCCCCACAGGTTCACATAATTCTTTGTAATAAAATTTAACAACAATAATGAGTAATATAGATTTAGTAAAATAATTGTATAATATTTTAATCTTTGCAATTCTCTTTAATATTTGTTATTTTATGGCTACTACATCATTGTTAGCTTTTTCTCGTGTTGAAATAAAATAATTCCATTTTGTATGATATGTAATATTTTAATTAATTAAGCTGGTGCCTAGCACTTTTATTTACTTTTAGTCGCATAATACTAAATAACATGAGTACAATTTCCCGTTGCAATTTGATAGCATATGAAACTTTCTTTTTATAACATTTAATTTATTTATACTTATATTGTATTCATTTTTACAAACCAATAATTGTATTTGTATTTAACGCATAAAAGTTTAAATATTTTTCATTAATGTATATGAATAAACCCTGCTAAAGAAGTTTGTTAATCACAAAGCAGCTAATGATAATGTGATTATAAAAGTAGATATGATGAAGGCTTTTGATCGTGCCTCTTGGAGGTTCTTGAAAGAGGTGCTAAAATGTTTTGGTTTTCCGTTGCATTTTATATCTCTGATTATGTCCAATTTATAGTGCAGCTTGTTTTCTATTTTAATTAATGGAAGCCCATCCGGTTTCTTCAAAGCTTCATAGGGAATCAAGCAAGGAAATCCCCTTTCCCCTTATCTTTTCATTTTGGTTTTTGAAACTATGAGAAGAAGGCCAAAATTTCTAATGGCAGAGCAAAAGATTGCAAGTTATGGTACTCCAGCAGGTTCGTTGCCAATGTCATATCTATGTTTCGCTGATGATCTCATTATTTTCACTAGGGGATTAAAAGCATCACTGAGGGAACTAAACACTTTCTTTGAAGAGTATGAAGCTGCATCCAGTCAAAAGATTAATCGGTAAAAGAGTCAGTATTATGTAAAGAATAATTGCCAGCCTAGTAGGGTTTCGGTGATTACATCAACCCTAGGTATGCAAAGAGGAACCTTTCCTTTTGTATACTTAGGATGTCAATTGTTTTATGGGAGGAAGAAGGCACCTACTTTCCAATTCTTGCTTGACAAATTTGATGTGAAGTTGCTAAATTGCAAAACAAAATGCTTAGACAAGGAGGCTGTCTTTTGTTAATCAAACATGTCCTTGTAGCAATCCCCATTCATGTTATAGTAGCAATTGAACCTCCAAGTCAATCATCAAGGAGCTTGAAAAAAAGTGCCAAAAATTTCTATTGCAGGGCGCTGGTGATGATGTTAAACATCATTGGCGTTCATGGGATAGGCTAACATACCCGGTGGCTGAAAATAGAGTTGGACTTCGCAAATTTAAAGATGTGTTGGCTACTTTTGCTGCAAAACTTTGGTGGAAGATTAAAACTCTAAAAGGTATATTTGGGCACATTTTCTCCTTTCTTTATCTTACTCGGCAAAGAAAAAAAAAAGCATGGCAGAGAATTCAAAAAATTGATCTCTTGGCTACTTCTCTCAAAAGTGCTTGTCTGTGGAGGTGATAGGAATTTGTGGTCGGATAATTGTTCAACCCCAGGAGTTATCTAGGATATACACCATGAATTTCCACCTTATCTGAATATGAATATCAGGAATTTTTTTGAACAAAAGGAATTTTATTTGGCTGTGTTTTTTGCCAAGCTGTCTTCAGCTATGATTGATGTTTTGAAGAAGTCGAAGTTGCAATTTTCCACGGATTAGGATATCATTGTTTGGCAACTGTCTTTGCTGGTGTCTTCTCAATTAAAACAGCTTTTGAAGGCTTCGGATCAAGAAGGAATAAGGACATTAGTCTCAATATTTGGCATAACATCATTCCGCTATGAATATCTTCCTTATGTGGAGATTGCGGAACCATTTACTTCCCTTTCCTGATACACTATGAAGTCTAGGTTTCTACTCTTTTCCTTTAAGATGCTGTAGATGTGGAAAAGACGATGAAATAATACATTATTCTTTTTTGAGCTATTTGGAGGTGATAAAATTTTGGCTCGACTTTGCAGTCTTGTTTAATGTTTCCATGTCGATGTCTAGTAGTCTTTGTGTCACGGACAGTTTTTCTTCCCCACGAATTCGGGTGGTTTGCTGCAAAACAGGCTATTTTCGTAGACGGACATGGGACGGAACGGTCTAGAGCCTTGTGGAATTCTCCGGTCAAATCTTGAAGACTCTGGAATTTTCTAGAGAGGCCCGAAACTCTCTAGAAACGGGTAGAACCGTGTGGAAGCTACCCGAGTTTGCTAGAACCGTGTGGAAGATTCTAGAGACTTGTAGATATTTTGGACTTAGAATATTTTATGGTAGGAATTCTCTAGAATTCCATTATTTTATTATGTACATAGAATTCTCTAGAATTCTTTGGGACTTGGGGTTTGCCTATAAATACCCCATGCCCCCTTCATTTGTAATCCATCCAAGCTTTGAGTGGAGTTCTCAAGCATTCCTTAAGCTCTCTTGTGCCTTCATTGTTCTTTCACTTTCACCCTTTTTTAAGTTTTTCTTTGCCTCCGTTCTTTAAAGCCTTGCCTAGCTTTGCACACTTTGGGGGTCTTAAGGCTGAGCTAGCACTTGATCGTTAGTTGTTTTGTGCTAGTGCCGCATGGCCGTTACTTTGAAAAATTAAGCCCGTGACAGTTGGTATCAGAGCCTCGGCTCGATACTTGGTATGCTACATCGTCTACGCTTCCGTTTGTTGGTTTTCTTTCGTGCATAAGCTATGTCCAACCCTTAGGAGGTCGTTCAAGGGTCGGAGCTTAAGGGGGATCACGTTTCCCGTGAGGTGGGGAGGACCACCCCCAAAGGAAGCGGCAAGGAGAAGTCGGTCGTTAGGGAGCCAATGGTGGAATTCGAGAAACGGCTTGCCAAGCTAGAGCTTGCTGTGGCCGACCACCAAGACCGTTGGGACGAGCACCCTGAGGTGGTAGCAGGGGTCGTCGAAGCTCGCATGGAGCGATTTGCAGGGGAATTGCAAGAGGTCATGCAGCAAATGAAGGACGACATGCTAGGGACGCTCAACGAAATGGTGGAACGTTGCAACAAGTCGAAGGAGGAAAGCCTTGCTCGTGTTTCGGCCCTCCAAGGCGACGTCAACCGGCTTATGGGGGAGCTGGAGACTTCTCGGGCCGAATCGGCGCGTCTTAAGGCACGGCTTGACGCTGTGGCCGTGCAAGGGACAACCGGAGCCGTGGGGACGGTTCCAAGGCTTGAAGCGCCCAAGCCGGACGAATACAAGGGCAGCCGTCGCTTGAGGGACGTAGAAAACTTTCTCTACAGCATGGAACGGTACTTTGGGGCTATGAATATCATGGACGACTCGGTAAGACTCTTCCAAGCCTCCCTTTATCTTAAAGATAGTGCTTTATCATGGTGGAAACGTAAGATGAAACCCGTGGGGGACGGAGACCCGGTCTTCACCACGTGGGATGGTTTTAAGGAAGAGTTTAGAAAGTATTTCCTACCCGTGGATGCGGAAGACGAAGCCCGGGCCAAGCTTCATCGTCTGCACCATAGGGAAGGCCAAATCCGGGAATACGTTAAGGAATTTTCGGACTTGATGCTTGAAATTCTGGATCTCTCACCCAAGGAGGCGTTCTTTACTTTCATGGACGGTCTCAACCATTGGGCCAAACTTGAGCTACAACAGAGAGAAGTCCAGGACATCGATCGGGTGTTAAAGGTGGCCGAGTAGTTTGTTGAGTTCCAAAAGAAGGATAGCTCCAAGGACAAGGGAAAGAAGCCGTTCCAAGGCAAAGGTGGGGGAGACAAAGGGAAGTCTTCCACACCCACAAAACCGGCAGCCGACTCCACAAAGCCGTCTTCAAGAAAGGAGACCAAGGGGGACAAGCCAAAGAAGTTTCAAGGGTGCTTCTTGTGCGGGGGAGTGCACATGGCACGCGATTGCCCGTCTCGTTCGAAGTTGGCAGCATTGGCGCAAGGTTTGTGCCAAGAAGAGGAGAAACGGGTCGCTTGCATGAAACGGCTAGACGCCGTGCATGCCAAGGCCGAGACACGTCAAGGCCGTCTTTACATGGAGGTATCATTCACAAATGGGTCTAGATGGGGCATGCTAGACATGGGGGCCGATACGAGTTATCTCACGGAAGAGGTAGCCCGTACGCTTGGAGTCAAGTGGACACCTAGCAAAGGCCGTTTCAAGGGTGTGAACGGCGAATGGACAGGTCTTGTGGGTGAAGCAAGAGACGTGCCTCTTAAAATCGACAACTGGTCAGGTACGGCTAATTTCTCCATTGCACCTATGGATGATTATGGTCTTGTGTTTGGCATGGAGTTTGTAGACCAGGTGAGGCCGATCATCGTGCCTAGCAACGACACGATGGTGATCCTCCAAGGCGAGAAGCCTTGTGTGGTAAAGTTTAGACGGGAAAATGAGATTAGCCCTTCCCAGCTGAACAAGGGGCTAAAACGGGGTAAACACACCTTTGCCGCCATGGTGTTTGAGGAGGAACCATGCACAAAGGAGCCGGCAAAGGAAGAACGAATCCCGCCTCCCATAGAACGAGTCCTTGGTGAGTTCAAGGACGTGATGCCCAACGATTTGCCCAAAGGTCTTCCACCAAGGAGGGAGGTTGATCATGCCATCGAGTTGGTGGACGGGGCGAAACCGATAGCCAAGGTGCCTTATCGTATGTCCCCTAGCGCGCTAGAGGAACTCAAGGTGCAAATCAAGGAGCTACTTGAATCGGGTCATGCAAGGCCGTCTAAAAGTCCGTGGGCTTCACCGGCCTTGTTCCTATGCAAGAAAGATGGGACGCTACGTTTGTGCATCGACTATCGGGCGTTAAACAAGCTAACCGTGAAGAACAAGTACCTATCCCACTTATAGCAGACTTGTTCGACCGGCTGCAACGGGCACGAATCTTTTCCAAGTTGGACTTGCGGAAGGGGTACTACCAAGTACGCATAGCACCCGGTGATAAACCGAAAACGGCCATGGTGACGAGGTATGGCTCTTATGAGTTTCTTGTTATGCCGTTCGGTTTAACTAACGCCCCAGCCACGTTTTGCACCTTGATGCAACGCTTGCTAGCCGATTTCATTGACAAGTTTGTTGTAGTATACTTGGACGACATCGTTATCTATTGTAACACAATGAAGGAGCATGTGGAGCATCTTAGAGCCGTTTTTCAAGTCCTTAGGGAAAACCAGTTCTATGTTAAAAGGGAGAAGTGTTCCTTCGGCCTTGAGGAGGTGTCATTCTTGGGACATATCATCGGTGGGGGAAAAATCCGCATGGATCCAGCCAAAATCAAGGCTATCGTGGAATGGAAGGCACCCACGAAGCCAACGGAGCTGAGATCGTTCTTGGGGCTTGTTAATTACTATCGGCGGTTTATTGAAGGACACCCCGCCATAGTCGCTCCACTAACGGATCTCTTGAAAAAGGGGCAAGCTTGGTGTTGGACACCAAAACACCAAACAGCGTTCGAGGCTTTAAAGGACGCTGTCACTCGAGAGCCAGTCCTAGCTCTCCCTAATTTTGAGAAACCGTTCGAGGTGTGCACGGACGCTTCGGACTTCGCCATTGGGGGCGTTCTCATGTAAGATGGTCACCCGATCGCTTTTGAAAGTCGCAAGCTGAACGAGACCGAGAAAAGGTGGCCGACGCAAGAGAAGGAGATGTTGGCTATAGTTCACTGCCTTAGAGTTTGGGAGCATTACTTGAAGGCCGCCACACCGTTCAAGATCAAGACGGACAATCGGGCAGTGAGCTACCATCAAAGCCAACCTAAGCTTTCAAGCAAGCAAGCACGTTGGTTGGACTTCTTGGTCGAGTTTAAATACGAGCTTGAGTATAGCCCAGGGAAGACTAACCACGTGGCCGACGCCTTAAGCCGAAAGGCGTGTCTTGCGCCAATCGTTAGCATACCCGAAGGGACGTTGGTTGATCGCATCAAGAAGGGTCTTGAGCACGACTGTCAAGCCCAAAGGTTCATGGAGCTCATGAAGGAAGGCAAGACAACACGGTTTTGGCTTGAGGATGGGATACTTTATGCCAAGGGGAACCGTTTGTACGTGCCTGCATGGGATGGACTTAGAAGGGAGATTCTAAGGGATTGCCATGATAGCCGTTATGCGGGTCACCCAGGTACGCATCGCACACTTGCCTTAGTCCATGAGCGGTTCTATTGGCCTCGCATGCGGGAGGACGTGGAGACATATGTAAGGACTTGTCTAGTCTGCCAACAAGACAAGACCGAGCAAGACCACCCGTATGGCTTGTTATCACCCTTGCCTATTCCGGAACGCCTGTGGGACAACGTTTCGATGGATTTCATCGTGAGCCTGCACGTTTCCGAGGGTTGCACCAACATACTTGTTGTGGTAGACCGTTTGTCTAAGTATGGGGTCTTCATACCCGCCCCAAAAGAGTGCACCGCGGAGATAACGGCCAAACTCTTTCTTAGGCATGTGGTGAAGTATTGGGGGCTGCCTACATCGATAATAAGCTATAGGGACTCAAGGTTCACCAGCCGTTTTTGGCAAGAACTCTTTCGTTTGCTTGGGACGGAGCTGAAGATGTCTACATCTTTGCACCCGCAAACGGATGGGCAGACGGAGCGCATCAACGGCCTCTTGGAGGTGCACCTTAGGCACTATGTGGCAGCCAACCAGAAAGATTGGGTACGTTTGCTAGACGTTGCCCAATTTTCCTATAACTTGATGCGGAGTGAGAGCACAAGCAAAAGTCCGTTTGAGATTGTCCTTGGTTTCCAACCGACTATGCCTAAGGACATTCTTGGGGGCTACAAGGGCAATAGCCCACCCGCATACAAGTTTGCCAAAGATTGGCAAGAACGGGCTGACGAGGCAAAACTCTACTTGGAGAAGTCGGCCGCGCGCATGAAGAAATGGGCGGATAAGAAACGGACCCGTCGCGAGTTTGAAGAAGGCGGCCAAGTCTTGGTGAAGCTTTATGAGCATGGACGGAGCCGTGGTCTACACAAGGGTCTCATGTGCAGATACAAGGGTCCTTTCACCGTTCTTAAGAAAGTGGGTTCGGTTGCTTACAAGCTGGAACTACCCAAGGCCTTTTCAAGGCTTCATCCAGTCTTTCATGTGAGCCTACTTAAGCCATACCGCAAGGACCCAGAGGACGAAGAACCGAACGTTTCCTCAAGGGCACCAGCTGGCGTACACGAGTACGAGGAACGGACCGTAGAGGACATCCTTTCTAAGAGGATCGTTCGAGGCAAGAGCGGGGCAGCGACTAAAGAATACTTGGTGAAATGGAAGAATTTGCCAATGAGTGAGACGAGTTGGGAGCCAATCGAGAAGCTTTGGCAATTCACCAAATTGACCGAGGACTTTGAGGAGAATCGTGCACCCGTTCCTATCAACATTGCCTTCGAGACTTAGGTGCATTGGGGCGATGCACCGTTTTGGTGGGGGAGGATGTCACGGACAGTTTTTCTTCCCCATGAATTCGGGTGGTTTGCTGCGAAACAGGCTATTTTCGTAGACGGACATGGGACAGAACGGTCTAGAGCCTTGTGGACTCTCCGATCAAATCTTGAAGACTCTGGAATTCTCTAGAGAGGCCCGGAACTCTCTAGAAACGGGTAGAACCGTGTGGAAGCTACCCGAGTTTGCTAGAACCGTGTGGAGGATTTTAGAGACTTGTAGATATTTTGGACTTAGAATATTTTATGGTAGGAATTCTCTAGAATTCCATTATTTTATTATGTACATAGAATTCTCTAGAACTCTTTGGGACTTGGGGTTTGCCTATAAATACCCCATGCCCCTTTCATTTGTAATCCATCCAAGCTTTGAGTGGAGTTCTCAAGCATTCCTTAAGCTCTCTTGTGCCTTCATCGTTCTTTCACTTTCAACCTTTCTTAAGTTTTTCTTTGCCTCCGTTCTTTAAAGCCTTGCCTAGCTTTGCACGCTTTGGGGGTCTTAAGGCTGAGCTAGCACTTGATCGTTAGTTGTTTTGTGCTAGTGCCGCACGGTCGTTACTTTGAAAAAGTAAACCCGTGACAGTTGGCCTTTCCTTATTGAATGGTGGCCGCAAGGGAACTTAAATATAGCTAGAAAGGTGGTTATAAAAATGCTTCCTATATTTATTATATGGGAGTTGTGGAAGGCCAAAAATAAGGAGTTCTTTGAAGGTACTTCGATTTCTCTTTCGATGATTGCTAATTTGGTTTTGGAAAAGGACGAATCCCGGTTCTGGTCCCCAAAATTTAGGGTAGTCCGGTCGAGTCACTATTAATTTTTCTTCACCAAAATTAGTCCCTATAAAGTTTATTCTCACCAATTTTCATCTTTTAATGGATTTCGGAGGAGTTTAATGGAAGTTGCCATCCCCTGTCAATAGCTCAATATTTTATTATTTTTCTAATGACTGTGGGACCCCCTGGTCTTTGACCCAAAAAAATATTTTTTTTTTCTTCAAAACCTAGAAATTAAAAAAACAAAAAGTAGTCCTTCCTCCTCATCCTATGCGGCCGGGATCGAGAAAGTAGACATTAAGAAGCAGCCGCTGTTGTGGCTTATTGTAATGGGGAAGAAAAGCCTCCCTGACCCGACCCGGTAGAGGGGACGACCTTACTGGGTTTTCTCAAATCGGTTATCACCAAACTTGATGATGTGAAGGTTTCGCAAAAAGGGGAAGAATATGACACCAAAATCAGAGGACACCTTGAGACTGAGTTGGCGATATCCAGCATCCACCTCGGTGGGAGTTTCAGCAGCGGCAATCGAAGCAGTTTCACCGACCCTCTAATTCTTCAATTGATGCACCACTGGGAGATCATCCATGAGCATCGATTCCTGCAATTGTTGTCCGAATTGGTGTCGTTGCCGCTGCTGATTTCGGCGGCACCTACCATTACCACCGAACTGTTCGAACTGAGATATGAATTTGGTGAAGAGAAGATAATAGTTATCTGATGAACCCCTTTGTCAATCGATTAAGAGCCTCCGTAGTAGCCAGAGCTTTGGGTATAATACATCCTATTGTTGTTACCACCACTTCTTGTGCTTCCTGTTGCAACACTCGTCTCCCAAACACAATATAATTGTTAAATTTGCCAGAATGAGAGATTCGAATTTCATGTTTGGGTAGTGGGAAGCTAGATCAGGTTGAAGGTGACATTTTTTTTTTATCTTTTATACCTTCCCCTTTTGTTTTTAATTCTTTCTTTTTTTTTCGGTATTCTGTTTTGTCTTTTAGCAGAATCGTAATTCTAACTCAGTTACATGGACAAGTTTTTTTTTTTGAACATCTTAATACCAAATGGGCTACTACTACTCTCCCAAGAGAAAAAAACTTGACGAAATCATAGCAAAGTTGTTTCACTTTGCTTCCCTAAGGTGCCCAAATCTTCAAATCCATCAGGTATAGTTTGATTTTTTATGTATTTCCCAGTCTATCAGAGTTTTCATTGCCCAACTTTGTTTTTATATAATTATGTTTCACAGGATGTATGACTTTTATGGGTTATTTTATATTTTCATGGGGGTGTCGGCCGCGTAGGAGGAGGAAGGACTATTTTTTTATTTCTAGTTTTTGAAAGAAAAAAAAATAATTTTTTTGGGGGGTCAAAGACAAGTGGGACCCACAGTCATTAAGAAAATAATAAAATATTAAGCTATTGACGGGAGAATTGCATCTTCTATTAAATTCTTCCAAAATCCTTTAAAAAGATGAAAATTGGTGAGAATAAACTTTATAGGAACTAATTTTGGTGAAGAAAAATTAATGGTGAGTCGGTCGGGCTACCCCCTAAACATTGGGGATCAAAACCGGGATTTGTCCTTTAGAAAATGTTGAAAATAATTTTTTTGTTTATAATATGCCTGTGAGAAATGCCATGGAAAGGAATTTTTTTAAACCGATTTTCCCGTGCTTTCATGTCAAAGTAAAAGCACGTGTTTTGACTTTAATTGTTTGGAAGCCTCCTAACCCTAATGCTTATACTTTGAATTGTGATGGTTCATCGATTAACGCAAGTTCTCATTCTTGATATGGATTTTTTCATTCAAGATGAGAAAGGGCAGTTGGTTTGTGGAGAATCTGGATATCTGGGAGAAGGCAATGGCCTAATGGTAGAGGTGAATCCTATATGAAATCCGAAAGTGTGAATTTCTTGAAATGGATCAAGTTGATATTCAGACTGACAATCAGGTGATAACTAATCTTTTGAGCAAAGTGGGTGTTTTTCCATGGAAAGATCTCTTAGAATTGCAGGACATATATTCTATAATGCTCAGAAGAAATTACTCTCTCGCGCGTTTTTAGAGAGGCTAATGTTGTGGCAAATAATCTTACACGGATAGCTTCACATGGTCAATCAGCAACCTATGAGAATTTTTGTAATCTTCCTTTTATCTCTAAAGGGCTTCTGATCCTTGATCAACAGTCCTAGCCTTATGTTAAGTTGCTCCAATTTCAAGGTACTAGTATTATTTGCCCCCTTGTACCTTGGTAAGTTTTAAGCACTGTCAACCATTTTGTTGTATATATATTGACCAGAGATTCTGTTGACTAGGAATAGAAGAGTCACAACATTCATCTTAGAGAAGTACCTTCTTTGTGTATTGCGCCTTTCTATTCATAGCTCATCGATTTCTCTTTCCTTTTGCTTTAAAAAAGATGAATAATCCCCGTACATCGTGCGGGTCTAACATCTAGTAACAGAAAATGACAAAATAGTCATAAAGTGGGCGTCATTAAGTATTAAATGAGTTACATTTAGTCGCTCACTTTTTTTAACTTTTTTAATTTTTAAAAGATCAGCCCAAAATTGTTTAAAAGGATTCAAGAATCCCATTTTGTCCAATGGTAGTTTAGGTATTGATGGTTTAAATTTATTTCAAGAATTAACACTTTTTTTTTATTTCAAGAATTAAAATTTTTAAGAGAAGTTGGACATGTAAAAGATGATACTCCAATTGAAATGCTAAATTATGTTAAAAAAACTAAATTATTTTTCAAATGCATATATTGAATACATGATAATGTTAACCATTCCAGTAATTGTTGCTTCCGCTGAAAGAAGTTTTTCTAAGTTAAAATTTATAAAAAAATTAATTTACAATAAATATTAAATGGATTGGCTATTTTGTTGATTGAAAAAGATTTGTTAAAAGAAATAGCGTATGAAATCTTATCAAAGAGTTTGTATCAAACAAAGTTAGAAAAGAAAAATTCACTTAAATTTTGTTTTTAGCTGTAATTTGTTCGCTAGATAAATGAAAGGAATTCATTTATTTTTTTAATACCACCTACAATAAGCTCTCGGAGTTATTATTGATGGTCCTAAGCACAGATAAATTTTATCTGTCTTACTTTGAAATAAAAATAACTTTGAGAGAAGCGAAATATATAAATATAAATATAGATACAGTATACAGATTTTATAAAACCACTTGAATTATCAACATGCCAGTCACGCATAGTTCATCAGGAATATTAAAAATTGAATATATATATATATATATATATATATATTTTTTTTTTTTTCTCCTTTCAAACGTAGTAGACCAAATATTTCCCTTTTACCGCCATAATGAAATTCTTCTACGTTTGGGCAGCCGTGAAAAATTTTTAAATCGGAGGCGGGAAATTAAAAACAGCAAAGGCGCGTACCAAAAACAAAAAACTCTTCACAACAAAAGATGGCGGCGGGCGGTGGTGGCGCTCTCTCTTACTTTCTCAATTTCTCCTAAAACAGTTCATCCCAATCGCGGAAAGACTGCAAGTCTGCAACCCAAGAAGAAAAAAATGGCGAACGCTTCACATCTCGAGAGTATGGGTAAAGAACTCAAGTGTCCCATCTGGTAATTGCTTAATTCATTTCCTTTCTTATTGATTCCTTACTCTAAAAAAATCGACGGGGTTCACCATTTTTTTTCCCCTTTTCTTTGTCCCCCTTATTACAGTTTGAGTCTATTGAATAAGGCTGTCTCTCTCACCTGCAATCATGTGTTTTGCTGGTAAGTTCACCCAATGATACCTTCTAAACAAATGCTTGTTGTTGTTTGTGTGGGTGCGTTTGAAAATTGATGTCGATTGTGAGTACCGAAATTCAATTGAATTTTTTTTTATCCTTTGGGATATTTGCAGTTGCTGTATTGAGGAATCTATGAAAGCATCGTCCTATTGTCCAGTGTGTAAAGTTCCTTTTCGTCGTAGAGGTATTCCCTTACGGACAGATCCCTTCTGATTCTGCCTTTTTCTTCTTCATATATTAGAATTGATGGTTGAATTGAGTCATTGTTCTTAATATTGATTTTATGGAGCTGAAGAGAAGCTATTAAATCTTTGTTCATGGGTTTGACTGTTTGAGTGTATATTAGTTTTATCGGATGAAATGGAGGGCTGGATGCTCTTTTTAGCGGTTTTGATGTAACGCAATTGTAAGCAAGCAGAGAGTCTCTAATTGAAAGAAACATTAGTTCATTCAGGCAGAATTTCAATCTCCCATAGTCCTAATGCAAACGGTACATTTAATAGAGGAAGGATTAGTTTACATTTGCATTGGAAAACATAAGCAAAAGGCTCACATAGATTGGAAGCTTGCTCCCTTTGTACCCTCTTTTTGTACCTTAAGGAAAAAGAGCAAATTTCCTCATGTTCTGTCCCCACAAATGATCAACCATTTCAAAATTCATAATGGCTTAAGCTTATCAGTTTAAGGGCTTATTGAATAGATTATTACTTTGCTTTGGAGTTACTATGTCAATCAGGCTTGCCCTGGCCTTGAGGCAAGACATTTAATGAATCAGTAAAATTGGTAGAGACGTCAGTCTTCAACTTAAGTCTGTACCTTTTAGAGTCAAACTAGGTTTGGACTTTACATATAAAAGTTTAGCTAGGCATGCTTAACCCTGAAGCTATGTTGTTGGAGGAAAACTTGTTTGAAGTGGATGCTTACAGTTCGGTTCCAATTCATACATATAATAACGTAAAAACTACTGTTGTTTTGTGAAGTGGATGCTTACAGTTCGGTTCCAATTCCCATATATAATGATGTAGAAACTACTGTTGCTTTGTGAAGTTATTGGTTGTTGACCTTTTGGCATTTTATTGCCTGAGTCAAAATATTGACGGAACAGCTCACTGGAGTTGTGCTACTCCATCCAAGCATCAACTTTGAGTTTATGTGTTGAAATGGAACAAGTAGATCTTGAGAGTATCTGAATGAGTAGGATTAAAGATGACTAAGTCATTCACAGTATACTTGAAATCTGATTGAAGCAGATGGTTTAGTTTCCCGTACTCTACTTTTGTTAAATTTGGAAATATTACTGTCCTCAGGTTTAGGCATCCATATCGTTGCCTTGTCAGGACCATCAGGTAGGGAACAATTAGTTGGCGTTGCTCTATCATTTGAAATTTAGAGACAAGTGTATATTGAAAGAAATGCATACGAATATGGAGGAATATTAGTACACATGCTTTGACGCTAATATTTGGCTTAAAGCAAAGCATACATTTGTGTGATGAAAAAACCACCAATTTGAATAAAGAGAGAGAAGATGGTAGTTACTTAACACACACGAGTTTTGTGAATCCTTGAAGTCAGTAGAACTATTTTCCAAAAAATAGCTCTGGCAAAAAATCATTTTTTTTGTGCTTCATTTGTGTGGCATGAGCACGAGAGTAAACCAAGTACTTAGTTTCTTTAAATGCCTCACAACCCAAGTTCAGAAAGACAATCTGCCTTTCTTTATGTCAGTTTTTATCTTCCAGACACATGTCAGGGTAATTTGTTTTGTCGAATGTATTTGAAGTCAGGGCTACCTTATATAAGTTGTCTTGTTGTAAACAAATCTTGTTTTGGTCTTATGTGTTAGTTGGAAATATATCACAGTTGTAATCTAGTTCCTATTAGATAGACTTTGTTACTTGACTTATGCCATCCTGTGTGCATGAATTTTATCCCAAGGGATGCCCTTTAAGAGTGTAATGCATGAAAAGCTTCGAGTGGGAGCACTTCTATGAACTTCATTTTCTTTTTCTTTTTGTTTTAAAGATGTTGATCACAGTGAACAGATGAAACTACTGTTCTTCATTACTCTCAATCATGCTTTCTTCATTAGTTTTCTTTGAGATTAACTTTACTAAGATTTGTCCATTTTACGGTCTCCGGAAACCAAGATAATGCAAAAGTTATATTTTGAATAGTATGGCATATTTAAGTACTAACTTCTCTTTGAGTTTGCTGATAAAGTATTTGTTTCCTTTGAAGAAATTCGACCTGCTCCTCATATGGATAACTTAGTCAACATTTACAAGAGTATGGAAGCTGCTTCAGGAGTTAACATATTTCTCACGCAAGTAGCTCCTCCAATGAGATCGTCAGGTAGTTTAATATCTTTTTTTTTTTTTCCTTAATTTTACAGTGACTTGAAGAATAACTCTACCAACTTCCGAACTGCATTTTTTCATATTTATTGTGCCAGTTTAGAGAACTTTCCTTTGATCTGGTGATGATTTTTGCCTGCGGATATATTGTGCAGTTGGCTTCAAATTTACGATAGAACACTTAGTATCTGTTTTTACTTGTAGCTTCTCTGCACTGGGTCAATTTCTCCAGTTCAAAGAGGATAGAACAAGAACTGTCCACACTGAAAATATGTGGCATGCTTAGTACAACCATTTAGTTCATGAAGTTTAACTTTTGAGCTTGGCATACTTAGTTTGTTTTATCGCTCCAAATCAGCTTGAACCGTTGTTTTCTTTGTTTATTATATTCTTTTTTCTGGTTACCTGGAATACTTCTTAAAATCATGCAAAAGAGCCAACTCAACGTTAGATTCCAATTTAATGGATAATATGTGATGTAGAACAGCAAGTAGAGCTTACTTCCCACTCTCTTAAAAGTGACATACTTTTATTCTGAGCAAACTAAACATCACCATCAGTTTTTAGCTTGATCCCTATAGCCGATTTACCATGTTTCAAACAACAGTATATCAATGGTTGAATCTGCTGGTGAACAAGAAACTATCATTTTGTCGTGCCCTGGACTAATTAGTAGCTTCGTCTTCTTAAAAATATACCACAACTTGGTGTCATATTTAAAAATATGATAATGTTGCACTTATCATATTTAATACCTCTTTTGGTGGAGCCATTTTATGCTAGTATAATGATTGTACTAGCTTCGAAGATTAGCTAAACATCTTTATCTGACTGTATAGATATTGAGAACCATCCTGATGGTGGTAGAAGTTGTGAATTGCAAGACAACAGACAAACTAGCACTGGTTTATCAGCTTCAGAAAGGAAGAAGAGAAATGCAGCAAGGGCATTAAAAGAATCTGACTCGATCCCTGTAAAGCCTTCCTTTCCTGCTAAAAAAAGGGTCCACGTCCCACATGACACGCCTTCAGATTCGAGGTTTGCTAAGTTAATAGATGAACCTCGTACAAGTACTGGAGGCAGACGAGTTGATAAGCCTGTTCTCGAACAAATGGAAGAACCTCTGTTTGCTCCTTTTTTCTGGCTGAAAGATGATAACTCCCCTAAAACTACTCAACAATCGTCTGGGGACCAAATCTTTGAAACACCCCCTGATGTTCCCTGCTTCAGTGACATCAAGGACTCTGATGACGAGTTTCCCTGTGATTTGTCACCAGAAGTAAGTAATATAGAAATTCCAAATTAATTAGTGTTTGGTATGAGGAGCATTTGAGAATTGCTCTGATCCTTACTATTCCTCTTTTGATTGATCTTGCATTAACTAATAGAGATGCTTTAGCTGTACACTGTAAATTGTGTAAATTGGATATGTATCATGGCTCGTGCCTGAGTTTCAATTCTCCTTGTAGATAAAACATCTATAATTAGTCTAATTATATTGGTACATGAATGCTTTCAAGAGATTAAAAAGGCTTACAGGACTCTAGATTTCTTGATTTGTTGGTTTCTTCAATCAACTGTTCAATATCATGACATGCCTGATATGATTTAGTGTAAGATCTTCAAGCAGAAGTATGAAAAATGTATGCTAATATAGCTTTCTATTGCTTACAGGTAGGGAAATGCTACCCAGATGGCGAAAAAGACATGTTTGATAGTGAAATGTTTGAATGGACACAAAGACCTTGTTCTCCGGAACTTTGTTCAAGTCCAGAGCAAAGAGAGGTACTAGTTAGCTTTGTTTAGATTGTCAGGAATCCTGGATTATATATCTGTATATATTGATCATTCTAATGTTATGCACATTGCTTTCAGTCAAACTACCTCTTCACTAAATATTAGTTTATTTTCTGCAGTCTGAAGATGATACTGAGTGTCTAAAACAAGTTGAGGATGGGTCTGTTTCACGCACTGAAAGTATAATCTTGGAAAGTGGGCCCGCTAAAGGATCCATAATGAACAATGCAGCTGACAAAAAAGATCCCAATTTTCCCATTCCATGTTTTCCAAAGAATAAAACTGATAATAAAAAAGCTGGGGTGTCTGGAAAGAGAAGTAACAAGGCTGTAGTAAGAAAACAAAGAAAACGTGCGTGGAAGATTTCAGCTGATGCATCAGAAGTTCCCAACGAGTTGGAAAATTTGGGTGAAGAAATACTGGAAAAGTCTGGCAATGGTGAGGAGTCAAGTGTATTAAAGAAAGGGTCTAAAAGTGAGGAAAATATTCTGACTGATACTTATCTTATGAGGACCAAAGGAAATCTGTCCAGTTCATGTGATGGGGAAAATATTTCGGCTCAAGATAAAAGCAGAATAGTTATTGATTTGCCAGTTCAGAAGAAATGTAGAAAGAGAAGTACTTCTAAGAATATTGGCCAAACAAGGGGGAGCACTTATTCAGTGTGCAAGAGTAGTTGTGCCACTGAAGGTAAAAGTTTGAAGGCTGCCAACAAGAGCATGGATCTTCATCAATCTGAGATTCGGCTGACATATGTGCGTGAAAAGTCGCCTTGTGATGAGGCTGAATGTTTTGATATGGGGAGGACACTTAAAAGGTGCAAAGCTAACCACAGTGAAAAAATGGCAACCTCAAAGTCTGTGAGATTTAGTGAGGAGAATAATGCGTATTATCATAACACCAAAAGAAAGTTGGCTTCAGAAGAAGTGAAAAAATCTGGAGTAGTTCTAGAGAGTTTCAACGAGGGAAATATGGTCAACTCATCAGGAGCAGAGGCTTCTCCTCGTTCATTTGGTGACAGAGACAAGAATTTTTGTGCTTTTTGTCATAGTACAGAATGTTCTGAGGTACCATTACCTTCGGTTTCCAATATTCTGTTACTTTTGTCAATCTTATCTCTTGCTGATAGTTTGTACCCGTGAAATTTAAGGTTTCAGGGGTCATGCTTCATTATCTCAACGGCAAGCCGGTTGCAGGCGATCACATTAAAGGACCAAATGTCATACATTGTCATAAGAATTGCACAGAATGGTATGATAGCATGCGCATTTCATACCAATTGCACGTTCATTTGTCTGTATCTTGCTTGTGTTTAAGGATAACAGTGAGCATGATTAATCAATTTCCTTGGTCCCTCAACTTTGTTTCCACAATGTTGTCTGATCAGTTGTTGAAGGCATTTTCTGAAGCCACAAGGATGATATTTAGTAAAATCCGTGTTTGTGGTAACAATACCGAGTGTTAGTGTATGGTGGAGCATGAATATTCAGCTTGTCCTTTCAGCATTTTTTTTGGGTTCTCAAGCCTATTGACTTGCAGTCTGAGCTAATGCGAGAGCGATGCAGTTACATGTTTGTTTGAAATAAATCTTGAGAAAATGGAACCAATTTTGCTGCAGAGATTATAAGCTTGTAATGGGTACTTTCTTCATGTTAATTTCTGAAAGTATATTTGCAGGGCTCCTAATGTGTTTTTTGAAGAGGATAATGCAATTAATCTAGAAGCAGAACTGAGAAGAAGTCTAAAAATAAAGTGTGGGTTATGTGGAAACAGAGGCGCTGCTCTTGGATGTTTTGAACGGACTTGCCGCAAGAGCTTTCACATTCCTTGTGCAAAAATGACTTCTCAGTTTCGCTGGGATCACGTATGATCAATAACTGAAATTCAAATGAAGCTTTAAAAAATGCATTGCAAATCAACATCCCTTTTATTTTTCTGCAGGAAAACTTTGTGTTGTTATGCCCCCTTCATGCCTCTAGTAAGCTTCCATGTGAAATGCCTGCAAATCATTCTACCCAGAAGAAATTATCCACAAAACGGTCTGTTTATTGCCTTTTAATATTCTCTCACTGTTTTAGTTTTTCTAAAATTCTAGATTCTCTTCTTGCTTAGGACTTATGAGACCCTCATTTTCTTTCTTTTATCAAATTTCTCTGATAGAGATTCGCGCATCAAGAAAGTGCAGACAGCCAAAGATGCAGTTAAGGAAAATCTACAGTGGAAGTCATGCAAAAATGCCAGGGACTACGTTCTGTGCTGTTCAGGTCTGACTAGTATCGAGAAGGTAAATCAAAGAAACTAAATAAATCTCATTTGTTTCATTCAGTGCACCTTGGAGCCTTGTGTATGCTCATTCTTTCAGCATAATATAGTGTATCATATGATTGCAGGAAATTGTTTCCCAGCTGGAAAAGTTTTCTGGGATCACAGTAATAAAGAATTGGGACCCAAGTGTAACCCATGTAGTTGCAGCTACAGATGATAATGGTGCTTGCAAAAGAACCCTCAAATTTTTGATGGGCGTCCTGGAGGGAAAATGGATTTTGAACATTGAATGTGAGTCAGAATCCAAGTCTTCATTGAGATGAAACGCTACCATATATGATCGAAATATGAAATTGATCAGATGATAGGATTATACAGAGCCCATTTTAGTTTCTTCGTGCTTATAGAGTAATAAGTTTTGTGCTGTGCCTTACAGGGGTGGGAGCTTGCATCAAGTCAATGAAACTTGTTGATGAACAACCTTATGAAGTCAAAGTTGACGCTCATGGAATCAAGGATGGCCCTCATATTGGAAGATTAAGATTTTTAAACAAGGTTACACTGTAGTACTTTTGTACTTCTGTTGATATCATTTTTCCAACCCCTAATTCTTAAAATGGTATCTAGAAAGTGACTGTTGTTTACTGGAACCAACATTAAGATTTCATACAACCTGGTGAGTTTGTAAGTTACATGGACTTCTCTAGATTACTTCTTCAGTGCAGGACTTTTCTTGTTGTTTTCGGACTTGTTCGCAGTGCAGAAGTTTTGCCTTAGGTACTTTCTTTAAACCAATGAAATGACCTGAGCGTCAAATCTAACTTGCAGGAACCAAAGCTTTTCAGTGGTTGCAAATTCTACTTCATTGGTGAATTTGAGACTTCTTACAAAGGATTTCTCACTGATCTTGTGATAGCTGCTGGAGGATCTACACTTAAACGGAAGCCAGCACCGAAAGGTCAAGACTTGTTCACGCCCAACAGCTCTACTGTCTTCGTAGTTTATAATGCAGAGCAACCAGAGCAGGAAGAGTCTGGAAGGAGCAAGAGAAGATCATTATTGAAGCATAGCATACCTCCTGATGCAGAGGCCTTAGCTACTTCAAGTGGAGGTGTTGCAGTATCAAATGCATGGCTTTTGAACTCAATTGCTGGCTGCAAAGTTCAAAAAACTCCAGAATAATGACATGGTGAACTATGAAACTTCAAATTTGTACCTTTATATTGGTATCTATCTATACCTACAACTTGATGGAAGTCAGCAGTTCCATGACTTCACATGTTATCTCACAAGAGAATAATATTTATGGGGAATCCTTGCAAAGTTTATAAGTTCAACTCTGAAACTATTTTCTAGTTATCAAGGATTTTAGAGATTCAGGTGCCGAAATCATACTCCCTTTGTCCTGAAAAAGGAATACTAATTGTTACTACATTTTGGTTCAACTATAAGGCGGCTAGGGACAGTATGATAGTTTGACCGTAATTAAATCTGTGTTCTGTATTCTCATCTTTTTAATGCTTACTTGGTTTACTTGCATTGGATGGAAATTAATTTGGGACAATGATGAATGTGAAATTGTGAACAAAAAAGAAACTTCACAAAGAACCACTGGCAAATTGTTTCACAAAGAAAGCATTTACACATACCACCTAACTGTAATTTAAATTACAAACAAAAAACTTCAGTACACTACTAAATAAGCATTCAATGTATTTGCCCCACCTAGGAATAAGGAACTGTGATAATGTCGAAACTTCACAAGTCACACCGATGATTGGTCAACTGACAAGTCCTAGTAACAAGTCTATGAACAAAACAGTACTCGGCAAAGCTAACCACTATGTACGCTGAATCATAAAGTGGACCCTGATCTTGAAACTTGTGATAGTGCATCTTCAAATTGATCATCATCAGTTTTTTCAGCGCTCAGGCTTGGTGGAATGAATGATCTGAACACAACCTCCATGTTGGGAATCTCCTTCAAGTCTTTGCAAGCAACCTCAAGAGCAGTGGACTGAAATGATCGGTAGAATCTTTGCGTGCATACATAGTAAAAGATTGCTGAGAGTACCAGAAGGGGAACTAAAACGGGGGCATAAGGGAACTGCTTGAGTCCAAAGAAACCAAACATCGTAAGTTGATACAATGCCAAGGCAGCCATGATGCGGGTGAACATGTGAGGCCACATCCTCCCATAGCTCTCAAATGACGGAACATAGACTTTTAATACCTGTCCAGCAGAAAAAAGGCATGCCATTTAAAACTTAGGAATAAAACAGTTGCCTCATATAGCTGCAAATTATACATGGACAACAATCCAACAGAATTATTAGATGAGATAATATACCCAACTTTTATTATATAAGAATAATTATACCTGTTCTTATTGATGAAACCACATTTTTCGTTAAGATTAGGGTTCATAGAGAGTGTACCAGGTGAGGTATAGTACCCATAAACAAAATGACATTTTCCACTAACTGGAACATAATTGATACCAGTTCTTATTGATGAAACTGCATTTTATATTATGATTAGGGTTTATACACTCAGTGTACTAGGACGAAAGATCTCCATCACCACACAAGTTTCTCTACTCTTAGACTCAAGTTTCAGGTTCCCACACCAATGACAGCAAGCAAGTAAATAGACTGAAAACCCTCCAAAGTTTTAACAGAACACAAGAAAAGACAAATTCAACACATGAGATAGATTTGATATTTTCCAAGAAACAAAACTGATCTTTCACATCATATGGCATTCTATTGAAGCACAAAGCATGGTTAAGTTTTAGATTTCAAACACAACTTGCATCTGAAACAATTTTCAAAGGATTGAAAAGGAAAACTGGTCACCTGATTGCGAAGGAGGAGCCACCCCAGGCCAAAGTACACCACCCCGAAAGGAATGATAATAGGAGCTATTACAGAATAGCAAAGAACAACAGTTAGAATCAGCATATCACCAGGAAACCGAGTTGCATATCCGAGATCTCCAGGAGCCCAAGCTTCTTTAACTTCTGCTTCAGTCTTACACAAATACTTTCTCTTGAGATGGTAAATTATTAAAGGAACAATTCGGGAGAGCTCAAGCCCATAGCTTACAAAGAACCTGAGATCCAAATAATTTATAAAATATTAAAGGAACAATTCAAGAAAGCTCAAGCCCATAACTTACAAAGAACATAAGATCCCAACAAATTTTCTTTTGGTAAACCTTATCTCTTTGTTCTGGTAAACAAAAGAATTTATAAAACCAATCAGTCAACATCTTCTTATTCGCTGAAACATATCATTTATAGTCAAAATTTGTGGTTTGTTTAGTTTTTAATTGCTTGAAAGGAATTTTCTCTTTTTTAAGGGGGGGAGGAGGTGTTTGGATTCAGAAGGAACTCAAGTAACAATGCAGGGAAATGGAATGGCAAATGAGAACCAAATCAAGTGCCCTAATGGAAACATGAAAAATCAAGTCATTTAACAGTTAAGGGTTTGCTGCGCAATTTTCAACTCCGTCATTCACCAACAGATATTAAAACAATTATCTGTACAATTATGCAACAGAAATACTCAATTCTTGAAAAGCATTCCAAACTCAAATACTAACAGCTCATAATCTACAACTTTCTATGCTCAAGTTTTCAACAAAAGATAATACATTCATGCAAGCTAAATATGCAAAAAACATGATTCTATAATCCATGTCATCAAATGAATGCATCAACAAACAGAAGAAAAGCTGTAACTCAGAAGAATGTCTTAATATACAGCACTCTATACAGTCAAGATATAAAAAACGTAAAGTACTTATGTGATAAAGACGCTTTACAAATATTAAAAGGAATAACAACGTAAGTAAGTAAGATCAACCTTTTACATAAACAAAAAGGAATTCTTACTTTAGTGCCACAAAAGTCAAGAAGAAAGTTGCACTTTTAGGCAGGCTGGTTGCTAACAGAGACACGATGCTGTTTGGTTTCTTCTCAATATCCTTTAGCTTATCAAAGAGGCTGGAACTAATTGTAACACCGATAAAAACATTTAGCACCGAAAAGTAGAAGTATTTCCCAGAGGCAGCTCTTGTTGCATGGCTTTCTGAAGGAATACCCTCGGCCTTCGACAGAAACAAAAGAAACTTAGGCAGTAATGCCAAGAAAACAATAAGAGCAAGCTGAGGCAGGTAGGCCTCTAATACTGTCTTCACAACAGGCTGGTTGACGATAGGTTTTGTGAATGGGAGCAGTTTCTTTAAATTTTCCAGAGTTGTAAATGCAGAAATCAAGCCAATTGGTATCATATAGAAAAATATCGTCAAGAACACAATAATGTAGATGATATTCTGACGGATAACCCTCTCAAAGAACTTTTTAGGAAGATTGTCCCACAGTAGCTGTCGCGGCTCAGGAGCATCTAACACTGTCCATGTATTAACCATTTGAGCATGAAGACTCTGCGCAGCGGAAGCTGCTGTCACCCTATTGGTGAAGAAAACCAATGCTGCAGGTAGCTGTTTTTCTCTGAGAGTGACCTTTTGTTCAGCTTCCAACTTTGGAATTAATTCATTGATCTTCTCACCGTAGTACTCTATTGAATCTACCTTTTTGCCAATGAGACCAAGAAAACCAGTTCTATTAGATGGTCTTGTACCTTCAGGATTGGCACCTTTCTTTGAGTCTGTATATATGGCTTCTGCACGTGCTAGCTTCTTTTTAAAACCTTCCAACTTTTCATATATTTTGTTCACCTAAGGAATTTGGCAAATAAAGCAGCTCAGAACAATAATCAAATGTATCAAATTGTTTTCATAATTTATAACTGGATCTGTTAGTTCAACTTTCTGTAGGTCTTTGTCAGACATAATAAGCGGCCATGAAACGTATCTCCTTCAAACCAAAAGAGAAAAGACGTTCAATTTAAAAATAAGGAGAAAGTATGCAAAAATTTTATCAAGCAAGGGTCCAAGGTATATCATATAGCTAACTTATAAAGATCACTGAACGATGGTACCTTTTTATTGTCAGTGACAATCATGGATCGATAAAATGCCTCAGGATAGATGGATTTAAAATACAAGTCCACTTGCTCCTTCCTACTTAGTCCATCTGGACTCAAAGGAATATCCCTGACAATTATAGCAAACTGCTCAGCTTTCACCTCTGAGGACTCCAATGCCACTTTTCGTAGATCAGAAACATGTTTGTATGCTTTCCACAACAGGATATATGCAATGATGGAAACCCAATATGTAGCCAACACAAATGCCCATAATCTCGTACTGTTTTTCTGAACAGAGATAACATAGAAGCCTGTTTTAAACACTTAATAGAGCAAGAATTAACCAACTAAAGCATGCATAACAGTTTTTTTCATTTGAACTAACTGAAACAAGGACACTGTAATGGAAATAACAGTAGTACTGGGTTACACTAGAAAAACACAATTCAGCTGACCACTGACGTCAGAAGAGGACGACCCTAAACAATATTAGATAAAAGGCATTCTGAACTTACTCCAACATGGCCCAAAGAAAGCTTATCAAGGTCATTGAAAGTCCCTTCACTGGTTTCATCAGCAGCACGCACACTTCGATCTGTTGCAGCCACAGGTAGAAGCACTGGTAACAGCACAAGGCCAGAAAGAACCAATATTCCCAATACTGCAAATGCCAAGAGATAGTGTTTATAAACCAATAGTTCAGAACGATTGAATATTTCATGTAAAAAAGCCTCTCAGTCGATTACAAAAATCTAGCTAACACAGAAAACCTTTACAGCCTCTCAGTCGATTACAAAAATCTAGATTATCCACATACGTTCAATATATCAGTTTCATAAAACACTTCAGCTTGCATCAGTAAACTCACAGCACAGTTTTGGTCATGCAGAATACGACAAAAGATTTAGAGCACCACTCTATTTTTTAAGCAACATACATCATCCGGAAACATTTGATAAGATTGGTTTGATAAAGTACATCAGCTTGCGGTCCAGCACACTCACTGAGCACAATATACTTCTTGGTTAATTTGAAACATCTCAGTAACACAAGAAATGAGCAAGATAACTAGCAATGACAGTTGATTGTACCAGGGAACTATAAGTGAATTTTTGAGAACAGCTGGGTTCGACTAACTTAACCGACACCCAGTAACAAGTTTACTTGAAGGAGATTGGACATCCAAATTCCTTGAACACAAACCAAAAAGGGGGGAAAAAAAAAAGAGAGAGAGAAATGATACTGAGTTTTCCCGTGAAACGGATGCAGGAAAACTCGAGACAGGATGGAGGAATACCCGGGCGCGCCCGGAAAACGGATGCGGGAGATCCCAGGGGATGGATGCGGGAAAACTCGGGATGGGATGGGGGAAAACCCGCTCAGTCTTAAGATGGATGCGGAAAACCTCGGACAGAATCGGATGCCGGGAAACCTCAGGCTTCAGGCTCAACACCCGAAAAAAAAAAAAAAACCTAACTGCCATGGATGAATTTGAGAAAAAAGGGAGTTATTTGTGGAGTTTGAGGGAAAAAGAAGACAAGAAATAGAAAAAATTACAACAAGTGAAACAAATTGCACGAGAATATGAATCCATCAGCAATAACGCTTGACCTGAACATTTAGTGGTATAAGTTTGTCATTGAAGTAATCTCAATACAGGAGGCTGGCTATACATAATACTTTATCAATTAACTGCACAGAATATGGGGAATTGGGTGTACTTAAAAGCTCAACCAACCAGCAATTTCAAATTATCTAAAGAAGATGATTACACTGAGCAATCAAGAGAAAGGCAAGCTGAATTTTTTTGCCTTAACTTTGCTGAAGTTGGTACTGTAGACTTGTTCAAGGTTTTGTCTTCGGCCTCAACTTCACATGTAATTGGAAAGTTAAAAAGTCAACTGGGAATGCAAAAACAGTGTCTTGAATATTCTGAAAGCCGCACAGAAAACTGAACCAAAAATGTATTGTGCAAAACAAGATAACAGAACCAACAGGCTATTGACCTTCAACAAATTTGGTGTGGTTAAGAAAGACATACAGTACAGCTTCTCACTTCTGTTCTATTACATGATTGTCCCCCCAATTTTTTCATCTCCAAAGACATACATATATGATGTTCTTTAATCTTCTCAAAATGGGTATGGGCGACTTTTCTTTAAATGCATGCATCAAAAGGAACACTTGTTGATTGATATTACTTCTGTCTTCATATACTTGGTTTGAAAATTTAGTGTCAACTCAACTTCAATACACAAAGTAAAAGTTCACTCCAAACTTCTTATGTTCCAAATGAAGCCAATAAGTTCAGCGGCAAACATAAATCAAACTCCCACAATTTCTCTCCCTCCTAAACACAAGCTCCAACCGTAATTCCCTCCAAAATGTTTTAGTTCCAAAAACATAAAAAAAAAAAAAAAAGAAAAAAGTAGGAGCTCTACATGTAAGCCACAAGAACCTAAGTGTGAAGTTAGAGCCATTGGAACTCTATATTTGATGTATATATCGATATTCTATCTATGTGACCCTCGGAACTCAGTGTTACTATTTGCCAAAAAGCTTCCTTCCTACCCCTGTATTCCCAAAAAGAGACAACCAAACAAGGCCTTAGTCTTACAAAAACGAAAATTAAAAGCCAGACCACAAAATGAGGAGATAAGATCAACCATAAAAAATACAACACACTCCCTAAATCTCATTATTCCAATAGTTTTTAATGCATAAAGATCTACCAAACAAAAGGCGAAATTCACTATGGAATTTTAAGCTATGCCGGAAATCAAATCGCCAAATCAGAAAAGATTATAAGGCAGAAATTAATTAACCCAACATTTGTCAACCATGGCACACTCTTAAATCTCGAAATCCACCAAAATAGTAACAGATCCTAAAATAGTGGTTCAGGGGGTCTGGTCATCACAAAGAAAATCCGAAACATAACATATTTTCTCATGATTTTTTCCGTCATCTTCTCCAAAGAACACCAACATAACATGAAATCAACTACCGTAACTGAAAACCTTGGAAGAATTACGAATGGTAACAGGGACATTTTGCAACTAAAAACACACCAGAACCAAAACCATCTAAAAAAGAAAGAACAAATCACGGAAAGACAAATGCCAAACGGAGGTCTTTGTATGAGTGAGTGAGTGAGTAATATTACCAGTGCTTATGAAGACAAAGTAGACAGCAGAATCAACACCAGACATTCGAATAACGTCAGCTTCAGAGGAAGAGAGCGCCTCCTTGATCCACGCAAAAGGGTTACGGGATCTCTTGCCACCTTCGAATGGATCAATACCTTTGAGAATCAAATTAGGATAATACACAACACTGTTTGAAGGCTTCCTTGACAGCCAAGTGAACAAGAACATCAACACCACAAATATCACAAACGACGTCCCTAAAGACGTCAAAAACGCCTTAAACTCCATCTGGGCTCCTCAAAGGAAACAAAGAAAACAACAATAAAAATCCAATCTTTCACCCAAATTTCACCACCCCTTTTCGACAATTTTGGTGTTCAATCCGACAATTCTCGCTCTGGGTTTTCTTCAAGGGGGGAGAGAGAGAGTGGGAGTTAAAGTGGCAGTTTCGGGGAGATGGAAAGTAGCCGTTAATAAAAGGCATTGAAAGCGAGTAAAGTACGAGTAAAACACACACAGCAGTTGAGAAACAGGGGAATAGGAAAAGGAAAGGAGTATGACTGTGACCCAATAAATTTGTGGTTATGGAGTTGCTTACATGTCTAAAGATCATTAAAAAAAAGAAATTAATTCTGAATGTAAGAAAGAAACAAAATGAAAAGAAAAAGAAAGAAATTCAACAAAATATCTGCCGACAAGAGAAAGGCATGATGATTGATGATAATTTAAGTGAGGTTTGTCCAATTCTTCAAGTGAGTTGTGTGGGCTGTGGGGACTTTTAGAGAAACTATGGTTTATCCATCTTTCTTTTTTAAAACCCAAAATTAGCACAAATCGTTTAGGATTTTTTACACAAAAATTAAAAAGAGAATTAATGTGTGTTTCATAAAAAGGAAATTTCATTAAACTTGTTAAAAATCAAACAGCAATAAATAGACTAGAAAACTTCATGTCCTAATTATTACATTTGTAGCCTTTGACCTAAACAGGCTAAACATAAGAGATTATTGCATGAGTAATATATCTTATTTAAGTGTAAACTCTGAAGTAAATTACGAAAATGACCTGATTTAATTAATGTGTATGGGTCCTTTACTATGAATTTCTAATTTATCTTGATTTATGATATACAACAATTAAGAACATACTGTATCTTGCTCTTAGTATTTGGAAAATGGTAAAGATATTAAAGCTGTTATTATTAATACCTCATTGCAAATTTGCTATTGTATAATTCGAGATGATAAAAAAAAGTAAAAATCTGAAAATTATTTAGTTTAATAGAGTAAACTGCTCAAATGGTTCTTTACATTTGGCAAAAAACTTATTTTAGTCGTTTACATTAACAATTCACTGGTTTAGTCTTTTACATATGTATTTTTCACTAATTTAGTCATTTTTATTTTTTTGACCCTTTACATTTGCGGGTTCTTTGGTTGACCATTTTTTGGTCAAGTGAACAGGGTATTTTGGGTAACTTATAATTTTTAAATTTTCAAAAATACTGAAAAACCAAAAATCAATTAAAATAATATTAAATATATTATATTAACTTTATAAGTAATTATTAAAAAATAAAAAAGTTCAAAATTCAAAATTAAATTTTTTTCCCAAAATTTGAGTTATTATTCTTTAACCTGTGGGGCCCACGTGTGATTCTTCTTTACATAAGTCTGCAATTTTTTTCCTCTCTCCCCGGTCAAACACCCAACTTAATTTCCAAACTCCCAATCTGATATTTAAGAAGAAATCGGATTAAGGGTAAAGAAGAAAAAAAAATATATATTTAATATTATTTTAATTAACACGGGTATATTCAAGAAGAAAAAAATTACAGACTAAGGGTAAAGAAGAAATCACGCTTGGGTCCCACAAATAAAAAATGACAACTCAGATTTTGGAAAAATAATATTGAATTTTTAATTTTAATTTTTTAAATTTTTAATAAACAATTATAAAGTTAATATAATATATTTAATATTATTTTACTCAATTTTTGGTTTTTAAGAATTTTCAAAAATTTAAAAATTACTACCTCCGTGCCAAAAAATAGTCCACATTGAGTTTTCAAATTTGTACTAAAGTTAGTACAAAACTCAAAACTCTATGTGGACTATTTTTTTGGGACGGAGGGAGTATAAGTTACTGAAAATACCCCTGTTGGCTTGACGAAGAAATGGTCAACCCAATAACCTCCCAAATGTAAAGGGTCAAAAAAAGTAAAAAGGACTAAATTAGTGTAAATACATATGTAAAGGACCAAACCAGTGAATTATTAATGTAAAGGACCAAAATAAATATTTTACTAAATATAAAGATCATTTGAGCAGTTTACTCAGTTTAATAACATGAAAATTGTTTGCCAAAATTAAATAAGATAGTAAAAGATATGGCTCATTGCAAATTATGTGACTAATTTTGATAAATCGTATTCACAGAAAAAAAAAAAAACGAAGGAAAGAAATGCCAGTGAAATTATGGCAAAATGTACAAGGCAAACGGACCATACAATTTACTTTAAAGAATAGAAATTATGCTATCTGGAATAATATTCAACAATATTAAAAAGTTTATTAAATCTTGTGCAAAATGACAAAAAGCCAGATGTACAAAAAATAGAAGGAATCCAAAATCAGGTTTCAAAATCAGAATCAGTTAATCTGATGAATAAGGATATAGTTTGGTGCACGTGGCTTGTCATCAAAGAACGAAAAGAAAATCTCTTTAAAATGAAGTTTTGTCCTTTTTAGGCTTTTGAGCAAATCCCTCTTTTTCCCAATATTTATTTAGTTTTATTTATTAGGGCAACACTCATTTCACAAGACATAATTTAAGATAGGTCATACGATGAAAACAAAGTGTGATGGATGGTGGGCAAGTGGATTAGATAGTTGTGTTGGAGCTTAAATGACAGGATTGACCTCCGACTAATTCATTTTGTAACAAAAAACTATAATTATAAGAGTAAGTTTGCATGAAAAGTTAAAATATTTGAAGAAATTAATTTCATATTTATATTCTTTTTTATGTAAATACTTTTTAACTCATTAAAATAATCTAAGCATGAGACTTTCATATTAATTTTGTTATGAAAACGACCGAAGAAAGAATGGACTTGATTATTACACTGTTAATAATTGTAGTATGAACAAGTAGGAAATATAGTTAGAGCTTTTTTAAGAAATTGGCTTATAGTATAGGATAGAAACAAGAAGATATTTATTACTCGAAGAGTACAGCCTAGCAGGCAGGGTGGACTTTCCATTTTTAAACAATTTCAATCAATTACGTCGGCAAAAAAAGTTATCCATTTTGCAAGTTTAAGAGAATCATGTGTCCTTGCCGACATGGGCGCGACAAATTAAAACAAACAAATGAACAATCTTTTTTCCCTTATGTTTTTCCCCTCTTTTCCCTTTTTCTAGGAGCATTTCCATCAATAAAACAAACATAATACTTCAATTCGCATTCTAATATCCTCTTCTTTTTTAACCTTCTATTCCAACAATTTTATACTCATCACCTATATAGACCTTGCTTGATAAACATATTCTGCACCCTATTTGATAAACATATTCAACACTTAAATTTAATTGATTAAGTATTTAATTGATGAGTAAACTGTTCATCAAATGGTCTTTTACATTTGGCAAAAAACTTATTTTGGTCCTTTACATATACTCCCTCCGTCCCATAATTATTGTCCACTTTGTCCAAAAAATTTTCTCCAAAATTATTGTCCAATTTGACTTTTTATGGATCAAGTTACACATTTGTCCTTAATAAAAAACATTATCCATAAGATCTTAGTGGTTAAACAATTACTTATGTAGGGGTATATCCGGTTGTTTAAGGTAAAATATAGTTAAGTTTGACCAAAAATAAAATCTTTCATTTTAGTAAAACTGGACAATAATTATGGGACAGAGGAAGTATATTTTACACTAATTTAGTCCTTTTTACTTTTTTGACCCTTTACATTTGGGAGTTCTCGGGTTTACCGTTTCTTTTCCAAGTCATGATGATCACTATATTATTATGGTTAAATTTTTAAAAAATTTCTTCCTTTTCCAATTCAGTATTCTCAAATTTCAATAAACACTTCCAATTCAGTATCTGAAATAAATATTATAATATTATATGGAATCGTAGTTTGAATCAAATGTTTGTACTTTACAGATAGGAAGAAAAAAGGGAATAGATAAGTAGTTACTGCTTTTTTATGTGGTTTATTAATTCTTGATCAGAGATCCTTTCCATACTTATAGAAGAATTAATCAGTGCCTTATATAAGGCAATGATAAGTGCTACTCAGAGAATCCATGATCGTTTATCAGCGTTCTTGTTGAGAAACTCATCGGTCCTTTTCAATAAAGTTTGGGTTGGGAAAAAAAACTAAAAGAAAAATAAAATACTTTTTTAATAATTTTTTATACCTTAAGGGGGCTTTGTTCAAATTTATAAACTAATTGGGTATTTCTTAATTAAGTTTGAGAGCTTTTTCATCAATAGGACTAAATCGGCGAATAATTTAGGATGATTTTAACTAGTCTACAATAATTTGGGACTAATTTGACTACTAAATGATAACTTGGGACTAAAAAAGCGGTTTTTCCCAAGAAAATAGACTATGTTGAGCTTTGAAATTTATACTATAAAGAATATAAATTTAAAAACTCAATGTGGCTAATTTTTGTTATGAATCTTGTTGGGACATACGGAAGAGTGAGGACATTTGTAGTTAAAATAAAAGTTCAAATCCGACAATTGTTTTTAAATGGTTGGAGTAGATTTTTAAAAGCCATATTTTATTTTCTTCCCCCTTCTCTTTTTTTTTGTCCCCTAAAAAAATCATACCACAACCAACATTTACCATACGGCCACTGAAAGTCTAATTTGTTTTTAGTAACTGGGACATTTTTTCAATATAGATGATAAATGTGACAAGAGGTAAGCACGGGAAACTTGTCCCTTCTTGTATGATGTCTACTGGGTAGGGGTCACCTGTGACACAATTTTGTGCCACTCCCTATGACACTTCATGAGAGGCTGACACCTGTCCCTATTTTAACTCTCTCCACTTCATCCTTACTGTCAAGTTAACGACCATTAACTAAGTAAATTAATAATTAATTAAATAAAAAAATGTCGCCGATTCCACAGTTTTCACTTCTTCCATGTACGTAAATCTCTTCTCGGCCACTCAAAACCCTAATTTAAAATTCAATTGTGAAGCTTGAAGGTTGAGATCATTTTAATCCACAATCAATGGAGGAAGATAGTTTTCAAGGTTCGGGTGATTTCATAATGCTATGTTGTTAAGTTTTTTCTTTTTACACGGTGATAATCTTGAACTCATATACCATATTTGATGTTCAACAAAAAGAATAATTTGATGACGCAATTTGTATTTTTGTCACTTCAATTGCTTGTAATTAGAACGTGGTGATTGCAATGTTATTTTCTTTCTTTTTTTTTTCTGCCTTTTTTTTTTCTTGATTAAAGCCTGCTTCCTCTTTCCTGTTCTGGTTTTTGTTTTTTGATGAATAAAGTCAGAAGCAAAGTTTCAATGGGGCGCCAGTTCTTTGAGGTTTCATGTACTCTTAGTACGTAAATTGCTAACCGAAAAGCTATCCAATCACCTTTTGTTAATATTAATATATTGAAAGCAATCCAAACATGTTTTATGGCCGCATACTTTTTGTAAATGTGGTTCATGTTCCAATTAAGATTGTTTGCGTTTTAGGATTTTCTTTTCTATTTGTTGTATCTTTAAGTTAAATGATAAATTTAAGTTACTCTTTGCAGGCTCTGATTGTAAAACACTTGAAGATCAGCCCTTTTCTATCGATGTTGATGCTAGTCAGGACAATTATCTTCCTCAACACATGATCCCGGAAGAACTTATTCCGAAAGTTGGCATGGAGTTTGAAAATGAATCTGCGGCTTATGACTTCTACATGAATTATGCTAAAGCACGCGGGTTCAGACCCAGAATGAGTACAGTACATAGAGATAAAAATAAAGTGGTTTTGGACAGGATATTATGTTCCAATCGAGAAGGCAAAAGGGGCACGGATAAGCGCATCGCGACGGTTAAGAACCCTCGAGATGAAACAAGGTGCGAATGTAGTGCTATGATGAAGATCAGTTGCAGACATGGTGGAAAGTATCGTATTGTAAAATTTGTTCCTGATCATAATCATGAGCTGTCTAGCCCAAGCAAAAGTTATATGTTCAGTTGTTTTCGAAAAATAACCGTTGCTCAAAAAGTTGAAGTGGATATTGCCAAAAGCTGTGGGGTAGCACCAAAACAAATAACAGAGATAATGGCAAAAAAGAGTGGTGCACGAGAAAATCTTGGTTTCATTCACAATGATTTGAAAAATTATTTACGAACTAAGAGAACAATAGCAATGAAGCAGGGAGATACTGGAGGTGTCCTAGAATACTTGCAAAGATCACAGTTGGAAGATCCAAACTTTTATTGTGCAATTTAAGTGGATGTAGATGATCTCATCACAAATATATTCTGGGCTGATGCAAAAATGAGGACATATTTTGCAAAATTTAGTGATGTCGTGTCATTTGATACCACCTACAAAAAGCACCGAGATGGTAGACCTATTGGAATATTCATCGGTGTAAATCATCATAAGCAAACTTCAATTTTTGGAGCAGCATTATTGTACAATGAAACAACATAAACATTTGAATGGTTGTTTGATGCTTTTTCAAGAGCTATGATGGGTAAGAAGCCTCGAACAATTTTAACCGATCAAGATCAAGCGATGTCAACAACATTGGCTACTCAGTGGCCACCAAGTTACCATCGTTTGTGCATATGGCACATTTACCAAAATGCTGCAACCCATCTTTCTGATGTCTTTGCAAAGTTCAAAAAAACTTTTGCATATGATTTTAGCAAGTGTGTATATGACTTTAAAGAAGTGGATGATTTCTTTGATGCTTGGAACCAGATGTTGGAAAAATATGACTTGTAAGACAATGATTGGTTAAAAAAATTGTTTGAGAAGAAAGAAAAGTGGGCATTGGTGTATGGCAGGGAAACTTTTGTTGCAGATATCATGACAACTCAACATAGTGAGAGCATGAATGCTGTTGTGAAGAAATATGTGAGTTATAAACATGATTTGGCTGAGTTTTTTCATCACTTTCAAAGATTGCTAGATGATCAGCGAAATGAAGAATCAACCGAAGATTTTAGATGTGGCCAAAGTACTCCCGCAATGACATTTCCTTTAGCAATTTTGAAGCATGCATATGAGGTATACACGCATAAGGTTTTTGCTCTATTTAATGAGGAGCTGCGGAAAGGAATTGAAAGCAAAATTGAGAGTGAGAGTCAAGCAGGAAGCCAAAGAATCTATAAGATTAAGCTATGTCAAAGGCGAACTGAACATGCTGTCACTTATGATTTGTCTGATGATTCTGTAAGTTGCAGCTGCAAAAAGTTTGAATTTGCTGGTATTCTATGCGCACATTCCTTAAAAGTGTTAATGACTTTGAATGTTATGAGGATTCCTGAGCAATACATTTTGAAGCGTTGGACAAAGTCAGCCAAGAGTGGAATGTCACGAGTATGCGGGGGAGTTGGTAACGTAGATGACAAAAAAGGATAAGCTCGCGGTACAAAGAGCTATCGTATTTGTTCATGGAGTTGGTGACAAAATCTGCAGAAAGTGAAGGGGGATATGCATATGCTAAGAATTGTTTCTTAGAGATGGGAGAAAAGATTGATACATGTGTGGGAAAGGGGAAACAAGTTGAAGAAGCTAATCGGCTAATGCCCATAGTTAAGGATGTAGCTGAAAGTATGAGTACGGCTCCAAGTGAAATTGAGGTTGAAATTGATGAAAACAAAATAAAAGGATTGAAACCATAAGCAAGAATTACGTACCAAACTAGTAAGAGACCAAAGAATGCATTGGAGCATGCTGCGACAAAGCGCAGAAGCAAGGCAAAGAAAAAGGATACAGTCGTGGAAACACTACAGGTTAGTTGAAAATTTTGATTAATAATTCATATTTTTATTTTTTTTAAAAGGATTTCAGTGGCAGCCTTTAAAACATGAATTTTTTGCAATATATAAGAGCTGATTGATCATTAGTCTAAAGTTACAATTGATCGTGAAAACATTAAGAATTACGTACCACTCAATTAACAAATTCATAATTATTATATCTTTCTTATTTGATTAATCGCCATTATTGCTACTTCAGGATGACAAGTTTGAGAATAATAATAAGCGAATTGAGGTTCCTTCACCGGTCCTAAATTGGTCTTCCCAACCTCTTAAGGTAAGTTGAATCAGATATTAGTTTTAGTGTTTATACTAATGTTTGCTTATTTTATTGATAAAAATGTTGTACTTTGTAGAGTTTTGAACCAAATGAACTCCACTTTCCCGAAGTTATGTTATGTGATTCAAGCAAAGGAGCTTCTCATTTACAACATTTTCCACAAGTCATGTTTGGTCATTTAAGCCAAGAGTATCAACATGATCATCATGTTTCTCCAGCTTTGTCGAGTTATGGAAGAGGGAAACAACCACAATTCAATTATCCAAGTGTTAACGAGGTACGTACATGGATAGATTTATTTCAACAATTTAGTTATTGTTTGTTAAATTGAGAAATTTGACATTTCTTGATCTCAAACATTTCTTGATGATGAATGAATTTGAGTTGAGTAGTTGGATACAAGCCAATGTGACCCAAGCCAACTTAACAAAGACTTCCAAGATGATAGCTGGTCACGCCAACTTGACAAAGATCACTACATGGAAGATTTGGATCCCGACTACATAGCTCCAAGCGAAAGCGAAGAAGACTATGATGTCTCTGCAGAGAGTGATTTTGAAGAAAGTGATGATAAATTATTGGAAAATGAGGAAAGGGATCTTAATCCATTGCCCCGACGCCATGTATATAGTAAGATGGAAAAATGGGATGCCTCGTGTGTGGACAAAGATGAGTTTGCTCTTAAGATGTGGGATGAGACGCCCGAAGGAATGGACATTGGTATTTGTTTCAAATCCCAATCAGAAGCAAAGCATGCTGTG
Organism: Oldenlandia corymbosa var. corymbosa; assembly: GCA_949775105.1. Classification (NCBI taxonomy): domain Eukaryota; kingdom Viridiplantae; phylum Streptophyta; class Magnoliopsida; order Gentianales; family Rubiaceae; genus Oldenlandia; species Oldenlandia corymbosa. The sequence continues at coordinate 17,725,592 of OX459118.1, read as the reverse complement.
AAATTATGAAACATCTATCATAAAAGAGAATATACGGTCACCGCGAGTAGTCCAAAGACGTGGGCTGTGCGGTGCAGACATTAAATGTGGAAATTGAGGATGGTGAACCACCATGTGAGTGGAAGATGCGTGTGTCTTTGAAAGATCACGGTTGTGAGATGGCATGATGCACATAATTGCATGACTCCCGTGAATGATAATGACAATCGGTGTGTGGACACGTCTTTGATTGCTAGACTCATCAGGAGAAAGGTTGAGGACAACGTAGATTATACAGTGGCCTCGGTACAGAAAGATGTGAAAACCTTATTGAAAGTAGATGTACCATGCAAAAGGGCGTGGCACGGGAGGAGGAAAGCCATAGAAGCGGTCTATGGTGATTGGACCTCGAATTTCGAAGAACTTCCTAGGTAAATATCAACTTTTATCCATATTGTTATGTGCATTATTTTTAGTTTTTTTTTTGTTAAATGTATTAAAATATTTTAACTATGACTGGTTTGTTGTGTAGGTATATCGCGGCGCTTGAGTTTACTAATCCTGAGACTGTAGTAGAGTGGGAATGGAAGGAGGAACAAGAAGGTTGGAACAGGGGAAATAGGACATTTAAATACGTCTTCTGGTCATTTGCACCAGTGGCTGCAACGTTTCTTGAATGTCCACCGGTCATTTGTATCGATGGAACCTTCTTGCGTGGTGGATACAAGGGTAAATTGCTTGTTGCGATGGTCTATACCGCAAACAAGCACATATTACCGGTTACATTTACGATTGTGGATGAGGAGACAGTAAATAGTTGGACATTTTTATGAGGAATTTGAGATTGTGGGTTGTGCGGGATAGAATCGTAAGTGTGATATCCGACCGGAATGCAGGGTTGTTGAGCGTAATGTCACAGATGGATGAATGGCGTGATTTAGGAAATGGTTGCCACTTTCTTTGCCTCCGCCACGTTCACAACAATCTTGTGTCGTGATATAATAGAAGAAAGGTGAAGCGGTTATGTTGGAAGATGGGCACGACGCATTCAAGAGTGAAATACAACCGTATGAGGGCAGAGCTTATTGTATTCAAACCTGCTGCATGGGAGTATTTTCGAGGGATTGGAGGGAGTAACTGGGCTCGATTGAAAGCCGGTCTTCGCCGTTGGGGCATAGCGACAACCAACATTTCTGAGAGTTACAACAATGTGTTGAAAGGGATCCGGTTTTTACTAATTAGAGCCTTGATCGATGCAACCTTTCGCAAAACTGTGAAATTTTACAGAGAAGAACAATTGTGTGCGAGAAATTGTATGACACCGATCCCTCCTGAGTTATGAAAAAAATATGAGGAAATGAATGACAAAGCAGCCAGTTTTGATGCCACCTCTTTTGATGCTGATGATGCTAGGTGGCGAGTTGTTACTGCTACACGGCTAAGTGGCAGGGGTGGGTCTTTGCATACGGTAAACTACGATGAACATAGGTGTTCGTGCAGGAAATGACAAGAGTACCGAATGCCTTGTACGCACGCACTCCAAGTTTACCGGAAAAAAAGGGATCGGCCTATTGATCTATACCATAGTGGGTGGCGTCTTCCAGCATGGTGCAGACAATTTGAATACACGGGTTTTGTTTCAATTGGAATATCATTCCAAATTATGAGCATCTTGTTTTGAATGCTGGACCGGGAGTGCGACAAAAAAGGAGACATAGAATGCAAATGGATTACAGGGGACGCCGTAGCCGGGGGGAATGTTGGAGATGCGGACAACAAGGTCACGATCCTAATTCTTGTCCTTACTCGCACCCAGGAATAGGTAAAAGGCCTGTGACTGACAACTGGAATTGAGAGACATTTAGTGTTCTTGCAAGTTATTTGGAGTGACCATGTTATTTGGAATGACAACTATGTAATTAAATGTCCTCTAAATATTTTTATTGATAAATTCAGATTGTAATGTTAACATTGAATTGTTCGGATTGTAATGTTAACATTGAATTGTTGGTGCTGTGATTGCGATGAAATAGATACTAGTTGTTGATAACAGGTTTTGAGATTGTGAAAAAAAAAAAAGACATTTTAAGGTTTTGTATAGTGTTCGGATTTCTGAAAGCCGAACTTATCCCTTTTGTATAACGCCCAGATTTCAGAAATCCGGAACAGGGGCGATATCCTGCAGTAAAGTACATGGATTTCTGAAATCCGAGTTCTCACAATTTGTACTACGTTCGGATTTTGGATTTCTGAATTGAGGAATTCCATCCGAAAGTGTGTAATTTGTGGAGAAACAGAGGAAATTCGGAATTTGGTAACCCAAATCACATGAATTCGGATTTAGGAAATCCTACCCACTGTCCTGTGATGACCTTTGACTTGTTCAACCGCTACCCACCGTCCGGCGACTCAATCCACCACCCAAATCGGCGACTCCTCCGTCCGACGACCCACCCCCTCACTCTGGTGGTCTGAAATCCACGTCCGGCGACCCACCACCCAAATCCACTCCCGGTGACTCCCTTCACTGAGGCTACAAAGCAAGGTCCTCCTCCACTCCCGGCGACTCTTCTTTTCCTTTTCTGCCCTGTTTCTTTTGGAGTTTTCTTTCCTTTACACCTTTCATGCTTCCCTTTCTTTCCTCTTCATTTCTACCCCTGCTTACTTAAACCCATCAAGTAGAAATGTTACCTTTGTTTTTTGTCCCCCCTATTTGGTTGCTTCTTTGAAACATGTGATGCTGCTTCTTTGTTCTTTTCTGAAATTGGTGGTGGCTTGTTGACCCTTTTTCGTTTTCCTGAACTTTGTACACTAGTACATAAAAAATTACATATAACATGATGCATATGGATTGGGTGAGCAGACAGAACCTGCCCTGCTACTACTTTTCCCTTCTATCCTCTAACCTTTTGATCTTGATCATGACTGATCTTTTGTACTTTGTTGCTCTCATGTTTAACTCAATAAATATGTGCAGCTAAACTCAGCTAAGGGTTTAATCTCTACTATCTATATGTGAAGGTTTTGATTCAGTTTCTTTTATGAGGCATTGTTTCTAGTTAAGTGTTTAAATTAACCTTTTAATTAAACTGGACATTTAATTGATTGTGCATGCATAGTTATGGAGATCTGAGAGGGGGAATATAACTTTAGAACTGCTTAAACTAGTCTATGACAAAGGAGGAAATTTACCCTTTGGTTTCAATCATCAACGAGAGTTAGGTGCATTGGCATAGGTGATCAATGAGGCTTAAGAATTCAATGGCTCAGATTAATGAATTACTCTGACTGAGAGGTAGGTAATTTAGGTAATCTGAGACTCTTTTATTTTGTCTAAGAGGAATTGTAAAGAATATAAGTGCCTGATCCACAATAAATCATATGCAACAAGAACTGAAATGGATCAAAACTGAATCATATAGATAGGAAGGTGATTAGTCCTTCTGCTCCTTCACTCTGTCAAGTGACTATTCTTACTCTCCAAAGTGACAAATATGTTCAGCTTTGTGATGAGGGACGGATAGTCCTTCTGCTCCTTCACTCTATCAAGTGACTATTCTCACTCTCCAAAGTGACAAATATGTTCAGCTTTGTGATGAGAGACGGAAAAACAATAATAGACTAGGGTTTTAATATTTTTGTCTAAGGATATATTCATAATTTTAATTTAGTTGATTAGGGTTATTTCTTTTATTTTCTATTTAATGCTTTAGCCATCATTGTAAACATCAGTTGTATATTTTATAAAAGTTAAGAGTTCATCTCTTTTGCCAATTATCCTGGTCTATGTGTTGGTGGGATTTTTGATGCCTTACACAACGGGTATTCGTGCGTCGAAACAATGGTGTTTAGGGTGGTTGTATTTCTGGGTATTCGCAGAATCAACGAATCTACGATATTTACCGATATTACTTTTAGGGTTAAACCCCTAAAAGGACATAATTATGTTAACATCTACCAATTACCGATATTGATATTGATATTCTACTTGTTTTCAACTCTTTCAACCCTTGGAGATTATTGATCAGAAACATGTCCATATACACCATAACAAAATTGTGTAATAGAAAGGAAGCATAGACATTTATTATAAGTAGCCGGATCCCTGCTTCTACAATCAAATCTGCCAAAACAATTTTAGGGAATCCTTACTGCTTTCTTGATCAATAGACTTCTTACTCGTCTCTTGGGATGGAAGAGTCCTTATCAAATTCTTCATAATAAACTCTTAGATTTGACTTTACTAAAAAATTTTGACTGTCAAGCTTTTGTCCTTAATAAAGGACCATCCAGGGATAAATTTGATTCTAGGTCTTATCAAGGAATCTTTATTGGATATCCACACGATCAAAAAGGATATAGAGTTTTCTGTCCAGAATTAGATAGGATTTTAGTATCCAAGGATGTGATATTTCATGAGACTGTTTTTTCATCTGTTTCATCACATGCTTCAATCATTTTACCAAATTGCATTATGCAATCTACTTCTTCTTCTCTTTTTGATGATTCATATATTCATTCACATTCTTCCAGTACCTCCAATCACTCTCCTTTTACCTCCCCTAATCATGATCAATACCATCCTTCTTCTGATGCTTCTTCTTCTTCTTCACATTCTCAGTTCCACCTCCACAGATCAATGACATGATGAGATTGTTATTGAATTACCTACACCACCTAGAAGAAGTACTAGAGTCACTAAACCGCCTTCCTGGCTAAGTGACTTTGATGTAACTTCTGCTATTTCTGCTGATCATTCTTTTTTCTCCCTAGATGATCATTCCTGTTTTTTCTCTTCTGCTTATAAAAACTTTGTTGCAAATATATCAAATGCTCATGAACCTAGTACTTTTAATCAGTCCAGAACAAATTTTAAGTGGATTGATGCTATGAATAAAGAGATTGAGGCCTTAGAAAATAATGAAACTTGCGAACTAACCTCTTTGCCTCCAGGAAAGAAAGCTATTGGATCTACGTGGATTTATAAGATCAAAAGACATGCAGATGGTATAGTTGACAGGTATAAGGCTCGTTTGTTGGCAAAAGGATACACTCTGGTTGAAGGAGAAGATTTCTGTGAAGTATTTTCTCCTTTGGCAAAGGTAGTTACAATCAGGCTGATGTTTGCTATTGCTGCATCTAAATCATGGCCTATTCATCAGTTAGATGTGAATAATGCTTTTCTACATGGAACACTTAATGAAGATGTTTATATGCAGCCTCCTTTAGGGTATGATAAAGCTCTTCCAGGACAGGTTTGCAGGTTAAAGAAATCACTATATGGTTTGGAACATGCCTCTAGGCAATGGAATTTGGAGTTCACTAGCAAGTTAACTTCATATGGATTTCAGCAATCCTATCATGATCCATGTTTATTCATTTTTTATCAAGATCACTATCAGCTTTTCCTCTTGGTCTATGTGGATGATGTAGTTATCGCAGGGATAGATGAATCTGCAATCATTAAAGTCAAACAATTCTACACCCTTATATGATCATCCTGCTCAGTATGGAAGACTTGTGGGGTGGTTGTTATACCTGAATTATACTAGACCAGAACTGACTCATTCCATTTAGCAGCTTAGTCAGTTTGTTCATAAACCTCACCTTTCTCATTGGAATGCTACTGTTGATGTTTGGAAGTATCTGGTTCTGTTGGCAGAGGTCTCTTTTATTTAGCTACATCTCCTCTTTCCTTGCTAGCTTATAATGATGCAGATTGGGGTGCTTGTAGAACATCAAGGCATTCACTGACAGGTTATTGCATTTTCCTTGGTACTATCCTTGTGTCCATGAAAACCAAGAAGCAAAGTACCATTTCATGTTCTCCTGCTGAGGCCGAATATCGTGCCATGGCTGCTACAGTTCGAGAACTTCAATGGATCTCCTCCTCCATCCTCCATGATTTCCACCTTCCTCTTTCTGCTCCTATTCCTTTCATATGTGATAGTCATGCTGCCATTGATATTACTCAAAATCCAGTTTTCCACAAATGTAGCAAACACATTGAAATCGACTGTCACGTTGTTCTTGATCAGTACAAGAGAGGTTTCATACAACTCATCCATGTTTCTACATCCTTGCAGCTGGCTGACCTCTTTACCAAGTCCCTTCCTTTATCTGTTTTCCGTTTTCTGGTCTCCAAGATGAGCCTTTGGAATGCTCATCTTGAGGAGGGGGTGAAGAATTCACTGAGTAACTCTATAATTTAAGAGGATTTTGCAACTACAGCAGCAGTATTTAAATAAGAAGCTTCCTATTGCATTTCCTTATTGAACAACCAACTTTGGCGGGAAGACTTGCAAGTTAAACGATGCCATGTCAGCAATCCAAGCATAACAAAGCAACTGCCATTCAATCCAAGCATGATTTTCGTCATTTCTAAGAGCCTCAGGTATGTTGGTAGGCCAGAAGTGAAAATAAACTATCACGACTTGATAACCAATCAAACTTCCATTTTTGACTTGTGCAATCAAACTGACATTGAACTTGGTGGAGTTGATTTTGAGCCTAGGGAGGGGAATAAAGTCCTTAGTTTTGGACATAGGAGAGCAAATATAATATTCTGCAATGCAGTAATGCCTCCTCACTACCTCCTTTCCTAACAAAAGGAACCCTTCATCTGCAGCCTTAATTTTGACATCTTTCCCCATATTTATTGTTGGTAATCCCCTTCCTTCTCTCCTTTCTTCTCCTTTTCTTATTAGAGATACTGGTAAAGTAAATCTATAAAACCGGGGAAACCTCACATCACGTTTAGGGAGAAAAGGGTTGAGATCTTTAACTAGATCTACTTTTGTTGAAAGAAAGATCAATGGACAAAGTAGGGCCGGAAAAGCTTCCTGCCGGGATAAACAATCACCTGAAAAGGACGGATCGGTTATCAAAGATCGACATTGTTTCGAGACACCCTTGAACTTATACACAACATCTATTGGAATTTTGTGTAGTAATTCAAACAAAAGCCACTCGAACAGAATACTAGAATCATTAACACTGACCTCATGATCATCGTTGCCGTCATAATCCTCGTGATTGCTGCCGCCGGATGTATTTTCAAGCCTCCTCCTTTTGCTTCAGCTCTCTAAACTGCAATTCCACCCCTTCCCAACTTCCATTGATTAATAAAAATAACAAATTTAAGAAAATTAAAAATTGAAGGAATTGGTCTCTAATTAGAGGACGGATGATGAAAAAAAGGTTCAACTTTGGGATATTCTGTTTCTGTCTGATACGAGTAACAAATATATATAGTTAGGGGTGTTCACAGTTTGGCTCAATCCGGTGGAACCGCCCAAACCAGTCATCGGTTTGGATTAGCGGGCGGGTTATAAGTGAATTTTTAATCCGGTGGATTTGAAATTTAAAAACCAGTCATTCCGGTCCGGATTACGGTTTGGCACTGTTAAATCGTCTATTAAACCGAACCGGATGTATAAATATATTATTGAATAATAATATAATGGTTTTGTATATATAGCTGTGGTTGATAACTTATTAATAAAATTATTAAATTGTTTGATTGGCTTTGTTGTTCACCCTACTCTTAAATATTGTTGAGGACGCGAGTTCGAGTCCACCATATGACTAAATTTTTTTTGTGGGATTTTTAGATTGAATTTCACTTATTTAAGATTGTGTTAGATATTTAAAAGGCCCAAAAATAATTTAAGAAAAGCCCAGAAAAAGCCCCCAAAAGGCAAAAAGAAGTCCAATAACAAAAAAATGTTCAATTTTTTTTGCCTAAAACGGAAATGCCCAATTAAAATTCCAAACCGCTAATCTGCCCGAACCAATCCGTTCATAACGGATTGGATTGATCTGGTTTAGACATCAAACCGGTCCGATCACGGTTTGAAAAATTTTAAAACCGTAGTAAACGGTTTGTTTACGGATTACTATCAATCCGAACCAATCCAGTCCGTGATATATAGGCAGCAAAGAGCCAAAAGAAACACAAATGTACGAATAACAAAGGAAAACCAGAAACGCTTTGGAATGAGTTTTGGTGAGCTTTAACAACATTATACATTAATACCCGTAAATGATGAAGGGTTTTTCTTTTTGTTTTTGATAATGCCCAAGAAGGGATTCCAATAGGAAAATCCCCTTTAGTAACAACTAACAAATCCCAATGCATAACTGTTGGTCAATGCTTCAATGGTTATCAATCTATATTACTACATCCTTTATATTACAAAATTTAATTCAAAATTAGAAAATCAATCATTTTCTCACGTTGAGATCTTTTGTATGTGAAGTTTTCAGTTCTCTTGTAATATTTGTTCACAAAAATTTTGGGTCGGAGGAAGTATATAATACCTGCATAGAAAAGCACATGGAATAGTACTTGAGCGCAACAAAAATCATTTTTTGGGGATTCCGACAGTGTTTATTGTCGGTGTAGCTTGAGTTTTGGTTGCCTCAGACCCAAATTTGTGGAAAAATATAGTTCTAGGTAAAATTGTTTAATTGTGATTAAGACGTTCGTATATTCGTTGAGCGAAACTAGTTCATTATGGGGGAGGTTTTTTCTAGCCACCATAGGGTAGGCATCGATTGATGAATAAAGAGAGATTATCTATAAAAAAAAGGAGCTCTTGTCGGCATGGGCTGGTAGTCTTTCTGTCCTTCTCAGCGAGATTGGATAGGATTCTCTGTCTTTATTTCACGAATTCTGTCTTGTATAGACAGAGGAAGAAAAGGCCTAGCTCTATTTCTGCTCTTGTCATAGCTCACACCGGTAAATTTCTAATAGAACCAGAGAGTTCTTTTCTCAATTAGCGGTTGACAATCTGAACCGCTTGGTTGTGATCGGGGCTTAGCCCGACTACACTACACCGAATCAAAGAAGGGCAGGCTGCGCCTTCCGGGAACCCTAGAATCTCAAGACTCCTTGTCTCTATCTTCAACCCCAAAGAAAGAAGATGTGTCTTTTCCAAGATTAGCTTCGAGCCCTGTGATCTCATCAAATGGATTGATACAATCTCCCAAGCTAATCAAATCATCTCTGTCAACAATTGGTTCACATTCATTCCTATGGAACGAACGAAGTGAAGCTATTAGGAGTCAACCCAAAATGAAAAAGAAAAACCACTAAGAAAAATGAAAAGAATAGAAAAGAAAGAACTCTAGAACCACCAACAAATGAGAAAAAAAATAGCACTTTAGGCATTCTATCTCAAGGGTTCGGTTGTTCGCCGATTCAAGTGGTACGTGAGTTGGGTTTAGAAGGTCGTGAGACAATTCGGTTCCTATCTACCGTTGGTGTTAAAGGGAGAACTGCGAGGAGCCAACCCTAGTACGAGAGGACTGGGTTGGGCCAACCTATGGTGTACTGGTTATTATGCCAATAGCAGCGCCGGGCAGCTAAGTTGGTATGGAAGAACTGCTGCGCCGCGGGAAATCCTTCTCTATACAAGTTCTCGGACGAGGGTTTAGAACAGAACTTCGATAGGCGAGAGGTGTAAGCACCGCGAGGTGTGAAGCGATCTCGTACTGAACGAATTTCATTTTCCATAACCAAAATGAAAGAAAATCAACCTGCAATTGCGGTCAGTCTCGCTACCTTTTTAGTTTAGTTGCCGCTCCAGAACTGCAGGTGCTTTTGATCAATAGAAAAGATAAGAGAAAAGTTGACTCCTTATTCTAGGGGGGTCGCGGAAAGATTTGGGTTCGAGTCCCAAAGGCCCCGATGTGGCGAAATTCTTTTAGGACCAGTCCGAAATTATGAATAATGACCTTTTTTCTGTTATAGAACCGTTTCTAAACGCGATTCCGGAAGACCTACCCCAAGTTCCAGAGAATTCCCCCTTCAATGTGATTCCTTTTATATCCAAAAGTCCTACGTTTAGATCTAGTGGGCAGTTTATTTTTTCCCCGGTTTTTGGGTCTATAATTGGAGCCCACCTTTTTTTTCCGTTTCTTTTTTGGTTTGTCTTCGGATTCTTCATAGTTAGATCAATTTTTTTTGTGTACCAAAAGCTTTCGAAGATATTATTAAAAAAATTATATTACAAATAAAAGATTATAAACTTAAAAATATACATTTTTCTATTTTCATTAATAATTCAAACCTGAATCTAAGGGTAGGTGAAATTTAGCACAAACTAAAATTTTACTTTGCATATTATGATGGGAACCCTTTAGCAAATATAAGGATATATACGGCGTCTATCAAATAGTATTTAGTATAGAAAAAAATACTTGTTAATATTTTTAAAACTTGAAAAAATTGATTTTTTAAAATGTTGAAAATGGAAGAGTAAGAAAATAGAAGCAAGACAAATACATTCAAAAGTATTTCTTTTCAATTTCAAATCTTCTCATCGAGACAAAAACACCTAACGCCAAACTGTTTCAGGAAAGATGGTGTACCATATCATCATAAACATTTCATTGTATTGTCGTATTCAAGGGCGGAGCTAAATAGAAGATTAGTGGGGCAATTGCCCTAGCTGAATTTTTAATTTGTGCTAGTTATCCCTTGTAAATTCAAGAATTTTTTATGAAAATATAATTTTTGCCCCACCTAAATTGAAAATCTAAAAGGACAAGTATAGTAAATTAGGAAAACAAAAATTCTTGCCCCATCACATTTTTGGGGCTTGGCTCCGCCCTTGGTCGTATTCATTCATACACATCGATCAATCTAGAAACAAGAGCCATGTACTCCTCCTATATATATACTAGTGATGTCTGGTCGCGCAATGCGCGACCCTTGCCCAGTCTATCTGTAGATTTTAGAAATGTTTATATTTGAAAAAAAATAAAATTTTGTATTTGGAGTGATATATTTTAAAAATATTTGAAGGATTTAGAAATGTTTATAAGTGTGATCATAAAAATATTTGTATTTCGCAAAAAAAAAATAAATTGTATTTCGCCATGTATGTTTTAGAAATATTTTATAAGGGTTACTTATTAATAAATAGCCTTAATCGAATATATGTGTTGAAGTAAATGTTAGATAAAATATAAAAGCATCCTAATAAATTTAAATATTAGTAAGATGATTTATTGATGTTTACCATTGGTCGTGCCAAATCAATACTTAGTTTTGGAGATTTTTAATAGCTTTGTAATAAGCTTCATCCGAAGGGTATACGCTTAAAACAAAATTGACACTTTGTAACAAAAAACCTAATTGATCAATTCAATTTAAAAAACCACTCTAGTTGAATGAAACATAAAGGAAAAAAAAAAAAACATGTCACATAAAGTGCAAAGGGAGATTTAGTAATTTTGTTATGGTTAGACAAAAGGGCAATTTAGTACTTTCTATATGCCACGTGGCAATCATATGAAGTGTTTGAAAGGGAGGTTTTTGTTTCTAATATAGTAGGATATATATATATATATAGGGGAGAGAGAGAGAGAGAGAGAGAGAGAGAGAGAGAGAGAGAGAGAGAGATTACTTTGTTAATTTAAAATAATACAATAAAATAGGTTTTTTTTAGATAGATAAGAGTAAATAGTTTGACGATGAATGATGAATGAAATTAAGAAGTCGGAGTTCAAAATTTATGAATAAAAATCTCTTTTACCCTATTAAAGCAGAAGACATGAAGCTTATGTGGCAATTAAGTATGTATTTGTTTTGGCTCCAATGCACCATATTTCAGATTTCAGGAGTCTTTTTGCCACGTGTAAGTCTCTTTTAATTAGAAGTTATATAATTTTTTTTTTCAAAAAAAACACATGTTTTACTACAAATAAGGATCAGTTACATTTCAAACGAATGAATATATTAATTCAAATTCAAATGTCCGATCGTATAGTTTTGCAGGCTTAATATAAAAAAAAAATAAAAATACCTAAATCCAGCAATTAAGAATAATGCCTTATAAACTAATTATTTATTATTCCCTTATAACCTCAGATTTATAGGTATATTTTTTTAAGCCCAAATCATAGCATAAATGATATATACGCCAAATTAATTCTTCAAAAAATAGTAATTCAATTAGATTTTGATAAAATAGTAATTTAGAAGGGGCGCCCGGGCATCTGCCTGGGCCAAACATCTAGTCTTATAGTTAAAGACATTGAAGTAAAACCACCAAAAAAAAACAAAAAAACAAAACAAAACAAATGTAGGCAGTTTTCTAATCTAATTGTTAGCTTCACTCTTTTCTTTTCGATTTTCAGTTTTTTTTTTTTTTAATTTATGCAAACTCATGCATTCGCGTTGTATTGGTATTCTTCTTCTTTTTCTTTTCCTTTTTTTTTTTTAACGAGAGTTTACTGTTGGTGATTTTAGCTGTAAAAATTACATGAAAATATGCACAATTTAATTACTAAACATATCATCATCCCAACCTCTTGTGCTCTGCCGAATCATAATATGCTAAAATAAAAATAAGAAAATTGAGCCCGAAATAAATAAATGAAAATAAGCATCAGTTATAATGAATTCAAAGTATCAAAATTAGTACCAAAGGAGCATCCTGTTCAAGCCATCATTCCTAATCACCCAAGGAAGTAGTTCAGTCGAGACATCTTGGGAGAAGTTCAAAAAGGAATTCAAGAGGATGTTAGGCCAAGAAAGAAAGAAAACATGTTTTTATTTGAACAAGAATTAGGCTGATCAAGAATAAATTTTCATACCATTACATAAATACAAGCCAAATCAAAATTGATAGGTTAATCATTTTTATTTATTTTTACCTCAAATAGGAAAGCTTTGGAAGAGCCAGTCTGCGGCAACTGTGAAGCCATTCAATTTAGGGTTAAGGGATTCGACAAAATCGCAACCACTGTGAGCATGTTCCAGGAGAATTGATTTTGCCTCATGTTGCTTGATTTTGCCTCATTTTGATGTGAATTATCTCATTCCATTTTAGGGTATACTACTATGTATCTTCTATTTAATACTATTATTTTTAGTAGTAATAAATTATATTTAATATTGTTCTGATACACACTTATCTTTTCCATATGTTTTTTTCTGATGAATTAATTTATTTTTCTTATTTTAAATTTATATTACCCTATCATTCTCTCTTTTTTCCAGCCGCCACCCTGATCTTTCTTCCCCACCCGCCAAACATTAAATTGAGTTAGCTTCATTCTGCAATTTGCTTAGTAAACATTAACTTAGTAAATTTGATCCAATAATTAAATGATATATGTACGGTGAGATACAAAGGTGAAATAAATTAGATACCTTATGTATTATTACTCTTTGTCATTTCCACTTCATTATTTCTCTTTCTCTTTCTTCTAAAATGATTCTCCACTTGAAATCTTAATTTTAACACAAATTTTACTAAACTCAAAATTCCGACCGGACAATTATTTCTAAACATTGGAAATACATATATAACGAAAAGCAACATTAACCTGAAAGGATTACATTGTGTAATTTAAAATAATATAGGTTGTATATAGTAGTGCGTTGAATCAACACCACTAATGTGTGAACTAACCAAAAATGAGGGCATCTTTCGACAAGAAAATAAGAAAAAGAGAAAATTGTGATGGAAGTTAAAAGAGATAAATATCGTTTTCCCCCCTTTAATTTGGTATAAACCAAACGGAGGCTTTCACTTGAAGCCTTATAATCAAAGAAGGCATGCAGGGAAGTTGAATGATAGATAGTTGAAGACTTGAATTCCACTGAAGTGAGGGACAAGATAGACTAGAGTCCATAGTAAAAAAAGAATAAATAAGGCATAAAGGTTAAATTTTTCATAAGATTGCAGAAGATGAAATTGTAAGAAGGGACTAACATAACACGTATCATTGAATGGGAGTGGCCTTGATAGAAAAACTAGATTATGTGCCTCTAGGAGAATACTTAAAAAGAATGTAAAAAATGTCGCACAATAATTTGTTGCAGGCAGTAATCAAAGGACATATACCACCACCTTCCATCAAAACTGGGAGCTCCTTTTATTCTCATGCTCCATAACAACAATGCCAATGATCAATAGTACACATCAGACTGCACAAATACTATACATTACCATAATGTTTGTTTGGCAGTGAGTTTACAAGGATAGTAAGTCATGAATACAGTACAAGTTCTCACGCCTTCATAATTTTTCTGTCAGGTAGCCTTCTCCAGCTAATTGTATCTTTCAGTACAACTACCTTCTGGTCCTGGATAACTGCATTGTTGGAATCTTTACCAGCGTGGAACAAATGCAGATCACTGTGCAACGACGACAAGGGAATCCTAGATCTTTAACAGGCAGGTTCTAATAATTGCAGCAGCGAGCCTGACCCTTAACCAAGTTGGCCCAAAGACAAAGCATTTGGCGAGGCGATTGGTAATGCGCAGTATAATAGTCCTCCATGCACCCATATTGACAAAATTTCCAGTTGTGTGAATACTGAACTTGTGTAGAGCTGTTGAACTGCTCAACCCACATTCCCATGCTGACATCCTCCATCTTGAATAACTGCCAGGTTTTCAAATGAAAAAGAAAACTGATCATTAAGATTATCCACATGTTCTACACCACATGAACTAAAAAGGCCCATCAGTTTCTTTGTATCCCAAACACATATCATGACCAGGCATTATCCCCTAGTCATTACCCCCAGCATTTCTGAAGCAAGAATTATCTAATGAAAACACACAATTCTGATTTATTACATACCCGTAGATTATGCTGCGCATGTTGAGCTACAACGTACTTCGCGATGTCCCTAGAAATTATGTAGCCAGGTCCATTGGCATAAGGAGGGTATATTTCTTCAGGCCATTCCTGATAAAGAAAAACATTTTTCAGATATAAGCTTATCAGAATGTATAGTAAATTAGACAAAGAAGTATCATTTTGATGCTCAACCCCTTAATAAACCATAAAGCAAGATCTTGATTGCGATCAAGCATACCTGAAAGGACACAGCCCACTTCCCAGTTCTAAGAGGTCTGTGCAAGAGGTTAAGATTGCCCATATAAAGGGACCTTTTGGGAGATACTCCAGCAATTTCTTTAAGGACAGTATCAACTCTTACAAATGTATCGTCATCACATTTCATGATATATGAAGCGCTTACATTTTGGACCTGCATTAGAACAAAAGAGCCATATGTAAGAGTTAAAAAGGCCAAATGGATTGAAAAAAGATCAAAAGTGTCGTTCAATAGTTTCAAGAACTAAGGGTTAAAGAGATCAGTAAAGCAACAAAAGGAAAACAATTCAATCAGACCCACCCCATATTCACAGATGGCAATGGTTTTGAGAACTACTAGTTCGTATCGATCCATGAATGGAATAATTACGATATCTCCAAAATAAGCAGCCTCTTTCTTCAAAACAGCATTCACCTCCTTCCTGGGGTTCTGCAGCATTCTTCAAACAATTAATTACCACACCAAAAACAAAGAGCTCGCAAACTAAGTTCAATGGAAAAACCAGAAGCCTCACAAAATGTCTCATACAACCAATGCAAATAAATTTGTTACATCTCCATCAATTAATTTTCAGGTATTTGCTCACAGAATAAAAATGAAAGAGGAAAGGAAGCAAACGCTTTTCTCCTAAGCTTAGTTTAAAAAAGCGCGCCTGAGGCGCGCCTGGGCTAGAAGCGAGGCGAGGCGACCATGGCATCGCATCACAAGGGGTGATGCGAGGCGTTTACCTGAAGCGAGTGTAATGTGCAAAAAGCGCTCGCTTTTGATGCAAGCGTGATGCGTTAGAGGCGAGCGCCTCATGTATTCGTCACTTTAGTCATATGTTTTTTTTTTAATGAAAAAGAAAAGGGAAAGATAAGTTTTACCCTATCCCTATTTTTATTCAGCCGTCTCTCTTTCTCTACTCCTCCTTCCCGCGTCTTCGCGTCTGCTACAAGCTGACCACCAATCTCTGTCGCTGCAAATTCAAGTTTCAAATCAGGCATGTCCTCCTCCTCCTTCTCTTCTCTCTTCCTTCTTGCTTTCACCTTCTTCTCTCCTCCTCCTCCTCCTTCCTCTTCTCTCCTTCTTGCGTTCACGGTTCACCTTCTTCTTCTTCTTTCCTCCTTCTTCTTCTCTCAGGTCTCATTCACCTTCTTCTTCTTCTCGGTGGGAAAAAAAAATGTCCAACTGATTTTGTCTTTTAGCAAAACATATGATTGAATTAATTCACTAATTTTTGTTCACCTCCTTGTACTCTATGTGTTTGTGATTATGCCCCTGAATCCTCTCTATTTTTTTTTTTTTTGAATTTCAGTGAATTACATGGCGTCTCAATCTACTTCCCCCCTATTTTTTGTTGAATGACATGGATTATATTATCTATAATTGCCATCTATAATTGAAGTTACATATATAGTTCACTATATTATATTACATATATATAAATTGTATTGTTTTGTGGAAGAGGTCGCCTCACATACGTGATGTGTTCGCTTTCGCCTCTCGCCTCTCGCCTCTCGCCTCGGCTCTCGAGCCCCTTGTCGCCTCGGTACGCCTCTCGCATTTTAAAACTAAGCTCCTAAGTCATGACAGTTCACACAAAATTTACCAGAATACACACCAGAATTTAAGCATTCAATTAAGAGAAAATATTTCCACATGCGAAATAGTGATCCATTCCCACAATAGCCAAACAGCAGCAAAGTAACATAACATGTTCCCAATCAAGATGACGATATTTATAAAATCTTTAAAGTAAGAGACTGAATATAGTAATTCCTCTCTTCCGATTCTGTATATTCATTTTCTTCCTCAATTGAGATTCTAAAACTAGCAAAAACCTTCTCAAAAAGACACTATCACTAGAGGAGCAAATATATCAAAAACTATTCCTATCAAGCAACAGCTAAGCAGTAGTAAGAAAGAGAAACTGTACTTCTCTTCAATTGTATGTATCACATAAATGCATGCGAAACATACTCAATTAACAATACAAGAAGAAGAAAGAGAAGCTTACCAATGCAACAAAGAAACGAACCACCACATTTGAGGACCTAATTGCTGCAGATTGCATCCATGTCTTCCGAACTGCCATACGTTCTGCAAAGTGATTGGTTGCCGAGAGTACGCCAATAAAAACCTGAATGTTGTGTGAGGGCAAAGGACTTGATTTCCACTGCTCAGCAAAATCTATTACTCTTTGTGGTGAAAAACTTGGATGAGAGGTCGGAAGAGAGGTGGCATGAACTGAATGAATGTCCACATCACCTTTGATTGCTAAGCCTGTTGCATCTTCCAGTGTAAATCCCTGAAACAAAGGCAATCACGTAATCAAACTGGAGATAACCAATTAGCATAATTAATTTTTTTTTTATACTCTTGCAGCGGGCACGGGTTTACCCGTCTCCTGTGGGTTCCCGGCATTACTTTAAAAAAAGGTGACTGTCATGAAGTGTGACTAACATACCGTTCGGTATGGAAATGAGGTCACATGTCGACCACCAACATTGATATGGTACCCGTCAACACCAGCACGAATAGTTAGAACAAAGAGACGATCCTCTACAAATGGAAATGGCCAGGTCACTTCGGGCATTTTAGCCCGTCCAATAAACCTGTCAAACCATGAGAATATTTTGGATTCCTTTGGATCCACAATATCGTTTCGCATCCATTTCTCACATCTCAAATAACCATCAACTGCAAGATAATTGGTGGGTCACATGAGAATTAGATTCGTATTAGCTTTACATCAAGAAGTGCAGAGAACGTAAAAGAAACAACACTACTGCATACTAAAATCCAACACAGTTTTTCTCACATATATATTTAGAAAATAAAGTAAGATTTAAAAATAAAAAAAAATAAAAAAGGCAAAAGAAGCTGCAACTGAATCACTCAACTTCAGCCCACAAACCAGTATAAACATAATCATAATGAATAAGAAAGACATAAATGGAGCGTTTATGAAAAATTACAAATTAAATCCTTACCAAGCATGTCATCCTCCCTCCTGGATGCCACACCATCACACCTCTGGGCTGTGCCCCACTGCATCCTGTAGCAAGTATTATGCTCAATGACTGGTCGATGGCTCCAATCACCTTGCAATCTAGGATTCAGATGCAAGATCTTAGGTGGATCCTCTCCAACTACAGCCTTCAAACCCTGTAATTCAATCATGAATTGAGAAACGAGAACCATGGCATCAACCTTCAATCGGGCAAGCTGAGGCACATATTCCTTGTGAGCTTTACGAGGTGTTCCAATCACTGTGATTGAAGATCCTGCAGCAAGCCCACAGGGAAGAAACATCATGTTATTTTCCCCAGCCAAATCCTTTCCACTCACTGAAACCCATGAAGGACATGATTCAGGTTTTCCCTCAAGTATGGTGTCCATCTCAATATCCTTCCCTTTATATTCCTCAACTTCTTCCCATGCCTTCTCACCTAATGCCCAAGCCTCATCAGCCATCTTCTCAATAATTGAAAAATCACTCGTTCTGTTCCTTCGTCTCAAGATTGCAGCAGCTATTCTACCATAATAGAGGGGAACCGGCTTTAGAGTTTCAGTAACACCCATTTTCTCTTCTAAAGCTTCTTCATGTGGCATCTTAGGTGCACTTTGATCCATATTATTTTGCAGTATTCTGTGAAAACCATCTTTATAAAGAGAGCTCATCTGTGGTTTGCTTAGTTCAGTATGCTCCTCAATCCCAATCGACAAACCTTCCCTACCCGCTCCATCATCATTACTATTCAAAAGTGCAGCGCTCTCAAAGAATGATGGTAACTTCAAGCACATAAGAATCAAGTACATTGCAACAAACGCCATTAAAACATGAGACCACTTAAACCTCCTTACGCTTGGATCACTTTTATTCCTCTTCATCATCCTCAGCTATCCCCAACTCGCAAAACACAAATTACCTCCGGTATTCTAAAAGACTTTTAACCCATTTCTCACAACTAACCTAAATGAAAAAACCCACAAGCAGACCACGAAACAGCAGAGACTAACAATCCTAAAAGGCAACAAAATTCAAAAAAAAACCCACTTCTGAAAATCCAGTGTCGATCATATTACCAAATGGCTCAGAAATTAAACACTTCAAAACATCGTTCAAGCGAAACAAACATCATAAACCATAAATTCATACCGATACATCCAAAGATACTGAACTCCGGAACATTAGTGCGTAACTGTTACGGCAATGCAGCAATGCAATCGCAATTTTCTGAACCAAACCGTCACTCAAACTGAAATTTCTGGATGACAGAAACCCACAAATAAAGAACCCTAGAAAGGAATTGCGATTTTGCAATGTACGCGCGTATGTGTATTAATGAACTTTGGGTCCCGATGGAAAGAACAGAGATAATGGCTCCAATTTTAAGGGGCCATTTTTCCCATATATTTTGATTGTTGTACGAGAATAAGTTTGCTTTGCCAGTCCCTAGATTATACCTTAATTACGTATTTGCCCGATAATTTCTAATTTCTTAAGAAAGCTCTTGCCTATTTTTTGGGAGGAAAAAAAAAGAGTAAAAAACAAATAAAACCCCGCCATTTTATCTTCTCCAAGTGAACACATTCTCTAAGAACACATTTTGATTCCTTTGAATACTGCATTTGAACCTCGCCAACTGCAATTTGCGCACCCGTTTCCAAAATCCATAGTCATATTACGGCAAAAAACCTTGAATCGTGTAGAAATGGTTTCTTCAGTATCACCTTCATGGGTGATGTATCAAGGTTTGTCCTTGAATCCTGGATTAGGCTAACTCTTTGTTTTTTGTTTTTTCGGTTTTCTGTAAAGAGCTTTTTCATTCTGAATTTTTGTTTATGTTCTGGGTTTTGCAGATAGAGGAATATCAAGAACTATAGTTGCTGTTGATGGGTCAGTTGCTGCTAAGAATTTACGTACACAAGATGCCACGGTTCGTTCTCTCTTTCAAATTTCATCCAACGTTTACAGTTTTAGGGTATTGAGGTAGTGAATTTTCAATTTTTGTTTTGAATGTTATTATTATCAATGAAAATATCCATACAAGCATGTGGATTGTCAAATGAGGATTAGGGAAATTGACTCAAGGATCCAACATATATACACTATTTGAAAATTGGAGGCAACTTTTCCAAATAAATGACAAACTTTTAATTCCATGCTACTCATTGATGATAGAATTCTAATCTTGTTCGGATCAGATTCTATTGAATATTGGTTCATCAAAATGTTCTGCACTGTCTGTCTTGGTTACCTTTGGTACATGAATTTGAGTATTTGACTTACTGTTGTAGTTTCCTTTGAATTCATTTTGGATGGAGTGGCCTCTAGGAGCACCCAGAATAGTTGAATTGAACTATCTTGGAATGGGTGGACAACTGTTGCTGTGGTCCTTTTTTAGTCGTATATATATCTTAATGTAGTTACATATCTGGTGCACACTGTTTGAGTTTTTTCAATGGATGAGCACAGGGTATGTTCTCTCCCCCACTGCTAACACTCTTTAACTCTTGTAAAAGGAGACAGTAGGTTTCTCATTCTGGTGAAATGTCTCGATGTGCATGGAAAGCTTGAATCACTTGAATTGTTTGATATAGCAAGTGATAACTTATATAATGCGTATGTCATGATAACGTTCTGGTTAAAAGGTACTAATCATTCTGCAATGTCTTGGGAACCAACAGATATCTTTTTCAGGATCATTCATTGCTTCAATCAGACAGTTGAAAGCAGGATCTATTAGACCTCTTAGGAAAACGCCTCTCCTTCCTTGTATAAAATGTGAGAACTCAAAGAAAGAAGAGAGTTCATATGAGCAAGTATCTGTTGAGCCGCCTCCTTATCACGTTTACTTTGACTCCACGTCTGGTCAGCTTGAGCCAACTTCCGGAGATCGTGCAAGTATTCCAGGACAAGAGTATTGGCCAGAGGGAACTGCTAGTCGAGTGAGAGCTGCTAGGGCACCTGAGCCAACTGGTGTCTCCACTGGTAGTCCTTCTTATGGACAAAAGCCTGGAAGTAGGAGGAAGAAGTACAAGGCATCAGTTTCTGCTTCTGAGGTGCAAGAAACCAGTTCAGCTACGAGTGAACTTGTGGAGGATGAGACTACCCATGATGTACATGAAGAACCCAAAGAACTTTCCTCAGATTTTGTTGTTTATCAGACCGAACCGGAGGAAGAAAACCTAAGTGAATATGAGTTGGACAAGAAAATTGGACGCCCTCATCCCTTTATTGATCCAAAAGCAAAAAAGCCCATAGAAGAGCCACTATCAAGTGAAGAACTATGGTGGAACTGGAGAAAACCAGAAAAGGAGCAATGGTCTAGGTGGCAAAGAAGACGTCCTGATGTCGAAACGGTTAGTCCTCAAACCTTAAGCCAATTTAATTGAATAGATGGGTTTAATTTTCCTTTTCTGGTAGATGAAGTTAGGATATGTTCTTTGATAAGTCTTGTAAAAGTTCGGTAGTTTTTTAGATGTTTTATCTTTCTTATCCCTTCTTCACAGATGATACAATGAACTGCAACATGTAAAACATTGTTCTTGGAATCTGAAATTTACACCACTAGGATCTTCCAATTTCTTCCTATTTCTGCTGTCATTTTCGCCATCCTTTGATTTCTGTCTCTGGAATCAGGTGTTTCTTAAAGCTATGGCAGAGACAGGGCAAGTAAAGCTTTATGGTGATCATCCTACATTAACGGAGACTTCACTTTACAGGGCAAGGCGACATATATACAAAGAGGAGAGGTGAAACGATTTATTGCATATGTGAATTTGTCTTCTGTCATTCATCATCAATACCTTTTATTATTTAAATTTACCTGATTGTCTGGTCACCACATTGCTGATAGATTTCACTAATGATGGGGTTATGATTTTGTAGTCTGGCATTTGATATGAGATTTAGAGACTTTAAACATACTTGTAATAACTTGAAATTTAAGATTAGATAACTGAAAGTGGTTGCTTTCCAGTAAACATAAGAGTCTTTGAGAAAGGAATAACTAAAATCAAGATGTTTTAACAATTCGATTGTTTTTTATTGAGTGGTGTAGGGTCTGTAAACTTCTCTTCTCGCTTTTGTTTTTACTTCTTCAGCCATCTTTCTTCACTCCTGATCAGACCTTCCAAATATCTACTATAGAGCAATTTTTGGGTTTAGAGATGGGGGGTGAAGTTTTCTTCAACATTTTGAAGGATCAATTTAAGGGGAAAATGAAATATGAAAATGTTATCATCTTTCTTTATAACTGGCCAAACGCACATCTGAAGCAAAGCTGCTGTTTTATAATTTATTTGTGGGGTTGGATTTGATGTTTTAGGCTGAAGGCTGAACAAGATAGGCTGGAAGAGGTTGGTCCATTAGCGTATTACTCAGAATGGGTCAAAGATTGGAAGAAAGATACCTCCAAGGAAGCTGTCCAGAAACATTTTGAAGAGACTGGTGAAGATGAAAACACTCAGCTCATTCAAATGTTCATGCATCAAACTGATCGGGAGTACCGCATCATGAAGGGTACTGATGTAAGAATTCGCCGTGATCCTTTAGCAATGAGGATGCGGGAGGACCAAATAAAACAAAGTATTCACTTCTAGCTCTCTCTCTCTCTCTCCCCCCTTCTCTCTCCTCTCTCTCTCTCTTTTTGAGCTAAATTCAAACATTATATTCTCGTGTCTTATTTTTCAGCGTGTTATACAATCACTATACAAATTTAAGTAGCATTGACCACATATCAAATTGGGTCATCAGGTTCTATAATTCAGAAGCCAAATGACAAATCATCAACAAACTAATGTCACCGGTGAATAAAAATTACACTCCCTTGTTCCAAAAAAATAGTTTATATCAATAGTGAAATCTCTCTCTCTCTCTCTCTCTCTCTCTCCAGCTGTATTAGTTAGAGATTTTCGATCAATAATTTTTTGTTTTTAACCTCCATCAGCATTTTAATACAGAGTAGCTAGAAAAACTTACTTTTTTCCAGAGAGTATGAGTTATCATTTATGTCTGATTGTTTTAAGGTATAGTTCAAATGTATGTTTACATTCATTCTCTGTTATCCTTGCCTCATGGTTTATATAATACTGTAAAATGTGGCAGTTGTGCAATTTAGTTTCCTTTGAAAAGTTCCAAGTTTTCTTCCATTTTGCCCTGAACAAAGAAAACATTTTGTAATGCTGGTTTCTTTGACACAGATTTTTGCATTAAACAATTTCCTGTGTGATTGCAGTATGGGGTGGTGATCCAGTTTACCCAACTATTAATTACATTCAGGATCCAAATGAGGTCATTGATTTCAGGGGTCCTGATTTTCATGAACCAACGCCAAATATGCTGGACTATCTGAAAGAGGTTAATTCCTTGGCCATTGCTTTTCAGTCCACTACTTTGCACATTACCTTTATTTAATATAAGTTTCCAATGATGAAAAGCGATTGCCATAAATTTCTTAAGTGTAAGCTTAAACCTAAATGTTTTTGAAATCATGGAAAGTGTTGGGCAAGTGGGGTGATGGTGGTGCTCATAAATTAGGATTGCTGCTATAAGTCGTGTATTACTTCATTTCATTTCATAGCAAGCTGGATATTCTTTGATTATGTTGAGTCTATGGTGTCCATTGCTCTCCAAATAGATTACTCTTAACTAAACTTCAGAGTTGGATTTAGACTTGGTAATAAAACTACTTTGCCAGTGTTTTCCAAATGCTTAGCTTTTTGTCTAGTCAACTTTATTTCCACATCACCATGTTATTTTTCCTGAAGATTACATTTTTGGAACTCAGTATGAATGATGTGGAACTTTATAATTATGTTTTGTGATGAACATGGGATGTAGTTACGGAATTTGATTACTCTCTGTTACTGCATTGATATTCTCCATCTGATATTTAAAATATTTCTGATCAGCAAGGAAAAGTAATTTCAAGGGAGGAGTTAGAGAAAGTTCTTGCTGAAGAAAAGCCAGAAGAACTTGAGGTAATGAGTTTATATTCTCATGTTTTAGTCTCTTCATGCCATAAATCTATGGATGGAGTTAACCTTGTGCAGTACCTTCCCCTCTTCTTTTCCCCCATGTTGATTCTTAATTGCATGGTCGCACGATTCCTTGGCTCTTTGTGCACTGGCTGTATGGTGTCTAGTACAGTGCCTCCTTTTGTGTTTTTTGTTTAGTTTTGGTTAATTTTGTGTTGAGTAATTGCTTCCCAGACCCAGATTCACAAATCACAAGATTATTTACATTGAAAACGCATTTTAACTGTTCTTAATTTGTTGCAATTAGTATTCTTTTAACCCAGAATCGTTTTGTAGTTTGCTTAATATACACAGTGGATGAAGGAACTTGCAGAAACTGGTTCTTCATCATAACTGATTCTTCTCTCATAATGTTTTATAGGCGACAGATATGGATGAAGCCATGGCACGAGCTGTTGATATTGGGGAGAACGATGTGAGACTTACATTGTGTTTTTGCTGTTTTAATTGAAGACTTCGATGTTCTTTTTATTGTGTTAAACGTTTTGACTTATGCTTCGGCCTTATTTTAGGACGAGGAGGAGGAAAGTGAGACAGAAGCTGATGGTGGAGAGGAGGAAAAAATCTTGCGCAATTGGAGTGTTCTGAAAAGTAACTCAGGGCTTCAGAAATCAAAGGTGGTTTTTGTTGGTTCTGCTTATTCCATCTTATTTTAACATGTATCTCTACCTTTTTGCTAGATGTTTGAGGAGAGGGACTTGCACTTTAAAATGATGCTAATGAGTAGGGTAAAAATAAGAGTCAAGTCTGAGTTGACATTGATTCTCCCTTGTCCCTTAATCCGAATTAACCTAGTCTGGATTTGAAAAACCAAGAGCTGGAAATTGGTCCAATTTTGTAGCATTTGGTGTTGTTGTCCTTCCGAGCGTAATTGAGTTAAAATTCATTTGGCTATAACATTAGGCAGTCATGCATCATTCCCATCTCCTGTGTTTTCTTTATTTTCCAATATAAATCCACCAATATTTTCATCTATTTTGCCCCATTTTGATTACCTTCAGCTTTGTTTTCCTACAGTTGAACAAATTATTTTTTTAAAAAAGAAATCTAATCTATACTACAGTAACTAAGGAAAAACAACTGAAATAACATCATGTGCTTTATGACGGTTGAATTTGTAAGCACCATTGTCCTATGGTCAGATTGCAAAAAGGTACTAAATGTTAGATGGGAAACTAACAAATGCATGGTGCTAAGACTTCTAACGGTGGGGGAGTGTTTGGAAGACTAGAGGAGATGGTCCCAGGGAAGTATATATGTTGCAAAAGGGAATATAGGTTGGCGATGATAACCTAACCATCATTCCTATCACTTGCGAGATTCATCATGTAGGATAATTTTGTATTGTGGATGTGAGAACAGAACTGAAATTATGGACCACTCCGTTTCTCAAAACATGTTAACTGTAGTGACACTTTCAAGTTTCCATTTCAGTAGTGTTCACCTCCCATTGAGCAGTAGGAGATTATCTTCCGAACTTATCTTTGGATTTCTCTCGCAGTTTCTTTCTTCTTTGTATATTTGTTAATTGAACAAATCTGGAGTGTATTAGATAAGCAAACTTTGCTCACTGGATCAATTGTACACTAAATAAGTCCACCCGAATCAAGGGAAATTAGACCTCTTTTGAAACTGATCTAATCATATGGAAAGCGGAAAAAGCAAAAGTAGGAGCTAGATTGAGAAAAGGAGAGATATCTTAGAATGGGTCGGTTCCTTGTCTGGTAGGTTTGATTCAGTTTGATGGTTTCAAGTTGTCATTCAGTGTCGAGGGTGGTTGATGAGTCCCGAGGGATTGTAGTAACATGTTTTTACGACCATTAACGTCTGCTTGTTCTTCTTTGCAGGGTAAACCAAAAAAGAACATGTCTTTGGATGAAGCTATAGTTGATTCAGAGAACCTCACAGACTTCCTTATGGACTTTGAGGAGGATGAGTAGCCCTGCTGTCGGAGGAAATAGGAAATTTGAAGTATCCACTGCGATGAACTGAATGATGCATGAGCATGAATATCTCCATGTGTGCCTCTTCATTCAAATTCTTAGCGCATCTATAACCTGATGTTATCGATCACCCCCTCGAAGAGTTGCAGACTTGTAGTAGCTATCACAATTTCTAATGGGAAAAAGAACTAACAGACATTCTTACAACACATAGTAAATGAGTGAATGTAGCTTTCCTGGAACTATATTTGATTCCAATATGGGTTGTAGGGGGATGGCAAGGCCATGCCGAAGCTCTCCCGTGATCATCATCGAGAAGAAGGGATAGTATCAACATGATTGAATGATGACATTTGTATAAATGCTTTGTTTTGTAATACAAGTTAAGATTTTGGTTTCGGGCATCTGATGATGATTAGTTTGTTATAGAATGGAATATGGAGGGAGTCTGTTAGCAAGGAGCCCAGAAATAGAATGGATCCGGGTCAGATCCGATGGGTGAGGGAGAGAATTAGAAAGAGGGTAGAGAATACAGAGAGAATTGGGAAAGTGGAAACTGTCATTAGCCAAAAACTGAATAACCGCCGTCTAAATTACACTTTTATCTAATTCTGATTTCTACTGCCTTGTAATTAATTAGTTACTTTTGAGATTTTACAGAATTATAGTCATAATTGGACTATTGCTAACAAATCCTTCCTCTCAAAAGAAGAACCGTGTCCTCAAGGTTGTGGAATGTGGAAATGAAATGCCGGAAACTGAGCCTTGATAAAATTGTGCATCTTCCACGTTGCATCTTCAGGATTTAGGTTCAGCCATCGAACGAGAATTTGGAGAACAGGACGGTTATTCTTGATGAGCGTTCGATATTGTAACACAGCTTCAGGTGCAACTGCACTCTAGTCTTCTTGATCAGTAAATGGGAGATTAGAGAAGTTGTTTACCCTTGACCAATCTTTCTCTTCAATCTCGAAACGTGGAACACTGGATGTACGTGATTCCGAAGGTAACTGTAACCTATATGCTGCTTCACCAATCTTTTCAACGACTCTGAAGGGACCATAAAATTTTGAAGACAATTTCAAATTCTTCCTGAGCTTCACCGAGTTTTGCCTATATGGTTGTAACTTGATGTAAACCATGTCGCCCACCACAAAGCTTCGTTCTGTCCGATGTTGATCAACAAACCATTTTCATCCTGGATTGTACTGTCTCAAGGTGATCCTTCAACAATTGAGCGATAGCAGCCCTATCCCTGACCATTTGACTAGCAGCTGGAGCAATGCTGTCACACAAGATTCCCTAGGGTAATGGCTTCCGTTTGTATCCATAACAAGCCTCAAATGGAGTCATTTGGATGCCCGTGTGATAGTTGGTGCCGTACCACCATTCTGCCAGGCTCAACCGCTGTTTCCAGGTTGTCCGACGATCACAACACATACACCGTAAATAAGCTTCTACACATTGAATCAATCTTTCACTTTGGCCGTCCGTATGTGGATGGTAAGTTGTACTATAGTGTAGTTGCACTTCCAAGCTTTTGAATAACTCTTTTCAGAACACACTGGTAAACAGTCTACCACGATCTGTAATGATCGTAGCTGGTACATCATGCGATTTGACGACATTATCCAAAAAAATCTATGCAACGTCTTTCGCCGAATATGGATGGGCAAGTGGCAAAAAATTACCTAACTTGGTATAGCGATCAACTACCACCAAAATTGAATCACATCCTCCTGAAAGTGGTAGCCTCCCACAAAATCTATATTAATATGAGTCCACGCCTTGGTAGGGATTGGGAGTGGTCGTACCAAACCTGGAATGGGTATGGTTTCGTGCTTGTTGCGTTGGCACTCGTTACATTCTGCAACGAACTTGTTGATCTCTGACCACATGTGAGGCCAGTAAAAGGCTGTTGAAATGCACTGGAAACTCCCCTGTTGCCCTGAGTGACCACCCAAACCTAATGTAAAGCCCGCATGATTTGCAGCTTGAGTTCCATCTTGTTTCCGACGTAAACTTTGCCCTTATAACGAATCAATCCCACACTGTATTGATAGTCCGGCATACCATCAGGATGTAATGTCAAGAAAGCAATCAAATCTTGGCGAATCTGGTCACCCTCATAGCTGGCCTCAATTTCTTGTACCCATTGTGGTTGGACTCCGGTGATTGCCAAAAGATGAGACGATGATGTCCCTGTATGTGGCAGCCTTGATAACGCATCAGCAACTGTGTTCAGACTTCCTTTTCTGCACTGAATTTCATAATCTAGGCCAAGCAATTTAGTAAAAAACTTATATTGCAAGGCCGTATTGAGATGCTGATCCATCCAAAATTTCAGACTTTGGTGATCAGTCTTGATCACGAAGTGATAACCAACCAAGTAATATCTCCATTTAACTTCAGCCATGACTAAAGCAAGCAATTCTTTCTCGTATATGGACAAACCTCTGTTCTTAGGGCTCAATGTCTTACTCAAATATGCAATAGGATGACCTTCTTGACTCAGGACTACTCCAATTCCTGCAGTGCATGCGTCTGTTTCTACTACAAAGGCTTTGCAGAAATCTGGCACTCCCAATACCAGTGAAGAGCTTACTACTGCCTTAAGTCGATTAAATGCCAATTCGGCTTCCTCAGACCATTTAAATGCATCTTTCTTCAATAACTCGGTTAGAGGTTGAGCTATCATCCCATAACCCTTTATGAATCTCTGATAGTAGCCGGCCAATCCCAAGAAGCCTCTCAATGATTTGATACTTGTTGGTTTTGGCCAGTCTTGCATGTCCTGCACTTTTCCCTCATGCATCTCAACCCCCCTGCTGGAAACAACATGCCCCAAGTACTCCACTTTCTGTTGAGCAAACGAGCACTTCAATTTTTTTGCATACAACTGATGGCTTCTCAGTAACTCCAAGGTTGTTTTCAAGTGTTGTTGATGAGATACCAAATCTGGGCTGTAAACGAGAATATATCAAAAAACACGAGGATGAACTTCCCCAAATGTTGCTGAAACACTTGATTCATGATTTCTTGAAATGTTGACGGAGCATTAGTTAAACCGAAAGGGATAACTAGAAACTCGAAGTGTCCGTGGTGAGTTTGGAAGTCCGTCTTATGCACATCCTGGGGTTGGACTCGAATTTGATGATATCCCGATCTTAAATCGATTTTAGAATAGAACTTTGATCTTTTTAACTCGGCCAGCAATTCCTCAATGTGTGGAATAGAAAATCAGTCTTTAATGGTGAGGGTGTTCAAGTGCCTGTAATCTACACAAAATCTCCACGTCTCATCTTTTTTCTTGACTAATAGGACAGGCGAAGCAAAAGGGCTATTGCTGTAATGAATGATGCCTGCTAATAACATATCAGTCACTTGTATCTCAATCTCTATTTTCTGCGAATGCGGATATCTATAAGGCTTTAACTTGAAAGCTTGTGCATCTGGTTTCAACATGATGGCATGATCTTGAACCCTTTCTGGAGGTAATCCCATCGGCACTGCAAACACATCCTCATACTACTTGACCATTTCTTCAATTGTTGGGGGCACAACCTCATCCTCAATACTGATTGTATACAAGGGCTCGCTTTCGTCCTGTAGCCATTCCTCCCGCCGACACTGTTTCTTAAGACTATTATTACGTACCTGCAGGCCCTTTCTTTTAAGTTTCATAACCAGATGATCCACCATCCCTTCTAAGGTCATCACCTTTCATCTTTTTGTTAGACTAATTTTCAATTTTTTGAAATCAAACACAATGGGGCTATACTGATACATCCAATTGACCCCAAGTATCATGTCCTGGCCACCAATATGCAGAACCCTGATAATGGCTAAATTGTTACATAAAAGCATCACAATTAACTTTGTATTTAATAAAAAATTGGGGGTATTTCCTAACAGTGGTGCAATTTACTTAACTTGTTCTCATATTGTTGTTAGGTAAGGGCTGAATTAAATAATTGCTGAAAATTGGAAGCCAAAGGAACAATTTATGGGCTGCTGAGGCAAGGTTGCTGAGCTGAACGAAGAGAAGGCCCTTAGACAAGAAGCATCTTGTCATTTATGACTTTACCTCCTCCTAGAGACATGCTTGTCCCCCAGCCACAATCTCAGCCACCCCTGCTGATCAATGAGAGCAAAACGGCCACTGCTGGAAGAAGAGAAAAGGAACGGCCAAGTTGGATTGCAAGCTCAAGACATTGGGAGGATTAAACAACTCCAAGCATGGGGAGGCTCTCATGATGAAGACACCGGTTGCAAGGCCCTATAAAAGAGGGAACTGCACTCTCAAATGGGGGATCCATCTCAATCTCTGGTTATCCTTTTCAGTTTCTAAAAACACCCAGAAAACTCCAAGTAGAAGGCAAGAAAGAAGAAGAAGCAGCAACAACTCAGTGAGGAAGCCAAGTTGAAGAGTAGCAACCCAGTTTCTTCTTCAGTTCCACGAGTGAACCCTATCACTCCCAGGAGTGACTCAGAAACTGCACAAGCTTTCTTCTCATCTCTTGACTGTTAGCTTGAACTTTGTTTACTATGCATACTTCTATGATGTCTTTCGATATAGTAGATGTAGCATTAATCTATATGAGTAGCTAAACAGTTCCCAGGGGTTATTCTCCTCAACTGATGTTGTAGTTGTCAAAGCACTGGTTTTGTTCCTTGTTTTATGGTTGAAAGTTTTTCTACATTCATTTATTTGATCACTAAATTGAATGCATGTTAGAACTAAGGCAGATCTGGAAGGATAAACTTGGTTTGGATTGTTTCAACTTTAACTTATGACATAGAGGTAACAGTCTATGGTTTTAACTAAGATAGGAATATACTTAGTTAACATAAGCATTCTTGAAGGCCTAAGAACTTAATGACTTTGTAGCTGGAATCAATCATTGAAAAATAGGTTGTTAAAGTTGCAAAGATGACTCTAGGAAAAATGGGAACTGACTTAGAGTTATAAGTGAGCTGAATGAACAAGAACTCAACCATTACAGTGCTAATAAAACAACTACAACAGTAGGAAGAGGAGAAGAACACCCCTGGTTTTCATTCCCCTGAGTGATTGTTTCCATTCTCCTGAGTGACACCTTGTCTGACTGGTAGTCTTTCTTTACAACAAATTTGGTAATTAGCTGTCCTCGTGGGATCGACCTAGCTTCCATTATCTACAAAACTCATAATCCAAGCTAGTAATATTTTTGGTGAACTCGGCACGCACCAAACCCTACGATCAAACACAAACTCATAACCCTGAATCTTCCAAATGAATGTGAACTTCCTGTGTCACCTAATATACGGACTAAGTGTTCCTTGACAGTTCCAGACAAAGTAATTGTCTTCCTTTTAAGTGTAGATGACAAAGCGTGTAAAGAAATTTCCACTTTCTTACCTGGATTGCCCGTATACTCATCCTGCTCCCTTTCCGCATCCACAAATTCATCATCCTCTTCTTCTGTTAACACCATATTAATGTGATTATTCTTACACTGATGCCCTGGAAAGTACTTCTCTGCACACTTGAAACACAAATGAGTCTCCCTCCTTCTATCATACTCCTGGGACGAAATCTTCTGAAATTGAGGTTTTTCCTCCTCTCTGATCTTACTTCCGCCCCCAGAACCTTCGTTGGTGTTGGCTGTATACTGTAGTGTCGTTTTCCCTCCATCATTATTCCAAGTCCGTCCTATAGATCTGCCCTTCCTATAAACGTTTTCCAAAACACTTTCTTGAAGAAATGCAGCTTCAAATACATCACCCATCGTTATTGGTTTCAGCCCTTTCACCATGGGTTTCAACTCATCCTTCAAGCCACTAATGAAGCTCGACACAAAATATTGCTCAAATAACGACGGATTTTGTAACAACATCAGTGCTTTCAGCTCTTCAAATCTTTCTTCAAAAATATGAGATACTTTGATGGGGAGAAATCACATTAAAGTAAAAAAGGGAGAAATCACACTGCACTTTGATGGGGAGAAGGTTACCTTCAACATCTTCAAAAATATGAGATATCCCGCTGAAGCCCACGACTGCTACATGGTAAGAAATGTAGAAGCAGAGGAAGCAGTGACGGAAGAATTACTGCAAGATGATCTCCTCAAGGAACTTTTGTGCCCAGACTATAATGAGGAACAGGAAGGAGGGGATGAGTACATAGCCACTTGCCTGAGCTACCTGAACCACTCCCCCAAGTGGCATCCTAAACAGCAAGCCTTTGAACTGATAAATCTGACCAAGGAAGGAAGATGCCTCAAACCTTCAACTGAAGAACCACCTCATCTCGAACTTAATCCTCTGCCCTCACATTTGAAGTACGCCTATATTGGAGCAAGTAACACCTTGCCTGTAATCATTTCTTCTATGCTTACAGGTACTGAAGAGGACAAATTGCTGAGAGTACTGAGATTGCACAAGGAAGCCATTGGGTGGTCAATTGCTAACATTAAGGGCATCAGCCCCTCCATATGCATGCACAAAATCTTGCTTGAAGATGACGCCAAGCCAACCATTGAAGGACAAAGAAGACTCAACCCAGTCATGAAGGAAGTGGTGAAAAAGGAGATTATCAAGCTGCTGGATGCAGGGATTATCTTCCCAATATCTGACAGCAAGTGGGTGAGTCCAGTGCAGTGCGTGCCTAAAAAGGGAGGAATCACAGTGGTAAAGAATGACCTCCAGGAGCTAATTCCTACAAGGCTGAACAATTCATGGAGAGTGTGCATGGACTATAGAAAGCTTAATAAAGCTACCAGAAAGGACCACTTTCCCCTTCCTTTTATTGATCAAATGTTGGATAGATTAGCTGGATTCATGTATTATTGTTTCCTTGATGCTTTCTCAGGTTACAACCAGATTGCCATAGACCTGATGATCAAGAGAAGAAGACTTTCACCTGCCCTTATGGCACATTTGCGTTCAAGAGAATGCTATTTGGACTGTGCAATGCACCGGCAACTTTTCAAAGATGTATGATGGCC
Source organism: Oldenlandia corymbosa var. corymbosa (assembly GCA_949775105.1). NCBI lineage: Eukaryota > Viridiplantae > Streptophyta > Magnoliopsida > Gentianales > Rubiaceae > Oldenlandia > Oldenlandia corymbosa. Next base: position 17,692,783 of record OX459118.1, on the reverse strand, counting down.
ATTTTCTCTGATATGGTGGAAGACATAATTGAGATCTTTATGGACGATTTCTCGGTCTTTGGTAAGTCATTTGATGCATGTTTGGACAACCTTGGGCTGATACTGAAAAGATGTATAGAAGCCAACCTGGTTCTCAACTGGGAGAAATACCATTTTATGGTAACCGAGGGAATTGTCTTGGGGCATAAGATCTCACAGGAAGGAATTGAAGTGGATAAGGCAAAGATCAAAGTCATTGAGAGGCTCAGCCCACCAACCACAGTCAGGGGAGTGAGAAGTTTCCTAGGCCATGCCGGTTTTTACAGGAGGTTCATTAAAGATTTTTCGAAAATTTCTAAACCTTTGTGCAATTTGCTTGAAAAGGACACTGCTTTTATTTTTGATGAATCCTGTTTAAATGCATTCACTGAATTGAAAAACAAACTCATCACCGCACCTGAGATCATCACACCTGAGTGGTCACAACCTTTTGAACTAATGTGTGATGCAAGTGATTTTGCAGTTGGTGTTTTACTTGGACAAAGAAGGAACAAGGTGTTACATGTGGTTTACTATGCTAGTAAAACCCTTAACTCTGCACAAGTCAACTACACCACTACAGAGAAGGAAATGCTGGCAATTGTATTTGCATTTGACAAATTCAGAGCTTATTTGCTAGGGATGAGAGTCATAGTCTATACCGACCATGCAGCCATCAGGTACTTGATCAACAAAAAAGAGTCTAAACCAAGGTTGATTAGATGGGTGTTGTTGTTGCAGGAATTTGATTTGGAGATAAGAGACAGAAAGGGTGCTGAGAATCAGGTAGCAGACCATCTGTCAAGGCTTGAAGAAATTCCAGAAGACACAACTCCAATTTCAGAAAAATTCCCTGATGAGTCACTCTGGCGAGTGACAGGCACACTCATGGGAGTGACAGGTAACAGGCCTTGGTTTGCAGATTTTGCTAACTTTGTTGTTGCTGGTGTTATTCCCCCAGATCTCACCCCTCAACAACGCAAGAGATTCTCGCATGATGCTCAACTCTATCTATGGGATGAACCCTACTTGTTCAAAAGATGTGCAGACCAATTGATCAGAAGGTGCATTCGAGAATCTGAATTCACAGAGGTGTTGCACAAATGCCATAGTTCCCCCTATGGTGGACATTTCAACGGTCAAAGGACGGCAATCAAGGTTCTACAAGCTGGACTGTACTGGCCAACCCTGTTCAGAGATGCAAGAGAATTTGTCAAAAGTTGTGACCGGTGCCAAAGGACAGGAAATATTTCCTAGAAAAATGAGATGCCACAGCAGAACGTGCTTGAAGTGGAACTGTTTGATGTGTGGGGGATAGACTTCATGGGTCCCTTCATGTCATCTTTTGGGAACTCCTTCATCCTACTGGCAGTGGACTACGTTTCAAGATGGATAGAAGCCGTAGCTGCAAGGAACAAAGATGCAAAAACTGTTCTCAGGTTCCTAAGAAAAAATATTTTCGCCAGGTTTGGTACACCCAGGATGATACTCATTGATGAAGGATCACACTTCTGTAACAAGTCATTTGCAGCCATGGTAAAGAAATATGGAATCAGGCACAAAGTATCAACACCATACCATCCACAATCAAACGGGCTAGCAGAAGTGTCAAACAGGGAAGTGAAAAGAATCCTGGAAAAGGTTGTTAATTCTACCAGGAAGAATTGGTCTTTAAGGCTGGATGAAGTTTTATGGGCATATAGGACAGCATACAAGACTCCCATTGGTATGTCCCCGTTCAAACTGGTCTTTGGGAAAGCATGCCACTTGCCAGTAGAATTGGAACATAAAGCTTACTGGGCTATCAAGGAACTGAATCTTGATCCGGGCAAAAGCAAGGAATTGAGATTGATTCAGTTGAATGAACTGGAAGAATTCAAACTAGAGGCATACGAATCGTCCAGAGTCTACAAAGAGAAAACTAAGGCTTACCATGATCAACACATTGTCAAGAAGAACTTCCAAGAAGGACAAGAGGTCTTGTTGTACAATTCCAGGCTGAAATTCTTTCCAGGGAAGTTGAAGTCAAGATGGACCGGGCCCTACAAAATCAACAAGGTCCTAACTCAGGGAGCAGTGGAGATCATGAATCCACAAAGTGGCAACACCTTTTTGGTTAATGGTCAGAGGCTTAAACCATACCTTGGATGGACAGAAGGGAGTAAAGGACAGAACTATCAAGTTCTGGTCCTGAAGGAACTTGACTGAAATTTCTTTTGAAGTCTGGCATGAGACTTAAAACCAATGCGCTTTATGGGAGGCAACCCATATGTTTTGCTTTTATATGGCTAACAATGTGCTACTCTAATTTTTGCAGGATTGGACTAGGAATTTGCCACCCCAACAAATTTCAGAAGGTGTAACATAAAAGGCCTCAGGTAAACTCACTCTCAGGAGTGAAGAAGGTCACTCAGCTGAGTGAACCTACGGGAATGAATTCTGAGAGTTTTCTAACCCTGACGTCACTCACGCAAGTGGAACAATCCACTCGCCTGAGTAAGAACAACTGTACGACATTTTCTGCAAAAAGTCACCTTTTTGAGCTATAATTATGGTTTAAGTTTGGGGGGGAAATTTTTCCGGAAATTTTCAATTTCAATTTTAACCACGTCCGCCTTTTTGAGTCACTTGGGTCAGCCACGATTTCCAAAAACTTTAACTGCTGTGCATTAACTCACAACTCCTCCATTGCTTCGTCTTCTCCATTTTCTTCTTATTTCCAGAACTACTTCTTCAACCACCACTTCCCTGTGTGAACATACTGACAATTTCTCTGAGTTTCCAAGCAACTAAGGCAATTTTCAGATTCAATCACAAAACCCCTCTTTTATTTTCCGACACAACTCTTAGGGTTTGTAAAAGATGCCGCCGGCAAGGAGGAAGGCTGCTGCCCGCAAAAACGCCTCCAACACAAGAAGAAGGATATCATCCTCCTCATCCTCGCCCTCCCCTGAATGGCAAAGAACGTCCACTCCACCATCGTCCCCTGCCAGAGAACCTGCCCCACCGCCACCTCCACAACCACTAAGGGCGTTGCAAGAACAAGCCCTCAATGCCATCACAAATGAATGGGAGCCCAGGTTGTTTCCAAGGAAGAAGGGTTGGGATTTCTTTTTGAAGCACATAAGGCGAAAATTCATTACAGAAAGGGGGATCGGTGAAGATGGCGCAGCTTTTGCCTACATCAAGCGCCATGGCTGGGAGACCTTCTTCAACCCACCTGTCAAGCCAAGAATCCAGATTGTGCAAGAATTTTATGGCAACTTCCACACTGCCCCCAGAGATGTAGTATTCATCAGAGGCATCAGCGTCAATTGCAGCACAGAGGCCATCAGGGCCATCTGGAAGTTACCAAGAATAAGCACCGACTACAAAGAAACCCTGGCTGCCCTGCATCCAAATCAACCGCTGGAACAGGCCATTCTGTCCAGATTGGCAAAAGAGGGCACAAGCTGGGAGATGGATGACCAAAAAAAACCCTTTGGGATTTCTAGCAAACGCGTTGCAGAGGCCTGACTTAAATCTGTGGCACCATTTCATCTGCTGCAATCTGATGCCAACATCCTACACTGCTAAAGTCACCTATGAGATGGCTCTGCTGCTATATGCCATTGTCACGGACACACCATTTGATGCAGCCTCAGTCATCCGAGAGCAACTCACCCGATGCATCACTGATCCAAAGGTGAAGAGTTGGTATTTCCCAGTTATGGTCACCATGCTGTGCAAAAGGGCAGGGGTGACCTTCCTGCACACAGACGCATAGAGCAACTTGCAGCAACCATTAAGGATGCATAAGTTAGACCAGAAGCCCCCTGGTGCCTCATCCGCAGGACAAACAACTTCCACTCCCAATCCAGCTAGAGAATTGAGGCAGAGGGATTTCAACAAGCAGACCAGGTTCATCCTGGATTACGTCCACTAATGCCAGATGAGGACGGAAAAATTCCTGCAGGAAATGCACAAGTGCATTGGATGCCTTGAAAACTGCCCAATGCCGCATGATCCACCAGTCCACTCACTCCAGGGCATGCCTCAATGAACACTCAGGGAACTGCTGTTCTGCTTCCCGTAATCAGCAATTTATTTGTTTCCTGTTTGATGTTTAATGTGTTGTTTCTGTATTTTTCTTTGTTTTCTGTGTAATGCGTGTTGACGGGTTGGTGTTGTTAAGCATTGAGGGTCAATGCTTAGAATAAGTTTGGGGGAGTAGTAATGAAGTAGTTAGTTTGTGGTTAGGTCAATGTCAGGACAGTTGTCATTTAGGTCCATTAGGATCATGTCTAGATTGACTCTGTAAAATATCTCTCAAAAATGAAAATCTTCTAAGGAGCTGTCAACAGTCTAGGATGATAATGGTTTTGAAAAACAATTTTACTAAACCACTTTTTGATACTGAGTCTGATGCATGAAAGAAGAATGGCTGACACTCACACACATGAACAATGCCACTCGTGGAAGTGACTGCCTAGAACATAAAACTTAAAATTTGACATGACTAATCCACTGTTGTGAGCTGTGTCTAGTTCTGAGCTACAATTAGATGAGAAATGCCGTAAATCTGAGACTTCCTTTGTGGTATCCATTCACAGCCTGCTAGCTCACCTATAAAAAAAAAAAAAATTAGGGAATGGATCAACTGAAACCTTAGGGGTAACAGCAAGGAACCACCACAAAAAGTTCCAAACTGTTGGAGAACTAAGGGTTGAGGTATAAGGCAGTGGAGAGATAAGGTTGAATAACACCCCTGTAGGTTGATCCATCTACATCCCATCTACAAAAAAGGGGGGCTGTGCAGGAAGTCCAGGATTGGAGTCTCAGTAGGCAAATCGAGTCAAGTAACTTGGGCAAGACCAGATAACAAGAATGACCACCAAAAGTTTAACCGGTTAACTTAGAATGGATTGGTAGGTTTGGCATGAACGAACACTCATGGCATATGTATTCTAATTCCCTGTGAAGGTTGGTTGTTTGACTCTGGATTGCAGAAAGATTTGGTATCCTTAAATGTATGTTTTCTTCACTTGAATCTGAGACAGGAAGTTGACAGCACCAATCTAGTTGTGTTTAAGGTTGTTGCTTTGTTTAGTGTTACTTGCCTGAGTGGGAATCCTCACTCAGGGGAGTAAGTCAATCTTCAGTCATTGTGACAATGTTGTCTCCCATGTTTGTTATGTGCAATTCTGAAAGTGCCAACAAGAGTTTAGTGTTTTGCTTGAGGACAAGCAATTCTTCCAGTTTGGGGGAGTTGATAATGGCTAAATTGTTACATAAAAGCATCACAATTAACTTTGTATTTAATAAAAAATTGGGGGTATTTCCTAACATTGGTACAATTTACTTAACTTGTTCTCATGTTGTTGGGCTAGATTGAATAATTGCTGAAAATTGGAAGCCAAAAGAACAATTTATGGGCTGCTGAGGTAAGGTTGCTGAGCTGGACGAAGAGAAGGCCCTTAGACAAGAAGCATCTTGTCATATATGACTTTGCCTCCTCCTAGAGACATGCTTGTCCCCCAGCCGCAATCTCAGCCACCACTGCTGATCAATGAGAGCAAAACGGCCACTGCTGGAAGAAGAGAAAAGGAACGGCCAAGTTGGATTGCAAGCGCAAGACATTGGGAGAATTAAACAACTCCAAGCATGGGGAGGCTCTCATGATGAAGACACCGGTTGCAAGGCTCTATAAAAGAGGGAACTGCACTCTCAAATGGGGATCCATCTCAATCTCCGGTTACCCTTTTCAGTTGCTAAAAACACCCAGAAAACTCCAGGTAGAAGGCAAGAAAGAAGAAGAAGCAGCAACAACTCAGTGAGGAAGCCAAGTTGAAGAGTAGCAACCCAGTTTCTTCTTCAGTTCCACGAGTGAACCCTATCACTCCCAGGAGTGACTCAGAAAATGCACAAGCTTTCTTCTCATCTCTTGACTGTTAGCTTGAACTTTGTTTACTATGCATACTTCTATGATGTCTTTTGATGTAGTAGATGTAGCATTAATCTATATGAGTAGCTAAACAGTTCCCAGGGGTTATTCTCCTCAACTGATGTTGTAGTTGTCAAAGCACTGGTTTTGTTCCTTGTTTTATGGTTGAAAGTTTTTCTACATTCATTTACTTGATCACTAAATTGAATGCATGTTAGAACTAAGGGAGATCTGGAAGGATAAACTTGGTTTGGATTGTTTCAACTTTAACTTATGACATAGAGGTAACAGTCTATGGTTTTAACTAAAATAGGAATATACTTAGTTAACATAAGCATTCTTGAAGGCCTAAGAACTTAATGACTTTGTAGCTGGAATCAATAATTGAAAAATAGGTTGTTAAGGTTGTAAAGATGACTCTAGGAAAAATGGGAACTGACTTAGAGTTATAAGTGAGATGAATGAACAAGAACTCAACCATTACAGTGCTAATAAAACAACTACAATAGTAGGAAGAGGAGAAGAACACCCCTGGTTTTCATTCCTTTGAGTGACTGTTTCCATTCTCCCGAGTGACACCTTGTCTGACTGGTAGTCTTTCTTTACAACAAATTTGGTAATTAGCTGTCCTCGTGGGATCGACCTAGCTTCCATTATCTACAAAACTCATAATCCAAGCTAATAATATTTTTGGTGAACTCGGCACGCACCAAACCCTAAGATCAAACACAAACTCATAACCCTGAATCTTCCAAATGAATGTGAACTTCCTGTGTCACCTAATATACGAACTAAGTGTTCCTTGACACTTCCAGACAAAGTAATTGTCTTCCTTTTAAGTGTAGATGACAAAGCGTGTAAAGAAATTTCCACTTTCTTACCTGGATTGCCCGTATACTCATCCTGCTCCCTTTCCGCATCCACAAATTCATCACCCTCTTCTTCTGTTAACACCATATTAATGTGATTATTCTTACACTGATGCCCTGGAAAGTACTTCTCTGCACACTTGAAACACAAATGAGTCTCCCTCCTTCTATCATACTCTTGGGACGAAATCTTCTGAAATTGAGGTTTTTCCTCCTCTCTGATCTTACTTCCGCCCCCAGAACCTTCGTTGGTGTTGGCTGTATACTGTAGTGCCGTTTTCCCTCCATCATTATTCCAAGTCCGTCCTATAGATCTGCCCTTCCTATAAACGTTTTCCAAAACACTTTCTTGAAGAAATGCAGCTTCAAATACATCACCCATCGTTATTGGTTTCAGCCCTTTCACCATGGGTTTCAACTCATCCTTCAAGCCACTAATGAAGCTCGACACAAAATATTGCTCAAATAACGACGGATTTTGTAACAACATCAGTGCTTTCAGCTCTTCAAATCTTTCTTCATAATCCCTTACCAAACCGGTTTGCCGCAATTTGTTGAATTCCTCCACCTCATCTTGTACCCCATGGCAACCAAATCTCCGGTTCACTTGAAGCACAAATTCCAGCCATGACAACTTCATTCTGGTAGCCTTCACACTACGAAACCAGGTGTCCGCCTTGCCGTCAAGATGCATCTCAGCCACATGCATTTGAGATTCCTTAGGGATGTGATGAATCAAGAAATATTTCTCGCATTTTCGAATCCAATCCCTAGGATTGTCCCCAACAAAAACTGGTAGTTCGATCTTGGAATGTAGCCACCAATTATTCCGTTCTTTGCACGCTGTAACCTCCACGGTTGAATCCGCCATGGTTTCCTTCCCCGAGGTGGTCAAAAGTGGTGGTTGGTCATCACCGATATTCAAGCGTGCTGTCGTCGGCAATCGATCCTTCAGGAGATTCGTCATGAGAGAGATCATCCTTTCCTCGAACGCCTGGAATTTGCGGTTATCATCGGCGATTTAAGCTTCCCACCGGTGTTCTTGCTCTGCCTGAGATCGAACAAAACCTTCCCACCGCCGTTCTTGATCCGCCTGAGACCGGGTCAAATAATCGATGGTTTCTTGCATCTTCTTCATTTGCTCTTCTACAGAACTTTCCATTGATCTAGAGCGTGTTGCCACTGCCATCGTTACACCACCGGCCAAGAACCGACTGGCTGATACCAATTGTTAGCAAGGAGTCCAGAAATAGAATGGATTCGGGTCAGATCTGACGGGGGAGGGAGAGAATCAGAAACAGAGGGTAGAGAATACAGAGAGAATTGGGAAAGTGGAAACTATCATTAGCCAAAAACTGAATAATCGTCGTCCAAATTACACTTTTATCTAATTCTGATTTCTACTGCCTTGTAATTAATCAGTTACTTTTGAGATTTTACAGAATTACAGTCATAATTAGACTATTGCTAAAAGAGTCCAATGAAATTTTCTATGTTCAAATATGAGTGGGTATCATAACCCTAGTTTTGTTGTCAAATTTTGATTGTGTATGCCTTTTAAACCATATAAAAAATAAATAAATAAAAGTAAACATAAAAATATGTTAGTGTTGAATGATTTATAATTGTTTCAAATTTTTCTGGTCTAACTTTTGGTTGGTGAAAATGAACCCACAAATATAGACATCGCTTCTATTTTATTTTTTTTCGATTTTAGTTTGAAAAAAAAATACTAAATGTGGTCATAGCATTGGATTGTAATAAATTGTATTCGGGGAATGAAAATTTTTATCTATAAGTTAATATAGAAGCCGCTTGGCCAAAATCGTTTCTGGAGATTGGCCGTTTGTGTGATTACATGAATTATGATAAACATGAATTATGAAATTTCTTAAGATAAATTTCTTCACCACTAAAAACATGAATTATAAAATTTCTTAAGATAAATTTCTTCACAACTAAAGCAATTAATACCAGGAATATATTCCTTTATAATTTCATCCACATCTACATAATAAAAATTCAAATTGTCTGCAACTGACTTCTTGTCAAATAAAGTCACAAAACCAGCATCTAAATCATGTAATCACACAACATATGCACATATTTATTGTTCAAGTCAAACATGCTCTGTAGTTGAATATAGATTACCTTGATGAATTGACTCCCTGAGTCCTGGAGTGTTTTGAACACTGGAAATCAACTTGAACAATTACGGAAGCACCAAATCAGAAAGAAATATGACCAGAGATAGTGATTAGAACCCTAATCTTTTTTTAGGCAAAATGTAAAAATATATTGCTCCATCACCCAAAATCGTCCATATTTACAAATCATTTACACGCTTCTACTCAAACTACAAAATTGAGACTTCCCACTTATCTATTACAACCTGCATTTTGACCATTGCAAACTTAGAACCCTAATCACTCCAGGGAGTCAATTCATCAAGGTAATCTATTCCTGTAATAAATTGTGAAATTTCTTAAGAATAATTTCTTAATATTTGAAGTCTGGAAATTGATGGATTGACAAAGAAATTTCAATGAATTATGAAATTTCTTAAGACAAAGAAATTGATGAATTGACTCCCTAGAGTGTTTTGAAGGCTGGAAATCAACTTATACAATTACGGAAGCACCAAATCAGAAAGGAATATGACCAAAGATAGTGATTAGAACCATAATCACTCCAGGAAGCCAATTCATCAAGGTAATTTATTTCAGACACATCTCAACTATAAAGAGAAAAAACATTTGAACCTGACCAAAGATGCGCAGAAACCGAACAATTCGAGATCAACGTCAGAAACAACAAGTTACTTGGAGAAAACAAAAAATCCATTCAAAAAACTCCAACACTAACACATATTCAACTATATAAAGATGAAACCTCCCATAGCTGCAACTGAAATCCCTAGAGCAAATCATACCAGGAACATATTATGAAATTTGAAGTAAAAAACATGATATTACAAAAAACATACCACTAATAGTTAATACAACCTTTGACTATCTTAAACCCTAAACCCTAAACTTGATATTAAAGAAACATGATATTAAAAAAAAACATTACACTAATACTCATTCCTTTGACTATCTTTAACTTTTGGTTTAAGTGTGATTCTTTAGATATAGAAAATTCATACCAAGAACATATAAGGGTTTAGGGAGGTTGTATTAACACATGATATTAAGAAATTTGTCTTAAAAATTTCATAATTCATATTTTTCCATTTATCACGTCGAATATGGCCAAAGATATTGATTAGAACCCTAAACCTTAAACCCTATACAAATCTCAACTATAAAGAGAAAAAATATTTGACTATACAAAATAGATCGAAGATAGTGATTAGAACCATAAACCCTAAATCAGAAAGGAATAAAAACAAAGATAGTGATTAGAACCCTAAACCTTAAACCCTAACAATATTCAGATAGGAATATAAACATTCGAACCCTAAACCCTTTACACATCTCAACTATAAAGAGAAAAAATATTCAAACCTGACCAAAGATGTGCCGAAACCGAACAATTCGAGATCAACGTCAGAAGCAACTACTTGGAGAAAACAAAAAATCAATTCAAAAAACTCGAGCACTAACACATATTCAACTATAAAAAGATGAAACCTCCCATAGCAACAACTGAAATCCCCAGAGCAATTTATACCAGGAACATATTACAAAATTTGAAGGGAAAAAATATGATATTAAAAAAAATATTACACTAATAGTTGATACAACCTTTGACTATCTTAAACCCTAAAACCTAAACATGATATTAAAAAAAATGATATTAAAAAAAACATTACACTAATAGTCATTCTTTTGACTATCTTTAACTTTTGGTTTACGTGGGATTCTTTGGATATAGAAAATTCATACCAGGAACATATTAGGGTTTAGGGAGATTGTATTAACACATAATATTAAAAAATTTGTCATAAGAAATTTCATAACTCCTGTTTTTCCCTTTGTCACATCGAATATAATCAAAGATAGTGATTAGAACCCTAAACCCTAAACTCTATACACATGTCAACTATAAAGAGAAAAAAATATTCGACTATAAAAAATAGATCAAAGATAGTGATCAGAACCCTAAACCCTAAATCAGAAAGGAATATGACCAAAGATAGTGATTAGCACCCTAAACACTAACCATATTCAGACAGGAACAATGGCGGAGGGAAGGGGGGCCAACCGGTGCAGCCGCGCCCCCTCCGATTTAGTTTTTCTTTTAGGAGTAATGAATGAGCTTGAAAAAATATATATAATATGATTTTCGCACCCCTTTCGAATCAGTTTAAGTGACATCTACAATAATTAAAACATTTTTTGGTTAATCCAAAATATATGTTACACCTTGTTATACTTTTTTGGTTAATAAAAAATTGTCAAGAAATACATACTTCTTTATTGTTTTTGTTTTAGTTTTTAAACAACCAAGAAGAAGATGATAGTCACTTTAATTAAATTGGGTTTCTTAGTAAAAAATTTATTAGTAGCAAAAACGGTAACTTAAATTCAAATACAAATGAAAAAACTAAAATTAACTCGATCTCAATTTATAAATTGGCCAGTTGGCCCAACTTTCCTTTTTTTCCTCCTTGAAATAAACTATACTGAGCCATTTTTTGCTTACATTCTGGCTAAAGCTAATTACGATAAGCTATGAGATTAAAATTTTAATTTTTTAACCTGTCAATTTTTAAATTTATTCTACATTGTCCCATTAATGACTAAATACATATGTATTCGTAAATATAAATTTGTTAACGCTATGAATATTAATGTTTGAAAATACGCTCTAAATATTAATCTAAAATAAAGTAAACTTTAGTATCACCTTGACGGTACATGATATTTTTTATTTGTAAAATTTGAGTAACATATCTCGTAAAAATAAAGTTGTATTCTTTAGTAATATGATTTTTAATTGTAAAAAATCTATAAAATATTAATGAAACAAAGCCAATTAAGATGATATACAAGTTATTTCAATGAGAAAAATGATATTTCGACCATTTTTAATATTTAATATTTTTTTAGCATTTAATATATTTTTTCTGATAGTTACATTTCGCACTCCCTAAGGTAAAATTCTAGCTCCGGCATTGGACAAGAATATGAACATTCGAACCCTAAATTCTAAACCATATAAATATCTTAACTACAAAGAGAAAAAACATTCGAACCTGACCAAAGATGAGCCGAAACCGAACAATTCGAGATCAACGTTAGAAGCAACAAGTTACTTGGAGAAAACAAAAATCAATTCAAAAAATTCCAGCCCTAACACATATTCAACTATAAAAAGATGAAACCTCCCATAGCAGCAACTGAAATCCCCAGAGCAATTCATACCAAGAACATATTATGAAATTTGAAGGGAGAAAACATGATATTAAAAAAAACATTACACTAATAGTTAATACAACCTTTGACTATCTTAAACCCTAGACCCTAAACATGCTATTAAAAAAAAATGATATTAAAAAAATATTACACTAATAGTCATTTCTTTTACTATCTTTAACTTTTGCTTTAAGTGGACTTCTTTGGATGTAGAAAATTCATACCATGAACATATTAGGTTTTAGGGAGGTTGTATTAACACATGATATTAAGAAATTTGTTTTAAGAAATTTCATAATTCGTGTTTTTCTCTTTATCACATCGAACATGACCAAAGATAGTGATTAGAACCCTAAACCCTAAACCCTATACACATGTCAACTATAAAGAGAAAAAACATTCGACTATAAAAACTAGATCAAAACAATTCATACCATGAATTGAGGGCCATCATGTGTTAATACAACCTCCCTTGCCGGAAATAAGAGGCTCAACAAGTAGTGCAGTCCGGTAAGTAGAGGAGGAGCCACCGCGGCAAGTAGGGGAGCAGCCACACGTGGTGAGTGTTGCGAACGGGAGTGGCTACCGTTTAGTAGGTGTTGCTAAGACGAGTCATGGCATTGTTGTAAAGGGTGTAGGCTGCAAAATGGACTGAATAGATCTTTCCTCCAAAAGGTCGAACAGGGCAGGTACTACAGAAGCCACTATGTTGATAACAGCCTTTGCTAATGGCGGAGAGTTTTCTGTGTAGAATGCTATTGCGAGATGCCTGCAAAATTTGAACCCAAAAGCAAAAATCAAAATCAAAACTCTACCAATAAAAGCAAAATTTGAACCAAAAAATCAAAATCAAAACTGAAGCCTACCTCTAAATAGTTTCCTAATACATATATGTGTGTACTCCAACCAAAAAGGCTATACAGCACAAGGAAGATGTATATCTGAGTAGAAGCAGTTGAAGCTAAATCGCTTGAAAGGGAAAGAAAGAGGCCAGCATAAGAGACCATAACCAAGATCGTAAAAAAGAACACTAGCTGAGGGTCATTTGTGAACTGAGGGCTATCATGTGTTAATACAACCTCCCTTGCCGGAAATAAGAGGGTCAACAAGTAGTGCAGTCCGTCAAGTAGAGGAATTGCTCTGAGGATTACATAATTTAGATGTTGGTTAATACAACGTCCAAGGTATGAATTGCTCATCATGTGCTCCCTTCCCAGTCATAAATCCGCAGAGCAATTCATACCATAGCATACTTTATTTGAAAGGAAAAACATGAATTATGAAATTTCTTAAGACAAATTTATTCACCACTTAAGCAATTCATACCAAGAACATATTCCTTTATAATTTCATCCACATCTACAAAATAAAAATTCAAATTATCTGCAACTGACTTCTTGTCAAATAAAGTCAAAAAACCTGCATCTAAATCATCTAAACTATTCAAGTCAAACATGCTTCACCGTTGAATATAGATTACCTTCAGGAATTGACTCTCTGGAGTGTTTTGAAGGCTGGAAATCAACTTGGACAATTACGGAAGCACCAAATCATAAAGGAATATAACCAAAGATAGTGATTAGAACCCTAATCACTTCAGGGAGTCAATTCATCAAGGTAATCTATTCCTGTAATGAATTGTGAAATTTTTTAAGAAATATTTCTTAATATTTGAAGGCTAAAATTGATGAATTGACAAAGAAATTTCAATGAATAAAAAAGAAATTGATGAATTGACTCCTTGGGGTATTTTTAAGGCTGGAAATCAACTTGGACAATTACGGAACCACCAAATCAGAAAGGAATATGACTAAAGATAGTGATTAGAACCCTAATCACTCCAGGGAGTCAATTCATTAAGGCAATCTATTCCAGACACTTCTCAACTATAAAGAGAAAAAACATTCAAACCTGACGAAACATACACCGAAACCTAACAATTCGAGATCAACGTCAGAAGCAACAAGTTACTTGAGAAAACAAAAAATTTTCAATAAACTCCATCACTAACACATATTTAACTATAAAAAGATGAAACCTCCCATAGCAGCAACTGAAATCCCTAGAGCAATTCCTACCAGGAACATATTATGAAATTTGAAGGGAAAAAACATAATATTAAAAGAAACATTACACTAATATTTAATACAACCTTTGACTATCTTAAACCCTAAATCCTAAACATGAAATTAAAAAAAAAACAAGATATTAAATAAAATATTACACTAATAGTCATTCCTTTGACTATCTTTAATTTTTGGTTTAAGTGAGATTCTTTGGATATAGAAAATTCATACCAGGAACATATTAGGATTTAGGAAAGTTGTATTAACACATGATATTAAGAAATTTGTCTTAAGAAATTTCATAATTCATGTTTTTCCCTTTATCACATCGAATATGACCAAAGATAGTGATTAGAACCCTAAACCTTAAACCCTATACACATCTCAACTATAAAGAGAAAAAATATTTGACTATAAAAAATAGATCAAAGATAGTGATTGGAACCCTAAACCCTAAATCAGAAAGGAATATGATCAAAGATAGTGATTAGAACCTTAAACCCTATAAACATGTCAACTATAAAGAGAAAAAAAATTCGACTATAAAAAACAGATCAAAGATAGTGATTAGAACCCTAAACCCTAAATCAGAAAGGAATATGACCAAATATAGTGATTAGAACCCCAAACCCTAACAATATTCAGACAGGAATATGAGCATTCGAACCCTAAACCCTATACACATCTCAACTATAAAGAGAAAAAACATTCGAACCTGACCAAAGATGCTCCAAAACCGAATAATTCGAGATCAACATCAGAAGTAACAAGTTACTTGGAGAAAACAAAAAATCAATTCAAAAAACTCCAGCACTAAGTTACTTCCAGAACAATTCATGTTTTTTCCCTTATCACAAGTTACTTCCTTCAACAATTGGCTTCCTCCTCACACTTCTCCACTTTTTTGGTATGGGTGATGATTATAACTTGAAAGACAACTCCCTCTGCGAGTAGTGTCTCCGTATAAGCTTCCGGAGCTTATGTTACATGATCATGCCCACTGAGGATGAGAAAGACAAGTTCTTCTTGCGTATTCATGTAGAGGGCTTTATTCTTTGCCTTTGAACCCTATTTGTTTTGAATTAACTCTACATCATAAAGCTCTTTAAGTCTTTGACGTCTGAAAGTTTTCACTATTGTAATTATGTATTTACTTTGCTCTGTAATTGACGAGTCCATATCCACCCCTGGTGTTGGACCGGCCCATCAATTGTGTAAGGGGACCGACCGACTCCAATAGGGCGGCAATATGACTAAATCCTAGTAGGATTTGGTTCCCTGACGGCATCTCTTTGCCTATAAATAGGGATGAAAGTTTCACAATTAAGGTACGCTATCTGAGTTACCAATCAACATATACACGCTATTTCAATTTTTTGACTTAAACATCGGAGTGTCTACCCTCGGGAGGCCCCCGAGGTTCTTTTTTGTAGGAAACCCTAGTCAGAGTTCCACAGCCGAGCCAGGGATACAATTCCAGGCATCGTCAAGTGGACGCCCAGTGGGACCCGATAACTAGGGTTTGTGTCACCAAGCTTTCTCAAGCTTTTCAAAACCTTTCAGTTTGTTCCCAACGCTTCAAGACCAGGGTTTTTGGAAGATAAGATGGTGGTAGTTGACAGTCCTCAATCCAGTGCCGCATCAACTGGAAGACATACAAGCCCAGAGGACGGCAAAACCCTGGCACACTTCCAATGGAGGCAGAAGCGGAAAAGAAACGACCGATGGACGAGAAAAGAGAACACCCCTGTAAAGCCAACTGATCAGAAAAGTCACCGCAAGGCCCCCGACCCATATCAAAAACAACGACTGGCCGAGCTCGAAGCGGAACTGAAAAAGTTGAAGGACGACAATTCCTTCAACCAAAGAAAAAAGAGATATATCCTCGAAGAATACACACGTTGTCTGTTAGGCCTACCCGATCCTATAGATCAAGATCTGGATGATTTGGTCGAGGAGAAAGAGGCAAGAAGGACTTTGGATCTTCTCGAGATAAGAAGAGGTAAACGCCCTCTCCCGGATGAAGGAGAAGAAAGGGCTCGCAAAGAAATCCCTTATCGTGAAGCTTCCCGTGCCGAACTTTCCGACACCCCTAGTGATACTTTCTGGGAAGCGCTCGAGAAGACAAATCCAGTAGTTTATGCGGCGATCCAACAATTTGCACAAGAACACCAGCAAAAGAAACAATCCCGCAGACAGGATCGACCGAAATCACCCAGTGTCGAGGAACTGTCTAAAAGGGATTGGGAACTTCCAAGAAGCAATGTCCACTCTCGACTCGGACCCAATATTCCTCCAGAAAAGTCCCGTCATGACTATCATCAAGGAGGAGATCCTCCGCCTCAACATCAAGAAAATTAATCCGGATCCTTCCATTCGAGACTCAATGCGAAGGATGATAGGGATGATCATGGATAGAAGCCCTTTCATCCCTAGGATTCGAGACTGTCCAAAACCTTAAGACTTCGACTTCATGGCAAAAGCTTTGCCATCATTCCTCGACGGACAGGTACAACGTTGGTTTGGACAGCTGCAGGAAAGAAGCATCGACAGCTTTGAGGACCTCACAGTAAAGCTAGCTACCAGGTTCTTCCTTAGCAAGCAAGTTACAAAGATGTCGATTGACCTATCATCAATCAGACAAGGACATAATGAGAGCCTCTCAGACTTCCACTGCCGCTTTATCCGTGAATCTCTCCAGGTTGATAACGTCGATGATAGAGCCGTACGGAATGGGTTCATTCAAGGTCTTAATCCTTGGGGAAAATCAGCTCACCTGCGAGTAAAGTTAACAAAAATAGAGCCGTTAAGCAAGTTAAGAAATTGAAAGATTTCGTTGAAATTGTTCGTTTGGAAATTTCCCAAAAAGCTAATCGTAGGTTCTTCTCTCCATCGCAACAATTGGGCCGTTATGCTCATTATTAAACTTGTTGAAGAGATGAAATATAACCAAGGTATATCTTTTTGATCCGAGGTTGAATCGATCATCAGAAGAAGAATTAGGCCAAAAATTAGGATACATTCTGGGAAAATCAAACTTCCATCGAAGAGAAGCAAATGAAAGGCTTTCATAAAAATTCTCGTAGAATCGAGAATGAAGTTTTCATTCGTACATGCCGATCATGAATTAGTAATCGCATCCAATTTCCAAAAAAACCAATTGTGTCGAACTTTCCATTTTTGGAATGGAATATTTACGGAATCTCCATGAATAGGATCAACCCTTATTTTATTCCATGGTATTTACATGAGGTTCCTCTTTAAGATAGTCCCGAGAAGGCTTAGTTGATCCATGATTTATGTTTCATCTTTCGTTTGTTTCGAGAAATCTATCGATCAATCCCGATTCTTTCTTTTCTCTTGATTCTTTTCCGATCGAGATGTATAGATCATGTTCATGGATTAACGAAAATGTGCAAAAGCTCTATTTGCCTCTGCCATTCTATGAGTCTCTTCCTTTTGCGTATGGCATCGCCACCCCCTTGGCAGCATCCACTAATTCGGAACTTAATTTGAAAGCCATATTTCGTCCCGGGCGTTTTCGGGATGCCGCTAGTAACCAACGAATGGCAAGTGCTTTTCCTTGTGTGGATCCTATTTCAATGGGAACTTGATGAGTCGATCCGCCTACACGTCTTGCTTTTACTTTTATATCAGGAGTTACTCCACGTATTGCTTGACGTAAAACAGATAGTGGATTTGTTTCTGTCTTTTGTTGAATCTTTTTCACGGCTCGATAGATAATTTTATAAGCCAATGATTTTTTTCCGTGTTTCAGAATACGGTTAACCAACATGTTAACTAATCGATTACGATAAATTGGATCGGATTTGGCTGTTTTTTCTTCTGCAGCACCTCGACGTGACATGGGCGTGAAGGGGTTCAAGAATCTGTTTTCTTTTTATAAGGGCTAAAATCACTTATTTTGTCTTTTTGCCCCATATTGTAGGGTGGATCTCGAAAGATATGAAAGATCTCCCTCCAACCCGTACATACGACTTTCATCGAATACGGCTTTCCGCAGAATTCTATATCTATCTATGAGATCGAGTATGGAATTCTGTTTACTCACTTAAAATTGAGTATCCCTTTCCTACTAGGATTGGAAATCCTGTATTTTCCATATCCATACGATTGAGTCCTTAGGTTTCCGAAATGGTGTAAAAGAAGTGCTCCGAATCATTGCTATTTGACTCGGACCTGTTCTAAAAAAGTCGAGGTATTTTGAATTGTTTGTTGACACGGACAAAGCCAGGGAAAACCTCTGAAATTATTTCAATATTGAACCTTGGACATATAAGAATTCCGAATCGAATCTCTTTAGAAAGAAGATTTTTTGTCTCATGGTAGCCTGCTCCAGTCCCCTTACGAAACTTTCGTTATTGGGTTAGCCACACACTTCACATGTTTCTAGCGATTCACATGGCCTCATCAAATGATACAAGTCTTGGATAAGAATCTACAACGCACTAGAACGCCCTTGTTGACGATCCTTTACTCCGACAAAGATCTAGGGTTCCTCGAACAATGTGATATCTCACGCGGGTAAATCCTTAACCCTTCCCCTCTTACTAAGACTACAGAATGTTCTTGTAAATTGTGGCCAATACCGGGTATATAAGCGGTGATTTCAAATCCAGAGGTTAATCGTACTCGGCAACTTTACGCAAGGCGAGTTTGGTTTTTCGGGGTGATCGTGGAAAAGTTGACAGATAAGCCACCCTTATCGTCACTCTACGAACCGTACGTGAGATTTTCACCTCATACGGCTCCTCGTTCAATTCTTTCAAATTCATTGGATCCTTTTCCGCGTTCGAGAATCCCCTCCCTTCTTCCACCCCGTCCCGAAGAGTAACTAGGACCGATTTAGTCACGTTTTCGTGTTCCAATTGAACACTTTCCTTTTTTGATTATTCTCAAAGGAGAAGATTATTCTCTTTAACAAGCATATACGGATCCAATCACTATAATAAGAACAAGAGATCTTTGACCCCCATTCTTCGAGAATCCAAAAGGTCCTTTTCAAATTTGAATTTGTTTATTTGGAATCTAGGTTCTTCTAGTTCATTTTTATTTACTATTTTTCCTCTCTTTTTTTTTATATCATTCCTTAAGTCCCATAGGTTTGATCCTGTAGAATTTAACCCATTTCTCATTGAACAAAGGGTACGAAATAAATCAGATTGATTTTCCGATCAAAAGTACTATGTAAAATCTTCGATTTTTCCTCTTCCTCTATCCCATAGGGATAGTACAGTGTTTGAATCCATAGAGAACCTTTTCTTCTGTATGAATCGATATTATTCCATTCCAATTCCTTCCCGATACCTCCCAAGGAAAATCTCGAATTGGATCCCAAAGTGACGGGTTAGTGTGAGCTTATCCATGCGGTTATGCACTCTTCGAATAGGAATCCGTTTTCTAAAAGAGCCTGGCTTTCGTACTTTGGTGGGTCTAAACCTCCTCGAAATACACAGGAGATATGGGTCACAGTGGAAAGTTATATCCTACTGGAACAAACACTAAAAAATTCCCAAGAGTCTTTCTCACTTGCAGGGGAGCGAGGAGGGAAGGACATGTATAAACCTCTAGTAGAGGGTAGGCCATCCCTACCTAAGCTCGATAGACTGCTCATCCCGTTGGTGAAACACTACCGAGAAATACTCCAAATACACAAAGACGAGTTCCCGGTCCCGAAGCCGTTGGCTCATCATCCGAATTGGTCCACAGATCGATATTACGAGTACTACAAGGACCATGTGCATGATACAGAAGATTGTCGGGAACTCAAGCGGGAAATTGAAGCAAGAGTGAAGTCTAGGAAATTCCAACAGTATGTGCAGAATACACAAGGCAACGCTCCAGGAGACACTCGCGGTCCTCGAGAAAAATCCGCTTTCCCACGCAACTTCCCTAAGCGAAACAACAATCGTGATTGCCGTAGGGATAACCAAGGGAATAATTGGCAGTCGAGGGACAACTCACAGCAACCTGTCCAGCAAACGCTCGATAACAGACCACAACCAATCCAGCAGGTTCCTCCTCCCGATCCCACTAAGAAAATTACACACAATGTCGGAGCAATTTATGGGGCACCCCTCGAGGTTCTGTCAACCACAGCAATGAAAGCTTCAGTTCGACAAGTAACAAAAACTCCGCCACAAGAACCAAGTCACAAGCGGTTTAAAGGAACGGAGGCAATAGTCTTCACCGACAGCGACGTCGTTCCTGGAGTCTGCCCCCATAGCGATGCCATGGTCATCGAAGCCATCATAGGAAACGTGGGGGTAAGCCGCGTATATGTCGACAATGGCAGAACGGTCGACATCATCTACAATGACTGCTTCAAGAGAATGAACATAAAAAATCCAGACTGGCGTCCGACTACCTTGCCATTGATGGGCTTCTCTGGGCACACGATAATCCCAAGTGGAATCGTTAGGCTTCCAATCACGGTAGGGACGTATCCTCAAACGGTAAATCTAACAATAGATTTCACCATAATCGATGCTCCCTCGCCGTTTAATGTGATTCTAGGACGGCCGTGGATGTGCCAAGCCCACGCTGTCTGGTCACCATACCACTTGGTTATGAAATTTCCAACAGAGTATGGGATAGGAATAGTGCAAGGGTGCCAACGCAGTTCTCGAGAATGCCTTCTCACAGCAGTAAGAATCGGAAAGAAAATAGTAAAGCCGGAGCTGGCTGTCACCACATCAGGATGTTATTCGATCCAGCAAGGAATATCATCGGCTGAGTATAAAGAGGGAAAGCAAGAAACCCAAAACATAGATCTCGATCAACCTCAGGGCCCCCCACTCAATAGTAAGACAGAAGAGTTAATCCTAGACGAGACAGAACCAGAAAAATCATCAAGCTTGGTATATCCATCGAAGGAATGCTGCGGGCTGCGGTGATTGCCTTACTACACGACTTCTGAGACATTTTCGTGTGGTCACCATCTGATATGACTGGAGTTCCTCAACATATCATCGAGCATAAGCTAAATGTAGATCCCGACGTCAAGCCAATTAAGCAGAAGAAGAGGGTTTTTGCTCGCGATCGCAATGATATAATTAATGAGGAAACCCTCAAACAGGTTCGGGCTAATATCCTCAAAGAAGTGCTTTGGCCCACGTGGCTTGCTAACCCAGTTCTTGTTTGCAAACCCGACAATTCCTGGCGCATGTGTCAAGACTACACAGATCTAAACAAATATTGCCCCAAGGATTGCTACCCTTTGCATGTCATCGATCAAATGGTGGAAGGCATTACCGGTTACAAGACCCTTAGCTTTCTCGACGCTTACAAAGGATACCATCAGATTCATATAGTTCGGGAAGACGCAGAAAAAACGGCTTACATCACGGAGATTGGGGTGTACTGTTACGACAAAATGCTGTTTGGATTGAAAAATGCTGGAGCCACCTACCAGCGTTTGGTTAATAGAGCTTTCCACAATCAGATCAGAAGGAACATTGAGATCTACGTAGATGACATGGTCATCAAGAGCAACTTGGACAATAGGGTGGTCGAGGATATGAAGGAGATTTTTACAATTTTCCGAGGAATTAACATGAAGCTCAACTCGAAAAAGTGTGCTTCTGTGTGGGCTCTAGGAAATTCCTAGGATTTTAAGTATCAAAAGACGGAATAAACATAGATCCTTCAAAGGTCGAGGCAATTCTTTCAATGGAGGCCCCGAAGACCGTCAAGGAAGTACAAAAACTTACAGGATCTCTGGCAGCACTGAATAGGTTTCTGTCTCGAGCAGCTGAAAGAAGCCTTCCCTTCTTCAAGATCCTAAGAAAAGGGAGAGGTTTCCAATAGACTGAGGAATGTCAAAAAGCCTTTCAAGAGTTAAAGGAACTTCTTAAGCAGCTCCCCATGCTGGCAAAACCACAGCCAGGAGAAGTTCTATACATCTATTTAGCCGCTCGGGAAACGGCTATATCTGCAGTCCTCATTCAGAAAAAAGACGGTAAAGAGCTCCTCGTTTACTTCGTAAGCAAAGTCCTGCAAGGGGGGAAATCCCGGTACACCCCCATGGAAAAACTGATATTAAGCCTTTTGCTCGCTGCTCGACGACTGCGTCCCTACTTCCAGGCTCACCCTATATAAGTCTTAACCGAACAACCTATCCAGCAAGTCCTCCTCAAGCCGGAGGCTTCAGGCAGAATGATGAAATGGGCAGTTGAGCTGGGGGAACACCATATCGAGTACAAGCCCCGCACAGCTATCAAGGGACTGGCATTCGCAGATTTCTTGGTTGAAATGCCCAGAACTCCAGAAACTACGCAAGAGTCAACACCGAGGAAATAGCTACAGGAACGTCCCTCCATAGATACTCGAGCCTAGACTCTCTACGTCGACAGCTCTTCTTGCGAAGATAGGGGAGGAGCGAGTATCATCCTAGCAAAACCAACAGGGTCTCGAGAAATCAAGGAAATCAAGGAATACAATGCTGAATACTCTTACGCCTTATGGTTTGGTTTCCCAGTTACCAATAATATCGTTGAATACGAAGCAATGATCACGGGATTGAATATGGCTCTCAAGTTAGGAGTTCAAAACTTGCAAGTTTTTAGCGACTCTCAGGTAGTTGTCAAGAAAATCAAAGGTGATTACACGAACCGCGAGGAACATCTCCGACCATATCTCGAGAAGGTTCTCGAAATCAAAGACAAGTTTGAGGAATGCTCTATTTCCCACATCCTTAGAACCAGCAATAAAAGAGCTGACGCACTGAGTAAGCTTGCTTCGTCCAACTTTGCTAATCTCAGTCACGAGTTTTGGGTTGAGATACTCCCCGAATCTAGCATTCAGCCCAGAGTTTCCCTGGCTATCACCGAGGATAAAGATACATGGATGACGCCATTCATCCAATTCCTCAAAAATGGAACGCTCCCGGATAACAAGTCCGAAGCTCGAGCGTTGAAGCTGAAAGCAGCTAAGTACACTCTGAGAGATGGAATCCTCTACAAGCATGGGTATTTGTTGCTGATGTTACGATGTATCGGACCAAAGCAAACAGCGTATGTTCTTGAGAAAGTCACGAGGGATCATGTGGAGCCCACATGGGAGCAAGAAGGTTGGCCAAAAAGATCCTTCGAGCAGGATACTTCTGGCCCATAGTTTTTAAGGATGCTTATCAGTTCGTGCAAAAGTGCGACAGATGTCAGAAGTTTTCACCGATTACCCGACAGTCACAGCATGAGATGGTAACCATACAAAGCCCTTGGCCATTCTACTAGTGGGGCACCGACATCATCGGCCCTTTTCCAAAAGGGGCAGGAGCGCTGCGATGGGTTATCATAGCCGTCGATTATTTCACCAAGTGGGTGGAAGCGAAACCATTGGCCTCGATATCAGGAAAGAAAGTGTTAAATTTTTTTCTGGCAAAACGTAGTTTGCCGGTTCGGAGTGCCCAAGGTAATTGTATCAAACAATGGGACCCAGTTCGAGAGCGATCCCTTTAAGTCATGGTGTGCGGAGATGCAGATCGAGCATCGATTCTCTGCTGTCGCCCATCCGCAAGCGAATGGTCAAGTTGAGTCAATCAACAGAACCATTTTGCATGGAATTAAGACAAGGCTGCACAACGGCAAAGGGGCATGGGTCGAAGAACTTTCTCACGTTTTATGGGCATATCGCACCACGGCTCACTCCTCGACAGACGAAACGCCATACAGTTTAGTCTATGGAATGGATGTTGTCCTCCCAGTCGAAATTGGCCTTGCAAGTCCTCGAACGATCAATTTTGTCGAAGACACCAATAATGAAGATATCCTGACTAACCTTGATCTGCTCGAGGAACGGTGAGATGCTGTAAAAGTACGGGAAGCCAAGTACAAAGAAATCCTCAGGAAAAACTATAATAAACGAGTCAAGAGCACCGACTTCGTGATCGGGGACTTGGTACTTAGAAAAAATGAAGCCAGGAGCAGAAATCCGGGAAAATTGACGGCCAACTGGGAAGTGGCCTATCGAGTCATTCAGGTCTCTCCATTGGGCAGTTACCGATTATAGGCAACAGATGACACAGGATCCATCCTCCCACGATGGTGGAACATTCATAATTTACGCAGGTTCTATGTTTCGACTTCTTACATGCTATTTACTACTTTATTTGCTGAGTGCTTTGTCCCTTTCATTTATTTGTATGTAATGCTAGCACGGGTCCTTGGGTAGTTATTAATAAAAGCCATTACATATTTCTTCTTTACATTACATGTGTCGACACTATGTTATGACTAGTCACAGAGATGGACACCCTCTTTAGGGCCATTCTCAAATTAAGCCGTGTATTCAACATCCGGACGCTTAAGCCGAGGATCTCTCCTCGCACTTACCGTGGATCGCGGTGTTGCTAAATCGAGGGATCCGTATCCGATTCCTCGATAGTGCTGTGTACTTTACATTCGGCCAAACAAGCGCTATACAAACATACTCTAGTACAAACAAAAATAACTGATGTTGATACAGCTCAGTGCAAATACAATGCCCTCACATTTAGTGCGGGGTTAGGAAAATGTATCAATATACACTGAATCTATACTTAAATCTTGAGATCTGTCCCCTTAGGGTTGAATCGGGAAGGCTTAATAACGCCAAAACATCCCATCACCCTAAGCCTATGGAGACACTGACTTAGTTTATCTTTTAAATCTAGGATCTCCCAATCTTGTTCGTTGATCCTAAGAAGATATTCCTCGGTGGCTGCCCTTTCTTTTGCTTCATCATCTGGATCGAGATCCTCGAGAATGGGTAGTGAAATCTCGTGGTCCACCAGTATGTTCTGTAGAATGGCAGCCTGCTTCAAGTAGAATCCTGCCTCCTTGGTCCTCTTCTTTAGGATGTTAATTCCAGCAATAAAGCGTTCTATACGAACCTTTATCTGTGCCTCGACTAGAGCAAGCGTGTCATATTTTTCGAGGAACCATGGGGACACAACAATATTCTCGCGCTTCCTCAGTCGAGCATTTTCTTTCTCTAGCTTCTCCATCTCCTCATTAATATTGGCTTCTAGAGACAAGGAGTCATGAAAGTCCAAGTCATATTGGTGGAGTCGACGCTTCCATTCTTCCTCTTGTTGTCTAAAGCGCCACACCAAGCGGGAGTGCGCTCGTAGGTTAAGTGCATTGATAGCATCGGTAAGCTCTTTCTCGAGGGCTCTCACTATGTTAGTGTTGTGAACATCTCCAAATTTCCTTAACATTGAAGAGATCATCGTATACATGGAAAACCTCGCCATCTCATCTTCCTCGAGAATCAATAGATGTACTAAATGAACGAAGTACAAATCTTGACATAGTGGGCAGAAGCATATCAAATGTTAGAGGAAAGAGGCACTGATCTAATTCATAGTTGGCAAAAATTGTTCAAAAAATCACTACAACAGGCTAAGGTCTACAACCTTAGCGGCAAAAATCCTATTACAAGAAGAAAGTTCATACTTCATTTTGGCCAGGAGGGTGACTTGGCTGACTTTCGTTTGTCTCCTCGATAGGGGTATGAGTCGACGTCCCTTCCTCTTCAGGCCCTTGGTCATCCTTCCCCTCCTCCTCGACCTGCTATGAGGAATCCTCTTCCCATTCCACCTCTACACCGATGAAATCTGGGGCCAGCTCCGGCACACGTACCTCCTCTCCAGCATCAACCGGAAGCATGGTAAGGGCATCTCCTTCAAAAGAAGCGATCTCTGTTGATGAACCCATCTGAGCAACGGCATTGTATAATGGCCCGAACAGTGGGAGTCAACCATCAGAAAGCTGCTGCAGTCCATTCTTTATGGCCTCATGGAGAGTCTTCTTAGGATGCGGCTTTATGAATTGCTGAAGCCATCCAGCGTTGATAGCCCTTCCGCTCTCCATCCTCTCGAGAGCGGCCACAGCTGCACCATGACCACCCGACGCTTTGGCACCGTTACTGATGCCCACCAGGATACAGGCCAATCCACCAGTTGGTACCATTCTTGACCAAAAAGCGGTCATCCATTCCTGAACCATGGCTAACTCCTCTTTCCTGGCAAGCCTCAGGGCCTGCTCCTCCTTTCTCGACTCCTCATGTGTTAACTTCTCTTACTCGAGGAGTCCCTTTTCAAGTTGCAAACTGGCAATCTCTTGCTTCAATCTCTTTTCTCGCATAAGAATGCTAGCCATCGAGGTAGTCAGCTATAAAGAATACATGATAGATTTCAGCCAAAGTACCGTAGGAGTTCGAGACTAAATGAATTTCAAGATTGATAAATCTTACCATTTTCAGCGATTCCTCCTCTGTCAAGGTCGCTGCAACTCCCTCAATAATGGGACACTCGATCCTAGTGTCCCCAAAATGATATATGGCGGCGGCAGCAGTGTATGTCGATAACCCATCGGTGTCTTCGACGGTGTTCTTCTTTTCCAGCGAGGCCTTGAGCGGTTTAAACCACTCCGGATGCCGCTCTGTCACGGGGATGGCCTCGGAAGTTGGGTTCCCATCTGTTTCCTTACCAGTAGAAACGGCAGTCTTCGAGGGATCAGCTGCTTCGTCAATTCTCCCCTCCTTCTCGACAAGGACTTCTTCCTCGATTAGCTTTTCTTCCACCACGACGGGGGGTGGCTTCTTCTTCTTGGACTTTGCGCCTACGTCAGATGCCTTTACAAGTCTTCTTAGCTTCCTCTTCTTGGTAACTTTGTTCGACGACCCCTCATCATCTGAATGTTTAATTTCAAAAATCTGGGCGTCACAAAACAAGCCAACGGTATCTTTGCTCGATGACATGATCTAAAACAAAGAAAATGCACATGACAAGTTAGTACCTTTTTTCTCCTCGACGCGAACAGGGGGAATGTATTGTTGGACTTTGGTGTAGCCGAAGATGGTCTCGAAAGATTCCAGGGCATTAATATCGGCTTTGTACTTCTCGATTTTCTGTTTGTCAGAACTGGTCCAAGTATCTGCTATAACACATAGTTCATGGGTTTCACGGTAATCCCATGCCACGCAAAACTCTTTTGGTGCTTCCACAAATAAGTAGTTTGGCTTCCATATCGGGGCACCATCGAAGAGTTCTACTATGTGCTCTG
This sequence comes from Oldenlandia corymbosa var. corymbosa, assembly GCA_949775105.1. Lineage (NCBI taxonomy): Eukaryota > Viridiplantae > Streptophyta > Magnoliopsida > Gentianales > Rubiaceae > Oldenlandia > Oldenlandia corymbosa. The sequence continues at coordinate 17,665,477 of OX459118.1, read as the reverse complement.
CTTTCAGCGTTATGTTAGTTTTTACATTATACCACTCTTTGTACTTAGTCGAGGGAACGTAGACTTTAAAGAAGTACCTCCACACTATTAATCGAGGCGTGATGTTCTGCAATTCACAGAGTCTCGCAAAACCGAGGACCGCTGTGACTAAGTTTGGGGTGAATCGAGCAAGTGGAATCTTATAGTGCTATACTATTTTACCAAACAGAGGGTAAAGGGAGAATCTTAACCCTAGAAACATGAATCTAGCATACACAGTAATTTTCCCCTCTGGTGGAGTGTCAGCCCGTTCATAATCCAATAGTGCTTGATACTCTAGATCTATGGGAAAGTTATATTGCTTGGCAATTTCTTTAGCCTTTGCTTCGGAATTTATGGACGATGCAAACCCAGATACTGTTTGAGCGGCCATATCTACCCCAATATATGCAAATCTAACAAGATTCAGACAAAACAAACGGCATATGTGAGTATTAAAAATACAAGAGGATTGGAAGACTTACTTATGTCGGAGTTTGACGTACGGCGCTGAGATGATGCTTTCCTGGTGGTAGATGCTGCAAGCGTTTCCGGCGAGGATGAAGAATTTCTGTCTTTGACAGCAGAGTTCGATGCGCCGGGACAGAGGGGTTGTATATAGTTTTTGGTTGTAATTTTGAAAAGAGACGAATAGCTAAAGTCTCCAGTCCTTTCCCAATAAAAAAGAGAGAAGAAATTTCCTCTCTCTCCCACGACCTGATATCTCGGACGGAGTTCAAGGGACAATTATGACTGTCCAGCCGTCGTTTGAGAATCGTGCACACCAATGGGGCACGCCTGCCAGGATTTGGGCGGGATTCTGAAGCGGGTTGTGTTTCCGGATCGGGTTTTGGCCCGCGAGTTAGGCCAACGAGCCTGCTTAAGGCACTTTGAGTTGTTGGCTATGCAATCAACTTGGGCCGAGGAGAGGTTAGATTTATATTTTGTCAATTCTTATTTATTTCATATAACTAATACTTGACACGGGCACTTGATGAGTCAATATCCACCCCTGGTGTTGGACCGGCCCATCAACTGTGTAAGGGGCCCGACCGACTCCAATAGGGCGGCAATATGACTAAACCCTAGTAGGATTCGGTTCCCTGACGGCATTTCTTTGCCTATAAATAGGGATAAAAGTTCCACAATTAAGGTACGCTATTTGAGTTACCAATCAACATATACACGCTATTCCAATTTTCTGACTTAAATATCGGAGTGTTTACCCTCGGGAGGCTCCCGAGGTTCCTTTTTGTAGGAAACCCTAGTCAGAGTTCCACAGCTGAGCCAAGGATGCAATTCCAGGCATCGTCAATAATTTGAGTGGGTTATCATTTGATTTTTTCCCAACTTAACTTGACCTGTTGACCATGATATTTGAATTTGGGGTCAATTTTGTTAGCATATAAACTACTGCGTGTTTAGCACCTAATTGCCATGTCTGATATAAGTTTAATCCAGATTGATATGTGAAAGTATTAAAAATAAAGATGATTTTTTGTGCATTTTCCAAGAATCATGAGTAGAATCATCTGTTGTCAAATGATTTTAAGTATTTTTCACTAAACCAGTTTTAACACATGTTCCAAAGGAGGTCATATCCTTGATGTGGCTTATACCAGCAAAATCATCTTGGTTTTTTGTCTTTTTGTTTGATGATTTCGTTTGTTCAGCAAAATAGTAAACCAGTTTTTCACGGTTGCTTTTAGACCTGTTGTAGCCTATACTTTGATCCTTGGACAACTACCTTCCGCGCAAAGTCGAAAACCACACCTCGGAATCTATCGTGGGTACTTTCCTAACATGTTTCGATTCGTTGTCGAAAAGGTTCCATGGAGTCAGTCTTCGGCACTACATGAATCATCGTATGGCTCTCGATACACACATTAATCAGTATATATATAGAATACGGGTTATGGCTAAAGAGGTTTAAGATTCCAGACAAACATTTCCTAATAAAACTATATAAGTTTCGTATGCTCAAATAAGATTCGTTATCCCCGTAGTTTTTTCCTTGTCCCACTTTTTGGCAATTTGTTGCTTTATTTTCTTGAATGCCATGATTTTAGTTCTGTCAAATAAATTTCTTGTTTTATTTTCTCAGATGTGTAGGACATCAAGAAGGTCCGCCTTCGTGACGAAGTCTACGATGCCGTTATTTCATAAGGTACTTTTTCTGGATATTATTTGATTCATGGCTCTTAATTTCGGCTTTCCTTCTGTGTTTTCAGTGAAATGTTCTGTGATTTCATCATTTTCGTTACTAGGCACATCCTTGATTGTTTCATTCAGATTCCGTTAAGTTTCAGCAATAATCAAGGAATGTTGATGGCTATTAATTCAAAATTCAGAATTTTTGCTTCATTTCCAGAAGTGAGTTATACTTTTCTTTGTCCTTTTTTGCCTTCTTGCAGTTAGAATTTAGAGCTGACATCTGAAAAGAAGTTGTAGATCGCTCTTCCACCTTCACAACCATATAAATAACTCACAAATCTGAGCTAAGGATCTCAAGTTATGATCTTTGAAAGATAACTGCTGGTTGCTAAAGTTCTTCTGCACACTTATGTTTCAGTTCTGATGGCTGAGATTTCAACTGAAGTTTTGACAATTGAAATGCCTGAATTTAGAGAAGTTTTCTGCAAGACATTTGTGGCTGTTTTTTTCAGCTTCGCACAAGTACCAAAAACATCCAAATCCGACTTAAGAATTTGAAGTTATGGTCTCCAGAAGTTGGTTCATTTTGTTGAAGTTCCAGCAGGTTCATGGATAGTTTTGACTAGTAAATTTCAGCTGCATTTCTGGCCATTTAAATGCCTGAATTTGCTGAATCTTTCCTCATGACAGTTCAAGATCATGTTTTGAGCTTCACAACTATACCAAGAACTTTTCATTTAGAGATATGGATCTCTAGATATGACCTTCTAAACAGGATATATCATCACCAATTGAAACTAGAGAATTTCTAGCAATTTTGCTTTGTTTTCTTTCATTTTTGCACGAATCGATTTCCCTACATCAGTAGACCACAAAAGTTAATATTTGTGCCTTTTTAGTCCATAAATCCACAAAAAAATGGGTCAAAAATAAGAAAAAACACTATGAATTATTCGAGATAGCCAATATGTTAAGTATTCATCATTGGTGCCGACCGTGATTCTATTTTACCTTTGCCAATGAAACAAATGGAGCCACCACAGGGGCGGCTTAATCTGTTCAGGGGCCTAAAGCAGTTTTGAGTTTTGATATAGGGTTTTTTGAGTTTTGAGTTTTCTTTTTTTTTTTATTCATAATTGTATAATTTATTCACATTTTCATAGCTTAGATTTGCTCATAAATTAACTAAAAGAAAAATAGTTATGCTCACAACATTATGATCAATCTAATTATTGCCTTAATTAAAACAAAAAAAAGAAAAAGAAAAGAACATAGTGCATATTTGCTAATCTCTGAACATAGTGAACACAGTGATATTATTTTTCCTTTTGTTAATGTTTTTCTATTATTTTTTAATTTTATTATCTTTTTTATTTTATATTTTCTTCACTCTAAATTTATTTTTCTAAAACTACTTTTACTAATCTCATAAGTAATTAATTCTTATAAATTCAAATAAGAAATTTAAATATATAGATATAATGTGAATATATCTATATTGAAGTTTACATATCTTATCGCGCATCAAAAAATAATTATCATAACAATATTACTTTTTTAAAATCTAGATGATATCCTAAATGTGAAATTTCAAATGTATTTTACAGGTTTAATTGTTCAAATAATTGGGTGAACTATTTTTGTAAAAATCATATCTCTACCTCCAAGCACTTTTAGATTATCAAGTGAATGTGGAGATCAGTTCCATGATAGAACCGGAAGTACGTATAAAGGGTATGACGTGCTATTATATAAAGTTCTCCATGTCACTAACAAAATAAGTGACTCCCAAAAGGCCCATTGACTCATTCCTAAGGAAGTCATGCGAAAGATCTTTACTTCGATCTCGACTACATGAAACTTTTTGTATACCCATTGCAAATCCACTTAGAAGGCCATGCTAAAAATTCAACATATATGATAAGCCAGTGCATCTTGGCGCCAAAAAATGATATCATTAACAATATTAATGTCAAGTTAATAGATTGCTTCTCAAGAAATCTAATACCCAAAATTTAGATAATGATGTCGTAAATAATGAAGATTTTCTATACTCAATAAACCCAAAATGCATCTTTTTAAAAGACATCAAATTCAAAAGAAAAGGATACAATTTCTCATAGAACTATGTTTCGCCATGACCATTAATAAGTCACAAGGGCATACTCTACAATACGTCGGACTATACTTGCAAGAGCCAGTGTTCTCACACAGACAACTATATGTGGCACTTTCTCGAGTAAAGATATCCAAAACTCTCAAGGTCCTACATGATTAAACGATATGGTCAAAGATTAAAAAAAAAAAAAAAAACAAAATGTTGTGTACCATGAGATATTCGACCTCACTATCGCATAAGGCACAAGTCTACCTTTCCCATTTGCTCCGACGATTGTAATTTTTATCCTCCTCTAATATTCCCGCACATTGATTGTTATTTTTATCTTTTTTATAATCAACAACAATGAATTTCACTGAGATAATAATAAACAAAAAGCATGTATACCAAATAGAAAACAAACTACACCAAGTTATTTATAAGGTGCGTCGTGCATTGCGCGACGAATGTTAGAGCACTAGTATGGTTTATAAACGCACAATGTATTTCGTTAGTTGGATTTAAATGGACAACTAAAATATAAAACACTATTTAAGAATACGGTAAACCTTTACTAAATTAATAATATTGAAATTACCAAAATTTACAAAATCTGTAATCAATAAATTAATAAATTATTGATTTAAAGAGTTTTCTTTACAAAATCTATTTCATTACTTAATTCTCTATCATCTTTACAATTTGAATCAATAAAAACTAAACTTCTCCCAATACTGAACTCATACACCATTTTATAAATCTATGTAGGTCTATTCATATAAAACATAAGAATGACATTATGATCTTTTTCTTATCAATCATTATTGAATAATTTTCAGTAAATTAATAAATTTTAATTTCTAAAAAAAATAAAAAAAAATCATACGCAATTTACACCATCTTCATGGACTGAGAAAACAAGCATCGATAAGTTTACATTTTAGTAAATCTTTATAGTTATTACATTTTATTTAGGATAACTATTAATTTATAATATTGTCGGTACTTGCATGAAGGATTTTTTAAAACGGTATTATTATTTCATCGATTTTGTTCACGTTGGTACTGATTTTAATTGGAGACAAAGGAAACTTAATAATTTAATAAAATTATTAATTTATAAACTTTTAATTTAGCGAAGGTTTAAAGTACCTTACATAATTTATTAAACTAAGGCCCTGTTTGATAATCACTTAATATAGTGACTTAATTTATTTAAGTACTTAATGAAATTGAGTGTGTTTGATAATCGCTACTAAAAAGTCTTAATGAACTAAATTTTGAACTACTTAAGTACTTATAAATTAAGTGTGTTTGATAACTGAAATATCACTGTCTGAATTAATTAAGTGCATCTGAAGGCCAGTTCAATTGTGTGCCAGAAAATAAGTGATAGGCCTACCACTTATCACTTAACACTTAATTTCTATAATGACTCTTTTTTTTCTTTTTTCTTTTTTTTTCTCTCGTCTTTATTTCGATGCTTATTTTTTCATTATATATACCAAAAACTTGTTTTAAATTTATTATTTTATTATTTATAACAAATATTAGTTATTTTTTTATTTAAAATTTTTTTGTTTATAATTCACTTTTAATGATATTAAAAATTTAAATAACTTTCAGACCTGAGTATTCAGATTCAGTCTTCAGATTTCAGACTTTAGTCTTCAGACATTAAATTCAGATGTTTTTATCAAACAATTTAAATTCAGTTTTCAAACTTCAGATTTCAATGTTAAGTGTTCAGATTCAGACTTCAGTGATTATCAACTCTTTTTATTTTTTTCCCCCCTTAATTTCATAAAATTTTATCAAAACTTTTTTTAAGCCCAAAAACATGAGCAACATGCTCTATTTAAATTCTTATAAATTAGTTCCTGATAAAGGAAAGATTTTCTCAGGGGTAAGCGTTATTAAAACTTACCATGATTTATATAAACAAGGTTAGCTCAATTTAAAGTTATGAGAAAGGCGTGTTAAGGGCATTGATCCCAGTTGACTTATATAAAATCAATGTTAACGGACTTAATTTCTCGATAACCTTTCCTACTTGACTTGAGATTTCCTTAATTAGTCTATTTAACTCTCTATTGTAGTTGTAGTATCATTATTAATTTATTAACTTTTAATTTAGCGAAGGTTTAAAGTACCTTACACAATTTGTAAAACTAAGTTTTAATTTCTATAAACTCTATTACTGTACATTACCCTAACCATTTTAATAAAATCATAATCTCAACTCTTTTTCTTCTTTTTTTTTCTTAGTTTCATAAAATTTTATCAATACCTTTTTTTTAAAATCCCAAAAACATAGGCAACATGGTCTATTTAAATTCCTATAAATAACTCATAGATAATATTTACATTTTGCTCGATACTTTAATGAGATTATTATATAAATTCGTTATGATAAATAATAAAAAAGTATGATCGAAACAGGAAATAGTCGGATTTCTCACCCCATGTAAAAATCATGATTTAACGTTTTACACTCTCGTCTCCCAAGACATTAATCATCATTACACTTAAAAAAATGATTACGAAAATTACTCTTCTAATTAATGAAAGAAAAGAAAAATTGCCGCGAAAAAGAATAGTGAGAGAGAAAGGTGTGCAATTTGAAAAAGGCTGGTCAAATCAAAACAAAAAGTACCCCCAAAAAAAAAAAAAAAAAAAAACAAAGAAGAAAGTATGGAGGATTAGATGAGTTTTTTGGTCAAAGAGTCAGTCAAAATCCGCCGACCCCACACTCACTCTCAATTCTCTCTCTCTCTCTCATCAATTCTGTCAAAAATAAAAATTTACTGAAAATGAAATAGCGGACTCTTGTCGTCCAGTCAAAGCTTTTCTTCTCTGCTCTGTTCTCAGCTTTCTGCCATTCACTCCTCACTCAGCGGCGGAGAGAGAGAGAGAGAGAGAAAGAGAAGAATTAAACTGCACGATTACGTCCTCCTCTTTTCTATGTTTTGTTTGTCTCTCTGATTATTAAGAGAGAGAGAGAGAGATAACGAAAGGATCTATCTAAAATGGAGTACGAGAGGATTCACAAGGTTCAGGTTTGGGTTTCTTGTACTTTTTCTTTGTCTTCTTCTTCTTTCAGCTTTTGTATATATGTGTGCTGATGAAACTAAAGAGACTTTGGAAAATGATTTTTATTTGACTGATTTTGAGCCCTTTCTTTGAATTGGGTTCGTGCTCTTTAACGATTAAAGTTAGTCGGTTAGTAATGATTTTTGTTTGGTTGTTTTCAAATTTGCTTATGACGTTGTGCATTTGGGTTTCTAGAGGGAAATTTTTCTTTAATTGAATGAGATGGGATTTTTGGTAATATTTTTTTTTTTTTTGTTTGGTCAGCTTTTTTATCAGAGTTTTTAGGTTGGCTTTTCTCCTTTTTTTTTTTCCCTGGTCCCTTATTAGGTGATTATAATTTCAATTTTGAATTTGTTAGTTGGGGGTTGGATTGCTTATTTTTGTGGGATTGGTATATGCTGCAGACTGGTATAATATCTCCAAGTAAACTGAGAATGAAGCTTATTGGTCCTCACCACCAGAAGAAAAATGCTGGATCAAATTCGAATTCCTCTAGAACATCTCCTTCAAAGCTCGAAGATTCGGAATTTGTAAAGAACGGCTTGTTGGCTGCCCAAAGTGGGGATTTTGATCAGGAAGGTTTGTCACTCTGAATTAGCTTCCCCTTCTTATTCTTTGATCACCTTTGTATCTTCCGTGACCTTTCATAATTTATTACTGTTAACATAATCAATTTCGCATTGTGATTTGGCTGTATTTCATCATTTGAAGAATGTAGATAATGATTTTATCGCCTTCCATAAAAGAAAATTGCATTTTTCAGATAAATCATTTCTTCTTGCTCTATCATCTCTGTACTGAAAGTAGAATGACTCATGTTTATCCCAGGAACAATGTGTGTCTTTCCAGTACATGCAGACCCTGTTCCAATGTGTTTTTGTTTTTCAACGTTTGTTCTGGCATCTATCAATAGAGAATCAAGTCTATCCTCTCTAAAACTTTGCAGTGTCTACCAGTACATTGTCTGAAAATTCAACAGCGGCTGCAGATCAAGGTGATTCTGGTTCTAGCCTGCCAAATGAGGTTATGGCTAGGGAAACTAGTGCAGCCGATTACAGGAAGACACAAAGATTATCCAAGGCAGACTTTCCTAATTTCAATCCAGTGAACTCTGTCAAAACACATGAAGATGATAATCTTGATTATGATAGTACATCTAGCTTTGAGTTTCACAAAGGAGAAAGATTACATCACCACCCAGCAAGATCATTTTCAAGGCCGATGCCCTCAAAGTGGAATGATGCAGAGAAGTGGATCATGAATAGGCAAAATGTCCCACCTAACTATTCAAAGAAAATCCATTTACAGCACCAGCACCAACACCAGCATCGTTCTTTGGCTAATAACATGGTGAGGGTTGCTCCAGAATCTGCTAATTATGATAACAAATCACTAGTTAAACGGGTTGATTTCTGTCAACCTGCTTCACAATTGGGTGCTCATCCTATTTCTGCTCAAGGGAACGGAACAAATGCTTCTATTGATCTGAATCCTGATTGTAGAGATTTGATGGAGGTGGAGAATGAGATATCTTCAACAAAGAATGCAACTGAAAATACAACAGGTAATCAGAAAACTTTTCTGTTCTATGGCTTCTCTTTAATGTGACATTTATGCTTGTGATCTGCCTTTCTAGATTTGTCCAGTGGCTAATTTACTCAAAACTTATCACGCCAATGATACCAATTAAACTTAGATAACCTCTGGTTTTGCTTATATCATTTGTTTAATTGCGATATTGGGTATAATTCTTATGTTCGATTAATTGGGGTTTTCAGAAATTATTTATGTGTTTTTTTAATCACAGTGGATAACAGAATATCAGGAGTCTATTTTAAATTTTTACTAGTGCTGCACTTTTTAATTTCCCCAACAAATTGCTCTTGATTCTCATGCAAGTATATGTTAGTATTCGGAACAAAATCTTAAATCTATCTTTTAGAAGTTATGTTATATTTGTTACTCTATGAACTGCAATCAAATTTCTTATGCCATTTAGTTATTTCATCTAGGTGTCCCCGGTGTTAGGTCAGTTTCAATGAGAGACATGGGAACAGAAATGACCCCAATTCCAAGTCAAGAACCTTCAAGGACTGCCACTCCTCTTGGTTCAACCCCACTTCGCAGTCCGACATCATCTATCCCTTCTACTCCTCGATGGGGAGAGCCAGCACCTACGCCTACAGTTCTATCCATTGATGGTGAATGCCGTTCTTCAACTGGGAATGGGAAAAAGGATATGTCAGAGCAAGAACTGAAGCTTAAAACTAGGAGAGAGATTGTAGCTCTTGGGGTAAAACTTGGGAAAATGAACATTGCTGCTTGGGCTAGTAAAGATGATAAAAGTCCTTCTTTGACTGAAACAAGTAATTTGAATGAACTCGAACAAATTGAATTTGCAAAACGAGCGGCTGCTTGGGAGGAAGCTGAGAAAACAAAGCATAATGCTAGGTTGAAATTGCATTTCACATTCTCCATTATCACATCCATCGTTGATTCTTTTCCTCGTCATAAATAGTTACTGACACCCCTATAATTTTCAGATTTAAGCGTGAGGAAATAAAGATCCAAGCCTGGGAAAGCAGGCAGAAAGCAAAGCTCGAAGCAGAAATGAGGAGAATTGAGGTATTTTCATGTGTCTCTTGTTGAAATTATCAAGTGAAAAGTTCTAGTCACTGATGCCTGATGGTGCACAAGTTGAATATTATTATCAGTGATGATTCATTCCAAATGACGATTTAGTAAAAAATGATTGTGCTTCCTGTCTATGCTACGTCATTAACTCACTGATCTCATTTTAATTCATTAAGAACATAAGAGAGATATTTACACATCCTTTTCCGATATATGGATCGTTAATTTTTCTTTTAATCTTTTGCATCATATTGATGACCTAACCTGGATTGAACTTGATCTGTTGTAATTATTTTCTGACTGGCTATTAGCAAGAACCTTAGAATTAGTACCAAAAGGGTAGAAAAGCTGATATTGAGTAACACCAAGGTTTACTCTTGATTTTACGACAATGGCTGTACAAGTAAGTTTGTGTTGTAAATATTCTATTCCTGCCCGTGATGCTCTGTAGGCACAAGTTGAGCAAATGAGAGCACAAGCCCAAGCAAACATGGTGAAGAAGATTGCATTGGCAAGGCAAAAGTCTGAGGCAAAACGAGCAGCAGCTGAAGCGAGAAGGAACAGTAAAGCAGAACAGGTTGCTGCACAGGTAGAATATATCCGGCACTCAGGGCGACTTCCAACCTCCTCTTTCACATGTTGTGGCTGGCCGTGATACCAGTAGTCTGAGTTGCCTAGACGGGGCTCTCTGGAAAGTAAATTGTAGTCTCCCAAACAGTTGGTGTAATGAACAACAGAAGATTAGGTGCTGTGTGTAAGTTATAGTATCGGTGTGAAGATGATTTCATTAAAGGAAAATGGAAGGGTCCGTTGTCTTACATTTTCTCTTTTTTGGTTTTCTCGTACTTAATCAAAGCTGTTTTGAGTACTTTTTACAGAGAAAACCTGTTTATTGTGAATTATATACTTCGCCAATTAAGCTAATATAGTGTGAAAAAGAGATGTTTTTTTCTTTTTTTTTCTTCCCCACACTGACGAGGCTAAACAGTCTAAAATTACAATATCCAACAGATATTTTGTCTAGCATATTTTGCCAAAACACTATTACAAGACCATAACATTTCATCTACTGATGTGAAAATAGATGTTGAATTGAGTTGTAGTCTATAGTTCGTCCTTAAGATGTTGAATTAAATTTTGAACTATAGGACGTGCATTTGTTAAACTCAAGGTCTCCTCCTCCCCAGAAAACTAGAAAGAGAAGTGGTGCATAGTTACTCCATTCTGTCTCTGTATCAGACTGGCTGAACCAAAATAGGCCTAAAACGATGGTATGGTTATAAAACTAAGGTCTAAATATAATGATCCAATGCAAAGGTAACTAAAATTTAATTAGTGATGATAGTTATTTAACTTGTATACTAGAGACTTTATTATTATAATTTTCTACTACTTGAGATATTATGAAATATCTTATGAGATTTAACAAGAAGGGGAAAAACTCACTTTATAAATAAAAAACATAAAGAAAACAAGAGGGGGGAATGAGTAAGTTTTTCGGTGCATTTTTCACTTTGGAAAGTCACATATATATAGGAAAATTTTGGCAAACATTTGTCCTCAATTTTCCTCCTTCACATTTAATATAACTATTCTAGTGGTAAATGTTTTTGACTTTTTGTCATTCACTTATTTACAACACTCCCCCTTGAATGACAAAATAAATTACGCTAGTTATATATACTGCCTCGTTAAAAACCTTGCTAAAATAAAAACCCAGTGAGAAAAAACATTTAGCGAAGGGAAAAAGAGTGCAGTGCGTAATTGTCTCCCTCTGATGATAACATCGATAATTCTTCACATGCTGTGTAAATGACGCATTCCGATGCTATGAATATGCTTTCTGAAAAGTACTATAGGAAGTGATTTGTGAAGAGATCAGCTGAGTTTTCACTGGATACGACGTATTGAACATCAATGTCATTGTTCTTCATGAGTTCTTTGGTATATGCGAAGAACTTCGGAGGGATATGCTTTGTCCGATAATTCTTGATATATCCTTCCTCCAATTGGTAAATACAAGCTGCGTTATCTTCATATAAAATAGTTGGAATTTTCTCAACCGGAAGACCACAAGAAGTCTTGATGTATTGTGTCATTGACCTGAGCCATACAGATTCTCTACTCGCTTCGTACAATGCAATAATCTCGGCATGATTTGAAGAAGTAGATACTATTGCTTGTTTCTGGGAACGCCAAGAAATTACAGTTCCTCCATATGTAAACACATATCCAGTTTGAGATTTTCCATGATGAAGATCAGATAAATAACATGCATCTGCATAACCAATTAACTCTTGTTTCGAGTCGTTAGAGTAAAATAAACCCAAATCAATACTTCCTCGAAGATAACAAAATATATGCTTGATTCTATTCCAGTGTCTTTTAGTAGGAGATGAATTGTGTCTTGTTAACAAATTGACTGCAAAAGAAATATCAGGTCTAGTATAATTAGCAAGGTACATAAGAGCTCCAATTGCACTCAGATATGGTACTTCAGGACCAAGAATCTCTTCATCATCTTTAACAGAACGAAATGAATATTTTTCCTTATTAAGTGTCCTGACAACCATTGGAGTACTTAAAGAATTTGCTTTATCCATGTTAAAGTGTTTTAAGATCTTTTTTATGTAATTTGATTGATCCACAAATATTCCATTATGCATATGTTCAATTTGTAAACCAAGACAATACTTGGTTTTTCCAAGATCTTTCATTTCAAATTTTTCCTTTAAGTATGCAACCACATTATCAATTTCTTTATGTGTCGCAATGATGTTCAAGTCATCAACATAGACAGCTATGATGACAAATCCAGATGTTGTTTTCTTAATAAAAACGCATGGACAAATAGCATTATTGGTATATCCCTTATTTGTCAAATAATCACTTAAACGATTATACCAGATGCGGCCAGATTGTTTTAACCCATATAATGATCTTTGCAGTTTAATTGAATACATTTCTTTGGGTTTTGAACTTGAAGCTTTAGGCATCTTAAATCCTTCAGGGATTTTCATATAAATATCACTGTCAAGTGATCCATACAAATAAACAGTCACAACATCCATGAGACGCATTTCTAATTTTTTAGAAACTGCTAAGCTGATTAAGAATCTAAACGTAATTGCATCCTTAGCAGGTGAATAAGTTTCATCATAGTCAATTCCAGGTCTTTGTGAAAAACCTTGAGCTATGAGTCTAGCCTTGTATCTGGTGATTTCATTCTTCTTATTTCGTTTTCGTACAAAAACCCATTTATATCCAACAGACTTTGTATCTTTGGGTGTGAGAATAATGGATCTAAAAATATTTCGCTTATTAAGTGAATCTAATTCAGCTTGCATAGCGTCTTTCCACTTTAGCCAATCATGTCTATTTTGACATTCTTGAACTGATTTTGGTTCAGGATCATCACTTCCGTTCATAATTTCACATGCAACAACATAAGAGAAAATCTCATCATTATATTCAATTCATCTCTATTCCACAGCATTTTTGTACTGTTATAATTGATTGAGATTTCTTCATTCACCTTTTCATTGTTTTCATCAGGAGAATCTTCTTTGCCTTTTGGTTCTTCAGGAACATTTTCATTGATATTATTTTCTGATCTCTTTCTTATTCGGGGATTTTTATCCTTTGAACCAATCGGTCTCCCACATTTTAAACGTGGTTTAGACTCTTGAGAGACCTTATTCTCAGATTTTATTTCTGGGATTTCAATACGAGCAGGAGCATTAACTGCTGGTATATGTGATTTAGTCACTCTTTTTGTATCAGTAAAAGCATCTGGCAATTGATTTACAATTTCTTGTAAGTGCACAATCTTTTGCACTTCTGTTTTACATTGCTTTGTTCAAGGATCAAGATACAATAGTGATGGTTCATTCCATGCGATATCATTTACTACTTCTTTTCTTTCTTCCTCTAATTTTGGGAAAATAACCTCATTAAATTGACAATCAGCAAAACGTGCTGTAAAAACATCATCTGTCAAAGGTTCAACATATTTAATTATGCTGGGTGATTCGAACCCAAAGTATATTCCCAATCTTCTTTGGGGACCCATTTTTGTGTGTTGCGGTGGCGCAATGGGTACATATACTGCACAACCAAAAACTCTAAGGTGTGAAATATTTGGTTCAAATCCAAGTGCCAATTGCAGTGGGGAGTATTTATGATCAGCACTAGGCCGTATTCTTATTAGTGAAGCAGCATGTAATATTGCATGGCTCCAAATAGAAACAGGTAGCTTTGTTCTCATAATTAATGGTCTAGCAATAAGTTGCAGTCTTTTAATTAATGAATCTGCTAAACCATATTGTGTATGTACATGAGCAACAGGATGCTCAACAATGATTCCAATAGACATATAATAATCATTAAATGATTGAGACGTAAATTCACCAGCATTATCAAGTCTCACCCTTTTTATTGTATAGTCAGGAAATTGAGCTCGTAGTTTTATGATTTGAGCTAAAAATCTGGCAAATGCAACATTCCGGGTTGACAATAAACATACATGAGACCATCTGCTGGATGTGTCTATTAGAACCATAAAATATCTGAATGGTCCACTTGGTGGATGTATTGGTCCACATATATCATCTTGAATTCTCTCAAGAAACATAGGTGATTCATTTTGGATTTTTAGCGGTGAAGGCCTCAATATCAATTTTCCAAGAGAACAAGCTGTACATGACAATTCATTACTTTGAGGTATCCCTTGTTCTTTCAATGGATGTCCATGTGTATTTTCAACTATCCTTCGCATCATTATTGAACCTGGATGACCTAGCCTTTCATGCCATAAATTTATCATCGAATGGTCGAAGGATTTTGATTTCACTGTCATGTTTGATTCAATGTATGTATAATGCAAACCATTAGAGAGCGGTAACCTTTCAAGTGTTTGAATCTTTTCAGACTCATATTTAATGATTTTCAAATATTTTACACCATCTATTGTCATAGATTGTGTATCATACCCATTTCGGTATATATCATCAAAACTCAACAAATTTTTTCTGGGTTTTGGTGAGAACAAAGCTTCATCAATCACAAATTTGTTCCCTGAGGCAATGTAATTCTGGCTTTGCCAATTCCTTCAATCAAGTCTGTAGGACCTGATATTGTATACACGCCTTTGTTGGTTTAAATTTAGTGAAAAACTTTCTATTTTTCAAGATAGTATGTGTAGTGCCACTGTCAGGTATACAAAAATCACCAAAGCCGCTTTTAAGTTGAGTTCTACTATGACCCATTTCAAGACTTCAAAAACAGAAAAATAAATAATCAACACGTATCATAAGGAAAAACATCAAACATGAATATTTTACATAAATTCATTACAATCCAATACGATAATACAACTTCAAACATATATTAAAAATACATTTATTTTCATCAACAAAAATACAACAAATCAATAACATATATCCACTTATGTCTCAATTATCAGCATAATCATCAGTGAAATCAGAACCATTCAGATGTGTTTCCCCATTCTCATTATCACAAAGCTCATTGAGATTAACTTCCTTTCCTTTACCCTTTGATGCGGCATAAAGATCACAAAGGTGTTTTGGAGTTCTACAGACCTTTGCATAATGACCTTCAGCACCACACCTGTAACATGTATCTTCAGCATTCTTTTGAGATTTTTCTGGAGCATCATTCTTGGTCATTTTATTTTTCTTTTGAGGATGAGCTATTTGTTCATATGGGGTATTACCATGATTATGGCCAGAAAATTGTTTCCCTCCATGGCCTAATAGCCACCACGGCTGCCATAGCCTCCACGACCGCCACGGCCCCCACGGCCGTCCCGGTTGTGATCACCACGACCCCGACCCCGACCACGACCTCGACCTCGGCCACGTCCACGACTTTTAAAATTTCCAGAGTATCCTGGAATTAAGGCATTTGCTTCAGGATATGCCATAGAGCCAGTAGGTCGTGATTGATGATTCTTTATCAAAAGTCTGTTGGCATTTTCTTCTTGCAAAAGTGTTGTTGACAAATCAAAATAATGCTCATACTTCATCAATCCATGAGCATTTGAAAGAATAATACTAGATGGATGAAATATTGATAGAGTTTTATCTATCATTTCCTTTTCTGTCATAGGATGTCCACAAAATTTTAATTGTGAAACAATCCTGAACAATGTTGAATTATATTCATCCACACTTTTAAAATCTTGAAATCGTAATGATTTCCATTCATCAATAACATTTGGTAATATAATAGCTCTTTTATTATCAAATCTGGAAGCAATACTTTTCCAGACAACACTTGGATCTTCTTGATCAATGTATTCATTTTGCAAACAATCATCAAATGTTTGCGAAGTAATATCAACACGGTTGCCTTATCCTTTTCTGTGGTAGTATTTTCCAGTTTTATAATATCAGTGAGACCCATTGATCGTAGATGTGTGATAACATTTGTTTTCCAACACATATAATTTTGTCCAGTGTGTTTGAGAGCTTCAAACTCGAGCTTTGATAAATTTGACATCTTTGATAACTAGGATAAAGGAAAAAAATCGCAGTTACATTTAATAATGAATAAATCTTACAATAAATAATGCTAACAATTTATTCAGTAAATATAGCAATGAAGTACAATGGTAAAATACACATTATAAGAACTCCTAAATGAAAAATGAAATCATCAAATTCTTCTAGAAAAAAATATCATAACAATATATATACTAACTATTATCATGCTAAAGAGAGAAAGGAAAGACATTTTTTCTTAGAGAAATAAGAAGAGAAAGAAGGAGAATATTGTGAAGGTGTGTAAATGAGGTTTAAAAATGATATATTTATAAAAAAAAATTTAAGATTTCAGCCGTTATATTGCCGTTAATATATCCATTAAAAAAGTTGTTATATACGTATTTTTATACATAAAAGTATATTATATTTATACATATATAATTTATATATGAAAATTTAAATAAATCAAGATAAAACAACTAAGTAATATTTGAATGAGGATATATATTTTTATCGTACACTCAATTAAATTGAAAATAAATTACTTTTTAGAGACAAATAATTGTAGTAGGGATTTATCAATCATCTCATCATAGATTAGATATATTATATAGGGACATAGAAAAACATCCATCATAGATTAGATATAGTATATAGGGACATAAAAAAACATTCCACCGTGAAAATCTAAATAAAGATATGAAAATAAATGCATTAGGGATATATGAAGTCATCCCACAAGAATGTAAATTATATAAATATTTAAATAAATTATATAAATATTTACGTAGGGATATATTAAAGCATCCCACTACAAAAATAAAACTCAAGACTTGAGCAAGGACAAGTCTTTAAATAGATTGTAAGAAATGAAATAACTTGAATATAAATTAGGAGGTGTTATACAACCATCCATATGAAATGTAAATACTTGGTAAGAAATTTTATACCTTTGTGGATTGCAAAGACGTCGTGCTGGTAACGTGTTATAAAACTAAGGTCTAAATATAATAATCCAACACAAAGGTAACTAAAATTTAATTTGTGATGATAGTTATTTAACTTCTATACTAGAAACTTTATTATTATAATTTTCTACTACTTAAATATTATGAAATATCTTATGACATTTAAGAAGAAGGGGAGAAATCCACTTTATAAATCAAAAACATAAAGAAAACAAGAGGGAGGAATGAGTAAGTTCTTCGGTGCATTTTTCACTTTGGAAAGTCACATATATATAGGAAAATTTTGGCAGACATTTGGCCTTAATTTTCCTCCTTCACATTTAATGCAATTATTCTAGTGGGTAAATATTTTTGACTTTTTGTCATTCACTTATTACAACAGGTATCAAATTTTAGAAGCTCAGGACCCAATTAATTTTAAAACACTCCCTCTCATTCTTTCTCTCCTCTCTTTCTTACACGTTCGAACTTAACCAAATTTCTCTGAAACTTGCCAAACTCTTTCAGGGGAACACGTTTTTGTTTGGGAAAATTTAGATAAAAGAAAGTGGAGATTAAATAATTAATAAAAAGGGCTATAATTTTGAATAATTTATATTTAGGGCTTAACCATTCAACTATACAAACATGTCCTTGGGCCTTTAACTATTAATAAAAAACCTATTTATTACATCAATTTAAATACTTCGGAAGTTCATTTAATTTTATTTTTTTTTTCCTCTGGGCCTGATTAATATAAGAAAAATACTAAAGCGGTCGATGACAAACAAAATACTAAAGGTACAAAATTTGTAATATTCTTAAATTTAAAGTTTTCACTTATACGAAATATGGAGTAATTTAATTAATTCTAGTAAAATATGTTGTATGGCTCGTATAAGTACAAGTTTTTTTGGGAAAGAAAAATTCGACTAATGTTAAAGCGGAAAAAAAATTACTTGAAAAAAAGTAACAATATATGAAGAAAAAAATATCCTATCAAAAATTAAGAATTATTAACCTTTATTAAAATAAATGTCAACTTAATTATATTTTTTATCATCATTTAACAAATTACTTTTTCCATATTGATACTAAAATATGATCATCATGAAAGATTTAATTTATGCATTGAAATATCAAATAAAAATCAAGAGGATTTTATTTCAAGAATAAGAGTCATGTTTGGGTTGTTGAATCGTTGTGCCTTTCAAACAAACTAGTATGTGTCCCGCGCTTTGCGCAGGTTTGTCAATGTTGAAAATTTATCTTTCAAAAAATTAATTAGATAATGTAGTTACTAATATTTCTTAAAACCGTAGTATTTTTTTGATTAATCAATTTTAGATCAAAATGAGAGGTATTGATATTATTTATAGGATGTATATTTGTAAGATTTGGCCAAAAATATTACAACAAAAATTTTGAAAAGTTGTATAATAAAAATTGTCACCACTAACTAATATTATGTTTGGATAAAAAAAATATATTGAAAAAATGCGCAAATTATGTCTAGATGTCTATGGCTTATTTATAGGTAAGGGGACTTTGGGGATTAGACACAATTAATCGTCCTTGAAAATGTAAAATCGATAAACTTGAAGACTAAATAGCACATAAATAGAACTTTAAGGGCTAAAATGACAATAAGTTGAAAGTGAGGCTTGATGGTTTCAATTAGCGACACGTGTCGATTATCTTTCTTTCCTTTAATATATACTAGTATGTGCTCCGCGCTTTGCCCGAGTTTGTCAATGTTGAAAATTCATCTTCCAAAATAATTAATTAGATAATGTAGTTATTAATATTTCTTAAAACCGTAATTTTTTTTGATTAATCAATTTTAGATCAAAATGAGAGTTATTGATATTATTTATGAGATGTATATTTGTAAGATCAGGCTAAAAATATTACAATAAAAATTTTGAAAAGTTGTATTATAAAAATTGTCACCACTAACTAATATTATGTTTGGATTAAAAAATATATTAAAAAATACGTAAATTATGTCTAGATGCCTATGGCTTATTTATAGGTAAGGGGACTTTGGGGATTAGACACAATTAATCGTCATTGAAAATGTAAAATCGATAAAATTGAAAACAAAATAACACATAAATAGAATTTTTGATAATAGAATTTTAGACAAAATAACACATAAATAGAATTTTAAAGGCTAAAATGATAATAAGTAATGTTTGATGGTCTCAATTAGCGACACGTGTCGATTATCTTTCTTTCCTTTAATATATATAAAATGATAATGATAATGATTATTCAACATTACTGCCCTCTTTATTTATTATTTACTCTCGGCTGCCCCTAATCCAAATTTTCCCATTTTGTTTCGATTTTTACGGTTTAGGTTGCTAGTTGTATTTTTAAAAGTGCAGAATATTCATCAGATTCGAGCCCCCGGTTAAACAGAGAAAAACCCTCAACCCAAAAAGAGAAGAACAAATTTAGCACAGGCCGGAACACCGTATCCAAGTCGCCGGAATCGAACCAAACCCGGGCAACAGCGGCGATGGAAGTCTGAAAAATTCAGGTTAGATTTTTGTCTTTTTTCATCACTGCACCATTATGAACTCGAGTTTGGCTGTGATTAAGGGCAATCTAATAATCAGAATGTATTTGCACACGCATTAGATAATGATGAGAAAAGTTAAGATGATGACGAAAAACCTATTTTCTCGACTGAAGATTATGGGCTACTGATTTGTTCAAGGTTCTTATTGCTCTTGTAGCCATTTTCTTTTTTCTCTGACTTTTCCCCTTGGCCTGCTCTTCTGCCTTTGGAAGCTCATTATTTGGGGTTCACACAAAATCCCCCTATCACTTTGTCTCTTATGCATATAAGTGACTTTATGAAGTGTGGGATTTTGCAGATGAGAAGTACTACTAACAATCAAGAGTTATCAAATGTAAAGAAGTCAAATATTCTGTCAGAGACTGAATCAATGATAACTTTTGTGACTGTCCGGATGGAACTCATTAGCCAGGTACATTTTGTTGGTCCGAAGCTATACTGATCTTTTATGTTTCCTTTGAACCAAATATTTGAACTTCATTGATTATGGTGGTGTGGTATCTGGTTTTTTTTTTTTTCCTTTTCTTAATTATTGGCAGAATTGATTACTTGCAATATAATAAACTTGTTTCCCCCTTCTTTCTTGCTGTACTAGTATCTCTTTTTTACATTTGATACTTGATTTACAATACTAGGGTATTTTGTATATGAAAATTTGCTACTTCATCCTTCTAAAGCATGCATTGAGAGAATGAAACCTTTGAATTGCGGAACTACTCGAAGTTATAAACTATATTTTTTTAAAAATTTCCTTAGCATCTTGGGTTTGGGTTTTACTCAGCTTCACGCATTTGTACAGGGCCTGTAATCTACTGCAGGAGCTTATGCTTGTTTGAATATTGGATGATTAAATTGAGATACGGTAATGGCAACTGCAAGGTTCTGCTTGTCTATGCACTCGATTCATCGTTCCTTCTTACGATTTTCATCAGTTCCCGGGGTTTTTTCTCCAGATTCCTTGGAGGAATCTATTAAAGCTGCTGTTGAAGCAAGAAATTATGCAGAAATTCCTGATCTTCTCACTGGTTCTCAAATGTCGTGCCCCAAATCCAATCCCTTCTCTTTTCTTACAAGATTCCCTATAAAACAAAGGACAACAATAGTTGATGACATTTTAGAATCTTTGGTTTCACAGAGACCCCGTTCTAGACCTCACATTGCATATTCCTGTCTTCTCATGTACACTCTTCAAAGTCTTGATCCCCTTCCACTTGCCTTTGCTGTCCTACAACGTATGCTTCGATCTGGTTGTCTTCCTGTTCCTGAAACTCACCTCCTACTTTCTACAGCGTGGCTTCAGTGCCGATCACAATCTCAGTCTGTTTCAAATATACTGTTGGAGATGCAGAATATCGGATATAATCCTGACAGCGGCATTTGCAACTATCTCATATTGTCGTTGTGCAGAGCTGATCAGTTAAAAGAAGCATTTAAAGTCTTGAAGGGTATGGGTCGGGCTGGTTGTGTTCCCGATTTGGATACCTATGGAACTCTTATTGCTGCAATGGCTGATCTCAAAATGACATCTAATGTTGTGGAACTGATGAAGGAAATGGTGGGAACCTTTGGCTTGTGCCCAAGGCAACAGCTGTTGGTGAAAGTCACTAGACTATTCAGGGCAAATAAAGAGTTCCAAAGAGCAATTGAGATGATTGAATATTTGGAGAGTAAGGATGTTCATGTCGGATTTGATGTCTATGAGTTGGTGCTGGAGGGGTGCTTGGACGGTCGTGAATTCGTCCTAGCAGGAAAACTTGTCATGAGTATGACTGGAAAAGGTTATATACCTTACATCACAGTGAGACAAAGAGTAGTTGAAGGCCTTTACAGCATTAATGAGATGGAACTCGCTTCAGCTGTGAGGAGTAGATTGACAAATTTGAATTCGTAGGTATATGAACTGGAATGACGGCTGTAAGTCCTTCTGCATACACAAATGAGCTTGACCTTCTGCAATGTATTAAATTGGATGGCTGCTATGTACAAATGTTGTTGGAGAAGATTACCAGGAAGACTGAATGCTGATACCCCTGTCTGTTGATGGTCAATTGCCTGTAGATGGTGGTAGCACTGTTGCTGTTTAGAATATACAAACTCAGGAGAATGGTCATTGGATTGATCAATCAGTTGAGGGTGATAATTTGCAGGAAGGAGCTTTTGTTTCTGAACAAGCTGGTGAAGACCATGAATTAGGCGAGCCCGCGGATGACATCTCTTTAGAAAATAATCCAGAAGCTGTGGATATTATGGAAATTGCAGAAGGAAACGGTGGTTGCAGTCAGCAGTTAGAGACTCTGCATAATCCTGCTGTTTCTTCGACGGGTCCTTTGGATGATCCATTTGGCTTTAGCAGTTCAGCTGCAGTATCCAGCAAGTGATAGCCAGTCCAGCCATCATGCACTATAAATCACTGGGATGCCTGATTCTGCTGTAAATCATACTTCTTCAGAAACTGTTGATGTTGATATGGGTGGGGCCTCCCAGATTTTGTCACAATTCTTTCCCCCAAAGAAGAGGAAGAGTTCATCAGGCCTGCAGCCGTGCCACTCCCAGAGGTTCCAGTTCAGGCGTAGATAAAAAGATTGATGCAGGAAAAAATAAGAATTAGGGTTTAAGAATTATTAGGAAGTTTTAATTTAGGGAGGTTTTAGTATTTTATAGAATTTTTAAGTCTTTTTAGATATTTTCCTTTTTTAAGTATAGGGTTTAACTATAAATAGGGTTGTTGTACATTTAGAGAAAAGTAGTTTTATTGATATTTGATAATTGATTTCAGAACTGCGAGTTCTCTTTCACGGCTGAGTGCCTTGTGTTATGGTTTTTATTGGTTTTTGTCTAAAAATCATTGCCTTTGTTTATGGTGATCATGTGTTATGGTTTTTATTGGTTTTTGTCTAAAAATCATTGCCTTTGTTTATGGTGATCATGAATCAAAGTGATGTTCCTTCTTTTCATGCTTCCGCCCACATCTATTGGCACCAGAGCCATAGGTTTAAGCCAAGCCATCAGAGCCGTCAACAATTGATTGAATGGTTACAAGAACTGCCCACATCTATTGGCATCAGAGCCATAGGTTTAAGCCAAGCCATCAGAGCCGTCAACAATTGATTGAATGGTTACAAGAACTAGAGGATGTGACCGAACAAATTGAGTGGGTGCGTCAAAGGATTGATGATGTCCAGGATGGATTGAATTATCAAACGATTGATGATGTCCATGATGGATTGAATTATCAAAGGATTGATGATCTTCAAAAAGGATTGAAACGTCAAACTGTGTAGTGTTGTTTCTTCAGATTTACCGGAAGATAATATGGAGGGTTTGTTTTTCTCATATGAATCAGAATTCGATTCAAGTGAGGACCAGATCGTTGAATGATGTTTACCCCGATGAGTTTCTGGGTGTACTGGTTGATGATGGTGTCCATGGTGTTGTTCAGTTTTCTCCTCCAACTGAACCAACAGCAGTAGACAAGGAGGATTTGGAAGAGTTGGATGGATTTAATATACTTAAGGAGGAGAAGAATTATGTTAATGTGGCAGAATTTCCAATGATTCAACAAAGTTTGTGCTTTAGTCAAGAGAGCTGTTAAAGCACAAGCAGCAATGGTGCCTGGTGTTTGTTTTGAATCATTTGATCCAATTTGCAATTTCAAAGTTGAATTTTCAAGAACATCACAAGAAGCTTATGAGTTTAAGAACTTTCTGAATCAACAAATTGTTTATGCATGGAGAAGACGAAGGAAGAAGCCTTCTCAAAGAAGGCAATTGGAGTTAACTGGAGATCCTTTTGATCGTGGAAAAGGCAGGCAAAACTCGAGGACGAGTTTTCTTTGAAGCAGGGGAGAATTGATGCAGGAAAAAATAAGAATTTGGGTTTAAGAATTATTAGAAAATTTAAATTTAGGGAGGTTTTAGTATTTAGGGAGGTTTTACAGAGAAGTAGTTTTTTTGATATTTGATAATGGATTTCAGAACTGCGAGTTCTCTTTCACGACCGATTGCCTGTGTTATGGTTTTTATTGGGTTTTGTCTAAAAACCATTGTCTTTGTTCATGGTGATCATGAATCAAAGTGTGTTCCTTCTTTTCATGCTTCCGCTCGCATCAAAGATAGTTCTCTTCCTTGGTAGGTTCGACATCAGTTTAGGAAAGGGGCTGGAAAGAGGTGATGCTCATCAATTGCTATCTTCATCTGAAGTCAACCAAGAGCCTGCGTGTAGGCAGATTGAAGTTATTCCAGAGGCTGGTCAGACTGATGAAGCAAATGCTAAGAATGAGCATTCTAATGGAAATGGTGTTGATCCAACTTTCCTGGAAGCACTTCCAGAAGATCTTCGCGCAGAAGTTCTTGCATCACACTATCACAGTAGGCTCAGTCTGCTCAACCTCCAACCTATAACCCCCCTACGGCTGAAGAAATAAACCCCGAAGTTTTAGCCGCTCTTCCTCCAGATATTCAAGCAGAAGTTTTAGCACAGCAACAAGTGCAAAGAATTGCACAGCAGGCTGCAGGGCAGCCAGTTGAAATGGATAATGCCTCCATCCCTGCCACTTTCCCTGCTGATTTGCGTGAAGAGGTGAGGATCTTTAGCATTGTCTTGTTTTTTTTTTTATTTTTTTATTTGTTTTCAGCAGTAACGTAAACTTTGTGTCTGCCAGGTTCTTTTAACATCTTCTGAAGCAGTTTTATCTGCTTTACCCTCTCCGCTGCTTGCTGAAACCCAAATGCTGAGGGACAGAACTATGAATGATCAAGCTCGTAGCCTCTTTGGAAGCAGCCACAGGTTCCACCCGTAGGAGAAATGGACTGGGGTTTGACAGACATGCCGTGATAGACCATTGGGTGGGTGTCACTAATGGTAGAAGGTTGTCTTCTGCAGTTGCCGAGACTTTAAGTTGAAGGAAATTGAAGGCGAGCCACTCTTAGATGCTGACACATTGAAAACATTGGCTCGTCTTTTACGAACAGCATCTTTTTCACTGCGTTTTACCTTTTCCTTGGGAAAGTTGTCTTAAAAATTATAAAATATTTGCTTTCATGCTTTGAAAATGTTTTGAGGCGCTATCTACCTTTCTTTCTGTATTTGGTTTAAGAGTATTTTGCAGTTTACTTGACATTTCTTAGCCGCAACTAAGGGGTTACTTGTCATGCTTTCAGCCTCTTGGAAAAGGTCTATTATTGCAGCGACTCTTGTTGAATTTATGTGCCCATGGTATACCAGGGCCAATCTTGTCCGTCGTCTGCTTGACACTATCAAGGCTGAAGATGAACTCTCGGTGGCAAATTGTGCCAGTCCAATTCACTCAGGCTTAATGCTTTTCAGTCTAATGTTGATTATGGCCGATAGCAGTTATTTGATGGTATTGCTTCTTTCCCGTGAATGTAAGCTTTTTTGGTCTCTTAAAATTTTAATTTCAGTGGTTGAATTCGTTTCAGGACTTTCCCTGCTGGTACTGTACCAGATTCTTGAGATTTTGACTTATTTGGCCAACAATCATTCAGCTGTGGCCAGCCTTTTACTCTACTTTGACCCTTTCTCTTGTTCAAGAATCGACGAGCTTGAAAACTTCAGAAACCAGAGCTGATAAAGACAAGGATAAATTGTATCAAGGAGACAGGGATTCAAAAAGTTTGGGGTATTCGGACAAGAGGGATATTCCTTTGTTATTGTTTCTTAGACTCTTGAGTTAACCTTTGTTCTTAGACTCTTGACTCTTCAGTGCCAGCGGACTCTATTCAGCAAGAGAATGGAATTACTTCTTCTGAGAATACCACTTCGCAGTGTGAGAAAAGGGTTAACATCTCCAACATATTTTTAGATTTGCCTCAGTCTGAGCTGAACAATCCGTGCTGTATTCTTGGTCGTGAGGGGTAAAATATTCTCCTTGATGGCTTGTCTTTTATGTATTTAATTGTTTTTCAATAGTCTTTATTGTATAATAATTTCTTGACCAACTTTTTTAATTTCACTTGATCACTTGGTTAACTTTTCTTTATTGACTGCCAAAGAACTGGTTTTGAAAGAAGATGCTAAAAATTTATGAAAGATCTACATGCTTGCTGGTGAAGTACCGAAGAAGTTGGCCTCTGTCGCTGCTCCACATCACAAATTTTTCATTACTGGGCTTTTTGGTTTAGCTCAAGAATTGAGCAGCTCTGCTGTAAACGAACTTATTACACTTAAGACAGACAAACATGTTGGGCTTGAGTGCTGGTTCAATGGCTGGGGCAGGTGTCCTTCAAGTATTGCAGACATTAAGTTCATTCACTTCCGCTGCCAAAGAAAATAGTGGAGATACTGCAAATGATGCAGATCAGGAGGAGCACCCTACTATGTGGAAGTTGAATGTTGCATTGGATCCATTATGACAAGAACTTAGTGAATGTATTAGCAGGATGCAGTCAGAGCTGACACAAAACTCTTTCTCATCATTTGGTACAAAATTAACATGGGGGAGCATGTGCAGGGTTCATCTGTCTCTCCGCCTCTTCCACCTGGGACTCAGAGACTGTTGCCTTTTATTGAGGGTTTCTTTGTCTTGTGTGAGAAACCGCAAGCACATAATGCTTTTGTTCAGCAAGAATGTGGAAATGCAACTGCAGGAGAGGTGCTGTGGTTCTTACCAGAAAACTGATGGCACTTCAACATTTACAAAGTTTTCTGAGAAGCATCGGCGCCTTTTGAATGCTTTTATTAGGCAGAATCATGGCTTATTGGAAAAGTCTATTTCTATGTTGTTGAAGGAACTGCAGCTGATAAATTTTGATAACAAAAGAGCTTATTTCCGATCCAGAATCCGACAACAGCATGAGCAGCACCTGTCTGGCCCATTACGCATTAGTGTCCGGTGGCCGAAGAGTACTCCCTAGACAAACACCATAAAAACTCTCTTCTGGTACATGATACAATAACTGAAACCTTCCAAGTAATGCCAACAAATCCAAATCAGACTAACAAGGCCAACAAAATGAAGAATAAAATCATATAAGATGCAAAATGGATAATAGACAGCTCAATATCATATTTTACCCAATAGGAAAAACTCTCTTCTGGTACATGCTAAATAACTGAAAGCTTCCAAGTAAGGCCAACTAAAGAAATGGTAATCTGATATCCCATTGAGTTTACTGTATGGTATAAATACAAAGATGCCTAGATGAGTACTACACCAATCTAGTCTACATACATGATTGATATAGTTTAGGAAACATATATCATAATCTCTACAATTACGGGATACAATCCATTATCATTAATTTTAAAGATCATCTTCTATCATGCCCCCGCAAACACAAGGGTCCAGGAAGGACACTAAGCTTGGATCGATGACAAACAAACGATTGACGAACCAAAGGTTTAGTAAGAGAGTCGGCAAGCTGGTCTGAAGTTGATACATGGGAGACACGAAGCCGTTTACTTTGCACTTGCAATATGCTTCATACGAGAATGAAACACAGGATTAGAGCTGAGATATGTAGCACCAATGTTGTCGTAATAAATGACAGGAGAAGAGGACAAGGGGTGCTGAAGCTCTTTCAAGAGGTTGGTAACCCGATTGATTTCAGCTGTGGTAGTTGCAAGAGCACGATACTCAACTTCTGTGGAAGATCTAGCAACTGTAGATTGTTTCCGTGAACTCCAACTGACCGGATTAGAACCAAGATAAATAACATAGGCAGAAGTAGACCGACGACTATCTAGGTCACTTCCCCAATCAGCATCCGAGAATCCATGAAGAGTAAGAGGCGAAGCGGAAGACAGAAATAAACCATAATGAGAGGTGCCTTTGAGGTAACGAAGAATAAGTTTCACAGCTATCCAGTGGTTGGTGGTCGGATTGTGCATAAACTGAGAGAGTTTATTTATAGCATAACTGAGATCAGGTCTTGTGAGAGATAAATATTGAAGGGAGCCCAGGACTTGGTGATATTCCGTGGGATCATGCTTTGGGAAACCATCAATCAATTTGAGAGTAATAGATGGAGACATTGGTATACTAACTTCTTTAGAGTTCAACATCTTAGTTTTCTCAAGAAGATCCAAAATGTATTTTTGCTGAGAAAGAAAGAGACCTTTCGGAGTGCGAGAAGTTTCCACCCCCAGAAAATAGCTAAGATTGCCCAAGTCCTTCAGTGAGAATCTATCCGACAACTAAGCTGTGAACTTACGAATAAGGGTAGCATCACTTCCTGTTAAGATAATATCATCCACATAGACAAAGAGATACAAAATATGAGATCCATGGAGATAAATAAATAAAGAGGCATCACTTTGTGATTGTGTAAATCCATAGGCAACAAGAAATGAGCGAAGCTCGTTGTACCAGGCCCGTGGAGCTTGACGAAGTCCATAAATAGCCTTATGAAGCTTGCAAACATAATGAGGGTATTGAGAATCAATAAAACCCGGAGGTTGCTACATGTAAATAGGGTCAGAAAGAGTGCCTTGTAGAAAGGCATTATTGACATCAAGTTGGCGTAAAGGCCAACCACGGCTCACAACAATTGAAAGAATTAGGCGAATGGTTGTTGGTTTAACCACAGGGCTGAAAGTCTCTGTAAAATCAATTCCCGGGCATTGTTGAAAACTTTTAGCAACTAGGCGTGCTTTATATCTTGCAATAGACCCATAAGGATTTCTCTTAATTCTATATATCCATTTGCACCCAATAATATTTTGTGTGGGAGAGTAGGGGACAAGTGACCAAGTGTTATTTTTATGAAGAGCTAGAAAATTCATTGGTGCGTGCCGAGTTCACCAAAAATATTACTAGCTTGGATTGTGATTTTTGTAGATAATGGAAGCTAGGTCGATCCCACAAGAACAGCTAATTACCAAATTTGTTGTTAAAAGACTACCAGTTAGACACACTCAGGGGAATGAAAACAGTCACTCTGGGGAATGAAGGCCAGGGGTGTTCATCTCCTCTTCCTAATGCAGTAGTTGTGTAATTAGCACTGTAATGGTCAAGTTCTTGTTCATTTAGCTCTCTTATAACTCTAAGTCAGTTCCCATTTTTCCTAGAGTCATCTTTGTAACCTTAACAATCTATTTTCCTATGATTGATTCCAGTTATAAAGTCATTAAGATCTCAGGCTTTATGAATGCTCATGTTAACTAAGTATATTCCTATCTTAGTTAAAACCATAGACTGTTACCTCTATGTCATAAGTTAAAGTTGAAACAATCCAAACCAAGTTTATCTTTCCAGATCTCCCTTAGTTCTAGCATGCATTCAATTTAGTGATCAAGTAAATGAATGTAGAAACACTTTCAACTTCAAAACAAGGAACAGAACCAGTGCATTACAACAACTACAACATAGGTTGAGGAGATTAACCCCTGGAAACTACTTAGCTACTCATGTAGATTAATGCTACATCTACTACATCAAAAGACATCATAGAAGTATGCATAATAAATGAAGTTCAAGATAACAGTCAAGAGACGAGAAAAAAGCTTGTGCAGTTTTGAGCCACTCCTGAGAGTGAAGGAGTTTTCACTCAGGGAAATGAAGCAGAAACTGGGATGGTTGTTCTCCAACTTGGCTTCCTTACTGAGTTGTTGCTGTTCCTTCTTCCTTCTTGCCTTCTTCTGGAGTTTTCTTCTGTGTATTTTGGCAACTGAAAGGGTAGCCAGAGAGATGATTTCTTCTGAGAGTGATGCTTCCCCTTTTATAGAGCCTTGCAGCCGGTTCTTTAATCAAGAGAGCCTCCCATGCTTGTGAATTGTTTAATCCTTCCTAGGCCTTGTGTCTGGAATCTAGAATTGACTGGTCTTCTTCTCTTCTTCCAGCGGTGACAGCAGCAACCTCATTGATCAGCATGGGTGGCTGGAATTTCGGCTGAGAGACAAGCATGCCCCTTGGAATTCAAATGAGAGACACTCATTAATGGCAAGATGCTTTGTGTCTTGGGGGATACTTTTTCAACCAGCTCAGCAAAAAATTGTATCAACAGCCCGCCATTTGTTCCTTTGGCCTCAATTTTCAGTAATTGTTCAATCAAGTCCTAACCTAATAAAAACACAAAGACTAGTTAAGAGAAATGTACTAATACTCGGAAATACCCCTAATTTCTACTAATTTCAGAGTTAATTGTGATGCTTTTATGTAACAAATAAGCCATGATCAACTCCCCCAAACTGGAAAAATTGCTTGTCCTCAAGCAAAACAACTAAACTCTTGCTGCACTTACAAAATTATACATAAGAAACAGGGAAAACAAATTGTCAAAATGACAGAAGACTGACTTACTCCCCTGAGTGAGGATTCTCACTCAGGCATGTGACACTGAACATAGAAACAACAATAAACACAAACTTGGTAGGAGCTGTCAACCTTTTGTCTCAGATTCAAGTAAAGAAAACATACACTTAAAGACATCAAATGTTTCTGCAATCCAGAGTCAAACAGCCAACCTTCACATAAAATTAGAATACATGCCACAAGTGTCGGTTATGCCCATCCTATCAATCCATTCTAAGTTAACCGGTTTCAACGTATGGTGGTCATATTGTGATCTGGTTTTGCCCAAGTTACTTTGACTTGATTTACCTACTGAGGCTTCAATCATGGACTTCCTTCACAGCCTTTCTGTTTGTCTGTGTGTGTGTGTGTGTGTTTTTTTTTTTTTAAATGTAGATGGACCAACCTTACACCTTTGGGAGGGGTGTTATTCAACCTTATCTCTCCACTACCTTATACATCAACCCTTATTAATCCAACAGTTTGGAACTTTCTGTGGTGGTTCCTTGATGTTACCCCTCAGGTTTCAGTTGATCCACTCCTAATTTCTCTCTTTTTTTTTTCAAAACAAACAACCTGTAAATGGATACCACAAGGGAAGTCTCAGGTTTATAGCATCTCTCATCTACTTGTAGCTCGGAACTAGACACAGATCACAACAGTGGATTAGTCATGCCAAATTTTAAAATTTATGTTCCAGGCAGTCACTTCCACGAGTGGCATTGTTCATGTGTGTGAGTGAGTGTCAGCCATTCTTTCACTTCATGCATCAAACTCAGCATCAAAAGTGTTTTAGCAAAAATTTTTTTTCAAAACCATTATCATCCTAGACTGTTGACAGCTCCTTAGTTTTTCATTTTATTTCATTTTTAAGAGAGATTTTACAGACTCGATCTAGACATGAACCTATGGGACCTGAATTTAAAAACATGACAACAGTACCAATACTACTCTACTACCCCCTCCCCCGAAGTTATTCTAAGCATTGCCCTTAACAAAACAAACACAGCAAGACACATCAAACAGAAAACAAATAAAGACCACAAAAATAAAAAAAGTTCACGATTTTAACAGAAAAAGTAAATTGCTGATTAGGGATATCAGAACAACACTTCCCTGAGTGTTCATGGAGTGGATGGGCTGGTGGATCATGCGGCATTGGGCAATTTTCAGGGCATCCAATGCACTTGTACATTTCCTGTAGGAATTTCTCACTCCTCATCTGGCATTGGTGGGCATAATCCAGGATGAACTTGGTCTGCTTGTTGAAGTCTCTCTGCCTCAACTGTCCAGCCGGAGTGGGGGTGGGTGCTGCTTGTCCTGAGGAAGATGCACCTGGGGGTCTCTGGTCCAATTTAGCTAGCTTCAAGGGTTGTTGGAGGCTGCTTTCATTGTCTGTGCTCAAAAACGCGACCCCTGCTCTTCTGCAAAACATGCTGATCATAACTGAAAAATACCAGCTCTTCACCTTTGGATCAGTGATGCATCTGGTGAGTTGGTTTCTGATGACTGAAGCTGCATCAAATGGTGTGTCCGTGACAATGGCATACAACAGCAGAGCCATCTCATAGGTGACCTTAGCGGTGTAGGATGTTGGCATCAGATTGCAGCAGATGAAATGGGGCCACAAATTCAGATCAGGCATCTGCAACGCGTTTGCTGGAAATCCCAGAGGGTTTTCTTGATCATCCATCTCCCAGCTTGTGCCTTCTTTTGCCAATCTAGACAGAACGACTTGTTCCAGTGGTTGATTCGGATGCAGGGCGGCGATGGTGTCCCTGTAATCGGTGCTGACTCTTGGCAGTTTCTAGATGGCCCTAATAGCTTCTGTGCTGCAATACGCTGATACCTCTGACAAATACGTCGTCTTTGGGGACAGTGTGGAAGTTGCCATAGAATTCTTGCACAAGCTGCATTCTAGGCTTGACAAGTGGGTTGGAGAAGGTCTCCCAGCCATACGGCTTGATATAGGCGAAAGCTGCACCGTCTTCACCGATTCCCCTTTCGGTAATGATTTTCCGCCGTATGTGCTTCAAAAAGAAATCCCAGCCCTTCTTCCTTGGAAACAATCTTGGCTCCCACTCGTCTGTGAGAGAACTAAGGGCTTGTTCTTACAGAGCCCTTGGTGGCTGAGGAGGCAGCGGTGGAGTAGGTTCTCTGACAGGGGATGATGGTGGGGTGGGCACTATTTGTCTTTCCGGTGAGCTTTCAAAGGAGCTTATGACTCTGGCGTTTGAAGCTCTCTTGCGGGCAGCAACTTTCTTTCTGGCCGGCGGCATCTTGTACAAACCCTAGAAATTGAATTGGCAATTTGAAAGAGGGGTTTTGGATTGAATCTGAATTTTTGCCTTTGTTGCCTGAAAACTCAGAGAAATTGTCAGTACGTTCACACAGGGAAGTGGTATTTGAAGAGGCCAAGGGGTTTTAATGAAGAAGGGGAAGAAAAGGAAGAGGAAGAGTTCTATGCTGCCATAATTAAACCTAGGAAGTTGTGGCTGACTAGGGGGCATTAAACAGAATCGGTCGGGTTTTTCAAAATTTGAAAACTTTTCGGGGAATTTTCCCCCCCAAACTTAAATTCCAAAATTAAGTCCAAAAGAATAGAGCAGAAAGGGTTATACTGTTGTACCTACTCAGGCGAGTGAGTTGTCCCACTTGCGTGAGTGACGTCAGGGTTTAAATGACTCACATTGGTAAGTTGAGCTTGGCTCACTCAGCTGAGTGACCTTTTTTCATTCTCGTGAGTGAGTTACCTGAGTGTCTGCCATTTCTGTATTTTCTGAAATCAAGTTGGGATGAAAAATTCCTTTTTGTTCCTACAAAATTAATGTCATAATCACAAAAGTTAGTCAAGCCAAATCAAAAGAGATGGGTTACCTCCCATAAAGTGCATTGGTTTAAAGTCTCATGCCAGACTTCAAAAGAGTTTTCAGTTAAGTTCCTTCAGGACTAGAACATGATATTTCTGTCCTTTACTCCCTTATGTCCATCCAAGGTATGGTTTAAGCCTCTGACCATTAACTAAAAAGGTGTTGCCATTCTGTGGATTCATGATCTCCACTGCTCCTCGATTTAAAACCTTGTTGATTTTGTAGGGCCCGATCTATCTTGACCTCAACTTTCCTGGGAAGAATTTCAGCCTGGAATTGTACAACAAGACCTCTTGTCCTTCTTGCAAGTCCTTGACAATGTGTTGATCATGGTAAGCCTTAGTTTTCTCTTTGTAAACTCTGGACGATTCATATGCCTCCAGTCTGAATTCTTCCAGCTCATTCAATTGCATCAATCTCAGTTCCTTGCTTTTGCCTGGATCAAGATTCAGCTCCTTGATTGCCCAGTAAGCCTTATGCTCCAATTCCACCGGCAAGTGGCACACTTTTCCATAGACCGGTTTGAACGGGGACATACCAATCGGGGTTTTATATGCTATTCTGTATGCTCATAAAACTTCATCCAACTTTGAGGACCAATTCTTTCTGGTAGAGTTGACAACCTTTTCCAGGATTCTTTTCACTTCCCTGTTTGACACTTCTGCTAGCTTGTTAGATTGTGGGTGGTATGGTGTTGATACTCTGTGCCTGATTCCATATTTCTTCACCATGATGGCAAATGACTTGTTACAAAAGTGTGATCCTTCATCACTGAGTATCATTCTGGGTGTACCAAATCTGGCAAAAATATTTTTCCTTAGAAACCTGAGAACAGTCTTGGTATCACTGTTTCTTGCAGCTATGGCTTCTATCCATCTTGAAACGTAGTCCACTGCCAGTAGGATGTAGGAGTTCCCAAAGGATGACACGAAAGGACTCATGAAATCTATCCCCCATACATCAAACAGTTCTATTTCAAGCATGTTCTGCTGTGGCGTCTCATTCTTCCAGGAAATGTTTCCTGTCCTTTGGCACCGGTCACAGCTTTTGACAAATTCACGTGCATCTCTGAACAAAGTTGGCCAATACAGTCCAGCTTGCAGAACCTTGATTGCCGTTCTTTGACCGTTGAAATGTCCACCATAGGGAGAACTGTGGCATTTGTGCAACACTTCTGTGAACTCAAGTTCTGGAATACACCTTCTGATCAATTGGTCTGCACATCTTTTCAACAGGTAGGGTTCATCCCATAGGTAGAGTTGAGCATCATGAAGGAACCTTTTGCGCTGTTGAGGGGTGAAAGCTGGAGGAATAACACCAGCAGCAACATAGTTAGCAAAATCTGCAAACCCAAGCCTGTTACCTGTCACTCCCATGAGTGTGCCTGTCAGTCGCCAGAGTGACTCATCAGGGAATTTTTCTTAAATTGGAGTTGTGTCTTCTGGAATCTCTTCAAGTCTTGACAGATGGTCTGCTACCTGATTTTCAGCACCCTTTCTGTCTTTTATCTCCAAATCGAATTCCTGTAACAACAACACCCATCTAATTAACCTCGGTTTAGACTCTTTTTTATTGCTCAAGTACCTGATGGCAGCATGGTCTGTGTAGACTATGACTTTCATCCCTAGCAAATAAGCTCTGAATTTGTAAAATGCAAAAACAATCGCCAACATTTCCTTCTCTGTAGTGGTGTAGTTGATTTGTGCAGGGTTGAGGGTTTTACTAGCATAGTAAACCATATGTAACACCTTGTTCCTTCTCTGTCCAAGTAAAACACCAACTGCAAAATCACTAGCATCACACATTAGTTCAAAAGGCTGTGACCAATCAGGTGTGATGATTACAGGTGCAGAGATGAGTTTCTTTTTCAGTTCAGTAAATGCATTTAAACAGGATTCATCAAAAATAAAAGCAGTGTCCTTTTCAAGCAAGTTACACAAGGGTTTAGAAATTTTTTGAAAAATCTTTAATGAACCTCCTGTAAAAACCGGCATGGCCTAAGAAACTCCTTACTCCCTTGACTGTGGTTGGTGGGCTGAGCCTCTCTATGACTTCAATCTTTGCCTTGTCCACTTCAATTCCTTCCTGTGAGATCTTATGTCCCAAGACAATGCCCTCAGTTATAATAAAATGGCACTTCTCCGAGTTGAGGACTAAGTTGGCTTCTATGCATCTTTTCAATATCAGTCCAAGGTTGTCCAGGCATGCATCAAATGACTTATGAAAAACTGAGAAGTCGTCCATAAAGATCTCAATTATGTCTTCCACCATATCAGAGAAAATGGCCATCATACATCTTTGAAATGTTGCCGGTGCATTGCACAGTCCAAATGGCATTCTCTTGAAGGCAAATGTGCCATAGGTGCAGGTGAAAGTCGTCTTTTCTTGATCATCAGGATCTATGGCAATCTAGTTGTAACCTGATAAACCATCAAGGAAACAATAATACATGAATCCAGCCAATCTATCTAGCATTTGATCAATAAAGGGAAGGGAAAGTGGTCCTTTCTGGTAGCTTTATTAAGCTTTTTGTAGTCCATGCACACTCTCCACGAGTTGTTCAGCCTTGTAGGGATCAGCTCCTAGAGGTCATTCTTTATCACTGTGATTCCTCCCTTCTTGAGCACGCACTGCACTGTACTCACCCACTTACTGTCAGATATTGGGAAGATGATTCCAACGTCCAGCAGCTTGATAATCTCCTTTTTTACCACTTCCTTCATGACTGGGTTTAGCCTTCTTTGTCCTTCAATGGTTGGCTTGGCATTGTCTTCAAGTAGGATCTTGTGCATACATATGGAAGGACTGATGCTCTTAATGTCTGCAATTGACCATCCAATGGCTTCCTTGTGCAACCCCAACAGTCTTAGCAGTTTATCCTCTTCAGTACCTGTAAGTATAGAAGAAATGATCACAGGTAAGGTGTTACTTGCTCCAATATAGGCATACTTTAAATGTGAGGGCAGAGGATTAAGTTCGAGATGAGGTGGTTCTTCAATTGAAGGTTTGAGGCATCTTCCTTCCTTAGTTAGGTCTAATAGTTCAAAGGGTTGTTGTTTAGGATGCCACTTGGGGGAGTGGTTCAGGTAACTCAGGCAAGTGATCCTGTACTCATCCCCTCCTTCATGTTCATCATTACTGTCTGGGTATAAGAGTTCTTTGAGGAGATCATCTTGCAGTATTTCTTCTGTCACTGCTTCCTCTTCTTCTACACTTCTTACCATGTAGCAGTTATGGACTTCAACAGGATATCTCATATTTTTGAAGATGTTGAAGGTCACCTTCTCTCCATCAAAGTGTAGTGTGGTTTCTCCTTTCTTCACCTTAATGATTTCATCACTTGTTGCCAGGAAAGGTCTCCCCAAGATGATGGGCACATCCCTATCCTCTTCCATGTCCAAAACCACAAAGTCCGCTGGGTAAACGAAATTATCAACCTTCACAAGAACGTCATGTAAGATTCCCTTTGGGTAGGTCAGTGACCTATCTGCCAACTACAAGGTCATGTTAGTAGGTACCAGAAATTTGTCCAGATCAAGTGATTTAAATACAGACAATGGCACGAGATTTATGCTTGCACCAAGATCTAATAATGCTTTTGAAAATTCTCTGATTCCTACCGTACAAGGAAGAGTGAAATTACCCAGATTTCTTTTAGCTTAGGTGGCAATTTTCTCAGAATAGCTGCACTACATTCTTCGTTTAGAGTGAAAAAAGTAGAGTCGTGCACCTGTGGTTTATTAGCCACCAAATCTTTCAAGTACTTGAAGTATTTAGGCATTTGTTTAAGTGCATCAACAAGTGGTACATTAATATGTATACTTTCCAAGTTTTGAATAAACCTGTTGAGCCCTTCATCCATGTTGGCCTTCTTTTGTCTTACGGGATATGGTGGGATTGGAGCTGGCTGTTGTGGCTCTTTAATTGGTGCTGGGAATTGAATTTCCTCCATTCCAGGTTTTTCAGCTGCTTGCTCCTGTTCAACCATATCATCATCATCAGATATTTTCTCAGAAATGTTTCATTCTTACCTGCATGGTCATTCACGGGAGTGACTTTTTCACTTGGCTGATTGAGTTGCTTTCAACTTTTTCATTCCCCTTGGGGTTTACAACTGTATCACTGGGCAGGCTTCCAGATGGTCTTTTGGCATTTTGTTTTGCAATCTGGGCCAACTGATTTTCCAAACTTTTGCAAGACACCGCTAAATTCTTGATTGCATTTTGTACAAAAATCCATTCATCTTCCCTTAGTATGTATTGCTGGTTAGAACGTTGTTGATTCTGATAGTTGGGAGGCTGACCATCTTGTCTGTGAAATCCTGGGGGTTGAGTAGACCTCTCATAGCTCCCTTGTTGTAGTGCATTGCTCCAGTTAGGCTGCTGTTGATTTCTCCAATTATTGAAGTTGTTGAATCCTCCAGCATTGCCCTGCCTGACAAACTGGACAGCTTCCATTTTGGAGGGACAGTCGTCCAAATTGTGAGATCCATCACATAACACACACACCTTAGCCTTGGATTTGGACAGCTCACTCCTGAGTTTTGTCATTTCATTCATCATAACAGCTATTTGTGCTTGCAGGTGTCTACTGGGGTCAAGTTCCATAACTCCTGGCTGTTTTGTACTTGCCCTTGGATCAGATTGCCACCTTGAATGGTTGGTGGTCATATTGTCAAGCAACTGCCTTGCTGCATCAACCGGCTTCATCATGAACACACCACCAGCTGCAGCATCAAGGGAGTCTCTTGTAGTTGGTAGCAGCCCATTGTAGAAGATGCTCAGTTAGAGATGCTCTTCCAAACCATGTTGAGGGCATTTCCTGACCATTTTCTTCAGTCTTTCCCATGCTTCATAGAGTGTTTCCGTTCCATGCTACTTGAAGTTCATTATTGCTGTTCTGAGTTGTGCAGCTTTTGCGGGTGGAAAGAATTTTGTCAGGAAGCATTGTCTTAACTCTTCCCAAGTGGAGATAGAGCTGTTGGGTAATGTATTGAACCACGCTTGGGCGTGATCCTGCAAAGTAAAAGGGAATAACCTCAGTCTAATTTCATCATTAGATAAGCCTTGAATTTTAAAAGTACTGCATAAATGCAGGAAACTTGGGATATGATCATTAGGATCTTCATGAGGTAATCCATGGAACGGGCAGGCTGATTGAGTCCATTGGATCATCTGTGGTTTCAGCTCAAAATTGGTTGCCTCTACATCAGGGAACACCAAAGGGGATTGGACTTCTTCTTGTTGTGGAATAAAGAAATCTCTAAGCAATCTCTCTGGTTGATTTTGTTGATCCCCACCAGGGTTCCTATTATTTTCCGAGTTACCACCTTGGTTAGCCATTTCTGATGAACCTTCTTGGCGGTTCTGTTGCAACCGATTCTGCCTTCTTTTTCCTGCTCTGGCTCTGCGTATGGTAGCTTCAATTTCTGGATCAAAAACTGGCTCACTTCGTTGGTTCCTTCTAGTCATACACCAAAGAAAAGAAATTGGAAGCTTAGTGGGGTAACCAGAGAAGAATTTTATATATTTATAAATAAATGAAAAAAACAAATTTTTGGAGGTTTTACGCCGTCTCTGGCAGTGGCACCACTTTCTGGTGCTTGCTGAGTTCACCAAAAATATTACTAACTTGGATTGTGATTTTTGTAGATAATGGAAGCTAGGTCGATCCCACGAGAACAACTAATTACCAAATTTATTGTTAAAAGACTACCAGTTAGACAAGGTGTCACTCAGGGTAATGAAAACAGTTACTCAGGGCAATGAAGGCTATGGGTGTTCATTTCCTCTTCCTAATGCAGTAGTTGTGTAATTAGCACTGTAATGGTCAAGTTCTTGTTCATTTAGCTCTCTTATAACTCTAAGTCAGTTTCCATTTTTCCTAGAGTCATCTTTGTAACCTTAACAATCTACTTTCCAATGATTGATTCCAGTTATAAAGTCATTAAGATCTCAGGCTTTACGAATGCTCATGTTAACTAAGTATATTCCTATCTTAGTTAAAACCATAGACTGTTACCTCTATATCATAAGTTAAAGTTGAAACAATCCAAACCAAGTTTATCTTTCCAGATCTCCCTTAGTTCTAGCATGCATTCAATTTAGTGATCAAGTAAATGAATGTAGAAAAACTTTCAACTTCAAAACAAGGAACAGAACCAGTGCATTACAACAACTAAAACATAGGTTAAGGAGATTAACCCCTGGAAACTGCTTAGCTACTCATGCAGATTAATGCTACATCTACTATATCAAAAGACATCATAGAAGTATGCATAATAAACGAAGTTCAAGCTAACAGTCAAGAGACGAGAAAAAAGCTTGTGCAGTTCTGAGCCACTCCTGAGAGTGAAGGAGTTCACTCAGGGAAATGAAGCAGAAACTGGGATGGCTGCTCTCCAACTTGGCGTCCTTACTGAGTTGTTGCTGTTCCTTCTTCCTTCTTGCCTTCTTCTGGAGTTTTCTTCTGTGTATTTTGGCAACTGAAAGGGTAGCCAGAGAGATGATTTCTTCTGAGAGTTATGCATCCCCTTTTATAGAGCCTTGCAGCCGGTTCTTTAATCAAGAGAGCCTTCCATGCTTGTGAATTGTTTAATCCTTCCTAGGCCTTGTGTCTGGAATCCAGAATTGACTGGTCTTCTTCTCTTCTTCTATCGGTGGCAGCAGCAACCTCATTGATCAGCATGGGTGGCTAGAATTTCGGCTGAGAGACAAGCATGCCCCTTGGAATTCAAATGAGAGACATACTCATTAATGGCAAGATGCTTTGTGTCTTGGGGGGTACTTTTTTGACCAGCTCAGCAAAAAATTGTATCAGCAGCCCACAATTTGTTCCTTTGGCCTCAATTTTCAGCAATTGTTCAATCAAGTTGTAACCTAGTAAAAACACAAAGACTAGTTAAGAGAAATGCACTAATACTAGGAAATACCCCTAATTTCTACTAATTTCAGTGTTAATTGTGATGCTTTTATGTAACAAATAAGCCATTATCATTCATCTTGCATGGCATTTCGCCATTGAGAATGCTTACGAGCTTGAGTGAAAGAATGGGTTCAATGGTTGGAGATGAGGGAGAGGTAGAAGTATTCAGATCAAAGATTTTTTTGGGCTTGTGGATATTATTTGATAAAGGTGAAGAGGATGGTGTGGAGTCATGATCTGCTGGTGAATGTGCTTGCAAAGTTGAGTTGGGAGTGATACTCGTTGGAGAAGAAGAGACAGGAACATCAGTCTGGGAGTTAGAAAGACTGAGGGGAATATTATGTGGTAGGGAGTCGGCAACGGAAGACTGTGGTAGGGATTCAATGGATGAGTTTGAAGAGGGTTTGATTAATGAGCCATGAAGATCAAGAAAAAAAATCAGAAAAATTATTATGAGGAACACAAACATTAGCAGTGGAAGTAGTTTTAAAGGGAAATTTTTTTTCATGAAAGACAACATGGCGAGAGAGAAAATTTTTTTGTGTTGATGCATTAAAGCATATATGCGAATGATGACTAACGGAAAAACCCAAGTAGACACAAGGACGAGAGCGGGGTTCAAGCTTATGCTTCGTATAAGGTTTTAGCCATGGATAACATAGGCAACCAAAGACCCGCAAGGATTCATATGAAGGTTTTTCACTGAATAATCGAAAATAAGGAGTGTCTTTATTTAAAATGAGAGTAGGCATACGGTTAATAAGAAATGTGGCACTTTGAAAGGCATAAGCCCAGAACTTTATAGGCATGTTAGCATGGTGGAGAAGTGTGAGACCAGTTTCGACAATGTGACGGTGTTTTCTTTCAGCTGAACCTACATGTTTGGGTGTATATAGAGGAGATGTCATATGTTGAATGCCATGTTTATAATGAAGAAAGAGAACGCTACTCAGTACCACCATCAGTGTACAAAACTTTGATTTTGGTGGAGAAATTATTTTCAATAAGATTGCAGAATCTCTCAAAAGTGGTGCAAACATCTGATTTTAACTTTAAAGGGTAAAGCCAAGTGTATTTTGTGAAATAATCAATAAAGATCACATAATACCGAAAATTTTCAATAGAAGAAATGGGTGCTGGACCCCAAACATCAGAGTAAACAAATTGAAAAGGTGCAGTACATGTAATAGAAGATTTGACAAATGGAAGCTTATGACTTTTATTGCTAAGGCAAGAATCACAAGCATGATTTATGGAGGAGTTGGAGGAAGACAGATTGTTGCTTGCCAATATTTCCCTAAAAATCGATGAAGAGGGATGACCAGACGGTTGTGCCAAAGTGTAGAAGAGATAGAAACTGATGTAGATGAAGCACTAGAACGATGAGGTAATTGATTGTGACTCCGACCGCGCACCAAGGATGCCCCTGTACGTAGATCCTTAACAAGAAAGGATAGGGAAAGAATTCAATAGAAGCGTTATTTTGACGAAAAAATTTAGATACTAAAATCAAGTTTTTTTAATTGACGGTGCACACGAAACATTATTAAGCACAAATTTGGCATTAGGAGAATTAAGAGAAGTGGAGTGACAATCCTCTCTCTAGACACAGAAACCCTAGGATTGTCCGAACATTCCATGGCGGCGGCCTCCCGTCTGCCGGACGATACTCGGTCACTACCACCTTCTTTCGCACAAGTTCTCAATGGAACCAAGCCTAGCCTCCGCAGCTTGATTTATCCGGCTGCACAAGAGAAGAAGGAAGCTTCCTTCATCACATCCAAACCCTAACTCTACAAAGGTGAACCAGCCTTCCTACTGTCCAAAGTAGAAGATGCAAGGCTGGTGGCCCCCTTTCAGTTCTCTCTCATCGGAAAATTTTCTAAAGGACGGCCGAAGATGGACTTCTTATGGCAAAGCTTCCGTACGGTTGGATTTAAAGGAAACTATTCGCTCGGGATGATTGATCATAGACACATTCTTATACACTTCGATCTGGAAGAGGATTTCTATCGATGTTGGATCAAAGGGGTTTGGTCATTTGATCAACATGTAATGCGGGTATTAAATGGACTCCACAATTTAATCCATCAGAAGAATCGTCAATTATTCCGGTTTGGGTGGCTTTTGAAGGTCTGCCCATTCATCGTTTTAATGAGGATTATTTGAGAATTTTGGCAAGCGTTATTGGAACTCCACTCAAAATTGATGTTCCGACATTGAACTTATCGCTGCCCTCCATAGCAAGAGTATGTGTCGAAATTGATTTACTACGTGAGTTACCGCAGAGAATTCGACTTGGTACGGAAGAGCATTCATATTTTCAAGCAATCACGTATGAAAATCTGCCTGAGTACTGCTTGGCTTTAGGAAAATTGGACATGATTCAAGGAATTGTCGACATGGAAAATCAAAACACTTGCACAATGAAAAGCAGAAAATTCCAGCAAATCATAATGAGAAGACAGCTCCAGTTGGGTATTCCAATCAGCAGACTTGGAAAGAAAAAGTCCAGCCAAAAAAAGATAATGTAGTGGTTGATGGAAACAAAGATTTTTCATCAGGCCTCACTTCGGCGGAGAAAGCAAAGATCCCAATTGACTTAACAGAGAAGTCCACGCCAATCAAACCAGTAGCATCGGCAGATAGGAAGATTTTTAGCAACAATTAAGTTCAATTATTGAAAAGAATGGCACAGAAGAGAGCAGCTGGGATGATGAAGCTGCCGGAAAAAATTCCAATTTGGCAGAAAACTTGGATAAACAGCTCGCTGTCTATGACCCAAAGTTGAATATCTCATCACGTTTTGATGTTCTGGCTGAAATAGCTGATGATCATGTCATAATTGAGGGAAAGGCGAGTGCAGAAACCTTCATTCAAGTTGAAAATTCAGATGATGTTACAGATTCTGAAGATGATGAAATACGAATTGATATCGGGGCTGAGCAACCTGTCACGGATAATTCAGTTCGTGATGATATAGATATTGGCAGACATTCTGAAGGAAGCATGGACATGGTTGTCAGAGCTGTAGAATTTGATGGTGAAGGGAAGCAGAAAAGGCCAGGTCGTCCCAAAGGTTCTATAAAAAGCAAGAACTCTCAAGCTGCCGGAACTCGGAAATCTTCGAGACTCAATTGCGATTGCTCAACAACTGTTTCCAATGAGTAATCAAATCATATGGAATATTCGTGGTATCGGTAATAAAGCGTCGGTACGTCGCCTAAAGAATTTAATCAAAAAGCATTCTGTCTCGTTTGTTATAATATTAGAGCCTATGTTGCCATCTAGTAAATTGGAAGAAATAAAACTCAAGCTGCGGTTCAAGGAGG
This sequence comes from Oldenlandia corymbosa var. corymbosa, assembly GCA_949775105.1. Classification (NCBI taxonomy): domain Eukaryota; kingdom Viridiplantae; phylum Streptophyta; class Magnoliopsida; order Gentianales; family Rubiaceae; genus Oldenlandia; species Oldenlandia corymbosa. The sequence goes on along the minus strand of OX459118.1, from coordinate 17,622,059 downwards.
CTTTCTCATCTTCTACTGGAAAAATCTGGGTGTTTTTCTCGCCTGAATGGACAATTAGATGGCTGGGAGGTTCAGATCAAGTACTCCATTTTGAGGTAGAAAGTAGAACAACTTTAAAGAAGGTTTTAGTTTCAACTGTGTATGCAAAGTCATCAAGGACTGAGCGCCAAGCCTTGTGGTTAGATTTGAAGGTTTTTTCGGATCAGTTTGCTAGAATGCCGTGGATGGTTGGGGGGGACTACAATGTAATACGATCCTTGGGCGAGTATGATGGGAATGCACAGCCGGATCAAGGCTCGATGGATGATTTTAATGAATGGATTGATGATAGCGGTCTGATTGAGATTACTCCTCTCGGCAATCCTTTTACTTGGTTCGGAATGAGGCCGAATGGTCACGTTTTGAAGAGACTTGATAGAATTTTGTTTAATCAGGAATGGATCAATGTTTTTCTGGTGTCTTCGGTTCATCACTTAAGCAGAGTTTTATATGACCATGCGCCTTTACTTCACCATTTTCAACCAAATGTGGAAACTGGGCCTAGCATATTTCGGTTTCAAAAAATGTGGGTTAGAAGGGATGGCTTTCTGGCTATGGTAAAGGAGAATTGGGAGCAACCGATGATAGAGCCAGGGATGTTAGGTTTCTCTTTGAAGCTCCGCCGATTAAAAAAGCGGCTGAAGAAATGGAGTAAAGTCGACTTTGGTGATGTATTCCATAATTTAAATCAAGCAGAGGAAGCTGTTCGAGTGAAAGAGATAGAATATGATCTATCCGGGGCTGATTCCACAAGGATTGAGCTCAATCGTCTTCAAGCAGAACTATTATTGAGACTTCGCGAGCATGATGATTTCTTGCAACAGCGAACAAGATTAAAATGGCTGCGCGAAGGGGACTCTAATACCAAATACTTCCATGCCTCACTGACAGAAAGGAAAGCTAGATTGGGAATCCATAAAATCAGAGGCCATGATGGCGCTTGGCTTTCTGATAGAACCGGAATTGAACAAGAAGCATTCTATTTTTTCAAAAACTTGCTTACGGATGATAGAGTACAAAACCGGGAGGACGCAACCAGCAAGGTATTATCTAATATTCCTCAAATTCTAAATTTTGAAGATAATGAATGTCTATTGCAGCAAATCACACTGGAGGAAGTTAAGGAAGCAATGTATAGTCTAGGTCCAGAAAGTGCACCAGGAGTTGATGGATTTGGGGGTGGTTTTTACAGGCATTATTGGGACATAATTTGTCAGGATTTGTTAGAGGCTTGTATAGAATTCTTGAATGGAATTCCTATACCTAGCGCTATAACCAGCACAATTATCACCTTGCTTCCCAAGAAAGCGACGGCAACATCTTTTGCAAATTTCCGACCAATTAGTCTGTGTAATTTCATCAATAAGGTGTTCACAAAAATTCTTACAGAGCGAATGAAGAAGCTACTTCCTAAGTTGATCTCGGAGGAGCAATCAGCCTTTTTAGAAGGTAGGGATATTATAGATAACATTCTTCTAACACAGGACCTTTTACAGTTTATGGATCACAAAGTGAGAGGGGGAAATTTGATTTTAAAGGTGGACATGATAAAGGCTTTCGACCGAGTTTCATGGAGTTTTTTGCAGCAAATCTTGTTGAAATTTGGTTTTCATCCCAATTTTGTTAATTTGGTGATGGGTAACTTACATCGAAGCTGGTTCTCAATTCTTATTAATGGAAGTCCGGTTGTCTATTTTCAAGCAACGCGAGGGATCAAGCAAGACGATCCTCTTTCGCCCTATCTCTTCATCTTGTTGTCTGAGGCATTAACACGAAATATGAAGAAATTCACAGAAGATGGGAGGATAGCATTGTATGGAATACCGGCCAGAGCAGTCATCCCGTCTCATTTATGCTTCGCGGATGATCTCATCATCTTCACGAAAGGCTTAAAAAGCTCTATGCAGCAGTTAATGATATTTTTTCAGGACTATGAAGATGCAACAGGGTAAAAAATGAACAAGCAGAAGAGCACTTACCTAGTATCGGAGAAAAGTGGGGTGGATTATATCTCATTAGTTGAAAATACCCTGCAAATGCAACGAGGCGTATTCCCCTTCAAGTACTTGGGGTGTAACTTATTTAAAGGTCGGAAGAAGGTGGAGTATTTCACTCATATCACTGAATCCATAGATGCCAAATTGTTGAACTGGAAGAACAAGTTTTTATCTCAAGGGGGAAAGTTGCTACTTATCAAACATGTTCTCACTGCGATCCCACTTCACACTATAGCTGCTATCGTTCCCCCTAAATCAGTTATTGAGACTATTGAAAGGAAATGCCAGCAATTTCTTTGGGGAGAAACAGAAGAAGGGAGTAAACGCCATTGGAGGGCTTGGAGGAATTTAATTTTTCCAATAACGGAAAATGGGCTAGGTTTTCGTAAGTTGGAGGATGTTATCCAAGCTTACTCTATGAAAATCTGGTGGAAAATAAAGACACATCAAGGTCTCTGGACACGTTTTATTTGCTCTCTTTCAGCTACATCAAGGGAGAGGACATGCTGGTCTCGAGTCTCTAAGATTGATCATCTAGCGGCCTCCAAGACAAAAATGGTTATAGGAGACGGCTCGTCTTCTTTTTGGCTTGATCATTTGGAAGGAATCAGGTGCAGCCCCAGCTTCAGATTTAACTGTGAAGGATTTTTTTTCTTCCAAAGAATTTTTCTTGATTGTTTTTGCAGGTCTTCTGGAGGAGCAACAAATGGACCAGCTGCGTAACTTGGAGCTATCTTTTGTGGATGAACCGGATAAGATAGTGTGGACGCCGACAACAACTGGAATCTTTTCCATTGCCTCAGCTTATGAGGAAGCTCGGCATCATAGAGAAGATTTTCCTCCTCTTAAAAATCTTTGGCATAAATTTATTCCTTTAAAGATTTCTTTCTTTGTTTGGAAACTTTTTAATCGGTTACTTCCTTTGCCTGACAGTTTGCAGAAAATGGGATTAGTCATGCAACCTTCAAGATGTCCTTTTTTTCATGCAAATGAGGAGACGATTGACCATATTTTTTATACATGTCAAAAAATAAGATTGCTTTGGAACCACTTTGCCTCCATTTTTGGAATTATGATTATGAGAAATGCAAGATGGTGGAATAGCTTGCGGACTTGGCAATTGATGGGAAGCTTCTCCACAGCAAAGAATTCAGTCACCATGGTTACTGCTATTTTTCTCTTATGGGAAACATGGAAGTTGCGGAATAGAATCATTTATGATGGTATGAATTTTTCTATTTTGGTAAAAGAAATCATGACTAACATTTCCAATATGTTGAGTGTGCATGGTTTAAAGGAAAAAACTTTGGAAGAACAAAAAGAGCTAGAGGATTTATTTCAAGTGAAGGTCTTGAAGCCAAAGAGTAAACGGATACAGTTGCTTAAATGGCAACCTCCGCTTCTAGGGGAGGTCACTCTCAATATGGATGGGTCTGCACTAGGGCAACCTGGCAATGCTGGATGGGGATATGTAATCAGAGGAGAACAAGGAGCTTTCATAGTTGCGAGGTGTAGCTTCATTGGTATTGCTACAAGTTTTGAAGCAGAACTAGAAGGAATCCACAACGGTCTCAAAGCTTGTGAAGAACAGGGATTACACCATGTGGTAGTCCAAACAGATAATGCTACCATTGTCTCCTTATTACAGCGAGGAAAGGATTACCCTTGGAAGCATTACATGCTTTTGAAAAAAGTTCAGCAACAATTGCTTCTTACGAGCTAAAAAATCATGCATATCTATCGTGAGGTAAATAGTGTGGCGGACGAGCTTGCTAAAAAAGCGTCAATGGGAAGTACTTTACACTATCCTTCTTATGAAGATCTCCCAACAACCTTGCGAGGAAAGGTATATTTAGATAGGAACTGCTTCCCTTACTTAAGGGTTAGATAGGTTTACAGTTTACAGTGAATTGAAACAGAGAAGTCATGGGATTAATGTGTAAATCTTTGTACGACATTCTCTTAGTTTGATTTTATTTCAGAACTTATGAAAACTGTCAGGGGATAGTTAGGACTATCTTTGTAAGACAGTTTGTAGAATAATTTGCTTGAGAATCGTCATGGGTTTTTTAGGAAAGCCATCTGTAAGACGGTCTCTTTTAATTTGGGTAAGTCTTAAGCACTGCCTCTTGTAATTTTTTTTTTTGGAAATTAATAAAATCGGGGGAATGCCCGCCAGGTACCGCCTTGGTTCACCTAAAAAAAAAGAAGTGGATCCAAAATGAGAAATTGAAACACCTTTACCATCGCCAACAATTATGTCTTTATTACCAACATAGTTGGAGTGTAGAGACAAATTTTCAAGATCAGAGGTGATGTGATGCGTTGCTCCGGAATCAAGGTGCCACTCATTGTTGTTGGAACTTGACGGTGCTGAAGCAAGATTAGCTTGAGGATACAAGGCTGGCTGATTTCGCGAGCGACAAAACTTTGCAACATGGCCCTGTTGGTCACACAATTGACAAATAACAATAGTTGGAGAGTTATTAGAATAAGGATGCATGGCTCTCCAATTAGATGAAGAGTTTGGTGGCAAGGAATAATCCGAAACCCTGTCCAACTGAGAATTAGAATAGTGAGGAGCAGGGGGCCTGTCATTTAAATTTCCTAGATGATACCCTCCTTGATTGATTTGGTCACCATATGGAGAGTAGGAACATCCACCCCGAGAGTGACCACGTCCAGCACCGCGGCCTCTACCACGTCCGCCGCGACCGCGTTGGGCAAATTGTGCAGTGATTTGAATCTCATCTTCATCCTTTGGTCATATTCCATGATTAGAGATTAACTCCTCATCAAGCAATTTGTCATAAAGATCTTCAAACGTAATTGGATTATCACGAACTTGGACTGTGGCTACAAGTTCCTTAAATTCATTGTTGAGACCATTTAGCACATAGGAGACAACTTGAGCATCATCTAACGGGTGCCCAATGATGGCCAGATCATCAACCAAATTCTTGATGCGTGTCATGTACGCCGTTACCGTTTTCCCTTCCTTCTTGGTAGCCATAAGAGAAGACAGAATTGACATCTTTCGAGTGTTGGATTTATTGGCAAAACTTGATTTCAACTTGTCCCATGCTTCAGCAGAAGTGGAACAACTATTGATTGTTGGAGAAATAGAGCTATGAACGGTTGCTTGAAGGGCCAAGAGAATCAGCCGGTCCTGTCGAGTCCAAACAACATAACCGGCATCAGATGTGGGAGGGCATGGATGTGAACGATCAACATACCCAAGAAGGCCATAGCCAAACAAAAGATTGATCATTTGAGATTTCCAGGATGAAAAGTTGGCTCCATTTTTTTCTAATTTGAAGGGAATTAGGGATAAAGCATTGAGGGAGTTGAGGTTGGATGGGGAAATTGAATTGTTGTTGGAGGAGGCTGTTAAGATCGTAGGTGTAGAAGTAGGGGTGGAGGAGGGAGAATGTGAGTCACCCATTGCAGAAAAGTAGCACGAAGCAAGACAAAGAGGAATTGGATCAATTTGCTATCCTGGATAGCAAGGCTCGTGATACCATAAAGAAATGGTAATCTGATATCCCATTGAGTTTACTGTATGGTATAAATTCAAAGATGCCTAGATGAGTACTACACCAATCTAGTCTACATACATGATTGATATAGTTTAGAAAACATATATCATAATCTCTACAATCACGGGATACAATCCATTATCATTAAATCTAAAGATATACTACACCAATCTAGTATACATACATGATTGATATAGTTTAGGAAACATATATCATAATCTCTACAATCACGGGATACAATCCATTATCATTAATTCTAAAGATCATCTTCTATCACCAACAAATCCAAAACAGACCACCAAGGTCAACATTTAAAAGAGTCAAGCTCGCTCATATTTATAGTAGTATCATAACTAGTTAAAGGAGTCTCATCATACTAAAAAAGGATTTACACCAAAATTCACAGTTTCATATGTCTTCCAATTAACTTTCCACATGACTCTTCCATTCATTGTGCTTGCTGCTGACTCACTGTTCACCGCCTTCTGGTTCTGTGGAAGAAAAGCATAGGGGAATTAAACCCAAAACTCAAAACATGATATCAAGTATTCTTCAACTGGACAGTTCAACCAAAAGAAACCCCAAAAAGTTCACAGAGCAAACAGTGCCAAAAATGATTTACAAGCATGCAAAAAGGAAGGAAAAACGTAAAACAAGATAATGTCTAGAAAATGGAAAAATATAGATGTCGGGGAATCAGGATAAAGCGTCATCATCAAAAGGAAATTTTAAACGAAAATTAGCATCTAAATTACCAAAAGATGATGAAATCATCAAATTGAATCAATTAATTAATAAAAGAAGTCTTGTTCCATAGTTAGAATCATGCTTGGGAATTTGAACAATAGTACGATTAAGTTGAGTTAAAAAATGAAATTTAACCATAAAAGATACAGTTACCACCCCAAATGCCAACATAATAGAAATAGATAGAGCAGAGTTCAAAGGTTCAAACTAAATACTATCAAGTTGGATGTAATACAGTACGAGCATTACTCAAAATGAATTTTCAATCAAATGAAAACCAACAAAACAGTTGGGAGCAAACAGTGAAACACTCACATCCGAAAAACATCAACAGCAAAAGCCACTTGGATCCGAAAGATGAGGCTTAAAAAGTTGGCAAGAAGCAATGTAGCAGCAAAACATTCAATGTTTGCCAAGTATATCAGAACAGATAAATTGGAAGGATCAAGGCTCTGCAATTAGCCTTCAAATGAGCAACGAAAATGGGTAAAAGATGCCAATCTCATCATTCAACAACCAGAGATGGCAAATTCAAACAAAGAAACAAGCTTGAGTAGTTTAGCGTTAACCCTTCAGTTAAACTTTATCCCAATTCGACAACACTTTACCATAAGAGACAGCACATACTACAAGCAAATACCAGTTTAAAAGGGAAAACATTCTATATCTAAACGTCAGGTCTCCTAAACTATATGAAATTCACAGACCCCCAAAATACTGTCCACTTAGAACAACTAGCGAACAAGAATATTTTTACTTGATTGGCATAGCTTCCACAGGAAAGATCAAGATCATTTCATTGTTCCAGAAGCATATCAAACAAAAGGGCATAAGACTATTTATAGAAAAAAAATTACCAACGCAGTCAACAAAGTCCTGCAGCATGCCAACAATAACCACCCGCTCAGGACCAAATGGAACGAGCAACTCGACCCGGGCCGAGGAATGATCGGCTGAGCCACCTCATTGATTGCACTCAGCACCATTTCAACGTCATCTACGTTAGAGACCTCCATCCTCAGTCGGAGGAAGTAAGCTCTGCTATACCAAGGAAACCATTCCGAAGGCTTTCCACAGCTTGCTGACCAAATAATAACTACCTCCCACCAAGACGGTAGCGGCGGCGACACCAAAGACCGCCCCAACTGCTTCATTGGGGAAATCTACAGTCCAGACCAAACCCGTACCGCGGCGTGGATCATTCACCAACGACGACAACCAAGAGTTTGTACGATGGAGAGCAGGCAACTTCTCGATAGTGATAGCAATACCAAGAATAGAGATCCTAGGCGATCACAGAGAGAAAACAAATGTCGAGCTGCGGGGGTGGAAAGGAAGAGAGCAAAGATGACAGGGCCGCGGCGGTACAAATGTTTGGAAGAGAAATATATTTATGGTCTTGTTTGGACGTCCACTTAATTTCCATTTTTAACTCATTTTACCTCTTAAAAACAAAACCCAATGAAAACAAACTCACGTCCAAACAACTTTCTGATTTAAATTTTAAAATCAAACTTGCAACATTTTATTAGTGTAGTGACCATTTTCTGAAACTAAAAATAGTTTATTGACTAAATTAAAAACTTTGCACATTTATTTCAATTTGTCTCTAGTCAAAAACACTTTCTATAATTGGTGGTGGTTAGGAAAAAGGTTTTTTGGAATATGTATTAAAATATCAAGTCAAAAAATATCACTAAGCAATCGAAAACTATCAATTTTGGTCACTGTAAAAAAAGAATTTCAAAAATTATCACTAAACAACGGAAATTTGTCGATTTTAATCACTATAAAATATTAATTTTAGAAGCGATTCCGTGATTTTAGTGATCATTTTACAGTAATATTATACAGTAATGAAAATCGATACTTTTCTGTTGTTTAGTGATTATTTTTGAAATTCTTTTTTTACATTGAATAAAATTGGCACTTTTCGATTGTTTAGTGATATTTTTTGTATTTGATATTTTAATGAATATTCAAAAAAAAACTTTTTCAAAACCACCATCCAAACAACTTTTTGCTAAAATACCATCCAAACAATTCTTTCATTTTCCACTAGATTTTGCATTTAAAACACATTCCACTTCCAAGTCAAAAATGAAAATTAAGATAACATCCAAACAAGCACTAAATGATTCGGCTAGGGTTTTGTGACGTAGGGTTGAAGAAGAATTATGGGGTTTCAGTTTGGGTTACCTGGGCCTTTAACTGTCACGAATTGAGAGCTTAATAGATCCAATTCTAAAATAGATGGGCTAATACAATCAGTATGTGTGACTAAATAAAATATCCACAAAATAGTGATAATGTGTATAGTTGTTTATTATTTATTGTTATTATTATTATTATTTTACGGTCCATGGAAATATGTATAGCCTTAGGAAAATTTTCCTTTAACATATAGGTGATGTAGGTATTTAAAATGAGGTAAGATAGATCGAGGATCACAAAGATTTAACAAAAAATCAAGACTGATCATAATAAAAAAAACTCTTACTTGTTTTGACAAATCTCTTAATTAATTAAGTTTTATCTTTGAATTTATAATTTACATAACAATTTAGCATAAAATGATGGAATGATGTTGTTGCGAGATGTGACCAAGCTATTACACAACTCTCTTGAGTCTTAAATCTTGATTGATAACTACTGAAATTTATTTTCCCGTCCCAAAATTATAATCCAATTTAAATTTTTACATTTAGTTTAATTTGTACTTGTTTGCGTAAAAATTGTACACTCGAAACCGTGGGAAAAAAGGAGAACATGAATCACAAAAATACAATTCAATCAGATGATTTTTATTGAGTTCGAACTGGCCTCGGATCAAGATCGAGGTCTTAGGATTGATTTTAGTTTGAAAAAAAGACAAGTAAAATAGAAGATAGTGGGGGAATAGTCGACGTTTGACTCATAATTTAAAAAATCCTAACGCCGACAAGTTATAGATGGTGGGAGATATGAAAAATAAAGGAAAAAAAACCTTATCGAAACCGTGAGTGTTTGAGATGTTCCGATGATAAGAATACACAAACAGTAAACCCAACAATTATTGGTTTGTTTGTACATGCGTTAATTGTGTACCTTGATCAAATGCTTTCACATGATACATTAGATAAACAGTCAATAATAAGATTCACATAGAACCAATTGTGTGTCATCAAAATTCTGTCAAACTTTACCAATCAATGGAGCTCAAATTTTCACCAACACTGTCAAGTTACTAATGATTCCTTCATGCAACACCAGAAACGTAAGTGTCAATCCCGGGTCAAGCTCCCGGCAAATATTCCGATGCCAAAGTCAGGTGATGAAGATAAAGGATGAATATTTGTAACTTCAGAAAGATTGTAACCCTAACCTTGGAGGTAAAAGTAAGATATATATAGACAAACTAACATTGAGATGAAAGGTTCAGATCGCTTGGAATGCATGTGTCGTTGAAGGTCAAAACTTTAGGGATGTCAGTTAATCGGGTGAACCCAAAAATCCGCCTGGACCGAGCCCATTTCGGGGCAAACGGTTTGATTAATTTGGTAAATTCGAGGGTTTGCGGGTCTTCTTGATTAACAGTATAACTTCTTCGATTTGGGCGCGGTGAAAAAAAATTAGTTCGAGCACCGCTCGAAAACTCAAACTATTAATTATTTTTTTAATATATAAATTTTTTAAAAAAATATTACTAAAGTCTAAATGCTACCAAATTTCCCATTTCCTGATATTATCCTCTTCTTTCTTCGTTGATCGCCGCATACCATCCACCCACTCCAAATTTCCTAACTTTTCCTATTCTCCCTCAACTCACATTTTCTGGATTTCTTTAATTCTTCTCTTCTTATCTTTTTTCCCTAAATCATCAAATTGGCTTCAACATTCTCCCATAATTTGCAAATCTTGGCAATGCATCATGGTGCTTCATTCTTCCAGCAAGAAAGCTCCAAAATTCTCGTTCCAAAATTCTTACTTCTTAATGTTGTGTCATTTTCAAAGGTAATGATGATTTTTCATGAAATGAAAAACTTTTTTCATGTTGAAAACTCGTTTGTAGATCAAGAATTCCTATGGTTGCAAAATAATTTAGTGTATATTAAATTTCAAAACTGAAACAAAAAATAATACAAATCTCAAAACCTAAAAAATAGAAGTACTACACTACTAATGAAAATCTAACTTGTTAGTTTGTGTGGCTTTAATATTAAATAATACAGATTGTTGGCCCTTTTTGGTAGTCGTTTTTTCTTAAATGTTTTCCTCCGCAAACTCCTTTTCTTATTTTCATATATTCATTAATTTCTTTTGGTATGTGCCGAATTATACTTTCTGAAAACTTTATTGTCATCTAAGCATTCACTTAATACCAGTTATTTTTTCTCTTTTTTGGTTGTAGTTTGAAACTCAATAATTATTACTTTTTTTAATTGTCTTGCATTCAGAAAATCTATTTTATAAACTTTTAAACAAAATATAAAAATTTTCTTTTCATTCTTAACTAGTTTTTACATTTTATAACTGATAATATACAAAATTATATCAGAAAACCACATTTTCCAATAATTTTTTTTCTTTCTTTATTTTAGAAACATTTATTTTTATGTTTCCCCCCATTACCTTTCATATTTTTATTAATGCTTTTGTTAGTCAATGAATTTTGTCATGTCTGTTCAATATCGTCATAAGAATGACCATCAGTAGCTTTTTTGACATGATTCAGCGGTCTTCAACTCATGTCATCGAAACTGAGCCAATCTCCAATGAACTTTTTAATTATCTTACTAGTTTTAAAGTGATTATTGTTTAAGACTGATTATTTTTTTTTCATTTAATCCAAATATGACATAGGAAGTTCAGCCATAGTATTAAGCATATTTCTCACACTCACAATAACATCTTGAATACTTAAATAATATAGAGTTGTAGCAATAATATGATTGATGGTTGGTTTGGCAACTTCGAATTTGCATAACTATTGAACATTTTCAACTAGTTGATAATGTTTATATTTTTAATATCAAGACTTTTTAACTTGAATATCTTTCTATGTGAAAATTATAGCTCATAACTCAAACCAAAGAATCAAAAAGTGCTTATGATCCAAATGTGACTCTTTGTCAGTTACGTTACAAGTCCCCCAAGGAAGCATTCTCGTCACTCACTAAAACATATATTAATATTACATTATTTTAAAAAGTAAATAGAGATTATATGTAGATGAACATTTTAATATTAGTTCGTAACTAGTTCGTCGGATTTGATTTTAGTTTCGGTGGTAGGAGCCACAATCATTTCAAAAAAACTAGTGTTTGATGGGGAAAATTTGTTTCTTTTTGGATGGTGTTGTGGTTGTTAGAGTTGGTGACAAGAACCAAATTTATAAATTCTCAAAAGATATATTACCAAAATGGTGAAAGTAGATTGAGGAAATTAAACAAATAAAAAAACAAATGTAATTTGTTTTCTTGTGTAAATCTTTTTCACCCATATCATAAGAAGATCTTTAGATGTGCTATTTTGGCTGTTAGCTTCAAGTATGAGTTGGGATAAGGCTCACAATGCTAACAGAGGTATGAAGTCACGCTTAATATATGCAATTAGTTCTTGCTAAACTTCTATGTTCCCATAATGGTTAATGGTGCTAAATTACAAAACACAAAGTATAAAAAATTTAATTTCCAATGCAGAACTAGTTTAAGAGCCACGAAACATTACCATTTTCATCTAAGGATGGGAGACGGCTTGGCTCTTGTAAATAGGGCATGAGTTATCAGCCAAAAGCCAATGCTTGATATAATCTAGAGATGATGTTCACATTTGCAGTGTAAAATTTCCCGATCATTTCGTATACTCCATAATTGTCACAGTATATTGAACATATCTCTTCTGAATTTTTTCGACGACTTACTCATACGTGATAGGAGATTCCTGTGAATAAGCTGCTCGCACAATCCAGATTCTTTCTTATAAAGAATTTCATCAGTAGTACATAGCTCCAGCAATTGTGAAAAATTTTAATATGTTTCAAAAACTTAAAAAAATTGGGGCCCTTTTTTGTAGGACAACATTTCTCAGCACCATTTCAGCGTCATCCATGTTAGAGACCTCCATTCTCAGTCAGAGCAAGTAAGAGCACCTCCGCTGTACAAGGAAACCAGCCCGAAGGCTTTCCACAGCTTCCTGACCAAATAATAACTACCTCCCACCAAGACGGCAGTGGCGGCGACAACGAAGACCTCCCAACTGCTCCATTGGGGAAATCTACAGTCCAGACCAAACTTGTACCGCGGCGTGGATCATTCACCAAAAACGGCAACCAAGAGTTCTTACGACGGAGAGCAGGTAGCTTCTCGATAGTGATAGCAATACCAAGAACAAAGATCCTAGGCGATCACAGAGAGAAAACAAACGTCGAGCTGCGGGGGCGGAAAGGAAGAGAGAAAAGATGATATGGCCGCGGCGGTACAAATGTTTGGAAGAGAAATATATTTATGGTCTTGTTTGGACGTCCACTTAATTTTTATTTTCAACTTATTTTACCTCTTAAAAATAAAACCCAATGAAAAACAAACTCACGTCCAAACAACTTTCTGGTTTAAATTTTAAAATCAAACTTGCATCATTTTATTAGTGTAGTGACCATTTTCTGGAACTAAAAATAGTTCAGTGACTAAATTCAAAACTTTGCACATTTATTTCATTTTGCCTCTAGTCAAAAAACACTTTCTATAATTGGTGGTGGTTAGGAAAAAGTTTTTTTGGAATATGTATTGAAATATCAAGTCAAAAAATGTCACTAAACAATCGAAAACTGTCAATTTTAGGCACTTAAAAAGAAGAATTTCAAAAATTATCACTAAACGACGGAAATGTGTCAATTTTGATCACTATAAAATATTAATATTAGAAGCGATTTCGTGATTTTAGTGATCATTTTACAGTAATATCTTACAGTGACCAAAATCCACACTTTTCTATTGTTTAGTGATTATTTTTGAAATTCGTTTTTTACAGTGACAAAAATTGACACTTTTCAATTGTTTAGTGACATTTTTTGTACTTGATATTTCAATAAATATTCAAAAAAACTTTTTCTAAACCACCATCCAAACAATTTTTTGCTAAAATACCATCCAAATAATTTTTTCATTTGCCACTAGATTTTGCATTTAAAATACATTCCACTTCCAAGTCAAAAATGAAAATAAGATGACGTCCAAACAAGCACTAAATGATTCGGCTAGGGTTTTGTGACGTAGGTTTGAAGAAGAATTATGGGGTTTCAGTTTGGGCTACCTGGGCCTTTAACTGTCACGAATTGAGAGCTTAATAGATCCAATTCTAAAATAGATGGGCTAATACAATCAGTATGTGTGACTAAATAAAATATCCACAAAATAGTGATAATGTGTATAGTTGTTTATTATTTATTGTTATTATTATTATTATTTTACGGTCCATGGAAATATGTATAGCCTTAGGAAAATTTTCCTATAACAAATAGGTGATGTAGGTATTTAAAATGAGGTAACATAGATCGAGGATCACAAAGATTTAACCAAAAAAAATCAAGACTGCTCATAATAAAAAAAAAACTCCTACTTGTTTTGACAAATCTCTTAGTTAATTAAGTTTTATCTTTAAATTTATTATTTACATTACAATTTAGCATAAAATGATGGAATGATGTTGTTGCGAGATGTGACCAAGCTATTACAAATCTCAAAACCTAAAAAATAGAAGTACTACACTACTAATGAAAATCTAACTTGTTAATTTGTGTGGCTTTAATATTAAATAATACAGATTGTTGGCCCTTTTTGGTAGTCGTTTTTTCTTAAATGTTTTCTTTCCCAAACTCCTTTTCTTATTTTCATATATTCATTAATTTCTTTTGGTATGTGCCCAATTATACTTACTGAAAACTTTATTGTCATCTAAGGATTCGCTTAATACCAATCATTTTTTCTCTTTTTTGGTTTCAGTTTGAAACTCAATGATTATTACTTTTTTTTAATTGTCTTGCATTCAGAAAATACAGTTTATAAACTTTTAAAGAAAATATAAAAATTTCCTTTTCATTTTTAACTAGTTTTTACATCTTATAACTGATAATATACAAAATTATATCAGAAAACCACTTTTTCCAATAATTCATTTTCTTTCTTTTTTTCAGAAACATTTATTTTTATTTTTCCCCCATTACCTTTCATATTTTTTATTAATAATTTTGTTAGTCAATGAATTTTGTCCTGTCTGTTCAATATCATAATAAGAATGACCATCAGTAGCTTTTTTCACATGATTTAGCGGTCTTCAACTCATGTCATTGAAACTGAGCCAATCTCTAATGAACTTTTTAATTACTTGACTAGTTTTAAAGTGATTATTTTTGAAGATTGATTATTTTTTTCTCCTTTAATCCAAATATGACGTAGGAACTTCAATCAAAGTATTAAGCATATTTCTCACACTCACAATAACATCATGAATAGTTAAATAATTATTGATGGTTGGTTTGGCAACTCTGAATTTGCATAACTATTGAACCTTTTCAACTAGTTGATAATGTTTATATTTTTAATATCAAGACTTTTTAATTTAAATATCCTTCTAACTGAAAATAATAGCTCATAACTCAAAACCAAAGAATCAAAAAGTTCTTATATCCAAATTCGACTCTTTGTCAATTATGTTACAAGTCCCCCAAGGAAGCATGCTTGTCACTCACTAAAACATATATTAATATTACATTATTTTAAAAAACAAATAGAGATTATATGGAGATGAACATTTTAATATTAGTTCGTAACCAGTTCGTCGGATTTGTTTTTGTTTCGGTGGTAGGAGCCACAATAATGTGACAAAAAAATAGTGTTTGATGGGGAAAATTTGCTTCTTTCTGGATGGTGTTGTGGTTGTTAGAGTTGGTGACAAGAACCAAATTTATAAATGCTCAAAAGAAATATTACCAAAATAGTGAAAGTAGATTGAGGAATTTAAAAAAATAAAAAAATAGAGGTAATTTTTTTTCTTGTGTAAATCTTTTTCACCCATATCATAAGAAGATCTTTAGATGTGATATTTTGGTTGTTAGTTTGAAGTATAAGTTGGGATAAGGCTCACAATGCTAATAGAGGTATGAAGTCACACTTAATATATGCAATTAGTTCTTGCTAAACTTCTATGTTCCCATAATGGTTAATGGTGCTAAATTACGAAAAACAACGTATCAAAAATTTATTTTCCAATGCAGAACTAGTTTAAGAGCCACGAAACATTACCATTTTCATCTACGGATGGGAGACGGCTTGGCTCTTGTAAATAGGGCATGAGTTATCAGCCAAAAGCCAATGCTTGATATAATCTAGAGATGATTTTCACATCTGCAGTGTAATTTCTCGATCATTTTGTGTACTCCATAGTTGTCACAGCATATTGAACATATCTCTTCTGAATCTTTTCGACAACTTACTCGTACGTGATAGGAGATTCTTGAGAATAAGGTACTCGCACAATCCAGATTCTTTCTTGTAAAGAATCTCATCAGTAGTACATAGCTCCGGCAATTGTGGAAAATTTTAATATGTTTCAAAAACTTAAAAACATTGGGGCCCTTTTCTGTAGGACAACATTTCTTGGCCTACTTGGTTTGGGGTAGCCTGCTGGAAAGTATGGAAGGCAAGGAACGATGAAATTATTAATGGCAACATCACCGTGGAGAGATCCCTCAAGTTATCAACAATTGCTCTGGTTAAAGAGACTGTTTGTTCCAACTCAAAGGAACGAACAACCACCATAGAGCAATAGCTACTTAGATAACTATACGGAAAAATAAAAAATATATATAGTTAGCTCATAAATTACCTGGCGAATTCAAAGCACTAGAAGGAAGCACCGAGGCTTAAATTTTTCACCACTCAAGATAAACTCCAAGAACCCTCCTGAAGAAACCCCCCCCCCCCTTTTTTACCACTCGAACCCTCCGTTAAGAATCCTAGTGTTCTTTTTGGTCTTATTGACGTACTCGTGTCCCTGATTCAATTATTTCTAGGCATTTTCTATTTATTTTAGAGTAAACTTTTGAAATGGTCCTTTACATTAGGCAAAAAATTTAATTTGATCTTTTATATAAAAACTCACTCGTTTGGTTCATTACATTTGTTGTTTCAACTAATTTGGTCTTCTGAAATGGTCCTTCTAGTCATTTTTTTTTGATCCTCTACATTTATGGGTTTTCGGGCTGTCCATTTCTTAGTCAAGTAAACAGGAGCATTTTTTGTAACTTGTAAATCTCAGATTTTTAAAATATATTAAAATAATTCTAAACATATTATATTGATTTTTAATTTATTATTAAAAATGGGCGTGTTAGTCCAAACATTTATCGCGGTCATCAGTATAGTCCTTCGGGCATAAAAAGCTTTAAGTTACTAGGAAAAAAACCCAAGTAGTTTCGAAAGTCTTAGAAACTTCCCTCATAAGGTATAAAATTACAGAAAAGCAGTCTTTTTTCTTTAATGTTTTCCTCCCCAAACTCCTTTTCTTATTTCATATATTCATTAATTTCTTTTGGTATGTGGCGAATTATTCTTTCTGAAAACTTTATTGTCATCTAAGTATTCGCTTAATACCAAACATTTTTTCTCTTTTTTGGTTTTAGTTTGAAACTCAATAATTATTACTTTTTTTTAATTGTCTTGCATTCAGAAAATACAATTTATAAACTTCTAAACAAAATATAAAAATTTCCTTTTCATTCTTAACTAGTTTTTACGTCTTATAACTGATAATACAAAAAATTATATCAGAAAACCACTTTTTCCAATAATTCTTTTTCTTTCTTTATTTTAGAAACATTTATTTTTACTTTTCCACCATTACCTTTTTTTTTAGGTGAACCAGGGCGGTACCTGACAGGCATTTTCAAGATTTTATTAATTTTCAGAAAAAAAATTACAAGAGGCAATTCTTTAGACTTACCAAATCAAAAGAGATCGTCTTACAGATGGTTTTCCTAAAAAACCCCATGACGGTTCTCAAGCAAAGTATTCTACAAACTGTCTTACAAAGATAGTCCTAACTATCCCCTGACAGTTCTCATAAATTCTGAAATAAAAATCTAACTAAGAGAATGTCTTTACAAAGATTTAAACATTAATCCCATGACATCTCTGTTTCAATTCACTATAAACTATAAACCTATCTAACCTATAAATATGGGAAAGAGTTCCTATCTAAATGTACCTTACCTCGCAAGGTTGTTGGGAGATCTTCATAAGAAGGATAGTGTAAAGTACTTCCCATTGACGCTTTTATTAATGCTTCCCATTACCTTTCATATGTTTTATTAATGCTTTTGTTAGTCAATGAATTTTGTCCTGTCTGTTCAATATCGTCATAAGAATGACCATCAGTAGCTTTTTTCACATGATTCAGTGGTCTTCAACTCATGTCATCAAAACTGAGCCAATCTCTAATGAACTTTTTAATTACTTGACTAGTTTCAAAGTGATTATTTTTTAAGACTTATTATTTTTTTCTTATTTATTCATAAGCAGATTTCTCACACTCACAATAACATCTTGAATACTTAAATAATATAGAGTAGTAGCAATGATATGATTGATGGTTTGTTTGGCAACTCCGAATTTGCATAACTATAGAACATTTTCAACTAGTTGATAATGTTTATATTTTTAATATCAAGACTTTTTAATTTTAATATTCTTCTAAGTGAAAATTATAGCTCATAACTCAAACCCAAAGAATCAAAAAGTTCTTATGATCCAAATCCGACTCTTTGTCAGTTACGTTACAAGTCCCCCAAGGAAGCATGCGCGTCACTCACTAAAACATATATTAATATTACATTATTTTAAAAGGTAAATAGAGATTATATGGAGATGAACATTTTAATATTAGTTCGTAACTAGTTCGTTGGATTTGGTTTTAGTTTTGGTGGTAGGAGCCAAAATCATGTAAAAAAAACTAGTGTTTGATGGGGAAAAATTTGTTTCTTTTTGGATGGTGTTGTGGTTGTTAGAAAAGGTGACAAGAACCAAATTTATAAATGGTCAAAAGAAATATTACCAAAATAGTGAAAGTAGATTGAGGAAATTAAACAAATAAAAAAATAAAGGTAATTTTTTTCTTGTGTAAATCTTTTTCACCCATATCATAAAAAGATCTTTAGATGTGATATTTTGGCTGTTAGCTTCAAGTATGAGTTGGGATAAGGCTCACAATGCTAACAGAGGTATGAAGTCACGCTTAATATATGCAATTAGTTCTTGCTAAACTTCTATGTTCCCATAATGGTTAATGGTGCTAAATTATGAAGAAAACGTATCAAAAATTTATTTTCCAAGGATGGGAGCCACGAAACATTACCATTTTCATCTAAGGATGGGAGACGGCTTGGCTCTTGTAAATAGGGCATGAGTTATCAGCCAAAAGCCAATGCTTGATATAATCTAGAGATGATTTTCACATTTGCAGTGTAATTTCTCGATCATTTCGTGTACTCCATAGTTGTCACAGCATATTGAACATATCTCTTCTGAATCTTTTCGACGACTTACTCGTACGTGATAGGAGATTCTTGAGAATAAGGTACTCGCACAATCCAGATTCTTTCTTGTTAAGAATCTCATCAGTAGTACATAGCTCCGGCAATTGTGGAAAATTTTAATATGTTTCAAAAACTTAAAAACATTGGGGCCCTTTTTTGCAGGACAACATTTCTTGGCCTATTTGGTTTGGGGTAGCCTGTTGGAAAGTATGGAAGGCAAGGAACGATGAAATTATTAATGGCAACATCACCGTGGAGAGATCCCTCAAGTTATCAACAATTGCTCTGGTTAAAGAGATTGTTTGTTCCAACTCATAGGAACGGACAACTACCATAGAGCAATAGCTACTTAGATAACTATACGGAAAAATAAGAAAAATATATAGTTAGCTCATAAATTACCTGGCGAATTCAAAGCACTAGAAGGAAGCACCGAGGCTTGAATTTTTCACCACTCAAGCTAAACTCCAAGAACCCTCCTGAAGAAAACCTGCCCTCTTTTTTCACAACTCGAACCCCCCGTTAAGAATCCTAGTGTTCTTTTTTGGTCTTATAGACTTACTAGTGTCCCCGATTCAATTATTTCTAGTCATTTTCTATTTATTTTAAGATAAACTTCTGAAATGCTCCTTTACATTAGGGAAAAAATTTAATTTGGTCTTTTATATAAACACTCACTCATTTGGTACATTACATTTGTCTTTCCAACTAATTTGGTCTTTTGAAATGGTCCTTCTAGTCTTTTTTTTTTATCCTTTACATCTATGGGTTCTCGGGCTGACCATTTCTTGGTCTAGTAAACAGAGGCATTTTTTGTAACTTGTAAATCTCAGATTTTTAAAATGCATTAAAATAATACTAAACATATTATATTGATTTTTAATTTATTATTAAAAATAATAAAATTTAAAAACTCAAAATTCAAATTTTTTTCCCAAAAATTTGAGTTATTCTGTTTTTATCATGCCCATATCAAAAAAATCAAATAGTTCTTAAATTAATTCTTATTCTTTTAAAAAAATGAATTTCTTTGCCTCTGCCCTCTTTTTCTTCCAAATCCATCGCCACAACTAGTGACCAATACTCTCATTCTTCTCAATAGCACAACCACCGCCGCCACAACCAATGTTCTCCCCAAAACTTAAATTCTTAAAAAGGAAAAACCATTAGCCGCCCTTCTTTTTTTCTTTCTTGCCCAAATTCCATCGCCTAGGTTTCTCCTCTTAGCTTCCATCGCCGCTATATTTCTCGCCACCGACACTTTTCTATCCTTCTCAACGTCAACTGCTGCATAATAGGAACCAATAGGCATCGCAAAAACTACGCTAGAATTGAGATAACCTTATAGTAAGGCCTAAGAGGTGAGAAAAGAGTTATAGATTTAGTATTTCTTAGATATCCACAACCAATGTTCTCCCCAAAACTTAAATTCTTAAAAAGGAAAAACCATTAGCCGCCCTTCTTTTTTTCTTTCTTGCCCAAATTCCATCGCCTAGGTTTCTCCTCTTAGCTTCCATCGCCGCTATATTTCTCGCCACCGACACTTTTCTATCCTTCTCAACGTCAACTGCTGCATAATAGGAACCAATAGGCATCGCAAAAACTACGCTAGAATTGAGATAACCTTATAGTAAGGCCTAAGAGGTGAGAAAAGAGTTATAGATTTAGTATTTCTTAGATATACTTGTCGAATTTTCCGTCAAGAGTTTTTGTTCATCCTTGTTAATGAAGCCTAAGAATGGCAAGGTTGGAACGATGTCTGGATCTCCATCTACAATTTCAGCTAAGCCTTCTATTTGTGATTGAACTCATGATAAAACCCGTAAAAAAAAAAGGGAGTCAGTGCTAATCCCGGGGATGTACCCCGGGATCGAACTCTGATGCCCAAGTCAATTGGGGTAGAGATAGAACCAGCCATGGAGTAATGGTGGTTAGATGTGAAGTAGAAAATAGAGTAAAGAAGAACAGTCTGGAACTTTTACCTGAAGGTTGATGAAGAGTATTTATAGAGGAGATTCCCTAAGATGAAGGGCCAAGATCTATTGGGCATATGGATGACCCTTGGATCTTCCCTCTGGATGGCTTTATTCTCTTCTAACCTTTTGCTCTGTTTGTATTCCAGAAGTAGCTAAGTAAGAGCATAAGGTTGGAGAAGGAATCTTTGCCTTTATTCCCGTAATAGCAAACTATGATCCCTGGTGGTCACTCTTTTATTGACCAGATCCGACCTGACCCATAAAGGACAACTCAGGTCACAGCAAGTGGGACTAGGGGTCCCATCAACTAGCCCCGTAGTCCAGAAGCTATAGTTTGTACAAAACACTGCTTCTGGACTGGACTAGACTTCTTTTAGACCTTTCTGCTATGGCTTTTACAAGGTCAACTAACTAGCCCCGCAGTCTGGAAGCATAAGCTTTTACCAGATTCTGCTTCTGGGCTGGATACTAGGGAAAGAGTTGACACTCAAGTACTTTTCTTCATTTATACTTCTGTAATTGATTGTTTTGAATGTTTTTTTTCCTTTAATAGCATTTTATGCTTAACCAAAAATGCAAATGGCTTATGAAAGTTATTGTGAAGATTGATCTTCTCTAAGTATATGAATTTTCTCAAATTTCTAAGCCCCGAGCTTAAAGTGCTAGAGTACCTTAGTTCGGAAGAGCGGCACCTATCGTCGCGGAGGATAAACTAAGGTTTGTATGGCCATTTGACTTGTCCATATGAACTTGTCACAATGGATTTATTGTAGAACGTGGATGGATGGGGTATCTATGCCATATAAACTGGGTTTAACTTTTGGGAGAGAGAGAGAGAGACTTTAGTGTGTTTAGCCATTTGACTCGTCCGTGACGAACTTGTCATAATGGTTTCATCCGAAAGGTATAGAAAGGATGAAAACCCCATGTAATGGTGCTTAACTTTCGCGGAAGACAAGTCATATTGCGCCTATACCCTCTGAATTGTTCATGTTGAATCTGTCAAGAGGGTTTTAAGTAACAAATGACAAAGTTACCTTTCGAATGATTAATCGTCCATTTATATTAAGAACAAAGGATGAACTTGAAAACATAGATCCTTTAGTAATAGGAGTTTATATTTATCCTAACTAAAGAAAGAGAATTTTACGACAAAATAAATGTTATATTGTAATAATATGGACATCATTTCCCCCCTAGTTTAATGTTTATTCAAGTATTTGTATGAACATCAAGCTAAATAGAATTAACTGAATTTTGTCTAAGTGAGAGAGTTTTGAAACCTTACGGAGGTTACTACATTATTAAAAAGTTTATTCTTTCTTTTTGAGAAGTACTTGCGGTGTTAAGGGAGGTCAAAACCTGGCACTATAGTGATATACTATATTTTCCAGCCCCCAATTCAACATTCATCACATACAGACAATGGATTTGATAATATTAATCCTTTTGATGATTCATTTAGAAAACATAGTTACAGAAGTCTTAGCGAACCGGAGCTTTATATAGTTTTAGATTCTGATCGTAGTTTTAGGCTTTTGGTTGAGTTCAAATCTTTGACCTAGGAGCTTTTAATAAATGGAAGGTTTAGTTAGATATGCATGAGACTTATTTATAACATTTCCACAAGAAAGGGTTTTGGCATTAGGACTGAAGCAAGATTTTTCAATAATCAACCGAAAGAAGCTTATGCTTTTCAAGATCTAGGGGAAGAGAATTGTCAAGGTGATGGGCTTCCAAAGGAGACATATACTCGTCTGAAGACAGAGTGATTATCAACGCGTTCGGCTTCCAGAGGAGGCCTACTCATCCGAAGGCATGGCGAAAGCGACGAGCTTCCGGAAGAGACCCATACTCATTCGTAGGTTAAGTGATTGCCGAGATGATGACAAATTAGAATAAGACAAGCACGTTTATGGTTGTATAGAATAGGACTAGAGTCGTCCAAAGGTCAAAGAGTTGTCATGGCAATGGTCTCTAAATGAGACTTATGCTTTTGTTTTCTTTTCTTTTCATTTTATAACAAAGGTAGGGTCATCTAGAGCAATAGTTTATTCAAAAGATTTCTAATTAGTTTGCTCATTCAAAAAGGTTGGTCATTCCATGCGTATGACAGTTTGTATTTAACCAACTTCTTATGAAGCATTCTTATCCTGCTGTCAGAAGGGAAAGTAAACCCTATAAGACTTTTAATAAACCCTATGATTGTCACAAACCCAAACACAAGAATTAAATGTGTATGTTACCAAACCTTGAGGGTTATAACTCATAGATGTGTAATCCTAGCCTATTCTCCCCCTTTTTTGAAAGAAGAAAAGAGGAGACAATGAAAGTGAATATCAACGAGTCCAGAAGGATTCAGATTTCCGGAGAAAAAGAATAGCAATGGCATCCGGAACCTACATGCTGCCTAAGCATAGATGAATAGGGTTTTTAGGCCACTCATAGTAAGAGGTTAAACTATAATGACAAATTTTCATGTTGTAGAGACATTTTATTAATTAATGTCTCGAATGCTATCAAAAAATTTCTTTTTTTTAAGAAGTGGTTGTCCTTGAGAGTTGTCGGAGACAAAAGACATCCAAAACAAATGTCTCTGGAGCCGGATATGATGTTATGAGAAATATGTCTATCTATGATTATCTATCCTTTGGATCCACATAGATCTTCCATAGATGATAGTGGTTTCGAGGAGTGATGCCATCCGGAACAAGGGTGATTTTGTTGGTTATTTACAAATCTAAGCATTGGGGTTCCGTATGGATATATCTTTGGGTATAGATTAGCGTTTAAGGAATAAGCTTTTGGAGTTGTTCTATAGTTAAAAGAGCTATTGAAAGGGGTTTACTAGACCCTAGTGAGGTGAAACAAAGTTTTTGTTTCGTTCGGTTTAACCAAACATTTGTTGTTATGATGAAACTGTATGAGTATTAATGTTTCTGAGTACGGAAGACGAAACCTTAGCCAAACTAATGGTGATGTAAGGTGTCAAAGGATGTGTTTTCCACATTACCCTTAAGCATGTCTCCAAACTCATGTGGAGTGTTTGTGAAGGCTTAACAGTTAAGCAAACTAAGGAAAGAAAAGTATATTTTCTTCATGTAGAATGTTGAACTTGATGGGTGCTACATCTTGTATATTATAGCTACATTTGGATCAATTTTATAATACTTCAAAAGCCATGAGTTGAATAGATTAGTAGAAGTGATAACCTATTCTTCTTTACATGAGGGGAGAAATCAACATTACACCATACTCTATCAATTAAGATAGAGTCTATAATGTTTGCCCAATTTTCAATAAGAATATCATATATCTTAGTATGATTCTTAAGTAAGGATAGAGTTTTTAATCACAATCATAGAGAAGGATTGTTTTCTAGTTGTTCGGACTACCCAAAGTTGGACTTCAACATTTTTTGATGAATTTTATCCTGTTATATACTATGCTTACCAAAGGTTACTTCCGGAGTTAACTTCCAGAGAACTACTAGTTTTACACATGATTTTAATTACAGGAGGGTGTGTTACCCTATCTTCTCCCCCCCTTTTTTTCAACAAAAAGGAAAAGGTAGAACTTGAATTATGCGATTCAATTGTTCTTTTGCATTTGAAAGAAAAATTAAAGGTAAATACACTAAATTTTGAAATGTTCACAAAGTTTGAGATAGTGGTTACCTTTCTTGCTTTCGGTAGTAGATTTTCTACTTGCTGCCGGAAGTATGTTCCGATCATAATGAGTCTTTTCTTGCTGCTGGAAGCCTGTTTCGGATCATATTGAGCGAAGGTGTGCCTTGCTCTAATTTTAATTGTCATGACATTTTTTGAGTGCTAGCATACGTCTGTCTTTGTAAGACTTATGACGTTGCGCTTGGCAACCAATTAAGGTTGGCTCGTGCCCTTATTATGTGTTCGATTTTTATAAAAGCTCAGGAAATGCTCTTATTATGTGTTGAAATGAGTGCATCCAGTTCTTCAAGAGATCGGATATGCACTGGTAACTATTTAATATCACTGTCAACGTATATAAGGGACTTGGATGTGCCTAGCTTGCGAGAGCTTACGTTGATCGGCTTTTGGGCGACATTCCAAACACGTGAGAATGCACACTCATAACTTGTAAATTTACATTTGAAGGGAGATAATGGCGTATGGGTTTGGACTTCCCAAGCCTTGAAGAAGTTGTACTTGTTTAGTTAATTAACGGTGTGCCGAACATACAAGAGCGCACACTCTGTCAATTAAGATAGAGTGTGCATGGGATGTTCAATCAAAAAATCTTAAATTAGACACCATCGTATTTACTGTTGAATTGACTGACTCTCAATTTGAGATTTTTAAGAGGTGGTATAGGATACCGAAAAGGTATTCGTGCTTCTCTTCCGGGTGAGGGTTGGACGATAGGTAACCCTCTGGATGGAATGGTCGGTATTTGCACCAAGTTTTTCGATGTTGGGCTTACCTATTAGCCATTTTTTCTTTGAAGTTTTAAGCCGGTATGGTGTTCATATTTCTCAGGTTACACCTAACTTTGTTTCACGTGTTCTTAGTTATGAGCTTTTGAGTAGGGCTTTAGGTGTGGAACCTTTCTTCCGTATTATGTCTTACTTTTTTAAGTTTACTCCTTCTGGGGATTGGTATACCTTGTTGAGGCAATGCAAGGAGACTGACATCATAAGAGGTATCTCAGATGGTTTTAAAGGCTGGCGTAATAGCTTTTCCTTTGTTAAAGATAGTGTACTGAATGGGAACATGGTTTGGAGAGATCCTGACTCACCCATAAAGATTGTCTCTAGGATTCTAGATTTCTCTTATTTAGTTTGTCAGTCTTTGGTCGGTCATTCTGTGCTTGGTAATGTGTTAGCGGAGGCTGCACTTATATATTACGGAATGAGCAATCTTGGTGTTTCGGAAGAAGTGCCAGAGTTTTGAGATTCATCTGGACAGGGTAGGGTGTGCTTTATATATTGTTTTCACCATTCTATTATTTCATCCCCCCTTGCTCTTCTTTTATGATATGTTTTATTTGATTTTTATTTATAATATTACATATTGTTTTATATATTTATATATATATATATATACACACACGTATATGCATTCGTGTGGGTATTGCTAGCTTTCTTCGTTTGCTGTGGCATAACACCACTTGTTGTTTTTGCTAATAAGTTGTTTGCTTATACTTATATATTTATATTTAATTATTTTTTTTGGTAGTGGTATCTGCTGTTGACTTTGTGGATGATGAAGATTTAGACCCTTCTGGCGCCCAGGTAATTGCTCCTTGGAAAGAAAAGGTTCTTCCAAATGCTCTTTCCCCGTTGCGTCCGAAATGCAAGAATAGCTCTTCCGCAGGCAGCACTGCGGAATCAAATTCATCTAGTGAAAAGACGGAGGAGCTTGCTACCAGAGGAAGTTCTAGCAATCTCGTAGATGAAGCAAATTCCGTTAATGCAACCATCAAACAAGAAAGTACGAAGATAATTTGTCTATCTCGTGAAACTCAAAAGAGTGCGGAAAATTCACAGTAAGACGATCGTTTATCTAAGTGATTCTATCTCTTAACTCAAACCAAGCAAAGAACACATTATCCATGAAATATTAGAATTAAATAACAACCCACACTAAGAATAGCAAGGACACCATTCAATATACTCGATCAGTCATCATTCAAGAGACTCAAGAAAGGTAGGAGCAAACAATGCTCAACTATGAAGGAATACTATTGATTAGTAATCTCCATAACCAACAAAGATATGCAACACATACACTATCTCAAAATGCTTATGCCAAAGAACAACTCATCCAACAAAAAGTAGGACAAACCCCACAATGGAACTCATGAACACACCCATCATGAATTCGAACACTAAGCCAAAAGAAAGGCTCATCAATCGAACTACTAGAAGTAGTATGAAAATAAGAAGTTTTGTTTTAAAATTATTCTATCAAGAAGCATACTTGAAAAAGAACGGTTTCTGCAAGATCAAAAAATCCAAGACAAGATGAAAACCCTTTGGTTAAATCATACTTGACACGAAAAATGGACACTCCATTTAACAAAAATTCCTCACAGGAAAAACTCTCAAAAGAGACAACAAAAATGACCACTCAAGGGTGCTTTTGATTTTCGACCAAGCCCCCCTATTTATAGGCTTAGATTTTCGGCCAGCACCAAGAAAAGATCATCAATTAGGACTCTCTAATCTTATCTCAGAAGGAGTAGAAGTAGAAGAGTATTTGATCTCTTTGACTCTATCTAAAATCTAGGAAACCTTATCTAAATGTCTTATCCTCAATCAGGATAGTATCTAGAAGGAATCTAAGACTCCTAATCAAAACACTCTAGCTTTATTCAGCCCACATGGCTTATCTAACTAGATAAAACTCGAAAATTGACTCCTAGACTTAGACTAACTCTAATCTCGAAATTCAGCTCCCAAATTGTTGAAGTAAAATGTCTTGAACGCCCTTCCAAAAGTGGAATATTAGTCTTGCGCCCCTCACATTGTAGAAAACTCCAATTTACTCCAAAACTTGTAGAATTCTCTTTATTGACTTCAAAAGATTGGAAAAACACTTGAAACAATTAAGATAGTTTGCAACCTATCTAATTATGTAGCAATGGACTCAATCTTGAACACTTTGATCAAATAGGCTGTCCATTCAAGAACCTAAATGACTCTTCTCACTAGCTTGATCAATGATCTTCATGGAGCACCTAGAGTCAAACTCCCTTGACACTCTTGAGCACTTATTTCCATGAGGTCATCATCTCCTTTGGTTTGAACCCCAAAGTTAATGACATTCTCATCATCTTGATCATAGCTCTCTTGAACCAACTCCCTATCACATAGGTAGTTAAGATCTATCCTTTCTTCCTTGATTGGCTTGCAAAGTAAACTTGGCATTCCAAAACTAGAATAAAGGATTAGCTCATTCCCCTCTCTAGGAGAACCTCCATGGAAGGCTACATGATTCTCATCATCCCCTCCTTCTTTAAGAGGATTCGTCCTCAAATCATCAACCTCTATACCTGCACAAGGAACAAACGTGATATAAGGGTTAGTAAAATCCTCACCCTCACCACACTCTAATTTTCTCACACTGCGTGCATTTTTTTCTGTTTCCATGCTATTTTCATGGTTTTCTCTCGCCTCAAGTCTTACCTCAGCGTGACCTTTTTTACTTTCTTGCGTCACTCTCTCGACTTTTTCTCTCCCTTGTGTATAGGTTATCTTACCACACAAATTAGGAAAATTCATCCCTACTTATTAGAGATAAAATTTTTGACCCCCCTACTACTAATAGGACTCAAATACACGGCCACACATATGCACAATTGTATTAGAAGACTCAAAAATTTTCAGATTATGATAAGACTTCCTTATCTCAATAGTTTTCGAAAATAGACTTACTTTAAAACTCTAATTATAATCTCACTGAAATTATAATTTAACACATGCAAAAATTAGTATTTAAATCCAAGTAGGACTCAAATAAAACACACAATAAAATTGTATTACAATTAGGAAACAAAGGCTACAAATTTTCGGCCAATGTGAACACAAAAATCCAAAACCAAATAGGACTCAAATCATAACACAATTTGGACTCAATGACCTTAATTTTAGGGCTAAAATTTTCGGCCATGTGAACACACAAATACAAGACCAAATAGGTCTCCAAGTGTAACACAAATAGACAACTAAAATTCAAGTTCAACTAGGACTAGGAAACCCTAATTTTTAGCTTCACAATTTCGGCTATACTATGACTCTAAAATTCAAAACAAACTAGGCTTAGAATTCCGCATAAATCACACACACACACATGCAATAAGTTAGTAAAAATTCGGCTATTAACCTTTTACCTAATAGTTAAAATTTGAAAAATTACTTTTGACTCACTTTAAAAAAGAAACTTGAAAATTACCACTTTCCAAAAATGGACAACAACTTTTAGAATCTTTCTAAAAACCCTTTTCCAAATCGTATATGGAATTAACAAAAATCACTTTTTACCAAAACAATCTATGGCAAATAAAGTAACAAGAACACCATAAGTATAATGAAGTTGGAAATTAAAGTTCCTAATTCAACTATGACATTTGCTTCATAATACTCAATTTAACACAAACCATTCTTAAAACTCAATGACTCAACAATACCATCTTCATAAGTGACCATTTGAAAATCAAATTTTCCAAAGACCAAATATGTAAACTTCAAGAATATATCTCAAAGCCTATAAGATTTCTTGTCACATATAAGAAAATCTTTAGTAAAACTTCACTCAATTCTCGATTTAACTCTCAAAAATTAAGGTTTTAAACACAAGTCAAAGACTTCAACCCTTAAAGTTCGCACAATTCAACTTCAAAGACCTTTAAACACTTTGATACCAAAACTGATATCACTAAAATTCATTCCTCATCACATGATAAAGAAAGTTTTGAAACTCAAGTTAAGAATCATGGAAAGTCCAATGATAGGAAGATCCACTAATTCACTCATTCTCAAAGTATAAGACTCGAGAAAACAAAAACCCAAAATTGTTACTTTTGAAAAATCTTTTGACACTAAGATTTAAACAAAAATAGAATGACCAACAAGATCGGAACTCTATGAAATTCTCATTGATTGAAAATCCATAAATTCCATTTTACTCATTAGATTCAAATAAGAACCAACAAGAAGGAAGGCTTCTTCATTTATACTTTATGTAGAAAGTACAAAATCACTAAGCTTCACCTTTCAAAGAATAGATCCAAGATATTTACCACAAGATAAACTCTTAAACCCTCCTCATGTAAAGACATCTCTTTTAGAAAGAAATAGCTATCTCGAGCAAGTAGCTCTTCTTTGGCATCAATTCTCTCCTTAAAGATCCAACACATAAGATCCACTAACTTGCTCATAGGAGAAACAGTTCTCTACTTGCAAATCAAGGATAAATTTCAAAATGCAGCGCTCGCTTTGACTAGATACCAATGTACCATCATCAAGCTCTCGCACAGACCCCAAAATAACACCACAAGATCAAACAAATGTGTAAGATGTCTCGCAAAACCACACAAAAGACAAGATCAATTTTGAAAACGTAGTTTTCACAAGAATTTGATTTATTTTTTCAAAACCCATTCTGCAACAAGAAGGAACCTTGAAACAAATAAAGATAGTACTGCTCGTTAGTAGCACAAAGCTTGATTACCACACCAAGTAACGGATTCCGTGGTAACTCAAGATATTCTCAAAACCAAGAACTATGAAGTCCTCAATCAAGGAGAAATCTCTCGAAAATCAAACTGATAATAGAAACTGATATGATAATATCAAGTAATATCATCACTAAGATAGTCCAAGCTCTGATTCCAAGAAACTGATAGCAATCTCGCAGATGAAGCAAATTTCGTTAATGCAACCATCAAACAAGAAAGTACAAAGACAATTTGTCTATCCCGTGAAACTCAAAAGAGTGCGGAAAATTCACAGTAAGACGATCGTTTATCTAAGTGATTCTATCTCTTAACTCAAACCAAGCAAAGAACACATTATCCATGAAAGATTCGAATTAAACAACAACCCACACTAAGAATAGCAAGGACACCATTCAATATACTCGATCAGTCATCAATCAAGAGACTCAAGAAAGATAGGAGCAAACAATGTTCAACTATGAAGGAATACTATTGATTAGTAATCTCCATAACCAACAAAGATATGCAACACATACACTATCTCAAAATGCTTTTGCCAAAGCTCAACTCATCCAACAAAAAGTAGGACAAACCCCACAATGGAACTCATGAACACACCCATCATGAATTCGAACACCAAGCCAAAAGAAAGGCTCATCAATCGAACTACTAGAAGTAGTATGAAAATAAGAAGTTTTGTTTTAAAACAATTCTATCAAGAAGCATACTTGAAAAAGAATGGTTTCTGCAAGATCAAAAGATCCAAAACAAGGTGAAAACCCTCTTGGTTAAATCATACTTGACACGAAAAATGGACACTCCATTTAACAAAAATTCTCCACAAGAAAAACTCTCAAAAGAGACAACAAAAATGACCACTCAAGGGTGCTTTTGATTTTCGGCCAAGCCCCCTATTTATAGGCTTAGATTTTCGGCCAGCACGAAGAAAAGATGATCAATTAAGACTCTCTAATCTTATCTCAGAAGGAGTAGAAGTAGAAGAGTATTTGATCTCTTTGACTCTATCTAAAATCTAGGAAACCTTATCTAAATGACTTATCCTCAATTAGGATAGTATCTAGAAGGAATCTAAGACTCCTAATCAAAACACTCTAGCTTTATTCAGCCCACATGGCTTATCTAACTAGATAAAACTCGAAAATTGACTTCTAGACTTAGACTAACTCTAATCTCGAAATTCAGCTCCCAAATTATTGAAGTAAAATATCTTGAACGCCCTTCCAAAAGTGGAATATTGGTCTTGCGCCCCTCACGTTGTAGAAAACTCTAATTTACTCCAAAATTTGTAGAATTCTCTTTATTGACTCCAAAAGATTGAAAAAACACTTGAAACAATTAAGATAGTTTGCAACCTATCCAATTGTGTAGCAATGGACTCAATCTTGAACACTTTGATCAAATAGGCCGTCCATTCAAGAACCTAAATGACTCTTCTCACTAGTTTGATCAATGATCTTCATGGAGCACCTAGAGTCAAACTCCCTTGATACTCTTGAGCACTTATTCCACGAGGTCATCATCTCCTTTGGTTTGAACCCCAAAGTTAATGACATTCTCATCATCTTGATCATAGCTCTCTTGAGCCAACTCCCTATCACATAGGTAGTCAAGATCCATCCTTTCTTCCTTGATTGGCCTGCAAAGTAAACTTGGCATTCCAAAACTAGAATGAAGGACTAGCTCATTCCCCTCTCTAGGAGAACCTCCATGGAAGACTACATGGTTCTCATCACCTAAGAGGTTAAATGCAATTGACCCGTCACCAGACATTGGAATTCTAGCTTTTGATAAGGCTTTATCTCTGAAGAAGAAAGTTTCGGCTGTGGAAGATTCGTTGAATGAGAAAGAAGGGAGGAGACCGGCTGTTGCTGCTCTAATTAGAGAGGTTTTTGGAGGATTTTCAACTTTACAGTGTGGGCCCATTGGTCCCTCTGTATCTGCGCTGATGGGGTTTAAGCCGTCCCGTCCAGAATTTTAGATTATATATTCTGGATCTCTACTTAACAGGTCCCATCTTCGAAGAGATTGGTTTGCTAACCTTTTCCCCCCAGCCCACAGGGATTACCTCTGTACCATTCTTGATGAGGATGTGATTCAGAGAGCTACTTTCGCTTCTCTAGAGGTAGGGTGACTTGTTACTAATTTGTTATTTTTATTTAGGTAGTTTCGTTTTTAATGTATTGGCATGTATTATGTACTTCGATGACTTTACTTATTATATATTGATTGTACTTTAATTACCCCCTTTATAGACTATCAATCTGTTTGTCACTTTGATCTGCAAGCTTGGAGGAGCATCTCCAGATTGTTCTTCTCACTTGTGAAGAGAAAGTGAAGGCTTCGGAAGCAAGGTATGCGGGTTTGGAAGATTCCTCTGCTGCTCTTCGCCAAGAATTGGAGAGTTTAAAGGATGACTTGAGGGCTACCAAAGATGAACTCCACCTGACTCAGGTTGAGAAGGCCAGTCTAGAGAAGAGGGTGGAGGAATTAGGTGATGTTTCTGCTCAGACTCAGGAAGAGAACAAAAATTTGCTTAAAGAGATGGAAGTCTTGCAGAAGGATCGACACTTTTTAATTACTAAGGGTATTCCTTATTTCTTTAATGAGGGTGCATCCGATTCTGTTTTTCAAAGGCAACTTAAGAGGGTGTCGTACTACCAAAAGGCTGTCGGTGGGCATGGGATGGCGTTACACTACCATCCCTCTTTTGAAGGTGTGAACTTGGAAGACATGCTGGGTTATGATTCTGTCGCGGTTTCTAAGGCACAGGAAGCTAAGAAGGCTCTGCGCCACTTAAGCTTGGACTATCATAAGGTATTGCCTGACAATTCTCGGAATCATGCGTCTCTACTAATGGGTATTTGTGCGAAGCGGCTGTTACCTCATCCGGAAGCTAGTACTTCCCGCACTGTAGTTGCTCAAGGATCCTCTGGTACGGGAGATATAGAGGGAGAGGTTAACCAGGCATGAACGAAGAATTTGCAAGGCCTTATTTTCCTATCGTTTATCTTATTTACATGTAATGAATCTTAAAGATATTATTGCGTACTTTTTTTTTTTTGCATTGTGAGGCTTTAGCTTAGGTTTTTTCCTTGAATGGTTGCTGTAGCCTCCTTGATTTGTTGCTGGTTGTTTTGCCTGTTTGGCAGAAAGATATTTGCGCTTTGGCACTTTGGTTACTCCTTTCTTTTAATTCCGCAGATGAATTTCTTGTTTTTAGCTAGCTTTATCGGTGTGCCTTTCTAAGGCTTGCCCTATCAGTGTTAATACTCCATTAATGTCCGGAGGGTAATAACACATTAATTTTAAAGGCCTTTCAATAAGCTTAAAAGAAGATTACACAACAGCTGAAAGGGGTGAAGTATCACACTAGTCCCATTTTCCCTTTTTTTTTTTCAAAAAAAGGAAAGAGGAATTCAAGATAGGGAGCTGCTCCAAGTGATAAGCTTAAAGGCTTTGGAAGCACCAATCAGCGAGAGCTAGCAAGAAATTTATGTTTCAAAATTTATTTCATATTGGCATGCATTCGGAAGCATGATTAATACAAAGGCATTTTTCATTTAAAATGAGAAGTGATGCCTTATTCTCTTGACTTAATTAAAAGTAAGGATTGAAAACCACTTGCTATTTTGTCCGCTCATGTTGGACCAAAGATAAATTTTCATAAGAGATTTGTAGTCATTTAAAAGGCAAGGGTTTGGTTTTATTTGTAAATACCTATTTATTCCTACTATAGTGTTGTATTTAAGACATGACGAGTCCAAAGTAGTATGGCCCGCAACTAGGCCGGCTCAAGTTCGGTGAAAGGTCCAACCGGCCTCTGGAATCTTCTAGGTTGGTTCTTAATTACTTTCTTACCAAGAAAGAGTTCCACAACCAAGCTCTATAAATAGGGATGAACCCTTCAGGGTTAAAGGTACGCTTTATACACCCACTTTATACCCTTACTACGAATAACCTTACTGACTTAAGCATCAGAGTGTCTACCCTCGGGAGACCCCGAGGCCCTCTTTTGTAGGTTTTAGGGTTTTGATTCCGTCATGGCCGCCGTAGTAACCAACCGGAGACGTTGGTACAATTCCATCCTTCGTCAAGTGGCACGCCCAGTGGGACCCGATTAGGGTTCTTCACCCTTCAATAAATCTCTTGTGAAGAAGGTGGATGTTAGATCAAAAATCTCCATTCAAATCATGATGATGGAGGGCAGAGCATGATCGTCGTCTTAATATGGCATAAACTCAAGCCAAATCACAGCGTCCAGGTTTTAGTATTCTTAATTAATGTTTATTTGAGGTAAACTGTCGTGTAAAAACCTGCATGCACAAACCACTCCTTCTTGGATTGTCCAACATTAAAAAGTCGTAGGCATCCCCGTCTCAAAGCTTTGATGGCTTTTTTGGATATATTATATGCTATGATGCCACCCTAATTTTGTCTTACTAAGACGGCAGAGAAGATCCTTAATTAAATCTTCACTGAATGCATCCTAAGCCTGGTCAAACAACGGGGTAAGGTCCTATTTTCTACACCTTTAATTACTTTGGTCATTGTGCAAACGCATGGTGAGCCAACGGTTATGCACTATTACGTCAATCTGAGGCATGATAATACAATTGTAACATATCATAAATTAAGGAAAGATGGATTATTCAAGAAACCCTTATAGATATATAACATGCATATGAGGCCTTTTAGGTTTAAAGGTTGATTTTTGTTCATCTAATTTTGTGCTGAGATTGATGTTAAAAATTATACACACCATTTATGTGTTATGATGCATATGAATTAAGTCCCGATCTTCGGGGAAAAAGCTACAAACATGCTTTCATGCCCACACATATAACGCGATATTAATCCCAGTGATAAATAGTTTGGCGACCAAAATTCCATGAACTTCGTGATAAAAATTTGTTGAGGTCTAAATTATTTTTTATGTTGACCCGATGGCAATGTTGCACCTATTAACATAGGTTTCTTAATCCTATATGTGAACATAATTGTTTTGTTCTCATCAGCTATATTTTTTATTATAAATCTTTTGAGTTTCATGGTTGACTAAGGAAACTGTTGTCCATCAAGTTTGGTTGGAGAAACTTTACAATATCCTCGAACCAAACAAGATCGAAAAGCAAATTAGCCAGCGACGACTACGAAGCCTCCAGTTACACAGAAACCCAAGCAGCCGCAGCTGCTCAACAAGGATTCTAATTTTCGGGAAATTTTAATACGGTCCTTAGTAATTTTATTATTTACACTCTGACGCTATGTCTTCTGAATGCACAGAATAGCCCATGGACCGTCAAAGGACATACTTGGACAAAATTCTCTTTAACTAAGCGGAATTTATTCTTCAGTTCCTTTGGATATTAGTTATTATCCTTGCCTCTAATGGTTTTATTGTTTTTCATACAAGTCCTACAAGAACGGGCAACCTGATATCTCAAAAGTCACATCTCCTCGAAGAGACGCACAACTTCCTTGAGACTTGAGTACAAGGCTACTTGTTTGTTTCCGGCAGTACAAGCTGAAACATCCCTTTCTACATAATTGCACGCGGCAGAGGCTTTAATGACAGATAAGTTATCGTAGCCTTCTATTGCAAATAAGTTCATGTCGTATATCATTGTCTTCTGAACTTATTCATATGATATGATAAATTTAAATCTCCAGCATCATTATGCATAAATACACATACTATGCCTCTCTGAGCCTATTGTTGCTACATAATCCTGGTGGTAGCATGTCAATTGAATGTTACCTAATAAGATTTTCTCATATACTTGTATGCATCAATACCTCTTTACCATCATAGCAAACATGAGGGTTTTTTTGAAAAGTATTTCAATAACATTACAAATTAAATTGCATGCACAGCTCACCAATTTTGGGGTGTCAAAACGTAACATTCGCATGCTTACTTCATTTTAAGTCGTGCACAATTCTTGTATGCTCACCAAGGGTCCAACCACCTTGTTATTAGAGCAACTAACTTTTTGTCCAAAGTGAACAGCTATGCAAGTATAGCTCGATTTTTCGAGGGACCGAAGGAACATATAGTCGTGATTACACAGATTAGCCATATAACAAGGGTGGAGACAATCCCCTCGACTGAATTGAAAACAAGTAAGTAGTCCTAAACTTACTTGCGCCACGTTACCATTTTTCTAACTGGACTTCTATAACGAATCCAATCTTGGTTATGCTCCTTAAATAACACATTAAATGTGTATACCTCCCTTAAGGTGATCTAACGAAATGTGTACAGTTACAATAACCTGCCCGAGCGTGGCGCAGTTGTACTACTTGGTTTTGCAGGTCTTACAATAAGACAATTCGGGGAGTATCCTTCTTGAACCACGAAGCAACCTATTCCAAAGGGCAATGATCTGCTCGAAAAAGAAGATAAGTGTTAAGTTTGTTCCTCATCAGGAGACAACTTGTATGACATCATTATTTGATAAAGCATGTGACTCGTGCATGTAACACTACTTGGCATTTATATGTTCTCTTGATATTATTCTCCATACAATCAGGGAATTTGCTAGTCTTTATCATTACATGTATGATCAACCATTACCTAGCCCTCATACGCATCATTTCTTAAGGTAAAATTATAGTGTCGTGACATCTATACTTTCTCGAGTGGAGAATAATTGCTATTTGCGATCTAGATCTTGACCATAGCACATTATGTCAACTGTCTCCATATCTCTCGAAAAGTTGTAACTGTATGATCTTGAGAATAGTTATGCAAGGACTTCTATCGCAAAGGCATGCTCGAGTTTTGGGAGAACTTCTTCCTGTTTTTGCAGAACTTGCAGAAATATGAGAACGGAGATAGCCCCTCTATGATGCGAGATTGTAATCAGGCCGCAGTAGTCTTGAACAAATGAAGGACCAATACACGGTGAACGTCAAGAACGAGCTCCCTCAACAACAATGGGGAGTCTCTTGATAAATGGGTATTACTACTCTAACTTGTGGTTACCCTTGGAAGAGTACCAATAGATAAGTGATACGATCTCCTTATAATATTATTTCCTAAATATATGAACGTCTGCTTTACAATCTGAATTTTACGATAGTTCATTGAATAATTGTTCTTACATGACACATTAGGCATACGTGTCTCCTGGGC
Organism: Oldenlandia corymbosa var. corymbosa; assembly: GCA_949775105.1. Classification (NCBI taxonomy): domain Eukaryota; kingdom Viridiplantae; phylum Streptophyta; class Magnoliopsida; order Gentianales; family Rubiaceae; genus Oldenlandia; species Oldenlandia corymbosa. The sequence goes on along the minus strand of OX459118.1, from coordinate 17,584,836 downwards.
CTCTTTAGTGTCCTCGAACTTTCACATGCAAACTTCTGGCACGAAAAGTCTTTCTCAGATGCATGACTTATTTACCAATTATTTGCGTCATCGTATATTAGTCATGAAGCATAGTGCTACAGCTTCTACATATACATGGCTTTCTTTACTCTCCACGCATAAATTTTTTGACCTATCTTAAACACGATAGCTAAGTCATGTTTATTTCCTTTTCTTTTGAAAGGGGGTAGATACCCCTCTCATACTTACAATTGTCGGTGATATGCTATAAAAGTCATAGTGCAGGATGGTTCCTCTTTTCTTGAGTCCTGAGTCGCAATAGATCGTTGTGTTTACTCTACCGAACAACTAGATTGAACTTACTATCCCGAAGCCACAATGAATTTCACATCTGATGGTCCAGTTCCGTGACAAATCGCTATGATTCTTCAGGGGTCCATAGTAAGTACGAATCCGTGGAGAAGCATGTCATGATCTCTGCAGCATCCTTTCATAGCCGTTGTGAGCTAATCAAACCATGGCTTCGATAGTCTTGCTCGTATCGCGGTGAGATCTTTCCAGTTCTTACATTTCATGTCTTAAAATGGCTTCTTTTGAAGGGGGTTGAGGCCCCCAATAATATATTGTGTTGTATGTCACTTCTCGTGCTTCGATAATTTATTACTCACTAATAAATCTACAAGTGCATGAGTAGGTGTTTTGTCAGGACCAAAGAACCATCCTGGTTTATCATGATGCCTGCGCTCGAGTGGCATCACCATCCGAGTATTATGTCCTCGACAATTATCATGAAAGAATTCAGACGGATTCTCCCTCTAAACCAAGGTACGCTCGAACGAGCCTTTGGGTATGCATCCTTGATCTAGGAGAATGGCATATTACATTCGAATACTTTCAAGGTTTGGAAGCCTCTTTATATGCTTATTAGATGAATTTCACAGTGTTTACATAAGCATGGCATTATTATACTTGCAATACATGTCTCGGACTAAGTTGCAGGAAAAAATATCCCGAGAACTCTGGGGCAAAACAGGCAGAGGTACGTAACTCTCGCAGCTGATCCTTCGAGGATAGCGGCATCGTCAAGTTCACTCTGGCCTTAGGGCGTTTATGTTTTAAACCCGGCATATAGACTATCAGTCTAGTGCACATAGTGGTAGCCCACTCGAGTACTCATGGGAGCTGTTATATCCCATATACGCAGTTACACCCAGTTAAACATGACTAGTCACTTGAACGGATATCCTTTTCAAAGACATTCTCTTCAGAATCGTCTGTATTCGAGGAACTCGTACCTAGTTTCCTCAAGGATATCCTCTTCAGGATCGTCCTTAAAAAGACATTCTCTTCAGAATCGTCTGTATTCGAGGAACTTGTACCCAGTTTCCTCGAGGATATCCTCTTCAGGATTTTCCTTAAAAAGACACTCTCTTCAGAATCATCTGTACAAAGGTATTCTCTTCACGATCAAGTGCAAAAGAGTCGTGTACTTAACATCCAGCCATTATAAGCACTTTACAAATAACTCATAAGTGGTGTACTCGACATCCGGTATCGAGAAAGGCCTAGATTTTCATGTTCATGAACAATGGCTGGACTATCCCTCGAACCTAAACACATGTGTTCTATACCTCAATGAGAACCAGACTTGTTCTCGAGTATACTTTCTTGGATCGATATATCATATCATCCAATACATCAGAATGAAAATGAATTTATTCTTGATATTCTCGAATTCACTTTGTGTCTCGTTAATACAGGCCTATTCCTTCTGTAAGGTGGTTACCATCCATCTCCTTCTAATAAACACCATTTTATTGCCTTAACCCTACGAGTATGGGGTCTTCTTGATCAGGCACCTCCTCGAACTGAGCAATGGGAACTACACTCTCATCTAAAGTCTCGGTCTGGCAAATACCACCCCATGACTTGGGGGCTCCGAGATGAGTAATGGCTCCGGGGTTATCTATAACAAGGAGTGTTTATATATGGGAGATTGTAAGGCGTTTGAAAGGTGTGTAAGGTGTTTGGAAGGTGAGTAAGGTGTTTTGGAGGTGTTTGGGAGGTTGTGTTTTTGTTTTTTCGATGATTATTGGTCTACGGATCTCTTTCTATGACTATTCTCGACGATCCTCAGACTGGGACATCGTTCCTTCTCACACTAATGCGTAATACCTCCGCGATTCTTGCTTGAATCTTGGGCAATGACATTATACATCTACTCAAGTTCGACACATCAACCTGACTTATACTTCTCAAACCCGGACTAAGGGTTCTATGCTTTATTTCTCGGGACATGAGAAATGGTAAACGGGTCGGTTGGGCGGATATAAATAAGCTTAAATGCTTGTGTACCTTGTTCGAGGTCAGATGATTACAGTTCTTGAGTTTGGTCTGGAGCTCTACTCGAGAGAATCTTCTCGAGTCTCACTATCTCTGCATTATGGATATCACATGTGGCATCTCTTACGGTGTCTTCTACTCCTCTATCTCTCCTCGACAACCGAGGATGTATATGATGACAGTCTCTTCTCTCTAATGTTATATTACACTCGAGCTGGTCTTCTCGAGTCTCTGGATTTCTTAAACAGAAGGTCACATTGGGGCAAGTTCTCGGGGTGCAGTTCAATCCTAGACTTATGTCCTCGACATCGAGTATTCTTTATATTCGTTTATGATGTTTCTACTACTCTGTGGCTATTCTCGAGGTCTAGGTCTATTACTTCTCAATCAGAAGCATACGTCATTTCGACAGTGGACATGTCTTAGCTGCTGTTAATGGCGTATATTTGAGACTAGTGGGATTCTCCGCTATGTTTCCTTCTCAACAACAGAGTCTATTGGGCCAAGTTCTTGGCATGCAGCTCCAGCTTGTATTTCTTCTCGAACTTATGTCTTCAACGACAAATGTCAATAATCACAGTCTTATTACATCTTCTCAATTGGTACTCAACATAGTATTGACAGAAGTCCCCTTCTCGAGCTTATCTTCTCGAAGCCCTCGAGACTCTTGTGTTCAACCTCATTTAGGCACATTTCTTGCCTCCATTCACGAGATTATTTGATGTCGCTTCTCATTTATTATTCTCGAGATTTGGAGTTAATGCTTCTCGATCTGAAGTGTGCATTGTAATCTTCAAGCAGATCTCTTGTTCTGTTGGTTATTGACAAGACACCATTATATCTGAAATAGTGGGAATCTCCACTACTTCTCTTCTATAATCCTCTTCAGGAGCGGGTCATCCGCCTCGATATTTCTCTGGCGCAGATTGTGAAGATCATCACATGATGCTTTCTCGATTAAAAGTCTGGATTAGTGATTTTATCTTCCTCGGACTTCGATGTCGATCATTATAAGTGACATGCACATTGAGACAAGTACGGGCTAATGCTTTTATTACTTTAATTTCTCCTCGATGCTAACCTGTCACAGGTTCTCGATTCAAGTCAGTTTTTTCCGAACTTGAGGAAACTATATACTTCACGTTATCAAGCCTACCCTATCTTCAGACTTCGAAGTATAGGCTTGATAAGGGGCACTTGACGAGTCCAAAGTAGTACGGCCCGCAACTAGGCCGGTCCAAGTTCGGTGAAAGGTCCAACCAGCCTCTGGAAGCTTCTAGATCGGTTCTTAATTACTTTCTTACCAAGAAAGAGTTCCATAACCTAGCCTATAAATAGGGATCAACCCTTTACGGTTAAAGGTATGCTTTATGCACCCACTTTATACCCTTACTACGAATAATCTTACTGACTTAAGCATCGGAGTGTCTACCCTCGAGAGACCCTGAGGCCCTCTTTTGCTGGTTTTAGGGTTTTGATTCCGTCATGGCCGCCGTAGTAACCAACCGGAGACGTCGGTACAATTTCATCCTTCGTCAAGACATATATTTATTGAAAAAATTGAGAGCATGACTTATGCTACTGTAGTAATCTTTTTAACTTTTTTAAAAGATTAATCTCTACCATGTATTTGCTTATAAATGTGATATACACTCCTGATAATGATCCCTTTTAGGGTTATGCATGCATTCTCGATCAATTTGAAAACTTTCCACCTAGGTGTTAACACATTCTCAAGCATAACTCATATGATTTCCAAAAATCATTGTATAAGTCCAGTTGGTGAAACTTTGAAAGCACATAATGCATGTAAAAGGGGTCAAAGACCTTTTTTTTGAAGACTTACTTGAGTAGGATCTTGCTCCTTTAAGATCCAACCTCCGATATTGGTACAATTACACATAATAGACTCCGTGAAGGATTGCTACCGGAGCCTGCTGCACTTCCGGGATGAGAGGAGGAACCTAGTGCCTCCGGTAAAATGAGTTTCTATCAGACACCATGTCTCTTTTGAATTTACGTGGTTACGGCTACACTTGAAGGCAAGTTATTGCCGGAAGGGAAGCTGGTCGGAGGAGCCATTGAAGGAAGAGCTACCTTTGAACGAGGAGCTACTTCTGACGGGAAACTGTAAGAAGAAAACCCATGGTCGTAGGAGAAGCTACTTCTGAAGGGAAACTGTTGGAGGGAGAGCTACTCTTAGAGAAATAACTATTGTTGTTGGGAAAACCACTGCCAGAGGAGGAATTACTTCCTTAGGAAAATCCATAGCCAGAGGAGAACTACTTCTGGAGGAAAGGCAACTGTGGAAGGGGAGGTTTCTACCCAAAGAAAACCGCTGCCGAAAGAGAAACTACTTCCGGAGGGAAGACCACTGCTGGAGGGGAGGTTTCTACCATTCTAAGGAAGCTGTCTGAAGGAACACCATTGTCGAAGGATCATCTGCTCCTGAAAGTGGAGCTACTTCTGAAATGAGGAGCTGCTTCCGAAGGGAAGCTTCGAAGAGGAGGATCCTGCCAAAGGGATTGCTACTGAAGAGAAATTACTTCCGTAGAGAAGGCCACTGCCGAAGGAGAGGCTTCTGCCAGTCTAAGGGACAAACAGTAGATTTGGGTTTTTGTTTTGCATCCTCAAGTGGAGGCTTATTTAGCCAAATCCAAATGGCTCTTCAGGGTGTGCTAAAGATATAGATGCTAGAAGCTTGTACTTTAGGCGGAGGACCATATTCTGGACTATTCCTTATTCAAGACTGATTTAGTCTTTTCAAGGAGAGCTTCATAGTTTGAAGACCATAAGAGGTTTTCTTCTTGAAGATATACACTCAAACATGAATTTGTAGCTGAAACTTCGAAGAACTGTAATCTTTATTTTTCTATATACATATTTAGAGAAGGCACTAACTTTTACCTAATCTTCTACTAAATCAAGATGATAATTGGTGAATGGGAAGAGCAATGATTCTCGTTGTCTTCTCCACAATCGGTGCCTGTTGATGAAGCCCAAGAATGGCAAGGTTGGAACCATGTCTTGATCTCCATCTACAATTGAAGCTAAGCCTTCTCTTTATGCATGAACTCATGATGAAACCTGTAAAAAAGGAAGGGAGTCAATGCTCATCCCGGGAATGTACCCCGGGATCGAACTCCAACGCCCAAGTCAATAGGGGTAGAGATAGAACCAGCCATGGAGTAATGGTGGTTAGGTGTGAAGTAAAAGATAGAGTAAAGAAGAATAGTCTAGACCTTTTACCTAGAGGTTGATGAAGAGTATTTATAGAGGAGATACCCTAAAATGAAGGTCCAAGATCTATTGGCATATGGATGACCCTTGGATCTGCCCTCTGGATGGCTTTATCCTCTTCTAACCTTTTGCTCTGTTTGTATTCCAGAAGTAGCTAGGCAAGAGCATAAGGTTGGAGAAGAGATCTTTACCTTTATTCCCGTAATAGCAAACCATGGTCCCCGATGGTCACTCTTCTATTGATCGGATCCAAACCCGACCCATAAAGGACAATTCGGGTCACAACAAGTGGAACTATGGGTTCCATCACTTGTGTTCTTCACCTGCGTCGGTATCCCACAAAACCTAATTATGTTCTTGCAGTGAAGGGCGGACAACACAATAAATGTAGGCTATTTCTGTTCCAAATCGATGAAATTTAATCTTTTGGATGAAATTATTGAAGGATATCCAATTTTAATCAAAAGCTTGAGACATGATATATGGTTACATGCTTCAGCGCATTCCGAACGGGATCCGCTGCACAAATTTCATTTACTTTGTTTGAACTTTGGGTGAGAATGGGATCGACTTGTTTGTGATTTGGTTTTCAATTGAGAGACTGAATTTTAGTTTGCATCAGGGTCTTAATTAAGAAAAAATACTTTCCTATCTTGTTCAGGATTTTAGTTGAATGGGAAGAGAAGAAAAAAAATATTGAACAAGTGTAAATAAAAAAGATGTGGATCCCACATGATAAAAACAGAATAACTCAGATTTTTGGAAAAAAGAAATTGAATTTTGAATTTTATTCTTTTATAATAATAAATTATAAATTAATATAATATGTTTAGTATTATTTTAATACATTTTTTATTTTTTAATATTTTGAAAATATGAGATTTATAAGTTACCCAAAATGCCCCTATTGACTTGACCAAGAAATGGTCATTCCGAGAACCCATAAATGTAAAAGGTCAAAAAAAAATTAAAAATGACCAAATTAGTTGAAAAGACAAATGTAATGAACCAAATAAGTGAATTTTTAATGCAAAGGACCAAATTAAATTTTATGCCTGATATAAAAGACTTTTTCAACAGTTTACTCGTTTAAAAACGATCATTATGTTTGTTGGCCAAACCGAACCATTTTTCATCATCATTTTTTTTTAAACGTCGGGAGCTCCACGAGATAGGTAAACTAACTGTCTGCAAACTACAGTGGGGGTAAACCACTATTTTTATTATTTTTATATAACAAAACTTATTCCATGCATTTTCTTGATTCATAGGAAGCCAAGAAAACAATATCTAAGGCTCTTAAGGCCTTTTGATTTGTACTAAGTTTCATCTAGTATATTATTCTAATTAAAAATTAAACCTTAAAATATTTAATAATAATTGCAAGATCATAATAAATGTGAAAATACATTTTTAGTGTTATACTTTCAAGACTAAATTTTGAAAATGGTCCTTTACATTATATAAAATGCACATTTTGGTCCTTTTCATTAACATTTAGCTAAAATGGTCTTTTATATTTTTCTTTGTAATTTTTTTGGTCCTTTGGCACTATTCAAAGAGTTTGACCATATTTGAGTTCATATCAGCAGGGGTCTTTTCGGAATAAAAATATTGTTTATTATGATCGATAATATGTAAGATGAAAATTCCACAATGATGGGCTCGGGTTTAATAAAAAAGACTGAAAAAGTTATTGAATTTTTTTAATTTTGAAAAATGATTTTTATTAATTTATTGTCATCTTATTCAGTATTAATTTTTCTGAAAAATAAAAAAAATTATTTCAATAATACCCCTGCTGATTTGAACTCAAATATGGTCAAACTACTTGAATAGTGCCAAAGGACTAAAAAAGTTACAAATAAAAATATAGAGGACCATTTTAGCCAAATGTTAATATAGAGAACCAAAATATGTATTTGGCCTATTGTCAAAGACTATTTTCAGAATTTAGTTTACTTTCAAATAGAAAAATATACTAGATGAAATTTAAAACTAATAAAAATATCTTAAATAAGGACCGGAGGAAGTATATATGCCCTGAGAATTTAATCAATCAATTACAGAAACTTCGTGCATGAGTTCAATAATCAACTTCAAGGAAAAAAAAATCAGTTTCAACCAGGTAACCATAAAGAAACATCAGAAGAGAGGTCGATATTATTGTGGACCGGTGAGGACAAAGGTTTTCCATTGACGTGTCTCAAAATGATTCATTTTATTTAGTATCTAATAAATATGAACATTATTTTAAGAAGAAAAAATGTTTGATGCTATAAGACAACAACAAGCAGTGGGCGGTTCTATATATTTGGAGCCCTAAAGTGAGTCTTAAATATGGAATCTTTTTGGAAAAAGTATAAAATACTATAAATTGGCATTTTTTAACAAATTTAATTATTTATATTTTGTTTTAATTGATTATTTTAGCCTAATTTTTATTGACGCAAATTATTTAATTAAAGTTTCATAATCAACTTCTTTGTTCTTTTAGTTTTTCTTGAGTGACCCGATTTATATTTTTGAATTGACATCATTGCTATACAAATGTATAAAATAAAGTAAATAATTTCACACTAACTTTAACAAAATAAAAAAATTTAAATGATGATAAATTGGTCTATAGTTTAGACTTGCGTGAATATAATGCTTGAGAAATCTTATCTTATTTCTAAAATCTAAATGTTGCTCCAAATATGAAAACAGAAACCCATTGCCAAAATGAACTAACCAAACCAAATGACTCCAATCATTAAAATGTTCCAAATATCAGTACTATTTTATACAATTGCTTTACCACCGATTTATCGTCACTTTTAAGCCATTGAGCACATGAACATGAAAAAAAAACAAACTGAGAAAAAAAAAAACAATATATCAGCTTATCATATACTAACAAAAGAATAAAAATATATGCGAATAAATCTCAGCCTCACATGAATTCTTTTTTTCGCCACTTGAATAAGCATATGCATATAAAAGTTTAAAAGACTTGATAGAACTAAAAACGAAAAATAATGGAGTATGTGGATTTGGGAGGAGAAGCAGAGTTAAAATGGAAACTCAATTCGCACCAAAAAAAAAATGGAAACTCAATAGTTCGTAATAATCAAGTATGTCCATTACAATAAAGATAAGGAAAACCTTTTTTTAAAGTAAAATTTCACAGTTGAGGTTGTTGAGAATGACTATCACTTAACTGAAATTTGGAAACAACATTTTTTTTAGTTAACGTGGAAAAGGAACCTCACATCTCTTCATTTTTATTTTTTTTAAGGCCTCACTTAAAATTCAAACTTGTCCAACTAAGAGGTCTTAACAAAGCTAAAATTGAGACCAAGATCTTAAGTGGCTAATTAAATGTTGAGATACATTTAAATCCTTGGACTCCCAATCCATCTATTTTGTACAACAAGTTTTTCTTCATTAGGTGGTGTCGGCTATATAAATCATGTACCACCACCGTGTCTGGTTAAGACATAAATCATCATTCAAATTTAAATATTCCATATCATTTTTAGTTACTTTCTAATTTTTTTGTAATGTCTTCCCCTACCCCTCTTAAATCGAATTCTTGATTCTATAGTTTTTACTCTCCTAATCGAGACCTCCTACGCATGTCCCAACTATCTCAAACAATTTTCTCTCATTTTCTCGTCCATTAAAGCTCCCACTACTTCCTCTCTTATACATGTATTTCTTCTATCCAATCTAATATTGTACACATCCATCTTAACATTCTCACCTCCGTTATTAGTATTTTTTTTACTCATTTTCATATTTAGTATCCCATCTATTTTTTTATAAATACATAGTTTTTCTTCATATTAATAACACTTCATATTTTGAGCTTTTCTAAATTTTGAGGCTTAAACCCTAGCTTCACCAGGTTCCCCTAAAGCCCGGCCTTGGCAGCACGATTCTTTTTGGGTTTAAGACATGAGCATTAAGATATGGAGCTCATGGTTGTGCCCGTTATTTTGTGTAGGTTTCCTCATGGTTGAGTTAATTAACTGGTGTAATCCAACAGTATCCAAGGTTTGAAACAACTATTATGGTAATTATGGGAACTTTTTTTTTTTTTTTGGTTGAAGGGCGAGAGGACGGTCTCACTATAAATTTCGTTTCGTAAATTGGTTTTTATAATAATTATGATCATTGGAACAGAATCATTCATAAATTATTTCACTTAGACTTGGCTTCTTTGATTATCTCTATTCTCTTGGTCCCTTTTTTTTTTTTTTTGTGTGTCTCAATTATTCTAATATTCAATATATAAGGAGTGATAGATACTTGGTTCAATCTAGCTAATTTGCTTATAAAATTGAAACTTTTTTATGTTTTTTTAATCTTCTTTTTCCCTTCTTTTAAAGTTATTCATAAACTGAAGAGAATAACTTGAGCCGCATATCCCTTGCTATTAAGTCAATGTATGATGTTGATAGTGCACACATGATCATCTGGAGCAATAAGTATTGCAGTTTCTTTCTTTTTCCCCTCCCTTTTTGCGCTATGTTATTGAATCCACGAATAAGTTAGTCATCTCAAAAGTAAGCAATAAGTTAGTCATCTCATCAGTAAGCAAATCTAATAACAAGTGGGGGAACTAATTTTTGTATCATGTGATTGAATCCATTCATATAATACTAACATGCTTTGGGTTTGTGGTTTGGTCTTAGAACTGAAACATCATATTCCACATTTTTTTGCCCCATTTTTTGGACTTAAAGCAATTGGAGATTTTTTTAGTAGTTGTGCTATTTGTTAAAGTAGTTGTTGTTGGCTACTTTCTCTAATTCTTTCATTATAGATCTATGACGAAAAATTCTTCAGTTAACATTACCAAGAAAGTATTAACTCCTTTGTTTTTTTGTTGCAGTTTCTATGTAGATTCTACACGATGATGGACAATATAACATATGTGGAAAAGACTAAGCAACTTATTCAACAAAAAAGCAAAACATTAGACGCCACTGTTAAATTATTCGTAGTGAAATAGGTCTTAGAGTAGAACAAAGGTATAGCAAGGCATTTCACTTCTGTTGAATAAATTGTATATCAGTTTTTTCCCATAATGTTAATCTATAGCTAGAAAGTGCTATTTATTTTGAGAAAATAGTGTAAACATGTTAGGTTTGGATGTAAATAGTTTACTTTTGATATATGAGTTTTTCCAGATTGAGCAAATTTTTACGGATTTTGACTTTCCAGCAACAATGTGGGTGAAATGTTTCATTTTGGGTAGTCAAAAGCATAAAAATCATTACATTTTTTAATGTTTAAAATTTATAACAGCCCATCTATAATAAGTATACTTAGTAGTTAATAGGTTTGTATTTATTATTTAGGTTCAACATTATTTTATTTAGAAAAGGTAGATCCACTGTCAATCAAAATTTGAAGGTGTCTTTATGATATAAAAACTGATAATGGACCGACTAAGTTTTTCATAATAACAATTTGTTTCCCAAATAATAACAAACTTAAAAAAAAAGTTGGCCCGGACCAAGCATCTAGTCTTTATCTATATCTTTATATATATTAAGGGAGAGTTTTCAATCGGACACGTGTCGTGAGATTAGATAGGGTAATACACGTGGCAAAAAATTAGATAGTCAAGTCTACATGTCACAATTATATCCCTCTGATAGCAATCTAGTAGATTAATCAAATTTCGTTAATGCAACCATCAAACAAGAAAGTACGAAAATAAGTTGTCTATCCCGTGAAATTCAAAAGAGTGCGGAAAATTCACATTAATACGATCATTTATCTAAGGATTTCTATCTCTTAACTCAAACCAAGCAAAGAACACATTATCCATGAAAGATTTGAATTAAACAACAACCCACACTAAGAATAGTAAGGACACCATTCAATATACTCAATCAGTCATCATTCAAGAGACTCAAGAAAGGTAGGAGCAAACAGCTCAACTATGAAGGAATACTATTGATTAGTAATCTTCATAACCAACAAAGATATGCAACACATACACTATCTCAAAATGCTTATGCCAAAGCACAACTCATCCAACAAAAGTAGGACAAACCCCACAATGGAACTCATGAATACACTCATCATGAACTCGAAAACCAAGCTAAAAGAAAGGCTCATCAATCGAACTACTAGAAATAGTATGAAAATAAGAAATTTAGTTTTAAAGCAATTCTATCAAGAACCATACTTGAAAAAGAACGGTTTCTACAAGATCAAAAGATCCAAGACATGATGAAAACCCTCTTGGTTAAATCATACTTGACACAAAAAAATGGACACACCATTTAACAAAAATTCCTCACAGGAAAAACTCTCATTAGAGAAGACTCAAAATGACCACACATGGGTGCTTTAATTTTCGGCCATCCTCCCCTATTTATAGGCTATGAATTTCGGGAAAGCACCAAAAAAAAAGAAGACCAACTAGGATTCTCTAATCTCATCTCACGCAGAAGTAGAAGTAGAAGAGTATTTGATCTCTTTGACTCTATCTAAAATCTAAGAAACCCTATCTAAATAACTTATCCTCAAATAGGATAATACTTAGAAGGAATCTAAGACTCCTAATCAAAATACTCTAGTTTAATTCAGTCTACATGACTTATTTAACTAGATAAAACCAAAAATTAAACTCCTAGACTAGATAATATTCTAAATCTCGAAATTCAGCTCCAAATATTGAAGTAAAATGTCTTGAACGCCCTTCCAAATGTGGAATATTGGTCTTGCGCCTCTCAAGTTGTAGAAAACTCCAATTTACACCAAAACTTGTAGAATTCTCTTTATTGACTCCAAAAGATTGGAAAAACACTTGAAACAATTGAGATAGTTTGCAACCTATCCAATTGTGTAGCAATGGACTCAATCTTGAACACTTTGATCAAATGGGTCATCCATTGAAGAACCTAAATAACTCTTCTCTCTAGTTTGATCAATGATCTTCATGGAGCACCTAGAGTCAAACTCCTTTGATACTCTTGAGCACTTATTTCCATGAGTGAATCATCTCTTTTGGTTTGAACCCCAAAGTTAATGACATTCTCATCATCTCGATCATAGCTCTCTTAAACCAACTCCCTATCACATAGGTAGTCAAGATCCATCCTTTCTTCCTTGATTGGCCTGCAAAGTAAACTTGGTATTCCAAAACTAGAATGAAGGACTAGCTCATTCCCCTCACAAGGAGAACCTCTATGGAAGGCTATATGATTCTCATCATCCCCTCCTTCTTTAAGAGGATTCGTCCTCGAATCATCAACCTCTAAACCTGCACAAGGAACAAACGAGATATAAGGGTTAGTAAAATCATCACCCTCACCACACTCTGATTTTCTCTCATTGCGTCAATCTTTTTCTGTTTCCATGCTATTTTCATGGTTTTCTCTCACCTTAAGTCTTACCTCAGCATGACCCTTTTTACTTTCTTGCATCACTCTCTCGACTTTTTCTCTCCCTTGTGTATAGGCTATCTTACGTCTTTTCTCTCGCACAGACTCAGCTTCTTCATAAGCCAAAGACTTAGGAATATATTTTCTGTCCTCTTTAGTAAAGACAAAGATATTCTTCAAGCAATGGTGCACAGCATCTACATCTGATTGCCAAGGCCTACCTAACAAAATATCACAAAGAGACATAGGAATTACATCAAAGTAAATTTCATCCCTATACTCACCAACTTGAAAAGATACCATGGCCTTCTTAGTGACATCCACAACCATCTCTTCACTCAACCATTGAAACTTGTATGGTCTAGTATGCGGATCCATCACGAATAGCGAATTTATTGGTCGCAACCACTGAAATCGCAACCACCAAAGTTGCTTTCATTGAAGTCACAGGCTGCGAGACAATCTGCTGGAGGCTTCCATTCTGCGATTCAGAATTCCCTTTCAAAGGGAGCTCATTCTTTCTTAGTTGCTTAGGGGGAGAGCTCTTAATATCCACAACCACAGCTGCCTTCTCCTTTTGCGTTAAGCCAGATGAAGAGGGTTTTTCAGAGGTCACAACCGCTGCCTGTGAATTAGGATTTGCGTCCTCCTTGCACAGCAAAATCCTAGGCTGCGATTTTGAGAGGGGTTGCGAATGCTTAGATTTCTTCTGCTCTATCAGTTCCCTTGCATCATAGATTTTCTTTCCACCATGTTCAAGAACCCGACCCTTTTTTAGCCTACAGTCAGAATCCATGTGGCCGATTTTCCTACAGTGCTCACAATAGAATAGAACATATTCATAAGTAAAAGCTTGCTCATACTTCTTATCCTTCTTTCCAATTTTTATTGAGGCTAGAAAATCTTTCTCCTTCGTAAGATCCACTTCAACACAGAGGGTCTCGTTAAATTCAATGTAGGCGTGTCTACTTGAAGAGGCTTGCCGATCGTAGTTGCGATAGAGAATAAAATCTGAGGGTTAAGAAATTTAATTGGCAATTCATGCATTGGCACCCAAATGGGTACTACAGGAGGGTCTTCTTCAAATTTAAAGTCGGGCTGCCATTTTAGAATGCGCATAGCAAATCCTTTGATATTCCACGAGGTTTGAATCCAACAACGCTGAAAATTATCTTCTCTTTCAAACCGAATAAGGATATGTAGAGGGTTCATGAGACCGATCTGAAAATCACCTTGAAAGCCTACCTTTTCCAATTCACACCTTACTTCTTCCATTTTGGGTCTACCATAAGAGAACTTACCAACCAAGTCCCAGCGATGAGGGGCAATGAGTTTTTCGTACTCATCATCCTCAAGTTCCAAAACCGGTGATCCATTCACAGAAGTCACTTGTTTTTTATTATCAGCAAATTTAGACTCTCCTGGTTGCTTAAAAAAGCTCGTAAATGTCTGCGACGGACCAGTGGGGTCCGCCTCAAAGGAGCCGCCGGCCATAGTTACCGGTGACGGCTAGGGTTCCAGTGTGTGTGCGCGAGAGAGAGAGAAAGTAGAGAGAGAAATCTAGGAAAACATTTGCGACCTTTTGTCTAATCCCTCGTATAATTATTACAAGTTTTCTAAGAAATAAAGTTCTAAAGAAAGGTTATCAAATTAAAAAAGAAAAAAAGAAGAAGGTGAAAACTATGCAACCCGGGAAAAAATAAAATTACAATATATTATAGAAAAAATATACTAACAAACATCTAAAGAAAGATTACAAAAGGTATATAGAGAGATGAATATAAAGATATGTTTATGAAAATAAATAATGTGAAAAAATTATGTTTCTGAAAATAAATAATGTGAAAAAATTATGTTAGATGGAGAGCTTAAGAAATATGATACAAGTAAAAATATTTAATTCGGTCATTATGAAAAATTAAGCGAATACTTTTAAAAGATGTAAAGCTATAAATCAACAAAATGAAAAAAAAAAAGACAATAAATTATATTAAATAATTTCGAATATTGAAAATTATTCCAAATACACTGAAAATAACAAAACAAGTTGACATTAAAAATTATACAATTGCATTTTATATTATTAATATATTATTAATACTTTTTTGAATAACTCACACTACGTGTGGAGTAAACACTAATATATAATAAAGTTGGCCACTTTTAAGCCATCTTGTGAAGCCACATTATCTATCCTACGTGTCATTTTGTCATTTTTTTGGCTTTTTTCTCCGCAATTAATTACTTACTACAACGACATTATTATAAAAGCCTTGATATTTGATATTTACTAATTAGTAGTTAATGAATAAATAATTTACCAATTACTAATGAATTTAATGAATGAAATTCATTCCCAAAAAAAAAAAAAACTACACGGTTAACTTAAGGGTTAATTCAAAAGAACCCCCCTGTGGTATGACAAACTACGTGAGAACCCCTATATGGTAAAGAAATATCTAAAAACCCCCCTCATGGTTATCCGAAATCTGTAAAATGAATGTCACTCTCCAAAGGTGACTGAGACATGCAAATTTCCAGATTTGCCCTCAATTCATTGCCCTCTTGTTTCTTCAAAAAATTAGATTAAAGATTAGCTACAAAATTTTAGTTTTGTTTGAGAAAAATTAAAAAACATATTCTAATCAAAACTTTTAGATGTAAGTAATAAGTAGAAACAATGTATTTCTTCGATAGTTCTTATCAATTTATATTCATTTTTAACAGTCCTAAACAACCACCTTCACTTATTTCACAGATGTTACTGTGACCGTTAGCTATTCAGATTTATTTAATTAATTTAGAGTTGAAAGGATGACATCAAAGATCAATTTTCAAAGTTTGTGAGATTCCCAAATCAAATTTGCACTCTAAATCAAGTTGAAAAACCAAAAAAAAAAAAAGGATAAAATTGAATCGAACTTATTTTTTACCAAAATGACCCAACTGTTACAATAATAATCCAAATTCATAATTGAAAAATACAATTAATGTCGGAAGTAAATCACATGAAGTTGGCCACAAGCTCGAGGCAGATCGTCTTAATGATGATGTGGTAGTGATGATGGTGAGAATAAAGGTGATGATGATGATCTTTGGTTTTGGGTGGTGGCGGCGGAAAACAGAGGATTTTTCCAAGAAGAAATAGCAAAACTTAGAGGGCAGTGTGGGTAGTGTAACTTCAACCTTTGAGCTTGTCAAATAAACCATTCGGAAACTAACGGGTGACTCTAAATCCCCGCTAATTTCGACGTTTTTCATCCATTTTACAACTTTCGGATAAGCATAAGTGTGTTCTTCATATATTTCTTTAAAATAAGGGGGTTTGCATGTAGTTTGCAATACCACAAGGGGGTTTATTTGATTTTAACCCTTAACTTAATCAGCCTACTTTCAATTACTATATGGGAAATTATTTGTCAGAATCAATTTGTTCACAATTATTATTAATATCCACTAGTACCCCACAAATCTTACCGGAGAAGTGAACTGCACTATAAAAGCATATTTTTTGTTGCAATTTTTTTGAAAGGTCTGGTAACTATTCTCATATAATTTTTTTGCAAATTTTTTTGGGATTCAAATCTTCGGTTTTATTCATGTTTCTGGAGTAATTTTTGTTTCTTATTGTTTGGTGGTTGCAGGGAGAGTTATTTTCAAGAAAGTATCAATGTGGGAAATGCATTACAAGCTTTAAATATAAGAACTGATCAAACTTGGTAGTTTCCAAGTAATTCACTGCTTCTTTCAGTAATCATATATAATTATCATCAAAATCATATTACGAGGTAACTTAGTTCATGAATAATGCATTTCTTTTCTTCTTTCTTTTGTTCCATCGGTGTGGACTAATTTTGTTGCTTTGTTTTTCTTTTTATTTTGTAGGGTTTAGGAGGGGGCGGCTCAGAGGGGAAAGGGGGAGAGATTTCAAGAGTGGGATATAAAATCATGTATAATAGAAGTAAATAATTTTTCGCTCCTGGTATTTGTTTTGACTAGGCTTATTCCGTCCCCGGCAACGGCACCACTTTTGATGGGTGTCGAGACCACTAAAAAATTAACCTGTTTAAAACTTGTAGTAAGTGATAAGAAGGATCGATTCCACATAAATGAGAAACACTTACTGAAAATTGGGATCTAGAACAAGAACACAAAACAGAAGTAAAATCAGCAGATTGGCAAGTGAGTTTGTGACTTGACAAAGTAAAAGAAGCCTAGGGTTGTCCTCCACTATACTCTATATGCATATGTATTGATTTTTTAGCTCTCTATGTGGTATGAAACTGTATTCAATCAGGCACATAACCACTGTAAGGTCACTTCCATTGTTCCAGACAGCAGTCCTAATAGTAATCAGTAAACTAACTTCCGTTGTCGACTCAAAATTACTACTAAGTCATTAAGATCTTCGGCCTTTATGATTGCTTCGTGCCAAACAACTAACTTCCGTTATTGTCTAAAACTTTGGGCTGTTACCCCCTCGTCCTCGATTAATGTTAGACGTTCTAAGTTAAATTTATCCTTTCAGGATTCTTCTAACATGCAAGTACAATTAGTTTGAATGGTCTGTTCAATCTAAAAAGATAATTAAGACTCTAAGACTAAGCATACAAATATCATTCGAGAGCATGAATCAAAACGTAATTATATAGAGTAGAGGGATTAGACCCTAGAAATGAGTTTAGCCACTCATGCAGAGAACATCAAACACTAAACACTTCAAGTGTTGAGACCCCTTCATGGTTACAACAGATAGAGAATAAAACAGAGGAAGAGTAAAGTCAGGGAATATGGTAAAGTGCAGCTGACTTCGCAGAGTCAGCTTCTCACTTCCCCAAGAGACGCTCCTGAGTCAACCTTCTAGAGTCATATTCTGTTTCTACCCTACTAAACTAACTCTAATCTACTTCTAAGTTTGTATTCTGGTATTCGATGCCTTCTTCTTCAGCTATTGCTGCCTTTTATAGATGTTGGGGAGAGGGGGGGCGAGGGGAGTAATCTTTGTTTAACTGAGTTGGTCTACTCTTTACCCGATGGGTTTAAGCAAAAGAGAGGAGACCCATACTTCGTCACCTTCCTCCCTTACCTTTAATCATCTTTTGGAGAAATTTAATTGAGTAATTTAGCTTTAAGGCACATCAATCTTCCTCCAACGTCAACAGCATCACTTCACCAACGGCTCTTCTTCCTTAGCTTCGAAGGTTTGCTTCAATTTGGCTCTCCTTCCCGCCGGTTTCTTCCTCTTCTTCAGCCCTTGCACGTCACTCCCTGTAACATCTTCCAATTCAGCCTGAAACTTCACCTTTTGTCACATTTTGACCACCTTTTTGCCCATAATGCATTTCAGCCCCTGAACAAGTCACCAAATTAGCCTATAAACTTATAATCCTAACCTAATTGACTCATAATTAAAGCATAAAGAGGTAAAATATAAGCCTAAAAACATAGTACGAAATCATCATAGTTCATCTTGTAATAAACACTTCTTAAGTGATTCCGTTTATTAAATTACTATTGAGAATATTAGTAAATGAAACAAATTATACGTGCATCTTATATACTCATAAAAATTATACATTTTATCTTTGTGTTAAAACTTTTTATTTTTAGATAATCTTTCCAAATGATCTCATCCTAATTCATCTTGTAATTATAAACTCTTTCTCAATGACCTCGTAGATTGAATTATTATAAAAATATCTAGTAATTGAAACAAATTATACCTACAATTTATGTAGCTATAGAATTCACACATTTTATGATTGTGTTAAAAATTATTTATTTTAGTTGAATTTTTCCAAATGATCCTGTTTCAATTCATCTTGTGACAAGGCTAAGGATCTCTTACACTACAATCGTACAATACTTCATATTTTTTAATATTTTTTATTTAATCACTACCTTCCTTCTTTAAAAATTTTAGTCACATCTTAACCCGCCCTTGAATGAGTCCGTCCGAGCCCTATGTCAAAATCTTGATAAATAATATAGAAAGTAGTGTAAGGTTATGATGTTGAAGATCTTTTACCTTGTAATAAACTTTTCCCAATTGTGCTAAAGATTTCATACACCACAATCTCACAACACTTCTTAATTCGCCATATAATATTTTTACATTTTTTTGTTTAATTAAAAAAATTTCACTAATGCCCTAACTCACCCTTGGATAATCTATTGGGATCACGTGTCAAAATTTTGGTGAATGCTGCAGGAAATTGTGTAGGAAATCTTTTGTCTTGTAATAAACCATTCCCAAGTGATCCTTATTTTTGAAGTATTATTGAGCATATCTAGAAACTGAAACAAATCAACCGTGCATTTGATATAGCCATAAAAATAATACATTTTATATTAAACCTTTCCAAATGATAATATTCCAATTTATTTTGTGTTAAAACTTTCCCAGTAATCCTGTTTATTGAAATATAATAAAATATATTTAGTAATTGAAACAAATGATACATACATTTTATATAACAGTAAACAATCATACATTTATATTTGCATTAAAATTTATTTTCTTTTAGTTGGACATTTCCAAAAAATCGCGTTCCAATTCATTTTACAATAAGGATAAGGATCTCCAACACCATTATCCTGCAATACTTCTTAACGCACCATATATATTTTTTCATTTTTTTATTTAGTTACCATTTTATTTCTATAAAATTTTACTAACAGACCAATACACCCTTGGATGAACCCGCCAGGGTCACGTATCAAAATCTTAGTAAATAATGTAGAAAGTGATGTATAAATTTTTTTCCTATGTAATAAACCCTTCTCAAGTGGGCTAAAGTTTTTCTACACCACAATTCTACAACACTCCTAACTCACCATAAATATTTTATATTTTTTTATTTAATTATTATTTTTTCTTTAAGAATTTTACTAACACCCTAACCCACCTTTAGATAAACTCTTTGGACCACGTGTCAATATTTTGGTTAATATTGTAGGAAGTGGTAAAGGATTATGGTGTAAGAGATCTTTTACTTCTAATAAACCTTTCACAAGTGACTCCGTTTTTTGAAATACTATAGAGAATATCTAGTAATTGAAACAAATGATATGTGAATTTATGTAACCATAAAAATCATATATTTTATATTTGTGTAAAAAAATTATTTATTTTTAGTTGAGCCTCTCTAAATGATCCCGTTGCAATTCATCTCGTTATAAATCTTTCCCAACTGTCCCCGTTTATTGAATTACCATTGAATGTATCTAATAATTGAAACAAATCATTCATGCATTTTATATAACTATAAATTTAATATATTTTATATTCGTTTTAAAAAAATTTTATCTTTAGCTTGACATTTTCAAATGACCCCATTTTCAATCATCTTGTAATAAGGTTAAGAATCTCCTGCATCACAATCCTACAACACTTTCTAACCTAACATTTAATATTTTTATATTTTTCTATTTAATCACTACTTTCATTGTTTAAAAATTTTACTAACACCCTAACCCACCTTTGGATAAACCCGTTGAGATCACATGTCAAAATATTCATAAATGATTTAGGAAATGGTTTTTTGATTATGGTATAGAAAATCTTTTGTCTTTCAACAAATTCTTCCCAAATAACCCCCTTTATTGAAGGACTATTGAGTATATTTAGTAATTCAAACCAAATTTTACATGCATATTATACAACCATAAAAATCACATATTTTATATTTATGTTAAAAATTATTATATTTAGTTGGACCTTTCTAAAAAAATCCCGTTCCAATTCAACTTTTAATATACCATATCCAAATCACCCCACATATTGGATTATCTAATAATTGAAACAAACCATATTTGTATTTTATATAACCATAAAAAATCATACATTTTATATTCGTGTTAAAATTTATTTATTTTTAGTTAAAATTTTTCAAATGATCCCGTTCTAAATAATCTTGTTATAGACCTTCTTATGTGACATCGTTTATCAAAGTGCTATTGAGCATGTCCAGTAATAAAAACAAATAATACATGGATTTTATATAACCATAAATAATTATGCATTTTATATTTGTGTTAAAAATTATGTATTTTTATTAAATCTTTCAAAATGACTCATTTATAATAAACCATTCCTAAATGACCTCATTTAATGAATTACTATTGAGCATATCTAGTCATTAAAACAAATCACACAGGCATATTATATACCCATAAAAATTTATGCATTTTATATTTATGTAAAAAATTTATTTTTAGTTCCCCCATTTCAAATTATATTGTCTTTCTCAAATGGCTCTATTTATTGAAATACTACCAACCATATCTAATAACTGAAACATTTGTGCATTTTATTATTAATTATTGATAAATTAATATTATTATTTTAGAGAGTTTTTTTTCGATCCTATAAGTAAGTACATCTTAAAATTTATTATTTTTATATCAAGAACAGTTCGTTGCAGCCCTTACTATAACATTATAATTTTTGTAATCGAACAAAAGCATGAAAATTGCAAACATAAACAAGTATACTTAAATTAAAATCTAATTTATTATTTTAGTTATTTATTAATTTATTAAAATCTTGAAAAAAATTTATCTTAGAAAGCAACCGAGTTTTTTTTTTTTTTTTGCTACTGGTCCTGAGTTGGTATACAGAGAAAATATTGTTTAATAGAGATTCCTAATTTATATAAGATTAATTTTATGAAGGTTTATTACTAATTAATGAAAATATTTATTCTTTATTTGGATTGAATTATGATCAAAAGTTACGTGAACAAAATCGCATGAATCATTGCTTTAAAGTTGACGATCATAATATGGGATTATTGAATATTTACCTCATATGGCATAAGCTTAAGTACAGATCAAAAAAATAACGTGTTGTAAAAATATGGATGGTTGTTAATTTAATTTAACTAACTTATAATTATATTTTACACTTTAATGAAGGACCAATAAATTTATGAAATATGGCACAATCTACCCACATTCACTCTCCGAACGACACGTCTTAATTGAAAACTTTACTTTAATATATATATATATATATATATATATAGATTTTGAACATAAATTGTTTGGACGGAAGGAGTACTATTGTATCGGTTATTTTGTGACTATTCACGAGAAATCTAAGGATATATTTAGATCAATTTTTTTTTGTGTTTTTAAGTATTTTTTTCCAATAGAAATTAAAAAAGTGTACTCGAAATACAAAAAATGTATATTGGAGTGAGACATTTATTTAAGAAATATTTAGGGTATAAAAGTTAAACCATATTTGAGGAGAGAAATTTTGGTCTTCCGTACCATAGAGCATAAATTCTTACAACTACCTCACCATCTTTAGAGTTTTTTGTTTTTTTTTTTAAAGGACCATCTTTAGAGTTAGGACTACATTTCTATTCTCGTTTGTTTCAAAAAACCCCATTAAGACACAACAGCCTATATATGTCTATCTATAATCTAACGCCCTATAATCCCAGAAGACTCTGTCTCTGTTTCTCTCTCTCTCTCTCTCTAACTTTTCCTCAGTGTACGGAAAACCTAAACAGAGTATAGGCTTACGAAGATAGCTTTCTGTTTACTGAAAAAAGAAGAAATTCAAAGTCCAACCCTCTTTAATATAGGTCTGAATTAAAAAGATCCCTTACACATTATTATTAATTTTCTCTTCTGATTCTTCTGGCCATCATCAGTAAAACGTCTTGAATGAGAGAAAACAACATCACACAAGAAAAAACAGAGCAACTTCCTCCTCCCTTCATCATTATAAGTACCTCTTCTTCTTCTTGATTTAGATGTATGAAGAAGAAATGTGGAACGCAGATAGTATTAATAATCTCATGATCTCAGAAAGTTGTTGTTATTCGAATAGTAGTACTAAGAGTTCAATGAGGAGTAGTACCAGTGACAGTAGCAGCCATTGCACGAGCTTCAGCCGCCTCTCCTTTGAGCTTCACACCACTTCTTCTTCCCCTGAAAATTACCATAATCACACTCTGAAGCCTCACCGTTCTTCTGACTCGGCGTCTTTCCAAGCCCTCCGTTGCGCCGCCGTTGGCGGCCGCCGGCCGTTGAGTTTCCGGGATTTCAGCCTGATTCGGCAAATTGGGAGCGGAGATATAAGCAGAGTCTATCTTTGCCGGATGAGACGGCGAGGCAGGGGAGCTGATGAGGAGGATGATGATAATGGGGGTGTTTATTATGCAATGAAAGTTGTGGATAGGGAGATTTTGGCGAAGAAGAAGAAGATTGAAAGAGCTGAAACGGAGAGGAAAATCATCAAAATGCTGGACCATCCATTTTTGCCCACTCTGTGTGCTGAATTTGAAGCATCCCATTTCTCTTGTCTGGTCATGGAATATTGTTCCGGTGGGGACTTGCACTCTTTGAGACACAAGCAGCCTCGCAAACGCTTCTCCATCACCTCCTCAAGGTATTCATAATTCATATTTTTCTCCTTAATAGTAGATCAAGATGATGGTTGGTTTTTTCTGTTGAAAATTTTTCAGAATGCTGAAGTGATTGTGGATTTTTTGGGCGCCAAATGAGATGGTTTTTTTAACTTCATCAGGAAAAGTACTATGATTCTTTGCTGGGATATGCCCCATTTGTTTCCTTTCCTCATGATAATGTGAATGTGCTCATTTCATGTCAAGTCCATTCATCCTCTGCAGAGGAATAAACAGAAAAGATTTTTTAATAAAACAGGGGGTTCGCAGACAAATGAAAAGTATCTTCAAATTTGCCCAGTTTCTTTTTAGTCCTGTAAACTTTTTCCGTTTATGCATCACAAAAATTTCCACTTTTATGTTTCAGTTGTTTTGGTCAATCTTGATTCTGGGTTTAAAATCTTAAACACAATTTGATCAATCCAGCAGTTTTGCTACCAAACCAAATTTCAATCTTGTAGCCCAACTTTTTAGCATTAATCCCAACAAAAAGTAACAATTATTAATCTTACCCTTTTCACAGATTTTATGCAGCTGAAGTCTTGGTGGCACTAGAATACCTACACATGCTGGGAATAATATACAGGGACTTAAAGCCGGAAAATGTGCTGGTGAAATCCGACGGCCACATCATGTTGACGGATTTCGATCTCTCCCTTTGCTCAGATGCCACCCCAGCCGTCGAGTCGCCGGAATCCGTCTCCGACCCGCCGTCTTCGCCGACGATTACCGGGAGTTCCCGTACGCCGATGCCGTTTTCGTGCATCTTCTCCGGCTGGTTATTCCGGTCAAGGAAAGTCCAGACGACGACGGCGAACCGGATGTTTGTGGCGGAGCCGGTGGCCGCGCGATCCTGTTCCTTCGTGGGGACCCACGAGTACGTGGCGCCTGAGGTGGCGTCCGGTAGGTCCCACGGGAACGCCGTGGACTGGTGGGCCCTGGGGATTTTCATTTACGAGATGATCTACGGGCGCACCCCATTCGCCGGACCAGCGAACGAAGCTACCCTGCGGAACATCGTGAAGAAGCCGTTGGCGTTCCCCACCGACGCTCCGAACAGCGTGGGTGAGTTCCACGCGCGGAGCCTGATCGCCGGATTGCTGAACAAGGACCCGGAGCGGCGGTTGGGGTCCAAACGCGGGGCGGCTGACATCAAGACCCACCCGTTTTTCAAGGGGTTGAATTTCGCGCTGATCAGGTCGATGACGCCACCGGGGATGAAGACAAAAACGACGACGTTGTTCGGTGATGACCGGTGGCAGTTTACGGCGCCGTTTGACTTCTTCTGACTGTCAGCGGCGGTCCCCCCAGCGTACAAGATTTTTGCTTAACCCGACAGAATTTTACTGAACAAGACATATTAGGAGTAATTAATTAGTAGTATCAGTGTTATTTAGTAGAAGTAGTAATTAAATTAAGCATTTTGATTCAACTAATAATGGAGTAGGCAGAATTTTGTGAATATAGGGAATGATGATGATGTTGATTAATCATAGGAACCCCTGACGGTACAACAGTTGGCTTCAATGCCACCTAATAATTTGATCAATAATTTTATAATGTTAGCTTTTTGTTATGTGGCATCAATCAAATATATCACACGTCTTGTCTTAGTGACTCCCATAAATTTAATTCAATAATTCAATTTGCAATCTTAGCAAACACTATTATTACCTATAATAACAACCGAAGAAGCAAATATATTTTAAAAAATACGAGAATTCAAATAGTAGATTATTATAAAGTTTGAACTGTATCGTTGATATACAGTTAATTAGATTGAGTTTGTATACGAAAGTTTCACTTACGAGTTCATTTCCACGACGAAGGTGTATACTCGTACTAAAATGTAACGTTTGACTCTCAAGAGCGGACTCATCAGAGTAAATGAAGTCATCATTATGATCCGGGAACGTTTCCGGTGTAAATATCACCATTCTTTCAAAGTAGATTGATTTCATTTCGAATTGCGCCAAGCACAAGCTTACACATCTCTAGAGTCACAATGTATTCGTTTTCAAAACCTAAATTTTTAGAATCTATATATTTTTCCGTAATGACAAATTCTTAAGTTCGATGAGTACTTCTCTTCTCCTTATACACTCCACTAAGCAATATAGTAGTAAGAAGAATGCACTGAAAATGTACAGAAACACGCGCCAAGAATGGGGATTATTCTTTATAATTTAATTTTGACAATTCATTCAGACAAAAGTAAAAAAATAAAAAGAGAGAGAAGAAAATAAGGTAGGGACAACACATGGAGCGTTCATGTGAACACCTGCCAACCAGGCAGCCTTACCAGCTGATTTCAAAGCCATGTCCCCTTCTTGTCTCAAAATACTCCTGACCCCACCCCCACTCTGGGCCCCGCTACTCCGACCCAATCAGCTTTGCGCCTTTGCCAGAGTTTGCTTATTGAAATTTTTGTCCACGTTTTATGATTTCCCATCATAAAGCTGTAATTTGAGCTTTGGGGAAGAAAAATAAAATAAAATACACAGATGCTACTCATTAAGGTTTGTTATTGAAATTGTACATAGATGAACATACAAGTTTCAAATGGAATAAATGTGGTGGTGATGATGATGGTTGGTTTTGGGAGGAAAGAGTGAGAGGCTGTTTCTATTGTTACGTTGATTTGTGTTTATAGTTTTATGTGTTCAAAGTTTGTTTGGAGAAAAAACGAGTTTAAAAAGTTATTCCTCCGTTCCACAAAAATAATTCACAGTGAGTTTTAAATTTTGTACTATTTTTAGTACAAATTTAAAAACTCAATGTGGACTATTTTTATGAGATAGAGATAGTAATATATTACTTTTATAAATTTTCATCAACTCTCATTGATCCTTGTTATGGTGGTAATAGTTATAGCAGCAACAACCATTGATCGTCATTGTAATGGTAGCAACTATAGCCACGATCAATGACAACTAACGGTGACCAGATTTGATTGTCATAAATGATTAAAAAATAATAAAAATATGTTGTTTTAAATCCAAATATGTAAGTTGTTTCTTAGGTATCACAATTTGATAGAAATTTAATCTTATACTCTCATTAGAAAAAGATAAAAGTCATGTTTATTGTAATTTTAATTTACAAATATGACTAGTTTTGTCATATTGTGCACCTTATATATAAAATTATTATTTTGACTCATGCGAATTCGAGCCAAAAGTTAAATATGATGTAGATACGGTCACCCTCTCGAAAGAAAGAAGAACTGATCCTGATTTTATTTTTTTCGGTTTCCGATAGGGACAATGGTGTAGATACGGTGTCCAACAAACAAATAATGATCATACTTTGGGTGAGTTTCCGATAATGGCAATGCAAGCAATCCGACATCTATAAAACACATGGCGGTGTTCATGAATCGTGTTTCTAACGTCACATATTAATTATTATTAAAATTTCGTTAAGTCATATAACAATGTGACCATTTGAAGTGAATTCATATTGATATAACTCAAACTGAACAAATCTAGTATAAAAGGAAAACTCTAGTAACAAATATCTATAATCACGGTTGCAAATTCATGCCCAAATCTAATATTATGACTCCGATTTTTAATGAAAGAGCAACATGATAAGCCACATTTTGTGGTGGAAGGGAAACTATTATCCTGATGCCTTAACCACATTTTACTCTGTTAAATTAGGGGATAAATGTGGACATCAAGTTGACATATTTAGTGAGATCCAAAATTAGCATACATAACTTCTTCAATTTAAAACCATCGTTGTTTCCCAAAAATTTGGCCCCCTTTGAGGTGCAACTATCAATAAGACTGTCGATTCCCTCTTTTCCCTTTATCCCACATATTCACCACACCATACCACATTTGTAAGAGACTTGCAAAGTTGTATTTCCCAAATAGGAAAAATGGAGGTGCCACTTGTTTTTAACAAGTAACCACTTTTTTCTTGTTCTTCATTTGAGGGGGAAAAAAAATAAGAAAAGTTAGGGTTTCCACCAACATGGGACAACTAAGATCTTGATCTTTTGTTTAATTAAATGTGTTTGACTTGGTTGTCAACAGACACTTATACACCACTTGGTTTTGGAGTAACTTGTGCCTTCGTTTATCAGACTCTATTTTATTTAAACAAGTCCTAAATCTAATACATCGATGGGTGAAGTGAGATTCGGAGAAGTTGAGGATGCTACCAACTAGATTCCATGTGTTTCTTCCGTTGTTTTTATCAATACACGTATCAGATTAAATCTTCTATAACACTTTGACATTATATTTGTGTAACGCTTCTTATAATTTGATGGTGATAAACCTTTTATAATAATTTCATATAATTCTCACTTTACCGTTATTAATATCTTGTCATGGGGAATGTACATTTTACTAAGCATTTGGATTTTTTAAAATAGTTAATTAGGTAGGGTATTATAGTTAAATCTTTAGAAAGCATATTACGAGTATTAAAAAAGTGATTAGTTTTGAGGTAGTATTAAATAAAATACTATACATGTACTTTATCTTACTATTTGTTTACACCTTAACAAAAAATAATACATAAATTCAATAATAAATATTAAAAAAAGTGCGTCAAATAAAATGTACAGTACAATGAAAAGTGTCTCCGACAATCTTTCGTAACCTTATCACATGTACAAGATGATCATCAACATCAATCAACTGATCTTCTCGTGGGGAAGCATTTTATGAAATTTTTGAGGTTAATTAACTAAGTCAACTGGTTGCTTAATTTGCCTAATTAATTAAGATAATCAGTTACCTTGTGACTTCCAATGCATAGGGATACTGTCTGTCCCCACCAGCACTAACCATGGGTGAACAATCAGTTTTTATGCTGTTTAATTGTTGGTTCATCAAACACAAACTTACGCAATTTACACATAAGATTACATTTGTTTATACATAAATGAATTGATGATATTCCTACAATCTGGCAGTTGTTCAGTATGTTGAGATCTAATGGCAAAGGAAGAAGTGGCGTAGCTACGGTGGGGAATCTAATAACCCCCGATCAAACATTTCTTTCCAGGTCAGTTGAATTAAAATTACACGTTTTTATGCAAAAACATCTGTGATGCTTTCTATGTTTTTAACAGCACTATATTATCGAAATAGAATCAGTAAAAAAAATTACCAATATTTTTATGCCATGGCTATTGATTCTACAAACTTCATACTACATGATACTCAAGGTGAACGTGATAACTTAATGGTTAATCATCTTTAGATCAAACGGTTACAATAATTTTTTTTTTTATTATATAACTATCACTATTATTTATTAACACTACCATACAATGAAATCCAAAAGGGCACTACGTATATAGTGGCTCTCTTTTGTTTGAGACTGCAACGAACGTTTATCAATTCATTTTAATAATATTTACCATTTTTGGGAATACTAGCTAAAAAAGTTGTAGATGAGGCGACATGTTACATGGGAAAATTAAAATTCGCTTAATTATATGTGAATGATATTTCGCTGGCAATTTTTACTTTTTAAAATGACAAAGATACCTAAAACAAAACCTTTTTTTAAAACATAAAATTCAACAACCCTTTCCAAGCATTTTGAGAGGGTATGCATGCAGCTATCCTATGACTTAAACCCTCTTACCCATTTTTTTAAAAATTAATCAATCAACCAAAATCAAGTTATACATAAGCTGACTCTTTGCTTTCATGCATTCCAGTCTTCATCTTCACCAGTGTCTATCTCATCAACTCCAACCAGAGCCATTATGGGAATGTTGATCCTTGCTTGACCTTAGGTAATTCAGTTAATGACATAAGATTGATGATACTAGCTATATCATTTTGGAATGCTACTATACCATTAATTTACTCTATAGATTATTTTTCTGCAAATGAGTCAATGAAACTCCTTATCACTCTACGTCATACTAGCTATTCGGTGTTTAATTTTCCATTTCTAATGTTATTTGATGTATAGACAACAAGGATAGTTCTTTTTTACTCTCTCCATTTTGAAATATATGTCATTTTAGGGTTTGATAAATTTTTTTAAATATATATCGTTTTCAAAAAACGAGGTACATTTGACCATTTTTTACCAGTGTTACTGTTGCCTTGGAAATGAAACAATATTTATAATGAATTTTTATTGATTTGTGATGAGTTATAGAAAAAGTAAATAAGGATATTTTTATATTTTAACTACACTAATTAATGTCTTCTTGGTTTTGATGAATTCTCTATAAATACATATAAAAAAGAATGGAGTAAACTTTTTTTTTTTGTGCTGTACTTCTTAATTAGAGAAGTTAATTTCGCGTAACAGTCGATTTTAATCTTTGATGATGTAGCTAAAAAGAGAACTCAATTAATTGCTTAATTTCTATTTATATCAGCATTCATTATCGCCACTGTCTTTTTTTTTTTTTTCCACCACAACATATTTTCCACCTTCTTTTCCAAACAATTGGAACTCAGAAATTCTTTCTAGATCCCATTACTTCGTAAAAGTTTGTAGTTTCGATCCCGAACTCGATCTTCTATCACTCTGTTGAACAACTCCGTCTCAGAAAAAATAATACTCCCTACAGTATTTAGTATAAAATATTTTGATTTTGTCTTAAATTTTACCTAATACGCATTTGTAATTGACAAAAAAATCTTCAAAATATATTTTCAGGTTCTTTGTATTCTCTTGATTGTTTTGAAACAATTTTAAGACTTTTTTTTTAAATAAAAATTACGTACTAAATTGAACATAGGACAAATGAAAATGTTTTATATTAAGGACCAGAAGGAGTAATATAGTTTGTTAAACACCCTCATATGTCAAAATGGAATTTCTTTTCCTGGAGTCGGGAGATTATTACTCAACTCTTTTCCAAAAAAAAGGAAAACAATTCAGTTTTGAAAGTTGTATTAATTTTAGCATAAATTTAATTTATATTGAGTTTAGTTCACATTAAGTTTATTAGTTTTGGTATAAACTAGTATTATGTCCGTACGTTGTGCGGATTTTAATATATTTTTGAGTAACATTAATATATTATTATTTTCCTATAAAAATGTTATATGTTTTATTTTTTTTGTTTTTTCGTATAGTAAGCACCCGGATTCCGAGATCAAGAGTGTCATATGTTTTTTTCCCTTCCGTTTTTGGTATATAGCGCATCCGGTGTTCGAAGTCATTGTTCCAACTAATCCGTCTTCGAATCGGGTAAGTCTCTTTCGGAAGACAAACCTCTCCCAACAATTATTACTAGATGCCCATGCGTAGATTTAATCATAGATCGTAGTTAACTTGGTCCAATACTTTTACCACTTTACTTAAGTACTTGCATGGGTTTTCTAAAGTATAAATTAATATGTTCTAACTATCTAATATGTTTATTGTTTAGGGTGTTAGTATATCAAAGAAAAATTAAATATGAATTAATATGATCAATTGTCTACTATGCTACTTGTTTAGGGATATAAGTATATAAAAGTTATTTTCAATAATAAAAAGTAAATAATGTATATTCTAAAAATATATTGACTGAAACGCATATATTATTTACTTGTAGTAATTGAATCATGTATTATAAATAATCTTTTTTAGGCATAAAGCAAAATGGAAAAAGAACAACAAAAGTAAATACTCCCAACGTCCCAAAAAAATAGTCCACTTTGAGTTTTGGAATTTGTACTAAAAACAGTACAAATTTAAAAAATCAATGTGGACTATTTTTTTGGGACGGAGGTAGTACAACACAAAAATGGGAGGGGGGAACCTTTTAAAAAAACAAATAAAACATTTCAAAATACATATCCATGTTCGTCAAACTTTTTCCTTAGTTATGAGTACTTTTTGAGGTATTTATTTCAATCTTTTGCCATCATGATGCCACACTTCTCTTATAAAACCAACACACATAGATTATCATGCACTTAAAATAAATATGTTTAACTACTGATATCTCAAATAAAGTATATATTTACCTTGAGACTCTAGAGCATGAGCAATTTTGTTTTAGTCTATCTGACTCCTTTAGAGCGAGATTGATGCATAACTATTTTTAAGTTCAACCCATTGAAATTTAAGAATAGCAACAGTACAAAAGCATACTAAAATGAGTCTCTCGTGATTGTTTAAAAATAAAACTGCCCATACTTATAAATATTTGCCAATGACATACAATAGAAATAATCCTTAACATGGAAAATGTAATGCATGTTTTTAAAAAAAATGCCTCCCCTATAGAAAAGAAAAGGTATTTCAGTAGTATCAAATTTTTCCTTATAATGTCGAAATTTAAAATGTAAGAAAAAATGATGAGTTAACAGTTTAAAACAAAGGGAAAAAATCATGTAGATTTTTTTTCATTGATGACCCTTTTATAATTAACGACCACACTTCGCATTGTTAATCAAAAATCAGATGGAAGGTTGTCCACAAGTATCTACACTGGAATAAGTTAACGAACCTTCAGTCAACACAGGCAAAATTAAGAAATCAAGCGAAATTCTAACAATCACTCTAAACATTGAGTTAATAATATTAAAAGTATAACTTACCATGTCAATCGAAATCCATCACACTCCTTTTTTGACCAACAAATGAAAAACATCCATCTAAAATTACAACTCAACACAGAGAGGTCAATGTATATCTTTCAGACAAAAAAGGAAATTCAGATGGAAAGGGAAGAGGGAAGGGGAAGAGATAGAGGACGGAGGGAAAGGAAAATAGAGGAGAGAATTAGAATGTAACCTCTTTATTATTTTTTTAGTGACTAATTTTTTTTATTTTTGAAAAATATGTCATATGAAATTATGTGAAAAATAATATTAACGTATCCATATCAGGTTTTAAATTGTATTCTAAGCAAAATTATTTAGTACTTATCTCTTTTTATTTTTGGTAATCCAAATCTTTTTGTTTTTGAAAAAATATATTAAATGGAATCATCTAAAAAAAATTAATAATAACCTACATTTAATGTGTCCGGACTTAGTTTCAAATTGTGTTCATAACATAATAATTTGATAACTAAATCTCTTTTATTTTTTATTACTAATATTTTTTGAAAAATATATCAAATGAAATCATCTGAAAAATAATATTAACCTACGTTTAATGTATCTAGATTTGGTTCGAATTGTATTCATAATATAATATTTGGTAAGTAATCTCTTTTTGCTTTTGAAAAATATCGGAAATGGAATCATGAAAAATAATGTTAATCCACGTTTAATGTATACGGACTTGGTTCTAATTGTATACATACGTAGTATGATTATTTGCTAACTAATCTCTTTTTATTTTTGGTAACCAAACTCTTTTTATTTTTGAAAAATATATCGGTTGAAATTGTTTGAAAAATAATATTATCATATGTTTAATGTATCTAGACTTGATTTCGAATTGTATTCGTAATATAGTGATTTGGTAATCAATCTTTATATTGTTGGTAACTATTTTTTTTTTTTTTTTGAAAACTATATCAAATGGAATCATCTAAAATAATACTAACATACATCTGATGTATCTAGACTTAGTTTTGAATTGTATTCGTAATATAATGATTGGGGAACTAATTTTTTTATTTTTGGTAATTAATGAATTTCTTTTTATTTTTGGAAATGTACCAAATAAAATCATTTGAGAAATTATATTAATCTACATTTAATGTATCCAAACTTGGTGTTAAATTGTTTCATAATATAATTATTTAGTAACTAATCTCCTTTTATTTTTTAAATTAATCTCTTTGTCTTTTTGAAAAATATATTAAATAGAATCATCTGTAAAATAATATTAACCTATGTTGCATGTATACAGACTTGGTTACAAATTTTATTTGTAGTATAATTATTTAGTAACTAATCTATTTTTATTTTTGAAAAATATATCAAATCGAATAATCTGAAATTAATATGAACCTACGTTTAATTTATTCAGACTTAGTTTTAAATTGTATTCGTAGTATTATTATTTGATAACTAATATATTTTTTGTTTTTGGTAACTAATATATCTTTATTTTTGGAAAATATATCAAATAAAATGATCAAAAAATTATTATTAACCTATGTTTTGATGTAATCAAACTTAGTTCTGAGTTGTATTCGTTTAATTATTTGGTAAATAATTTCTTTGTTTTGGTAAGTAGTCTCTTTTTATTTATAAAAAATATACTAATCATCTAAGAAATAATATTAACATAAGTTTAATGTAGGCAGACTTGGTTTCGAATTGTATTTGTAATATAGTTATTGGTAACAAATTTTTTTTTGGTGACTAATATCTTTTAATTTTTGGAAAATATATCAAACAAAATCATATGAAAAATAATACTAACTTACGTTTAATGTATCCAGACTTAGTTTCAAACTGTATTCTTAATACAATTATTAATTTGATAATTAATGTTTCATTATACCCTATATTTGTCAATAATTATCATACACGTGATATTTACTTTTTTCTGAAATTAATTTTTGGTTAATTATTTAATTTAATTTAACAATTTTACGTATTAGTAATAAACTTTTAACTGTTTAATGAAGGCGAATTTTGGTGACGACGTGACACAATTTGCTAAACTTGCTCCATGGACGACACGTGTCGATTAAGAACTTTGCTTTAATATATAACTAGTGTTTATCCGATACGTTGTGTAGGTTATTCAAGATAAGATTAATGATATAAATTACAATTGTATAATTTTAATATAAATTTGTTTTGTTAGTTTAAGTACACTTGAAATTATTTTCAATATTCAAAATTATCCAATGTAATTTATTGTCCATCTTTTTCATTTTATTGTTTATGGATTTATATCTTTTAAAAGTATTCTCTTAATTTTTCATAATGATCTCTCTGAATATTTCTACAGTGTCATATAGTTTTAAATTCTCACTCTAACTGAAAATTTTCTCATTATTTCTTTCGATAAACTTGATACATTAATAAATACTTCAATGTTATTACGTTGTAATTTGTTAAATAGTGACGAATATAGTTTAATCTTATTATGCCCTTACACGTTGTGTGGATTTTAAATTAATTTTCCTTGAATGATTTTATATAGTAATTTTGAAAACCAAATGAAAATTTAGGTTTGACTTTGAAAGTTTGACTAGCTCGGCAACGGACATTTAATACGGGAAAAATAAATTTTTAAAATTATGTAAATAATTTGCAATGAAATTGTTACCCGAATAATTAAAATTACCCGAATAACTCTCAACTCTCCTGAATAGGTTTAGGTGAAATTGTTTGGACAAAAAAAAGTTATGCAGCTCAACTTGAGAGGGTATGTTAAAATGAGTGAAAATGAATTTAAGTTTTTTTGTAGCCATAAAATGAATGAAACATTTCACACCATTAAATAAGTGTCACGTGCTACTTCTTAATTATCACTTGATTTTGAGCTATAACTATAATACTTTATATCGATTTTCAAGAGAATATTCAGAAACATATCTAATGAAATACTATATTTAGTAATAAAAATTTGTTGGGCAAATTATAATGATCTAGCAAATTAAGGATAAGATGATTCATTTGGAAGATTTATTATTTTTTTCCATAATTTTCCATTAATAAAAAAAATGTAATATCGGAAAATTTACCCAAATTGATTATATTTTTCCTCGAAATAATACTGCAAGAGCAAAAAGACAAAACTTTAGCAAGAATTCACAATCTAAATGAAGGAAGAAAAAAGTAAGTACTATTTGAGTATTTTTCACACTGAGTTTTTTGAATAAAAAAAAGGAAAAATACCTAGAATTTTGTTTATTTTGCAAGGAACTCTCTAATTAAATATTTCGAAATACATCTGTTTGACATCCAACTTCTTGTCTGGACAATTATCTACTGCGGAAAAAAAGTTCCCCTTTAGTTATTCTATTGGTGTCGAGATTTTTTCGTAAATGAGATATAAAAAAATGAAAAATGTAATTAAATGAGATATCAAGAATTGCAAAAGTAGAGGTTAGTTACGTTATTTGCAGTGATATTTTTCTAATCAAAAAATGATTAGGATAATTTTTTAACATGTGATTAGGGTTATTTTATCAAGGTGATGGTTTTTTTTTTATTTGGTTTTTTGGTTAACGTAATAAAAGAGGAGTATGATTTCGTAAATTTTACTTCTTCTTCTTTTTCAGTTTTTAGTTAATTTAGTTTAAAATTTAAATTTATAATTTTATATTAAAAAATTACCATTAAACGATCAAGTGAAGAAGAAGTATTTTTAATTTTATTATAATCACAATTGTTATAGAATTAGAGGAAGCGGAATTATGCTAAATTTTTTATTAGGATAATTTTTAAAGTGTGATAGGGTGAATTTTATCACGGTAGATTGATTAGGTAGTTTTTTTTACGTGTGATTAGGGGGGAATATTATAAGGGTGATGGGGTTTTTTTTTTGGTTATGGCAATCAAAGATGGATTACAATTTTGTTAATTCTACTCTTTTTTTTCCTTTTTGTATCTTTTAGTTAATATAGTTTTAACTACACATATACAATTTTATATTAAAAAATTACCATTAAATGATGAAGTGATGTAGTTGCGACATGTGGACTTAGTTATTTAATTTTACATCATGTGAATTAACCTATGTATGTAATTATACGCCATGTGTCCGATTGAAAACTCTCATTTAATATATTTTACGTACTAGATGTTAAACCCGCGCGATGCGCGGGGTTTATTTATATACATTATTAAAAATCAACAAAAAAAATATAAAAAAGTGTAAAATGTATTTGGAGTCCATATTAAGATACATTACACAACTAAAATTAAATAAAGGCATAATTGTAAAGATAAAATAATGCATATCATTGGAAATGCAAGTGTTCACTTGGTTTTTATTGAAGGAGAAGAACTGGACAATAACACTCATAAGCAGAGTAAAATAACTAAGATTGTATTAATGTTACATATTGAATGAAAAGATAAAATGATTGTACGCGTAAAATACATAATGAAGTAATTATCAATAGTAGATGGTAGATTATATGTGATTGAAGTGTGAAGTTTAAAATTGTTAGGGTTATTTTATTGTAATTAAAGATTCTATGATACTATTTGACCCAATACTTAATATTGTAGAGCAACAAACCAACTGTAGATTTAAAATTTTTGCCATTTAATCCCTTTTTGCTATAACAATAGAAAATAATAATTAATGAAATAATGAAATTATGGGTTAAAAAAACATAAATTTAGTAACGTCTAAAAAAAAAACTGTAAAACATCATTTTGCAGAAGAATATACAGAAAAAAAAATCATATATAACTTTAATTAACCATTATCTCCCATGCCACACGATCGACCCACTATTAGTTCATCACTTTCAGAACAACAAACCAACTGTAGGGCTAAAGTTTTTGCCCTTTCATCTTTGGATTTCGGGTTGTTTTGGGAGGGAGAAATTTTTGCAGCACTGGAACATACTCATGGTTTGTGTGGCATGTATAAATAGAGATAAATTGGGATTGATGATAATTTATTATCCAAAATTTCAGTGATAAAAATAAAGTTTATAACAACTTTTGAGATATTATCAAGGAAAGATTATATTTATTTGGGTAGATATGATATTACACAAATAAATGCATTGGTTTGAAATTCAAAAGATAACATTTAATTATAGTTAAATCACATCCTTTTAGTAATAATTGAAGGCAAATTTTGTACTATTTTTTTCTTTTTTATTTGCGAAAAATACAAAGTCATGTTTTTGGGAGAAGAATTTATAGATAACATTAATGTTGAATGATTGGTATTTTTTTTTTTTAATTGTAGTCTATTGATTTACATGATTGGGAGGGAGATTTTTTTTTTAGAGAGATTAATTAAATGAGTCCAGTAGTAACTTTGGGGATTCTTTTAAGGAGGGAATAATTCTGATGCATTAATGTTCATTAATCCCGTCCATTAAATTTAATTAATTTTTATTTTTTTTATTTTAAACTATAATTTTAAATGCCATCTGATAAAACTTTATTTACATAAAATTTGAAGGACTATTACTATAATTGTTGTAAATATTTTTTGACTCAACCATTAGAAAAATGACACATAGGATTTTATCTTATGTGACACCTTTAGAATCTTTTTTATTTTCTCTCTCTGGTTTCTTTCTTAGTATAATACTATAAATTGGTACTGGTTAAATCGTTCATGCCTTCATAATTTAACATAAGCACCTTACGTGCCAATTTTTGAATAAGTGTATCAGTTTATACTTGATAGTACACAAAAATTTTCGGCAGAAATAATGGCTCGAATCCGCCAAAAAAAAAATACTGTTACGTATAGATTTCATACAATATCAGCACCACTAGCATTCATGAATTTCATTGGCATATATAATGAATTTGCATATATCAAACCCTTATCCATTTTGAAGACAAACCAATACAAAAGCGCCAAATAAGCAATGAACATCAATTCTGTATCCAAAACTGCTTTCTCAAAGCCACAAAAAGATTCATGTGGCTCATAAAAAACTTCTCTTCCTTAAGCCAGCAAACCAAAACTTCCAACACTTGCTTTTCTTCTGCCCATTATTCCTAAGGCAAACAAATTTGATAATCACCAACTCTTTTTCCATTCTTTTTCTCAGATTTCTGCAGAAAATGGCATCTGCTGTGATGATGACATCTCTTCCACAATTCAATGGCCTCAAGCCCAGAAGTAGCATTTCTGCTGCTTCACCTCTTCAAAGCTTGGTTAGTTACGACTATTTTTTTTTTTTCCGTCCCAAAATGATTATCCAGTTTAAGACATTTGATAACTGCATGAAATGCAGGTGTCTGTAAAGCCCATGAAAAGCAGGGGACAGGGAGCTTTAGGTGCACGCTGTGACTTCATTGGCTCCCCTACCAATTTGGTTAGCATTTTTTTTAAAAAAAAATTTTTTTGGCCTGAGAATTTCATGTGCTCAGTTTTTGATCATTTTCAGTTTGATTTATGTAAGTATTTATCTGTGATGTTTTAACAGATAATGATTACTTCAACAAGTCTGATGCTCTTTGCCGGAAGGTTTGGATTGGCTCCTTCAGCTAACCGGAAAGCCACCGCCGGGCTAAAGCTGGAAGTGAGAGATTCCGGCTTACAAACAGGGGATCCCGCTGGTTTCACCCTTGCTGATACCTTGGCCTGCGGGGTTGTAGGGCACATTATTGGTGTTGGTGTTGTTCTAGGCCTGAAAAACATTGGTGCTCTCTAGATTGGTTCTTCATCACATTGTAATACTTGGAAAATGTTTTCTTGTAATATAATTTTCTGATGTTGAATTTGACTGCGAAAATCAGTTGGCAATCCAAGAGGGATCAGATCAATTGGGTTTCTATCTAATTCTTCGAAAGTTTCAAGATCAAGTTGAATGCTATATGATCAAAAGATGAACCACATACCTAGTGATTGATGAACAATGATTGTAGAAATGCACATGAGTGTAGAAAGAGGCGAGTAGATAGGAAAATGATTTGAAAGTCATAACGAACTCTGTAAATAATTGCATCAAACTATCATAAATGGCAATGTACAAAACAAACTTATGCGGTAGAAACCCGGTGCTGCAAATCTGAGCACTCCGAGATTCGAGTACACAAAAGATGTATAAAATGGACATTACTATGGACTATGCCTATAGGGGATTTACATCTTTCTGGCAGCAGACTTTATGCCTCTAGTTTTAGCAGAGAGTTCAGAGATGTGCTGTTGAACCGTTGGGCGAGGCCTCGGATGACAAGAACGATAACATCTCGCAAGTGTCGAGTCTGTACCATCAAATCTATTTCATTCTCACTGTCCACAACAATTCTAAGCCTATGCTGATCATTTCGAAAAAGCTCCACCTGCATAATGAGAGAGATATGGAGATGTTAACTTAGGCCAGTTTGTTTGTCGCAGACGACTCCAAAGATCAGATGTATTAATAATGTCACAGACGTGAAACAGTAGCACTTCATAATTTAAGTGAGACAATGTTATTATACTAGGACGCATAAATACACAAGAAATGGGATGATCTCTCTTGGACTACAACCACTACAGTTTATGGCAAAAGTAAAGCCCAGAAGCAACTCTAGAAAAATAAATATTGCACCAGAGAACAGTTTCAACGATGTTATCCAAACATCAACAGCTACGAGGGAGAGTGAATTATAATTGAAAGTACGAATAATGATTCATTGCAAAATCCAACCAAAATCTGTATTTCTGGCGGCTTATAATGGCCTTTGTAAAAAATTATCATTTGTTTGGAACAACGAACGTTACTTCACCCTTTTAGAACAAGTTAGTGGACACTTGGTCATATATTTTAACAACTGCATCATAAAAATAATGGACAATTGCAGCCATATGCAAAGATGCTATTTCTTCTTCGCAACACCAGGGATAAATGGGAAGAAAATAGGAATGTGCAGTCCAATCAGACTTTTTAAGATTCAGTACTACACATTTCAGAGTGAGAGCTTCAAGGAAAACATAAAACCAATTTTCAACTTAAGTTAATGAAGAAATACAGAGGTATTGCACATAAAAATCTGTTAACATAAAAGCAGATTATTAACATATCCATCAGATAGTTTAACTGCAGAAATTTTAATTGACTAGAACTTACATGGAAAGGTGGGGCATAAGTTCCCCGAATTTCAGTGGTTGGAAATGAAGTTTTGGAACCTGGCTTTACAACCTTAACCCTTTTCCTGTTCACCTCCAAAATTCGTCTCTCTAAATTTCCAAGTCCAGCAACCTGTAAATTCTACACGTTATGATAATAATTACGCTTTTTCCACGACTGTGAAAGATGACAATAGAGATAGATGAAAAGATAGAGGAAAAGAAGATATCCACCTTTTTAGATGATCGATCCTTGTTGAACAACACCTGGTACCAATAGCGTCAAACAGGGAACTCATGATGTTATTATAGGTAAATAAAAAAGCTGTCAACTTGTTACAATCATATGGTTACAAAAATCTAACTTAAAAACAACATGCGCAAAAACAAAAAAAGAGAAATTTATAGGGTGCAAATAAGACCATGTATAGCACATTACTTACGTCGCAATTTCATTTAAGCTTCTTGACGAATAATAGATTGGACTAAATTTAGACAAGGCGATGTTATGTGGTGGTGTGTTTACACAACTACGTCGCCAGGATAGTGCGGAACTTTTTTTATTGATCGTAGTGCAGAGTAAGTGTCTCACAAAATTAAATAGAAACAAATATCTGCTGGTATAGGACTAGTACACTTTTCCATATATGGCCTTTCTCCAGGACACAGTTTAACATCACTGTCTTATTTCATTTAGCCAGACAATTTTGCAGTATCAACCTTTTTCGTTCAGCCTTTCACCAGAAGATACTTCCAAACATCTTAAGCATTTCAATCCATACCTCCCTACCTCTGGTACGGCTCATCCAGCCGTTCCTGTTGTCTTATATTTACTTTGTCTTCTTCTATTAGTCGTATCGTCACTTATTCACATTTATCACCTACGTAGTTCTCTTTTATTTTCTTCTCTTCTTATAATATTAGAATCCCAAATGCTGTTTGCAAGTCCAATAGTACAGTGGAAATTGGTTCTTCCTCATCCTAGTAAGACTGTAGTTTGCTGCTGCTAGATTATATACAATTAAAGTTCATCTAGATGGTAGCGAGGAATAATAATGTCACTAGCATATGCATTGAGCACCTGACGAAC
Organism: Oldenlandia corymbosa var. corymbosa; assembly: GCA_949775105.1. Taxonomy (NCBI): domain Eukaryota; kingdom Viridiplantae; phylum Streptophyta; class Magnoliopsida; order Gentianales; family Rubiaceae; genus Oldenlandia; species Oldenlandia corymbosa. The sequence goes on along the minus strand of OX459118.1, from coordinate 17,543,734 downwards.
TAAATGAGATGTTTACATCTAAAAAGTATCTAAAAGCCATCAAAATCTAATAACTAACACCAGATGTCAGGAAGTAAATATTTTTTAATTTCTCTATGCCAAACGTTTAGTGCTCTAGTCAAGTCTGCAAATTATAATTAAGAATGGCCGAAGAGAATGAAGTGAGATTTACATCAATACAAGAGAAAAGATGGCTCAAAGTGTAAATCAACAAAACGAAGTGAAGCCTGACAAACAGGGTTTCCTACATTACACATTCAGATTTAGCGAGCACATAGTAACAAAAGTTTTCCAACATATATGAACAGTATCCTTCAAATTATTCAAGAAGATAACAAGAAGTGGACTCAATTATCAAGTTTATGCATTGAAATAACGTGACGAACAGAATATCACATATTAAGATAGTTTAAAAAAGCATATGTAATACCTCAAACTTCACTGATCCTAGATCAAGATTCAGCTTCACTTCTTTGAGAACGTCAGGTTCTGCAATGAATATGAGCATTAGAAGCACAGGATCATGCCAGTCAATCAAAATATGTCAAAAAGTTCAACTGCTTAGCCTCACTACTGTAACTCACAGGAGGGGGGAAAAATCGTACAAAACGAGAAACATGAAACTGAAGAACCTAAAATTACATGAATCACCAAGGGTGAAATCAGGAGTTCAAAAGGAAAAAAATCAAAACAAGAATAGAAGATACCGCAAATTCTAATGTTGTAAACATGGATAATGGAAGAATAACTGAATTCTGACTGCTTTTAGTAAATATATCAAGGAAATGACTATTCTCTGGTTAAAGAAACTAAAAAGCTCAGGCACTCTGACTATCTTTCAATGAAAAGCAAGAAAAATAAATTGGTATTGAAACTTACCAACGGCAATTGGATCTGTCGATACCGAGAATGGAGGACCCTCTACTCCATCTTCTCTCACTGGAGTATAGATTGCCACTAGCCTGTACCCCACATCATCAACATTAGCTTCATACATCCTTCCCGTTTCCCCTGCAAAATTAGGTTTTTTAGGATCAATCAATTAGCCACCTGGTGCTAAAGAATAGCATTCAAATTTCTGCACTCCATCTAAATGCATAAAATGTTGTAAATTTATTGTTGTCAATCTTCTTTTCTAGTAAACTGTTGTTCGTATAGAGGCACCTCCCCAGGTGTTTTACATTTGATCAAGCACAGGATGCAATATAACATACATATAGTGGCCTTAATGAACTAAGCACAAGAACACGCAGGATAACAATAAAACATTTTGCTCATTATCTTGAAAAATATGCAATAAACTCATTCTTTGAGAGATAAAAGAGAGGACCACCAAACAAAAACTAGAACAAGCCTTTATCCTGGGTCAGCTATATGGACACATTGCCATTGTGCTTGATCAACACACATTATCTTCATTCAAATATTTCAAGTCATTTTGTTATAGTTTCTTTCCAAGTCTTGAAAATAGCAGCAAAACTTCCTTTGCTACGCAAGTAAATTCTTCAAGAAAATCATAAGTATTTTGTTCTTTTTTTTTTTTTTTTTGGTAAGGGATCAATAGTGGTTTTACTTCTGAATATTTATGAATAAACATCAATTCAAAGATTGATACATTAGAAAAGGTAAAGAATAGGCTAGATTAGTTCTCACATATCAATTTTCAAAGATTGATACATTAGAAAAGGTAAAGAATAGGCTAGATTAGTTCTCACATTTTAGTTTGAATTAAAAGTAAACTATTTTGTTACAGATGACAAAAATAGTTGGCTCTAATCTTAAAACTTCTTCCACTGTAAGGCAACTTACTGCAAGTTGAACAGTAACTTTTGCACTCGGCAAAGTCATTAGTGGTAGAACTCCACTAGTTAAAACTCAGTGGATAAAACTCAGCAGGTAGCCTGCATCTTATTAAAATATCTACCTACACAGACTTTCGCTGGACTACCAATTGATCTCTTACATTTTAACTAACCAAAAATATGTCTATCAACCTTACACTAAGAACTTCAATGAAAAAACTATAGGCATATACACACGTATATTCTTACGACTTTATCTCCAAGGGCTAAAGAGAAAAAGATGTATGCATATACGCTCGTATACTAAACTCTTTACAATTCACATATACAGCAGAGATTTATCATATACAATAGACATTGCACAAACACATACACACACACACACACACACACACACACACACGTATTACATATACATTAAAATATATGTGGATAACTACGTAGATACATATACAGAATACAATATAAAAGAAGGAAAAACTAAGAATAAAAGAAATCAGTGAACATATTGTTACCATTAATAGTGATGAGATCAGGACTTCCAACCATCGACCTAAGCCACTGGATTTTACTTTTTCCTTCTTTTCCTCCACTATAAATGCCACGTACAGCATACAAATTAGTATGATAACCTCTACCTTCAATCTCCAGCTTATCCATTCTAGGATTGCCTGAAAGGGTTTGAACAATTAAATTACAACTCGATGATGGACACAGTCAAATGAAAAGCAGCCGTACCACTGTGAAAAAATAACAGAAAATAAATTTGGATCTGTCCCAACCCTTTCCTATTAGTAAAGAAAGGTAAGTATACCTCCTCAATAATTACAAATAATAATTCTCTATTGAAAAGCAAGACAAAGTTCAGTAAACGCATACTCCCATCTACACGCTTTCACTTCACAAGTCTAGTATTCAGGAGTGGAAGAGGAAACCCTTAAAAAGCATAGAAGTGTTGCAAACAAACCAGCCATCGCAAATTGAGGTGACTACTGTTATTTACGATTGGAACAATAATTTTCTATTTAAAATGCAAGACAAAGTTCTGTAAAGGTTTCTCCCATCTGTATGCTTTATTTCACATGTCCGTTATTCAGGAATGGAAGTGCAAACCTTTAAGGAACAAAGAAGGGAATACATGGCTAACATTGTCAAGAGTCTCTAAATCGCTAATTGAACCTCATGGAATCTGCAGAAGATGTTCTATTACTTCATTTTTCAAACAACTATTCTAAATCGCTAATTAAACCTCATGGAATCTGCAGAAGATGCTCTATTACTTTATTTTTCAAACAACTATTCTAAAGAAATTAACATTGCTGGTAATATGCTTTAGCCATGTCATGTTTAATAGAAAGCAAAGCATATTTTATTGCTGCATCACTATACACTACCAGCTCTAACCGCAACCAAGAAATACGCAAAACTATGCAGGACAAACAAAAGCATTATATGTCTTGTAATCCTGAAAAATTGTTCTCTGCAGGCTAACAATCAACAACAGTTCATAAAAATTGTTCTCTGCAGGCTGGCAATCAACAACAGTTCATAAAAATATCAGACACCCATTTAAGATTTTGAGGAAACATAATCTTTCAAACTTTGCAATTATTGGTACCATCGAAATTAAACCAACATTTATTACTCGAGCAAGCGTTGAGGGACTGTTTATTGTGTGACTATTTAAAAAGTAATTGGTAGGACAAAGTATTGGACAGGGTTCATTCGAAGTCACTATCAGATGGCCTGAATTTTAACATTTCATTACCCAAAGCAATGGTTTTGTAAAACACAATAAAAACACTAGATATAGATTTAATACCAGGCACAACATAATCTGTTTCTGCGTATGCTGGTTCACTTGATCTTCCAAACACATCAGACACAATGCATTCGCACCTCAGACAGCGACCAATGTCCTCATATCGCACTTTATAAGAGCATGATTGCTGTGATGGAAGCGGTTCAAAGGACCTACCACTTGTCATTTCTGATGAACAAAACCTGCAAGAAACCTCAATTAGACAGTACTAGAGACAAGACATAATTGCACAGTTTCAGCTACGAAAGCTGTTCAAAACATAGTAATTACAGGAAATGCATAGTTATTAAAAAAAAATTAAAAAAAAAAACTCTAGATATTAAAAAGAACTGATGCCCATCATCTTCCGGCCTTCCAAGAAACCATAGTACCCTAGAGTATATATTAATTTCTGGAAACCATGCCCAATGTGAAGTTATAGGACTCCACAAAGTACATCCTTTTAAGCATAAAATTAGGAATGCACACACGTTGGGTGAGTCATTATAAGAACCACATCAATATTCAGAACATCACTGACGTCCTTATTCCTTTCTGGAGTATTGCACGCAGCGAAATTTAAAGGAGGTGTATTGAGAAACAAGACCATCCCCAGAGCATATAGCAGGGAAAAATGTCATAGAGGACTTTGAAGTCAAGTTCTAGTTGCTCGAAACCCCTATGAGAGAATTGAATAACAGTAACAGGATACAGTTTCAACATTTTAGAGGTTCGTCAAGCATATTGGAAAAGGAAGCTCAGGGTAGGAAGCAGTACCATTGGTATCTCACATCTTTCTTGTACTTTGTCCACACCTTCTGTTGACTTTCACTCTTTGCCATTACTTCAATAGCTGTCAGCAGTTCTCCTTCAACAGCTTTACCAGTCAGGACGAGCATCTCAATAGTAGGAATCTCTGAAGAGTAAGGATTTTATTAAATATTTTAGTATTAGTTCATGAATTTCATGTAACCAAAAATCAACTTGCATATGAGAGAAATTGAGTAGCACAGGGAAAAATCAAATTACATATGAGATGAAAGGACAATTAGAGTTTTCTCAGGCAGTGAACAATATGGAAAATGCAGATCCCAGGTAAAACAAGTATCATCAAATCAAGATTTGGAGAAAAGGAACGATGCCATTCTAGTTCAATTAACAGTATACGCCAATGCTGATGTAATCAATCTTGTCATGAAAAGGTATAAGCCACGTAAGTGTATTTATAAAAATACACTTGTTTTGTACAAGCCAGCACTCAGCAGTAACAGACACAGCTGTTGGGTCAGCAGCTCTCTTATTAACGACAGATTGCAAAAATTGTTCTGAGAGAATTCACCAAATATACAAAAGAAAATTGTCCGCTACTGTTTATCAGGTTGGTAAAATAGAACCAACCCCCCAAGAAATTGTGATCTGGACCATCAAGTTATTTATTAATAGAAACCTAAATTCAGGAAAAAGATCTATTGAATTTGATCAGGAGACATGCTTATGGAACATTTTGTACCCCTAGTTATTCAAAATAAAATTGTATGTTTTATGGATCTCGTCAAATGGCATAAAGAACATTTTGTTTGAATATCAGAAGTACATAAAAACAGATTTAGCAAGGTAACTCAATTCAGCATTTAAGCAGAAGGCCTAAAATAGAAATCCAAGGTAGAAGAAAAAATACACTACCAGGGAGAATCACATTCGTTGCCTTGGACAATCTAAGTTCTCCAGTAACAGAATCTGATCGAATCGGTGTGTACCTGAAAGATGCAATGATAATGAGACCAAAATGCATTTTTCTTTCTAATTTCAGACCAAATTACCAATACTGCACTCAGTCAACACTAGTAACCCAAACAGGGAAATAAAAAACTATAAAACAATTATAAGAAAGACAAACTAAACTTTAACTAGAAAACAAAGCCCAATTTCCAGTGTAGTTCATGTGGCATTTTAGAACATCAATAGATGACATGAAAAGCCTGCTAAGTAAGGATTACAAATGATGTTTTTCTTCCTATTGCAAGGTAAATAAATCAAAGATGAAACTGACTCAGCAACCTAAGGAAGAGCTCAAATCCCGCAAAGCCAGTCAATCCCAAAAATCCTGCTACAAACATGAATTCAGCTTTACTTAGTTTCATACATTTTGTTTCTCATATTTTACTTCAGCTTCTGGAGCTTCCCAACTATCTTTTGACAACTAAATTATGTCATCTTAATTCCATACACTCTCTTTATTAATTTTCTCTTCTAGTTCACGGAGAATGCTGAATGAAATATTTTTTTATAAATTTACCCATTTGATAGATATAACAGATAAAAAGGTTCAATAAAGTGCATTAGGTTCAGGAAGCATATTTGAAAACAGAAGATAGCATAAGTACTACAACCGAGCAATGAGCAAGAAATGTTTACCCAAAAAGCAGGCAGCAATTGTAATCGTCATCTGTGACTTCGTAAGTTTTAGCATTTGCTCCATCAATGGGAGTAATGGTTCCATCATCTTTTTCTCTATACCAACTAAATGAACTCAGTCCTTCATATCCACCAAAATATTCTCCTTCACCAAGATAAATACCAGAGGAGACCTCTTTTACACGAACATTGGAAATTACAGGGAGAGCTGTCACATATTCAAATTGAACATCAACAAAACTTCTACGAGAAAATATTAATGGAAAAAGATTACTTGAGATTTCCTGTATTGAAAATATTAAACTATGACACTTCAGAGTACAAGCACATCCCACTACTGTCAAAAAATTAAAAACTTTCTTCAAGAAAACCCAGTCTATTATTTGTTAAAAAGTAACATGCATCAAATACTCGTGCCAATACACATTTTGCCCATGCCAACTTGAGAGGAGCATTTCAGCAACCTTGTCGTTTTAGGCATGTGAGATAGTTACAGTCAAAGAAAATACATGCTTACCTGGGGAAACTGGAGAATCGCAAATTGTCACCAATGGTTTTCCAGATTTACCATCTAATCTAGTTGGCAGCCAATAGAAGGCCAAATAGGCTCCAACGTCATCAATTGAGGGAATATATGACCTGCAATAAAGTAAGAATTTGAGTGCATAATTCTTACTGCTTGCAGTAGTCGTTACAGAGTGGAAACTACTTACAATGTCTTGCAGCATACACAAGTATCATCAGTACCATCAGATATGTTCATCAGAGCAGATATGTCAAGTTTCTTCTTAGTCCTGTACCAGATATACAGCCCTGTACCTTCTTTACCTCCAAAGTATCTCTTCTGTGGCACTACCATCTCGCCCTCACAGCAATCAGGAATTACCAAGTCAAAGCCGACAGGCTCCCCTTTTAGCAAGTTCAAAAAGTAATAGACAATCCAATTAGAACGGAAAGCTGACCAAAACAATCCATAAGACCAACACAATGTCTAATGGTCTCAATACTTACAAACATAAAATCATTAGGCAAGCAAAGTAAATGGAAACATCTGATAAAATTATATCAATCTATTATTTCTTCGTATTAAAATCTACTGTTTCTAAATTAACCAAGAAAAGGAAAAAGCATAACAAAATCTATAAATTCTCCAAATAAGTGGGGTCTGCAATGCTCTGCAAAACACAAAGTTTCATTTAACTTCAAACAACTTCTAACATTTCATAAGTTTCTGATTTGAAGTAAATTAAATAATGTTCTATTCTAAATCCAGAAGATTGATTAATTTGTTCGTTAAGGATACTTCGATTATTCCCGTTTATTAAGATAAAACTCCAGTAAGGTGATATTTTCTGCAGCATAACTATTGCAGACCCATTTTACATGTTATAAATATGCCCTGTGCATTTTAGCCCTAGAAAAACATGTACTTCTGCTAAAACTCATTGCCCCTTATCATGCTAAGATCAACTTGAAATCTGAATTAAAAGGTTAATGATTAACAGATAGAATTTCATTCTCAAATTTGACATCCATTTTTAGGTCATCTTTTACCAATTTAAGACGGACATTTAAGACGGACGGACATATTTGCATCTTACGCATTAAATCAGATTGTAAACAGGTTTAACGTGTAGATGAAATAAGCAAACAAAATTTGAAGTTTTGTGAGATACAACAATGGGATCCGAAGTTCTGGAGCACTATTCATTGAAAAGCATCAATTAATAATACATTAATTAACTGTAAATGCTTCATGTAAATTTACTTACATCCCTAATATTGTACAATAAAAGCTTATGAGCCTAATAGGAAAAGTTTTCATCAGCAAAATTTAGAAAGTATTTGCAGGATTAATGTTCACTGACAATGGAAAATGATATCGTAAAAGTACACCTACCAGGGGCAATTGGACTAGACAGCAAGCTTGTGGGGTTTCCTTTAATACCATCATCCCGAACGGGGGTATATACAAGCTCTATGCATTCTCCAACATCATCGAGAGTTAAATCTAGAAACTCTGGCCAAATACAAGGTTTCATGTCAAGCAACTGGAACTTAAAAGCAGGAAGAATAGAACTACGTTAACAGAAGGAAGAATACCTCCAGATTTTATTTTTTCTCTAATACCATCACTTTTCACTCTAAACCACTCACATGAGCAATTTCCTTTTTTCCTGAAGAATGAACATGGGTGTCAGAAACAGAAATAGAGTATACACCAGACTTCATTTAACACTTCTCACCCGCCACTGTAAGAAGCAATGTAGCTCAAGTGCTCTCCCTCTATTAATGATCCAAGAAAATCAAGTGAAAGGCAGGTTGGTGGACCTACAACAAAAACATTGATACAAATTATTAAATTCAAGGTCCAACAACGAGGGGAGATTGAGAGAGATGAACAAACATTCAAATCGAAGAATGAAATGGAATTACACAAATAGCTCATTGCCAGCATAGAAGGTGACTAGGCTAATTCACAAGGTTAAATTTTGACCGCAATTGATGCAAATTACCTATTAAACTTACCTGGAACAATAGGTCCAACTTTTTCAGAGAGCATTGTAGGACCACGGGCCCCATCACTTCGCACAGGCTCGCATGAAACTGATATGAAGAAACCAATATCATCCACTGATAGCCGGTATGATGGTGTAGTGGCATCAATAATTTCATTACTAACTCCATCTGAACTGGTCTGTATCAAAAGTAAACCGATTATCAATAGGTTTATTAATATGTATCGCTAATCTGATAGAGTTTGTAGTAAGAATCAAGGACACCGTAGAGAAGATCATTTAATCCCTTAGGCTAAGATCCAAAATTTTGGTGTAACTTTCCTGATCATGCGGAGCTTTTAGAAGTCGATATTAGAGAGAAAACACTCAACGAACTTCTTATAAAACCTCAAAGATAAACCCCAAATGAAATAGTACCTCCATTAACTCCTAATAACTGATCCTAGATTAGCAAACCAATCCCCCAAAAAAAAAAAATGGTTCTTCCTCGAGATCAAATTATCGCAAATTACTACCACCCTGTAGTCATATACAATCCACCAGGCCTTTTCATCACAATGTAAACATAAATAAAGAAAAGTCCTGCAGAGGAAAAAGAATGGTGAACATAAATCTATTGATACGAACAAAACAGCCCAGTTTCTTTCACCGTGCACCTTTTAGCCTTATCCTTTTCTGACTCACAGAAACAATTACCCCGCAAAAGAATTCTTGGAGCTTGTAGCAAAAGGTGCATAGACAAGAACCCCACAGTAAACCCAGCCTAGTTATGGTAGTCGGTATTTATTGCATTATGAATTGATCTTAGTGGGCCGGAAGGGATATTATTAGGATAGAAATCGGTTGTTGGCTCAACAGATATGAATATAAAGGACAAAAGATGTCGTTATTTTCAAAGTAAATAAACCACGGAAACATATTGAAGACGAGATTCACTCCTGTCTCCACCACGATAGTATCTCTACTTCCCACCAGGAATCAATTTTTCTTACCCATACTTTTTTTCTTATTTGATTCATGTCATTGCTGGTTTCATGATTTTTTGGAACATCTAACGGTCAGTAGTAACTTATCTGCCTGCATATCCTTTCTTATCAGTTTGGAATATCTCATAGTATATATACTATATACCAAGGCTTTTCACAACTCATATTTTATTGAAAATATTATATCCACCTAGATTTTCCAAACCACAAGGTTCAAATGGACAATGTGGAGGTTTACAAACCTCGCGTGTAGTAGATATAAGTTACCATATTTTATTTGCCAGGTTTTCTAACACAGCAGACAAAGGCATTTTTCCTCGTCATGATCCCAAAGATGAATGCAAAACACTAAACATTGAGGTAAACATAATCATGAAGAACAATGAAGAAAACATTGCAGTAGGAACTAAATGATGCCAATCTACATTACCCTGATCCAACGGTAAACAGAATCTCCCTCATCACCCCCCCAATACTTTTTCCCAACATTTAGCAGGGTGCCTTCAATAGTTCGTCCCAGTATTTGTAGAGAAAGCAATCTTGGACTTCCTGACAAATTTATAATAGTAATGTGTCAGATATGCAATCTAGGGGATAACAACAAATTCAAGAAGACTTAAATAAACCATGAAACCCTGAAGGCTTTGGTAAGAGCATGTTTAGCGTTTAGCCAAAAAATAAAAGAAGGTAATTTTAGCAATTAGCGGTTTGTACATGTCAAAGTAAAAGCAGTATCTGTGCATTAAGAATTAGAAAGCTAAGGGCATGTATTGGCAGCATAAAGTCCAGAAAATTTAAAAAAAAAAAAGCATATATGTGACAAAATGTTCAGAGTATAGGAAGATAGCGCATAACAAGAGTGTAGAATCACAACATCACTGTATAAATTTTATGAAAAGGAGAAGCAAATGACTTGACAGTTCAACGATTACCCAAATCTACTATTTTAATGTCCATGAAACCAACCCAGTTCCCATATTCAAGGTTTTTACACTTTTAGCCAAAAGACGATCAATTTAATTCCACCTCAAGTGACCTTAGACAATGTTTAACATTAGCACAAAGTCTCTCACCACGTAAGACTTGTCATCTCTAAAACTCCCGCACTTTTCTTTTCTGGCACCAACTCGTGTAAACTTCCATTACGGGTTCAGATTCATTAATTACACACGAAATCTTTCGTCAGGGACAAGTTTTGTAACTGATACTGATGAAATTTTCATTTCACAAAGCAACCAGATGCGCACAACTTCTGCCAACTAATTGCTGCGAGAGCATCAACCATGATTCTTATGCTATAGATCTTTATTCTCAATTCTCTCACTTTAAAATGTACCGCAGTGATCATGATCCTAATATTGTTAAAGTTGAGATTTGCAGTTAATGCTTTTGCAGTACATACCAACGAAGCCGATATTGGAACTTGATTCTTACAAAAATCTTCAATGAAAATAATGAGTAGGAATAAAAACTGATGACCGATAGAACAGTGACCAAATATTAGATCTCTAGAGAACTAAACCCACTTACCAGGACGAACTCGTTCCTGGCCAACACAAGTTCTTGGCTCACCCAAAATTCCATCATCTCGTACCGGCGTGCAAGTAAAAGATATGAATTTTCCAATGGCATCTTTTGTGATTTGATATTGTAATTGACCAGAGAGCTCAGGAATAACAGAACCCAGATCTTTTTCAGCCTGCAGAAAAAGAGATCTCAATTCGCAAAATGTCTCAAAAAAGGCAAAATATAAAATTAATTTAAACGGGCAAACAGTTTTTCAAAGCTCAAGATGATGAAAGTTAACAAAGCCAAGTATCTTTCCTAAACGGTTTCATGTTTTTGAAAAAAATGGGTCTTTCAGTGCTCTCTGTATCAACACTCAAAATTCTGTTATTGGACTTCGATAGTAAAACAAGCTCCCCTTGCAACATTTCAATTTAATAGAGCCTCTAGAATTCAAGAATCTTTGTAATTTGTACGAGTCCCGTGGCTAAAGAAAGTAAATCTTCCACAATAACATCAAATGTCATATTAAATTATTGAAACATCAACCGATAAACAATAATCCACTATGAAATTAGATCTAATAGAGTGACAAGCTTTTGATGCTTTTGGAGGTCTGTTCCTGCTCAACTCTCTACAGAAACAGTTCTGTCAACCACTACTATGATAAAAGAGAGACAAGACACATAGAGGATCGATGGGCAGGGAGAACAAAACCAGGAGGGGTTGGCAATTTGCAGCATGGATCATATCCAGCCACCATATTCTGTTAGAGCACAGACTTTCTATACATCACAATAGTGCATGGCCATATTCAAACCACTTCACAAGTTTTAATCTATTTTTTCCTTCAAAAGAGGCTACTCAACCTTGCTTTGTTGCGTTGGTTTATTTCCAAGGCTAAATGGCTAATGTGGTCTAAAGTGTACTCCCTCTGTCCCAAACAATAGTCCACATTGGGTTTTGAATTTGTACTAAAAATAATATAAATTTCAAAACTCAATGTGGACGACAGAGGTAGTAAATCATAGAGCGTCCAAGAAAAAATGTATGCACCTCATGAAGATACCAATTGTAGATACTTTTCCCTTCATGGCCTCCGACATATCCATATGATGCTGTCAACAAGCTGTCTTCAGAATACTCACCCGTGATAGACAAGAAATTCAGACTCGGAGGAAGAGCTGCAAACATATCATACTCAATCTTTTTGTTAGTTCTGCTACCATTTAACCCACATTAATGAAGGCAAGGAAGCCAGCTATTGTAAGAACTCACTTTCAATTGCCTTATCAGCCACAGCATAAACTGGTTCACCCACTTCACCATCTGGGGTCATAGGAGTGAACTTTGCAACAATGTAATACCCCACTGCTCCCAATGGAATCCGAAATGCCTAAACAAAGCAAGAAACACTAAATGATTAAAAACACATTTCAAAAGAAAAAATAAAGCAACAAAAGACCACCGTAACAAATCCTTTCACCTTGGCAATTTTGGAGGTACTTAATGCTTCAAGAGCTTGCTCACCCTCAAATACTGCAGATTTTGTTTTGAACCACTGTACTCTGCTAGACCCTTCAGTTCCTCCAGTGACAATACCGCTAGCAGTAACCTTACTTCCTTCCTTTAACTCACCAATTATTTTCACATTGGTTACTTTAGGAGGCGCTGTGATTTAAAAGAAAAAAAAAAGAGTGACAACTGATACTAGATGAACAACACAATAAAAGAATAAATCATCCTGATTGTGCAAAAAAATACAACCAGTGGACATCGTCTTTGTTAAGCACATAGCATCAATTTTTATTTCAGCTTCCATGAAACAACATCCTCACACAATAAGAATTAAAGGGATGTATTCTAAAGATACCTTGCTTGACAATCTCAGAGGTCATTGACATAGATTTTCCTTCATGCCCTGTAAAATAAAGTAATATCAGCAGAAAACTAAATGAATGAACTACTAGCGGAAAAACAATCTTTCTTACAACACAACCAAGTAAAATTCCAAAGCAGTTGAACAGATTTAGTTTACCTTCAAAGTTTACTGGAATATACACAAATGCTAATCGCCGACCGATGTCTTCTTTTGTCACCGGATACTCATTTGTACCAGTCAACACCAATACAAACTCCCTATGAGTAAAATGGGAAAAAACAGAATCTCAATTATCATCTTATCTACAGCAAAAGGGTAAATACAGTAGCGGTCACTCTAGAGAGTCAAATTCAAACTAAAGGAGCAACATTAAAGGAAACAAAAAGAAAACATTTTAACTAAAAACATATGATAATGTCAAAAAAAAAAAAAAACAAAAACAAAAAACATATGATAAAAAGAGGTTAGTCTCATTAACTATTATAAAGTCTGTTGCAAGAATCTTGAAAGCAGGCAGGCCTGGTTCAACATAAGCTTCCAACAACCAAAACATATGATTCAGATTTTATAGTCCATATTCCATACTAGGCAGTGATAAGTGGAAATCACACATCATCCATCATCAGCTAACTCGTTGAAATAAACAAAAGTTCTACCAACTGGTACATACGGCTACAAGTTTGCATAAAAAACATTTACTTTGTCCAATTTCCACGAATTCCTTTACAATATAGTCAATGAACAAACAGAAAACTTAAATTTTTATTTCTTTTGCACCTCACCAAGGAATATTTCCAGCCCAGGGTTTAAATAAGTAAACAATTTTCAAAGATTAAAGAGTCTTAAATTTTATTTCTATATTCAAGCAAGCATAACAATAAGCATGTGGGCAAAAGCATTAAACCCAAAAGCTTAATGAGCAAGAAACTGCAGGACAATCATGAAGTTCAAAATGCAAGAAAAAAAAAATATTTCATTTCCAGCCAACCTCAGAGTGAAAAGAACGCAAAAGGTCAAAAAACTTTATTAGTTAAGCATAAACCCATATTTTAGTTCCATGAAATTCAACGAAACAAAGCAGCAAAGGTGTAGCTAATACATCCCTAATTGAAATGACTAAACGTTAATCATTGATCATGCAAGCCTCTAAGCATAAGAAAAAGATATACTAACCCAGTATTCTTGTCCTCGCGCAACCACTCAAACTTGCTGGGACCTTCTCTTCCACCAAAGTATTCCCCAACTCCTCTCACCGTATTTCCTTCCATGACTTCTCCGATGATTTGCAAATTGTTAACTGATGGAGGAGCTGCAAAAGGGACACTGACAAATGTAAAAGTATGAAGAAAACCAAACAACTGTATCCTGAAGAGACACTGCAGATTAAGTACTTTCACACTTCTTTTTTAAGTTAACTATTCAAATCAACCAATTTCAGATGAAAGGAGGAACATAAACAACAAGAATACAAATTTCATCGATTTCAGACTCCATAAGATCATAATAATAAGAAATAAATAAAAATAAACCAAAATATTGTGACTTTCACCAGCACTCATAAGAGAAGGAAACTCATTGCTACAAGTGCCCAAAAAAGCAAACAGGGTGTTTGCAGTTCTTGATCTACCAATTGGTGGCTAAAATTTAGCACAAGTAAAATGGTAAAGTTTATTTTCACATCAAGAATAACTACCCTCTTACATCTGGAGATTAACTAATTCATTCACCTGCTTTTACATGATCCGTTATTGCATATTGAGCTTCCCCTTTAACACCTTCTTCAGTCACAGGTGTAAACATATAAACCAAGCAAGAGTCTACATCATCAAGGGTTAGACGGTATTCATTGCTTTCTGCACCAGCTATTACAACAGGGCTACTGTTCCAATGTCTTCTCAACCAGCTGGAAAATATGAGCATGAGTTAGATTATTCCTCTCGGTCAGCATGTCAAGAAGACTCGTGGCAATAGAAAGTCCACATTCAAAGGAAAGCATCAAGAATGCAAACAAGTCTTACCTAGACACTCCCTTTCCTGGAGTTCCACCACACCAAGCAATCTCAGCATGGCCCCTAACAGTGTTCCCCTCCACAAGATCTCCTTGTATGTTGATCTTTAAAACTTTTGGACATCCAGTTCCTGAACGCGAAAGCAAAACAATGAAAAAATCATAGATGACATGGTCACACCAAAGCACTATGATACAGAAGACTCAATTTACACATTTCCTATTCCTGCATTCATAATACTCGAGACATGAAATTAAGGCGGGATAAGAGTTTAATTTTTTCCCTGAATTTACTTTTCTCTATCATAGACTACAAAGACGGAAGATTCAAACAACAGAGTGCAGCGTAAAAACAAAAACCTGGTCTTACAGAGTTCCATCTTTTTTTTCGTGAACATGAGTCCTTAATTTACCCAATATACCGATCAAATAACTCATAACTTTTATAAGTAATCCTCCTTCATTACTCATTACATGTTCAGCATAACTCAACCAAAAGAATGTATTACCGAAAATGAGAATAGTTCTAAAGTTCCATTAGTCAAAAGCATTTGCATTTGAAATTTCATTTTTTTCGTATTCAATACGATTCTCTTAAACTGTGAAGTTCTACAGAAGTGACTACTTCCACATCACTCAATCAAAGGTGTGTAAATACAAAAATGAAAATAAAGTTCCATATGCAAAAGCATTTGCCTTCTAATAAATCCACTTTTATTTTAGTCAATCTCACTCTATTAAACCCTTTACTTGTACAGAAGTGGTCAATTAACAAGGCAAGAGCTCCTGAAATGGGATAAGCCTATCAGGAGCAAACCAGAAAGAGTAAACGTATTCCTTATTTCGTGTTTAGCAGCATATTAGGAATGTAATTGGTTTTAAAAAATTTGTAGGAGAAAATTTGAGATCTATCTTGTGTTTTCATATTATTAAATATTCACAATTTAGAGAAGTCTCAATTTTCAGCCAATTCTTTGCGTTCCAACTCTGACAAAAGCAAACCTTGAACCAGATATTTTGGTGACCATAAAAACACTGAAGGAGGCCGTAATAGTTCTTCAGATAAACAAGAATTGATCACAGGAAAAAAGAATCTGCTCAGATGGACTGATGATGATGAAGAAGAAAGAAGCAATACGTCTATCAATAACATTTATGCATATGATCATGATTATGATATTGCTTATTTTCATCTTTTATCTGCATCAACACATCAGGGCAGTGAAAATATGTTTCCAGATTTATATTTTGTGGGTAGGAACGAAAATCACTGACTAACACAGTAGCTCTTCAGTCAAATTGCACATGATTTTAGCTAAGTGGAAAACCTCTGCCAAGTTGTCCAATGATTAGGGGAAAGAGTTGGAGTAGGTTTTATCCTAGGCCACAAAGGGGGAAAAATGATTCCATGAACTACATTATGGATAGCAAACTATGATAACCGGTCTTTGTTTTTATTTTTGTTTTTTTCAAGTGGTTTGATTTTATTGGCAGTTTAGCTCCTGAAACCTCATTCCCAAAACAAAATTTCAGAACTCAGAAGACAAAATGTTGTTTAAATAATCTAATTAGTTATGCTTGGGATTATGAAGCTATGTATTTACAAATAGTCACTGATACTCTCACTCGGGCATTAAAAAGTAATTAGCAAACCTAAATATTTGTCAATTGTCAGCATAGAAGCCGTCATTTTAATGAAATTTGTTCCGAGTGTGAAGAAGATAAATTCAGTTCGAAGATGATAAATTCAGAGAACCGCTGTTTTCCTGGTGGGGCGATTATTATTTCCCTTTTTTGCTACTTTTTCTGCGCAATGAAGAAAGAATTCTAAATGCCAATGAGAATAAGGATATACCTGGAGAAACAGGGGAAGATATTGCAAAAGTAGGAGGATACTCAGTGTCACCTAAGATGGGGGTACACTCCACTTTCAGTACCTTACTGACATCCACACGTTTGGGCCAGTAAACCTAACAGCACATTGTGAGTCAACCAAAGAAGAATAAAGGAAAGAGGGAGAAAGAGAGAGAAAAAGAGCTTCACAAATGTACCTTTTCAGTCGCACCAGGAATGGGGGTGAAGTTCGAACAAGTTTTATCTCCAGTATACCACTGGTATTTAAAGAGCAATCCTATATCACAACTTTCAATTTCATCTTTGACAAAATCAAAGTTACAACAACATGCATCTTCTTCAAACGGTTGCTCAACCGAGGCCCCTTTCAACAGATAACCTGGTGGAAGTTGTTCTTTCCACTGTTCAAGCAAAAAATTGAATGTTGAATCTGGAATGTCAAGAAAAATTTTAGCCACCACGGAAAGGAAATTACTTAAAATCCACTTATACCAGTTAAATAAGATTTAAATTCAATGTATTTCAGACTTACCAAATGCCTGGTCTGGCCGGCAGAACTCCCAACCACCTCGAATGCATAATGCTGTATGTGCAGGATACCGTTTCGAGAGCACTACTTCCGCACGAGTAAGATCTACAAAAGCTTCCAGCTGTAAATAATCTAAATCTCTCTGGAAACCATGATACTATATCAGGACTGCAAGAATAATTCAATGTTCAAGGTATACCTCTGTCATTGAACTTTTTCAAAGTAGGGCCGACTAGCAAAATGGAAGCAGCTTCTAGATGAGGCATCTTAAGAATAGGATTCTCTTCCACCCGTAAATGCTACAGTCAATGTGGGAAAGCACATGAATATCAGCTAACATAAGAATGTCAAAGAACATTTGACAAACTGGTCAGTGAAAATTGAATCTTCATTAAACTATTTGGAATTAGTTGTATGGGTATGTCTTACCATCATACTCTGTCTGAACACATTGTTACACACTTCTAAATAAAACATGTCTCATATAATACTTTCCCCTTTTGATTGAATTTAACGTTTCTCTGCTGATCTTACGGTTTCCTTACAAGATTCCTCTCATTTGAGCAGTACATTTATGATCACAACATATAGATGAATCATGTTCTTTGGTTCTAGAACCTGCCTGAATTCTAAGTAATATCTTTCTCATTTCCCTATTTATCGAAAGGCTAAATCCTAAATCGTTAAAACTTTTAATTATTGCAGCTCACGTGCACCAATTCTAAACAAACCTCACTCGAAGCAATCCAAATTATATAGGAACAAAAAAACTACATAATATGAAGACCAATAGTCACGTTAGTTACTGCAGTTTCATCTTGTTGGAGATGTCAGCAGACGGAAAAGATGGAAACTACAGAGGCTTTGAAATCCCTGTAAAGTCTCTTCTTATTCTCATTAGTTTGTGACAAGTAGACGAAATGCACACAGTGAAGCTATTTGGACACTCAAATACAAAGATTTGAAGGTATTTTCACGGCACCCCTTATTCAAAATTATTTATATCATTAGACTACTTTATTCCAACCCTCATTCAAAAAGCAGGTGAAGATATGTTTTCAAACTTCTATAAGTGTAACAGACCAGCCTCACATCTATCATCAGTACAGCCTCATTTAAGGCCCCTCCCACTGAAGGATAACCAAATGCATTCATTTTATTTCTAAGTTGCTTTAAAACAGGTAGTAGATGGCATTTAAATAACAACCCCCCAAAAAAAAAAAAGAAAAAGCAAAGATGAAGCAAAACAAACCTCGAGGGCTGGCAAATATGGGAACCCCTTTAAAGTTGATATCTTGTTCTTGCTAGCAGCTAATACCTGCACAAATTGAACAAAAAATGACATGGAATACCAAACCCAACGAATCCGAAACTGTAAAGAAAATATCAAACCTGAAGTCGAGGTTGACTTGCCATTGCCAGAGATTTTAATTTGTTTTGAGCAACAGAGAGGAACTGACATGAAGGATAAGAAATCATACAAACATCAAGGTGGAATCATGAAACTGCATAACAATGATAAACAGTGTTTAATCAAGATAATAAAACCTTGATAAAACCTCACCTCCAAGTTAGGTAGCTCAGGGAGACTAATTAATGACGTAATCTGGTTTCCAGCAAGATAGAGTTGCTACAATGAATAAAGTATATATATCAGAGCCCTAACATGCAAAAGGTAAGAGATCCTATCATTTTGAGCTCAACGGCCAATGTAAACATCTGAGCATAATGTGTACCTGCAAAACTTTGCAATTCTCAAGTGGTTCGAAACCATGTGCTTTAAAATCATTGAAGCTCAAATCAAGAACCTGTATAGGAACAGGAAGACAGTCATGAACACAATTTCAATGAAGAATCAAAAGTAAGTAACATAATTTTGAAAGAAAAAAATGTAATATAATATAAATTTAAAATATTTTAATTCCAAAATATAAAAACTTATGGCAACATAAACAAGAAAAATGAGGAGCAAATTATCCTACAAACCTTCACTCGATTCAGTATTTCAATGCCTTCCAAAGTAGACAATAGGTTGTCTCTCAAATATACAAACTGTCAAAATTGAGAATTGATTGAATTAGTGAATAGAAAGGTAAAACTGGCGTGAAGGAAGGTTGATTTTTCACCAGAGAATAGCATCAAAATCAATCAAACATTAGCTTCACCAAGAATATAGTTATTTACATGCAGATAAAAATCAGACTGCTGTTCTCTTGACATTGCGCTATTACAAATTCTCTGCCATCAGATACAAAATTATCTAACACCTAGACTAACAGTTGTTACCACAAAGGCAAAGCCTCACATAATATGTTGAGTGTCAAAGTAATTTAATTACTGGATGCTAAATAATCTCATGATCAGTGAAATACGAAATATTTCTAAATGCACCTCTAACAGCACCAGACTAACCGTAAGCAACATCCAACATACCTAGTATATTCCCAACATCTCAAACAAAAAGGACAAAAGAGCCAGAATATATAAAGGGAGTTAAGTTCTGCATGATAGTCTCCACGTAAGCAAACAATATGGTACACTAATTACAGAATATAAAAAGAGCTAGCTACTCCAGCACATACTGTTAACTCACTTCGAAGCGACTAGTAATCGAAGAAGGAAAACATACCTCCAAATTAGGCGAGAAGTTCAACCCGCTACTTTTGAGATTACGAATTCTGTGGCCCCTAAGATCCAATCTCTTGACAACAAAAAAAAAAATTATGAATGAGATACAATTACCAAGGAACATGGGGGAGTAGATGGGAAGAAAGATGAAAAGAACTAGAAGATAGTTTTACACATAATACCCACAATATTTTAACAATGTTAAGAAAGCACAATAATAACAGAAAAATAGTTAACAAGAGAATACGATGTGGCAGATGAGATACCTCAGAAAAATAATGCTAAAATTAGTACCATAAAGGCGAAATGATATCAGGAAAAAAATGGAAAAATAAATAAAAGCCATTAATTGAAATGAGAACTTCAGCACATGGAAAATGGCTATTCTTGTTCAGCACATCATATGAAAAATGCATTAACTGAAACATACCCAAGAGAGTTCCAAACACCAACTGGTGGCATGGGAGTCACTAGTGTAAATTAAAGGGGTGAATAAAAGAGATACAAAGAAGGAGAAGAAGCAGATTCTTTCAAGGTATATCATTCTTACTAAACTAGAAATTCTCACTACGACACCTGTAATAGTCCTGAGACTTTCATTAATAAAAAAGGAACGAAACGACCAACAGCTCCAACAGTGTTTAGAGCTCAAAGGTATGATTCCCGGGAAAAAGAAATGTATTGTCGCCCAGGAAAAGAGAATGAGTCTTTCCCGGTAATTTTGATAAGTTTCGAACTCCAAGGTTGAAATAATCCATAGCGCAAGCAAGTCAACTAAGAATATATTTACAGCATAAGATTTATATTCATATTCATGGGAGAGAATATTTTCATGTCAGGCCACCCAATTCTACTTAGAATTTGCATGATCAGATAAATTCAATTACTATCTAGCATCTACTTGTAAACATGCATAATGTAGGGGAAGAAGGGTCTGAAACACTTACCACATCATCACCAGCTTTGCTGTCTACTTGAGGAAGCATAATAAGGCGAGAGTCTCGACTTTCAGGAGTTCCTGCTTTCCTTCGGCTAGACAAATTCGAATACTTGTCCATTGATGTTGACAATGAACCACCTTTTGACCCACTAGAAACGGACGGTGACTTAATAGATGGAGAAGAAACCTTTCCGACCATCTTTCTAACCACAGAGCTGCCAGTACTGTCCATTGACGTGGAAGCAACCCTCTTAGTTGATGAAACAGAAGGAGGAGATGGCCTCACAGGAGTTTTTTTCAAATAATCAGGCTTGCTTACATCAGAAGATGAGGAGCTTCTCAGAGTTCTAGCAACAGGGGAAATCGGGGCAGACTTTCTAACATCAGAAATGCTTGATCTACTTGTGGGTCTGGTAACAAGAGAAGGCAATGAGCTCCGAACCTCTGGGAGGGACCTCCTTAAACGATCTCCTGAAGAACTTCCCTTGGTACCAGCCACTGACTCTACAACAGTATCCGGTCGTTTTGTCACTGATGTTGGTTTTTTGCCCGGTAAGCCACCAGTGCTGTTTCTTCTAACCACTGGCACCGAACCTGAGCTCCGTGAAGCACTACTAATGGTGGATTTTGTCAAAGTTGAGCTCATCCTAGTTGAATTGGCAACTGAACCACTCTTAATATCTGTTTTCCTATTGGTTATCACAGTACTGGCAGTGTCCTTGGAATCATTCGATTTGGCACTTTTTAAAGTATTCTTAACACTCACTGGAGAAGATGACTTGAGAAGCTCTGATTTTTCAGATAAATCATGAGCCGACAATGTTTCCTCATGTTTCCCTTCAATTGGGGGCTTTTCCACTGAATCTTCAATCGACTGTGTTGATGACTCCATTTCTATCAATAGCTGAATACCAAGTTTCGAATAATTCAAATAAAGACCAAAATTGGAACAAACAAAATATATTCCAATTTTCTTGTACAAAGTATTAGAAATATAGCTGAACTCCATTTCTTCAATTGGGGCTTTTTAGCATGCCCTTTTAACTCTTTTTAAGCTATTGATCAATCTTGTACAAAGTATTACACCATTTATCATATCATAAAACTTCAAAACAGATTCCAATTTTCAGTTAAATTCCAGGAAAACCACAGCATCAAAAAAGAATGTTCCACCGCTCAAAAACTTTGAACAGCTGAAAGGCACACTACAAGAATTCAAACAGAAAGCATCCTTAAAAGAAACAAATATTCAACAAATCACTCTCAATTAAACCCTCAAAGACGCAAAAGGGGTACGGAAACAAAGACTAAAAAAAAAGATAAAGTTCCAAACACAGAACGAGCACGTATCTTTCACTTTACCATTACACAGAACAGCGGTTACACCGATTAAATTAGCTTACATACCAATAAAAAGAGCCCCTCTTAGATCTATCACAAAATGCAGTTCCTTTTTAGTCCGAATTTCAGCTTCTCACCCACATTAAGGTAATCCCAAATTGAAACACACAAACAAAAAACAACAACAATAAGAGGAAGGCAAAATGCGGCTCTTTTTTACAAACCTGTTAAAAATGCAGGATAAGATCTGATGAGGCAGGAAAGACTAAAACCCACCAAAATGGATTGTTGTACCAGACTTGGACTGCGTTAATTTTTCACTCAACTTGGAAGGGGCTTCCTGCTTCCATGGTTTTTTTTTTTTTGTTTTTCCTTGCTCAAGTCAAACAAGAAAAGGAACCCAACAAAGCAGTCATTCTCACCCGAAATTTTTAGACATGAATTTTATTTGCTGTAATGCTTTACCAAAGGCTGATTGATTGCAGAAAACAAACAAAAACTGATGGAAAAAAGAATTTAGAAAAAGCGAAAGCACGACATACACAGAGAGAGAGAGAGAGAGAGAGAGAGAGAAAACATGAAAAGTAACCGTTGTCCCCAGTATTATTCAGATGCTGAGGAATGCTTTTTCTTTTTCTTTTAAATGTTTATTCTTTTAAAAGAAATAAATAAATAAAAGGAAAGTTTAATAAAAGAGTTAAAACCTGAATCAAACAAAACAACATTATTTAATGAAGAAAGTTAGTTGCACGTCTTTTGTTATTAGTTTAGACTTAATGTCAGAAAATCGAATATATTGCCCAAAAGAATATTTTGTGAGCCTTAAAAAAAGAAGCATCATATCTATCTATAGTGGGTATACTATTTCCCTCCAATCTCCTTCCTGAAAAGATATGAACAGAAATTGAAAAACTTCTAAAAATAAATATAATTCTCTGTTATCAAATTAAATTTTTCTCAAAAATTATCTCAGCAAAAGTCGTTTTGTTCGTTTCAATGGGAGTAGGGTAAGGATAATTTTCAGTTTTTTTTCTTAAAATATATAGTTTTATTTTTTAATATAAGGACAGTTACACTTTAATTTTAAATGGAGAGAGTATTTATTTTGATTGTGTTTTGAAAAAAAAAAAAGAAGAGAAATACTAATTAATATGGTATACGAGAACAAAGGTTTGCGGTTGGAACAATCCATTTTAAAGGTAAAAAAAAGGAGGATTACTTGTTAAATTTTCTTTACTACTAAAACAGGACAAAATAAATGTATTTTGTCACATTATTTCTATTATTACCTCAAAAACACACTCTAGAATCATTATAACAATTTTTAAAATTTTACCACCTAACAAGTCCTGTGAACTGCAAGTCATAATAAACTAATCATAATCATAATCAACGAGTTTTCTCTTATCATTTCAAAACACAAGTTTTCCTACGGCACAGAAAAAATTATAGATCATTCGTATTTCCTACATTTATTTTTTCATCAAGAGATTGTTATTATATAATAAATGTGGAATATAAAAATTAAATGTAAAATTATTTTCCTTAAATGTTAGAAAGAATATAACTTCCATTTGCTACATAACAAAACCCAAACGTTTTGATTATGTTGGCGAAAATATTAATGAAAAACACTACATTTTACTTCTTTCTTCTTCTTTTTTTGGGGCAAAAGGAAGAAATTTACATTGAAGTAGTCTTTTGTTTAGGTTGCAAGTTTCACTGGAGGGAAATGGGAATATTGAATAATAATTCAAAATAAGGAGAAAAAGGGCTTAAGAATAAATTAATATGATGCTGTCGTGATCGAGAAGGACAGCGGAGCAGACACAATATATAATCAATTTATGATATAATGTTACAGAAAATGCACTATGTGAAGGTCATGGAGGACCGACTAATGTTTGAAATTTGTGGACATAGTAGTATTATTATTGTATGACTTTTGCTCCACAATCTTATGGAACTCAAATCCACTGCCCTACGTGTGCTTTTTCATCCAATCATCTTTGGAGTTTGGATATTTTATTTTTAGAGGAAATTGTATTTCTAATCCTTGAAGTTGACTATGAAATCACGTTTAACCCTAAATATTTTACGCAAGAGCAAATTAATTTGGACATCTATTTGAGAAGTCTGATTTATTCATGGATAACGGTGCAAGCGTGAACTAGGGGTTTTTTTTCTCTCTCTCAAGGTAGATTCAACAAGTTGGGACTAAACAGATTTTCATTTGTTGTTAGAGGTGGTGATTACGGACTTTACGGTACATGAAGATTTTGAGATAAAGATAATTGGACGTATGAGTTATATCCCGATGATAATTACCCCCTCAATATTTTCTATAAGGACAAGGATCCCTCTTTAACCCCAGTCAGAATGCCACTTCTGCACCATTTTCAGTGAAAAATTTCTATGATATAAGCAAATTAAAGTGTATAAAGCCAAAAACGCCCCTCACAAATTACCATAAATAAAAAATGTTAATTATCAAAAAAATAATAATTATCCTTAAAAACTATTTTTCTTAAATCTGTTCACCATTTTCTTGTCCCCTTCCATTTCCAATATCTTCACATGATGATTCAATTCTTATATCAACGAAAATCTCTTATTTTTTGTTGAAGGCTATCTTAGATTGCAATATTGAGTTTCTTCGTCAAATGAACTAAAAAAAAAAATGTCAACCTAATTATAAGGTGAGACAAATAATTATCTGTGTATCTTGTTTTATATATAGTGAGAGAGGTAGTGAGAGCTCCATGAAGATATGACTAGTGTAATTAATTTTTTCAATTTTTATCTTTTTTCTTTTCCATGCTGAAAAGGTCAGTTTGAACCATCACGTTTTTTGTCATCTTTTCACATCTTTGGACGATAGACATTGAGTTTGCGGCGGTAAAAAGGAGGGTTTTTATCCTTCTGAAAAAATCCGAGGGCATATTATTCCTTGGGACATAATTCGGGGTCAATTGTGCTTATCTCGATGATTTTGGTAATTAAAATCGTTGTTTAAATATTAGTGCATTCCAAATCAAAACTTTATTTTAATTTCTTGCTTTTTTTTCTTGTTTTATGAAAAGTTTTCTAGTGTATATTTTTGGTATAAGAAAAAATAAGAAAGTGGATTGAAGATACTCTCAACTAGAAAAAAATTAATAAAACCTAAGTTTTTATTCCTAGTAAATAAGGTTCGAGGTGACTCAGTTATATTGAATAGTATTTAGAATGACTATATTATGTATTTATTGGTTCGACCCAAAATTATGACCACGATAATAATTAAAAAGAAATCTTGAGGACTTTTCTGAGCTATATTCCACCTGAGACGCGTCAAGGAGCTACCTTTGTGAGACCTCCTTATAGTGCAGCTGTGGAGGGAATGAAACGGTGGGCTAATATTGCTGTAGGTTACTGTATTGGAAAGAAGCCGGTTGTACATCAAGTTAAAGAATTTGCATTCTCCATGTGGAGTGGTGTTAAAGAGGTCTTATGTTCATCCACAGGTTTCTTTTTCTTTAAATTTAAGTCTCAAAACATCTCTCAAATGTATTAGAGGAGGGGGGCCATGGATGTTCTTTGAGCAACCTATTTTCTTGCAAAGCTGGAAACCAGGTATGACGTTAGAGCGTAAGGTACACTAAGAGGTGCCAGTTTGGGTAAAATTCAAAAATGTTCCGTTGGAATTCTGGAATACAGAGGGTTTGAGTGTTATTGTTAGTGCCATGGGAAAACCTCTATATCTAGATTCTTTTACACAAGATGGGTCTTGAGTGGAATATGCTAGAGTTTGTGTAGTTATGGATGTCACTGCTCCGTTTTTGGATAAATTTGTTATGTTCTTACCATCGGAGGATGAACAATTCAAGGGTACTTGTATGGTTCATGTTGAATACGAATGGAAGCCGAATAAATGCGTGAGCTGTAATGTGTTTGGGCATAAACTGACGAGCTGTCCCATGAAGAAAAAAGTTGTGCAAAGTCCTGAGAAGCAAATTGCAATTTTTTTTCCTAAGAATAAAGCTCCTATAGGGATTGGGGACTAGTCATTGGACTCACGTTGCTGTAACTCTGATTGCAACGTTGTCGATGATAAATTGGAGAACAATCAGAATCGGGGTGATACCAGCTCCTCCAACTCAAGGGGTCTTGGAAAATCATGTGTTGTAACAGAAGAGAGGCTTGAACCTCAAGGTCCAATAGAGGTGCTTCAGTTCAAGAAAGCTGTGGTGAGGGGTTGAATGTGGCGATCTAACGGAGCAGCTGACGGCACATCACTCAGATTCACCAATGGAAGTAAACACTTCCAATCCTTTTGCTGTGTTGGATGGTTTAGGAGATAGTGAAGTGGTAACTATTGTGGGTCCAAATGCAGCCCAGTCCTCTTGTGTTAAATGATATCGCTGTGTGGAATGTTCGTGGATTATATCGCATTGATCACCAAGAAGCAGTGCGAGAATATATAAATATTTTCAAGTTTCCAATGATTGATCTATTAGAGACCAGAGTAGCTGCTAATGATGCAAGTAATATATGTCTACGGTTGAATTCTGGATAGAAATGGTACATTGATTATGCAAATGGTCCAGGAAAACGAATTTGGCTTGGATGGGATGATTCAGTTGTTGGGATTACTGTTTTAACTGTTATGGATCAGCTTGTTCACTGTTCTATATTGGATAGAGAGTCTAATAATGTCATTTTCGTCTCATTTGTCTATGGCCTTAATACTGTGGTTGAGAGAAGAGGACTTTGGGACCTAATTATTGGACTTCAGAGACTTACAAAGATGAACCATGCATGGGCTCTAATGGGAGACTTCAATGCTGTACTAGAGTCTAATGAAATATTGTGAGGGAATGTGGAGGAGGATGATGCAATGGAAGATTTTAAATGCATGTCTCACTGCAGCTGATCTAAGTACTCTTCCTTTGAAAGGATCATGGTATACATAGGCATAATCAGAGGGTGGGTGTGTAAAGCATTTGGCGCCGACTTGATCGAATTATTGCAAACCCTGAGTGGTTTGTTAAGTTTCCAACAGCAATATATATTAGTGCTCCACCAAAAACATCTGATCATAGCCCTCTAACTCTTTCATTTGGAGATGAAGTGGCCCCCCCAAGATACGATATTCCGATTTGATAATTTTCTGACTTCTCATGTTGATTTTCTTGAGCAAGTATCCTAGGTGTGGTCTCATAATATTTATGGACTGCCGATGTATGCTGTTATTAAGGGGGATCTTTCGCTCAATGTAAAATTGGCTTCAAAATTTTTTGATGATGTTCAGAGTTTATTATTATTTTTCCCAAATTCCTCATGCCTACATGATTTGGAGAAGGCTTGTAGAATTATCTACAGCAAAGCAATTGAACAACAACATATTTACCTTTGTCAACATGCTAAGCTAGCTTGGTTGAAAGATGGAGATCAATGTACTTCCTTTTTCTTCAAAAAAATGTCTGTTCGGAGAGCTAAGACTCGTATATTCAGGTTGGAAAACCCTCGAGGAGAGGAGATAGCTGAACCAAAGCAGATCAGAGATGAGATATTAATTAGAATTCTATTCTAATCTCTTGGGAAAATGTTCTTGGTCAAACATTGTCACAGCGTCTGATGTTAGCCCATTCATCTCTCAGAAGTTGGAGTAAGTTGAGGCTAATGATATGATAAAAAAGATTTTGCCTACCGAAGTGAAGGCCGTGACCATGCATTTTTCTGATGACAAGCACTTAGTCCTTATGGATACACTGCTTCTTTCTTCAAGAAAGCTTTTCCTGTAATAGGAGATGAGGTCACTAAAGCAATTCTGAATTTTTTTCACACTGGTAAGCTGGTGAAAGAGATTAACAACACTCTCATTACTCTGATTCCTAAAGGTGAGATGCCAAAATGTGTAAGTGTTTTTTGTCCTATTTCATGCTGCAATATCATTTACAAGGCTATATAAAAAATAATTGCTAATCGCATGAAGGGAGTCTTGGAAAAACTGGTGGATAGCTCGTAAATAGCTTTTATTCCTGGACGTAAAATCAGTGATAATGTTTTATTGGCACAAGAGTTATTACATGGGTATTATTGTAAGTCATTTCCTTCAAGATGTACATTTAAAGTTGATTTGTTGAAAGCATATGATAGTGTTGAATGGGGTTGCTGAAGGTTATTTTTGAGGTGCTAGGGTTTGCGACAAGGTGACTCGATATCACCATATTTGTTTGTGCTGGTGATGGAGGTGTTCCATGGTGTGGTTAAAAAATTTATCGCAAATGACAGGAACTTTCGATATCATTGGAAACGTGAGCAGACTAAGACTTTCATGCTTAGTTTTGCCGATAATTTGCTTTTATTTTGTAGTGCAGATGTTCACTCTATTGGTATTTTGAAAAGAAGAATTGATCTTTTCTCTGAACTATCTAGCTTGAAGGCAAATCCAAATAAAAACAACAACTTCATTTCTTCAAAGGTGTTAATGGCAAGGAGGCTTTGAGGAGTGTAGTCGGATTCTAGAAGGGAAAATTGCCAATGCGATACTTAGAAGTTCTACTGATCGCTTCTAAAATATCTATCTCTGATTGTGGTCCTTTGATAAAGTAGGTGGAGGACTGCCCAGGTTCTTGGACCAATAAATCACTTTCTTATGGAGGAAGACTTCAATTGTTAAAGTCCGTGATCTCAGCTCTTCATATTTATTGGGCTAGTCTATTCATTTTACCAAAGTCTATTTTGCGAGATATAGAGAGCAAAATGAGGAAATTTTTGTGGAACGAGTCAGGGAGCTCAGGGTATGCTAAAGTTGATTGGGAGACTATTTGCTTGAAGGGGGAACAAGAGGTTTGGGTATTGCTCCATTGGTAGCAACCAATCAAGCTCTCACGGTGAAACATATATGGTCTGTTATTTCTGAAGATGATTGCTCGATATGGGTGAAGTGCGTGAAGAAAAATCGCATTAAAAATCAATCTTTCTGGAGTATATCTATCCCTACTTCTTGTTCTTGGAGTTGGAGGAAGATTTTGAGGTTACGGTACATCAATTTTTTGAATATAAAGTTGGTAATAGTAACAAATTTCTCTTATGGCATGATCCTTGGCATCCATTTGGTGTGCTTGGGGAGGTACTGCCTCGAGCTATTATAGTTCTAGAAAAGCCAAAAGATTGTAAATTGCAAGAGATGCTATCTGATGAGGGATGGAGTTGGCCAAGTTGTAGGTCACTTGAGATTCAAGTATTATTTTGCAATTGCCACCAATTGATACGACTAGAGAGGATCGTGGGGTAAATTGACATCTAATGAGGTGTTTACTACACAGTCGGCGACTCAAGGACTACGGAATTCCCAACAATTAAATGGGATGGACACAACTTCTTCATGGTCTAGGAAAGGTCCCAAGAAATAAATTTATTCTTTAGTTTGCCATTCGGGAAAGACTTTGACAATGGATAAACCATGATTGCAAAGTAGAGGTCAAACATGTGTTCTTTGTGATGTTGGAATTGAATCGCATCAACATTTGTTTTTTGATTGTTCATATTCAACTAGGTGCATAGCCATTCTTCGGCAAGAAGTCCAATTCAAATGGCCTGAGGTTGAAGTGGCAGAAAGGTATAATGTGGGCATCAAGGAGGTGGAGGGGTAAACACTTTATAAATGTAGCTTATCGTGTTTTATTTGCCCCCTTTATTTATTTTTTGTGGCAAGAGAGGAATAGGCGTAAGTTTGAGGATAAAAAGACTTTACCGGAAGATTTAGTTCGATGTATCATTAATATGGTGAGAGGTAGGCTATGTACTCTGAATGTTAAAGAGTCACTTCAAATTAGAGTAGTTTGTCGTGTTTGGAAAATAGCTTGGATTGGTAACTCATCATAGCCGAATTGATGTATTTAGGTTGATAAACACTAGTTAGTATGCTAACTAGTTTTGTGCGACGCGTTTCTCTTATTCGCTTTTGTATCACATATGTTTCTTTGATGAAATTGACTTTGTCCAAAAATAAAAAATAAAAAGTAATCCTTACATTCATGTGTAAATGTCATATTCACTTTATTCTCAAATAAGATTATCAAATTTTAAACTTCAATTTGAATATAACAATGTATTTTCTAATTTTCAACCGGTTAATAATTTCGAGACTAAGGGAATAATAATTTTTTCCAAGAGGGCTTATGTGTTTACCTCCTAATTACTAATAAAAAAAACAAAATCATATTTCTAGATAACAATGTATTTTTCTTTTTCATAAAATTCACCTTAGTAAATCTCACTTAAATGTTGGTAAAATCCCTCACTTACAAATTTGGGTATACTCCTAGGAAGTATATAACAATGTATACTTAATTAATATCATTCAAATTAAGAAATACCATCTCTATATCCTCTGTAGCATGATAAAAGGAATTGGTTCTATGATTATTCATATTACGCAAACAAAATTATCAATAATCAACAGAAAAAAATCTTCCAAAACTATATGAAAAAAGAACCTAAATATAAGTAGCTATTGTGACATTATAACCGACAACGGCATCACCCGTGGTTAGATCAATCGAGTAGGTTTGAGCGATCGCATAACCACGAGCCAACCGAAACAAACCGGTACCACCAACGATCGCCATTTCACGAACCGGGTTTAGAGCCTGATTCGCACTTAGAAGGCTAAAAGAGCTACCGTTGTAAATGCCATCTAAAAACCCGTAGCTCATGACCATGATAAGCTCCACATCAGTCTGACCAGCCGATCCGTAGATTCCCCGAGCCCGGCCGACGAGCTTTGAGTTCGGGTCTGGTCCAACAGTCAACGGATCATCCGCCATAAAGACCAGACCGAATCCGGTCTGAGAAGAATTAGTGGTGGCAGATTGGGCTATCTTGAGCGCACTTGGGTTTCTTCCGCTGAGTGTGTCGTGGAAATAGAACTCCATCGTTGTTACCACTTCTTTGCCTGTGTCCACTCTCTTTGCCCACGTGACGTCATCTTGTGCTTGAACCGTAGTAGAGAACAATGCCACCACTAAAATGGTGAAAATGACAAGAACGATGACCCTTGCCATAAACCCTTTTTGATTATGAATGAATGAACTATGAAATTGTGCTTTTTTGGGATGCAAGAAAACTGTTGAGAATTGTGAGTGAAATGAGAAGTTTATTTATAAGCACTGATTTTCTCCCTTTTTTTTTTTTTTTTTTGTTGTTGTTGTTGCTGCATTGGTGGTCGGCCAGCAATAAAGTGATGTTTTTCAAGAGTAGTTTAACTCACTCAACTAGTCCTAATTTTTTGTATTTTTTCAAAGTAGGTAAGTATGACCAACTTCAACTTGTTTGTCTTCATTCCTAGCTAGAAAATTCCATTCCCCCAATAAACAAATTGAAATAGTAAAGATGAATTGTGTGTCGGCCTTACATAATATAGGAATCTTGAGATTGTGAGTATGACAAAAGTAGGAGAGTGAAATAATGCAAGATACGCCCAAATTATTATTTAGGGGGACAATCATGCATCCTTCATCTCCCACGCAAGTGATTAATCAAATAACTAATTGCCATAAAAAATGTGGACATCCCCATCTGATAAGGCAGACCTAGTAAACCAAAATGTTGCTGGAAATCACAAAGTGTCATCGGACTAAACCTTATTGCTTAAGTCAAACATATTTAACACTCGAGATGGAAGTACCACCTTAACTCCCGCTTAGACTTCAAGTACAAAAGAAACGGCAAGAATAACTTTGATCATTATAGTGTATTCCATTAGTATATAGTTTTAAGTTAAAAGCCTCCCAATTTTCCCAGTCATTGAGGTTATCTTCTTTCAATCAACTTCATCATTATTAAGCTAGTAATTTCTCAGTTAAAAACACTATGCTGTCAGTCTCTGCATTCAGTAACACGATGGAAAATGGAAGTGGCAAAATAGTTGATCGCGTGACCCAAAAGTAGTCTTGTAAGATAAGGAAAATGAAGTACAATAGACTTCGACAAGAAAAGCCATATGTACTTTACTCCACCGGTCAAATGATATTAGAAACATAACCTTGAAATGGTTGGCCTTCGACTTGTTCAGTTCTTACAAGTTTGAACCAAGCATATAAGTGTTCTTTTTTTAAAAAACAAAGACAAATAAATTAAGAAATAAAGAAACCACAGTAAAAAGAGATGGATCAAGCATCAAACCAAAAGTTAATATAGTAAGTACATACTTTTTTATGTGATCTACAATGTACCAAAAAAATTCACACCTAAATTGAGACGGTACAGTCGGTCCGCAAGACTCCTCTTGATACTATCACGGCTATGACATCTCCCGAAACCTCGCAATTGCCTTCTTCTGAATTAGTGTTTTGTAGCTGTCTCCGGCCTGCACCTCAAGGGTTGGATCCACCTTCTTTGGTTGACTTCCTAGGCCACTTCTACCATCCATAGATTGCGCTAGAACAGGTTCCACTATACCACTCCCATCCTTACCAAGTCCCTGTACACCAGATCAAAGCAAAGCAACCACAAACATTTGGCAACAAAAATCAGATCCTACAGACACAAGAATATAGCCAATATATAGCCAACTTTCCACAATGTCCACTTGGGAAATAGTCCAGCTCACATGGAACCATTTGATCAATCATGTGCAAAGCCACACAACAAAGTGTTGATCGGTACTAAATCGACCAAATGTAGAAGAAGGTACATGGACTTGATTCATTGGACAGAAGATCATTGTTTGAACTTAAGAAGAATAAGGGGTAGTAAATGCTTAATAATAAGATCACTGTTTCATTGGACGAGTGACAAATGCTCAATTAAAAATTTAACGATATACAAGTTAAAGGTCAGAAATGGTACCGAGCCCTCGTTCCAGCCCATGCTCCGAAGCATCCTATTTCCGACATTTTTCTCATCAATTGCCCTGTCAGCAGTTATCACATCATAACTTTGACTACTAGCGTCTACCACACCACGTCCACCCCCGACGCCTGGAGGAAAGGGCATTGAATCTAAAGAACCCCTTCTCAATGTCGCATCTCGATCTTTGATTCCAAGAGCAAACAAGAACACAGATCTCTCCCAAGTCAATATATATTTCAAAAGAAAGTTAAATTAGCAGTCCACCAGTGGAAAGTATGACCCCTTTTTGTTTCTTTCCTCCCGAACTACATAAAATGCACTAAAGCTATGAACAGAATATTCCAATCACAACTGCCAACAATATGACTAAACTACTCAAAATTTTCCCAGTCACAACAGAGTCAATCATCCTAGTGTAGACGTTATACAGAGCAACTATTTTAAGGGGAAAAAAGTTTATGTAAAAGAACTTACTTGAATCTACAGTCCCAAGCTGTGAAAGATCATCCCCAAACGACGATGAACCATATAAGTTTCGTCGCTCTGCAGCACGATCCCTGTAGACACTATGAGGTTGCTCCTTATTTGGAATAGACGCTTGCTGTGGCATCTCGGAAAACCTTCTCCTACCACTGCTAGTAGTCACAGCAGGAGCGTAAGAACCCAAAGCCGATGCATCAGTTCTAAACGGCGTTGCAGTAGAAGCATCCACATACGCAGATGTAGAAGAAGCCGAACCAGGCACGGAAGCATGCAAACTGGTAGAATCACTGATTGAAGATCCTGTAGAGACGGTATCTGTTTTGATAATACCCAAGCCTGATCCCCTAATAACACCTTTAAGAGTTCCACCAGAGTTGTTACTCGCCAGCCATGACCTATCATCCGACTCTCCCGTTGTCTGAACTGTGGAGTTCGTGGCCAATCCTGAAGTTGCTGTGATAGTGTCCCTGGAAACAGCTGCCTCCAATTTCAATTTATTCCTCATAGATAATCCACCAGTGTTGGATCGATCTTCCATGGACACAGTAGATAAATTTTCATCAAGAGCTACTCGTGGTGCTTGACCTTCATGGCTTCTTTGTTTCCACATTGTCAACACATTATTCATCTTCTTTTTGTTAGCCAGGATACTGCTTTTGGAAGCAAGTCTTATTTCTTTAGCCTTCTCTTTCTCTTTCTTCTCAGCAGCTATTGCAGCACTTGCAGCAGCCTGAATAGCATCTGGTAGTGAAGCAGCTTTCTCAGAACTTATTGTGGCGGCAGGGGCAGATATTACTGCTTTCCTATTACTCGAACCATCATTCGTTCTCACATTTGCAGATTGCTTCTCGGAGCTTTTGTCATTTTGCTCAGTGCAAGGCACATATTGCTGAGTCTGAATATCATAGGAGTACCAAGTTCCACTGTTTCCATCATAATATAGACCTGAACCATTCAAACATCAATTGAATTAAGTTAAATAGTGGAAAAACTAAGAACAATGAACTAGTTTAAGTGTCAACGGAAAACACAGTGGATGACTTTGAATCCCAAGTTACATTGACATTAAAAGCGGACACAAGAAAAAACGTATAACCGTCAGTCACATCCAAACCAAGGCATGTAGATGCATTTGGTAGGCGCACCTGTATTCCCATCATAATAGAAACCCGAAGCAGCATCGTAATAGTAACCCGAGGCTTCATCCCACACGAAACCAGATTGGGGAGCTTGTGCATCACTTTGAGCAGCAACTCCACCTCCCTGCTCTTGCACACTAGAAGCCTGCTTATCGTCAGGATTGTACTCCTTTGGGGCCCATCCAACAGCATCATACTGCGGATAACACAGATCATGATCAATCCAATAAACCATGTACGATTAAAGAATTACTATCTTGAAAGTTCAAAGTACATGCACCACATGCAAAACCCATATTGACACAAACATTTTCTCGGTTCATTTTCTTTCTATCCCAGTTCGACTACCATTATTTAACGAATAAAGATTGCGGTGAGGAATAAACTCACACAACTACAAATTCATAGGTTGAGAGTATAATCATAATGAATAAAAAAAAATGCGGGCAACATGAAAGTTGGTCAAAAGCAAAACAATCAAGATACACATCGAAGAGAAGGGTTTAAACGGAAAAGACACATAGTCTAAGGGTATGTTTGGATCATTTTTCAGTGTGCTTTTTGGTTTTTTTTTTATTGGAAATGTAAAAAGATATGTTGAGATGGGATATTTATTAACGTTTAATCCCCAAAAAACCTAGTAAAAAGCCAACGAAACAGAACCTAAGAAAAAATGATTTGGAAACTAACTTGTTGTGCAAAGGTTGCCGCTTCAATGGCAGCAGCCGCAAGACTGCTTGACTGAGAACCTCCAGAAGCCCCCGACCCTGATCCAAGAATACTTTTTGCATATGCAACTCGAAGAATTTGTCCATTCTTCTCCAGTGTAGTACCGTTTGTTGCTTCAAGGGCCTTGGTAGCATCGTCAACCTGCAAGGAAAAAATGGAATTGCACAACACAATGAACAAGAAATCAAAGTAAACGAACCAAGACCAACTATGATTTCCAATAGAAGCTATGACTTCCACGAAGAGAGAGGTTCTCCATTCAGATAGCAAAAATCAACATGCAATTTCCCAGATCAAAGCACAGAACAGTATCAATACAAGATCAATCGCCTTAAACCTATTTATCAGTTTGAAACGGCTTTACAGCATCTTTGTATTGGGAAAGAAAAAAGTTAGAAAATAATGGAAACATACTCCATCGTGTGTATTGTCAGAAGAAAGTCATTAAATTATAGCCTTCAGGTTATAATAAGCAAAGATCATTTTGTAACCCCTAATTTGCCACTTAAAACCCTGATCAGTTGAATATGCTGACCTTCCCTGAATCTAACAACACCCAAAAGGTTATTATTCTTTTTGGTGTTTGTGGGTTTTAAGTCTAAACAACAAGCATCACGGGATAGTTCACAAGCTAGTAACATGCAAAACAACCTTTCTCAATTGGAGCAACAAGAAGAAACGTGAAATATGAGATAGCATAATCCCGACTCATAACTTCCACGCTGGTCTTAAAAGGTCAAGTGAAACTTACCGTATAAAAATGTATAAAAGCAAACCCCCTAGAAACATGCGTAAATTTGTCCCTAACAAGCCGAAGATCCTGCAAGGATAGATTTCTCTCACATTCTTAGATAAGGCAGGAAAGATAAAAGGAAAACATACCAAGAAATATTACAAATACCAACATGGAAGGAGCATCAGCAATAGTTACAGTAGCCTAGGGTATACCTTTATGGGAGCATGTTTTGCAAATTCGTATCGAAGCATTTCCTCATCAGCATTTTCATCCAGTCCACGGACAACCAAAACATGGGTCGGGCCTGGAGACAAATAAGTTTAGATTGTTTTTATTGCATGTGCTTAGAAGATTGTTCCAACTATCAACAAATAAAAGCAGTAATATCAACCTGCTTCACCTCTTTTACCCAGAGGGGTGGGATTTGATGATGTCATATCAGCTGGGGGAGCATCATCTGTTCTCTTTTCATTACACTGAACGCAAAAAAAAAAAAAAACAGACAAACAAAGTGAGATTTCAGCAACATACAATATATCCCTGACACTAATGATACTGAATCTGGTATACAAGAAATTCCCCACTTTTGGACCAGTAACACAGTACAATCTTCTACAAAGTAAACAAGTATGTTCAAGATTTCGGTTAAATTGGAATACAATCTTCTCTACGTAGGGAAACAATGCAAATTCCATCTATGAAAATTCTTGATTTTGTTGAACAAGAATGAGATCTTCATGTTTTCCTTGCAGTTGTTCATGTACAGAACCACATACTAGCCAGAAATATTTAGATTTGCATTGATGACAATAACACTACTTTTCTCATTTATTGCTATGCCACTTCTTATCTCACATCAGTTTTATGAGCTTGTCAGCACAAAAGGAAGATTTGACAGCCATCATTACACAAGACCCCAACCGTAAAAGAAGATCTCAGATAACAAAGTATATTTGTCCCTCCTGTTGCAATGCTAAAAAATGTACGAATCTGTTCTATCTCCTAACACAATTAGAGAGGATGATCAGAAAATTATACATATTTAACAGAATAAACCCGTAAAGTTAACATAACATGCAGTTCAAGAACAAAAATGAAACATACCTGAAAGCATGAGGTCCGACGTGCAAAATTCACACACCCGCATATAGTGCACATCCAGTCTGAAGGTATTGTCATACTCCGATGGCTACCATGACCTGATCGTGATGGATTTTCAATTCCATGAGGCCCACCTGCTCCCCCTGTTGGCTTACTACTGCACAGGAAAGACATTCAAATACCGAACACTGAACTCTTCCATTACCAGAACAGAACACTAAAACAAAATTAACATGGCCTGATGTTTTACAACAAAAAGCAGTGAAAAAGCTTTTTTTCCATGTACCAAGAGACATGTTGGTTCACCGGGATATATTTTAAAATTCAGGATAAAAATAATCTTTTGGCTACATGTCACTTCTCGAAAAGATCTTTCCACTAAAAAAGTTCAGATAAACTTGGAGAATCGCACATCCAATTACTTCAAAAAAACGCTAACCAAGCAAGAGCTGTTACCTATATTCAAAGAAAAGCTTTCTCCCATCCACCACAAGGCCTTCCTCTCCAAGCTTGTCCATCATTTCTTCAGCGGCACCCTACGTCAAAACAATAAATTTAGCATTTCAAACGAAAAAAAATACAAATAATTAAAATTAAAATTAAAATTCAAGAACTCTGCAAGGGATCTGTACCACAGTGGGAAAGTCTATAAAAGCAAACCCACGAGAGACACCAGAATTTCGTTCTTTGATTACACGGACATGGCGAAGAGGTCCCCATTCAGCCTAAAAGTTGTAAAAGCATTTTCAGTGGATATAGAGGAAGCCAATTAACAAGGATACACTTGAAACCGGGGAATTAACATCATACAAGAATCTGATATAGATCTTCCTCTGTCGTCTTCTGAGAGAGACCCTTCACAACCACAGTGGCTGATGGAACCTGTAGAGCATAAGCATTAATGTTAAACAGCTTTTGGAAAAAGCAAGTTAACTGCGGGAAGGAAAAAACAGGAACACATTAGAATATTAAGCATACCACAGAGAAGTGATCATTTTGACGTTTATCATCACGATCCCGTCGCCTATCACTTCTCTCGTACCGATTGTCATCATAACTGTCCTCCCTATAGCTTCGACCTCTAGGTGATCGTGACCTTACTACTTCCCTACCATGAGATCGTGACCGAGAACGCTCATGCCTCCGATAAGGACTGTCATCCCTTTCATAGCTCAAATCTCTTTTTTCGCGTTCACGATCGCGTGAATTACGCCTTCGCCAGCTGCCATCTCTTCTACTGCTACGTTCATAATCAGAATCGTAACTGTGCCGACCATAATCGTAATCTCTTTCCCGACTATCCTCTCTGCCTTGATGATAACGAGATGTATATTCATAATCATCATACGAGCAATCATCACGATCACGTCCAGCATGCC
This sequence comes from Oldenlandia corymbosa var. corymbosa, assembly GCA_949775105.1. NCBI lineage: Eukaryota > Viridiplantae > Streptophyta > Magnoliopsida > Gentianales > Rubiaceae > Oldenlandia > Oldenlandia corymbosa. The sequence goes on along the minus strand of OX459118.1, from coordinate 17,505,114 downwards.
GAGAAGACCTAACAAATCCAGATTCACGGTAGTGGTCAACATGGCGAGAATCCATTTCATGATATGAATCAGGGTACGGCTTATCGTGCCTTCTAGAATCCCTCTCCAGGGCATAATCATCCTCATAAGATCTCCTCCTTGTTTGAGGCCAGAGGGCAGCTGATGATGGTGGATAATCTTCCCTTTCCAATAAGTCTCGGTGAAAGGCATTTCTTGAGTAAACATTGTCCCTCGACACTCTTTCATCTATAAACCTCCTATCATCATATGAACCACTGACCCTACAAAAGCAGACGAGGCAAAGGAAATTGGAACATATTAAAAGACAAATTGAAGAAGTTATTCAGTGTGTACCCATAGGAAGCCAGGCACATTGATATCATCAACAAAAAGGGTAATTAAAGTAGTTCAGAGGAAGAAAAGAAGAAAGATATTCGACAATGAGCTATCTTGATGAACAATAAGTTAACCTTTACGCAAGGGAAATAATTTGAAGCCATAAAGAACTATAAGATTAACCTCTAAGCTAAAAATGAAGAGCCAATCAAAACTCACTCACCGGAAATTCGGCTCATGGACTGGACCATAACCCTCCAAGGCCTGTAAATTCAAGAGAATAAGCTAATCAGTTTAATCATTGTTCAAGGTGCCATATCCATTCCACATCCTCACTGTCCATGGCTTTCCCTAAATGTTCTTTAAGGATCAGATGCCGGAATAAATGGACAATCACTTAGCATAATTTCTTGTATATCATCCCATATATGTGATTAAGAAGGAAATCACAATTACGTTGTTACTTTCCCATCCTTGCTGAAGGCCATAGCGACTAGGATCCATTTCTCCAAAGGCCAGTCGACGTTGGCCCCAATAAAGCTTCTTGAAAAAACTGCTAAAACGTAAGAGGAGCAAGGTGACTGAATCGCTTTCCTGTAATGGATGCACAAACAGATATTGATCACGTCACAAGGAAGCCAGAATTTGCCACAGAAGCCAGAACTCCACCTATTACTATTGTACTGCCCAACATCAGAATTTTCCCAAAAAAAATAATAAAATCCCTAAAAATATTGGTGGGATAAATAAACACAGTTTTCCTACCAAAATTTTGTTACAGCAAGAACTGCTTTTGATACTCATGAACTTCCAACAGAAAAAGGAGAAAGAATTTATAAGAGTTAGGACAAATGAGGCTCCTTTATGACGCCGTAGATTTTTAATTATCGCCATGCTAATGGAAATTGTTCAAGAAAAGAAGAGGACACACAATGTAAATTAAACAAATAATCGATAACAGTTGCCAACAAAAACAATATACCACTGCAAAACATTGCCTAATACTATCCAAAATCCTCTCATTCGACTACCTCATAGTTACCCTAATATTCTAACTTTAACTAGATTGCATAGTTTTACGATCTGTTACCTGAACTCGGCCCTTCTGGGAAGAAAATCCGTGTCGACACGAAACGCACGACACGGGTGCTGGTATGAGATACGTACCGGATCCGATTAATTACTTCAACGTTGGGAGGATTTTGGAGTTCTCTTTTTCTATCTTTTTGGGGGAAGAATTTTTGCGGTGATTTAACCCAACACACAGGGGGAGAAGAACGGAGAGAGGAAGAAAGAAAATTGATGGAGAGAGGAAGGGAAGAGACGCTCCGATGAGGAGTTAAGGGGGAAAGAAAAAGAAATCCGGCTTGTGGTTTGCTGCTATGGAGGAGGAGAGGCGGCGGCGCGGCCAAGACTTGACTCCCTTCTTTCTTTAGAAATTAACTGTTACAGTAAGTTCATTATTATTGCTTTTATTTTATACTTTCAATAAATTGGTTATTTTTTTATTTTTTATTTTTTAAAATGGAATAAATTGGTAAATTGGTTATTAGTTGCAAAAGCCCACATACTTTTTTTTTGTTGGATAATAAATAGGGAAAAACTAGATGCCTGAAACTTTTTTAGTCCCTAGTTAATACTGTATTTCTTAAGTGCACAAATCATCAGTTATTAAAGGTTTTTTTTTTTTCTAAATTGGTCTAATTTGTTTTCGCCAAATTTTGGATTTTTTTAATTATTTTTAAAAAGAAAATTTACTCGGAAAAAATTTACTTTTTCTAATATTTTATAATTTAACAATTTTTCCTACATGTTGCAATTTTTCAATTTTGGCCCGTTACATTTTCAATTTTATCCTAAAAAACACATAACCTCCTCGTGGTTTATAAAGTACATGAAAATTCCCTTATGATTTCTCCAAATCTATAAAATGGATGGGAAATGTTAAAACTAAGGGTGTGTTCGGTTACATGTTTTTGGGATTCAATTGGCATTAGAATATTTTAGGATTCAATTGCCATTCAAGATATTTTAATTCAATACCAATTTATCCGTTCGGCAAAATCATGGAATTGATCACAAATTCAATTGGGATTCCAAATTCTCTGGTTCGTATAGTCTAGTGATTGGGTTGGTTTTGGCTTTTGCTTATTTTTTACAAAAATAAAGAAAAAAGAAAAAATTGATTTATTTGAAATTATTTCAACTTTTAATTTTTGTTATGTTAAATAGTATCATTTCTAGAATAATATATAAATATGTAAAAAAAATAATATTAAGACAAACAATGTGAGAATATTATGTTAGATAATCTACTTTATTTAATTAAAATACACTTTCCATTTCAAAATTATCGAAATGTATTGTGTATATTTTTTAGGATATAGAAAGAAAACTCTTTAAATAATTATTTTATGAATTATTTAAAACACGTCCTTCGCAACAGACATTAGCTCACCAAGTCGATCAATTTCACAAGAAATGACACTTTTTTTATTCTGCAACGTCCTTTGACGAGAGATAGCACTTTTTTCCATTTTTGAGATTCAGGGAATAAGAAATCGATTTTGAGCAACATATATCAAAGCAAACCGAACTTTCTCTCTCTAAAAAAAAGAGCAACATATATCACATACTAGAAATGGTACTTTCTAAAACACAGTTTCTTGTTGCTGGAAAGTATCATTGACATGCTTCATGACATTGTTTAAAACGGAAATACATTAATAACAAGAGTTGCACTTCATTATGATGTTGCTCAACTACGATTGTATGATGAACAGAAACAGTGGACTTGGATGGAGTTGCAAAAGCCAATGTGCTGAAAATATGTCAGAGGCACATATGTAACTCTCCACTCCACAGTTTAAACACAGCAATGTGTTGCATGAAACCGACATATATAGATGCTTCTGACAAACACTCCTTAGCAACCTCAAGTCCTTCTTCATCAACACCAGATGCAGGCTCAACTGTACATGGATCATAAGTAAATAAACTAAGAGATCAACAAATTTATCCGACCAAGATAGCCTCAAGAAGAATCAGAAAAACAAAAAATCTATGAAAATCCTTATACCAACATTCAGCTAACGCAAAGAGAGACAGAAACAGAAGAAACATCTCAAACACAATAAATAATTCACTCTCATTTATGCCATAAGAAAAACAAGATTCTCACCATAACAACGTAGTCTTTCATTTTCATTTCACAACTTATATGCAAAATAATTTTTTTCCTTCAGAAATAATTAGGTAACATGCACATTCAGCTCTATTTAGTGGCATAACGCGATGAAATCATATAATCACAAAAATTCATCCATAATTGCTATCCACGATTAATAAAAGCATTGATCAATGTTTGATTCAAAAACTCAATTTACATAATTTTAAGAATTTCGTTTCCAATATCACCACCAATTCATAGCCAATGCTAAGAAATATGTATTACCCTCACTTCACTAAACTTCTAAGTTCTTAAGTTCAGAAATATGGATCAACTAGAAAAGGTGAAAGAATATTACCTGAACAATCAGTTTTCTTTATCAAGTTTGGCCATTAGCCATTTGTATTTCAACTCAACCAGCAATCCCACAAATGTATCAAACATTACTCGATTGAGCATCATCATATCCACAGCCTTGATTTTCTGCATGTCATCCAAATCAATTTCCTCGTTTCTGACAAAATTTGTTGAGGGGTGATCTTTGTTTTTTGTGCTATCCCAAGTTCAGTCCTTTTTCTTTCCCCCAACATGTAGTCACTAAATTCAGCAGCCATTTGCATCATATAGTCAGCAGCTTGCGTTGATGTTGGTTTTTTTCTCGAGCCTTGAGAACAAGCAGAAGATGTGCCTTCCTTTCGCTTTTGTCGGGCCAACAAAAGTCTCATAGCTTCGGATTGATTATGAATCTCTTCAGATGGATCTCCTATGTTGAAAGAGTTGACCTCATTCTCAGCATTATTCTCCTCAAAAGTTGCTGCCCCTTGGCCATCGGCACGGTCTTGCGAGAAAATTGCACAAATATCATCCCAATTTTCAATCACAATTTTGCTCCTATAAAGAGCAAGTTGGGGGTTGGCCTATATAACAAAAACTATACATCAATACAGAGAACTAAATACATTTCAAACCCTCTAATGCAAAAGAAGCTTAATGATGTAATACCTTAGGAATATGCAAAAGATAAGGTGAATGACCTAGGAGATCGTAAATATCATGTACTTGTGAAAGACATGATATTTACGGTCACATGCACTAATTGTAGACATGATATTTAAAAGCATGAGATATGTTCAACAACAAAAGGTGAATGACATAAAGAGAAAAAAAAAACAAACATGGTTATACTGTCCTATGTGATTAGTTCATTTTAACTATTTGACTTTTGGATATATATATATATATATATATATATATATATAATACTTCTGATTAATTTGCAGAGAGACAAAGAGGAGGCAACAGGAGATTCAAGAGCTTGAAGCAAAAGTGAAGGCTATGGAGCATGCGGGAGATGATGTTTCTGTTCATCAACAATTCCTAGATATGTATGTGCAGCTGAAGGAAAAGATTGAGGACATCCTATCCACTGAGGAAGTATGTGCAATTTTGGTCGAATGTAATCGTGGTCATATTGGGATTAAAAGAATGGGTGAACTTGATCCAGAAATCAAAGCAACAAACATACTGTCAATGACCAAAGCAAAATCAAAATATGAATGATCAAGAATGAGGCCCGTAGTCTAATTTTGACAAGTATACAAATTAGAGACTAACAAAACAAAAGAACAGATAATTTGTAGCTAGATTAGAAAAAGATTGACCATTGTTGAAAGATTTCATTTACAATCAACATGCGGCAAACCTGCAAGTGGTCTAATGCATCTATAATGTAGCAAAAAATATAAGAGTTCGATTACGTTGTCACTATAATCTAATCTCTAGTAACAGATATGACACACATCAACTATCATATTAGACAAAAATTCCTCCAGAATCTCACACGTGGCCAGAACATGCATCATTACATTCAGTTTTAAGACAATGAAAGGCACAACTTGCATCAGGATTATCAAGAAGAACATGTCTTACTTTAAATTCAAGATAACAACCTTAGGGAATAAAAAATAACTTAAAAACAATTCTAAAACGAAATCTCCAATCAGCATCAATATCATGAAGACTTGACAACTAATGATATGGTCCTATTTTTAAAACCAAAGTAGTCAAGGAGGACATGAATCAGAAACACAAAAGAGAGGTCATATTCCTAGACCATAGTTGTCCTGAAGGTCCATCCTAAATTTGAAGCATGATATTGGATATTTGGCTATCCAAGTAAACCCCTATATGCTTTACTTATATCATGTCCAAGAAAGAATTAATCATAAACAAGAAAAAGCAGGTTAAGCTAACACAATTGAAGAACCAACAACCAAAATCAATACAAAGTTCGAAAATTTACCCGTGATACATGAAGACAAAGTAGGGATGTATATGAATTCTTCCTATTGCTTACCTCAATCAAACTATATTCAGAGACCTTCAACTTTAGGCCATGGTTACCTTCACATATACATCTGCAGAGAAGAGCTGAAAGAAGAATCCCAACAACAAAAACCATTCAAAAACTCAGTAAGGAGACAAACCCAGAAAGCAAAAACGAGTATTATAGCAGTTAATGACGAGCATCACCTTCCAAAAGTCAATCTTGGAGCATAAAAAGGGGCTAACTTTACCAACCAGCAAACACATAGAAGGGAATAAGCTCCACCAAAAGAACTAAACTAAGTCCTGTCCAACCAGAATAATACAACCTAAAATACTATTCACGTGTACCAACAGTCTCTTTTTTTTCTTTTTGCCGATTGTGCCCTAACCCTATCATGACAGAAATAAGTTAGATGTTATGACACTTCACTTATCTGAGATTGCAAATGCATGAAAACATCTACCATAGTCAAGAAGCATGAGGAGATCATAGCTCATTATTGTCGTCTCATAATTCATTATATATGTGCCAAATAACCTCAACTCTTCCCCACTCTAACCACAAAGCTACCGCCACATATAAATGTGCTCATAATAGAGAAATCCAAAAAATTGTCCATCCCATCAGCCTCCTAAAATCCAGTAATGCAATTATGTACGCCAGGGTTGCAAGCTTAGAAAATCACATAGATTATGGGATTTGTACTTAAACATCAAATTACTCCAGTAAAAGAAGGACTAACGAGGATTTATCTACGGATTCTTCAGCTACTCATGTGTTGTTTGCATAAAAGATACAATCAAGTACCAGCATTGCAGTGGTCTAAGACTATACACTAAAGAGAAACACATAGACTGATATTGTTTGCTCAAAGTTAGTACAATATGGCGATATTACTGTGCCTGCAAGTCAATCGAACCTAGGCCACCCCTTTCACATTTCCCAATCAACAAGTGTAACATAAAAAGATTTCACCATAGACTAACACCAATTACGAAGGAGTAACATCATCATTTACAGAAATGACTATACAATTTCGAGGGGGGTAGAAAATCTCAATGAATTGAAAAGGGGGAAACAGTTTTTGAGAGTATAGCATGCAGTAGCCGTTTGATCAGAAACCAAGCTACAAATTTGTATCTTGAAATAACAGTATCAAGTGAAGGGAAAACCGTATGGAAATAAATCTTGATATACATGATAGCTAGCTTTCTTTAGAAAAAATAAGTGACAGATCATCTATCTAACAAGGCAGCAGAAGATGCATCTAAACTCAAAACATTCGAAGATGAAAGCAAACAGATACTGCCTACTGGTACTACCTAGAATGAGAACCATACAGGGGAAGCCCAAAGAAAACCAAACCAAATTTGAGATTTCTTTAATCTGCCTCAATTAGTGAAACCCAAGAAAAATTCAGACAAATCATGATAAAATAAGAAGAATTTTGTAAAAATCCAACAATCAGAAGAAAATCTCGATGAATTGATGGACAGCTAAGTGGTTAACCCTAACCAAATCAAAAGTAAGAAAAAGAGGGGAAAAAAAGAAAGACTACCAAGAAACAACTACCGCCTCCTTCGCCTTCTCCGTCGCCAATTATGTTAAGATTGCTGGGAAGTTTAGCCGGAAATTGTATGCATTAATGGAGGAGAAATAGTGGAGGAAAAAGACGGGGAACATTATGAGATTATGGGAATAGGAAAAAAAGAAACCGGCATAGTAAAGAGGACCCGAACCCGAAGTGAAAATATAGAAAACCGGAAAAGACCCGCGACTTCTTCAACTCCACGAAATCTTGGAATCTTAAATAATAGCTTCAAGCCCAGAATTGAAATCATGGTATTGGAAGCTTTTTGGCATTGGACCAATGTCAATTCCATCCCATTTTTGGACAGTCGAACACCGGATTTGGCATTGGGGGCGCAAATTCCAATTCCAAAACCCCAATGCCAAACAAACGAACAGAGCCTAAAGGAAATTAAACATCACATGCGCGTGGATGCAAGTGGGCCTTCCACAATTTGCCAACAATCTTTTGTAGGACAAACTTACCTTTTTTTAGGTTTAAATCATTTTTTTAAGGAAAACATATTTTTTTTTTCAGGTTTTCTTCTTTATTATCAATATTTTAAAACATTCATATTCCCATTTTGAGACTTAAAATTTGATTAAGAATGGGTTCAAAACCTTTCTTCGAAAAAAAATCAGATTAATTAACCAAAAAAAATCAAATTGTAAAACTAGTTTTTCCTTTTTCTAATTTTCAATTCTTTCTTGAATAATATTTTTTCTGCTTTTAATTCTTTCTTTCGAAACACAATCAAAATCACAAAATCAACATGAACCATGTCTATTTTTTTTAATTATTTTTTCAAGCACACTAAGGTACTGCATGGTGGTTATTTCACTTGAGCTGTTGATTTTATGTAGATTTATTTAATTATCTAAAAAGCTCTTACTTGCTGTATGGTTGATTTTGTATGTGGTACAGTTTCGTGTATGAAAAATTATAAGTATAATGACAAAAAATAGTGAGTTGTTATGAAATACATTTATTTGTGGATGTCTTTTGTCTTTACTACTCTATCTATCTAGTTACATTAAACTATATTACAACCCTTATCTTATTTATGTAAAAGTTATGGAGTAGTAAATTAGACGTAACATGTTATGATTTTGTAAAGCCTATAAATTGAGGCTAAAGTGAAATGAAAAGGGACACCCAAAAGTCTGACGACTATTCATCTCTTCTCCATTTGCCTTATTTTGCATTTTCTTTCAAACACATTATCAGCACGAAAGTGCTCTAGCAAATTTTCTAAGTCCTCTTTTTTGATAAGTTCTAAAAGCCTACTCTATTTTTATACCATGGCCAACAACCTTGCAAAACTTGAGTTCATAGCTCTTGATGTTTTCGGAGAAAATTATTTATCATGGGTGCTTGATGCCAAAATGCATCTAAATGCTAATGGACTTGGAGAAACTATCAAAGAAGGCAACGAGGCCACAATTCAAGAAAAGGCCAAGGCCACAATTTTCCTTCGCCGCCACCTTCGTGAATAATTGAAAATTGAATATTTAACTGTTGAAGATCCATTTATCTTATGGATGAGTTTGAATGAAAGATATAATCACCTAAAGACGGTTATGCTCCCAAAAGCTCGTCATGATTGGATGCACTTACATTTCCAAGATTTTAAAACTGTTAGTGAGTACAATTCAGCAGTTTTTCGAATCACATCACTTTTGAAATTATGTGGTGATGAAATGAGCGATGCACTAATGCTCGAAAAAACACATACCACTTTTCACCCCACAAATGTGCTCCTGATGCAGCAATACCGTGAAAGGGGTTACACAAAGTATTCTGAACTGATTCAGGTTCTGCTCGTTGCTGAGCAAAAATAATGAGCTTTTATTGAAAAACCATCAAACTTGCCCAACTGGTACTGCCCCATTTTCTGAAGCAAATGCGGCAGCTATAAATCCAAATAATGGACAAAATAGAGGGCATGGTGGTCGTGGTCGTGGTCGTGGTCGTGGCCGAGGATATGGTAAAAATCGTTTTAATGGTCATGGTGGTCAAAATAAAAATAATACTTTCCACCAGAAGTTGGGAACTAGTAGTGAGAAAGATGGAAATAAAAAGAAAGGCGAGAGTAAAAGCTTCCGTTGTGGTATGAATAACCATTGGTCTCGTGTGTGTCGTACACCTAAGCATCTTGCCAATCTCTATCAAGAATCAATAAAGAAACAAGAAAAGAAGATAGAGACTAATTTTGTTGGCAATAATATTTGATTTAACCAAAGTCCTGTAGACAATGGTTTTACCGATTTTACTTCTTTGGATGTTGCCGATTTCTTTGTCAATCACCCTGAAGGTGAAACTATTCACATGGTTAATGACGAAAATGTCCAAGAGTAGTTTTCTATTCTACATTTTAAGCATAATATTTCATTTGATGTTTTAAATAAAAATTGTTTCTATTATTTCTTTGTATTAAATGATAATATATGTAATATTTACTGTTTGATATAATGGATTATATTTAATGTTTTATATCTTAGAATGCTTTATAATTTGATAGATGCAATATTGGAATAACAAAATTCAATATCTCATTTGAAATTTTAATTTTGTTTTTGAAGAAAAATGGATGTTTCAATGGTAAATGACAAAGAAATATGTCTGGCAGACAGTGCAACTAGACACTTCATCCTTAAAGAAAAGAAATATTTTTCATACATTGTAATGGAAGAAACTCATGTTAGTACTATATCTGGTAGTACAAAATTAATTGAAGGCTCCGGAAGAGCAAATGTAATTCTCCCAGGAGGGACGAAATTTTGCATTGATGATGCATTATACTCTTCAAAATCTCAAAGAAACTTGTTGTGTTTTAAAGATATTCGCAGAAATGGATATCATGTTGAAACAAATTGTGAAGATAATATTGAATACTTGTACATTACAAATATAATTTCTGGAAGTAAAATTATCTTAGAGAAATTGCCTTCATATTCTCATGGGCTATACTACACAAGTATTGTAGCCATTGAAACTTATACAACAGTAAACCCGAAGTTTACAAGTTATGGTGATTTTGTCGTTTGGCATGACCGGTTGGACAATCCCGGTTACATTATGATGCGAAAAATACTAGAGAATTCATATGGTCATTCTTTAAAGAGCCAGAAGATTATTCAATCAAATAAATTCTCATGTGCTGCTTGTTCTCAAGGCAAGTTAATTGTCCGGCCATCACCAGTAAAAATTCGCTCTGAATCTCCAGCGTTTTTAGAACGCATACATGGAGATATTTGTGGGCCTATTCACCCACATTGTGGGCCATTTTGATATTTTATGATTTTAATCGATGCATCTACGAGATGGTCACATGTGTGCTTGTTATCAACTTGTAACTTGGCATTTGCAAAATTATTAGCCGAGCTAATTCGATTAAGAACACATTTTCCTGATAATCCTATCAAGACAATTCATCTTGACAATGCTGGTGAATTCATGTCCCAATCATTTAATGACTATTGTATGTCTATTGGGATTAAATGACAAGCCGTCGTCACACTAGTCAAATAATAATTACCTACTTAATACAATTACTAGTAGTAAAGCAGAAAGCAGGGTCGATCCCACAGAGAAGGAATACTAATTACCAGGTATAAATTACTTCTATTATTATCTAGATAAATGATGATCTCAGATTTATAAAATTTAAACCTAAAATAAATAAATAAAATAAAAACAAATAATATTAATTCAAATGATCAGACAAAGAAAACCTAGGACATTGGGTTCACCTACCGAATATTTGGGTTAGTTCAATTCACAAATATCTGACTTTTAACTTCCATTAATCTCACAACGATTCACCTAATTAAGAACTATACACTCTCGTGTTATAATTCTCTTACTTAGATTAACCCTATGACTACTCTCGTGACTATAGGGATTAACAAAAGCACATTAAGACCATTAAGAATCAAATATTGCAAAGGTTATAATCTTACTCTCGTAGCTTACAACCTAAGTTTATTATTCCTACGAACTAATACTAATCTTCCACTCTCGCTACTTCAATTAGTATCTTCAGACATGCAAATAGTGGCCAATTACTTACACGAATTAAAACAAGAATAACAAATATTAATTAATGGAAAAATCAAATAATAATGAACTAAATAAACCAAATAAATTCGGTGGCTACACCCAAGCCCTAGATTAAAATAATTTAGCCACTAAACATTATTAAAATTAATTCAATAATATTTAGAGACATAATAAATAAAAAAATTAAATAAATTAAAACTTCAAAACCGAATGAAGCCAAACTCCCGCCAAAATCCCGCCGGTTGCTCGCTTTGCTTGCGCGGCTGCCGCTTCGGTGGTGATGTGGATGATGATGCCGCCGGTGGAGGAGATTGAAGGTGGTGATTATGGTGTGGGTGCTGCGCGAAGGATGATGGAGAAGGTGCTGCTGCTGTGTGTGCGAAGACAAGGGAGTAGGGTGCTGCTGCGTGGGAATGGAGGAGGGTGGTGCGGCGTGACCAGGAAGAAAAGGTGGCAGCTTCGGTGGTGGTGCTGCGCGGTGGTGAAGAGGAAGAAGAAAGAGGAGCTGCGAAGGGTGTGTGGTGATGGAGGAGAGGTGGTGGTTATGGAAGCACGGTGGAGGTGTTGCTGCCGGTGAAGGAGGAAAGAAGGTGGTCGGCGAGGAGAGGGAGAAATTGCAGCGGCGGAGATGGTGTTTAACCGTAGGGTTTCGGTGAAGTTCGGTCCAGTTCTGTTGTAAAAATAAATCTCTAATCCTCCTTTTATAGGCTTCCGGCTAAACCCTACTCCTTGAAGAACAAGAAAACTTGTTTTCCAATTAATATCGGGATTAAAATTCTTATCCAATTCCAATCCCAAATCGGCCGCACATTCATCGTAACCTTCGGCCAATTTTCCAAAAATTAGAATCAAATTGCAAAGTTGCATGATTGGCCCTCCAATTCTCTAAACTCATTAATTTCTTCCCCATCAATTGCTCCAATGTTCAATTCATTCCCATTGAGTTGCTTTTAATTCGATTTTAGCTCAAAACTTCAACAATTCTTCATTTGAGTACAATTCCTACAATTAAAGATAAAATCACATAAATAGCATATTTGTACTCAAAATATATTGCAAAAATCACAAATTAGGGATATAATAAATGGGTAAAATATAAGCATATCAAATACCCCCAAACATGAATTTTTGCTTGTCCTCAAGCAATCCCAAAAAATTAAAACAAACAAAAGCATTAATTATTTAATTTGGCGGCCTCAGAGATTCAATCACATCATATAATACAAAGATTTCGACTACCTCTAGTATGGACTACCTAACAATGCAAATCATAGCTACTTTTAGCCCCCACGCTTGTGTGTGTGCATCGTTTCTTAGGGACATCACTTTATATTTAACATAGAAAACAAAAGCTCTACTGCAAATATGCCATTTTACTTTAACAACAGACTCACGTTTCATACCATATTTCAATGCAATGGACCACCAGACATACTATGAAGTAGAAGGACTTATCTCACAGACAACCTATTCCCCCTCGTAACCCATTCTTCGGTCCATGCGGCTTTTCTTTAGGACTCTTTCCAACTCAGGCCACTACCAGAGCATTTTTCCACTCCTATACATAGTGGCTCAAGAACTTAGGGCAGTCTACATATCTATTTTTCCTCACCGGCCCGAGGACTCTCCGCTCAGTTGCCAATTCCTCACCTCTCAAGGGGCTAGCATCAACATTGAATGCTCTTCCTTTCTCCCTCATTAAAATTTACCTAACCTCAGAAGCATCCGCCAACACCCCTCCCCCAAACTTACTTAACACAAAGTGTCAAAGCAATAAGGTTTTTTAAGGCTGATATTAGGTTAATGCCTTGCTTTTCCTTCACAACATGATGGGTTCCACATACAAATCATATAAGTATGAGTGAATCAAACACAACTTTTCATGGCATATCTACATCAAACTTATGCAACTATATCTCACTTTAGGCTTATCCCACAGTCACGACTAAGTGCAAAAAAAACAGGGTATTCAAAGCAATATACAGAAATACATAAGTTAAGCAATACAATTCAAAATAGTCTAATTCTTACATGTTATAGATAATCAAACCATCTTCATCCTAGGTCTTTTTGGATTTTTCAAATTTTCAATTTTTATGGGTTTTTTTTTTTATTTAAGAAAGATAAACACAAAATGCATTCCTCTCCCCCACACTTAAAGTATACATTGCCCTCAATGTATAAAACACAAAAGACAAACAACCAAGTGTAAAGAAAAGAAAAGAAAAAAAAAAAAAAAAAAAGAATGAAAAGAAACGACACAACCTTGGGAATGTGAAACAGAGGACCGAAATTGTTGAATAAATTGTTGCAACTGCCATTCAAACACACGACCAACTTCTACAGAATTTTGGATGTTTCATTTTCAGCACCATTGGACACCAGAATTTCGCCCGTCCAACAAACCTAATTGCAAACTAAAATAATTTAGAAAAACAAACCTAAAAACAGATGATTAAGAAAAACCACGAAAATCTAGAAATCAAAGATCTCCAGATAATCAGGAACAAAAAACTTAACCATCAACTTATTAATGAAAGAAAAAGAAAAAAAAAAATAAAGCAAAATAAAGAATTGGGTTGCCTCCCAATAAGCGCTTCTTTATAGTCATGAGCCGGACTATCTGGCTGATCAATCAGGTGGACGCTCAATCAAAGAGTGGGAACCCCTTTGATACATCATTCTTCTTCTATTTCTAACTCTGCCTACATCACTGATACACTTGTCAGGAGGGTCATTAAAATTAGCAATAAACACATCATTTTTATCTGGCTCCTTAACAGAATCTACTCTAAACACATGATGAGTAAATGCAGGGCATTTGTAATTTTCGAAAAAGTGAACTCCATGATTCTTCTCCAATATGAAATTTTAAACTCCCCTTTTTAACATCTATAATAGCACCAGCTGTGGCTAGAAATGGTCGACCTAAAATAATTGGCACATTAGCATCTTCTTCCATATCTAACACAACAAAATCAACAGGGATATAAAATTTCTTCACTTTTACCAGCACATTTTCCAAAATCCCTTTTGGATGAGTTATGGATCTATCAGCTAACTGCAAAGTGATGTTAGTTGGTTTCAAATGTTTCAACCCAAGCTTTCTACAAACAGATAAAGGCATCAATGAAACACTAGCACCTAAATCACATAAAGCTTTATCAAAGCAAACATCACCCATAGAGATAGGAATAGAGAAACTCCCTGGATCACTTAATTTTGGAGGCAACTTTCTCTGAATGACAGCACTACACTCCTCAGATAGTGCAATTGTCTCAAAGTCTTCCACTTTTCTTCGGTTGGAGATGATCTCCTTCAAGAACTTCCCATACGCTGGAATCTGAGCTAAAGCATCTGCAAAAGGAATGTTAATATGCAATTGCCTAAAAATTTTCAAAAATTTCTCAAACAACCTATCTTGCTTGGTCATATGGAGTCTCTGCGGAAAAGGCACTGGTGGAACATAAGGTTTAAGCGGTGGTGGCACATATATCTTTTCTTCCTCTTGTTCCACTTTCTCCACTTTTTCTTCATCACTCTTTTTACTCTCTACTTTCTTCTCATTAGTGGTCTCATTCACTTCAGTAGTCTTTGGTTCCTCCTTGTCACCCAACTGCTTCCCACTTCTCAACATGATAGCACTACAATTTTCACGAGGGTTGATTTCAGACTTGCTTGGCAGTTGACCTTGCCCACGAGTATTCATGGCGGAGGCCATTTGACTCACTTGCATCTCCAAGGTTCTATGAGCAGTAGTCAATTGATCTAACCTTGATTCTATTCTGTTAAACCGTTCAGTGTTTTCACTCAACAATTTCTCCATTCTCTCCAAACTTTCCTCCGTAGCTGTCTTAGGCGCGGATTGGTATGACTTTGCTTGGAAACCAGGAGGGTTTTGAGGTCTTGTATTAAAGTCTTGAGCCCCTTGATTATTCCAAGAAAAGTTTGGATGATTTCGCCACCCAGGATTGTATGTGTTGGAGTATGGATTGTTCTGCTGCTGAGGTTTGCTGAAATTAGAGACATATTGTGCACTTGCCACTTGCATACATTCAGAGCTCAAATGAGGACCTCCACAGAACTCACAGACAGTGGCATGGAAGACTGCATTAGCATTTACAAGATTACCCATCGCCTTGGTCAGTGCATCTATCTTTGCATTCATGGCACTTAGTTCATTGACTTCATACATTCCAGCAGGCTTCTTGGAAACACTTCTCGAGTTCGACCATTGATTCCTATTCTTTGCCATAATTTGAAACAATTCGTAGGCATCATCAATTGATTTATCCATTAATGAACCTGCAGCTGCAGCGTCCACATTGTTTCTTGCAAAGTCTGTCAATCCTTGATAGAAAGTCTGAACTAGAGTACTTTTCTCAATACCATGGTGAGGATATTTTCTTTGCAATTCTTTGAATCTTGTCCATGCAGCATGAAATGTCTCATCATCTTCTTGAATAAACCCAGTAATTTGATTTCTCAATTTCGCTGCCTTATGTGGTGGGAAGAAATTGATCAGGAATTCCTTGTACAGTTCATCCCAAGTTGTGATGGAACCAGGATCGCAAGTATTCAACCAATTCTTCGCTTCTCCCTCAATGAAAAAGGGAAAAGTCTCAGCGGATTGCATCCGACGTTACACCATTTATCTTAACAGTATCACGAGATCTCCAAAAAGTTATCAATATGCGCATTCGGATCCTCATTGTTAAAACCGGAGAATTGATTCTGCTGCACCATCTGGATCAATGCTGGCTTGAGCTCAAAGGTATTCGCAGCAATGGTAGGCCTAGTAATACTTGACCTAGCAACATTCTCCGTAGGTGTAAAGTAATCCCTCAGTGTCCGAGTGTTTACTCTGTCGCCCATGGTTTCACTCTGATTCTGCTCTTTTCTTAGTTTTGCTTCCTTTCGTTCGCACGAGTGTGTTCTTTCTATCTCTGGATCAAATTGCACAATCTCAGAGTTAGCACTTCGCATATAAAAACAAGACAAAAATATTTAAAAGAAATCACTAAAATAGTAAGACAATAAAATAAATAAAAAAAAAAAAAACAAATCTAAACTAATAAAAGAAAGTAATCTAAATTCGATATTAGTTGCCTTCCCTAAGAACGGCGCCAAATTTGACAAGCCGTCGTCACACTAGTCAAATAATAATTACCTACTTAATACAATTACTAGTAGTAAAGCGAAAGGTGGTCGATCCACGAGAAGGAATACTAATTACTGTGTATAAATTACTTCTATTATTATCTAGATAAATGATGATCTCGATTTATAAAATTTAAACCTAAAATAAATAAATAAAATAAAAACAAATAATATTAATTCAAATGATCGACAAAGAAAACCTAGGACATTGGGTTCACCTACCGAATATTTGGGTTAGTTCAATTCACAAATATCGACTTTTAACTTCCATTAATCTCACAACGATTCACCTAATTAAGAACTATACACTCGTGTTATAATTCTCTTACTTAGATTAACCCTATGACTACTCTCGTGACTATAGGGATTAACAAAAGCACATTAAGACCATTAAGAATCAAATATTGCAAAGGTTATAATCTTACTCGTAGCTTACAACCTAAGTTTATTATTCCTACGAACTAATACTAATCTTCCACTCTCGCTACTTCAATTAGTATCTTCAGACATGCAAATAGTGGCCAATTACTTACACGAATTAAAACAAGAATAACAAATATTAATTAATGGAAAAATCAAATAATAATGAACTAAATAAACCAAATAAATTCGGTGGCTACACCCAAGCCCTAGATTAAAATAATTTAGTCACTAAACATTATTAAAATTAATTCAATAATATTTAGAGACATAATAAATAAAAAAATTAAATAAATTAAAACTTCAAAACCGAATGAAGCCAAACTCCCCGCCAAAATCCCCGCCGGTTGCTCGCTTTGCTTCGCGGCTGCTGCTTCGGTGGTGATGTGGATGATGATGCCGCCGGTGGAGGAGATTGAAGGTGGTGATTATGGTGTGGGTGCTGCGCGAAGGATGATGGAGAAGGTGCTGCTGCTGTGTGTGCGAAGACAAGGGAGTAGGGTGCTGCTGCGTGGGAATGGAGGAGGGTGGTGCGGCGTGACCAGGAAGAAAAGGTGGCGGCTTCGGTGGTGGTGCTGCGCGGTGGTGAAGAGGAAGAAGAAAGAGGAGCTGCGAAGGGTGTGTGGTGATGGAGGAGAGGTGGTGGTTATGGAAGCACGGTGGAGGTGTTGCTGCCGGTGAAGGAGGAAAGAAGGTGGTCGGCGAGGAGAGGGAGAAATTGCAGCGGCGGAGATGGTGTTTAACCGTAGGGTTTCGGTGAAGTTCGGTCCAGTTCTGTTGTAAAAATAAATCCCTAATCCTCCTTTTATAGGCTTCCGGCTAAACCCTACTCCTTGAAGAACAAGAAAACTTGTTTTCCAATTAATATCGGGATTAAAATTCTTATCCAATTCCAATCCCAAATCGGCCGCACATTCATCGTAACCTTCGGCCAATTTTCCAAAAATTAGAATCAAATTGCAAAATTGCATGATTGGCCCTCCAATTCTCTAAACTCATTAACTTCTTCCCCATCAATTGCTCCAATGTTCAATTCATTCCCATTGAGTTGCTTTTAATTCGATTTTAGCTCAAAACTTCAACAATTCTTCATTTGAGTACAATTCCTACAATTAAAGATAAAATCACATAAATAGCATATTTGTACTCAAAATATATTGCAAAAATCACAAATTAGGGATATAATAAATGGGTAAAATATAAGCATATCATTAAAGTTGAACGTCATGTAGCTTATGTTCACACACAAAATGGCATGGCAGAATCTTTTATCAAGCGAATTCAACTAATTGCAAGGCCATTACTTATGAGAACAAAGTTGCCAATATCAGCTGGGGTCATGCTGTATTGCATGCGGCTGCCTTAATTCGCATAAGGCCAACTAATTACTAGGAATATTCTCCCCAACAAATGGTTTTTGGTCAGGAACCTAATATTTCCCATCTAAGAATTTTCGGATGTGCGGTTTATGTTCCAATTGCTTCACTACAACGCACAAAGATGGGACCTCAAAGGAGGTTGGGAATATATTTTGGGAATGAGTCTCCATCTATTATAAAATACCTTGAGCCTAGAACTGGAGATTTATTTACTGCTCGTTTTGCTGATTGTCATTTTGATGAATTAGTCTTCCCAACATTAGGGGGAGAAATTAAACTGCCGGATAAGAAAATAAGTTGGAATAAATCAACATTATCTCATCTTGATTCTCGTACAGGCCAATGTGAACTTGAAGTTCAAAAGATAATTCATTTACAATAGTTAGCAAATCAATTGCCAGATACTTTTACTGACCTAAAACGCGTGACTAAGTCGCATGTACCGGCTGCTAATGCTCCAATAAGAATTGATGTCCCTGAAGGACCGTCTAACACTAACAATGAATTAAAGGCATATCTAAAACGTAGTAGGCCAATTGGTTCCAAAGATAAAAATCCTCGTAAACGAAAAGGAACAAATAATGAAGATGGCAAAATCGAGGTAACTAAGTGATAATGGCTAAATTGTTACATAAAAGCATCACAATTAACTTTATATTTGATAAAAAATTGGGGGTATTTCCTAACATTGGTGCAATTTACTTAACTCGTTTTCATGTTGTTGTTAGGTAAGGGCTGAATTGAATAATTGCTGAAAATTAGAAGCCAAAGGAATAATTTATGAGCTGCTGAGGCAAGGTTGCTGAGCTGGACGAAGAAGAAGGCCCTTAGACAAGAAGCATCTTGTCATTAATGACCTTGCCTCCTCCTAGAGGCATGCTTGTCCCCCAGCCGCAATCTCAGCCACCACTGCTGATCAATGAGAGCAAAACGGCCACTGCTGGAAGAAGAGAAAAGGAACGGCCAAGTTGGATTGCAGGCTCAAGACATTGGGAGGATTAAACAACTCCAAGCATGGGGAGGCTCTCATGATGAAGACACCGGTTGCCAGGCCCTATAAAAGAGGGAGCTGCACTCTCAAATAAAAATCGGTCTTAATCTCTGGTTACCCTTTCAGTTGCTAAAAACACCCAGAAAACTCCAGGTAGAAGGCAAGAAAGAAGAAGAAGCAGCAACAACTCAGTGAGGAAGCCAAGTTGAAGAGTAGCAACCCAGTTTCTTCTTCAGTTTCACGAGTGAACCCTTTCATTCCCAGGAGTGGCTCAGAAATTGCACAAGCTTTCTTCTCATCTCTTGACTGTTAGCTTGAACTTTGTTTACTATGCATACTTCTATGATGTCTTTTGATGTAGTAGATGTAGCATTAATCCGTATGAGTAGCTAAACAGTTCCCAGGGGTTATTCTCATCGACTGATGTTGTAGTTGTTAAAGCACTGGTTTTGTTCCTTGTTTTATGGTTGAAAGTTTTTCTACATTCATTTACTTGATCACTAAATTGAATGCATGTTAGAACTAAGGGAGATCTGGAAAGATAAACTTGGTTTGGATTGTTTCAACTTTAACTTATGACATAGAGGTAACAGTCTATGGTTTTTAACTAAGATAGGAATATACTTAGTTGACATAAGCATTCTTGAAGGCCTAAGAACTTAAGGACTTTGTAACTGGAATCAATCATTGGAAAATAGATTGTTAAGGTTGCAAAGATGACTCTAGGAAAAATGGAAACTGACTTAGAGTTATAAGTGAGCTGAATGAACAAGAACGTAACCATTACAGTGCTAATAAAACAACTACAACAGTTGGAAGAGGAGAAGAACACCCCTGGCTTTCATTTCCCTGAGTGACTGTCTTCATTCCCCTGAGTGACAGTTGTCTGACTGGTAGTTTTTCTTACAACAAGTTTGGTAATTAGCTGTCCTCGTGGGATCGACCTAGCTTCCATTATCTACAAAATCATAATCCAAGCTAGTAATATTTTTGGTGAACTCGGCAAGCACCACTAAGATTCTCGAAGAATCTTCAAGAATAAAAACTCCTGAAGAGACAAATGACATAATAGATAATAAACTTTCAGAAGAAGTTCATGTACCTGAAAATGTTGATAATGATGAAATCTCAATTAATTATGTTGTTACTGGAGAAAAATGGAACCGATTTGTAACAAAAGTTGATGATAAGTTTGCATATTTTGCAGCAATTAACATTATGAATGAAAATGAGGATCATGAACCGAGGTCTGTAGATGAATGCAGATGTAGAAATGATTGGCCAAAATGGAAAGATGCAATTCAAGCTGAATTAGATTCACTGGCAAAATGCAAAGTTTTTGGACCAGTAATACGCACACCCGAAGATTCGCAACCCGTAGGTTGTAAGTGGGTATTTGTGCGAAAAATGAAATGAGAATAATAAAATTGTGTGATATAAGGCAGAACTTGTCGCACAAGGTTTTTCCCAAAGACTGGGTATTGACATTGAGGAGACATATTCTCCCATGGTGGATGCAACAACTTTTAGATATTTGACTAAATCTGGTAGCTATTGAAAAACTTGAAATGCGTCTTATGGATGTTGTGACAGCCTATTTATATGGCTCACTAGATAATGATATCTATATGAAGATCCCTGAAGGATTTCAATTACCTAAGGGACAAGATCCAAATTCTCGAGAACTTTATTCAATTAAATTGTGTAAATCTTTGTACGGATTAAAACAAGCAGGGCGAATGTGGTATAATCGCCTTGGCGAATATTTGATAAAGGAAGGTTATAAGAATGATCTCATTTGTCCTTGTGTTTTCATTAAAAGATCCGAATCAGAATTTGCAATTATTGCAGTTTATGTTGATGACTTAAATATTATCGGGACCCCTGAAGAGGTCAAAAAAGCTGGAAATTATCTGAAACAAGAATTTGAAATGAAAGATCTTGGAAAGACAAAATCTTGTTTGGGACTGCAAATTGAGCACTTAGAAAGTGGTATTTTTCTACATCAGTCCACGTATACAGAAAAAGTGCTTAAACATTTTTATATGGAAAAATCACACCCTTTGAGCACACCTATGGTGGTAAGATCCCTTGATAAGGATAAAGACCTTTTCCGGCCTCTTGGGGAAAATAAAGAACTACTTGGTCCAGAAGTACCATATCTTAGTACTATTGGAGCATTGATGTATCTCGCTAGTCATACACGGCCTGATATATCATTTGCTGTTAATTTGTTAGCACGATATAGTTCTGCACCTACGCGAAGGCATTCGAATGGTATTAAAATTATATTTTGGTATCTTCAAGGTACGATTGATATTGGTCTTTATTATTCAAAGGCATTCAGAGGATCGTTTCTCTTCTTTCTTGAACTGTTTTGTGAGACTTCTTTTGGTGAATACTCTCTATGTTTATTGGAGTTTACTACAGAATTACGGATTGTAAACTGGAGCTATAGATTGACCGAAAATTAGATTTGAACTTGATAGAGAATCTGAAATTTATGAACTTCAGTTCTGATGTTCTGTTTTAGGGAGCATTTTCCTCCTGAAGTTTGAACTTCTTTTCTTAAATTCCTTACATGAAGCTATTATTTGTTCATCCTAGTTTATAACGGTTCTGATGGCTCACGAATTGGATTTGTGGTTTGATGAAAAATGTATTTTGAATATGACCTTGGCTTTTACATTGTATATCTCATACTTTCAATCTGCTTCCACAGATGCTCATCCAAATTTTTCTTTAGTTCTTTCACTAAAGTCTGCAGAAAAAAAAAATACTAAATGCTGCTCTAGAAATTAGTTATTAAGGAAAGGAATCCTGAGCTCTTACTTAAAGAATGAACTCAGCTGACATTTTGCTCTATTAGTTTCTGGAGTTTGATGCTGATATTTTATAAGTTGGATAGTGCATATTTAATTCCTGTAAGATTTTTCAGTTTCATGAGACATTTGCTTTCAGTTTTGCATGCTTGGATGCCAGCATGCATTAAAGTGATAAAACATCGACAAATCATAGCTCAGGCATGTTTTTGTGATATTTAAAACTTGCTGCTACGGGCTTTATAGATATTGCATACAGCGTGAACTGAGTGATTCGTTATTCTAAATAAACAAAAGGTTTCTTGAATTTTTTAAAGTAAAATTTGCTTCATTTACAACAATTTGCTCTGAGAGAAAGCATTTTCACTACATCAATCAAGTAAAAAACGACGTTCCAGAACAACTGAAAATAAATTCCTAGATGCTTAACAGAGGGAAAACCCCAATAAGATTGCATATTTGATCCAACTTTCTGTTAGAAGCAGCAAAGCATCCTTCATTTTCCTTAAAACAGCAGAAGAATTCCATTAGCAGTGCTGCTGGGAGTAAAATCAGCTTTCTCCTATCAGAGCAATAAATGTTCATCTTGATAATCTGACAGAAAATGCGATTGAGAACCATTGTCAATTTGACTCATCTGCAAATACACCTGAATAAAAAAACAAGTAATTATCATACATGATAATAACAATCCACTCAAGAAAAATACTGCAGGAATATGATTACGCAAAAACTAAACCACTGGTAAAATGTTCAAAAGCTGATAGCGTAAGTTCGTACCTGTTGTATCAAATCAATGGATCCCAAACTCTCCGTATACACAAGAGGACCATCAGAAATGCACATGATAACTGGTTCTGAGTTAATCTTTCCCCTAGCATTGGCTCTTGAATTAACTTTTTCCCTGACATTACCTCTCAAGTAGTATCGTTTAGCTTCTTCACTAGCCTCAGGCCTGAAGTTGTAATTCTTTTCTTCAAATAGGGCAGTCTTTCCCTTAATCACTTTGAAGTAGTTCTTCTTGCTTAAGTTGTGTGAATATAAAACGATCTTTCCTTAAAACCAAAACAAGGTTATCAGGAATCCTGATGGGGAGAGGCATTACTAGTCCTCCAATTGTGAATAGTTTGGTCCAAGAACTCTTGACAGCATATTCTTTCATTATCCAACAATCATTATCATTATTATACACAGTAAGGGAATTCAAGTAAACATACAGATAATTTTTCCATTGACCAAAAAGTAAACACACAGATAATTCTTCTCAATTGACCAAAAAGTGAAGGGGAGAAATCGAGCTGAACAACACTTCCAGTTAAACCAGATACAATGGCTTGCCTTTTATCTCTGGCGGATATATACTCACTCTAAGCAAATTCGATAATAAGAAATTTTGCAGAACAAGGATCGGAACCGCTACCTAATCCAAACCATAACCATCGTATTTAATAAAATCAACAATAACAACCCATCTGTCAGCCCAAGTTGTAAACAGTATGTATTATTATGCAATTCACCTCAGAAATATCTCATCATTCCATGGTCTGAACCCCGAATACATTAAAACAATAAAACATCAAAAAGCTCACAATTGAACAATCAAAATGGACATACCGATAAGCAATACCGATAAGCAACTACATTGATTATGTGACAGATACAAGACCTATATCCCAAAAAGCTTTAGCAATCTACTGCTCACCACACTTCTAATTTTCATTTCCAAAAACCACATTTTTTCATGTCTTTTAACATTTCAATTCAGCTTCCTTAATTCCAAATTGATATTCCTAAAGAAAAATAAAAAACAAAAGCTAGTCCAAAATGGTTCACCTGACCAATTCAACATCCCAAAAATTGCATTTTCGCGTCTTAGCACACACAAAACCATTACAGGAAAAAAAAGAAAAAGCCAAATACAACTGGAACTCAGAACCAGATATGCACATACTACCCAAATACAATTTCCAATTGCAAACACATAAAGATCCGACAAATAAAAACCAATAAATGAAATGATGGTGAAACAAGCAACTACAACTATAGGTCAACAGTTTTTTCCGGATAAAATATCAAAATTTAAAAGTCCAATGAGGAAATTCACAGAAAAATACCCTAAGATATTTAAGCTTGATGCTGCCGAAAAAAGGCTCTGAAAGTGAAAACAGAAGCAGCAGCCACCTGTCACCGACAGCCTGAGATCGCTTTGCCCTAAATTTTCTAATACTTGAAGTCGAATGAGAGAGATTTGGTAGTTTGAAATCCAATATCAGAATTTGTGAACCCAACTACGAGCCGCACAATCGACGGAATTGGCGAAGTCGGCTAAATCGGCAAACTCCGGCTATGAATTCAATCCATTGTCCGCCTACTCAATTACGTAGTCGATCCTATGATTGGGATCGTATATAGATTTAAACCCGGTATGAAAAAATCGGATTTCAATCAGCAGAATGACCCAAATCCGATCCCCCTCTTCACACAAAAAAAAATAAAAAATTCAAGTTACAAATCCAATCCCATCGCCAAAATGACTAAATTATCCCTATAGGAAGGAGTCCATGACTTGGACTACAGTATTATTACCTTTAGTAAATGAGATTGGACTGGATATTTATGTCTTTTCGTTCGTTCGACTGATTTTTGTTAAGTTATGTAGAATAACCAAATACAAAATTAAATTAATTATATTTGTTATATAATATCTAAGACAAATTAAATGCATGCTTAATTTTAATAAATAAATTAGGCTTATTAATTAAATTAGCATATATTAATTAAATTACCAGAAAATTAAATTAATTAAGCGTGGTACTAGTTTGACCAAGTGAATGGCCGGAATTTGCTAAATACATAACGGAAGTATTAAATTGCCGAAGTATAATACATTAATATGAAATTTACAATCTCTAATAAATTATGATGAAATGTAAAATATGGACTGAAAATCGAAAATCATTCTAAAGCTACTTAAAATAAAGATGTAAATCTGTTTATCAACAAATCCGATCCCCCTCTTTACACACAAAAAAAAAATCAAGTTACAAATCCAATCCCATCGCCAAAATGACTAAATTACCCCTATAGGCAGCAATCCAGGACTTGGGCTCCAGTATTATTACCATTAGTAAATGAGATTGGACTGGATATTTATGTCTTTTCGTTCGTTCGACAGATTTTTCTTAAGTTATGTAGAATAACCAAATACAAAGTTATATTAATTATGTTTGTTATATAATATCTAAAAAAATTAAATGCATGCTTAATTTTAAGAAATAAATTAGGCTCACTAATTAAATTACCAGAAAATTATATTAATTAAGTGTTCTACTAGTTTGACCAAGTGAATGGGCGGAATTTGCTAAATATATAACGGAAGTATTAAATTGCCGAAGTATAATGCATTAATATGAAATTTACAATCTCTAATAAATTATGATGAAATGTAAAATATGGACTGAAAATCAAAAATCATTCTAAAGGTACTTAAAATAAAGATGTAAATCGGTTTATCCACAAATCCGATCCCCCTCTTCACACTCAAAAAAAAATTCAAGTTACAAATCCAATCCCATCTCCAAAATGACTAAATTACCCCTATAGGCAGAAGTCCAGGACTTGGACTCCAATATTATTACTTTTAGTAAATGAGATTGGACTGGATATGTATGTCTTTTCGTTCGTTCGACTGATTTTTCTTAAGTTATGTAGAATAACCAAATACAAAGTTATATTAATTATGTTTGTTATATAATATCTAAAAAAATTAAATGCATGCTTAATTTTAATAAATAAATTAGGCTTAGTAATTAAATTACCAGAAAATTAAATTAATTAAGTGTTGTACTAGTTTGACCAAGTGAATGGGCTAAATTTGCTAAATACATAACGGAAGTATTAAATTGCCGAAATATAATACATTAATATGAAATTTACAATCTCTAATAAATTATGATGAAATGTAAATATGGACTGAAAATAGAAAATCATTCTAAAGGTACTTAAAATAACAATACACATTGACATTAAACATTGCACAATTTCAATTTATATTAGTAATATTTTGTTTTATATTTATCACCCCGTCATTATGTATAAAATATAGTATACTACTTCCTCCGTCCCAAAAACATTGTCTACATTGAGTTTTGAGTTTTGTACTGTTTTTACTACAAATTTGCAAACTTAATGTGGACTATTTTTTTTTGGACGGAGATAGTATCTTTTAGGGAAATCAAATAAAGAAATATTACTATAGAGATGTCGTATAAAGCACTAATTATCTTGGGACAGAGTGAGTACAAATTTAACATTGGATAAGCATCATCATTTTTGGAGATGGGGTATTATAAAGATGTAAATCAAATTATCAACAAATCCGATCCCCCTCTTCACAAAAAAAATTAAAAAAAATAAAAAATTCAAGTTACAAATCCGATCCCATCGCCAAAATGACCAAATTACCCCCGAATAGAAGGAGTCCAGGACTTGGAGTCCGGTAGTATTACCTTTGGTGAAGGAGATTGGACTGGATAGTTATGTCTTTTTAGTAGTTTATAAGAGTCAAGGTGAAACTCGAACGGGATAAAAAACTGTCAAGAATTTAACGATAAAAAAAAAACCCAAGTCAAAAATTAGTCTCTTCTTCGCCCAAACTCCTCCGAAATGGCGTGAAACAGCACCCCCACCACTCATGCTCCATTTTCAAACCGCCCAAACTTCCACCACCTTTTAATCCCACGCGTTGACAACAGACCATTTGAATTATTTGAAGGGGAAAAGGAGAACACGGGGAGCTTTGAGAAAGAAAAGGAACAGAGAGCTTATAGCTATCAATTTGGGGATTCAATTCAAAGAGGGAACATAGTTTAAATCTTCCGTTCATTGAGGTAATATGTTAATCTCCTTCTAGTGAGTTAAATTCGAAATTCTTAGATTAAATGGTAAAAAGAATTCTGGAAGAGTAGCTCTTCTTTTGCTTCTATCTTCATTAATTTTTTCGATTGCATGTGGAACCCTTGCCTGATTAAGTGGTTTTGTTAAAAAAAAAACAAAAAGAATAAGATGATAGAATAGGGAGTCTGCATGCTAAACTTCCTCCTTGATTCTTAGTTGGTATTAGTTTTCAATTCGAAAAAAAAAAGGGAAGAGAAAGGGGTCGTAGGTTCAGGGAGGCAAAGGCTCATGTCACTATTATACACTTTTAAAGAGGATAATGAGGTTTCATAATCTCCTTGTGCCGTATGCATGATTATGTTCAGAAAACTACTTAATTGAACCCCCATAATGCTGGCTGAACTTAGGAAAAGGCAGGAACTAGCTTTTGAAAGTGATTTTGCTCCATCTTAGCTTTTCTGGACCTTTAGAGATTGGATAAGCTTAAAATTTAGTTGAGTAGGTCTATGTTTGTCTAATTTTGTAGCTAAACTAATTACTTTCACATCATCACATTAATCTGACCTTTTAGACTTGTAGCAGCAATAAGAGGGAACCTTATAATCTGAGTTTACAGAGCTATAGTGGAATAACAGGGAGCCTTATAATTTGAGATACTAATTTGAGGCTATAGATTGCCGAAAAATTGGATTTGAATTTGACAGACCGAATCTGAAATTTTTAACTTTACTGAAGCTTTAACATCCTGTTTTGTGAAGCATATTCCTCTTGATGTTTGAACATGTTTTTTTTTAAATCACTACTGGAAATTCATCTTAGATTTTTTTTTGCCCCTTTTGTTTGTCAATGATAGGTCAACATGAAGTCTGTTACGCTGAATGAGCATTCTGCAATGTTAAATGGTTTCGTTGTTGGACTTGATGTTAGACAATTTTTACATGGGAGTGGCTTTGCGAACCTCCTCAAATTGGTAAATCATCAGTTTTTTCATTGTAAACCCTTAATTTCTGTTTTGGTTGATTGTTATGATATGAAAACATTTACCTTTAGGTTAGGGGATAGCTCTTGTGAATTATATTTTGGTTTAAGAGATATTTTATACATTACTGGTTTGAGGATAGTGGGTAAAACTGTAGTGACAATAGAAGCACGTGGAGAAGATATTGCGAAAATTCTATTTCCTAACATAGAAGGGAGGGTTTTGTGTTGGAAAAGTTAAAAGAACTTGCTATGAGTGATTAACCTTTTATAATTAGAGTAAGGACTACAGTTTTACTTTTGTTGGGAACTCTTATTTTCCCGAACTCTAGCCCAAAACATGTAAAAGGGTTGTATGGAAATTTTTGATAAACCTTGATGAGATAAATGATTATGCTTGGGGAGAAGCGTGTCTTGTGGAAATACATCAGAGTTTGCAGGTTTGTAAAGAAACAAGTCAACAAAGAATTGGTGGGTCGATGTCGGCGCTGACTGTATATATTATTATTATTATTATTATTATTATTATTATTATTGGATTGATGATTATCATGTTGTATTTCATAATCTTTATTAACTTCTAGTTTTCTTTTTGGCATTTATTATTCTTTTAGGTTTTTGCTTTGGAACATTTACCCAGTTTGAGGAATTTGTTCGATTTACGTGAACACCCGAAAGAATTTCTATTGATTATTGGATGGGCTGAAATATTATGGAAAACGATGCACAAAACTCGCAGTGACATTACAACAGAACTTATCCAACAATGTATCAATGGGTTAACTGCTGTAAGTTTTGTTCACCGTATTACTTCCATTTTGTGTAGTTTTCTAATACATGGTAGTTTGTTTTCTCAATATTGTTTCCCCTAAAGTTATTATCAGTATATTAGATGCTGCTTTCTCCTACCACATTTATTCCTCGAATATTTGTTGTTTAAGTTTCTTTCTAGTAGACTACTTTTATTTGAAAAGTTGTTTCATTCATAATAGCTATTATTTAATTTTTGTAGGAGAATATTGTTTGGATGCCCTATTCAAGTCCTATGCCATGCTATTTCAAGTATCAAATGCGTAGGGAACTAGCCGTTGTCCCTTTGTTCTGTATTGAAAACCACATGTATCATCTCCTATACAATGGAAAGGTTCAACTTCATATTGATGAAAATGTGAGTAGGGATATGAAAATTCTATATCAAACCCGAGTGAAGAGTTCATATAGAAAATTTGTTCGTGCTCCGGCTCCAAGAGGTAATAGGAGAAAAGATTATTTTAAAATTTGGAGACAAAAATTGGGAAATGATGTATTTGATCAGCGAATGCAAATAAATGACCAAAAGTGGATTAGAGTTGATGATGAGGATGTGATGGAGAATAATGTATCAGGTTTTGAGACTCATAGGGATGTGCATGGAATGAATAACTGGGAAAAACTTGCTTTGATGCCCGCTGATTTGGCTAGAGATGTTGAGAAACAGTTTCAAAAGAAGTTATTGATTCTTGATTTGAATGGAGTTCTCGTTGATGTGGTGCATAAACAAAGTGTTCTGGGCCTAAATTTGCATACAGAATGTGACTATATAATGATGCATTCTTATGGTAAGATTATTCTACTTTGTGTAATTGAATATCATATCTAACTCAAAACAATTTTGCTTACTTATCTACTATATTTTTCATTTCAGTTTTCAAGAGAAAATACAGTGATGAATTCCTTAAATTTTGCTTCAAACGATTTCATGTTGCCATATGGTCATCAAGAAAGTGGTATGATTTAAAAGTATACTTGTTTTTTATATCCATGTAAACTCAATGTCTCAAAACTTTGATTTTCTACTACTTTGTTTGCAGGGAAAATCTAGATTCTATTTTGCAAAATCTGTTCCCAAGTGCTCGTGATAGATTCATTTGTAGATATGTAAGTTTGTATTATTGAGAAAGTTTTTCATTTTACACAAGTTTTAAAATAGGAAGTTTAAATAAATTATTCATTAAAAAACGTGTATGTGGTGAAGAGCACGTATTCGTAGATTAGAATAATTTTATACTAGCCTCACTTTTTCTTCATAGTTCTGAATGGTTACGTTTTTTATTGTCTACAGAGTCAAGAACAATGTCGTAAAGTAAAACAAGTTTTTTGTAAAGATTTGACTCGTATGTGGGTAGATTTACGGGCAATGAAATTTGGGGAATTTGATGAGAGCAATACTTTACTTGTAGATGATTCCGTCGAAAAAAGCGTGAGAAATCTTGTAGGTATTTTTTTCTTTTTACTATCTAACCTATTTTTTTCCGTGTAACTATTATTTTTAACACGTCGTGTTTCTTTATGATATTTTACAGGCTAGCAATGTAATACATCCAATTACATTTACTTATATAGACAAGGAATTTGATAAATGTTTAGGTGAGATGTATAAAGTTTTATAACTTGTTTCTTTGTGATTATTTATTTAATAATATTTTCATACAATTCCAATTTTAAACAGCTATACACGGCAATTTATGCTCATATCTGAACCAAGTAGCTAAGGCAGAAGATGTTGTAACATTTGTGCGTGAAAATCCATTTGTCGAGGAACCACAGTGGCAGGTTTGTTATGTGAATCTTTTGTTGCCATCATACTCATCCAACACTCTATGTGATGCAGGGTAGTTACAGTGCCTTGTAATATATGTGTTCATTTATTCTTATTCCTCATTTATTATATTTGCTTTGCAGCAAAAGAAAATGAGAATCGGAAATTGAATGCATTGAAATGGAGTTTGACTAACCTGTGCTGAAGATTCCTTCGAGCTTCAGTTAGGTTTGAGGTATTGAAACTGACTCTTTTAATTCTCGGATGGCTTTTGATTTATATCCAGGCTGAATTTAATTGTCTGAGAAAATGATGTAGGTTGTGCTATTACCTTGAACTACCATGTCTGCATATAACTCGGGGATCTGAGTTTTTCTGGTTTATAGGATAAGTATTGGATTGTAAAGTGCCAATACATTTCAAGTTCTCTTCTGATTACTTTTTCTCACTCTTTGTTAATGTTTTGATTTTTGAAGATTCATCAAAATATTTGATGAATCGGAGCATAAGCGACTCGCAATCGAAAATGGCTTGAAGAAAGCAGAGTTAAGGTTTGAGAAAGAGTGAGAGGGGTAAAATGGTTGAAGAGGTAAACAGGAAAGTTGAGGAGATTGAGAAGTTAAGACTTGCAGGGAAGCAGACTGCTCAAAAGTTGTCCAGAGCTGAGGAGTTGATCAAACTTCTGAGAAGGGATCTTGATTTTGATGGAAGAAAAGCATGATTTTTTTTGCTGAAAGAACGCGATAAATCAGAACTCAAGAGGTTAGCTATTGAACAGGACTTGAAGGACTCAGAGAGGAGGTTTGAAACTATGGTGAAGGAAGCTGAGAATGAGAAGAAACGTGAGAGGGATAAACTGCTGGAGGAGTTTAGAGAAAAAATATGAGGAGATTGAGAAGTTAGGACTTGGAGTGAAGCAAAGGAGGCAAAAGTTGACTACTGCTGAGGAGTTGTTCTGTTGTTCAAACTTCTTTATAGCATTTTGCGTAGAGAAGGGACAACGATTCACACGTTGGAGGAGAGCATATCGGATATAGATGATGTGGATGTTAAGAATCTAAGGGAGGGCATCCGCTATGAGTATGTTAAAGAGGAGGTTGAGAAGATTTTCCAGATGCATAGTAGTGCTGCAGTTGGTAGCTTTGCTAAAGGAGTTTTGTATGATGTCGTGCTCGATTCTGGTTTTGGTGGTGAAAGAACGTGAAGGCATTTTCTATTGGCTGCAATGAGGTAGTTGTTTTGCCGAGGACAGCCTCTCCTCAAATGGATTTTCCCTTTGAAGGTAGGTCATGATTTGTATTTTATTAGCATTTTTGGTGGGGTGCTGCAGAACTTAATATGTTTCACCTTATCTGCAAGACATGATATTGCCATATACACAGAAGAGATTTCTCTATTCAAAAATTTGAATTATGTTTTTTTTTCCTCTCCTAGTTTTTTTTTTTTTAACTGTTATGCACTCATTTCAGGCTGTACCTCTCCAAATGTTAGTTGTACTGATGAAATTGGCGGTGCCTCGGAGCTAGATGTTGAAGAGAGGAGTTCCAGTGAGCCAGCTGCATCACTTGTTCCAGTTACTAGAAAACCTTCAATCTCCAATTATCATTTATATCCGTGATTTTGAGGCTGAAAGAGTTGTAGCTCAGAAACGAAAGATGATTGATTTCGGAGGAGTGCATGATGTTGATGATGGTGATGATGGCTCCTCAAGTGGAAGTGACCTAGGTGGTATGTGTTTTGAGTCTTACATGGCGCATAAGTTGGAGAAGTTTAAAAGATACAAGGAGATAGGGTGGAAGTCGGCAGCTGAAATGCTTTCAGGTTTTCAGAATGATTTTGAACCTTGCATGAATGCCGTTTGTGCTCTCTACCGATATAAAATTTCTTCTAATAAATTCAACACCAGCCCACTGCTTCCAGGAGATTCAGCTATAATGAGGTATGATCATAACTTCATTTTATTCTAAGATGGAATTAGAATTTTCCTTTCCTTAATCAGGTAAATAGTGAAATCGAGGATATATTTGGAATTAATGTCAAACCGTGAGCTTAAAATTCACTCCTAGCTAAAAGGCTAAAACCCTATCTTGTTCAGCTAACGTCCTGAATTTTGTTTCCTATCATTGTCTTAATTAGGAATGTGCTGATGCTTTATTGCTTTCAGTTTGAAGGCTTTGGCTGAGTACTTAACGACGGGCACCCTCAGAACAAGCCAAAAAAAAAATGTTTCAGAAGTGCAACAAGAAGATCGAAGTGTTCTTTTGCGATGTAAGGAACTTGCAATTCACTACATTGATTTACTGTTTGACATATACAATAAAGGAAAGGATTGCCTTTTCCGTCCAGACTTATAAGCTCACTCCATCATCGAAGCCAAGAACTAGTTTGCTGTTGTAGACTGTTAGTTGTACAGAGTGTTAAGATAGCATTAGCAAGACTTCCACAACAATGGCTTGATGAAGGTTCTATGGTTAGATTACTCATTCTTAAGTATTAGGGCAGGGCTAGATGCCGAAAGCCTATCAAGACGGTTGTAGGTCAAGGTTTTCCATTGCAGAAGTTCTTGACGCCTAGGATTTTCTGAAATAGAAACCTTTCCATCTTAGATATAAATAGTTCAGTTTTTCTACTGAAATCGAGCATCAGGATCCTGGAAGCTAAACCTTTCTTCAAAGCAGACACTTGATTTTTCTTTACACTAGACATGGTCTCTCATCCTTAGCTTAGGTACATTTGAATTGCATTGCAGAAGGTGGTGCTGTATAATATTCATATATCCTTTTACTCAAGTTCTTTTTGCGCTATCAATTTTTAAAGTAGCAGTTTAAGACTTCCGGTTTGATCATAGGCCTGGAATTTTCGGTTTCATGTATTCATTTTCCGGTTTTTCTCTATCAGTAATCAGTTGCTATGTTGTGTTGTCCAGTAAATAATAGACACTGTCTAATTTCGTGTATGGAACTGTGATATTCTTTACCTTAACTTGTGGTCGACTAATTTATTGACAAAAACCGGGCAATTTTCGACAACATTAGTGCCACGAAAAGTGTGACAAAAACATACTCAACGAGTCATCAAAATCTAAAACATACTCACTTGTGATTACTAAAACATACTCTGATTACTAAATATTTTGTCAAATGTCAATTTATGCCTATTATCTTCGTTTATATATTTTAAATGATCTTCACCGTACTTTGTATGGGCAACCTCTTCATTATGAGGTAGTTGATTTTTATTTTATTTTGTTTTGTTTTGTTTTAACCATTTATTTTGAGTGGTATTTAATCTTCGGGCATGATTGTAATTTTAATTCTTTTTCTTTTTTTTTTTGTTAACCTTACTGGCTAATTAATTAGAATTGAAAAAACTCATGTAACACAAAAGCAAATTAAAGGAAAGAGTAAAGAAATGTATTTTTTCCTTTTTTGACCTTTTAAATTGGATTTAAATAAAAAAAAACCTCCAAGTAAAAGCTTTATATTACTACATATAGACTATGATTTTTTTTTCTTTTTTAATAATGTAATCATATGACACCAAGAAATCAAATACATTTAAGTTGCTCAAATGATTTTTTTTGTGAATGCTAAAAAACCTTGTCAATTTTGGGTTAACTAGAAGGTATATTCTTTTTCACTTTGAACCAGAAACGGATCTGCAATAGTATCATGTAACACTTATAATTTTTTTTAAAAAAACAAAGTAAATTTGGAATAACTTGAAAATTTGAAGAAATTAATATTGATAAATCCTATTTTATAAATAATTTACTTAAAACTAATTTTGTTGTATACCAATGAACATTGATCATAGTAGAAAAATTTAGAGTAGTAAGTTAAAAAATTCTTTCATATAAAAGGTTTGTGAGAAGATTGAAGTAAATGTTAAAACAACTTGAAAGTTTCGAAGAAAATGGCCATATCACATTGTAATAAGTAATTGGTTTAGTTCTTATTCTTCTTCTTCTTCTTTTTTTTATTTGCATACAATGAACACCTCAAAGGCCCGAGGGACAACTAAGAATAGTAAATAAATTCAATAATTAATTTAAATTATTCTTAAAAACTTTAGAGTAAGGAGCAGTTTATATGTTTAAAAAATGACAAGATTGCAATCCTTATAATTAGTTAGGTGTATTTTGTGATCCATTATATTTTTTATTCGGCGAGGGACATATTTTTAAAATTTTAGACCTAATTATACAAATTTGTAAAATGCATGGTATAATGAATTCCGCAATGGGACGAGATCTTCTACCACACCGAACCACAAGTTGAAAATGAAAAAACGGTATTGATCATGCTTCTCCAAAATATAGATTAGCCAGATATGATTTCACATTCAATATTTGGCTGAACCTCTTCTAATTCCCCAATAACGAGTCAATACTGAAAGAACCCAAACAATAAAACAACAAAAGCTAATTTGGATCAAAATAGTGAGTTCAAGAATCTGCTGCTCCCAGTCGAGAAGAGAACATTAGTAAAAAGTGTCGATTACTCGCACAAATTATATAATGTATACATTAATGCTACATTGATGAGCACAAATTCTGGCAATCCTACCCCCTTATTTCAGTCTTGTCCTCAAGACTATTACAAAATGATACTGGAACAATTGATAACAGTAGCCTAATACCTTATTCCTAACAACAGCTAAACCAGAGACTATCACAGAATGCAACAGTAAACAATAGAAATGAAAACAGGGACAACTACATTGAATGAACTTGAAAGAAAGTCTTCACTGCTTGGCATCAATCCAATCTGAAAACAGCAACTGCAAGTTGAGCTTCCTGGAAACTGAAACAGCCACCAAAGCTTGATCACTGCATCTGAATAGACATTCAGATAGAGTACTTCCCGTTGATATACTTCGCCAAGCAATCATCCAAACAAAAGATGACTGGTCAAGTGATATTAAGTGTGTCCTGTAGCCTTCGACAACTAGGGTACCCCCTCTGAAACACGTAGCCAACTGAACCCAAACCCTCAGTCTCAAAAACATTGTTCCACCTCTAAAAACAGTGGCAACCAATGGCCAGGAAACATATGCCCTATCTGCATTCTCTTGCAACATTCCAGTTCCGTTCAACACAGTTACCAAGCTTCCTTTATCCAACACGGCACCAAATTCAACTTCACGAAGGTCATCAACTAGAGTCGAACTCCATTCATCAACTAACAGCTTAACTCTAGCACTACTTTCATTTTTTGTGGTGCCACCTTTAAAACCAGAAACCAGCTCAGGCCAACATTGAAGTCTTCTTTTAGCAGAAGAGACGTTCCTCCACTAAAACAGGTCGCCAGTTTATCCCATGACCTAATCAGATTTCTCAGTTCAACACTATACATGCTATTAACACTGCCTTCCTTCTCAATCAAATAATCAGAACCATACGGAGGATCTTCTAACAGGCTCCTTGTTTATCAAGAGATGCCACAACAATATCAACAACATTGATATCAACTTCGGAAACCGTTCCACACTTATCAATAACAACTGAACCCAACATCAACCTCACCTTCACTTTCACCATCATTCAATTTCTCACAGGCATAATCTGATTCACATTCACTATTATAACTCTCTTCAACAGTAAAAGTATCAAGAAAAGACATATCATCATCGTATTCTTCAAAATCACCATCT
This sequence comes from Oldenlandia corymbosa var. corymbosa, assembly GCA_949775105.1. Taxonomy (NCBI): domain Eukaryota; kingdom Viridiplantae; phylum Streptophyta; class Magnoliopsida; order Gentianales; family Rubiaceae; genus Oldenlandia; species Oldenlandia corymbosa. Next base: position 17,468,769 of record OX459118.1, on the reverse strand, counting down.
AATATAGCAGAATCATCATCAGAATCTTCATCAAAACTGGGAAATGAATTGTTACCTTGTTCTGTAGGACCCGAGAACAAGGATTCAGAAGAATCGGTAACCAACTCCTCTGTTTCTTGAACGGCGAATTGATGAAAAATTCCTCACAGAAATCGTCCCAAGCCAACTGTTCTTCCTCTCCCATAAGATCTTGATACCAATTGTCACAATCCGGTGACGGAAATGGAGGAATCCGGTGAAGGGAAAGGACGGGACAAGCCCTGAATTGGGGAAAACCCACACAATTCTGAAAATACCAATTTCAATATTCAACTATTTGATAATCATTTTACAGACCCTCAGGACTATATATAGTCCCACCAATTTCTAAAACTACAAACAGGCCCCTATACTATCGACAAGTCCTAACTAGACCCGAGGTCATGACATAGCATGAGTCCAGGACCTGGACTTCAGTATTATAATACATTTACTAAGGGATATTTATGTCTTTTTGGGCAATAAGACATGAGTCCAGGACCTGGACTTCAGTAGTATAATACATTTACTAAGGGATATTTATGTCTATTTGGGCAATAAGACATGAGTCCGGACCTAGACTTCAGTATTATAATACATTTATTTACTAAGTGATATTTATGTCTTTTTGACAGTTGGTATGATGTTTTGTTAAGTCTATAATTTTGAGTTGGCCATCTTTTTTTGAGAAGAATTTTAAGTTGGCCTTTTGTGAAACTATTACGTTTTTTGTTTTTTCTGAAAAAAAAATGTCAAAAAAGACATATGACTTGATCACTTAATATCTCTACAAATTAAGTAAAAAGTTCTATTTTACTTATAATTAAATAGATCAATCACTCATTTTCCTTAATTTTCATTTTGGGTTTACGTCGATGATGAAAAAAATTGTTGTTTAAAGGTTTTACGGAATGTAAACATAGAGCTTAAGTAAATATATGTTAATTTGAAAATCACAATCAAGAAAAAACTATTGAAATAATTACTGTTTAAATGAATTACAAAAAGAGTTAACATGCACTAAAATGTCCTTATGAAATATGGGTAGGATTTGTCGAATTTTTTTCCGCCGGTCACCTTTTAAAATATTCACATTGGATTTTTTTTGTTGTTGAAAATTTTCATTGATCTATGTCATTTAAGATGGCTGAAATATTTATATATTTGATATTCACGTTGAATTTTGGCTATTTGTGTCACTTGTATTGTTTTTTTCGTTTTTGAAAATTTTTATTGATATATGACGTTTAAGATGGTTGAAATATATACTTAAAGAGATATCCGAGCTCAATTGCAAGCATCTACATTATTTAAATGCCTTTTAAACAAAAAATAAAAACAATCATCTTGTTACAAATTTTTTAATATAATCTTTTTGTTGTTACTTACCTTTTATATAAGTGATGAAAGGCTTGTTGGAAGAAACACACATAATATACACATCAAGAAATTTGTCATCTTCAATAAGTACGAGCAGCACCATACACAATGGCTTCAAAAGAAACAACAATATAATATATTAAAGACTAGCGAAGTTTAAAACCAAAAAAAAGGGTATCATTACAAAGCCTTAAATATCAACAATAACCACTAACACATTCTTGTAAAATGTTAATGTCCAAAAAACTCAAATAATCCTTAGAATGTGAAAACACAGAAAATTGCAAATAATTCAAACACTAGTTCCATTTTGATCACTACTCCAAGACATGAACTTCTTGGATGCCCAAATTATGGAACAACCTCTTCCTACAATCATTTTGATCATGGAAAATAATTTTGACTAACAAATCCATTCGATCCAATTCCGAATTCAAGCTAAAAGAGATCCCTTCGTCCATAATAAAGTAAAGCTCCATGAATTTGATCATGTACATTCCACAATTGTACCTGTTTGAAAGAAAAATATATTTGTTCTTTTATTATGATGATCATAATTTCGTAGAGTTTTTCAAACTTACAAAAAAATAAATAGATTTTTAATTAAGAATAGAATAAAACTCACCAATTACGTTGTTTAGGCAACCAATCTGGTACCTCAATTGGAAAAGAGACGATGTTGCCTTTGTATGTGTTGCCAAATCCTATTTCAAGTACATCCTGCAGCACTTTAACCTTTTCATAGAAAAATAATATGTTAGCAAACATGGAGTTGTATGAATGAACAAATATAAGAATTTTGTTTTATTACATATTTGCATACTACAAATTATTACCATTTTACCACCAATGCTTTTCTTTGATCACAAGAAGATGCCATTGAATCTAGCATTGAAACACGCCTTTCCTCGAAATTAATCATACATCCATACCAATGGCGTCCTCCATCATTTATTGGAATGAACATCTGTTATTTGTATACATTCAAATAAAACAAGGAAAAGTAAGTAGAGTATACATTTTTTAATTACCAAATCAAAATGTAAACTCTAATCTTTTCAACTAGAAATTTCGTATTTTAAAAAAAAAGACATGGTACCTTTTCACAGCTATGAATGTCACCACCATAAGTATCTTGCGTCAAATATTTTTTCCATATCTTCTTTAACACCTTATCATCTCTAACATCTGACTTTAATTCCTCCTGCAACAAAAAATTAACAATTATAAATATGTTAACTCGTGTTGCAATTTTAAGAATGAAAAATTCTTTAAATTAATACTGCGATATAGTGTGGCAAAAACCAAACACGGGATTGCCCCTTTCCCCACACGGCATGTTGTTTCAGAGTTTGAATATTGATGAAAATATTTATAACCTACAAAAAAAAAGTCAACTTATTTTAAAATGACTACCAAAATAATTAATAATTTGTTCCTTTTAAATAACAATTACCTCAGAATTCAACCATCCTTCGGGTTTCAATGTGACCAACGAAGCACGAGTCACAGTTTCCATATAAATTTCAGCTAAACACTCGCTACAAGAGAGAATTTTCAGATAACCAATTATGTGTGTAAGACATCATTAAATATAAATTGATATACATGCATACGAAGAACATATAAAACATTGAACTTACAGTGAGTCCCCTTCATTAAACACATATTGAATCAATTTTTGCTGTGGTCTATCAAAGTAACCTGAAATCTCCTGCACAATTATACATAATAAGCAAATACAAATTTTTCATAAATAAAATACTACAACAAAACATTATAGCATACCTTTATGACATCTTGCATATTCACCGTTGGTTCTGCCTCTAAGTTGCCTTCCGCCACCTAGAAATGTCATAGTAACTATCATATTATACTTAAAATTAACAAATATCAAACAATTTACCCGAAGTTCAGGAAATTGACTCCTCGAGTGGCATCCCCTGTTACAGAAGTCACATTTAAGGAGTGCTTGTAGACAATGATCAAAATCATGTCCAAATACATCGTGATATTCACAATACGACGCATTCTCATCAAATGGTTCGGCTTCTTCTAATGGTGAACTAGTTGTGAAGATGACCTAAAAGAATAAATTATTATGAGTACTATATCATTACCAAATATGATACGTAACAACAAAGGTAAATCGATACCTTTTCTTTGGAAAGTGGTGGTGCCTTTGATGTGTTGATTACCTACAAATCATATAATATTGTGAGACCTACCAAGATTAAACACACTAAAAAACTAAAATTCAAAAATATATACATATATATTTTAATCTAAACTTGTATTCAAATTAAACAAACCTTCTCATCCTTAACTATCTTTGTGTCAATGATACATACATCTGCTTCTTCCCATTCTGAGCAACTCTGTCTTAGCAGTTGCATCCTTTGGCCCTTTATTGTTCACTTTCAAAGTTTGTACTCGTGCAGCTGATGTGTTTATTACCTACGAATCAAAAAAATATTATGAAACCTTCAATAAAAACAAGATTAAAACACTAAACAAGTAAAAGTCAAATATACATATAGTGAAATTTTTACTCGTATTTTAACACACCTTCTCATCATTGGTTTCATTCCAAGATTGATCCATTTTAATGAATTCGATATCAGCTTCAACCAATTCAGGACAACTCATTTTCTTTGCAGTTGCATCCTTTGGTTCCTTGCTTTTCACTTTCAAAGATTTGGATTTACTACTGTGATGCAAGTTATGGCTTCTTTCCAATTGTTTCATTGTGGAAATACTTGAGGGTGATACAAACTGTTTTGACCTGATTCCTAAAAATTCACTCAATGAGAGTATAGGAGCTTTCTCCGGGGTAGTATATTTCGTACTTTCTCCCAAGTTAGCACTCAAAAGGAATTCAGGATTTGGCATAACCCTTCTAGACTTTCTTGGAGGAGCCAAATGATTTGGACCATCTTGTGGATTTAATTCTGTTGACCATCCCGTAGACAATATAGCTGGACCATCCTGTAGATTGGACGCATCCTTTTCCTGAGCAAGTCTTGGAAGTGAATCTGGTTCCATGGATAGAGATCCAGAAGAGAAGTACCTAAAATAACAAAAAAACCATACGTATTGGCACTCTTATACAATAAATCTTTTAGTCAAACAAAGCTAGATAGGTTTAGTTGATTCAAGTTACACTATATCAACTTTTCAGTAAATCAGTCTGGTTAGAGTATTTAAATTCAGAAAAAAAAAATAAAGAGCTTGATTGATGATCCTTGAATACCGAAATAATCTTTATCAAACATAAACAAAATCTACGATAAGTACATTCAGGAATCATCCCAAACCAGCTGCAAAATTCAGAATTACATTCGAAAAAAATCCCAAAACAGCTGCACAATTCAGAATTTTAACATTGACATGTTATGCTGAAATGAGTTTTTTGTTTTTTTTTTTATAAAAAAAAAACAAATTATGATTCCATGTAATGGTCCATTAAAATTGAATCTATTTATATTGAGCATACAATAGTTTCATGGAAAAAAAAACTTAACAAAAGTCTTCTTAATAGTGGGGAACCAATGTTCCAAATCAGTAGCTCACGCTAAAGTATTTAATGATTTTCAACAGGTCTTGAGAAATTTCAGAAATTTTTAAACCATATCCCTGCTTCATTATGAAACTTTGAAGAATCAGACAAAATTTGACACACAAGAAAAAACTCAATAACCTTAATCAAATAATGCTTGCAAACATAAAGAGCCACAACCATAAATTCACACAACCATATGAAGAGTACCTATGTTGTAATGCATGTTGTGCTGAAATCCTGGTTTCTGGATCATAAGTGAACATCTTTGATAAAAGATCCAAGGCATCATCAATAGCCATTGGAAAAAGTGTGTGGAGTGATTGCCTAGCAACATCTTTATATTCCAGAAAATGAGGCAAATACATCATTCCTAATTGCTGTGAAGGCTTTGGAGTTCCAAAAGCAGCAAAGATCTTCCCCAGTTGATCAATATCACTATTTCCCTGTAGCATGTTTGGTACGAAGAGAAGGTAACATGTTCAGCACGAAAAGGTCAAAACACGAATGCTTTTCAACCATGTAGTTGTTAACTTGTATTCAAGAAATTTCATTCCATCGACAAATCAACTTGACGTGTTGTATTATCTTCATCTTTCAATTCAAACAAGTGAAACAAAGCCATCCAAGATTTCAAGGTAAAATGGAGAAAAATACAACAAATGTCTACAAAAAGATTAAACATTGTCTTTCACAAAGGATTTGAAAATTAAAGAGAAGGAGGAAGGTAGCAGCTTATATACTTTTTTTAATCCAATTAGTTGGTAGATTGTAAAGAAATCATAAAATCGGGGCACATATATCTTTTAACTTCCACCAATGCAGTAAAGCATAATCTCAACCAATAAGTAATGCACGCTCATATTGCTTCTTGAATTCAAGCAAGAAGGAACGCTAACAAACTATTCATTTGAAAAACATAAAATAATTACTCATAACTTAAATAAGTCAATTAGATGGGCTATTACAAGCTATCCAATTTCTCAGGTGTTAGTCATTGTAATAAAATTTTACCTGCATGAATGGACGTCGCAATAAAAGTTCAGCAAATATACAAGCGGCAGCCCAAATATCCACGCTTGGACCGTATTGGTTTGAACCAAACAATAGCTCTGGTGCTCTGTACCAACGGCCAGATATATATACAAATGCAATTATATGTGCCAAAATTTAGTATTCTTCCATCTGCAGTGTTAAAATGTTAGGATAAAAAAATAACTAAAACTCTGCAAAAGGGTTTAGAGACAAGGAAAAATGATGCTTTAATGTTAACTCTGAATTTAGCACAAAGATGAATAAAAGGCCATATTGAAAGCACGTTTTGTAGCAAATCGTTCATTCTTTTAGCAAGATTTTAAAACAATGATAATCTAGCATAAACAGAGATGAATTGTATCAATAGAACTCGGGCAACGAGATTCAAAAATCTGAGGACATGAGCCTCCAAAATAGCTCAAACCAGGTTTTTTCGACTGAAATTTGGTGATCGACATGTCCTGTTTAAACTGAATTTTTGCATAGTCTATAACTCCGTTTTGAAATCCATAAAATCCACATTAAACTACAATAAATGAAGAAGAGTTCCAGGCAAAAAACCCCAGAAAAGAGTTCATGATCTAAGAGAAACAAGCCTGCTAACAGAGGGACTGAACCTGATTTTCCTGCACTTTTCAGGGATGATTATGTCATGTTCAAATCAGATTTTCGCACAATCTAAAAGTCCGTTTTATAATCCAAAAAAACCAAACTAAACTAGAGTAAATATAGAAAGACATTCATATAAATAAATTATATAAAAGGATTTGAAAAATAGGAGAACATGGATGCTCAACAGTCGGACTCAAATATGATTTTTTCAGAAAATATTAAGCAAACATGTCTCCTTTCCAATTACATGCGATCACTTCCAAACCAATCATAACTTCTTAGATCATTCATTATTCAATTCCATATTCTATGAAAAAATTTGAGCAACTGAAAATGGCAACGAGTCCAGGAATCAAACATTTAGCTAGCATACTTCTCTATGCCATTGCACATTACCAATTCACTTAATCAATTAAAATAATATAAGACTAGAAGCATCATCACTCTCATTCATCTTCCCTTTCTAAGGCAGATAACACGTTCATCTAGGGCACTTGATGGAAACAACAACAATTAGGATTTTCAACACTAAAAATAGTCAATCAATTACGGATAACACAATAACAACAACCAACATCTATCATTCTTTTATCTTTTCATTTCCTCTGTTTTATTACCTTGGCCATAGGCCTCCCCTCCACCTTTAAAGAATGAAACGTACCTGGTGACCAAAAATCTTGTCTGGACTTCCAAATATCCTAGCCAAGCCGAAGTCGGCAAGCTTCAGCTGTCCGCGAGGTCCAATAAGTAGATTATCTGGTTTTAAATCCCTGCAAAAAATGAAACCTGATTACAATAAAAAATTTAAGAAGAACCTTGCTGACCCAACATTAGGAATGGACTTCAGAAGAAACTTACAAATGTAGAATTCCTTTCTTATGGCCGGATGCCAGCCCTTTCAAGGTCATCTGAATATATGACCTAAAATCAGTTGCCGAAAGCACAATATTACGATCACGAATTACACCCCCTAAATCTTTCTCCATGAACTCAAACACAACATTCAAACTCCCTTTATGAGGAAAAACATCAATGAGCTCAATTATATTCGAGTCCTCGAGCTCTTTCAACAGATTAATTTCCTTAAGATCCGTGATTTGAAACCCTTCTGTCTGCTTCCCGATCCGAATTTTCTTAATTGCCACTGTCTACCCTGTCTGCAACGTCAAATATATAATTTCCATTTTTCAGCAATTATATAATTAAAAACATATAAAAATGTTCATCCAAAACAAAGAACACCCAAATAATTTTCTATACAAGTCGATTTCTTTCAAGTACATTTACAAACATATTAACAGAATTACATAATTCATTGATTCCTTGGCATATGATTAAATTCTGAATTCTCATTAAATTCATTTGTGAAACAACAAATGCACCACTATCCAGTTTGGGATGCACAGTTACAAAGCCTCTGTCCTTTGGAATTTCAACAAGAACGAGCATCAACATCTTTACTGTCTCAGCCATGTACAGGTGTATGAAATACTAAGTTACAAATTCACATTTTTTTCAAAAAAAAAAATATTACTACTGTATCTTTAGCTAATGAAATCAATTAATAGGATTTTACACCTTGCAGGTTTGGATAGGGGAAGCAATGTAAAGGTAGAGATGTGAATCAGAAAAGATGACGAAATGCCTATTATGAGTTGAGTCACTAACCCTGATTCATTTCCTCAATTTTAAGTACATAAAGTAAACATTGTATGCCTGCCAACTAAAGTATAATCATAATTACAATATAAGTTCCCTGCTGCAACCTGGGAATGTTAGATTATAGTTATCAGTAATTCTGGGGAGCTATATCAAAATACCAAATAATAAGATTATTCTATGCATTAAGACATAATAGTAGATTGAGAGCTTGTGTGGACATAATCTTATTTTGTATCTAATCAAAATACTTCCAAATCCAATACAATTGTACAAGAAACATAAGAAAACAAAAAAAAACCTTAAACATCAAAATAAAAAGAAAGATGAACATCAAATAAAAATTCAGAAGAGCAGATTGTACCTTAGTGTCGAATGCTTTGTAAACAACACCATATGTGCATTCACGAAGGACTTCCTGTTTAAGGTAACGATCAAAAATCTTCTTGGTTTCCACCGCCAAAATTCTTATTGACAAATGTGCCCATTAACCTGGACGAGTGCATTAACTATTAGTCCAATCAAGGAAGGTTTAGTTCACATCAAAACTCCAAATACTTACTTCTTGAAAAATTAAAATTAAAGAATCATTGTGTCACACGCAAGATATACAACGGATTAATGGGAGCCGAAGTGAAGGAAGCAATGAACATCAATAGAAATTCATTCAAGTTTCATTCAAGTTTCAAAGGTTCAGAAATCAACAGAAATAAATCTCCTAAAACAGCACATCAAACCAGGATTTTTTTTACTTTAACTTTCAGATTTTAGGTCATGTTCAAATCCAAACCATAACTTCTTTTTACGAGCCGCTAAAATTGAAATAAACCACTTCAGATGTAATATATTCCCATGGAAAGAAACCTCAGAAAATAAATAAAATAATAGGATTAATTAACCCCTAAACAGAACATCAGAATCTGGATTTTAGACTTTCAGTTCAGACTTGTACTCTTCAAAACAAGTTTTCGGACAATCCACAGCTCTGTTTTGAAATCCGTAAAAACAGGAATAAACTATACTCAATGAGGAAGATATTCATATAAAAAAAAATCCTTGAAAAAGTTAGCGAACTAAGAGAAAAAGGTCTTGCAACAGAGGACTGCAAATCTGATTTCGGCACTTGCTAAGTATACATACTCTGCTTAAGCAAGTTTCTTGAGATATACATAGCTTTTCAAGTCATTAAAATTGTGAGAAACTATGATAGGTAAAGAGAGATTTCACAAAAAGAAAACAGAGAAAAAGGTTCAGAAATCAACAGAAATAAATCTCCTAAAACAGTACATCAAACCAGATTTTTTTTTACTTTAACTTTCAGATTTTAGGTCATGTTCAAATCGAGTTTTCTTTCAAACCATAACTCCTTTTTACGAGCCGCTAAAATTGAAATAAACCACTTAAAATGTAATATATTCCTATGGAAAGAAACCTCAGAAAACAAATAAAATAATAGGATTAATTAACCCCTAAACAGAACGTCAGAATCTGGATTTTAGACTTTCAGTTCAGACTTGTACTGGTCAAATCAAGTTTTCGGACAATCCACAGCTCCGTTTTGAAATCCGTAAAAACAGGAATAAACTACACTCAATGATCAAGATATTAATATAAAAAAAATCCTTGAAAAAGTTAGCGAACTAAGAGAAAAAAGTTCTGCAACAGAGGACCGTAGATCTGATTTTTGCACTTCCTAAGTATGTATACTCTGCTTCAGCAGGTTTCTTGAGATATACATAGCTTTTTACAAAATAACATAGGCACACAAAGAGCGTTTTACAAAAGAAACCTGAATATAAACGGCTAAAAGACATGAGAGTTGAGTTCTCCCAAACAGTATATCAAATCTGAATTTTGTACTCATGGGACTGAATTCTTATCAGCCATCATCTTTACTGCTAACTTTCTTTCAATGTAGGAACTAATGCTAATGTACTTCTGCCAAAAAAAGCCATTCAATTCATCAAAAAACACAACTTCGATATATACTGAAACTCAACACGATGATCCAATAAAATCAACAAGCTTTGTAATAATCCCATTAAAAAGGGAAAAGGAAAAACACAAGACACCGAGGCCTTCAATTTGATGAGCGAAAATTGAACCACAAAGCAAAGAAGCATAAGAAGCTCATCAAAAACACAACTTCGATGACCTCAGCTTCCACATAGTCGGATTGAATGTTTATAACAAAAATTTAGATGATCACTTACCAAATTGCCTCTAAAATTGCTTGCCCGCCTCAAATAGCTTCTCAAATTTAAGTAAAGATTTCTCCTTGCCAGCCTCTGAATTGATTGGATTCGGCTGCATATTAAGGAATTATATATAGAGAAGAGATGGAATGTCATTGTTACCATCACAACCGGAGTAGGAGAACGTGAGATCGTGCTCCGAAGTGTCGCCGGTGAGAGAGTGTTTCAGTTCGCAGTTTGAGAAATTTTTATTTTTCCTCCCTTTTAATCGGTTGTGTAGTAATTTAATTAAACAGTAATAAATCGGTCAAACCAGTACCATATTTATTTTTTTAATCAAGTGCATTTAGGCGTATGCCTTTATAATACACCTTTATTTTAATCTAACGGTTGGTAATTAATCTAATTAATCCTACGATTATTACCCTTAAACGGAACCATCCCGTTACGGGACTCTAGACGCTCCCACATATATATATATATATATTATATATATATTATATATATATGGGTATTACTTTTCGTAGTTGAGAAATTACTCACTTACGGTTCGTTTTGGACAATTTTACCCTGAACTCTTTTTTCTTCTCCAACATACACTAATTACATTAATTACAAATAAATTTAACTAAATTAATTGAACAATAACACAAAATATAAAACTAAAGTAATTATACAAAAAAATAATGATAATAAAAAAATAATATTAAAATAACAAAAAAATTGAGAAAAAAAAAGATAAGATAAGGGTGGCCGGGCGTCGGGCCGGCCACCTTTCGTCACCGGCCAACCTGGGCCAAAAAAAATTCAACTTTTTTTTAAAATTTTTTTGTCTAATTGTTATTATTTTTTTATATTTACTTTAAGTTTTATTTTTTGTGTTATATTTACTTATTTAATAACATTTTTAATTTAATTTAATTTATTAGGTATAATTAATTTATTTTAATAATTAGTGTAGATTAAATGGAGAAATTAGGTATAATAATTTTTTTATTATTATTATAATTTATTTGTTATATTCAAATAAAGAATACACTATATATTATATTTAAATTATATGATAAATACATTTTGAGTAGGTTTTTGTAATCAGGTATGGGGGATTTAGTTAGTATTAATTTGTAGGCTTTAATAATTATTGTTTACGTAAATGAATTAGTTATTTTTGTTATATTTTGAGTAAATTAATTACAACTAAATAACACAACATACACGAATTAAATTAATTATAAATAAATTTAACTAAATTAATTGAAAAATAACACAAAATATAAAACTAAAGTAATTATACATAAAATAATGATAAAAAAATAATATAAAAATAACACAAAAAATTGAAAAAAAAAAAGTATTGTCTAGGGTGGCCAGCCACCCTTTGAAGATTGGCCGGTTTACTCACCGGCCAACCACGAAGGAGTGGTTAAACCGGCCAACCTTCAAAGGGTGGGCCGATCACCTTGGGCAAAAATTGTTTTTTCAATTTTTTTAATTTTGTGTAATTGTCATTATTTTTTTATATTTAATTTAGTTTTATTTTTAATGTTATATTTACAGATTTAATCACATTTTTAATTTAATTGAATTTATTAGGTATAATTAATTTAATTTAATAATTAGTATAGATTAAATGCAGAAATTAGGTATAATAAGTATTTTATTATTATTATAATTTGTTTGTTATAATCAAACAAAGAATCCACTAGATGGTATATTAAAATTACATGATAAATATATTTGGAGTAGGTTTTGTAATTAGGTAAAAGTTCAAGGGCAAATTATCCAAAACGAACTGTAAGTGAGTAATTTGTAAACTGCGAAATTCAATTCAATATATATATTTACCTTTTTTTTTGGTACGAAAAAGGAGGCAAAAGCCTAGATTCTTACATTCCGGAGGTATGCCACCCCTAATACATCATGTTGCAGCCAAGGCCGGGCACCTAATGGAGGTGACACAAATCTTTGCAGACCAACCGGGCCCGAAACTGCTAAAGAAGCTAAATAATCGGCCACGAAATTCGCCTCCCGATAAACGTGGTCAAATTCTACAATCCAATCACGATGTAGTACTTCCCGAATCCCGCTTACAATCCTTGAATGAATACCTAATACTTCCTCGTTACCCTTCACCATCAGCACAACACTTGAGCTATCCACTTCCGCATTCACCTTCTTATATCCACTTGAGCTCTGCACCAGTAATGGTACAAAACCCGATCTTCATCATAAAACCCCCCAACCATCTACCATGGCAATCCCGAACAACTCCACCCGCACAGCCAACTCCTATGGATGGATCAACGCTGCCGTCAGAATTCACCTTCACTCAGTCAACCGGCGGCGGGATCCAGTGGATCCACCTTTCCTCCCACCCGACACAAGCTCCACGCATGGACTTCTCATATTGGGAAGCTCCTTTAATTCCCCCGACTACCTTCACAATCTCCGTCACACGATGTATTTCACCAACGTCCACCCCTTCAAAAATTCGCCGGTTCCGCCAGCACCATAGTCGCTAAGTTGTTACCCCAAAAAAGCAATCCCAATCCTCAGGAAAACCTTCAAACTTCCTATTAAGTAATTCCAAAACCATTCCTCCAGCTGCAAAGTGAAGAAACTTTGTTGTCTACTCACCGGCCTAGTTGACGCCAAATCTTCTTCGCAGCCAGACAGTCACGAAGCACATGTAAGACTGATTCCCGATCAGCTACACAGAAATCACAATCAGCCGTATGAGAAATGTGGCGACGAGACCTTTCATCATTTGTCAGCAGCTTCTCCTTCGCCGCAAGCCAAAGAAAATGACGAATACGCTTGGGACCCGTCCACTTCCATATTAATCTCCATAATCGGCTATTGTTCATGACTGGAGGAGGTGCCAAATACCTATATGTCGACCGTGTTGAGAACTTTCCATCCTCCGAAAAGCCCCATGTCGTGGCACATTGACGGCAGCAATTCGTAATAAACAAGTTGCCGGCAACAAGCTCTGAAACGCCACCCAATTCCAACTTCCATTAGGAGTTACGAATTCTGAAACCATCGCATCCATCTGACTCTCCGGGATCTGCGATCGGGCAAACGACGCTAGTGGTGCATCAAAATTCAGCCATCTATCCCACCAAAAACGGGTTCGTCTACCGTTATACACAGCCCAACGCACACCAGCAACTACATGTGGCCATACTGCTTTCAAACTACGGACGTTCACCGATCCAGGCGGCCAACTAAAATCCTCCATCATTCGGCCTGGTTCAAATTCGTACTTAGCCAGCAACAACTTAGCCCATAAGGAATTAGGTTTCGTCAGAAGTTTCCAGGCCATTTTCATCAGCAATGCTTTGTTCATTCTTCTCAAATCTTGCAGACCCAACCCGCCCTCCAACTTGGGCGTACAAACAGTGTCCCAGGAAACAAGACTCATCCTATGATGCTCCTCTGTACTACCCCATATGAATCTCCGACATGACTGATCAAGGCCATCGCAAATCGACGCCGGAAGAAGCACTATTTGCATGGCATAATACGGCAAGCAACTCAGGGTTGATTGCGTAAGTACAACCCTTCCTGCCATTGACAAAGTTTTTGCTTTCCATCCATTAAGCTGGGTTTCAGCCTTCTCCAATATTCCTGCGTAAGTTTGTTTCTTGATCCTCCCATGCACAATTGGCATTCTAAGATAAGACCCGAGATCCTCCACCTCCTTGAATCCCAAATCCGCCGCCAACAACCCCTTTGCCGCCTTTTTACACACACAAAAAAAACAATATCTTTCTATGAGTGATACACTGTCCCAATTTACACCTCTAGGTCCTCTACGTTTGTTTCATGTGCACTAACTATTCTAGTTTTTTTATTATTTTCTTTTCCTTGAGTATTTTTTTGCATGCCTCACCATCAAAGAGGGTTTTGGCAGCAATCAAAACTTGGGTCTTTTCCCTAAAAAAAATTGATTAAAATAAAAGTGGACAAATTTAAATTTTTAAGAATATCTGTGGACATATATATATCCCACGGATTTGTGAAATCTGAGTGTTAATTAAAATTAGAACTTCGGATTTCAGAAATCCGAATTCACATATAAAATTAAAATAATAATTATATATATTTTGTGGAATTATAGTAAAAAAATCAGAAAATGAATAGTATCATTCGGATTTCTGAAATCCGAATTCACATATAAAATTAAAATACTAATTATATATATCTTTTGTGGAATTATAGTAAAAAAATCAGAAAATGAATAGTATCATTCGGATTTCTGAAATCCGAATTCACATATAAAATTAAAATAATAATTATATATATTTTGTGGAATTATAGTAAAAAAATCAGAAAATGAATAGTATCATTCGGATTTCTGAAATCCGAATTCCTTAAAAAGAGAAAATTAAGGCGCGAAATTTTTGAACTCAAATAAGGAGTCCAAGTCCTGGACTCCTTAAATAAATAGTTCCATACGGATTTTCAAAATCCGAATTTCTTTAAAAAAAAAAGGAGAAAATTGAGGCGTGAAATTTTTGAACTCAAATAAGGAGTCCAGGAAGTCCAGGTCCTGGACTCCTTAAATAAACAGTTCCATTCGGATTTACAAAATTCGAATTCCTTAAAAAAAAGGAAAAAATTGAGGCGCGAAATTTTTGAACTAAAATAAGGAGTCCAGGACGTTTCATTCAGATTTACAAAATCAGAATTCCTTTTAAAAAAGAGAAAATTGAGGTGCGAAATTTTTTAATCCAAAAAGCCGGAATTCCGTAATCCGGATACAGATAGTCGGATTTTGGAAATCCAAAGGCTTTTAATTTTTGGTTGGTGGAAGTAGGCATCTGCCATACATTGGAGTACCAAAAAATAGAATAAAAAATCCGAAATTGACCAAATTCGATTTCTGAAATCCGAGCATAGGGTTATTCGGATTTAGGATATCCGAGTTACTTACATATTCGAATTTCGGAATCCGTGTTTAGTGTGCTATAAAAGAAAAAAAAATCAGACAGTTCTCATTCGAGAACTGAATTAGATTTTCTGTTTCTGTAGCTCTTGGTTGGCGATTTGGAGCTTTTGATGCTACCTTACCGCTGGATACGTGGGAATCGTTATTTAAAAGAGGTTAGAATGCAAAACCATGTTATTTAGTTTAGTTTTGTGTTATTTTGATTGTTAGAATGATGTATGATACATTAGGGTTTTTGTTTATTGGTTGTTTGGATGTTTTAGGTGTTGATTTTGAGGTTAGAGATGATAAATCATAGTTGTTCGTGAGATATGGAAGTTGATTTACAAGTATTTTAGGATTTTATAGGTTTTTTGAATTATGAATGGAGTGTGTATGGTGTATTTGTTGATTTTGTTATTAAGAAATGATTAGATATTGATATTTTTTTCAAACAGTTATTAATGGCATGTAATATATCATACATGCTTAAATTGTTTCATACAAGCAAGTATGTGAGAGAGATTGGTAGCATCAACACTTTTTCGAATATGCTGGATGATGGTTTGTTTGTTGAGGAAAGGTTGTCGTATGATGAATTGATTAGTAAGATTTGTATGACACTTGGTTGGGATCCAGCACACGTGAAACTCCACCTTTCTGTGATTTTCGATAGTTCCGGTGGTAGGCGTGTAGTGAAAATCAAGAATGATTCGCATGTAGAGTTCATGAACCGTGTAGGTCCAACGTCATGTTTGGATTTATACATAGATTTGGAAGATATCAATCACGAAGAAAGAGAAGCGAGTTTGGAAAACAACGTGTCATTTGGTGGTTTTCCAAAGGGGCAAGGTGCTAGTACTTCTCGAAACTGTGATGAAAAGGAGACACTTTTATTTGCACAAGATGACTACATGGAAGAGTCGGATCCCGACTACATAGCTCCAAGTGAAAACGAAGAAGACCGTGATGTCTCTGCAGAGAGTGATTTTGAAGAAAGTGATGATGAATTATTGGAAAATGAGGAAAGGGATCTTAATCCATTGCCCCGACGCCATGTATATAGTAAGATTGGGAAATGGGTTGCCTCGTGTGTAGACAAAGATGAGTTTGCTCTTAAGATGTGGGATGAAACGTTCAAAGGAATGGACATTGGTGTTTGTTTCAAATCCCAATCAGAAGTAAAGCATGCTGTAAAATTATAGAACATCCATCATGAAAGAGAATATACGATCGCCGCGAGTCGTCCAAAGACGTGGGCTGTGCGGTGTAGAAAATTAAATGTGGAAAGTAAGGATGGTGAACCACCATGTGAGTGGAAGATGCGCGTGTCTTTGAAAGATCATGGCCTTCATGAAATTGTGAGATGGCATGATGCACATAATTGCATGACTCCCGTGAATGATAATAACAATCGGTGTGTGGATGCGTCTTTGATTGCTAGACTCATCAGGAGAAAGGTTGAGGACAACGTAGATTATACGGTGGTCTCGGCACAGAAAGATGTGAAGACCTTATTGAAAGTAGATGTACCAGACAAAAGAGCGTGGCACGGGAGGAGGAAAGCCATAGGAGCGGTCTATGGTGATTGGACCTCGAATTTCGAAGGACTTCCTATGTAAATATCAACTTTTATCCGTATTGTTATGTGCATTATTTTTAGTTTTTTTTTTGGTTAAATGTGTTGAAATATTTTAACTACGACTAATTTGTTGTGTAGGTATATCGCGGCGCTTAAGTTTACTAATCCTGAGACTATAGTAGAGTGGGAATGGAAGGAGGGACAAGGTTGGAACAGGGGAATAGGACATTTAAATACGTCTTCTGGTCATTTGCAGTAGTGGCTGCGATGTTTTTTGAATGTTCACCGGTCATTTGTATCAATGGAACCTTCTTGCGTGGTGGATACAAGGGTAAATTGCTTGTTGCTGTGGTCTATACCGCAAACAAGCACATTTTACCGGTTGAATTTGCGATTATGGATGAGGAGACAATAGATAGTTGGACATTTTTTATGAGGAATTTGAGGTTGTGGGTGGTGCAGGATAGAATCGTAAGTGTGATATCCGACCGGAATGCAGGGTTGTTGAGCGCAATGTCACAGATGGATGAATAGTGTGATTTAGGAAATGATGGCCACTTTCTTTTCCTCCGCCACGTTCGCAGCAATCTTGTCTGGCGATATAATAGCAGAAAGGTGAAGCGCTTATGTTGGAAGATGGGCACGACGCATTCAAGAGTGAAATACAACCGTATGAAGGTAGAGTTTATTGAATTCAAATCTGCTGCATGTGAGTATCTTTAAGGGATTGGAGGGAATAACTGGGCTCGATTGAAAGCCGGTCTTCGCCGTTGGGGCATACCGACAACCAACATTTCTGAGAGTTACAACAATGCGTTGAAAGGGATCCGGTTTTACCAATTAGAGCCTTGATCGATGCAACCTTTCGCAAAATTGTGAAATTCTACAAAGAAGAACAATTGTGTGTGAGTTGTATGACACCGATCCCTCCTGAATTATGGAAAAAATACAATGAAATGAACGACAAAACAGCCAGTTTTGATGCCACCCCTTTTGATGGTGATGATGCTATGTGGCGGGTTGTTACTGCTACATGGCTAAGTGGCAGGGGTGGGTCTTTGCATACGGTAAACTACGATGAACATAGGTGTTCGTGCGGGAAGTGGCAAGAGTACCGGATGCCTTGTACGCACGCACTCCAAGTTTGTCAGAAAAAAGGGGATCGGCCTATTGATCTATACCATGTGTGTGGCGCCTTCCAGCATGGTGCAGACAATTTGATTACACAAGTTTGTTCCGATTCTCGATGAGCAACAATGGCCGACGGTTAATTAGAATATCATTCCGAATTATGAGCGTCTTGTTTTGAATACGGGACCAAGACAACGACAAAAAAGGAGATATAGAATGGAAATGGATAACAGGGGACGCGCCGGGGGAAATGTTGGAGATGCGGACAACAAGGTCACGATCCCAATTCTTGTCCTTACTCGCACCCAGGAGTAGATAGAAGACCTGTGACTGACAACTGAAATTGAGAGACATTTAGTGTTTTTGCAAGTTATTTGGAGTGACCATGTTATTTGGAATGACAACTGTTTAATTAAATGTCTTCTAAATATTTGTATTGATAAGTTCGGATTATAATGTTAGCATTGAATTGTTCGGATTGTAATGTTAATATTGAATTGTTGGTGCTGTGATTGTGATGAAATAGATACTAGTTGTTGATAACAAGTTTTGGGATTGTGCAAAAAAAAGGACATTTTAAGGTTTTGTATAGTGTCTGGATTTCCGAAAGCCGAACTTATCCCTTTTGTATAACGTCCGAATTTCAGAAATCCGGAACATGGGTGATTTCCTGCAGCAAAGTACCCGGATTTTTGAAATCCGATTTCTCACAATTTGTACTACGTTCGGATTTTGGATTTCCGAATTGAGGAATTCCATCCGAGAGTGTGCAATTTGTGGAGAAACAGAGGAGATTCAGAATTTGGTAATCCGAATCACATGAATTTGGATTTAGGAAATCCGAAATTGACGGGACTATATAAGCCGATCAACTCTGGAACCCATTCATTTTTCCCCAATTGTTCAACTGCCACCCACCGTCCGGCGACGACCTTCGACTTGTTCAACCGCCACCCACCGACCGGCGACTCAATCTACCACCCAAATCGGCGACTCCTCTGTGTCACGCACAGTTTTTCTTCCCCACGAATTCGGGTGATTTGCTGTGAAATAGGCTATTTTTCGTAGACGGACATGGGACGGAATGGTCTAGAGCCTTGTGGAATTCTCCGGTCAAATCTTGAAGACTCTGGAATTCTCTAGAGAGGCCTGGAACTCTCTAGAAACGGGTGGAATTGTGTGGAAGCTATCCGAGTTTTCTAGAACCGCGCGGAGGATTCTAGAGATTTGTAGATATTTTGGACTTAGAATATTTTATGGTAGGAATTCTCTAGAATTCCATTATTTTATTATGTACATAGAATTCTCTAGAATTCTTTGGGACTTGGGGTTGCCTATAAATACCCCATGCCCCCTTCATTTGTAATCCATCCAAACTTTGAGTAGAGTTCTCAAGCATTCCTTAAGCTCTCTTGTGCCTTCACCGTTCTTTCACTTTCAACCTTTCTTATGTTTTTCTTTGCCTCCGTTCTTTAAAGCCTTGCCTAGCTTTGCACGCTTTGGGGGTCTTAAGGCTAAGCTAGCACTTGATCGTTAGTTGGTTTGTGCTAGTGCCGCACGGCCGTTACTTTGAAAAAGTAAGCCCGTGACAGTTGGTATCAGAGCCTCGGCTCGATACTTGGTGTGCTACATCGTCTACGATTCTGTTTGTTGGTTTTCTTTCGTGCATAAGCTATGTCCAACCCTTCGAAGGTTGTTCAAGGGTCGGAGCTTGAGGGGGATCACGTTTCCCGCGAGGTGGGGAGCCGATGGTGGAATTCGAGAAACGGCTTGCCAAGCTAGAGCTTGCTGTGGCCGACCATCAAGACCATTGGGACGAGCACCCTGAGGTGGTAGCAGGGGTCGTCGAAGCTTGCATGGAGCGATTCGTAGGGGAATTGCAAGAGGTCATGCAGCAAATGAAGGACGACATGCTAGGGACGCTCAACGAAATGGTGGAACGTTGCAACAAGTTGAAGGAGGAAAGCCTTGCTCGTGTTGCCGCCCTCCAAAACGACGTCAACCGGCTTATGGGGGAGCTGGAGACTTCTCGGGCAGAATCGGCGCGTCTTGAGGCACGGCTTGACGCCGTGGCCGTGCAAGGGACAACCGGAGCCGTGGGGACATTTCCAAAGCTTGAAGCGCCCAAGCCGGACGAATACAAGGGCAGCCGTCGCTTGAGGGACGTAGAGACTTTCTCTACAGCATGGAACGGTACTTTGGGGCTATGAATATCATCGACGACTCGGTAAGACTCTTCCAAGCCTCTCTTTATCTTAAAGATAGTGCTTTATCATGGTGGAAACGTATGATGAAACCCGTGGGGGATGGAGACCCGGTCTTCACCACGTGGGATGGTTTAAAGGAAGAGTTTAGAAAGTATTTCCTACCCGTGCATGTGGAAGACGAAGCCCGGGCCAAGCTTCGTCGTCTGCACCATAGGGAAGGCCAAGAATACGTTAAGGAATTTTCGGACTTGATGCTTGAAATTCCGAATCTCTCGCCCAAGGAGGCGTTCTTTACTTTCATGGACGGTCTCAACCGTTGGGCCAAACTTGAGCTACAACGGAGAGAAGTCCAGGACATCGATCGGGTGCTAAAGGTGGCCGAGTCGCTTGTTGAGTTCCAAAAGAAGGATAGCTCCAAGGACAAGGGCAAGAAGCCGTTCCAAGGCAAAGGTGGGGGAGACAAAGGGAAGTCTTCCACACCCGCGAAACCGGCAGCCGACTCCACAAAGCCGTCTTCAAGCAAGGAACCAAGGGGGACAAGCCAAAGAAGTTTCAAGGGTGCTTCTTGTGCGGGGGAGCGCACATGGCACGCGATTGCCCGTCTCATTCGAAGTTGGCAGCATTGGCGCAAGGTTTGTGCCAAGAAGAGGAGAAACGGGTTGCTTGCATGAAACGGCTAGACGCCGTGCATGCCAAGGCCGAGACACGTCAAGGCCGTCTTTACATGGAGGCATCATTCGTAAACGGGTCTAGATGGGGCATGCTAGACACGGGGGCCGACACGAGTTATCTCACGGAAGAGGTAGCCCGTTCGCTTGGAGTCAATTGGACACCTAGCAAAGGCCGTTTCAAGGGCGTGAACGGCGAATGGACGGGTCTTGTAGGCGAAGCCAGGGACGTGCCTCTTAAAATCGGCGACTGGTCAGGTACGGCTAATTTCTCTATCGCCCCTATAGACGATTACGGTCTTGTGTTTGGCATGGAGTTTTTAGACCAGGTTAAGCCAATCATCGTGCCTAGCAATGACACGATGGTAATCCTCCAAGGCGAGAAGCCTTGTGTGGTAAAGTTTAGACGGGAGAATGAGATTAGCCCTTCCCAGCTGAACAAGGGGCTAAAACGGGGTGAACACACCTTTGCCGCCATGGTGTTTGAGGAGGAACCATGCACAGAGGAGCCGGCAAAGGAGGAACGAATCCCACCTCCCATAGAGCGAGTCCTTGTTGAGTTCAAGGACGTGATGCCCGACGATTTGCCCAAAGGTCTTCCACCAATGAGGGAGGTTGATCATGCCATCGAGTTGGTGGACGGGGCGAAACCGATAGCCAAGGTGCCTTATCGTATGTCCCCTAGCGAGCTAGAGAAGCTCAAGGTGCAAATCAAGGAGCTACTTGAATCGGGTCATGCAAGGCCGTCTAAAAGTCCATGGGGTTCGCCGGCCTTATTCCAACGCAAGAAAGATGGGACGCTACGTTTGTGCATCAACTATCGGGCGTTAAACAAGCTAACCGTGAAGAACAAGTACCCTATCCCACTTATAGCGGACTTGTTTGGCCGGCTGCAACGGGCACGGATCTTTTCCAAGCTAGACTTGCGGAAGGGATACTACCAAGTACACATAGTACCCGGTGATGAACCGAAAACGCCCATGGTGATGAGGTATGGCTCTTATGAGTTTCTTGTTATGCCGTTCGGTTTAACTAACACCCCAGCCACGTTTTGCACTCTGATGCAACGTGTGCTAGCGGATTTCATTGATAAGTTCGTTGTAGTATACTTGGACGACATCGTTATCTATAGTAACACAATGAAGGAGCATGTGGAGCATCTTAGAGCCGTTTTTCAAGTCCTTAGGGAAAACCAACTCTATGTTAAAAGGGAGAAGTGTTCTTTCGGCCTTGAGGAGGTGTCGTTCTTGGGACACATCATTAGTGGGGGCAAAATCCACATGGATCTGGCCAAAATCAAAGCTATCGTGGAGTGGGAGGCACCCACGAAGCCAACGGAGCTGAGATCGTTCTTGGGGCTTGTTAATTACTATCGGCGGTTCATTGAAGGACACTCCGCCAAAGCCGCTCCATTAACGGATCTCTTGAAGAAGGGGCAAGCTTGGTGTTGGACACCAAAACACCAAACAGCGTTCGAGGCTTTAAAGGACGTCGTCACTCGAGAGCCAGTCCTAGCTCTCCCTGATTTTGAGAAACCGTTCGAGGTGTGCACGGATGCTTTGGACTTTGCCATTGGGGGCGTTCTTATGCAAGATGGTCACCCGATCGCCTTTGAAAGTCGCAAGTTGAACGAGACTGAGAAAAGGTGGCCGACGCACGAGAAGGAGATGTTGGTTATAGTTCACTGCCTTAGAGTTTGGGAGCACTACCTAAAGGCCGCCACACCGTTCAAGATCAAGACGGACAATCGGGCAGTGACCTACCATCAAAGCCAACCTAAGCTTTCAAGCAAGCAAGCACGTTGGTTGGACTTCTTGGCCGAGTTTAAATACGAGCTTGAGTATAGCCCGGGGAAGACTAACCACGTGGCCGACTCCCTAAGCCGAAAGGCGTGTCTTGCTCCAATCGTTAGCATACCCGAGGGGACGCTGGTTGATCGCATCAAGAAGGGTCTTGAGCACGACCGTCAAGCCCAAAGGTTCATGGAGCTCGTGAAGGAAGGCAAGACAACGCGGTTCTGGCTTGAGGATGGGATACTTTATGCCAAAGGGAACCGTTTGTACGTGCCCGCATGGGATGGACTTAGAAGGGAGATTCTAAGGGATTGCCATGATAGCCGTTATGCGGGTCACCCAGGTACGCATCGCACACTTGCCTAAGTACATGAACGGTTCTATTGGCCTCGCATGCGGGAAGACGTGGAGACATATGTAAGGACTTGTCTAGTTTGCCAACAAGACAAGACCGAGCAAGACCACCCGCATGGCTTGTTATCACCCTTGCCTATTCCGGAACGCCCGTGGGACAGCGTTTCGATGGATTTCATCGTGAGTCTGCCTGTTTCCGAGGGTTGCACCAACATACTTGTTGTGGTAGACCGTTTGTCTAAGTATGCGGTCTTCATACCCGCCCCAAAAGAGTGCACCGCAGAGACTTTACCCGAGAAACATTTGTGTGTTTTATCCCACCGAAGCAGTTATCCAACACTCTCCACTACGTTTGCTAGACGTTGCCAAATTTTCCTATAACTTGATGCGGAGTGAGAGCACGGGCAAAAGTCCGTTTGAGATTGTCCTTGGTTTCCAACCGACTACGCCTAAGGACATTCTTGGGGGCTACAAGGGCAATAGCCCACCCGCGTACAAGTTTGCCAAAGACTGGCAAGAACGGGCGGACGAGGCAAAACTCTACTTGGAGAAGTCGGCCGCGCGCATGAAGAAATGGGCGGATAAGAAACGGACCCGTCGCGAGTTTGAAGAAGGTGACCAAGTCTTGGTGAAGCTTTATGAGCGTGGACGGAGCCGTGGTCTACACAAGGGTCTCATGTGCAGATACGAGGGTCCTTTCACCGTTCTTAAGAAAGTGGGTTCGGTTGCTTACAAGCTGGAGCTACCCGAGGCCTTTTCAAGGCTTCATCCAGTCTTTCATGTGAGCCTACTTAAGCCATACCGCAAGGACCCGGAGGACGAAGAACGGAAGGTTTCCTCAAGGGCACCAGCTGGTGTACGCGAGCACGAGGAACGGACCGCAGAGGAGATCCTTTCTAAGAGGATCGTTCGGGGCAAGAGTGGGGCAGCGACTAACGAATACTTGGTGAAATGGAAGAATTTGCCAATGAGTGAGACGAGTTGGGAGCCAATCGAGAAGCTTTGACAATTCACCAAATTGATCGAGGACTTTGAGGAGAATCGTGCACCCGTTCCTATCAACATTGCCTTCGAGACTTAGGTGCATCGGGGCGAAGTACCGTTTTGGTGGGGGAGGATGTCACGGACAGTTTTTCTTCCCCACGAATTCAGGTGATTTGCTGTGAAACAGGCTATTTTTGTAGACGGACATGGGATGGAACGGTCTAGAGCCTTGTGGAATTCTCCGGTCAAATCTTGAAGACTCTGGAATTCTCTAGAGAGGCCTGGAACTCTCTAGAAACGGGTGGAACCGTGTGGAAGCTACCCGAGTTTTCTAGAACCGTGTGGAGGATTCTAGAGACTTGTAATATTTTGGACTTAGAATATTTTATGGTAGGAATTCTCTAGAATTCCATTATTTTATTATGTACATAGAATTCTCTAGAATTCTTTGGGACTTGGGGTTGCCTATAAATACCCCATGCCCCCTTCATTTGTAATCCATCCAAGCTTTGAGTAGAGTTCTCAAGCATTCCTTAAGCTCTCTTGTGCCTTCATCGTTCTTTCACTTTCAACCTTTCTTAAGTTTTTCTTTCCCTCCGTTCTTTAAAGCCTTGCCTAGCTTTGCACGCTTTGGGGGTCTTAAGGCTGAGCTAGCACTTGATCGTTAGTTGTTTTGTGCTAGTGTCGCACGGCCGTTACTTTGAAAAAGTAAGCACGTGACATCTGTCCGGCGACCCAGCCCCCTTACTCTGGTGGTCTGAAATCCAAGTCCGGCGACCCACTACCCAAATCCACTCCCGGCGACTCCCTTAACCGAGGTTACAAAGCAAGGTCCTCCTCCACTCCCAGTGACTCTCTGCACTCCCGGCGACCCAAAGCGATCTCCTCCTACACTCCCGGTGACTCCCTGCACTCCCGGCGTAAGTCGTTTGGCTTTTTTTTTTTTTTCAATTGTGAAATCCGAATGTAGTTTTTTTTTTTTTGGCCAAATATGATAATGAATTACTTGCAAAGTATTGTTTGCTTGGAGTTTGGCTCTGTGTGTTTTTTTTTTTAATTGTGAAATCCGAATGTAGTTTTTTTTTATTTTAATTTTTTGGCCGAATGAGTTAGGGCATTGAAAATTAGTTTTTTTGGCCGAATGTGAATGTGTATTGTGAATTGTGAAATCTGAATGCGTATTAGTTTGGTTCGTGTTGAATTTGGCTTAGTGTAGTTATGCTTTTGGTTTAGTTTTTTTTTTTTATAGTTTTTTGGCCTAATGAGTTAGGGCATTGAAAGGGTCTTTGGATTAGTTTTTTTGGCCGAATGTGAATATGTACTGTGAATGTGTATTGTGAATTGTGAAATCCGAATGCGTATTAGTTTGGTTTGTGCTGAATTTGGCTTAGTGTAGCTATGCTTTTGGTTTAGTTTTTTTAGTTTTTTGGCCGAATGAGTCAGGGCATTGAAAGGGTCTTTGGATTAGTTTTTTTGGCCGAATGTGAATGTGTATTGTGAATTGTGAAATCCGAATGCGTATTAATTTGGTTTGTGTTGAATTTGGCTTAGTGTAGCTATGCTTTTGGTTTAGTTTTTTTTTTTTTTTTTGAGTGAACCTCAAAACAAGTCATCAACCTTTAATATATTTCCACTCTAGGTCATCAATTAAATTTATTTGTAACACAAGTTACCTTACTAAAGTTTTAATCCATTTCAGATTATTCTGTTAATTTTGGCCGTTAAATAGTGACGGAAATCCATTTTTCACATGCTTTTGGGTTCAGGGGTATTTTTTTCCTTTTATTATTATTTTTTAAATTTTTTGATCTTTTAAATTTTATTTTATTTTATTTTTACAATTCTTCTTCTTATACTTCCTAACTTGTATAAACTGGTAGTAATTCTAAATTTTAAAAGTTTATTTTCCTTTTATATTTTAACTTCTAGATTATAAAATTTTTTTAAAAATATTTAAGAAATGAAGAAGAAAAATTCGAGTTAAAGTAAACGTGAAAATTAATAATTTACCATTTTAAACAAAAAGAAAAATTAAAATAATTAGCTAAGACAAGTTGTTTCTTCTAGGTTGTTTAATTTTTTTCAACTCAATTTAATTATTTAATTATTAATTTTTACGTTTCTTATTAATTTTGTTTATTTGTTTGTCATTCGTATCTTAACTTCTAGATTATAAAAAAAAGGAATAAGAAATGTGAAAATTAATAATTAAATAATTCAATCGAGTTGAAAAAAATTAAATAACCTAGAAGAAACAACTTATCTTGGCTAATTCTTTTAGTTTTTCTTTTTCTTTAAATGATAAATTATTAATTTTCATGTTTACTTTAAATCAAATTTTTCTTCTTCATTTCTTCAATTTTTTTTAAAAAAATTTATAATCTAGAAGTTAAAATACAAAAGGAAAATAAATTTTTTAAAAATTTAGAATTATACTACCAGTGTATACAAGTTAGGAAGTATAAGAAGAAGAATTGTAAAAAAAAAATTTTTAAAAGATCAAAAAATAAAAAAATAATAAAATGACAATAATACCCCTGAACCCAAAAGCATGTGAAAAATGGATTTCCGTCACTATTTAACGGTCAAAATTAACAGAATAATCTGAAATGGATTAAAACTTTAGTAAGGTAACCTGTGTTACAAATAAATTTAATTGATACCTAGAGTGGAAATATATTAAAAATTGATGACTTGTTTTGAGGTTCACTCTTTTTTTTTTGGCCGAATTAGTTAGCGCATTGATGTTTTCTTTGGTTGCCTTGTGTAGGATTGCAATGGCTAGCGCATCTAACTCGCAATATGAATATCACCCTAAACATCTTCAATCGGGGCCGATGGAAGATAAAGTGCTATACCGTCAAGCACAACATAGGTCCCAATCTGTCTTTGAGAACAAGGTTCACAACATTAAAACATTCCGCCTCAAGGGCCGTAGATACGATAGCGACTTTTGGGAGATATACAATAATCATACGGCATGGAGGTTAAGGAAATCATTAAGAGAGCCGATTTTGAGGGGATAATGAAAGTAGGCTATAAAAGATTGGATCTCGGTCTCATTACGACGTTGGTGGAACAGTGGAGGCCAGAAACTCACACTTTCCACTTCAATTTCGGAGAGGCGACTGTGACACTACAGGATGTCGAGGTCCTCTTTGGTATTCAGGTGGATGGTGACCCGGTGTACGGGACAACAGTTAGCCGGAGTGCAGAGGAATGGCGGGCGAGATGTGAGACTTATTTGGGATTCTGGCCGGCCCAAGTAAATGGCCAATTTGTCAATATTAGTGTTTTCGAGGATGAGATGGACCGTGCACTCCCTGAGGATTCCCCAGCCCAGCGATTCGAGCAAAGGACCCGGACACTAATATTGCATTTTATTAACAGTTTCATGTTTCCTACCAAGACTCAAAACACTGTCAATCTGCAGTTTTTGGCCCAGGTTGAGGATTTGGAGCAGTGTATTTGATACAGTTGGGGATCGGCCCTGCTGGTTGGTTTGTACTCTAGCATGTGCGAGGCATCCAAGTACACTATGCACGACATCACTGACTATCTATATTTGTTACAGGTACGTATTAGTTTTTAATATGTGTTTTAATTGTTTTTGTTTTCAGTGTTATAATTTGAAGTGTTAACATTATTATTGAAATTTAATAGGTATGGGCGTATGAGCGGATCGAGAGAATCGTGCCACACGGAAAAGGAATAGATTATATACTTGATGAGACCTCTCCATTAGTTCAGCGGTACGTATTTTCATTTCAAAATAACTTAATGTTTATTTTTATTTGTTTCTTATCCATCTTTTTTACTAATTCAAATGTAACCCCTTCGTGTTTGTTCATTAAGGTGGGAATGTAGGTACACCTACGGAGACGTCCCAAGGAGCAGCTTGCCACCTTTTAGAGATTAGTTAACAAGCTTGTGTGTTGAAGATGTAAGTACTTAATTTGGTATTTATATTTATTTTGAATTTTTTTCCGGTTATACCATTTAAATAAATTCTTTTTGTGCAGTTTCGGTGGCAACCATATGCAAAGGTCCTTGATAGACTCCCTGACTTCTGTAAACAAGGCCAAGCCATATGGACGACCAGGTGTTGGATGTTCTGTTGGGAAATTAAGGAACCCCACGAGTCAGGCAGAGTAGTGAGACAATTTGGATACATACAAGGTGTTCCCAGTCGCTCTATGATTAAAGATAACGCATCATTTCTTCTCGATCACGCCCGCAGTATGTCTAGGTATCCTAACAACAATTGGGTGGATCACCATTCCGCATTACTTCCTCACTGGAGAAAGAGAGAAAAGTACGTTTTACAAGATTTGGAGGTCGGATACCCTGGCCAAGTATATAAGGGGAACTATGAATGGTTCATGATGAATATTGTCAAGCTGATATCCAATCCCAAAACTTATGAACCTAAAGGATATGAGACTTCTTCGAGTCGAGTGAAATTATATGTAAGTTCATTCTATATTTTTGGTTTCTTATTTCTTATATTTTTCTTTTATTTTATTTTTTTTGTATTTTACTCTCTTAATTAACGTTCCAATTTCCTTTTCAGGGTGAAGTATTGAACAACATTCGCGTGAGTTCCGAGCTGTTTAGAGATAAACGAGATAATAACAATCTCCTAGACGATGAACTCGAGGAGCATTTGAACAAAATTATCGATCAAGCACATGCTGCTTTAATCTGGGTGTAAATGATGAGATTGACATGGACGATACCCAAATCCTGGTTGATGAAGAACCATCTATGCTCTCACAACCTCCGCCGGGTAAAAAAGCAAAATCGTGGTCGAGAGACAAGATTAAAGGAGGAAGAAAGAGAAACATAGTGATCCCCCCTCGGACATCGCAAGAACAAAATGGAGGTCAACAATGAGAGGGCGAGGCGGCTTCTTCTAGAGGCTCGCACATCCAGGTCCAGACTCAATTTGAAGACATTGGTGGACCCAAGACTCAATTTAGTAGAGAGTCGCAACCACAACCGGGAGTCCTATTTCTCACCATGGGACAGTCCCAATACCAACCCCAACCGCGTCAACAACAGGGTTCAATACTCACGTATCTTCAGAGGGAAGACATGAACCGGGTGGGGCCAAATAAATACACCCCGGATGCGCCAAGAAAGGAAAAGGGAAAAAATGAGCCTTTGATATATTTTTACATTTAAAGTAGTTTTTTGATTGATTTTGGATTAAAACTTGTTAATGTTTCGTTGTTAATCGAATGACGTTTATTGTTTTATTGCTATTAGATTTCTGTTTTTCTATATTTCATTGTTTTTGGTGCTGTAAACAAGTTTTGGATTGGTTAAAATCAATCCAATTTTTTTTTCCAGTTCTGACAAAGATTTTGATCCTCTCATTTTGTAAAGGACTCGGCTTTCACAAATCCGAATTGGTAGCTAACTGGGAGTTCTCAATTTTCAGAAAAAGAGCATATTCGGATTTCAAAAATTCGACTGTATCCAACTTCGGATTTCACGAATCCATATTTAGCCGAAGAAGTGTTCCTGATTTTCAAAATTCGTCTTCATTTTGGTTCGGATTCCTGTAATCCGTATTTAGCAAAAATTA
This sequence comes from Oldenlandia corymbosa var. corymbosa, assembly GCA_949775105.1. Classification (NCBI taxonomy): domain Eukaryota; kingdom Viridiplantae; phylum Streptophyta; class Magnoliopsida; order Gentianales; family Rubiaceae; genus Oldenlandia; species Oldenlandia corymbosa. The sequence goes on along the minus strand of OX459118.1, from coordinate 17,439,063 downwards.
ATTTTCCAACACTTACATTTTTTTCTCTCCGGAAATTAATATTTTATTAGCATATTTGGATTTAAAAAATCCATAATATCATTAATTACATTAATTCCTGTCATTAACTTAATGTCAGATTTACATTATACAAACTCGTACTTCGATAATCCGATTCCAGAGGATTCGGATTTCAGAAATCTGAGTACAACCCTGATTCGGATCTCAGAAATCCGTAGCATATAGTTTTGTCCATAAAATTTTGGGAAGGTTTATTTTTGTCCAGGTCATTAATGTACAAGTATATTTAAGGGAAAAACTCATCAAAACTTAGGCGTACATGGTAGAAAGGCTAAAATGTACGCCCAAATATCATTGAAGTCCTTGGAGCGAGAAACTTCCAAACACCTTACGATGTCGTTTAATTCGTCATAAATCAGAATTTGCTCTTTTGATTTTATTTTCCATTAAATACAGTAGTAGTCCTACAGCTTCAATTCTGTGAACTTCACCAATTTTCACAAAACTGAGTGGTGAAAAACCCAAAAAGGTGCTGCGAGAGTGTGGGGAAAACTAATTAGGGTTCTAATTTAATCACGTAGAGGAGGAGGGAGAAGAAGAAGAAGAAAAAGGAGAAGAAGTAGAGGATTCAGAAGCAGAGAAATGAGTATCTGGAACTATGTGGTGACGGCTCATAAGCCGACTAACGTTACGCATTCCTGTGTCGGCAACTTCACCGGCCCTCAAGAGCTCAATCTTATCATTGCGTGCGCCACCTTCACCCTTTCAGTTTTCTCTGTGTGTGTGTGTGTGTTTTTTATTTTTATTTAATTTTTTTTAACGGGGAAAAGGGTGTTTGGGGTGGGGGGGGGGGGGGGGTTTGGAGCTTTGACCTTTTTGCCTTACCATGGCGCTTTGATTGGAATTTCTTTGAAAAGAGAATTGCTTGTTTGTTGCTGGCCTTTGGAGTAAATTTGTTTCTTATCGACGAGTAATTGTATCCTAAAGGTTGCTTATGTCAATGGCGAAAAGTTGTTTTCACCCATTGTTATTTTAGAGAATCGATGGCTTGAGTTTTGCTTTGATTGTTTCTGGGGTTTTGCTATAGAATATGAGCTGCTTCCTTCTTCTAGGAATAGTTATTATCTAATTAAAGCAGAGTTCTATGCAATTAATTTGGCATCAGATTGGTTTTGGATTAGTACTATTCAGCTATGGCCTTCGGGTATATCAATACTGCGTTGTACTGAACCCTGGAGTCCTGTATTTGGGATTTTCGTTTGGGTTCAGGAATTAGAGGTTACAAGTCATAAATTGAAATCCTTTTTACTGAGAAGAACAGCATCTGGTAACTTTAATTAGTAGGGAAGCAGTTTAATTCTCCGACCTTGGTATGTGACTAGATTCAGCTAAACATAGAGGACCTCAATATCTCATTTACCTAGCTCCAATCGATAGTAACTAGTCAATAACAGGAAATGGACATCACAGTCTTGATAGATGGGATACATGGGATACGTTACTGGTTGCCTTTTTAAGTGAATGGGCTTGCTTCGATCTGTATTAATAGGCTTATAGCTTTAGGGTGTATCCTCAATGTTATCCTGCTTCCTGCTGAAAATGAGATGTAGATGTTTGCAATTGACCTTTATTTGACTTGTAATAATGTTGATTCTGGCAACTGTCTTATTGGTTAAAAGAGAGATCAGTTGGCATCTTGCTTAGAATCGCCTGTAGATTCACTGCAGCTTTTTCCCTTTCATTGGGTTACCGTGAGACCCATTTAGTATACATGCAAATAATTTTTGTGAGGTCAGATGTGTGGAGTAGAAAGGAGATATGTTATTTCTCATTCGAGTTCAAAATTAAGAGATGATCTTTTGCTTTCAGGAAATGCACGAGAATCGAGATCCATTTACTCACGCCTCAAGGGTTACAGGTGCTGTAGTTTATCTGTGTGAAGATTTTGAAGTTGTTACATTTGTGTTTCTAGAGTTGCTCTTCTTCCTTGTGTAGTATATATTTCCTGTATACAGTAGCTTTGAATTGTGGGATTTCGGAGCTCTTCTTTACCTGTGATCGAAGTGGTCTGCTCTTCATTTTTTTGGCCTAGATAATTTGCTTAATCAAATGACATGGCTACATGTGTGTGATTGTCTACTGAATGTTCTCTTGTTATTCATTTGCTCTGTTTATGCAAAAATTACTATTAATGAGAGAAGTTGGTGGGGAGTTGATATCATAAGTGGTCAAGTGAACGTTGTTTACAAAGGTGTAGATGTCAGATTATTTAGCTTTATTTAGCTTTGGGTGCATTTGTGTGTTCATGAATGTTTGGAGGTTGCCTCCATTGATGGATAGAGGCAATGTCATTTGATGGATGACAGGTTTTATCTATCCAAAAATTATTTCAAACCTTCCGAGTTCGTCGGATTGAAGAAATTTACTTCTCTTTCTTTAGCATCTATAGACATGGGAAATTGTTTCCGTTGTCATATGGTAAGGTGATAATTCTGATATCAAACATTTTTATTAAAAACTGATTGAAACATGAACTCACATTTAAGAAGCTGATATTGTGGCTAACCTTTTGTCAAGGTGTCACAAAATTCTAGTGATTAATTTCTTATCCAAGAAATAATATCTACTGTTAAAAATCATTCCCAATTTCAGAGAACTCGAAACCCATTTACTTCTATTTCAAAGGTTTCCCCTTCGCCAGGTGGCCAGATCCCCTATATATTTGTTTGTGTCCTGTTTCTATGCGGGCCAATGAAGACAACACAGCATAAAATCACATTAATGCTTTTTAGTTAGCTTCCAAAGATTATATATAGGACTCTTTTCTTTTCTTTTTTTAGAGGAGAAGGGGGTGACTAATAGATTAAAACCAAACTGTTGAAGAAGAGCAGTTTCAGACTTTCAGCTTTTATTCCACGTGGTCTTTGCTTTAGGGACCATCCGATTCATGTTGACAGTAACCTTAGCTGGGTCTCTGGTCACCTAGTGTCTTCCATCTTGTTCAATCAGATGATTGTGAGTGTGTCATACCGGGGTAGTTGAAGCAAATGAAGTTTTTCCCAGGCTTTCATTGCAATGTTCTTTACTTTGGTGTGGTAAAATGTGGAAGTTTTTTGCTTACTTGGTTGTTGAGAGGATAGCAAACCGAACTGTTGAAGAAGAGCAGTTTCAGACTTTCAGCTTTTATTCCACATGGTCTTTGCTTTAGGGACCATCTGATTCATGTTGACAGTAACCTTAGCTGGGTGTCTGGTCACCTAGTCTTCCATCTTGTTCAATCAGATGATTGTGAGTGTCATACCAGGGTAGTTGAAGCAAATGAAGTTTTTCCCAGGCTTTCATTGCAATGTTCTTTACTTTGGTATGGTAAAATGTGGAATTTTTTTGCTTACTTGGTTGTTCAGAGGATAGCAAATGTATCTCGTTTCATCTTCTGAAGTTTCACTTGATTTTTTTTTATTAGTGACCTTTGCACTCGACGAACTTGACCATAACGAGGTTGAATATCTGTTTACATGCAGCCTATGTTGGATGTACCAATATATGGGAGGATAGCTACGCTTGAGCTTTTTCGCACACATGTAAGTTTGCTTTCCTGCACAAGTGAAAGTTTTGGCTTTTCTTTTTATGAAAATTCAGTAGCGGCTCTTGAGATGCTTTGTTGTTGCGTTGGCAGGGTGAAGCACAAGATCTTCTGTTCATTGCAACAGAAAGGTACAAATTTTGTGTTCTTCAATGGGATCCTGAGGCAGCGGAAGTTGTCACCAGGTCAGATAACTGTTTTTGGATGTATATTTTTGGATATTGTCCGTGCTGCTGTTGACAATTTGGTATGAAGAAAAGGCTTACAATTTTGTGGCTTATCTTGCGTTCATCCCAAATAATTGCCATTGGGCTCAGAGTGAATCTTTATGTTATTGTTTATGTTGATATTGCTGTGGGAATGATATTAGAGGATGTATATGAATGAAATTGATTTTGTTGTAATAGGGCGATGGGTGATGTGTCTGATCGTATCGGCCGGCCTACCGACAATGGTCAGGTACAACATTTCTTGTCTGTGAAGTACTTTAAAGATGGATTAAATTTGTACATACATTCGTTTTTGTTCTGAGCAAAAGAAAGTGGGAAGACTCCGTATTTGGTGAAAGCTTTTTACACAGCTGATTTGACTTTCTCAATTTCTGCAGATTGGCATAATTGATCCTGATTGCAGATTGATTGGTCTCCATTTGTATGATGGATTATTTAAGGTATTCAACTCATTTTTTCAGTTCTCTCTTCTGATTTGATTCTTCGGGTCTGCTCATTACTGATTTTTAAAGTATTGCCTTAAACTTGCTCTCCTTACAAGCCTTTTTTTGCCGTAATCAGGTTATTCCATTTGACAATAAAGGCCAGCTCAAGGAAGCATTCAATATAAGGTATTCTTTACTGATCAGCAACCCATTTGGAAACAACATACTTTAAAAGAATAGCCTTGCTGCTTTAGGGCAAGTTGAAGGTTTCTGTCTATTTAAGTTTGCAGTGACTTCTGGGTTGTAAATCATGCTTCTAGGAACAAGTGAAGTCTTCCGGGCTGTAAAAAAAACATGTTTTTGAAAATAACTTCTACTGTTGATGTTAGAAGGTCCTTGGTTTTTGGATATCCAGAACTCGGTCGGCACCATTGTTTGAAGCTGTATTAATATGCCGCCTTTCAGTTGTCTGTTAGAGAATGAATAGTTTTATTTCTATGGATTTTTTGTTAGCATTGTCAGAGTATGCTTGGGTTCTGTTACCCAACAAATATTGCTGTTCCCACAATCATTTACACATGTGGCATGCTGGATTTCCATCCTTATTGCCTCATGGCTGCTAGTTGACGACGTAACTTTCTACCAATGATTTGAAGTTTCTCATTGTGATTGCATATCTTACCCTTTAGGCTTGAGGAGCTTCAAGTTTTGGATATCAAGTTTCTCTATGGTTGTGCGAAGCCAACAATTGTCGTTCTGTACCAGGTTTTCTGCTTCTCCCCTTTCTATATATTTGTCTCTTATTCTGTTGAATGCTCTGGAAATCGAAGCAAGATTTGGATAGAATTGTGGTTTGCTTTAACTGCTTATGTTTTTATGATATTGAATACCCATGTCCAGCATCATTTTAGATTCTGTGCATGTCTTTTGATGTCTCTCTCTTGGAGTTACTGTGAGTGTGCATGTCAGATTCGTGTTCTGGCAAGAGTTTCCATTGTATATCACTGAAGGCTTACATATGCTTTTGTCATGGTGTAATTGGACAGGATAACAAGGAAGCTCGTCATATCAAAACATATGAGGTGGCGTTAAAGGATAAAGACTTTGTCGAGGGGCCATGGTCTCAAAACAATCTTGACAATGGTGCTGATTTGATAATACCTGTTCCTGCTCCTCTTTGTGGAGTGCTAATCATTGGTGAAGAAACCATCGTGTATTGTAGTGCGACAAATTTCAAGGCTATTCCAATTCGACCTGTAAGTACCTGCTAATTTACACTTTTTTCTTATAGTGGGCTTCTAGGGACTAAAAGATTGAAAAGTTGTGTTGAGAATTTGTATAGTTGCAAATTGGAAATTCAAGGCACATTTCTACTGGTTTACATGTTTTCCGTTTGTGTTATTCCACAAGTCAATCACAAGGGCATATGGAAGGGTTGATGCTGATGGTTCCAGATACCTGCTTGGAGATCATAATGGTTTGCTACATCTGTTGGTGATAACTCATGAGAGAGAGAAGTAAGTTCTCATTCTCGGACCAGGTTTTTTTTGGGTCTTAAGAGTTCTTTGACAATGAGTTTATGCTCAATACACTGAATGAGCTCCTAAATGTGCCTTACAATTTATTCTTCTTTAGTTTCTTAACTAGTGGGTTATGGATGTGTTATTAGAGTAACTGGACTGAAAATTGAGCTGTTGGGTGAAACATCAATTGCATCAACAATCTCATATCTCGACAATGCATTTGTGTATATCGGCTCAAGCTATGGGGATTCACAGGTATACTTGTCATTTTGATTTTATCTGGAAACTAATAGGTGTAGTAGTTTGCCCTGTGTTTATTTAATATGACACTAAGATTCAAGTTTTGCATCCCTTGAACTAGCTTTTCCCCTGTTGAAGTGGGTGTGTTGTCTCTGGGTATGCACTAGTTGAAGCAATCTTACTTTCTGTTGTTAGAATGGTTAAGAGACATCAGTCCTGTTTAAGTTCAATAAATGGCACTCTGATTTCTTTATGCAATAATGTGGTATGAGCAACATGTTAATAATTGCATTATTGTGTGGCCTAAATTAGTTGGCAAATGTCAATTGTGGATTTTAGTTTTATCCACCTTCTCTGTTTGCTCGTGGCTCTTGAATTTGTTAGCTCTTGGCACTTGAATTTGTAGCTGAAGAACTTTGTCCGTTGTCAATTTGTTTGAAAATTATTCCATTTGCTGTAGACATCAAATTAACACCAGTAATTAACTCTGTTTCAGCTTATAAAGCTAAATCTTCAACCTGATGCAAAAGGTTCCTATGTTGAAGTTTTGGAAAGATATGTGAATTTGGGTCCGATAGTGGACTTCTGCGTGGTTGATCTGGAGAGGCAAGGTCAGGGTCAGGTTGTAACTTGCTCCGGAGCTTACAAAGATGGATCCCTTCGTATTGTGCGAAATGGAATTGGAATCAATGAACAGGTTGGATTGTGTAAGCAATTTAAATGTTTAAAATTTGAATTTATTGCATACATTTGGTAAAGCTGAAGCTCCTTTTCACTTCCAGGCTTCTGTTGAACTTCAAGGTATCAAAGGCATGTGGTCATTAAGATCATCCACTGATGATCCTTATGACACTTTCCTGGTTGTTAGCTTCATCAGCGAGACACGTATTTTGGCAATGAATCTTGAAGATGAGTTGGAGGAAACAGAGATAGAAGGTTTTAATTCCGAAGCTCAGACATTATTTTGCCATGATGCTGTTCATGATCAACTAGTACAGGTATGGGAATGCTCATATATTTTTTTTTGCAGCCTCAGTGGTACACTAGTTGAAGAGTGTTTGGTGTTGATATATCTTCTGTGATGAATGTACCTTACCTGCTAGGATGAGCTTTAATCAGATCTTTCGGTACTATGATATGATTCCCATATTAGAAAATGGACTAATTCTCTTTTACAGTAAAGGAAACAGGGTGCATTTTAGATGCTCTCTTGACTCATCCATGTTATTATGAACACTATGTTGGATTTCACGTAGGCTAATCGGTTTTGTTCATCCGACTTGTTATGCGTTGCTATTTGCTATTTACCAGAAGGATCTTTATTAACTTCCCCACTATTATAATTTTATTGATTTCATAGTTTCTCTGGTACAAGAAGATTATTTTAATTTTCAACTATGAGTATTGATGTTCCGTCAGTCCCGGACAAATCAAACGTGCATTGCTAACAATTTGTAATTGATGGCCTCCACTGGGATGATGTTTGGATACAGTCAAGCCAACATATCATGCCTCCTTATGTGTGAATATTGTAGCAATATGACCTCGTGACTACAGTTAGATATTTACTACTTCTCTTTAGTGTTGTCGGCTTGCTTTTATTAGTACTATTCTATGAAAGGGGTCTCAGGCCCATTTTGTTTTCGGAAAGTAACTTTCTTTTTTGTGCTGCAGGTCACTTCTAATTCAGTGCGACTGGTTAGCTCAAGTTCCAGAGAACTAAAAAATGAATGGTTTGCTCCTTCTGGCTTTTCCGTCAACGTTGCCACTGCCAATGCTACTCAGGTTGAGCTGGAATAGTTCTTACATTCATATTATTTTCCAATGCCACTTTTGCTTTACTTGCCTCTGGAGTATCTGTTTTGACTTGTTCATTTTGGAGCATGTTCTCAGCTTTCTTTTGAGTGAATTAAAAACTGAGCTGTAAAGTGAATAAAGTCTGAGATGTAATGTTTATTTTCCCATTTTAGACTGAGATAGGTAGCATCATTGAAAGGTTAGCTGATGATAAACTAGAGACTATTTTCTTTATTAAATTTAAAATATGATCCATTGATCTACTTTACTGAAGTTAACCAACATTCCTGAGAACCCTTAATTTTACGACTGTAGATGATGGGTCTTTTACTCTTCAAGTCGAAACCAAGTTTCACAGGCGACAGCTCCTTTTCTTTGTTCCATCACCGTCTCTTTTTTGGATTGATAGGGACTTGGTCGCCTTCTATTTTTTGGATAGTTAAACTGCTATAGATTTCTCTTGGTTCTTCTTTAGTATCTTGGTGGCATGTATGTTCATTTGAATAGTTAACTGTTGGATAATGTCTTCTACTTTGAATGTTTAACTTTTTATTGGTTCTAGTGGAATTTCTTCTTGAAACTTTTCTTACTTGCTGTTGAAAGGTTTTACTGGCAACTGGCGGTGGCCATTTGGTATACCTGGAAATTGGTGAAGGAGTGCTAACAGAAGTAAAGCATGCTCAGTTGGAGTATGATATCTCATGCTTGGACATAAATCCGATTGGTGAGAATCAAAATCATAGTAACCTAGCGGCTGTTGGAATGTGGACAGACATAAGTGTGAGAATATTCTCACTGCCTGATTTGAATCTCATTACAAAGGAGCCCTTGGGAGGCGAGATCATCCCCCGATCTGTTCTCATGTGTTCCTTTGAAGGGGTATGTTGTTTTCTTGAACTCTCTTTTGCAATGACTTTTTTAACTCTGTCATTATAAAATCTTCTATTTGTTGTTATCTATCAGGAATGTGTTCCGTTTTATATTCACCTCAACCTTTTTCGGAAAAGTCCTCCTTTTTTCTTTTTGTTTTGGTGAATTAGAAATCCTTGAATTTTAGTTTTTGCAAACCCCTTCTTCAATATTGTTTTCTTTTCATTTTGGCATCTCTCCTCAGTAGCTTTGATTTGTACAATTCAGGTGTCTTACTTGTTATGTGCCCTTGGAGATGGTCATCTTTTGAACTTCGTCTTGGACATGAATACTGGCAAGTTAACGGACCGGAAAAAGGTTTCGCTTGGAACACAACCTATCACACTGCGCACCTTCTCATCAAAGAATGCCACACATGTTTTTGCTGCTTCAGATAGGCCTACAGTCATATACAGCAGTAACAAAAAACTATTGTACAGCAATGTGAACCTGAAAGAAGTCAGTCACATGTGTCCTTTCAACTCTGCTGCTTTTCCTGACAGGTTCGTGTTTTTAGTTTTTCTTTTCAAGGTCAGTTTTTGGGTGTCAATTTACATTTGTGTCATCCTGGGCTGCAAGTTTCTGAAAGAGAAGTCATATCCCGAATGAAGATACTCCCTAGTTAAGGCATCAAACATTGTAGCACTTAATTTAGAAGTGAAACTATACATGCTGATAATTATTTTGTAAAGGTAAGTATCATGCTGAGAAAATAATTAATGATGCTATAATAGAGTTTTTATTGAGGTAGAAACGTTTAGTAGCCCCAAATCTGGAAGGCCTTGCATGGTGAAATACCCTTTAATGATTGTATTGAATGCTGAAGGTTCGGGTGGTATAATTGATTATCTTGAGAGATGAAGGATCATTTTATAATATGGTTGTCTAACAAGATGGCTTTGAAACTTATGATTTCTTGTGAGACAATTGTTACGAGTACAGTTAGATAAGTGGACGTTTTGGCGTAGGGACTTAATTAATATTAATATATGAAGAGGGACTTTCTTGTAATATGTATATGGAATAACTGATGCTAGATAACTAGGTCATTAGATAATTGTAACTCATGCCTGATTTTTAACAATTTGATCCTGTTCCTGAAATCAATAAAGTGTTTTGAGTTACTAGTTCTTGTAGTAGATGACATCTATATTTCCATTGACTGAAAAATCAGTATGTTTGATGTTATATTTTGGCTACCTTCTTCTGTTTTGTACCAGCCTGGCTATTGCGAGAGAAGGCGAGCTGACAATTGGTACAATAGATGACATTCAGAAGCTTCATATACGGTCAATTCCTCTAGGTGAGCATGCACGGCGCATCTGTCATCAGGAGCAGACAAGGACTTTTGCTGTTTGCAGTTTAAAGTACAATCAGTCATCCACAGAAGACGCAGAAATGCATTTTGTACGATTGATAGATGACCAAACTTTTGAGTTCATTTCCACTTATCCACTTGATCAATTTGAGTACGGCTGTTCTATACTAAGCTGCTCGTTTTCTGACGATAGCAATCACTACTATTGTGTTGGTACTGCATATGTTATGGCCGAGGAGAGTGAACCAACCAAGGTTAGTTCATTATCTTTTCAAGGATTGTAATAATCTCTTTCCTTTAAATGTCTGCGGTCATGAGAAGTTGTCCTGCTTAAATTCTCTTAGCCATTTTTTAACTTGGAAGAAGAAATGCTGAAAGTATATGCACCTGCTCTCTTTTCTGCATGTTCATCAGCATTCGTTCCTGTGTGTGTTTTCTTTCGTTTTCACAAATATAACTCTTTGTGCGCTTCGCCTCTAGGACTTGTATCAGATTGTTTGTGCAATTTGAACTTAACAGAGAAGACCGTTCTGTATTAGAAGTCATATAGAATAGCTAATTGTTCTATTTATAATTCTATTTTTCATTGTAGTTTGATGAACCGTGATTGTCATTTAGCATGTATTATTTTTGTTGGTTGGCAGCTGATTCTTGTTTTGTACTTTTACTTTCTCCATTCGCAACCTTTTGATTTGCTCATGAATTGTAGGGCCGAATCCTAGTGTTTGTTGTTGAAGATGGAAAACTCCAGTTGATTGCCGAAAAAGAGACCAAGGGGGCTGTATATTCCCTCAACGCTTTTAACGGGAAACTGCTTGCTGCTATCAATCAGAAGATTCAACTGTACAAGTGGGCGCTCCGTGATGATGGTACTCGTGAATTGCAGTCAGAGTGCGGACACCACGGCCACATACTTGCCCTCTTTGTACAAACACGTGGAGATTTCATTGTTGTTGGTGATCTGATGAAATCAATCTCTCTCTTAATTTACAAGGCGAGTAATCTTTTCCATATTTTGGAACCCACCTTTTGATGTTTTAACATTAAACATCAAAAGCATTATAATTATCTGTTGATACTCGTGTTTTCCCATCCTGTATGTGTACTATGCATCTGTTGTTTTTGTGGTGCATTTATTCAATATTTTCGTGTTTGTTTCTTAATTTGGTTTGTATACATTTCAGCATGAGGAGGGTGCTATTGAGGAGAGGGCTCGTGACTACAATGCTAATTGGATGTCAGCTGTCGAGATTCTTGATGATGACATCTACTTGGGCGCTGAAAATAATTTCAATCTTTTCACTGTCCGCAAAAATAGCGAAGGTGCCACTGACGAGGAGCGTGGCCGTCTTGAGGTGGCTGGTGAATACCACCTAGGTGAATTTGTGAATCGGTTTCGACATGGATCCCTGGTCATGCGGTTGCCAGATTCCGATGTTGGTCAGATTCCAACCGTCATATTCGGGACTGTTAACGGTGTTATAGGGGTTATAGCCTCGCTTCCAAGCGAGCAGTATGCATTCCTGGAGAAACTGCAATCAACTTTAAGGAAAGTGATAAAAGGAGTTGGAGGGTTGAGTCATGAACAATGGAGATCGTTCTACAACGAGAAAAAGACAGTAGAATGTAAGAACTTCTTGGATGGAGATCTCATAGAGTCATTCCTGGACCTCAGTCGCAATAGGATGGAGGAAATCTCGAAGGCAATGAATGTACCTGTGGAGGAACTTATGAAAAGAGTAGAAGAGTTGACAAGGTTACATTAGTAGGTTGTATCCTCAATCTTGGTTCATCTGTTTCATTTTTATTTTGGTTTATCTGTTTTTGATATGTGGAGACTTAGGACAGTAGTTTTCCCTCCCTCTTTTTGACCTCCTTTTGTACTAGTATTCATTGCCTTTTAATGTTTCCCTGTGGATACCTGTTGTTTATACTCGCTTAAAAAGCCGTTGGTATGGTGAAAAAAGCAAAGGAAGGTTATACCTCTCTACTTTGTGTGGATATATAAAGATATATTATGGTTTGTTTGTGATCATCTTGCCAATGTGTATCACTAGTTAACATTTGTGTTAAAATACTTTTAGCCAGTAATGACTGACAAATGCACTTACCGACTGCAAGTCACATTTCTAGTATATTACTACCTCTGTCCCCAAAAAAAGTGCATTTAGTTATGAAATTTGTACTAAAAATAATATAAAAATGAAAATTTAATGTGGACTATTTTTTGAAATGAAGGTAAGACATTATAAAATGACACGAGAGTCTATAAGATACTTTTCTTTCCATTTTAGAAAAATAATTTACTTTTGTTTTGGAAAAGTGCAAACATTATACTCAAATGTCAAATGAGCATTGATCACGTTTATATACGAGAGAGAATGTTAACCAATTGATTGTAGCTATATAACTGGATGATATACTTCATTAATCAGACCATAATCTTTCCTATTACTTGATTAATTAGTGTCGAAAAAAGGAGTTCTAATGTAATTTTCTAGTTTGCCATAAAAAGACTTGAGAGTACTTTGAAACAAAGGTAGACATAACTCAATTTGTGTTAATAACCAAACTAGGACTCGATTTCGATATTTGTTCCCCCCCACCCCGAGTAGGAAAAGAAGTCGATTTTTGGGTTTTTTGTTATACAGTTGCAATATTTTCATTTATATAATTATTAAAAATCTATCTAAATTAGTTCCAGTTTTTTCTAAAACACCACATTCAAAGTAAAATTTAAAAGACCATACTATTAATTGCAATTGACAATAATTGAATTTGAAAATAAAGAGTATTTCTCCGTATTATCTACATGTATACACGATTATTTATTATTAAAATAAAATCATAAACTCCGTGAATCTAATTACCATCATCCCTTTTACCCTATTAAAGCAGAATACATGATGTTGATGTGGCAATTTCTTATTAAAAAATTTTGGCTCCAAATGCACCGTATTACTTTAACCATTCTGTCACGTGTCATCCTTTTTTAAAAGAAAAAAAAAAACTTCTTATCCGGAAAAACAAAAGCTAATTTTACAAAAATAGCTACACAATTTTAACTCCTAACACTTATCATTTATCAATCAAATTAAGATACCATTTAAATTTGTTCATAAACTTATCTCTTTTATTACTCCACATTCTTTTGTATGATTTCTGCATTGGTGTACTTTTCAATATTTTTCTCCTTTTGCAGATGATTTTTTTATTTTTATTTTTATTTTTGGCTAAAAAAGAGAAAAAATAAATGTGTAGTTATTTTATTTTTTCCAAATCAAAAATTCATTTATCTATTAACACAAAATTAAAGTAGAGGGGGCGTCCGGGCATCTGCCTGGCCAAGCATCTAGTTACTTTTATAGAAGGGAAGGAAGTACTCTCTCTCTCTCTTTTCTTTAAAAAAAATTCAGATTTGCAAGTTAAGCAGTTTTGTAGGAACCACTTAAAATGAAGGGAAAAATGAATTTTCCTTAAGTCCACAAAATCATTTTTATTTTCAGAATAAACATGATCAGAAAGTATGATTGGGCTTTTTAAAGGAGAAAACTTATAGTTATTGGGCTTAATCTGTTGCACAAAAATTTGGCTGTAGCCCATTTATTTTAAGTCATACATATAACAGTCCTACTACAAAAACCCTAGCTCCTCCGTTTAAAGCCAAACCACTGTCCCCTCGTGTACGATTCCTCACATTTGCTAGGGTTTTCTCCGGCGGCGTAAATTTACAGTCGAAGAATCGTGCTTCCAGTTGCCCGGCGATAATGGTAGGTTTCTCGTCACTTCTTGGTGAACAACAGAGTCGTGTTTATGTTGTCAATGTTGTATGGAAGTTTCTGTTCCTTTTGCTGTTGGAATGAATTCGTGGAATATTGCATGACGTTTGAGGTTCTATTTTCGAAATTCGGATGGGTGAAAGCATGAGAAAATGGTCTGAATCTGTGTTAGGCTTTAATTCATCATCGTTAGGTATTTTTAGAGGATAGGGGAATGAATCTGGGGCTTTTAGTTAATTCGGCGTGTTAGTGATGAAGGTTCCTGTTTGATTACAGCTAAATTGGTATTTTTAGCTTGTACCTTAATTAGTTTAACATTAGTGAGGAAGAACTTTTGATTTATTTTTACGTAGACTGGCTCATGAAATTACAGTTTTCCACGTTTTGATTTGGCTTCATTTGTTAGGTTTTGTTCGATCTATGTATTGTGAATTTACGGAATTTTGAATCATTTCATAATTTGATCATATTATGGTGTGAATGATTCTGCAGTCGAAGAGAAGGACCAGGGAGCCAAAGGAGGAAAATGTTACTCTTGGGCCTGCCACAAGGGATGGGGAGATAATTTTTGGAGTTGCCCACATCTTTGCGTCGTTCAATGATACCTTCATTGTATGTTGGCTAAATCAAGAACTTTGTGTTGCTTTGTTTGGAGTTGTTTAAGATTTATCTTGTTGATGTTTCAATTATTGTTGCAGCATGTTACTGATTTGTCTGGACGAGAAACCTTGGTGCGCATCACTGGTAATTATTACTAGCTCTTTTTAGATTTTTTAAGGGCTTAGAATAAGATGCATGGGTTTCTGAGTGTTATATCATATCTGGGGACATGTAAGGCACTGGGTATCACAACTCACAAAAGTAATATGTATAGATAAAAATGAAAAACCTCCAATTCAAGTTATGTTGGATCTGCTTTTTTCACCATAATCAGATATGACAATAATTGTAGGAGGGTTTTGTGTTGAATTGCTGGTGCAGTTATCACTAAACTTGAAATGATTGAATAGGGAAATATAAATGTCTACTATGGTTTGCCAATAGCACAGCCTCTGTTTTTGCTATAAACTGTTTGAGAAATTCACATGGATGTTTTGTGATCTGCAAAAAGTCTTTTCTCAGTTAAAGTTGGCAATGAGTTGTCTACCATGATTCTGGTTTTATTGAGCTAATATCTTAATGCTGTGATAATTGGAGTTCTTAAAATTAATAGTAAAAGCCCGCTTGTACATTTCTCTTCTCGTTGTTGCGTTACTCGTACTGAAAGTACCTTGCTGAACGATCATTTTTCTGAATGTTACCTGACTTTGCAGGTGGCATGAAGGTTAAGGCTGATAGGGATGAGTCATCCCCATATGCAGCTATGCTTGCAGCACAAGATATTGCTCAAAGATGCAAGGTTAGCATCTTGTACCTTGCTTCGATGCAGAGTTTAAATGCCATTTCATGAAGTCTCTTATTTCTGTGTTATTAGTGATGTGCTTGTTTTTGTTTCATGTTCCCGTCTTTGAGATATTGCAATAGGTAGTAATGCTTTTATATATATTGCACATTGAATTATCGTTTGATGCACAATCCTTTTTGCTGTATCTGCTTTCTTGACAATTGCTTTGTGCAGGAACTTGGGATCCAGGCCCTCCACATCAAGCTCCGAGCCACCGGTGGTAACAAGACTAAGACTCCTGGCCCTGGTGCTCAGTCCGCTCTTCGTGCGCTTGCTCGTTCTGGAATGAAAATTGGCCGTATAGGTACTAGTTCTTAAACATTCCCATTTTGACACTATTTGTATTTTTACAAGTTGCAGGCTTCCAGTTTTGTTTTTGTTGTTAAATTTGATTTGGCAATGATAATTGTAATACTTCTATTTGCTCTTGCATATCTTGTTGTGGGTGGGGGATTCCAACAGGTTAACTTTATTATGCTGCTGCTACTACACATTATAATAATATTATAATTATGTCCTGGATTTGAGTTTTTTTAGTCATCAATTTTTTTGGTAATTATCATGTTAAGACGTGTATTTGGGAAATTTTTTAGAAGCTTGTATCTTCAAAATTGTATGCCTAATAAGTTAGTGAAACATAGAGCTATCATGTAAGGCTTTTCTTTTTGACTTGTGTTTTTCTTTTTCCCCAGAGGATGTGACTCCCATTCCGACTGATAGCACTCGCAGAAAGGGTGGTAGACGTGGACGAAGACTGTAAAGTTCCAGTTATATTATTGAATTGGACATTCCTTGGTTGAGGAATTTTGTAGTGTTTTTAATCTTCATTGCAAAATGGTGTCAAAACAGTGTTTAAGTGAAAGTTTAGATTGGTTAGATATGAAATCTTATCTTTTGTTCTTTCGCTTTGGGATTGGCATTTGACAATTGTTACTTTGAGTAATAGTTATGTTTTTACTGAGCCTGCCGTCAAGACAAGTCTTTACCTCGACCTGGTTATAAGATTATGTTTTACCAAGCCTGTTGAATCTGTTTCAGCTTTTGTTATGAGATTATGTGTCAAAGACTTTGAAGTATGAAGTTTAACTGGCAAAATCCAGGAACTAAATCCAGCAATGATAATTAAAATAATCTTCTTTTTGCGAAGGCATCTCTGTTTTAGGTTTAAAGATGAAAGCTCAGATTGTCATTGAAACTTTTTTCCCTTCCCAAGATATTTAAATATGTATGTTCCTTGTTAACGACTCTAATTTATTGGCTGAATTTTACCCTTGGATTTAAAGTTCGGTTTGATATCATAACGAATTTTGCTGTAGATGGATCAAATCGAAAATTCAATACTTAGAATGCGTTGCAAAGAACAGTATAGAATTTGAAAAATATTGGGACTGTAACCCGAATTTTGTTATTCTTTCCTTGTTGGGACTTGGGTGGTTTCAAACAAATAATGAAATTCATTTTCTTATTAAAAGGGGAAAAAAAAGACAAAAAAAGGATAGCACAGGCCATAGGGAGAGTTCTAATTTAAATAAGCTTAGTTTAATTACAGCTTTGATCCTTGTAAGATTCTATTTATCTCTTTGGCTCACCATCTAACTAACCCAAGGAATGCAGATTAGACAGGCATAAGGCAAATGAGACTCACGAAGTTATTTGTGTGCTTTCCCCAAAAGCTAGGGCTAAATTCGTACCCACAGAGTAGGCGGGAAGTTATAATTTGCTCGAGGACGGAGCTTCTACTTCTTCTTGTAGTCGTCCTTTGTTCACCGGATTAATTGGATGGCCTTGTGATACGAAAATTATCCATGGACGCGAAAGCAAATCTCAAAACTTAAATTCTTACTCCAAGATAGCCACAAACGCACTACCAAAAGGAAAAATCAGACCACAAAAATCCGAAACAAAAAAGAATATAATGGAAAGAAAGGAAAGGAGATGTGTTTTGATTTGTAACCTCTTAGATACATTCCAAATACTCTCGCCTTAATACTTATGACGAAAACGATTTGATAATGTTCTACGAAATGACAAATAAAACTCCACTATTCCAGAAACACACAACTCACAAATTTGTATTGAATAATAATTCATCAAAGGCATATTAAAAATCACGGCTAAGACCTCTTTTACAGGGCTATAGGTCGGCCAAATAGTGTAAAAATCCTATTAGAACTCTAACTAGGATTTCTTA
This sequence comes from Oldenlandia corymbosa var. corymbosa, assembly GCA_949775105.1. Classification (NCBI taxonomy): domain Eukaryota; kingdom Viridiplantae; phylum Streptophyta; class Magnoliopsida; order Gentianales; family Rubiaceae; genus Oldenlandia; species Oldenlandia corymbosa. The sequence goes on along the minus strand of OX459118.1, from coordinate 17,421,624 downwards.
GCCTATAAATTTTTGAAAAAAAGAAAATATTTTCTAATTATATAATTACACATGTCTCAATTATTTAATATTTATTAAAAGATAAAAAATTACCTAATTTAATGGGGTTTTGTCGAAAATATATCTAAAAAGAAAGGAATTAAAAGCAAATTTGACTTAGTTGTAGGCGTCAAAAAGTCAACGAAGAACTCGACGACCCACTATCGACTTTGTGTTGGCCGACGTAAAGCTTGATGGACTCCCTATGCTTGTTGTCGACTTTCTTTGCCGCTTGACGAGCTGTTCGACACACGGATGAACTTCAAAGAGTCGACGAAGTCATGTATAACTGTTTTGAAGATATTCAAGTCATGTATAACCGTAATAATATAGTGATCATCATGACTTGAAATAATCCCTAATGGCCTAGGAATTTTCATGTCACCTTTCAAATTTGCTTTAAAACGGCGATGGCGACGGCGACTGCGACGGCCAGTGACAAAACCAACTCCAAATATTTACGAGGTTGAGTACATATATAATTTTTTTTGCAAATATTTTAAAAATTACAAGGTAATTTTTTCAAAAAATTTTGCCGACCGCAGGGTCGACTGACCACCCTCGCTCCCCCCTGGTTTCGTCTCTGGCGACGGCGATGGCGCGGCGGCAGTGGTATGAAGTCCATCTCTGCCCCGACTTTGTGGTTCAAACAGCCATCGTGGATATTAAGCTTACTAGTAATCGTTGTAAAGAACACTTCGGAGGTGTTTTTGCTGTCAGCAATGATCACGAAGAAGCCTTATCATCTGCTCAATTTGCCGTGACCCAGCATAATGAAACCCAGGGCAAGAAGATTATGCTTCAAAGTGTGGTTAGAGCAAGCAGGATGAAGGTTGTTTGCGGGTGTGATTATTACCTAATGTTGAAGGGGATTGATGAGAATGGCGACTTAAATGTTTAATATGCAGAAGTTTGTTACCGCCCTTCTGAAAGGAAGAAGCAATTGCGGAGATGGCAACTGGTCAATGAGTCCTTTTCTTACCCATTTCACGGTACAGGATCCTTTGTGACACGTTCTTATAATACTCACTTACTGTGACACAATCTAATTATTTTTTATAAATTATATAATTTATGTTAATACATACTATTTACAATCACTTTTTTTTGGTAAAATTTTATTAATCAACAAAACTAACTTCTTTGTTGTACAACTGTTTCCTCACTATATTTACATCATCCCCTGTCTCTATTTCTGTATATGCGATATTCTAATCCTGTCTAAATAACATAAATCAGCAGCTTTCAGTTTCTTGCAAGTTTGCTGAATCCTCCATTGACGCTCTTGTTTGATGCACTTTACTCTATCTTCTGCATTTCTGGATTTTTCAGTGAATCGCCTTGCATTTCCCTCCTGCTAGATGTGGTAAACACATGCCATAACAGTTCTATTAGGCACCTTTTCCTTCATTTTCTTGAATTTGCAACCATTGGTAATTCTTTTATACACATGCCTCAACTCCCGATTTCCTATTCTGACTTCCATCCAATTCTTCGATTCCATTACCATCTGAGTTGATTACTAAAAATTAAAGAAGAGGTGCTGATGTGGTTCCTCAGTAGCCCCAGCACATAGTATACATCCTTTCTGCTCAAACCTGAAGTGCATTCGTTCCAATCTGTCTTGTGTTAAGAGTCAGTTTTGGAAAGCTAACCATTCAATGAAACTATGTTTTGGAACTCATGATCTGTCCCAAACCATAGTGGCCTCTCCAAAATTGTCCTTTTACCCTCCAATACTGATAACCCTTTTTGCGCTGTATTCCTTCTGACCTAGCTTCCAAGCACCTGTAACTAACCCCTCCTTCAATTTTGCTTGATCTGCATTAGATGTTTCCAGTGAAAGCTGCAATCAACAGGCGGTTCATATTCCCATAACTGTTGTCCCTTCATGTAACTCATTTATCCATTTCACCCAGAGCATTTTTTTTTTTTATTATTTTGCAGAAATATCCCAAACCTGTTTTGTTACAACTGCTTGAATCCATAAACCTGGTTCGTCTGTTTTGCTACAACTGCTTGAATCCATAAACTTGGTTCATTAATATTCAGTCCACCTTCCGTTGTTAGTCTACACACCTTGTCCCAAGATACCAAAGTTGTACTATTACAAGATTTACTTTCCCCCCAGAAAAACTCTCTACATACTTTGGTAATTTGAGCGATTACTTCTTTTGGCAACAAAATATACATGATGATAATTTTGGATGGTAAGTTAGTGATAATGATAATTTAACTTTTTGCACAGGATACTTAAATTGATTTCAAAAATCAGCGAAGAATGCTATTTCTTACAAATTACCAAGGGAATAAGGGCCGACAAATATTGAAATTTACCATTCCTCGATAATGAGGATCAACCTCCAAATCTTTCAAGCTTTCAACTTTGGAATTGATGACTTGTTTGCGTGTGATTCTAAATCCTTCTGTTGTCGTAATTTTCAACAATGACTCTTTGAAAAAAAAAATTCATCACCAATTTGTTAAACAAATTCTTATAATCATGGGTGACAAAACTTATAAGCATCATTACATCTATGCAGAGTTTTGATATTGTATCACGTAATCTCCATGTCCTTTTTTAAGATATATTTTTTTTGTCATTCTAGTTATTAGATCCTATTATATTAGTAGAGCAGAAATATTTGGCCATGCAAAGGATGACGTTTCAATTATATTCTTACACTTCCAATGCATTCATCCATATATTGAAACTACCAAAGTCATGACGGTAACCGTGATAAACAGGTCATAATTTGCAAAATTGAAATTGTCCCTTTGTTTCGATGCCTGCAATCAATCTATTACATGAAAGAAAACGATGAACACATTTTTTTTATCAGGTTGCTCTATTTAAAAATGTTTCAAAGCCAGATCTTTGCATTGTTAATCTAAAATCTTGTAATCATGAAAGAATCTGAATCATGTCTAATATGTATACATTTCATTGTTTATTGAGATTGTCATTTCAATTCATCCTAAATTGTAAAAGTTGAATAAACCATAACGTAACCAGTAAATACGTGTAATTCAATATCGATAATGAACATCCACACCAATAAAATTATTATTAGCAAATCAATTTATATCAGCAACCACCAATGAGAGTGGTCAATTACTGATTTATAACTGGTTTATGATTCTTATACGGAGCCACAAGCTTTTAATATTTGAACACACCTTTTTAAGTGCGCTAGTTTGGTGCCGTGAAACTTGAATAACACATTGGGATGTTCTACATTTGTACCATGGAGTTCGGTGGTGTGTTGTATAGTATAGCCATGATAATGATGCCATCGACATGCAAGCTTAAGTATTCAGTCCATGCAATGATACCCCGGATACTGTGCTCTAATGTAATCGGGTCTTTATTTTGATAGGTTTATAGTTCCCATTATATCCTTATAAGAAAAGAAACCAGATTATCTGGTTGTTATTACATGTTCTTGGCAAACAGGTCGATGTTTTGTTGACCGTGAACAAGTCGGCAATAGTTGTTGGATTTCTGTTGATGCGGTATGTTCACGAAGTATCCTCCCAGAAGGATTATTTATTGGACAAATGGTGTACTAGCCAATACATAAATTCATCCACAACAACAAATCCCAAGAGTCTCAAAATTAGCTTCTGGTTTCATTTGATACCCATAGTGAAACGTTTCAAATCATTATATCTCCTGATGATCCATTCTAGAATCGCTGTGATAATTCGGCTAAGTCAACTCTGAAAATTTTGAATACGTAGGACACACTATATCTGACGGATGAGGATTTAGTTTGCATTTCTCGTATTCATTCTATCGGGTTTGGATCATAACATTACTATTTGTACAAACCAAAAGAAAACCGAAGCTCATTATGAATAAGACATTTCCCTATATGTGGTTGTTCTATACCAGCATTAGATTTTTTTTCAGCAAGAGATTGATTCCTATTTAGTCCCAATTGCAGCTGTCTAATAAATCATGTGGAATTGTACCATATTATCCCTCTGAAATGTCCAACACCGGTCCAAGAATGGTGTTGATTAGCATGATTTTGTTGTTGTGATTTTTTTTTAATATCTATACTCTTATTATGATTTTAATCTTCAAAAAATCTATGATTATTGTTGTGTATTACTCTTTTTGTTATAGATATTTCAAAGCGTACCTCTGATTATTTTTTCGGTTTCTGGGGTTTTGGATTCTGAATAATGTTAATGCCAATGGATTGACAGACAAATCAATTTTTCCATTGACCATTATAAAATACATTAAGAAATGTTGATTATTAACCGATTCACATATATGCTTATTAGTTGTATTTACAAATTTTTTCATTTATACATTTCATTCTAATACCTTTATTATATCAATATACCAATGCAAAATGGCCGGACACAAAGGAAAAAATTTAGGGATCCCCTGATTCCACGGGTTATATCTAGTTTGCCTACTATAGTGGGATTTTATTTATTTTAATTTGTTTTTTTGGAGCCACTTAGAGGAGCATTGAAGTCTTTCTTCCTTGCTTACGGGGAAATATATTCGTTTTGTTGCAATTCATCTGCTAGAATATCTAGATTTGGGCCAATTTTGAATTTGGGCTCATTATTTTTCTTGTTGTAAGTCTGTTTGGGTTGAAAAACTCATGCCTATTCTAAAACCCATGCCTTTGTCGATGATGATGATTATCCGTAGCCCAACAGTTGGTCCTCCCATGCCTATTGGTCAGAGATGGAAAGACTATTTCTGTCATCTTAGCTATGGAGATGAACTTGTACATTCATCTGGATTACAAAGCTATATGGCAGAGAGAGCTGACAGTTGGCCACAAACATGTTTAATACATCAGTGGACGCTATGTCTTTAATCCCAGGAGGTTTTGATGAGATTCCTACCATGTTGTGTTGGAGATTTTCTGGAATTGGGCTCCTCAGGTGAATCGAGACCTAGAATGGAGGATGGCTGCACTCACTCTTTACAAGAAAGACATGGACTACAGAGATTTTTGATATTTTAAGTGATTTTTTTACCAACAACCAGCTGTGATCTTTATTGGCCAAAGGATTTGGAAGAGACTGTTATTGATGATGAGTATTATTACACTCCAACCTCTCTGCCCGTGGAGCAAACTAATGGCCACCTAGTGGTATCTGTTGAGTGGAGGAGGATATCCTCAGGACTATATATGCAAATCATCAATAGTTGGGGTACCAGTTGGGGTGAAGATGGAGTGGGTTATATCCATATTGACTGCTTGAATAGGAAGAGCTTAGTTATACCAACCATGAAAAAGAAACTATTATCCATTTGCAATGAAGAGTAAAACTATTGAGCAGAAGTTTGAGTTTCACAGACATACCTCTGACTTAATACGCCAACCCAAGAGGCAGTAGAGTTCAGACTTAAAACACGAATCGAAGAGGTAGAAAAGGCACTACTCACGAGCAGCGGTTAAATCTCTGTTTTTTTTAGAAAAAAATTAGATACTGTCCAAAAAAAAGCAATTTCATTTTTTTGTTTTTTGGTTTTGTTTAGCTAATATGTTACTTTTCATTTATAATCATGATGATTGATGTTACCGGAGTGGAGGAAGGGAATATTGCGAGTTGCTCGCTGAAGGAAAATTTTCTTATTCATTATTAATTTACAGCCTTACCCTTTTTTGCATGTATATATGTAAACCAACCAACCTTACCTTATCTAGGCCAAAAATTAGATAGGCATTCCCAGATAGATGGAGTAATCCAGGATGTTATATCAATTAAAATGATTGATGATGAGGAAGCCAATCTGAAGGACTAAAATCCACGTGAAGCTGATCCCGGTGTATGAAAGTTATACACAAATCAATCTAACTTCATGTAACATGATATGTTCGCCTAATGTCAAAAGTGAAAGTATGATAATCACTTTACAACAATAATTGGAATAGTATAGACTCGACCAAAAAAGAATTTTGCTTTCGATAATATAAAAATTCTAAATTTGCATCCGACATAAAGAATTTAGGTAATCATGGGAAGAACAAATAATAATATATAGATCTTGAACTTGAGTAAACATCAGTCATCACATGCACGTTTTCCTTGCTATTCTAAAGTGGAACCATTGTGGATCATCTGTTTTAAGTGAACTTAAGATGGTATAAACTCACCTGCAAGTGAATTTAAGCCCTAGAAGTAATATTTGATCACGTTATTGATTATTGTTTGCAATAGTTAAATTTTAAGTCATTCTTTCTGACGAACTCTCTGATTAGGATGCATGGTTGAAAGAAGTTATATGCCTTTCACTCAAATTTTGTACATGTAAATGCTTAAAATGAACACAGAAAAAAGCTTGCGTGAGATGGTTATACAAACAGATTACATTAGATTTATGGATGAAAAGAATAGTTTATGTGGTTAGAAAGTTTGGCCACGAGATCTTTTAATGTTCTAGTGATCTGAGCTGAAAGAGAGGAATCCATCAACCTAAATTTAAAAGTAAAAAAAGAAAAAAGAACTAGAAAGAGTTAACATAACATTTTTATGAAGATGTGATTTTTCAAAATTTTAAACAAGAATGTGATGATTAACATGGTACAAAGGCAAAATACAAATTATAGAGCCAACCTCACCATGTTCACTACTTTTGCATTTTTTACAAGCTTCTTATGCACATGTGGCATAAGGATCACAATAGCCTATTTTCTGAATAGGTTTAGTCTCTTGGAAAACTTGTATTTTTACTTATTATTGTCAGTTTGAACCATAATTCAACGTGATTGAAAGACGACAATAATACTGGTGATCACATGCACTGTACTTATCTACACTCCAGTTCCACATAACAAACATTATCTCTTATCACTAATTACACAGTTATCAACCTTACCTTATTTCTTTAGAAGAAGGCTTAAGATCTTTTACTAAGGTTGGTTTGAAAATGGCAAAAGAACCTTTAAGTCTCTGCAATGATGAGGTATCCAAATTTTGCTAGCTTGTGATCTATCTAATAGCAATTATGAATTATTTGATTGAGGACGTTGTAACCTCATTTGTCATGTTTAACAGACTAATTAAGATATATAGTTTCATGAGTGACAATAGTGACTCAGTGTTCGTATTATTTACATAGATACTCTTTGTACATTAAACAATTGGTTAATATATCCTGACTACTTGGTTTGCCATTGTAATGTTGAAAAAATCTCTCATGGTATTCGCTATTTATCTGTATCTTATTATTCTTGTATAAGTTTCTCTGAGGAAGACAAGGCAATACATGTAGAAGATTGTGTTATGAGATTAGCAAGATATTTCATCAATGTAATCTTGTTTTTAATTTGGTTTTTTGAATATTATTTTATATTTAGTAACTATTCAGTTGAAATGCTCATTTTCTGTTGGTTCTTAGTATTTCTTATAATTTACTAAAGCTGAAAGTATCCCCACATTTCCTGGCATTCAGTAGGTGATGAGTGGAGAATTGCTTTTGATGCTGCAGGCAGTTGCAAGTATAGTGGCCCTGCTGTTAATGGTGATGTTAACCCAATTTCATGATGTATCGGGCCACAGAACAACTCCTAACCTATTGCCACCTGCACTACTTTCTTTTAGTTCTGGTTATAGAGTCTAAATTCAGATACAAACTGAGACACAATAATTCAGTCTTGCTCCAAAGTCTTTATATATATATACCCTGATGCCGTTGAGCTTCTAAATTCAACTTGAAGTTATGTTTCCTTTGCAGATAGATTTCTCTTCAGTTCACTATGCCTTTTTGACAGCTATAACTTGCAATTGCTAGATTTTTGATGCGTAGTGCTACTGTTTGAATGTCAAATTCTTACAATATCCCTTGGTTGATGACATGAGAGAGATGTATTCTATTTGTTTGTTAAACTGGTACATACTAGACTACTCTGTGGTTCCTTTTTTGACATTGCAGTTCAAAGAGGTCAAGAGATATTGTTACTCTGATGGGTCTTTCATTTTGGTTGTTGCTGCTTTGGATGAAAACTGATACATATACATCTACGGAATGTTAATGTTGGCTCTGAAAACTTTATGCCCATTTTTTTGTTACCCAAATTCGTGCAAATTTGGTGCTTAAATGAATCCCTTCCTTTTCTCTAACCGCATGTAGGCTAGATTGTTTGATGTACATGAGTTTCAACTGATATTTTGTTAGGGGTATCTTCTTTTTCTTTTGCTTTTTTGCCCTCTGGAATTAGAACTTTGAGCAAATAGATTAAGATGAAAATAATTTTTTGCAACTTCTTTTGAACATACAATTAGGTTCTTTTGATGCTTACTGTTTTTAAACTGGTTGGAGATTATTTTGGGAGGAAAAGAGAGATATGCTTCATTCAAACCTGCATTGATCTATGTGAAAGCTTAAAGAAACTCCCTGATACGAGACTAATTATACGTCTAAAAGCATGTTTAATTTACCTCTTTCTTAGTTGCAATTGTGATGTTTAGTTAGGAATTAGATGTTTCTAATTAGATTTTATGACTTTTAGTGATGAAGGGGCCTAATTACAAATATAGATAAAAAGTGAAAAAATTAGTGCAAATTTGCAAAATTTTAGGCAGCAATCAAAAAATAGTCCAATTGGACTTGTGTTGCAAACTCGGGAAGAAGAAGGAACCAGCAGCAACAACAACGCATGGATGATGGATAGAGGCAATTTTGGAGGCTTAGAAGTTAAGGAAGTTTGAAATCAATCAAGCCTCCAAGGCTAAGAAAGACAAGGAACCATGGAGATGATGAGAAATTGCTGATTTGGGCTGCAAAAGAAGGATTAGATGGCCGCAAAATCAGAGTCAAAGACAACGGTGAAGGTGAGGAAGGTATGGGTCTCCTCACTTTAGTCTTAATCCAATGGACAAAGAGGAGATCAACCTCATTAAGCAAACTTACCTTCTCTACCATCTATAAAAGGAAGAAGAGCAGCAGCAGCAAGGGACATCGAGGGGAGAGACCAGACTGCGAGAGTGAGAGATACCCATAGATAGAGTCACAACAGAGAGAGAAGTAAAGGAGCAGTAGGCAACAGCTACGGGTGGCTACTCGGGGAAGTGAAGAAGTCACTTGCCCAAGTAGCCAGCCTTCAGCAGCAGTAGCAGATTCTCCCTTCTCCTGTTTTCTTTCTTGTGTATTTTTCTTGTTTGTAATCATGTCTTTGGCTATGTGGATCGTTGTTATATCCATTATAATCAAGAACATCAGTAGCTAAACTGTTTATAGGGTTTTAATTCCTTGAATCTCTCTATTAATTATAAATGGTTGTACTCGGGATGATATTTGTATGCTTAGTACCAGAGTTTTAATTATTCTTTTGATTAGAATGAGTAACTATCCTTTTGATTAGAATGAGTAACTAGTCAATTGAGCATGCATGTGGGGGGAATTCCTGCTGGGTAAGATTAATTTAGAATGTCTAGTATTAGTCGGTGAGGAGGAGGTAACAGCCCAAGGTTTTAAACAACAATGGAAATTAGTTGTTTGGCATGAGGTAATCATAAGGGCTTAGGAAATTAATCGCTTAGTAGTTTTTTGGAGTCAACAACGAAAGTTAGTGGGCTTGTTGCTGCTAGGACTCTGTCTGGAATATCGTAAGTGACATTACAGTTTAATTATGCCTGATTGAACATAGTTTCATATTACAAAAGTAGCAACCAGAATAAGAAGCTAGAGACGGGATAGTGGAGTGGAAACCCCAGAACACTTAACTAAGTCAGTTTCTCAGTTTCGTAAGTCGTCTGTCTTTTTTGTTTCTCTGTTATCTTCTTGTTTTTGTTGAATCATTTGGGGTTATTTGAATTTCTCTTTATCTCTGTGGGATCGACCAAACTTACCACTATCTACAGTTTTAAATTATTTTTATTTTAGTGGATTCGACACCCATCACTCCTCCCAACCCACACCCCTCCCTACCTCAAAGAAAAAATATTTTATTTATATCCAATATTGAATCATCGACGTTGAACTCAAACTCAAGTTTCAATATGTAAATAGAAGAAGGAAAAATAAATGAAGGAGTCTATGGCCGCCGCTACTCACAAAATATTCTTCCTCAAGATAATTATCTTTTTGTTCAAACTTCTTTCTCTCCAATAATAGTACTTGTATCCATAAGTACAAATTTCAGAATTCTATGTGCATTATATTTTGGGACAAAACAAATAATTTATTTTCAAATTCTTTTGAACAATACTCTTGTGTCATTTACTATATATGTAAAAAGAAATAATATAAATGTGAAAAATAGTACTAGTAATTGTAAATCTTGTGTGTGTTATAATTTTCGAGCCTTAGAACCATAAATAAAAATAAGTTGTCAAAAATAATCTCTGTTTGTAGGGTGGAGAAGCTAACAAGTAACTAACATTCAAAAAACATGGACTAAAATTGTAGAGAAGTTGATATATATAATGTATCCATTGTTTATGTAAGACTAGTTGGTCCCAAGTAAAATGAACTTTGTGACCGTGTCAAATGTGGACTGGATAAATACATATAGTTCAAGTAAAATTTGAGATTGAAAGCATTAGAGCTTGTTGTGATGAAAGTAAAAATTTGGAAAAAGAAAATTTAAAGTTATCCGTTTGAGAGCAAGGTAAATTTGTGAAAACAAACATGCTTGGAAAAAATAGCTGAAGAAGGAAAAATTTTATATGCCACTTGTGTTTGGCAAATTATATCATGGACCAGGGCTCATATTTGCCTTGAGATCATAAGGAGGAAATGTATCACACTTGTGCTTAAAAAGTGTGTGAGGGAGAATTTATAACTTTTTTTTTTATGATAATTATCTATTCAATTATCCAATTTTAATTTTTAAAACATTTTCTTAAAAACTACCTTTCCTAATCCTATTACAACCCCCTATCTTCACTTCTCTGTTACACGAATATCATGAATTTGATTAAATATTTAACTATTTTTTTTATTTAATGAAATATTTTGAAATCTAGGCTAATTAATTAAATGTGTTCTTTCAAGTTTTATCACTCCTTAAAATGTATGAACTTTGAAGTATTTCAATATGAACTTGACATGATTTTTTTGTGAAAGTTTTGACATTAATATATATATATATATCTATATATATCTATAGTGCTTAATTAAAGTAGCAAACAAAAAGGATATGTGTCAGCAGTACAATAAAAATTTTCTCGCCAAAAGCCATTTTCAGTACAAAATCATTTTTGACAAGTGGCAGTCTAACTAATCAGATAAAAAAGATGGAATAGATAAATACATAAATCCCTTAATTATAGCTACATAAAAATCTCTTAATTATAGGTATATACTAATCTTTTAAAACAACAATACTTAATTAATAAAATCAAATGGAAGGAAATCCCCTTAAATCAAGTGAAACACAATAATATCTTCACAATCCCAAATTTCAAAGAATCTCTTTCATTCCACTCCTCTCTCACACCCGGGCCTTTAAATCAATTACTTAAAATCTGACATCAATTATCAATCCATCACTTTCTACAACAGAGACAAAATAAGCTGTCATGAAAGAAATTTGATTTTTTAAGGATGATTTTTTTTATTATTCTTCTGTTGTAGATATTGGTTTATGATTTACGTAAACTCGGGCATAAGTTAACTGTTGCAAATTAAATATTATAAATTTGGGCATAGATTTATGTATAATAACTCACTTTTTGTCCTTTCAATCGATTTTTTATTCTTCTATTTTTTTTTATTCTTTTAAGAATGATTCGTATTTTTTATTTAATCGATTTAAAAATACAGGTGATTTGACATTCGTCCTGCAAAAGCATCTAGTGTGTATATATATATATATATATATATATATATATATATATATATATATTTATATGTACATAAAGTGAACATTAAGGGGGCTATTTTTCTTTTCACTCAATAAATTTTTTATTTTATTTTATTGTTCTGAAACGGTAATAAATAAATTTTAGTTAAACGGAGACTTTTATCATATTTCTCGAAGCTCAAAAGTCATCAAAAACCATATATCAGTATCCACTCTTCAGTGGTCGTTAATCTTGCTTTCGGTTCGAATTCAATCTTCGTTTTCTGCAGCTTAAATCAGCCTCCCCTTTCGAATATTCAGAGCAGGATCCAGGAAAATCGAATTGAGAGAGGGAAGGGAATCAAGTTAGGGGAAGTCGAGGGAGAAGGAACGAGCGAAATTTGGGGCGAATTTTCGGAGCTCCTTCTGTTAATCCCGAAGAAGTAAGTATCTAGCAAGTCTTAATTATGATATGGTTAATTTAAAGCTGTTGTTTTGGGGGGGAAAAATCTGAACATTTAATCCGGATGAAGCTGATGGTGGTGCCGGTTGTAGTTTTTGGATGTTTTAGTTGATTGAGAACGAACATTTGGGATTAGAAACGTAGACTTATGTGCTTGCATGTTTATCGGATTTAGAATTGTAATTTGCTTTTAGCGATTTTACACTAGTGTTTTTATAAGGAATCACAAGGTTTCTTACTGTTGATGTGAGATCAGGATATGGGCGGATATTTGTTTTAATCAAGTGTTAGGATAGGTTTACCGTTTACCTCTGCTTGAACTCGAAAGGTCTGCGGAGGTTTTATGCAGCTAATCATGAATGTTTTTTCAAAAATGTAACTTTTCGGATTTTAAGACTGCCAACACCCTATAGGGAAGATTGGGGAAGAATTCTGCTCCTTTTGTTTAAGTGGATCATCTTTGATAGTTTCTTTACAGTATTGTCTACTTTGTTTGCAGTCATTGGCCATGGGGAGCACAAGTGCAGAAAAACTTAGGTTTTGTATAGACAGAGGTGGCACATTCACTGATGTATATGCCGAAATTCCTGGGTGCCCTGAAGCTCGGGTTATGAAATTGTTATCAGTTGATCCTTCTAACTACGATGATGCTCCAGTTGAAGGGATTAGGAGGATCCTGGAGGAGTTTACTGGTGACATAATTTCTCGTAGCTCAAAAGTTCCAACAGATAAGATAGAGTGGATAAGAATGGGAACAACCGTTGCAACAAATGCATTGTTGGAGAGGAAAGGGGAAAGGATTGCATTGTGTGTGACTAAGGGATTTCGGGATCTGCTGCAAATTGGCAACCAGGCACGGCCCAATATCTTTGACCTCACTGTGTCAAAACCTTCAAATCTTTATGAGGAGGTTATTGAGGTTGATGAAAGGGTTGAGCTTGTGGCTGATGGTGAGAAACTGGACAATGATTCTTCTGGGTCTATAATTAAAGGCATCTCAGGTGATCTGGTCAGGGTCATAAAGCCTGTCGATGAGGAAAAGCTTAAGCCTTTGCTCAAAGGTTTGATGGCCAAAGGTATTAATTGCTTAGCTGTTGTCCTAATGCATTCATATACTTTCCCAGACCACGAAATTTCTGTTGAGCGGTTAGCTCTACAGTTGGGGTTCCGTCATGTTTCTTTGTCATCCGCTTTAACTCCTATGGTTCGAGCAGTTCCTCGGGGTCTAACTGCAAGTGTGGATGCGTACCTTACTCCAGTTATTAAAGAATATTTATCTGGATTTATGTCCAAATTTGATGAGGGGCTGGGGAAGAAGTTAAATGTTCTGTTCATGCAGTCAGATGGTGGACTTGCACCTGAAAGCAGATTTTCAGGCCACAAAGCACTGTTGTCAGGGCCTGCTGGAGGGGTAGTTGGCTACACACAAACTCTTCATGGGCTTGAAACAGACAAGCCCCTCATTGGTTTTGACATGGGAGGTACATCGACGGATGTAAGCCGATACGCGGGCACTTATGAACAAGTCATAGAGACCCAGATTGCTGGAGCAATTATCCAAGCACCTCAGCTTGACATAAACACTGTTGCTGCTGGGGGTGGTTCTAAATTGAAATTTCAGTTTGGAGCTTTCAGAGTGGGACCAGAATCTGTCGGTGCACATCCAGGACCAGTCTGTTATAGGAAAGGTGGAGAGTTGGCAGTAACTGATGCAAATCTTATCTTGGGGTATGTGATTCCAGATTACTTCCCATCAATCTTTGGTCCTAACGAGAACCTTCCTTTAGATATTGACGCGACTAGAGCTGAATTTGAGAAACTTGCGAAACAAATTAATTCATACCGGAAGAACCAGGATCTGTCAGCAAAGGATATGACAGTGGAGGAGATTGCACATGGTTTTGTGAAAGTTGCCAATGAAACCATGTGCCGTCCAATACGGCAGTTGACTGAGATGAAGGGTCATGAAACAAGTAATCATGCTCTTGCTTGTTTTGGAGGAGCTGGACCACAACATGCCTGTGCAATTGCTAGATCATTGGGTATGAAGGAGGTTTTTATTCACCGGTATTGTGGTATATTGAGTGCTTATGGGATGGGGTTGGCAGATGTCGTCGAGGAGGCACAGGAGCCATATTCTGCTGTTTATGGTCCTGAGTCTCTGATTGAGGTCCCCATCAGAGAAGAAAATTTGATGAAGCAGGTAAGGCACAAGTTGCAAGAGCAAGGATTCAGGGAGGGTAATATCAGAACAGAAGTATATCTGAATTTAAGGTATGAAGGGACAGATACTGCCATCATGGTAAAGAGTCCTATCAATGAAGATGGATCGAAAGGAGACTATGCTGTTGAATTTGTGAAACTATTCCAACAAGAATACGGTTTCAAACTTCAAAATAGAAATATCCTCATTTGTGATGTTAGGGTTCGTGGTATTGGTGTCACTAATATACTGAAGCCGAAGGCATTAGAATCTATCTCAGATGACCCTAGATCTGTAGATCATTACAAAGTTTACTTTAACAATGGGTGGTCGGACACACCTTTGTTCAAGCTTGAGAATCTAGGCTATGGCCATGTAATATCTGGCCCTGCAATAATTATGAATGGAAATAGCACTGTGATTGTGGAGCCCAAGTGCAGAGCACTTATTACAAAGTATGGAAATATCAAAATCGAAATTGAATCAACTTTAACAGGTGCTAAAGCAGCAGGAAAAGTTGCAGATGTTGTGCAGCTGTCAATTTTCAATAACAGGTTTATGGGGATAGCTGAGCAGATGGGACGCACGCTCCAAAGAACTTCGATTTCAACAAACATCAAAGAGCGCTTAGATTTCTCATGTGCTCTTTTTGGTCCTAATGGTGGTCTTGTTGCAAATGCCCCTCATGTCCCTGTGCATCTGGGAGCTATGTCTAGCAGTGTTCGTTGGCAGTTGAAGCACTGGGGCAATAACTTACATGAAGGAGATGTTCTGGTTACTAATCATCCTTCAGCAGGTGGTAGCCACCTTCCTGATATCACCGTAATTACCCCCGTCTTTAATAAGGAAAAATTGGTATTCTTTGTGGCAAGTAGAGGGCATCATGCTGAGATTGGAGGCATAACTCCTGGAAGTATGCCCCCATTTTCCAAGGCAATATGGGAAGAAGGAGCTGCGATAAAGGGATTCAAGCTTGTGGAGAAAGGTGTTTTCCAGGAAGAAGGAATCACTAAACTTCTCAAGTTCCCCAGCTCTGATAATACTGTTTATAACATTCCTGGAACTCGAAGGCTTCAAGATAATCTATCGGATCTGCATGCACAAGTAGCTGCAAATCAAAGGGGAATATCTTTAATTAAGGAGCTTATTGAGCAGTATGGCTTGGAGACTGTGCAGGCTTATATGAGTTATGTGCAGGATAATGCAGAGGAAGCAGTGAGGGAAATGCTCAAGGATGTTGCATCCAGAGTTATCTCTAAGTCAACCGGGGAAGGCCATTCAGTAACTATTGAAGAAGAAGATTATATGGATGATGGGTCTGTTATACATTTAAAACTGACAATCGATGGTGAGAAAGGAGAAGCGTTTTTTGATTTTTCCGGGACCAGCCCAGAAGTATATGGAAATTGGAATGCCCCAGAAGCAGTCACTGCAGCAGCAGTCATTTACTGTCTGCGCTGTTTAGTGAATGTGGATATTCCTCTTAATCAAGGTTGCTTGGCCCCTGTGAAGATATATATCCCTCCTGGCTCTTTTCTCTCTCCAAGTGATAAAGCTGCTGTTGTGGGTGGCAATGTTCTCACATCTCAACGGGTTACTGATGTAATACTGACTGCATTTCAAGCTTGTGCTTGTTCTCAAGGTTGCATGAATAACTTGACCTTTGGGGACGACACTTTTGGTTACTATGAGACTATCGGGGGTGGAAGTGGAGCTGGCCCTAGCTGGGATGGGACAAGTGGAGTTCAGTGTCACATGACAAATACTCGTATGACTGATCCCGAGATTTTTGAGCAGAGGTATCCTGTTTTCTTGCACTGTTTTGCATTAAGGGAGAACAGTGGAGGTGCTGGATATCACAGAGGAGGTGATGGTCTCATAAGGGAGATTGAATTTAGAAAACCTGTGGTTGTAAGTATCCTCTCAGAAAGGCGTGTGCATGCCCCAAGGGGATTAAAGGGAGGAAAAGACGGGTCTCGTGGTGCTAATTTTCTCATTACGAAAGACAAACGGACGATATATCTTGGAGGTAAGAACACAGTTGAGGTGCAGGCTGGTGAAATTCTTCAAATTTTAACTCCAGGTGGTGGTGGGTGGGGTTCAGTTTGATCCACCATTGCAACTACTTCTGTGAACAGAAAATTGCTTTGTTTTTTCACCCAAAAAAAAAAAAACATGGCTTTGCTGTACTTGTTCAGACACATCATACTTGAAATTTCCCTTTCCATTGCAATCTGAACAAAAGTTTTGGTGACGAGGAGTGGGGTATCTTCGAAAAAAGATTCCGAATCTTCTGGTCATGCGCCCTTGAATCCTACTGAGACATTCTTTTGTAATTACTCATGTTTTCATTTTGTGTTTCATGAATAATTTTTCGAAAAGATACCTTCCTGCATTAAGTTGTACTTAAAGAGCTTGTGAGGAAGGGTTTAGAATGGAAGTGGAGTTGCATTAATATTAGGCCTGAAATGATATGAACACTTCCAGCACATTTGTAAACTCACACCTGATTACAATCATCCTAAGTTTTTAACTATAATTATCATGTTATTAGAAGATTACATATTATCGTTGACCATGAGTATCACTGAAGAAAAGAAGTACAGCTACTCATCAACACGACTTGATGAAACCACTTAACACAAGAATCAACATTTACAAAACCATCACCATTATCATCAACATTTGATAAGCAAATTTCTAAACTTATCACCCAGAGTCCAATTGGTTCTGAGACTTTCATTGTCTGAGATTCACTTCCATATTTTGTCCTGAAAATTTCTTCCGGACCAAGTTCCCCCTAAATCCAGATGATTAGGATTAGCTTCATTCCTTTTGAGGATTAGTTGCTTCTATCATGGAAGTGTATATTCTAACAGTTGACTTCTGGAGCAACCTTTTACATATCTGCTGGCAGTTTCTGTTGGGAAAACTTTGGATTGGTTGTGTTAGGCCATATGTAGTCAAATTTCTCAGACCACCAAAGACCAAACTCTCTGCAGGAGGATACACCAACTTCACCAATATGGGAGGACTTCTATGAGGTTAGATCAACTTCCTTTGAGAATTTTTTTTTTTTTTTCCTTACCCTTTTCATTGATTTTAAATCCCCATTTATACTTGCAGATGCAAAAGAGAAACAAAGCTTCAAACTGAAAGTAAGATGGCATTATGCTTTCAACCAAATGGAGCAAACCTGGAAGAAGATTCAGCAATACTTTTCTCCAATTCTTCTGACTCTCCAGGAGAATCCACCTCTGATTCTTCTTCTTCTTCTCATCGTTCATCACCAGCTAATCCATCCAGTACTGCTAATCTAGCCTATGAACTAAGCACCAGAAATCTTTCCTACACTATTAACAAACAGGGATGGAGCTCCTTCTTGTGGAGCAGCATGAGCAGAAAGAAGAACCAAGTTGAAATATTGAAATCGGTCTCTTTCACTGCCAAAAGTTCTGAAGTGTTGGCGATAGTTGGCCCAAGTGGAACTGGCAAGTCTTCTCTCTTGCAAGTTATTTCAGGCAGGGTGAAAGACAAAGATTTTCGGCCCAAGAGTGTGTTTCTCAATGACCATTCCATAGGTAGTCCTGCTCAGCTGAGGAAAATTTGCGGGTTTGTAGCGCAGGATGATGATCTACTTCCCTTGTTGACAGTGAAGGAAACGCTGATGTTCAGTGCAAAATTCCGGCTTAGAGAACTTACAGCAAGAGAAAGGGAAAAGAGGGTTGATCAATTGATGAATGAGCTCGGCCTCGTTCATGTTACTGATGGATTTGTTGGCGATGAAGAGAACCGGGGAATTTCTGGCGGGGAAAGGAAAAGAGTCTCAATTGGAGTTGAAATGATTAATGATCCACCAATATTGTTGCTGGATGAACCCACTTCTGGCCTGGATAGCAATTCTGCACTTCAAGTTATGGAGTTGCTTTCCTTCATGGCGAAATCAAGGCAGAGAACCATAGTGCTTTCAATCCACCAACCAAGTTATACAATGTTTGAGCACATATCAAAATTCTTGATCCTTTCTTCTGGCTCAGTTGTCCATAACGGTTCCATAATAATGCTTGAGGAGACGATAAGTAAATTGGGATTTCAGATTCCTGTACAGATTAACGCACTTGAGTTTTCAATGGAAATTATGGATGCACTGAAAGAATCATATTCTGAGAATCAAGATCATTTCTTTTTGCTGGATCACAAGGTGCCAATTAGTCAAGTTCAGGCTGATGGTCCACTTAATCACAATGGAAAAAAAGAAGGCAGTCGGTTTTTCAGACACATGTATGAGATCATGGTTCTTTGCACAAGATTCTTAAAGATAATTTACAGAACGAAACAGCTACTCTTTGCGAGAACAATGCAGGCTCTAGTTGGTGGATTTGGACTGGGATCTGTTTATCTAAAAGTAAGGAGCGACGAAGGAGGAGTCGCGGAAAGGTTAGGCTTATTTGCATTCAGTCTTAGCTTCCTTCTTTCTTCAACAGTTGAAGCACTTCCAATATACCTTCAAGAACGGCGAGTTCTAATGAAAGAAGCTTCAAGGGGGGCTTACAAAGTTTCTTCATACATGATTGCCAACACATTAGTCTTCCTTCCATTTCTTTTCGTGGTTTCTGTTCTGTTTGCTGTTCCTGTCTACTGGCTTGTAGGGCTCAATCCTTCCGTTCTCGCGTTCGCGATCTTCTTACTCGTGGTTTGGCTAATAGTCCTAATGGCCAGCTCCATGGTCATGTTCCTGAGTGCCATTTCACCAGACTTCATCTCAGGGAACTCTTTGATTTGCACAGTTCTTGGTGCATTCTTCTTGTTCTCTGGCTACTTCATCCCGAAGGAATGCATACCAAAATACTGGATCTTCATGTACTATGTTTCCCTGTACAGATATCCATTAGATTGCCTTCTCACCAATGAATATTGGAGCCAGAGAAATGAATGTTTTTCATGGAGTAGTACACAAAAAGGGTATACACAGACACAGTGCTTGCTCACAGGAAATGATGTCTTGCAGTCTAGAGGACTTGATAGAGACACAAGGGGTATTAACTTTGGAATCATGTTTTGCTTCTTTGTTTTCTATCGGATTCTCTGTTGGCTCATTCTTTCTAGGAGGGTTTCAAAGACAATAATTTGAGGAATGATTATTACTCCGTCTATCCTATAAAATAATAGTATAGTTTATTTTAGCTCAACAAATATGATTCATTTTTTCGACGAGAGTATGGAATAGTTTGTGTAATTGGATATATTGAGTTAAAAGAATTTTTTTAAAAAAAATTAAGATTAAGAGTATTCTCACTTTAAGTTATTGTTTAAAAAAAAAAGAAAAAAAAAGAAAAAACAACTTGTAGAAAGATTCAAAGCTTTTTTTTTTTTTTTTCCCCGAAAAAGTTGCAACCAAAATTACATCATTGTCCACTTCCTATACTATTTACATCCTGTCTATACATTGAATGCCTAATCTGCTTAAGTACTTAATATCCAAAATCTTCAGTTTCCTGCATGTATGCAACACTCTATTTTAGTTCATGTTTTATGCATTTAACTCTCATTGCAACAGTTGTGCATTCTAATTTAAACCGTCTTGCATTCCTCTGAATCCATACATTGTATACACAAGCTATCACAGCAAGTGACGGAACTAGCATTTCATCTTAGGGGTGCGAAATGAAATTATTAGAACAAATATAATAAATGTCAAAAAAATATTAAATATTAAAAATAACCAAAATATCATTTTTCTCATTGAAATAACTTGTATATTACAATTAAAAATCATATTACTAAAGAATACAACTTTATTTTTACGAGATATGTTACTCAAATTTTAAAAATAAAAAATATCATGTACCGTCAAGGTGATATAAAAATTTACTTTATTTTAGATTAATATTTAGAGTTCATTTCAAACATAATAGTCAAACATTAATATTAATAATGTTAACAAAATTATATTTACGAATACATATGTATTTAGTCATTAATGGGACAATGTAGAATAAATTTAAAAATTGACAAATTTTTAGCTCATTGTAATTAGCATTGGCCAGCATGTAAGCAAAAAAATAGCTCAACATAGTTTTATTTCAAGGAGGAAAAAAAGAAAGTTAGGCCAACTGGCCAATTTATAAATTGAGATCGGGTTAATTTTAGTTTTTTCATTTAGGTTTGATTTTAAGTACACGTTTTTGCTTCTAATAAATTTTTTTACGAAGAAACCCAATTTAATTAAAGTGACTATCATCTTCTTCTTGGTTTTTTCTTTTCTTTTTTTTTGACATAAACTTCTTGGTTGTTTAAAAACTAAAACAAAAAAAAAAAAATAAAGAAGTACAGTAGAACTTCTATAAATTAATAGTGTTGGGACCAACAAAATTTATTATTTTAGAGAATTATTAAATAATTGAAAAATTAGTAAATTATTAATTTAAATAATTTCTATAAGAAACAAGAACCGTCACTAGATTACATTATTTTCAATTATTTTTACATTCGAATTAATCAAATATTAAAAACTCTTTTGATACTTGCTTATCCATACATAATTCATATCATTTCTGGTGATTAAAAAACAAATATCAATAATTTATATTGTACTAAATATTTGTAGTTATTATTAGTATTTTCTTTTGCTTTTTTTTTTGGGTAAAAGTTGTAAATTTCATATAAATGATAAACTTGAAGTACAAGGTCCTACCAAAATTTCTATATTTACATAAAAACGAAACACCCCATTTGATCACTCAAGATTGCATCAAACTGTAGAGGATTAGTCTTTCTGCTTCTGTCAATTTGTTGCCTTTGGACTGTTGAACCCTGATTTTTATCACTTCTTGAAGTTCTTTGAAGATAGCTTCCACATTTCCCTTTTGATCCCTGAAGATTCTACAGTTTCTTTCCTCCCAAATGATATACATACAAGCCACCAGTGCAGCATACAGGATGCGTTTTCTGAGCCTAGTCTTCTTCCAAACGTACAATATCTCCTTTTTCCATCTCCTCATGTCAGCTGCTAACTTCCAAATCCCCAACCAACTCTTCATTTTGCCAAAAAGATCACTTGAGAAGGGGCATAGGAAGAACAAGTGTTCTATATTCCTTCTGCCCTTGTACATAAACAACAAGTTTCGTCCTGAACAGAGACATTGTGCTGCATTAATCTATCCATAGTCCATACTTTCCCTTTCCAAATCAACCAAGCCATGAATGCATGCTTAGGCTTCTTTCTTGACCAAATCACATCTGCTTCAGGCTTCTTCAGTCTTTTTCCCTGTAGCCATTTATACCCTGAACTTACAGTATATACACCTTTCCTATTCCCCTTCCATTTTCCATCTATAAAACTCTCTCTTGCTTTATCTCTCATTTCGAGGATTTGCTTCCACGACCAACTGCTATTAGGCTTGGACTGTATCTCTCAGAAATTGGTCATGTGTCCACTTTAACCATAGTCTGTCTTTTTCACTTGCTAACCACCATACCTATTTCAGAATTGCCGCTTCATAGCATTTCGAATACTCAATCCCCCTCAGATTTGCTATACATACATTATCCCATCCTACCAATGCATAGTATCTGCCTGATTTCTTAACTCCCCATAGGAATTCTCTACATTTACTGTTGACAGCTTCATTAATGCTGCGAGGAAATATAAAAGCTGACGACCAATAGACATGCATACTCATTAGTACCGAATTGATTAATTGTAATCTGCCTGCATATGATAGGTGGCGAGTACTCCAGCATTTCAGTCTCTTAGTTATTTTATCTACCAACACTTAGCATTCCATTTGACTCCATTTTTTGGGGGATAAAGGAACTCCTAGATACTTCATTGTGAATTGGCCTTCTCTAATTCTCTTCCTGTCCCCCCCCCCCCCTCCCCTCCCCCCATATAGATTTCTAACTTCAAGGGATTGGCTTTCATGCCAGATACACTAGAGAATTCAGCTGAGGCATTCTGTATGTACTCTACTGTCACCAATTCAACTGCACTGAATATCATCAGATCATCGCAAACCAAATGTTAGACAGCCTAAGAGTTTTGCATAAAGGGTAAAATTGAAATCCAAGTAGAGTAACAGCTTCTCTAAAGAGTCTAGTCGAGTATTCCATCAGGAGGACAAACAAGAGAGGGGAGATAGGAGACAAGCCTCTCTGTCCTTTAAAGAATCCTACGTGTGAGCCATTAATACTAAGGGAAAATGTTGTTGTCTTAACACACTCCATAATCCACTCTGTCCATTTCCTAGGAAAACCATATCCTTGCAGGCATTCTTCTAAAAACCCCCCATTCAA
This sequence comes from Oldenlandia corymbosa var. corymbosa, assembly GCA_949775105.1. Classification (NCBI taxonomy): domain Eukaryota; kingdom Viridiplantae; phylum Streptophyta; class Magnoliopsida; order Gentianales; family Rubiaceae; genus Oldenlandia; species Oldenlandia corymbosa. Next base: position 17,398,853 of record OX459118.1, on the reverse strand, counting down.
CATAGTCATACGCTTTCTGTAAATCGATTTTTAACATACATTTTCCACTGATACCCTTCCTTTGATGCAGTCTAATCAGCTCTTGAGTGATCAAAATATTATGTAAGATTAATCTACTCTCAACAAAATCTCCCTGATTACTATCTATCAAATCAGGCAACACTACTTTTAATCTATTACATAGCACTTTAGAAATGATCTTATAAAACACGTTACAACAAGCTATTGGTCTATACTGCCCTGCATTACAAGCATTTTCACTTTTCGAAATTATCGCAAGAACAGTAGCGCTTAGTTGTTTTAGTAACATACCATTTTCGAAGAATTCCAGCACTACATTTGTTGTATCTTCCCTTGTGATCTTTCAGGTAGCTTTGAAGAAGTCACTCCCATATCCATTAGGGCCAGGGCTCTTTGTGCTATTGATGCTCCACAAGGCCTTTTTGACTTCTTCTCTGGTGACTGGCATGATCAGTTGCATTTGTTGCTCTAACGACAGTCTAGGTGCCTGTTCAAATAGCTCTTGTCTCTCAGAACATCTAGGAGCTTTCTGTCCCAGCTGGTTTTGAAATTAATTCAAGAAATGCTTTTCAACCAGTTTCCATTCTCTAACAATTTCTCCTTCTTCACTGGTTATCGACCATATTCTATTCCTCATCATTTGCTGTTTGATCTTGGAATGAAAAAATTGGCTGTTAGGGTCCCCTCTTTAATCCAGTCCTCCTTCACTTTTTGCCTCGTGAAGCTATCAAATGTCACATATTTGCTAATGTAGCATTGCCGGGCTTCTCTTTCTACTAGGTGCAGTTGTTCCTCATTAGGGTTCAATGAAGCCACTTGATGTGCTTTTTCAAGTGCCATTAGGGCTTCCTGCACTTGTACTTGGATGCTAGAGAATTTATTCTTTTTCAGCATTAGTAACACTTTTTTCAGCATTTTCATCTTTTTTGCCACCTGAAACATCTTTGTCCCCCTGATTCTTCTTTTCCATATTCCTTCTACCCTTACAAGGAAGGTAGGATCCATTTTCCACATGTTGAAGTATTTGAAGGGCATCTTCTTATACTGTATCTCCAATTCTATCTGTACACGTAAAGGGGAGTGATCCAAGATCCCAGCTTGTAGCACAGTACAAACAGAATGATTAAATTGATCCACCCACAGTCCCTTCACCAAACTCCTATCCAATTTAGCATATATACAATCATTTCCCAGTTGCTTGTTGCACCAGGTGAACAGGTTGCCCTGCTGCCTCAGATCTTGCAAGCCACTAGCATCTAAACACAAGCTGAATGCCTTAGTTTCCATAAATGTCACCTTCTGCCCTCCAAGTTTTTCTTCTTGCTTTAAAACATTATTAAAATCCCCACATACAATCCAAGCCATATTGACTGACTGACTGATGTATTCAAGTTTTTCCCATAACTTAACTCTTTCCTTCTCTTTATTGCTTACATATATCCCTGTTAAAAGGTATTTCCAATCCAGCTCTTCTATCCCTCACCTGACATTGTATTAGCTGATTGGTATAGTCCATGGTTTGTAGTTCCACAGTCTTATCCCATAAGACCATCATTCTACTCTTTTTGTTATGTTCACCATTTATTTTACTATTATTCCCCACTGCTGGTTCATTCCTTTAATCACCTCAGTTACTTTATCCTGATTCATCTTGATCTCCACCACACATGCTACGTTCACCTTATTTGCAACAAGGACTCGGTTGAGTTCCCTCTACTTTATTGGGGCATTAAGGCCCATGATATTCCAGGAGTGGGTATTACTCATGGATATCAGGGCCAGGTTCAACATCCTTATGCAAGCTTTCTATCCCCTTTCCACCACTTTCACCTTCTATTTCCCCTAATAGTTGCTGTATATGCTCCTCTGACTTCCTGCTTAGTATTACAAACCAACAAGGCTTTTCCCATGGTTCTCATTCTTTCTTCCATTTATCCCACTCTCCACTGTTTTTTCTATACTCTTCTTCACCTTACCCACCTCCCTCCATTCTTTTTCTTCCACTGTTTTCTTGATTTCAGGTCTTTTATTAGCAGGAGCAATGCTTTCTTTTTTCTTTTTTTTTTGACAACTTCTAGTATCATGTACATACCCTTGACACTCCTCACAGCAGACTGGTTTCCATTCATAATACACTTCATGGCTTTGCAATATACCATGTTCATCTTCAAAGTACACAACATTAGGCACCTCTTTCTAAATTTTCATCTCAATCAATATTCTAGCATAATTGACTCTTTCTTTATTGTTAGTCAGCTCATCAATCATAATGGGGGTTCCTAAGGTGCTAGCTATGCAACTTAGTGAATCCGGATTCCAATATTTTAGTTCTAGTTTGGGGAATTAGACCAAAACAGGAACATTACTCACTTCTTAATAGTTAATCCCTTCATGTACAGTCCAGGGTATTACTATAACAGGATATCCATTCCCAAAATGGTATGTATTTAGTTTTAGTGTCTCATCTCTAGCATCCATAGACTTGAAACGAATAAGAAACAAACCAGAGGGTAAAAGAATCACCTTATCAACTCCGAAGTTTCCCCACAGTCACTTATAGAAAGTTTCCATTACATGGAAAGGTGGGTGAGCTCCCAAAACGAAACTGACAACGGAAGGTTTCCAGTAGTCTGCATCATCCTGCACCTTATGTGGCTTAATCCTTGCTACTGATACCCCATTGACAGTCTGGTGGAATAAATTCAAGTTTGGCCCCAGCTTTCTTCATCTTATTGACGTTAAAGGTTTCCCAATGCTTCTTCCTTCGCCTTTTTTCGTGTTATCCCCCACCAATTTATGCTTCTCTGTATCCTTCTCTTTCATTCCTGATGCTTCTTTATCCATGAATTCCTCATCAAGTAGTTGTGTCGTGGTTTCCCCAATTTTCCAAGGGTTTTTTGCCACCTGCAATTTTCTTCCCAACTGATTCGATTCTTCTGGAGCTTGTATTTTTGATTGCTGATTGGTGATTACCTCTCCTTTCTCCGTTGATTTCTCTCCATTTTGGGCTATTTTCTGCAGCGGCTTCCTCCCCCGCAGCATGGCGAGCGTAAGTTAGCAGTGGGCTAACGAGCGCCGAGAGAGACGAGGAAGAGAGAGAAAATATGACTTCTAGCAATTAATACTTTTTTCTTTTAGGGTATAATTAATTTATGGTGTTGTTTCTCTTCGTATTTATGTTTTAGTTCATTATTAATTTATAATTATTGAAAATGTACTACCGAAGAGTCTGCACACATGCGAGTCTCAATTTAATGATCAGATTAGTCAACTTTTGATGGTAGATACAATGTTATGTGAGAAAAAGGGGCCAAATGTAATTAACCCGTAAAAGGGGGAAAATTGGTTAACTCTTCTTCCTTCATTTCTCCTGTCACCTTTGCCCGCACCACTAGTTTTACCCGAATCTTCACCTATTCCTGCATGATCGTCCCTTCAATTCCTTAAATTGAATTTCACTTCTTCCACAATAACCTTAAAAACTCGGAAGCAATCTTTTTCTCCAGAATCTTCATTGCTTTCTCTCCAGTTTGTTTGAGTTCTAACGAGTGACAGGGTACTGGTTCCTTTTTCATCTCGCCTGAGTATTAAGATATCAATTTGGGCATATTAGACTTGTTCTGGACATTTTTTATTCATATTTTGATTACGTGAATTTGTCTAGTAGTTGATATGGATTGATTTGACATAATGAAGAAAACAAGTTTTTGAATTCTTCAAATACTTGTGTTATTGTGATTTTTATTGTTTATTTAATTAATAATGGTGATAGATAGTGATAAGTTGCATATGTTTACCATGTTATTGATGGTAATGAAAGATTCCCTTCAGTGGGTGGTCGTGGTGTGGCGGCAGAGGAGATAATTGCGGTAGACAATTTGGGGCATTTGAAATGAAGGGTCTATAGTCATCTTAAAAGTTCTGTTTTTGCATACATCATCGCCGAAGTATCATTTCGTGAATGGAATGTTTGTTCTTTGTTATGGGTTCATTTGTAAGGTTTTAGGTATTATAATGTGTAACGTGAAATCTGCTGGTGTTGTCTATGATTGAACAATGCATCTTCTTGCTCTTTTCAACTTTTTGAGGTTAAACTTTATTGTAAAATGTATGGACTTCATGTTTAACAAAATCTGAGTTAGAGAGATGTGAATCTATGGAAAGTGAGAAGAGGAATAACAAATAGAAAGAGAGGAGTACAATCTATTTTTTTTTTTTTCTGAAAGTGTGATACGTGATGTTATTTTTACCTTCCCTTTCTTTCTTTAAGTGGTAGTGAGTGTTCTCCAATTGGTAGCATTATTTCAGTTAGTATTCTTCATTTTGTTCCAGATAAAATATGATGAACAACATGACATCCTTGTTTAGTCGATTAACCGTCAGAGCATGATGTCTACTAATGCTTACAATTCTGCCGCAGGTTATGTTTTATCATACCCTTTAAGTGAGTTGTTGATAGCGCTCCTTCAAAATGATTAAACTGTTGATGCCATGGGAAATCAAACATGCCTAGTGCAGATGTAACTAAGGATGGATTGAGGTTGGTGTTCAGGCGTTGGGCTACCAAAAAGACTGCTGGTTCATCAAAGAATGGGCTGGATTCCAGTCCCAAATATCATGGAGTGAATAAATTTGGTGGGGAGGTGAGCTTGATGCTTATTACCCTTTTAACAGCCGAAGAAAAAAAAATTGTGTTTGTCCTGGTCTTTTCTAGTCTTGTTGCAATTGTTTGCTTCTTTTGAATACACAAACTTGTATCATTGTGATGCATAGAGTTATCCCTTGAAACATCATTGTTCGTCAAAGGGGAACCCCTTTTCACCCTGGAAATTATGTTGGAATAGGGAAAGATCACACGATTCACACCCCCTCTTTGCTTTGAAAGAAGGTCATGTGAAGTTTGAGCATCATAAGCTGAGTGGGCGCAAATGGGTACATGTTGAACGTAAGGATGGTCATGAGATTCACCCTGTTTACTTGAATGCTACATCTCCAAACAAAGGTTAAAGACAGTTGCTTAGATTAAAGTTTCATCCTTTTTTCCTAGGAATTTTAGCCTCTTAGATATCTTATTGATCCAAGTGTAACTTTTTGTTAGAGGATCTCAAATCATAGCTTTTGATTATGGCCTTTCGCTTATACAATTAGTTGAACTTTGAGTTGTTTAAGGGACACAATCCCTTGTAATTATTGATTGATTTTACTTCTCCATAAAAGGCTAATTATCCTATTTTGAGCCCTGTTGGACTGATATTTTCTGTAAGTGTGACACATGACACCTAAGAAGTTCACAGGAACCAAAACAAGTGATTTGAACAATGAATGGTAATCTTGTCTCCAAAGCTCAAAGACATATTTTACACAACCTAGATTTATAAGTAGGGACCAAAACTCATTGTCAAAAACATGATGGAAAAAGGAAAGAAAGAAGAGATGCCGAGACAACTGCTTCTAGTTTCATGCCAGTGGAGCGTGCAAATTGCTGGAGGGCAGGGCTATATTAACTACATTGTTGGAGGGCAGAAGGTTGATACCGCGCAACCCAAAATTTAAAATTTCTGTAATCAAAAGTATAGAGACTTGATCAACAATACATCAATGACATGAGGTGTGACACAAATCCAAGAGAGGAGGGGGAGGGGGGACACGATAAAAACCTGTAAAGATCTATGAAAGAAAATCTTACATCTTTGATCACCAAAAGAATGAAACTCTGAGTGAACACGCTTCAACAGGGAGTATCTAATCCAGAATAGATGGCATCTGCGATGTTAATGTGCATTGAGATTCAACAGTATACAAACTTCCACACCATATTACGTTTAAATCACCGAAGTATTAAAATTACAATTATATATGGAAATTACATCACTTGGATCCATATATCAATTTTGATAGAATGACAATGTGAAAAGTATATACATTTCATCTGTGGACTATAAGAATTTGTTTAGAGTAACATTTATGGAGAAACTATTACAGTGTCCGGTCGTTCATACGGCAAATAATGAATTGAAACTAAGACCTTGATGTCTAGTCAGAAAATTTGTTTTGATTAAAATCAGATTTTACAAATCCGAGTTAAAGCTAAACTCGAATTTGGAAGATCCGCTTTTAAGTTTTTGGAAAACTTGGATTTCGGAAATCCGAGATTTAACGTTAATTTTCTTTTAAAAAAAAATATGGATTGGTTTCTCTAAGCAAAACTGATACAAATATATCAAACTTATGATTCTTGCAATGCTCATATCCACACACGGAATATTAAGAGCGAGGGGATTGGAGCTTTTTCTTCACCGGTGGAATCGAAGGTGGAGCTGGCGAATTAGGAGAATCACTGGATTTGAACGAATTGGGAGTTAGGGTTTATTTGCATGAATTTGGGCAAGAGAATTTGGGGACAAAGAAGAAGGAATGGATATTGAAAATCCAAAATTTCTAAGACAAGTTTAGGGTTTAGAGTTTAAACTCGGATTTTTGAAATACGAGTATTTTATTAACTCGGATTTGTGGATTTCGGTTTGTCTTTTAATTCGGATGGTTGAAATCCGATTTTCTATTAATTCAAACTCTTAAATCCGCATTCATCTCAAATTTCAGATTTTCAAGTCTGATATTGCGTTATAATAATACATAACACTAGTAAATGTGATATCTAATGTGTATCAGTGTTAATGCCTTAATAGTACAACGTAATATTAGTACATATGATATATAATGAGTAACAGTGTTAAACAAAATATGTAACAATCGTACCAATGATACATAATGGGTAATAATGTTAATGGTAGTTTTGTGTAACAGTGTTAATGATAATACATAACACTAGTGTATGTGATGTATGATGTGTAATAGTGTCTTGAATGATTGAATTCAAGATTTGAGTTCAATTGGTTGAGAATTAAAGCTAGGGTTTGAGAGGAAAGACTTGAGAGACAAGGTCGAATATTCTGGATAAAATCTGATTCATTAACTCTACACAAAATCAAACAGAGATTCGGCAATAAATAGAGCCGCCAACTATACAACCGCCTTAACTACCAGCTTTACAAACAAGCCCTCTACTTATGGAAATATCTAAAAATACCCCCAAACTCTATATTTACAAACTTATTAACAAATGTGCTACTGTTGTTTACTATATGTTGTACACTATATGCAATATATACATCTGTACAGCTCCCCTCAAGCTGAACAATTGAAGAATGTTCTTCAATCCAAGCTTGACTAAAAGACCAAGAAAGAGAGGATGGGGTAAATATTTGGTAAACAAATCTGCTAACCGCTGCTGTGAGGGGACATAGAGAGGTATCAGAAAACTTTGAGTGTATTGATAATGCACAAAGACACAATCAATCACCAAGTGCTTCATTCTCTCATGGAATATGGGGTTTTCTGTAATGTATATTACAAAGGAGTTTTCACACCAAAAAGGTATAGGAAGTGACAAATGAATCCCAAAGTCTTCTAACAAGAAGTTGATCCACAAAAGCTCCCTGGCAGTGTAGCTGAGACTTCTGTATACAGCTTCTGCTGAAGAACAGAAGATTATGGTCTATTTCTTGGATTTCAGGAGACCAAAGAGGAGCCTAAAAACACACAGAAACCAGAAATGGATCTCCTGTACAATGGATTTGAACCCCAGTCAGCATCACGATAGGCCTGTACTTTAAGGGAATTAGATATTGGAAAATGAAGATCATGAGAGGCAATCCCTTTAAGGTACTTTAGAACATGAACAAGTGCATCCCAATTATCCTGACAGGGCTGATGAACATGCTCACTCAGTTGTTGCACTGCAAAACTGATGTCTCGCTGAGTGAAGTTCAAATACAGTAACTGGCCTACAAGCTTTCTGTACTTGGTAACATCTTCAAGTAGTGGACCTGGCTGATTTGTGAATTGATGTCCCTTAGGTAAAGGAGATGTAGCAACTTTACAACCAGTCAAACCAGTATCTTCTAAAATATTAAGAGTATACTTTCTTTGATTAAGGAATATTCCATCTGATGACCTTGCCAACTCAATGCCAAGAAAATACTTGGCATACCCCAAATTCTTGATGGTGAATTTCTGATGTAGATAAAGTTTGATTTGATTAATGACATCTTCATTGGCTTCTATGATGAGGATGTCATCCACATAAACAATCAGAGCTATAAAATGCCCCTGAATACAACCTGTAAATGGGCATGGATCATTTGCCAATTATGTAAAACCAAATCGTTTGATCTGAGTAGTAAATTCCAAGTTCCACTGCCTTGATGCTTGCTTGAGTCCATACAAGGATTTGATCAAACTTGCAAACTTGATGTGGTTCAACTGCTGCATACCCTCCTGGGGGTTGCATATATACTTCTTCATCCTAATACCCATGGAGAAAAGGTATTGTTGATATCCAATTGATGAATTGGCCATGCTGATGTTGATGCTATTGCTAGAAATAGTCTCACAGTAACAACCTTGGCCACATAGGAGAAACAATCAAAGAAATCTTCACCCTCTACTTGATTGTATCCTTTTGCAACTAGCCTTGCTTTTTATCTTTTCACTTTTCTATCTGAATGATATTTCATCTTGTAGACCCACTGACACCCTATAGCCTTCTTTCCAGGTAGTAAGTCTATGAGAATCCAAGTTTTGTTGTTTTCCAAGGCTTGTAACTCAAGATTCATTGCCTTTATCCACTCTGGATCATCTTTAGCCTGAAATTAACACTTTGGTTCCTTATTGACATTGATGTGAGCCATAAAGGACATATGACTTGTGGAAATATTTATGGGAATTTGGTATGGAAAAACCTCTGGTGTATGAGGAAGGAAGTAGGAACTGTAACAGGTAGTGAATCAATGACTAATTTGGCTTTTCCAGGTACATAATCTTTCATTTCTTAGGTTTTGAGGAGGAACAAGTGATGTATTTATAGAATTGTGAACATGTATATCCGATGAAGGTGGTGTGATAGGATTAGAAGAACCATGAGTTGATGAATGTAAGAGTGGTTCTTCGGTAGAAGGAGATGGTGGATTTGAATTTGAATGAGAGGAAGAATAAGGCTGAACTTGTTCTATGTCAAACCAATCTGAAAAAGAGGATGTAAAGGAATCATGATGAGAATGCTCATCAGATAGGACTGAAAATAAGGAAATGTAGTCTCATGAAAAACCACATCCCTGGAAATGATAACCTTTTTGGCTTCTAAATCATACAGTTTATATGCCTTTTGACCAGTCTGATACCCTATAAACACACATTCGTGAGTTCTAGGGGCAAACTTATCTTTTTTTGGATGAACATTAGTAGCATAGCAAAGGCACTCAAAAACTTTGAAATGGATGAGGTTTGGAGGTTTTGAATGAAAAACTTCATATGGAGTTTTCCAGTTTAACAAGGCAGAAGGTAATCTATTGATGTAGCAGTTAGGAGAGAATCCCCCCAGAAAGTTTTTGGTAAACCTAATTGAAAAAGCAAAGCCCTTGCTATTTGAAGAAGGTGCTTGTGTTTTCTCTCCAGAACACCATTTTGTTGGGGAATATAAATACATGATTTTTTATGAACAATCCCAAGAGTTTGAAATAAAGTTTGACATTCAAGACTGGTGAATTCACTCCCATTGTCTGATCTGATAATTTTCACCAGTTTAGAATAAAGAGCATGAAGCATTTGAAGGAAATTTCTAAGAATTGACATTGTTTGAGCTTTGCTATTCATAAGAAAAGTCCAAGTAGATCGACTAAAATCATCAAGGACTGTGAGAAAATAGTAAGCTCCAATCAAAGATTGAACATGATAAGGTCCCCAAAGGTCAATATGTAACAAATTTAGAACACTTGTAGTTTGAATTGAACTTACAGGATATGCTAGCCTTTGCTGTTTAGCAATCGGCATACACTACAAATGGTATTCTCAACATTATTTTTGGATACTACATTCAGCTTTTCTAATACATGAGTTGGTATATGTCCTAATCTTTGATGCCACAATGAGGCTTGATCATTTGAAACAAGATTAGAATGATGCAATGTCTTTAGTTTGGGCTGAACAATGAAAGGATGATTCATATGACTGCTGGTGAATTGCGTAATAGTTGGCTCTGAAAATGATCTGGAATCAACAACATAGAGTCTATTCAGGACCCTCTCAACAGCAACTAGTTTTCTAGTTACCTGGTCCTCAACAGACAAAATGTGTCTGAGAAAAAACAATGGATTTGGGAATCAGTTGCTAATTTATTCACTGAGAGAAGATTGTATTTAAATGAGGGAATGTGTAAGCATCCTGGCATTTCTAAAGTCTGAGAACGTCTAATTTTTCCTATGTGCTCTACTGACTTGATACTACCATCAGGTAATGACACTAGAGTAAACTGTGTAACTGATTTGTATTGGGCTAGAAGTTTTAGGAAGGCTATCATATGTCATGTGGCCCTAGTATCCAGAAACCAAAGTATTGCTATATCAAAATTAGATAAACCAAAGTATGTATATTTTGGTCTACCCATACAACTTGTGGGGTAAACAGTAGTTAATTTAACGACATAGATTCTTAATATAAGTTCTTATCAGATTGATTATCAAAAATTAAAGAATCAATAAATATTAGTAATGGTTAAAATTTTAGATGCAAAAGTAGCATAATATATTAATTTAACTAAATTATATTTTCTAACACTTTAATGAACAAATAAAGTGATGACACGTGGACAATTGTCTAAAAATGAAATATATGAATTAAAGACCTTACTTTATTATTATCATCTCTATATATTTGTTTTCTAATTTTTTGGTTAAAAAATCATTAAACTTTTCCAATCATGAACCAGTTGGCAATGTGGTTTTATATAGTGTCATTGTATTTGCTTAAACCTTATAAGATTTTCAAAGTATCTAATTTATTTAGCCACCACCAGGAGCATCTCCAGTAGCACAAAAACACTACACTCGCATCTTCATAGTTGAATTGGAGTTGAATATCAGAGTAATTAAACGGGTGAGTTGTTGGAGTAAGTGTAGATAATGTCAGAGTAGAAGCAGTATTGTGCGGTATAATGGCTTCCTTTTTCCACAAAAACAGGACCACACATCAAGTTTTTTCTCTCCTTTTCTATTTCTGCTCATCGGTTGGATTCTTTTTCCTTTTCTTTTTTTTTATATAGTTTTTGTTATATTCTAAACAAATCTTGAAAAATAAAATCATCTTATATGAGTTTTTTTTATTATATATAGTTTTTGAGTTATTTTTATTAGTATTTTTATTATTCTTTACTTGTGTTTTTATTTTTTTTACAATTTTTTTTTCTAAATACTAAGAAAATTATATATTTGGCATAAATATATTTAAATATAATAATTTTAGATAAATTATATGGTACTTACTTCGTCCCATAATTATTGTCCAGTTTGGATTTTTATTTTTAGTTCAATTTGTACTAAAAGTGAAATCTCAAACAGGACAATAATTTTGGGACGGAGAAAGTAATATTGGAATATTAGTGAGATAGTAATTATGAGATAGTTGTGGTCTAAAATTATATAAGTGGTGAGTATAATATTATTGAAGTGGAAAGTTGAAAAAAATAGAGAGTGAGTAGGATGCTGACATTCTCACTTTCTACATATTAAAATTCACTATTAGTGACTTTGTCGTTTTCTTTTCAACAATGTGATGTACACCTTTCGACTCTGTACATTCACATCCGTGTTAATAACTTTTTTTTTCCCCATATATTTGCTACATTTTTAATTAAGTACTTTGAATTTATTTTTATATATAAATATAAATAATCTTTTTCAATAAAAAAATCATTCCGTACAATTTTTATATTATTACATCTTTCCAAACTCTAATTTTTTTTCTTCGATCAATTAGTGTCGCTTGAAACGTAATATTTCTTCTAGTCCTTAATATAAGGTATTTTCGCTTGTCTTAAATTTCACCGATTACGCGTTTTTAATTGATAAGAAAACCTTAAAAATATTTCTTAATAATCAATAGAACACAAAGAATGTGAAAATATATTTTTAAAATTTTTTCGTCAATTAAAAATACTTATTAATTGAAATCTAAGATAAATCAAAATAGTTTATATTAAAAACCACCGGAAATCCGAAACAACCAACAAAAGTACACCAAGTCCCCATCAACAATATCATTAATATTTTACTACTTCTTTGAAAATAATAACAAGAAGAAAAAAAATGTAATGTACTCCAGAATCCAGATATTTGTTCTTGAACCGGCGGCGGGTTCACATAGTTTCATGTCAGCCATGACGTAACCAAAGAAAATTCAACAAAACAATCGAATAATAATAATATAATAATAGTACTAAATAAATAATCCCAAAAGCCCGGTCCACTTGACTTTTACTCTATTTTAACAGATTCTCAGATTCATTCAGTCATTTGTTTAATCATTATTCCGTTGTCGTCCCCACAGTTTGTCTCCCCTATTATCATCATAGAACTAATCAGCAATCAGCTCCTCATTGTCAGTACTCAAACTAGTAGTTTTTTCTCTTACTTTTTCTGCCATTGTTTGAAAAGAAAAAAGAAGTAACGAAAAAGGTGGGCGTCTGCTTTGTTGTTTTCATTATTCTATACTCTCCGGCCACTTTCTATCGTTTACTTTTTGTGGCCAGGAAAGAAAGGTTTGGCAGAAAATCAAAATTGTATCTTTGTGCATCATCTGGGTAAAAAGATCTTTTTTTGGGTTCTGGGTTGTTTTGGGTTTTTGTTTCTTGTTACCGTAAATTTGTTTTTTTGTCATCGTACCGTATGTTTTGTTCTGATTATTGCTAAATTTTGCATTTGGAAGCTGGGTTTTTTTTTTTTTTTTTTTTTAAGGTTCCGAACATCTTGGTACGTTTTATTAGGATGGTTGTTTATGGAAAAGAAAAATGATGATTTGGATAAGTTCACCAGTTAATTGGGCAGTGATGTCAAACAGATCCTTTAGTATGATTTTTGCTCGACCACTGTGTTTCTCTTAGGAGTTGGAGAGGTGTGAAATTGTTGAGAATTAGCGAGGAAAGCATTCTAAGAAATGAATTCTTTGTTTTTCTTGGTTTATTGTGGAATAACATTGTTGTTTTATACACACAGTTGGTATGGATACTGTTTTCTCCTATTCCAAGTCAACCGTTTTCGACTTCATTAACTTGGAATGTTTAACACTTACAATGTCAATTGCTCATCTCTTGTTCTACTAGTTTGATTCAAATCTGCGTTTGAAATGTAGCTTTAGTGATCATATGGTTCATGGATTTTGCAGGGCGGGAAAGGATACGATTCAGGAGTTGGTTGTACTCGTTTGGTTCTGAAGGGAAATATTTAGTAAGGCAAATAATGTATTGAGTGGTTCTAGAGGTGTGACTGGGTGAGTGCAGATCTTGATATTGAAGATGGCTTTCAAGCCATTTGAGTGGTATTGTAAGCCAGTGAAAAATGGGGCATGGTCTAAAGTAGTGGACAATGCATTTGGAGCTTATACTCCATGCGCATCAGATACCCTGGTGATTTGCGTTTCTCACCTGGTTCTGCTGGGCTTGTGCCTGTACCGAATATGGCGTACGAAGAAGGATCCCACGATTCAGCGATTCCGTTTGAAATCAAATCTTTACAATTATCTGCTTGGATTTCTGTCTTTATATTGCACTGCTGAACCATTGTTCCGATTGATTTTGGGTATATCAGCTTTTGATGTTGATGGACAAACTGGGCTTGCACCTTATGAGGTACAGGTTATTGTGGTTTTCAAATTTCGACTGAGTTTATAAGAAGCTAATTGTAGGCTTAGGCTAGTGGTCATTAAGTATTTTCAATATATATCATTAATCTTCCAAACAAATTCTATTTAATAACTTGTTTTATGTTGGCCCTATTGATTGCTTTACCATGATTGTTGTCTCTTATCTGTCTTTGTGATCGTGTCTCGTCCTACTATTCTTGCAGATTGTTTCACTAATTATTGAGGCTCTTACGTGGTTCTCTATGCTGGTGATGATTGGTGTGGAGACTAAAGTCTATGTTCGAGAGTTCCGATGGTTTGTGAGATTCGGGGTCATTTATGCTTTAATTGGTGATTCTGTGATGCTCAATCTTGCCCTTGGTGTCCGGGAACTCTATGACCAGTTAGTTCTTTTTTATTTGATATTTCTCCTTCTGACCTATTGTTGGTCTTCTGCTCATGACAAAGTTTTCTAGTTTTGTCCTTGTCATTAGTTTTCCCTTAAATTGGCACTACAATTTAATAGCTATGGTTACAAATGTGTGTGTTATTGTGTTTGTTAGGGTTTTGTTTAGGAAAATAATTGAAAATATTATATGATATCCCTTGCACGGAATAACTTTCAATTGTTTCTAACATAGTTTCAATGAGTTTCCTCTCAATTGGGAAGAAATATTGCTTCTCTTTCTTGCTGATAGTTTTGAGACCAAAATCACTCTACTTGAGTGTAGGGGTTGCCTGTTGGGGGTGGGGGGAGTGTGGATAATTGTCTGCCAGTAGCATTTTATGCTTTGTTGAGAAGCAACACTTTACTCTAGATGTCATTTGTTACTGCTAGACCAAAAGAGGAATAAGTAACTAGCTCTGGGAGGAGTCTTAAATTTCTGCTAATCATGAGGAAGGATAAACATTAAGAGTTCCAGGGAAAAGAATTTTCCTAACTTAACTTTATTTTTTCCTTTTCTTTTTGCTCCCTTCTTTGGATTGTAGTTTCCCTATGTTTAAACTCAGGAACTTAAGGTTACAGTCCCATTACCAATCATTTCCCTCTCAAACCCCCAACAGCACAAAACAACATCCCCATCATCTCTCCCCTCTCCCCCCCCACCCCCCACAACAACAACACCCAAAGATTTAAATTAAATAAGTTCAAATTGTGTTATAAACAGATGTTTCTGTTCACTGAATGAAGGGACTGAAAATGTAAGGAATAATAAATTAAAAGAAGTATGGCAAATAAAAGTTGCTAGGGAACCAATGAACCAAAAATGTTGGAAAACTTTATAACATGAAATGACCTGATGCAGTTTCCTCAGAATTGCTGTGTCTGTTAATACCTTTGTATTCCGGCCTGGCCCCTATCGTTGAAGAAGTTTGTGATCCATTAAGAGTGCAGAAATTTTGGTATTCATATTACAAAAGCCCAAGAAATGCAACATGTATGTAATAAACAAACGACCTTTATGTGATTTAAGGTCTGCTTTCCTATCTGTCCTCCAGTAGGATTCTTAAATTTTCATTAGTACAAAATTACCCCCTCGTTTGGGTTACTTCCTTGAAAAATGCTCTCTTTGGAATTTTAGTAATTCCCATCTTTCGCAAATTATGACCGAAAGCATAAGCTGTCATTTATGTACTTTCCAATTTAAAACTGTTTTTGTTTTGCTGGAACTTGCGTGCTTTTTCATGCAAACCATCCTTGGCTATTTCTTATTTTGCCTTGTCATTGTGTCTGTTGTCATTTCTTTATTATAAAAGTTATTCTCTAGCTTTTGAGAGTTAGGCTAATATACGTCTAGGTACCTATTCGGCATGTCTCAGACTAGAGAAGCATTTCCTTTACTTGCGTATTGCAGAAATCCAAGTTAGTTGAGAAAGTAAGGCTGATGGCTACTGAACTTGGAGACGTCTGGTAGGATGTGAAATTATCTTACCTGACTTGAGGCTATGCAGAGAGTGAATCCTCATCTTCTAGCTAAGAGTTTCAGTGCAAGTATGAATGGGTTGGGTCTCCATGTAAAAGAATGAGAACTCCACCTCACATTCTACTTTTCTTTACTCATTTAGCTGATAAATACACAATAATGGAAAACATCTTTATAAGGAAAATCATATTTCTTTGGTTAGTGCTTATGATCTTATGTAATCTTGATGAAAGCTTATTTTTGGAAAAGCATACACTGAGCTTCTCTTGTGCACATTCTTTTTAGTGATCCAGATGGCTGCTCTTTTACCTATGTTCCTTAAGTTGCTTCTTTGCTTCATTTTCTGTACACTTGTTCCGAAGTGAAAATATGTAATATCAACTGGTGATAGTTGTGTTTAGAATTAATTTATGTTGTTTTAAAAGCTTAAAGTAATATAGTCTGTTCATAATGAAAAGTGGTTCGCATTGTAAACTAACATGTTATTTTCTATTACTCTGCAGATCTGTTCTTTATCTATATATCAGTGAGGTGGTTGTTCAGGTTGGTCAGGAATCTTATTCCATTTCTTCTATTTTTTGTAAGTTGACGTTCTGATTATAGTCCATCAGATATTACCAGTTGTGGAACTAAGATAAATATGAGTCTCATACTTTAGCAAAACAGTTAGTTTTCTTTTCTAAGAAGTCTCTGCAGCTGTCTCATCTAAGCTCTAACCTGGAACTGCAATTCGAGTTTATAAGAAAGCGCTCTAACCTGGAACTGCAATTTGAGTTTATGAAGAAAACTTGTACTGTTTGCTGATTTCTTTTATGCATTTATTTACATGTAACTATATTATGACTTGAAATTAGGGCCGATAAAATCATACCGCAAAAAGATTAAAGAAAAACAATAATTTGCAAGACTTGGCAAAGTTAGAAAAGCTGGGATCTTGTCCGAACTTATGAGATTTGTCCAAATATTACATGTTAATGGGGACAATCTATTTAATTAGTACCGCACGAATATAGATTCATATAATAGGGGATTAAGTTTCGTTAGTGTCGAACTTGTATCAATAAAATTAACATGTGAATTTTTGTATGTTAGTTTAGTCTACTTACAAGGGGATGATTTCATTGGAATTAGTGAAAAAATGTCCATTTGCTACATGTCACCTAGGAAGACTTGCGTCTCCCTCATATCAAAGAAAAATTGACAAACAAGACGCCCTTCTGTCCAATTGAAACTGTTAAATGTTCAATTTGAGATGTATTTCCTTTTTAGTTAGCATCAAGAGTGTTATTAATATGTAGATTTCATGTGACAGTTGGCACACTTTTAACGTGTGTACGATTCTGTATTAAAATTTGTTGGGTTGTATGCATCTGGAGAGGTTTTGAATTTAATTTTGTCTAAGTAGAATGAGACACTCAAAAAAAGAAACTAACTTCAGAAGTTGTCTTTCCCTGGACTGGTTTGGTGAGTTCTCTTGCCGTGCTCTTTCTTCATTTGGTTTTTTCTGGCTCGTGCAAAAGCGTTTAATTGAAAGAGTGCTTCGATCCTGACAACAGTATCAATCTTCATACTTGGCTGTATCTTTAAAATGAAACGAGTGAGTTTACGTATAGGCAACAAATTTGATTTGAACCAGAGCAGTGGCAGTGGCTTAGTGTGCTTGCCCATTTTTGCGCTTGCTGTTGTTGGAACTTATTGGAAAATCTTACATGGTTTCGTAGGTTTTGTTTGGAGTGCTGTTAATCTTTTACATACCGGGTTTGGAACCGTACCCTGGTTATGTTCCTATGCAAACTGAATCAGGAGATGACGCTGCTTACGAAGAACTTCCTGGTGGAGAGGAGATCTGTCCTGAGAGGCATACCAACATATTTTCTAGTGAGTAATACATGTTACCGACTGTCTGCGGATGCTTTGTGTTTTTTGAACTTCTACTTAATTCAAGTTTACCAGTATAGCAAATTTTCAGGAAGAATCTCTTCCTCTTTTATTTGTTCTCCCCTCCTCCCCCTGGATTTACTGGGTATGTTGAGGTTGATACTGGTCTGCAGAAGCAAGTCCTTAAATGCATTGGTTTTGTTGTTGCCTTGTTGGTATTTTTCTTTATGTTATTGAGTGATGGTTGATTCTAAGGGAAAGCTGAAAGCCTTTTGGCTTATCAGCTTAGCAAACAGTAGCTATACAATAATTAACGTCATAGAAATGAGAGCATGCTGCACACTTATGCGATACTCATCAAATTTGTCAGTATGAAACCGCTTTGTGTGCCGTTAATGATTTTAATAATCCATAGAAGTAGAAGTGGCATAAATGACGAAGTGCCACAAAAGCTTGAGGGGTAGCTTACCATTATTATTCTTTTTCGGGGGGTTTGGAGTGCATAATCGTTTAGCTAGCTTTTGGTCCATTTTCAATCTTTGGGCTTTTTGTAATGTGATTATCTTTCTCCTTTTCCATTTTTGGTTTGCATTTGTTCTGTATAGTTTGCTACACTGTTTATCCATGTGCTTGTGAAATAACCCTGATTTTTATTTGACACAGAGATTACTTTTGCGTGGGTGAATCCCCTAATGCAACTTGGTTACAGAAGGCCTCTTACGGAGAAGGATGTATGGAAGCTGGATACGTGGGACAGGACTGAAACACTCAATAACACGTGCGTGGCTCTCCTGATTTTATAAGTGCATTCTACATTTTTTCTTTGGAAATATTGAGTAATGCCTGTTGCCAATATTTTAATGGGTTCAGGTTCCAGAAGTGTTGGGTTGAAGAGTCTCGAAAACCTAAACCATGGCTATTAAGAGCCCTAAATCGTGCCCTTGGTGGAAGGTGTGCATTTAATTGAAGTTTTATTTTATTTTATTTTATTTATGGTTGTCTCTGTGTAGATTATTTTAAAAAATTTTGATAGCTCGAGTCCTGTACCATTTTAACTATCTCTTGATTACTTACAGATTTGATCCTTTATTTGCTGCAGATTCTGGTGGGGCGGCTTTTGGAAGGTAGTTAACTAATATTTTAATTTAGTTTTAAGTTTAAGATTGCACCACATCATGCTTGCCAGATTAACCTGTTAGCAGTAATAGGTTAACCTGGCCTTTTTAATTTTGTGGTTCTAACAAGTTGATAATTTTGGTTGTCTATTCATTCGAATTTCATATGGTTTAGAGTATGTATTTGATGCATTTGACCCTGTTTATTATGCGGTTGTAATGCGTCACTCTCTTCCTTATTCTTAGGAGAATATCCTTGTAAATGCAACTGGATTAATTGTGGAATGAATTCATATGATTTTCACTTTTTTTTTACATGGGTCTGGATATTCTAGAGTCTATTAGTTGTTAGCATTCTTCGATCAATAGAATGTTTATATGATCTTTATTTGTGGGAAAATGTCATTGAAGTTTATTTTGAGTTTTCCCTTGAATGTTATCGGCCACCTAAATTTCGTTTCTTTGAACATATTGCAGATTGGTAATGATTTGTCCCAGTTCATTGGGCCTATGATATTGAATCAGCTTTTAAAGGTAAGGCGGACGTTATTATTTTTCCTCCAACAATAATTTTGAGCTACTCAAAATGACTTTTCAGGCCTTAAATGAATAATATAATATTCAGGAATAGTATCTTCATCTTTGGTGCTAGTATTGGTAACTTTCTTTTACATGGGAATCAGTATGCAACCGAACTTAAAGAAAACCTGAGGTCGAGGGTTTATTTGGTATGTTTATGTTGTGCAATTGCTTTTACCATGACGCTAAAGGTTTTGATTTTTGCTTGGGCAATAGAACTTTTTTTTACAAAAAGCAAGGGATGAACCTAGTGTTCGAAAATCTTAAAGCTAGATGCCGGTATCCCTTGCCTATCAAGGTTGACCACAAGTTACTACTTCAAATTCTGCATATTTGAGAAGCTTTTTTGGATGTTTTGTGCAGCCCTGATTCGTTATCGCATTTGTGCTATCTGATGGCTCTCTGGAATAGTCCTACTTATTCACGAATCATGTAATATTTATGTGGATTGTGGATTTTATTTATTATTATTGTTTAAATGCTAATTGTTTTTGGACAAACCCATTTTACCAAGTGTAATCATCTAGGATATCCTTATTCTATCAATATTTGTAGTCTCATCATTTTGCTGAAGTAATTTGTTTGAGATGTATGATGGTTTTCTATCATTAACTTTGGTTTCGTATCTTTCTCACTTACATCGTGTAATTTTGCAGTCTATGCAACAAGGTGACCCGGCTTGGATTGGTTACATATATGCATTCTCAATTTTTGTTGGAGTGGTAGGTCGCCAGTTTTATGCTTTTCAATCATCATCCTATTTTGGCATTTCACATTCATGATCTAATTCTTGAAAACTATTTTAATGTTTACGACTTGTTTGATGTTTACAGCTTTGTCTACCTTGCAAGAGTTTTCTTTGGTTCATTCCTTTGTAGGGGTTGCGTATGTAATTAAGAAATATTTTAATGTTGTAATCATCTTAAGTTGTTTGTTTATTGCTTTCATTCATTTCCAAATATTATCACTATTGTTACTTTCCTTATTTTTGTTGTTAGTGGCTGATATCTTGTGTTTATTGGCTTAGGTATTTGGAGTATTATGTGAAGCCCAATACTTCCAAAATGTAATGCGCGTTGGTTTTCGTCTCAGATCAACTCTTGTAAGATAAACTCTATTAACGTCTTTCCTTGTTTCAAAGGCTTCTGTAATTGGTTTGTGTCAGCTGTTATCAGAATGATATTCTTGACCTTTAAATCGTTCTCGTGAACTTCATCAATTTACTAGCATTGCCACAGATCTCAAACTCTCTCCTTTTAACTTGTATTTTAGGTTGCTGCAGTTTTCCGGAAGTCTCTTAGACTAACTCATGAGAGTCGGAGAAAGTTTGCAACTGGGAAAATAACTAATCTGATGACTACGGATGCTGAAGCACTTCAGGCATGACAACGTATTATTATTCTAATGATGTGGTTTCTGTTTTCTATCCAACGGGAATGGAATCAGCTAGTCCTACATTTGCTATATCTTAGTGACCACTTGGCAAAGGAAATTGTGTTTGGTCTGCTTCACTGTTTGACAATCAAGTTTGGAATGATTCTTCTCTCATAAATTCACAAATGTTTTTGGTTACTATAATGTTGTAATGCAATTTGATTTTTTCTATAAGCTGCCTTTAATGAAGGAACAAACTTAATCTCTTTTCTTCCTGAAGGATATGAATTGAGTGTCTTGTGATCAGTTAAAATTTTTACAATTATATGCTTAGTTTTGTGTATGAAATATAGTAGCCCAGCAGTTCATTTTTGAGCATGAATCATTTGTTACTTCAAAAAGTGCATGTATTTTTGTCTTTCTGAGGTCCTTGAATGAGAAACATGGATATTATCCCGGCTGGAATAGCTCTTGATTAAGAGTCAAAGATTAATTTTTAATTTTTGTTGCATGGGAAATTTCGGGCGTTTCTTGGCAGTTTTCTGATGAAGTTGGGTACTGATGTGCTAAGTGCTAAATGATATTCGTACTCTTTCAACAATTTTTAGTGTGCTCAGATATCGTGTGCAACTATCTCTTCATTAGTTTCTGGTTGATATTAATAAGTAAAACCGTCGTTGTTTTTCTCAGCAAATATGCCAATCACTTCACACTTTGTGGTCTGCTCCTTTCCGTATTGTCATTGCCCTGGTCCTTCTGTACCAGCAACTGGGTGTTGCTTCTCTTCTGGGGGCTCTTTTGCTTGTTCTGATGTTTCCTATTCAGGTATAGAACTTCTTTCCGCTGCCATCTTTCTTTTGTTTTTGTGATACTAAAATCATACAGGCGGTGTGCCATTACAGTCCTATTGTCATTTGTCATTTGTCATTTGTCATTTCAATCAGACTAATGTTGAATGTCATGTCAATTCCCTGTCTGCTTTATGAAACCATTTGCACCTTATCCATCAAAAAAGCTCTTACCAAAGGAATTAAGACCTGTATTTCAATCAGGATTTAATAGATCCGCTAGATTGATATATTCTTGACAATATTTGCTTGTCTGAATCACTTGCGTATCTATGTCCTAGTGTTTGCTATGGTCCTTTGTCTAGCAAATGATATTCCTTTGTTTTTTCGCTACAGACATTTGTGATAAGCAAGATGCAGAAATTACAAAAAGAAGGCTTGCAGCGCACAGACAAGAGAATTGGACTCATGAATGAGGTTTTGGCTGCTATGGATACCGTCAAGTATGTTGCCTTCTATAAGTAATGGAGATTTACTTGTCCAAGCTGTATTTAACAATTAACAGCTGTACTTTTAATATGAAAAATGGTTCAGATGCTATGCTTGGGAGGAGAGTTTCCAATCAAAGGTTCAAAATGTTCGAAATGATGAGCTGTCTTGGTTTCGAAGTGCACAATTGCTGGGAGCGGTACGTAGAAGTTTTTCAATTATGAAAAGAATTCTACTGTAAAGAAGTATCTATGATTTAGTTTTATGATTTTTTTCAGAAGTACATTTGTTCATCTATAAACCAATATTAGAAATCTGAACCTTAGAATGAAGCAACCATTAATGTTTTGTACAGGCTACCATAAACAATCAAGCCCAATATAGTAAGAACATTTACTTGGTTCATTTAAAATTAGTCCCTGATCAAGCATTAAAAGATCATCTCCATTTGGATTCAGATCAAGTCCAATATAAGACCACTATGTGTGAGTTGAACTGATCTTGAGTTTTTGACTTGACCAACAAAGATAAAGTGTCACTGAAGTTTGTAGCGAGTGAGATGATGGCTCATTGTGCAATATCCCATTGAAAAACAATGCAAAAACAATGTTTGACTATCACACTAAAAATTTTGTAGGCAGTACATGACCTGTGAGTTTTACTAGTAGTCTGTATAGTTTGATCATATTAGGAGGAGGCAATAAATGCTGTCTTACTATTGTAGGAAACCTGTGCATCAATCTTAATAAACTGCCCAATTTGAATTTTGAAAATAGTTTCCGAGAGAAAGTCTTCATTGCTTTATTTTATTATTGATTCTGCATCTCCTTTTAGACAATGTCATCTATAATTTAAAGTAGCAAAATAACGGCAGCACAAGATTGCAGCTAGAAAACAGAGAGATCAACAGATGCTCTTCTTAGGAGCTATTGAATCACATTGTGCACAGGCATCTTTGGAGATGTACTTCCTCTTTTTTGTGTCATAATCTGTTTTTTTTAGCTGTGTATAGGCATTTCAATAGGTAGTGTCTTCATCCTTATCTTTTTAGGCTCTGAATCCCTCTGTTTTGTTGACGAAGAACAATAATAAATTATTTATCTTATTTGTCCGAAGTGGCATCTGAAGCTTTAGCCATATTAGAGTTTCCATTTGCTGTTGAGAATCTGTATGACCTGATTGGTGATTAACAAGCTTGGTGCTCGACTAAGTTGCCTCAACTTTACCTGCATTTCACAACTCATCAGTGCCTACAGAAAGATAGATAGGGGTTTTAATCTTACGCATTTTGCATCTTTCCTAGTTTCAAGCAGATTTATCATCTATTTCTTATGTTCTTTGTTTCACCATTGGTTTGCCTTTATGCAGATGAACAGTTTTATACTGAATAGTATTCCTGTGGTGGTGATAGTGACATCATTTGGAATGTTCACTTTGCTAGGAGGGGATCTGACACCTGCAAGGGCATTTACATCTCTTTCTTTGTTTGCTGTGCTGCGGTTTCCGCTCTTCATGCTTCCAAATATAATTACACAGGTTCCGTTTCTACCTATATGTTCATGGTATCATATTGCTAAATTGTTACTGATGGCCCTTTCTAGGAGTAGAAAAACATGTTACTTCTCCCTGTATTAGTTTCCCTCATTTTTTGTTATGCTGTAATGTTACTTTTTGTGGGTTTTAACAGATTTGATTATTCTATTGTGCTTCCATTTTGTTTTTTAATTAATGCTCCTGGTTTCAACCTGTATTACTAGTTTGTGATATGCTGGTGGATTGATATAGTTCTTTCTGCTTATTATTTGAAAGAATGATCTTTCCCCCAAGGAAGGTGGACATTGTTGTATGCTCTTCCCTATGGTGATATCTGTCATCACTTTCCTTGAAGTTCAGAAAGTTTTTATGAACGATCATTTGTGCTTGACTGGATGGAATTTAAACGTATTTGTCTTAGCTGGAATTTGTTGAAATGGTTAAAAGGAATCTGAATATACACTTGATTAATGGCTAAGGTTTTGAATCTCCTGTCCAATGTGTCACTTGGCAGAGATGAATATAAATTAACTTCAAAACTATTGAACTCCATGTTATTCTACTTAGTGCTGGCCTTGCTGGTTCTACGAAACTGTTAGTAATGGTTGGTTACTCATCATGTGGATTTAATGCTGAAGATTGTTCATTTTTTAATCATTAGTTTTTCCTGTTCTATAGGTTGTGAATGCAAATGTGTCATTGAAGCGTTTGGAGGAACTTCTGCTTGCAGAAGAAAGAATTCTTGTACCTAACCCACCTCTTGAACCAGGGGCTCCAGCTGTCTCGATAAAGAATGGATACTTCTCCTGGGAATCAAAGGTTTTTTTCTTTATTCTTTTGTTGTGTGTGTTTATTTGAGTCTTAGTTCCCATAGGTTTTGAAGAGTGGATATTAGCTAGTTTTTCATTTGAGCAAGATTCATTTATTGTGAAAGTCTTCAATTTGCTCAGGGCAGTTTGTTAGCAATTGACAGCTACTACTAATTCATTAGGTCCTGACAAGATCTTAAAATAAGTTTGCAATTATTTGAAATACAACACGCCATCTATAGATTGTTTAAATTGTGAATAACATGACATTGACTTAATGTCATGGCGTAAAATATTACTGTTTCCTAGGAAGTGATTCCTTCAAGTGAATGTTTCTTATGGTAGTGTTTGTTAGTTACCATTGCAAAAGGAACCTCTACAAACTTGAAGTTAGAAAGCCCTACACCTTTAATTAAGAAAACTGCTCAAAGCTTTGCAAGATTACAAAGACGTGCACAAAAGCGCATATACCAGCTTTTGCATGAGTTATACACATTGTCATTGTGGTGGCTAATTGAACAGGATAAGCAATCTGTTGCTGTAGCCATTCCAAGTTAAGTTTTGGTTCGCCTATGTAGGCCTGTTTTGTGGTTAAGGAGGTTTTCTTAGAGGTAAAATGCTGTAAGATTGGAGAAGTCTGTCTTTGTTGTTTGTCAAATTGGTTCCAGAGATACATGTTTGATAAGTGTGTTGTTTCTGGTGGGGTGTGGTTGATTCATCCAAGTGGGTTAATGTTTTCTGGAGAATAAAGAGGAGTTGAGCAAGAGTTTTTAGGTGGAAAATTTGCCTGAGTTTGACAAATTGAGGAATATTCTACAGAAAACAGAGTCATTAAATCTAGAGTCATGTCTGTGAATGTTGGAGATCTTGTTAAGTAGTGTAACTGGATAATTTAAATAGACTGTTAATCATGAAAAATGTTGTTACTTTTAAGCAAACTATTATAGCTGTGAACTGTAAAGTACAATTTTGAATGATGCAGCTGCCATTATGAGTGACAGTCCAAAATACCTAAAGCCACTGGGACTATTAGATTATAACAGCCCCGAAGTATGATTATATTTTCCACCAAGATGATTATTTCAATCCCTTGAGTTACTCCCCAGTTGAACAGGGACGTTTTATTACAGCTCCGAAGTATGATTATATTTTCCACCAAGATGATTATTTCAATCCCTTGAGTATTCCCCAGTTGAACAGGGACGTTTTATTACGTTCAGCAAAATTGTTATTTTGTCTATTAGGGTTGAAGGCTATACATTAATATTCTTTTGTTGGAGCATAATAAATATAAGTTTGGAGAGTTTTATGCTATCTTCCTATTGTCGCTCGTTATCATATTGGTCGGTACTTTCCTGCGAAGTTTCTGTCATTCTGGAACTGATGATCTACCTCTGCCGGTACCAGTCAGAGAGACCTACTTTGTCGAACATCAACTTGGAAGTACCAATTGGTAAATTGGTAGCAGTTGTTGGCGGCACCGGGGAGGGAAAAACGTCACTTGTGTCAGCAATGCTTGGAGAGCTTCCTCCGGTTTCCGATGCCACTTCTGTAGATATTAGAGGGACAGTTGCATATGTTCCCCAAGTTTCATGGATATTCAATGCAACAGTAAGGAAATCTCACCTAAATTTCTTCTATGACCTTATTTATGTGATTAAGTATGATATTGTTAGATTGATTTACAGTTCTTTTTGAAATCGTGATTAAAATGTTGAAGATATTTGCTGAAAATTTAGTTGGGCTGCAAGTCTCAAGGCTTGTTATTCTTTTATGTAAAATTAATAAATGTATATTTCATTTTACAGGTACGGGACAACATACTGTTTGGATCTGCCTTTGAACCTAACAAATATGAAAGAGCAATAGACGTGACTTCACTGCGGCATGACCTAGACTTGCTCCCTGTAAGTGCATAATTCCCTTGCCAGTTTTTACTTTATTCAGTTATCCAAATTTTTTGACATCTCACTTTCTTGTGCTCTAGGGTGGTGATCTCACTGAAATTGGTGAAAGAGGGGTTAACATTAGTGGGGGACAAAAGCAAAGAGTTTCTCTGGCTCGGGCTGTGTATTCAGATTCTGATGTCTTTGTATTTGATGACCCCTTAAGTGCTCTAGATGCTCATGTTGGTCGACAGGTAATTATATTTTTATTTGCCTAGAACAGGAGCTGCGCTGTATAGGTGTTATTACTTTGTGTTATTGTCTTAATTGAGAAGCAATCTGTTGTATTTTGTTGCTCTCCTGTACCATGCATACTCTTTGGCTCTACCAGTGCGTGAATCTTTCTTTTTATCATGCAATGTTTTTTTTTTCCTTGTGATCTTTGAACATCAGACAGTTTTGGTTGAAGTTAGAATGTTCCCTTTTTTTGGGGGGTGTTCTTCTAATATGTTGGGCTTTTAGACAACTATATACAGCTACTTCCATTATTTTGCCTCTTCCTTTTATCAAGAAATATTTATGATTACTTAGTTAACTCTTTGAACTGCTATCTCAATTTTATTGAGTTTCAGATGCATAAAAATTCTTCTCCATTACATTAGGTCTTTGAAAGATGCATCAAGGGGGAACTCAGAGGAAAAACAAGGGTTCTTGTGACAAATCAGCTTCATTTCCTTTCAGAAGTGGATAAAATTATTCTGGTGCACGATGGCATGGTAAAAGAAGAAGGAACTTTTGAGGAACTTACAAATAATGGCCCACTATTCCAAAAGCTAATGGAAAATGCAGGGAAAATGGAAGAATATGTTGAAGAAAAGGATGAAAATACTGATGATAAAAGTTCAAAGGTTTCTGCCAATGGTGAGACTAATGGCTTGGGCAAGGATCCCAACACCGCAAATAAACAAAAGGAAGGAAAATCTGTTCTTATTAAGCAGGAAGAAAGAGAAACGGGTGTTGTTAGTTCAAAAGTGTTGAAAAGGTAGATAACTTGTGAACTTTATTTCGACGATTGAAGCTCATTAGTTGTTTCTTAACTCATGAATTATTTATATCATCACGAATATGGAATCTTGTCTCATTACCCTAGAAAACCTAGTGGTCGTAATTTTTACAGTTCCTCATTTTCTGAGTGATGCTGTTTATGCTCTTGCCAAGTGCTGGTAATGTTTGATCTTTTGAGACAGTTTCAAACAACAATATCCCATGCTTCCTCCTGAAAAATCTTTTTGTGGTCTAATACATGTGCACTTGGATCTTCTACAGATGTTTTTTCTGTATGTAAAGTTTTCATTTTCCATTGTATTTTGTTTGTCTCAAAGGTCTATGTCAATGACCAGGTTTCCCTTGGAGAAGCTGGTTTTTTTGGATTTTGTTACATCAGATTGCTGTTAGTAACACTGATTTCTGATATTTGCTTCTAGAAATGCATCACTCAAACTTCGTGTAATTGCTGGTGCTTGTATATGTGTAATGCTATAATTTAATTTGGAGCCAGGAGGTCTTGGTGTATTATTGTATGGTACATTTTTCGTTTTAATTCCTTTCCCCTTTTTTCCTTACAGATACAAGGATGCTTTGGGTGGCACATGGGTGGTTATGATATTGTTTTCGTGCTATGTATTAACTGAAGTCCTTCGTATTTCAAGTAGCACATGGCTAAGTTATTGGACTGACCAGAGTTCTTCTCAAGCAGCATATGGGCCGTTGTTCTATAATTTGGTCTATTCTCTCCTATCACTTGGCCAAGTAAGCAAAATATGTTATAGTTTTATACACTTCTGTTTCATGGTCAGGAGAATTGTGATAAGAATTCAGTCTAATAATCATATGTGTTTTTGTTTTTGTTTTTTTTTTTTTTTTGCAATTAGGTATGTGTGACTCTGGCAAATTCATTTTGGTTGATCACATCAAGTCTTTATGCTGCTAGAAGGTTGCATGAGGCTATGCTAAACTCTATTCTGAGAGCTCCGATGCTCTTCTTCCACACAAATCCACTTGGAAGGATAATTAACAGATTTGCTAAGGATCTTGGTGACATAGATCGGAATGTTGCCCCATTTGTTAATATGTTTCTTGGGCAAGTTGCGCAGCTGATTTCAACTTTTATACTTATTGGGATTGTGAGCACCATGTCCTTGTGGGCCATCATGCCTCTTCTGGTGCTGTTCTACATAGCCTATCTATATTACCAGGTACGTAAATTGCTGCAGCATTTTTTCCTGTCACAAGTCAATGAACCCAATAATTGGTATGGCCGATTGAAAATGTATGGTGAAGGGAGATATGTTTTTGGTTCACTGCAAGCAATTGCAATGAGAAATACAGCCTGATATGCAGATGTAAAATGCAATTATTTGGCCCATATACTGTTTTAAATCTGTTTTGTTTCTTTGAGATAGAAATTGGTTGTTCATCTTCTATGAATCTAGATTGCAATTATGGCCTCTATCGTTGCTTTGTGATTCAATTAGATTCCATGAGCAAAACCAGGAGACATTTCCTATTATTGACGCTTATGAATTTCCCATTATAGTAGTTGATGGTTCACAACAATATCTCTGCAAACTTTCTGGGAACTTGAGTTATTTCGCTGTTTCTTAACCTTTGTTACACGTGAATTATAGATAATCCAGTGTCTCATTTTGAAAAATGCTTGAAGAATAATGAAACAACTGTGAGTGGAACTTATAGAGTTTATAAAATAAAAAATTGTAGTGTAAATAGTTGACTGCCATTAATGCAAGTGAGACAAATGTGTAGTGGTTCAGCTGAAAGGGTTCTATTCACATACGAAACTGCTGATTGGGCCTCAGCTCAGTGAGACAGTTAGAAACTATTTCAAAAGAGATGCTGAAATGATTAGTTTCTCGACATGAATTTTCACCTGACAGTGCTATCATATCGATTGTTCCTTGCAGAGCACGGCCCGTGAAGTGAAGCGCCTAGATTCTGTGAGCAGATCTCCTGTTTATGCACAATTCGGGGAAGCACTTAATGGTTTGTCAACAATCCGTGCATACAAAGCTTATGATAGAATGGCAAATATTAATGGTAAATCAATGGACAACAATATTCGATTTACTCTTGTAAACATGAGCGGGAACCGCTGGCTCGGGATTCGTCTCGAATTTTTGGGTGGGCTTATGATATGGCTTACAGCAACTTTCGCCGTAATGCAAAATGGTAGAGCTGAAAACCAGGAGGCGTTTGCTTCTACTATGGGTTTACTTCTTAGTTATGCATTAAATATTACAAGTCTGTTAACTGCGGTTCTCAGATTGGCCAGTCTGGCTGAAAATAGTCTGAATGCTGTTGAAAGAGTTGGCACGTACATCGAGCTTCCGTCTGAAGCGCCGCCCATTATTGAAGGCAACCGCCCTCCCCCTGGATGGCCTTCTGAAGGTTCTATTAAGTTTGAGGAGGTTGTCTTACGGTATAGGCCTGAACTTCCTCCTGTCCTCCATGGCATATCATTCAAAATTCCTCCTAGTGATAAAGTGGGAATAGTTGGCAGAACTGGAGCAGGAAAGTCCAGTATGATTAATGCCCTCTTTCGCCTGGTGGAACTGGAGAAAGGAAGAATCTTAGTTGATGATTGTGATGTTGGAAAGTTTGGGCTGAAAGATCTTCGTAAGGTTCTTGGTATAATACCACAATCTCCGGTGTTGTTTTCAGGTAACAGCAACTGTTCAATGAACTGAAACTCCCTTTTTTTTTGGATCGGGAAATCGTATTAAATTAATGAAGAATGGAAGGATGTAGGAAATTTGTAAATCTTGATTTTTGCATTGACTTCTTTTTTTCTGTTTTGCTAGCAATAAGCCAGGCTTAACTTTTGATTGGTCTATATAGCTTAGTTGAGGCTGGATTTTGAACGACTTGATAAGCATGGCAGTTTGCTGGCTTTTGATTCCTGCACTTACACTCTTCTTAATTTTGCTGCTCCTAGATTATTTCACTTTGTGAACATTAACACAAGTGGAAATTGACATTTTTTCTGAGCACTTTTGTTGGGTAGAGAAAAATCAGCATCATTTATCCATTTCAGTTAATAGGCCTTTTTTTTTCTTCTTGGAGCAAATGAATTCTTCCACGCATTTATTACAGAGTCGAGGGTTCTTATGTGTTCCCTTTTCAGTTTGAAATGCAATTGCTAAGTTTGAGCTTAGAAATGGAAAATGTGGTACTATGCATGTATTTAATGAAGACATGTGCATTTTATTATTGGATGGCCATTATGATGTTTGATGGAAAATTATCTTTCTTGGCTGATGTTAATAAGTGGCCATGTTTTCGATGGTTTTCTGATTGTCAATTATTTTTGCTTAGGAACTGTGAGGTTTAATCTTGATCCTTTCAATGAACACAATGATGCTGACCTGTGGGAGGCTTTGGAGAGGGCCCATCTAAAAGATGTTGTACGGAGGAACTCTCTGGGGCTGGAGGCAGAGGTACATTATCAAGTTCTCTGTGATTGACGTTAATTATGTCTTGTCATCTACCAACTTTTCCAAAATAAGTCACATTCGATTGAGATCATAATAGATCACGATTAGAATTTTTAGGACTGCCTCAAGTTTCATATCAATGGGAACTTTTGGAAGCCATACAGCATCAAGTAATCAACCAATGCAGTGAATAGTTATATTGCAATGAACTTAAACGTGTACTTAACAGTAACTGAAGAGCAAATTGTACGTGCTATGAGTTATGAGGAGGAACAGTAAAGTTCTACAATCTGACTTAACATTAGTATTTCTCTCACCAAAATTAAAGTCATGGTGATTTCATAGGTTGAAGCCTCATGTTAACTGATATAAAATATTCTAACATCGAACAAGAATTATATGATGAATTCTCTAATTGGAATGAACCTTAGACATGTCCAATAGCTTCGCGATGAACTGTATTTGTGATGAATAGTGACTTGGGTATAAATTATCAACTGGTTTGAACAATCTTTCTTCAAACCATAAATTTTCATCTTTTTCCCTACTAGATTCCATCCTTGCTATAGTTTTAGGTTCTTGGAGAGAGACCCACTAGAATAAAGAGTTTAAAGGATGCCGTTGCTTTTTGATCTGAAAACATATTAAGCGCTGCGACAAAGCTTTGTAATAAATTTATATCTTTCCATTAGGTACTCCCTCCATTCCAAAATAAGTGTCGTCCTACACTTTGCACATAGTTTAAGAAACTCTTAAATAGGGTAATAAAATTACTTGAATATCCTCAACCAACCCCATTATAAAATTGTCCACCAAGAGCATCAACTGTTTTGAGGGTAATTTTGGAAACTTTTGACAAAAAGTGCATTGAAATATGAGAACGACATTTATTTTGGAATTTCTCCATTTTGCTAAAACGACACTTATTTTGGAATGGAGGGAGTACATAATTCAGCCTCAGATCTCTGAAGAGTTACTGTCTGTATCTGGCCGCCACTAGTGACCTGCTTGTAGGAGTTATTATAGAACAGCTACAAAATATGACTGTAAGATAATTTCCTGATATTTTAGAAGTAACAAAGGGCTTGTATGAACGGAAGAGTAGATGTAATTATAAGGTGATGTTCACAATTGATTAGACCTTTATGCAGCATGAGTCATAAAAGCTTACCTGTTGTTACCAAGGATAACTACTGCATAAAAAAACATGTAAGATGTTGATAATCAAGGAAGCTGAAGGATGATGTGCAATACTAATTATAGTAATAAACGTCAAGACCAACAGCAAAAGCAAAAATAAACAAATGTCAATACTACCGTATTTTTTCTTTAATGACTGAGTTTTTCCAATTGAGCAACAAAGTATTTAATCACTCATTAGAAGACGATAATTAGTGTATGATTAGACTACAATCCATGCATGTCCTGCACCAGAATCAATTTTGTTTATCCTGGAGATTCTATAGTTTTGTCCTGACAATATCTTTTGTGTTAAGGTCTCAGAGGCAGGAGAGAACTTCAGCGTTGGGCAGAGGCAGTTGCTGAGTCTTGCTCGAGCACTACTTCGCAGGTCAAAGATTCTTGTACTTGATGAAGCAACCGCCGCTGTTGATGTTAGAACTGATGCTCTTATTCAGAAGACCATAAGGGAAGAATTCAAATCATGCACAATGCTTATCATTGCTCACCGTTTGAATACCATAATTGACTGTGACCGAATTATTCTTCTTGATTCTGGACGGGTATGTATCCAGCACTGTTAAAGAGTACTTATAAACCATGTATCAGTATGCATAGCTGATCTAATCCAGTAATAAGTGGACTGTAATGAAGCTTCATAATGATAAACTTAGATTTTAAATATATATATATATATATATATATATATATATATATATATATATATATACATCCTTGTGATGGTATATATGATAAATTTTCGATTGTTTCTCTTAGGTCCTGGAATGTGATACACCTGAAAAGCTGTTGCAAAATGAAGAGAGTGCATTTTCAAAGATGGTGCAGAGTACCGGGGCTGCTAATGCTCAGTACCTGCGCAGCTTAGTTTTTGGAGAAGGGGATAACAAGTCGCAGAGGGAAACTCAGATAGATGGACAAAGAAGATGGCTTGCCTCTTCAAGATGGGCCGCTGCTGCCCAGTTTGCATTAGCAGTGACCCTCACATCTTCACACAATGACCTTGTTCAATTGGAAATAATTGATGAGGAAAATATTCTTAAGAGAACAAAGGATGCTGTATTAACTTTGCAGGGAATTTTGGAAGGGAAGCATGATAAAGAAATCGAAGAAAGCCTTGACCAGTACCAGGTTTCCAGAGATCGATGGTGGTCGGCTCTATACAAAATGATTGAAGGTATGGATTCCATATAAATCCATCAGAAGTGAAACTATGGTTAATAAAGTTGGCATTTATTCATAGCCTTGTGCGACACTCTCATAGTCTTGATGAATTTTTTGTTTTGGAGAATAACATTTTTCGTTACTGTCATGATGGAAATGTTTATACGAATAACTTTTGTCTTGTCAGATTTGCTTTCCTTTTTCTTTTTTTGTCTTTTTTTTTCACTTTTGGATTTGTGAGGTTCAAAAATATCTCCCGTTATAATTTCTTCCCTTTTATGCTCGAAAAACCTCTCTGGTAAAAAATAGATGTTGCGAGAAACAGCTGCCATGGAACTTGTTGATATCTGTTGACAATTGTGTTCAACAAATACTACACTATTGACAAGCAAATTTTTATTTTTCAGGTCTTGCTGTGATCAGTAGGTTGGGGCGAAACAGGCTTCACCAGTCAGAATATGAATTCGAAGACAAAACCATTGATTGGGACAATGTTGAAATGTAGAGAGCAAGAAATATTCTGTGGCTGTAGGCATGTTCACTACGACATGGTTTCCATTCGGAACATAGAGCAAGGTTCACTAATCAAGTAGCAGATCTTGACTCTACTTCCTGTTAGGCTGCAGGCTGATGAAGCTAGGAAAGAGTTTAGTACTGATATCCGGGGACTCTTTCTTCTGTTTGCTTACAGCTCTGCTTCAGCTTAACTGAATAAGATGTTAGCTTTCAACTTAGTGGCCTCTAAAATTTGGAATGTTTGCGGGTAATTCAATACTCAAAATTTTTGGTTTCTTTCACAGTTAGTAATTTTTATTATTATTATTATTATTATTATTATTATTATTATTATTATTTTGGTAAGTTAAAAACGAAAATGCACAATTTCTCCTGTAAAAAAAACTTGGAACATGGAGGTGATAGTTGGTCTTTGGAACTCAATTTTGGTTATTCCATCGAGTACAAATGCAGGCTCTGCATCATTTGACCTTGGCTCAAGATTAAAAAAAAAAAAAAAAAAAAAAACATACTCCCTTGATCCCACAACAGGAATTTTAACTATTATCAACTTAAACAGTCAAATTAATAAGATCCATATTATCTAGTAATTAATTTGGGACTAGGGGAGTGGTATGGAACACTATGGATCTCTGTCAAAGTGGATTTAATAGTTTTGTTTATTTCTCGTGCAGAATCCATAGAGCAAAATAAATACCGGAACAGTATGTCCTAAGATAATATTTGTCAGTAAAAATCAATCTTCACGGAAAAAAAAAAAAAAAATTATGCAAGGATTTCTCCCTTACCTGAATTCGAGTTGCTTCTTCACAAAACTTTCCGGTGCTTAAAAAATGATAACCATCAGGATTTATTTCGGTGATTTTTTTTTTGTTTCATTTTTTTTTTAATTTTTGTAAAAAAATTCTTTTCTTTTACAAGTTTCGGGACTCGGATTTTCTTGTTTTTTTTTAGATAAAAAAAAAATGTGAGGAACCAACATTGTATTTGTATGCATGAGGTACGCTTTTATGTTACGTGAAAAAAATAATTATATATTTAATTATATTATTTTAATTCAACGAAATAAATAATTAATTTTTTCTATGACATAATATTGGAACTAACCTTCCCATGATTTATTCATCTTTAATCTTGTTTTTCGTTCTTCTTTTGTTCTCTTTGACTATTATTTAAGGGCAGTGATTCTGCCACAACAACGTTTAGCATCCAAGACAAATTTAGAGTGAAAGTGCACAATTATCCCTCTTGATACTTTTCCATTATTCACTTCTCGGCTGCTCCTCCTAAAATCCACCCTCCTCTGCCCAGCACAGCAAAAAAAAATAAAATCTGGAAAATTATTTTCTTCATGTTCCGACTTTATGGTGAAAAAATCATAAAGATTTCATGATTGTTATGTCCCCTGCCAAATAAATAAGAGGATAGTTTTCTTTGTTTCTCCCTCTTTTGAGTATCACCTGTTTAATCCAATTGAAACCAACGATTTGGACTCGATCATCATCTTTTTCTAATTTTAACATGCTATCTTTATGTGTCTCTCTGAGTTACAACAATTTACATTAGATTTGATAGATTTTCTTCATAGATTGTTATTTGGGTAGTAGAATTCAACTTACCCAATCTCTAATTTTTTTCTGTTCGATTCAAAAAATTGAACCCTCCGTTATATTCAAAAGTTCCAGCAATTAAAGTCCGAATCGGATCCGAGACAATTAAAGATCATACCTAATGAGTGCCATGAAAAATGAAATTAAATGGCAGTTGAGGGGAGGATGAGCACTGATTCACTGTGGGTTGATCGGCCTGGCATACGATAGAGCAGTGTATTGGATGCGGGATTCTCATCCATTGTTGTACCTAGGTCACCCGATCGGGTTGGGATTAGTTTCAGGAAGTCTTCTTGCTTTGTTTCGTCGGCGGAGCATTCCTCGTCATCGGATATATCATCAGAGAATGGGACGCTGAAGCGTAGGAAGAAGATGATCGAGTGTAAAGAATGATAAGTACCCGAATTTTTAGATGGATAATTGTGTCCTTTCACACTAAATTTGCCCCGGATGCTAAAAGTTGTTGTGGCAAATCACCACCAATTATTTAATGAGAACAATTTTTTCAGTGATTTCTTCTCCATATGACCTGCAACCTGAACCAAAGAGAATGATGAATCAATCTCCCTCGGCTTATTAACTGTTGTCTCTTAATTGAACATTTTAGTCTGCCAACAGGGGGTGACACTTAGTAAAGGGGCTAGACATCCAACCAGGAGGTCTCGTGTTTGAAACCAACAACAGCAAAAATGAAAAATGTTGTCTTTCTTTGTAAGTCTCTTCAAACACCCGACAGTTGGAAGTTCTTCAAGCACCCGATGAACGGGCGAAAAGAGGCGTTGCAGGCGTAGAGTCGTCCCCCACTAGACTAGTAGTATGTCCTGTTCCCCAGACGCGTGTAATAGGCTAGGTGCTTGTAAAAATTATATATAAAAAAAAAACGTTTGAGTCTCTAATCTCAAGGTTTAAAGACCTCGATTTTGTAAGCCAACCATGGTGGACAATTATCAGGACAGTTTTTTTTGAACACCATTGTAACTTGAGAAGCGATCTTAATTGAAATGTCATGTTTGTTTTATTTTTTTAATATGTGTTTTTAAGTATTCATTGTATTAGAAATATAAAAAAGTGTATTGAAAATATAAAATGATATGATGAGATATGACAGTTATTATTATCGTATTCTGAAGAAAAAAAAACCCATGAAAAAAAAAACAGCATAATTCATAATTGCACTGGCATTATCACTGCCAAATTGCATAATGCATAAGCTGATATTTACTGACTTTGGCAAGTTTCTAATGTTTCAACGTCGCCACAAATTTAGTCATTGCCAGCACGCTCCATTCGTTTCCTCTTGTTTTGCCACCTTCTTCCTCCGCCGACCGCCAGTGCTACTGCCACAGATTCGATTGCGGTCAAGTGGCTAACAATATTCCAGGTAAACTCATTGCAATGCGCCAGAAATTTCACATATCAATAGCATGATGTCATCAACTGCATTGCTCCTACTTCTAGGCTCTAGCATTTCATATGTGCAATTCCCTCCTTACGCCCCGGAAGGTTGGATTGCGTTGATGGCAAGTGTTGTATAGTGCGTTACGGTCTCTTCATATTGATAAGGATTCAAGGGAACAATTTCAAATGGAGATATCAAAACAAATGTTGTCCTAAAAACACAAACGCTTATTATTGTTACTGATTTGTTGCTCTCTTTTTGGTAAATTTACTCTGTTTTTCTGTTTGATTAGAAGTGGCTTAGTGCCTTGATTTTTCTTCCAGCCTTGAGCTTGTCAAGTCGTAAGGCCTAAAGGCATGTTAGGTGTTTGAAAAAATGCTTAAATGAATCTCCATCTAAATTTAAACACAGAATTAATAAACCTTCTTCCTGACTTCGGTGAAGATGAGGAAGTACAACTACTTAGCAAAGATGAAGATGCCGAGTGTTCACTCTAATCTCTAATATTGCCATCCCTAATTTTATTTCTGGAGGGAAATTGCTGAATTGGAGGGAAATGATATCTCAGAGAGGGAAAAAATAAAAGGCTTGACTTCTTAAGGGCAATTTTGGAAAAGAACACAAACTTTGTTCTGGAGGCTAAAAATTGCACTGGCATTATCTCGCTCCGCCACTGCCACCTTTTCTCCCTCCGCCGCCGGCCGGCCATCGAGGGAATCTGTATCCTCTTCTCTATGGTCGCTGTGACCTTTGATTTATGCCAAACTTAGTGAATTAATTAATGCAATGACATCAGTGGCTGTGGACATATGTTAATAGTTGCTTTGAAGTAGCTGACGATCGTTATGCTCCTTTGCTGTGAACTATTGGAGGTTTTGTAATAAAGCAGGTTTGTCTTGCAAAGTTTTCATGGGAGAATTCTGTTTTCTCTTAATCCCTATGTCGATTTTCAGTTTTTTTTTTTTTTTCTTTGTTGGGGTGAGGTTGAAAAACGAAATTAGATATTGGAACCAATTGGTGTAATCCACACTCCCAATCAGAGATAGTAGTATAACAACTGCACTGGTGAAATCTATGCTGGAAGGTTGAATTGAATTTGTCTTTTTTTCAAATAAATTTCAGTCACTGGAGTCTGGAACAGAGCATGAAAAGAACGAGAGACCAAATGGAAATTGTTTGGCAAACTCCAGCTAACCCACCAGAGCGCCATGACTACATCTTTCGGAATGGTACATATAATATACTTTCCCCTGGTTTTAAGATTATTGAAAACTCTGCAACTTCCAACTTCTTGCATTTTATGGCTATGTAGGCATACGATATGTGAGACCTTACTATTTTGAGTTTATATCCCATGTAAGTATAGTTATTTCTTTGGAACGCCTAGCATGTATTGCGTATTGTCTTACACTAATCATAGATTGTGATTGTTCGTATTCATGTGATTTTTAGGTAAAAAATAGATGGGCAAAAAAGACCATTGTTGATCTCTTCACCGAAGAATTCAAGGGACGACCTCGTGATTACTATGTAGGATTTCCTTGTCCAAGTCTTTTTGTGTGTTAACTTGAGTGCACCAGCTTATTTTTTCACCTGTTGTTTGCCAGTGTATTTTTGAGTTATGTTGCCGAGAAAACTATGGCTTTGTCAATATTACGCTAATGCGCTAAAATGAAATTGAACACAGTGGTCTAGTGTGTGTATCTATGATTGAATATTGTATTTTAAAATTTTGATTATTCGAATCATTGGTTTTGGGAGCTGAACTGTGGGTTGATATAAATTTAGATGTCTGCTGTTAAAGCCGGACGAATTCAAGTAGATGGACAAATGGTGCCTATTTCATACGTGGTGAAACCATCACAGAAGATTAGCCATTTCGTGCACAGGTTAGTTTCATGGATTATATCTTTGAGGAGTATGTAAATTTCTCTCAGAAGCATTTTTTTACTTTGTGCTGTGCCATCAGCAAATGTCAATTGATATTCGTGAATTGTTTTGTTCTTATTTTATGCTAATTTATGTTAGTTAATGTTATCATGGGAGTTTGACTATTTGTTGTCATAAATGACATGGTGGATGTAGGCACGAGCCACCCGTAATGGCATTGGATATCAAGATACTGCATGAAGATGAAGAAGTTTTGACAATCTGTAAGCCTGCATCAGTTCCAGTAAGTTATAGTCAGTTGTGATGTCTCATATTCTGATTTCAAGGCGTCATTTTTCCATTTTAATCTTTATTCATGTAGAAAACTTTTTGCCTTGCATTAAATACGTACCCACAACTTAGAAGTTCCACGTCAACTAACTTCTGCTGTTTAAGGCTGTAGTATGACTTTACCAGTTAGTCCCGTAATATTGATCCTATTGGTGTTTGTATATTCGAGATGATAGTTAGTAGATTTTGAGCCAGTTCTAATCGATGTCGCTACTGATACTGACAGAGTGCTAGAGATTTCAGTATGTAACTGTTGAATTGAAGTTCACTTCGTAAAAAGAGAAAAAAGGGTTCACTTCGTAACAAGGCATTCTCTTAATTTCCATCCTTTG
This sequence comes from Oldenlandia corymbosa var. corymbosa, assembly GCA_949775105.1. Lineage (NCBI taxonomy): Eukaryota > Viridiplantae > Streptophyta > Magnoliopsida > Gentianales > Rubiaceae > Oldenlandia > Oldenlandia corymbosa. Next base: position 17,359,779 of record OX459118.1, on the reverse strand, counting down.
TTGGAAAGATGTATATCTCGTGCTGTAATTGTATATCTTGAAACTGCTAATCTAAATCTTTCTCTCCTCGTTTCTTTTGCTTTCTGCTCTTTAATTTACTAGGTACTAAGTAGTAAATAAGATTTCCCTTCACTCTATTTCAATTAGAGTGACTAGCAAGGGGTAACTGGATATTTTTGTCCCTATTTGGATAATTACTCGGCAATGACTTTTTGCATAAGAATCAAGACATCCTCAAGTATTAAGATTGAAAGACTTAATTGCCCTTTTGCACTTTGTAGGTACACCCCTGCGGGCAATACCGGAAGAATACCGTTGTTGGTATTCTTGAGGCAGAGCATGGGTTGGCCCCGCTATTTCGTATCCAATTTTTAGGCGCATCAATGAAGTTTACATTCTTCATGAAAATTGTGAATTGATTAGTGCGATTCTTCCCTTGCATCCATTGCAGCTTCATGAGGGTAAATTTCAGCTGAACATGATTTCCTTGACTTAAGACATCAGCGATTCACCGTCTAGACCGCCTGGTCTCGGGACTCCTTATCTTGGCAAGAACTGCTTTGAAGGCTGACATCTTCAGACAGCAGGCAAGTTATTGTTGCTTCTTTTACTTGCTAAGTTGCTAGTCGAATTAGAACCCTTACTTTTTCTGAGAGTTCTGAAATAAGCTTTAGGTAATTGTTAAACCCAATCACAAGTTGTTAACGTTGTAATTCGTTTGCTGCATTTTTATATTTTTTCTTTTTATGACAATAGTCAGTCTTCATCTGTATGAGTAATATCTTGCTATCATATTCTGTCAAGACACGTGTACTGAATTACATTAAATTATATCAGATCACAAAATAGAATTTCTTGCCGAATCTCTTCAGGCATTTCCCAAAGCATGCGTTAGTTTTCTCTTCTGAAGTTTATAACTAACAATCTAATGATTTAATTTCACTGTCTATGTCATTTTTCTCCACTTTGTGGTGATCTTCAAGCCTACTTCAATATTGCATCAATTTGCATAAGGCTCAAGTTAAAAGCTGTGGTCCATGTTAGAACTGAATTTTCAACTTGGAAACTATGTTGCTGATCAAGTTTGGTTCATGTCTTTACAAATCGTGCTGGGTAGTTGAATGTCCTGTGGAATACCATTGGACTCAAAAAATCAATTTTTTTGTTATTTGACAAGTGACAATGGTTCAAATTTCAACTTGAACAGTGACTATTTATATTCGATAAATGCTTCTTCTAGATAAATCTTATATAGAAAGTACCTGTTTCCATTTTAGAGGATTCATTTAGATGCATGGAGGTGGCACTTCACAAACTATCTGATTTAAAGAGTATCCATTGTTTTTGGCTGCTGCTTTCAACTTGTTTCAATATTTTTTTCCCCAATACGCCTTTTCCCTCTCTTTTACACACACACAATTAAATTGATTTAATCTGAGAGTTTATCTGCTCTCTATACACGACCCCAAATTCGTTACTTTTTCTTTATCTACCAGAAGGCATAAAATAGAACATGTATTAGGGATACTCTTTGAGAGAATTCCTGTTTTAGAGAACCTTTGAGGTACTAATGATGTCAATGTTTGTGTTTTGATTATGCACTAGAAATGTTAGAAGCTACATTGAAACTGTATAAATGGGCATTCAAAATGTAGAAAAAATATTAAAAAATAGTGCTAGACACATCATGAAACAAAACACAAGTGACCAAGCAGGATCTAGGTCTCTTGTTGGCAGCCTGTGAATGGAAATTCCTTTGGTGATCGAATAGTAGAGTTTGCATACTCATAAGCAAAGCAATGCCTAGTTTGGTTCATGATAGATCAACTTGCCAACTAGGCGTTGACCGTGCCACTGCCCTTGTTCAACAGGCGTGTGTCACTAGTCTTTCCAAGATCTAGCATTTGCATTCCCAATAAGTGTGGTTTTTAAATTTTTACTTTCTAGACGGCATATAAAATGTTTTGAAAACCTTTTAACCATAGCTTGTTTTGCAGATTGAGACAGGATTGGTGCAAAAACAGTATATTGCTAGGGTTATTGGTACATTTCCTGAGAATGAGGTACTTTTGTTTTTTGTCTCATACTTTAATTTAAGACGAACAGTTGTAGCTGGAGTTCTTTCATAGAGATCTTCCTCAATTTTTTATTTGACTTCTTAGCAACTTTCTCCAGCAAGTTGTGAATGCCAATGTGAATTTTGATGCTCGAGCAGGGAGGAGTTCAGTTGAGGTATGCTTAGCTGGCTTACCTTTGTTATTGGTGATAAAAAGTATATAGGATAGCAAGATGGCTCTTAGAATGTATATTTAGCTCATGTTATTGGATAGAATTTTTATTTTGACTGGGCACCTTAGCATTCTTTTTTTTCTGTATTGAAACCACGAAGACAAACTTCTATTGCTGGAGTGCTGTGACTTTTGTAGTTAGATTACTTGACTTTAGGGGATCTTCTTTCCTTTTCCAAGCTTCTAAATTTCTAATGTATGAATTTCTTGGTCAGTCTAACCATTGTTTATTTGCGAAATCAATGTCATCTTCTCCTAGGCAAAGAAGAAGAAACAAGGATGGGGGACTTTTATACTTGCTATAACGTTCCAAGAGTAATGACTTTTTAGTTTTCTTGCAGTTTATCGTGGAAATCAAGTAGTGTTTCTGTGTGCTATTCATTGCACAAAACAGTTCTTGCAGTTATTTTTCGGAACCACTTTATACCTGCCTTAAGGAATTGATACCCAACATCTTGTTTTCATTTTTGCTTAGATTTGAAATGTGCTTTAAAAGTTGTTTTAGGTGGAAGTTTGAGATGCTGAATAGATAGTTGTTTTAAAACAAAATAATATTTACTCTCAACTGCTTAACATCATATCTCAGTCCAAACAAGTCAGGTGATATGTTTCAGCTTTTATTTCTTTTTGAACTTGATTCAAATACTAGGTTTGTAAGTGGTCTGCGCTGGTAACCTGTCACATTATTGCCAATATGGCTTTTAGACTAGGCAATGGTACTGTAACGATCAAAAAGTATCAGCTGTTCTAATCTCCTTATGATTTTTGGGTGCCATCTGATGTCAAGTATAACAAATTCTTAACTTTACCTTACTGCTGATTTTATTTTTTCCAAAGTCCACCACAAGTTCATAAATGGTTTGGTTTGCATCACTGCTGATGGATTTTGAAATGGATATTTTAAGTTATCAGGAAATGTTCACTATTCTTTTCTCCCTTGAGATCATGTAATTTTTAACTTTCACGATGGCACTTCAAATATCATACTCATCTATCAGAGTGCCATCTGCAGGTGGGAGAAGATTGTCAAAATACTAATTCTTTACCGAAGGGAAAGACTGCTTGCACTAAATTTACTAGGGTCAGCACCAATGGTACTCAAAGCCTAGTTTTGTGTAAACCTATTACTGGTAGAACACATCAGGTACGATAGCCATCAGTTTGCTACTTCCATCATTCTTTATGAGCTAACTTCGATTGTCTTTCTTTTGATAATATATCTAGAGTAAATTATCTTTACTTGTGACTTAACTATGTGCAAGACCTCAAAAGCTCATAATGATGGAAGTAGGATCATTGTCCTTGGAGGTCATTTAGTCTTTGTATTTTGAATGGAATAGATGTGATCTGTTAAATAGTGAACTAGTGTCCCCACAAGGTATATTATAGTTTTGTCCACAGCACCAAATGACTGAATCAGCCTAACTTAATTGTTTCTTAAGGACTCAGGTGGGATACTTTATTGAAGTCATGAAAATTTTAGTTGTAATCGTGCATCACCATATTTGAATCAGTAAGATGTTTGAAAGAGCTTGTAACATAATAATATAATTATCAGCTTACAAACATGGAACTGCTGCCACTTCCTGCTGCTACTTTTTATTCCGAAGTATTGAACATACAGCTCTGTCATCTGTGTCTCAGATTCGTGTTCACCTGCAACATACTGGTCATCCTATAGCTAATGATAAACTTTACCAATGTAAAGCTGGTGATAAGCCCACAGCTGAAGTTATAGAGAAAGATAGTGCTGCGTTGGACCTATCAGTAGATCAGAATCTTCAACATTTAGCAAACGATGGCTCTGAGCAAAATTTCAGCATTGATCCCATGTGCACGAACTGCCCAAATCTGGCTCCAAGAGGGTAAGAAATCATTGCTACTATTTAGGAGTAATGGAGTTGTGTCTCAACTTGCACTTGCAAAAATTGTTTATACTGGGAAAATTCATAACGCTGATGAACTTCATGGCCTTAATCGAACTGAGTTGATTCGGTGCTTGTGATTTTGATTTCCTGTACTCTCAAGTAACAATGTCAAAATTAATGGATTCAAATTTCAACAACGTAGATTCAACATCTGAAATTTCTAAACTTGAGCTGTTGAGGAAAGTAATTGCAGGATAAAGGCATCTTCACTTCCAAACCCTAAAACTTAATTTCATTGATAGACTATATGAGCTGTTCACTTATCGATGCCTCGATTGTTGTACTTTTCCTGCTTGGGAGGGAAGTTAATCTTGAACATACAACTGGCAACACTGAAAGAAATGAAAAAGCTCAGAATAGAGCATGTAGTTGAACAATAGAAGTTTTGACTATTGAGAAATGAGTATGATTGCAGTAAATGATTAAGAGTCTTGTTGACATTTGCTTGCCGTAAGCTTAAGAGTCTGGGTAACTGGGCTTATGTTAGTTTGAGGAGAAAATGATAGTATGCTACTGGGGAGCCATATGCTGCGGAATAGTTTTGTTTAAATTTTCTGAGTAAGATCGTCTTTGCTTTTGATATTTCAACTAGAATATGACTATTATTATGTGACGGAGAAAGTTGTTGAAATGGAGTTATATATCGGTAGTGATGCTTATAATTCTGATGTTAATTAAGGCTTTGTGGTTGTGGTTCAGATATGATGGAGATGAGGAGGGTTTATGGCTGCATTGTGTGAAGTATAGTGGTCCGGACTGGGTGTATGAATGTCCCTATCCAGATTGGGCAGTTCTTGAGTAATTTCTCTGAGTTTATAATGTGTAGAAGAAGAAGATACATACTAATTTAGTTTTATTGTACTTAAAAAAAAAATCATTTTGTTTTGTTATTATCAAGAATCAGTTTTTGAAATTACTTTTTACGAGTTTATGAGTTTCTTACAACAAAACACTATTACGTAAACCTTAATAATTATTTTAGTATTTTTGCCGAATTCAGAGATTTGACAAGGATAATTTCTCGTTGAGAATATCAAAACTCAGAAATGATTTTTCTCATTCTTTAACAACATTCAGTTTGTTTCAAAACAGAACAATTTCTTCTACGACCAAAATACAAAATTTTAATCAAATGCCAATTTCTAAACTTCTGCTGTCTAAATCGTCAGTAAAATCCTAAACAATTACTAAGGACCCATTCGAAATTAAAAATGACGTCATCAATTTTAGTTTTTAAAACTTTTTTCTTTAGCACATAGAAAAAAGAAATATGTGACAAAATATTTTTAACGTGTTTACTGTCAATCATTATCACTAAAATAAAAAAAACTTAAGGTTTGTATGTTTGTACATCAAAATAAATTTTGACATTTCTTTTAAATAAAAAAAATAATATTTAAGGATCTCTTTATATCATAATAATTCTATAATACTACTTAATTTTCACAAATCATATCATATCTCGAAAAAATGTAATATTCAATAATGAGCTCGCGACGAGATAACACTAGTATATACATTGAGAAAAACATATACTAACACATAAAACTTTCGCTGCAGGAAAAAAAAGGAAAAAAAAAAATCGACATGACAGATTAAATATGACATTTAGATATAAGCAAGGTTTATGATCGAAATAGGGTCACTTTTCTGGTATGTGTCTTTGTCCGCTGACTTTTTGGCGGAAAATTACTCATCAATAAAACGATGGTCGAGCTCATTAATCATGAAAGTGGATTGACATTAATGAGACTGGAGTTCATTTGTCGAACCAAAAAAAGGGAAAACAAAAAAAGATCATGAAATTGAAACTGCATTTGCATAAACGAATATATAGGACCACTTTTTGTGTCAACTCGCAACATTAAATCCTAGCAGATTAGCCCTAGTGATGGATCCGCATTAACTCATTGATATGATCTATTGGCCCTTACAGTTACAGGAGCTGGAATGTGGCAACATAGACAGAGATCGAATTCATTAATCAAACTCTCAGTTTGATCAAATTCAATGAATTCGAATTCGGCTCAACGAAAAAAACAAAATATAACACTCCTTATGTCCCAAAAAAATTATAGTCCACATTTTAATTCTTAATACGAATTTTAAAGTCTGATGTAGACTATTTGTTTTTAGGACAGAAAGAATATAAATATCGAAATTCAACGTGAATTATTTTTCTGGAATAGAAAAAATTATTCTATCTGTCCTAATTTAATAATCTTACTTTGTTATATTTGTTTAATAGAAGTACTTTATCCGTCCTAATTTAATAATCTTATTTTGTTACATTTGTTTAATTGAACAAAAAGAAACCATTAAGATATGATAGAATCAGTATATATAAGTTTTGAGCATGATACTAGTTATACGTTTTAAAACAATCCACCACAAGTTTTTGACTAATTACTACAAGTTTTTTAGTTTGATTCGATTACTTTTTTTACTTTGACCCGAGTTTGATCTGTTGAACTAACTTTTTGAGGTTACAAGAAGTATTAAACAATTTAGTTTAAGTTGTATCCTAGAGCTAATTGTGTTTCAAAGGTACCTTTTGGGGCAGCTCATAGTAAATTTGAAAATGACGAGTTTCTGAAAGGCTTCTTAATTTCTGTTTCCATATGGCACGGTGCCGCACACATGAGAACCTTTTGTTTTTTTCTTTTGGGTCACAATTGTGAGATACACAATTATTGGAGAGCATATTAGAGATGGTCCTATGTAACTATTTCTATGAAGAAATGAATCCTTTGGATTTGTGACCAGAACCAGAAGATCAAGCCATCAAGCTCATATTAATTGCCATCTTGTATATTTTCCAGAAAGTGATATGCATACTCCAATTAGAGCTTCTTTTGGCCTTTTAGTCCAGCTTGCTAGCCAAATAATGCAATCTTCTTTTGAACAGAAGAGGGCAAATCGGGATTGCCTACATTGTGTCAATTCAACTCTAACTTCCTCTGCCAATGGGGCACTTAACATTATTATTGTATATTCATAATAACAACCTGTGCGGATTGTAATGGTTTTTAATTTAATTTATGCAAATTTAATTAATTAAAAGTAAAAAATTATTTATTTATTCTCGTGATTTTGTGAAAAAATAGTAAAATCTAGGGGTTTTTTTTTTTTCAATTCTATTAGAAAACAAAGATCCAACTTTCTTAAATTTTGAGACCACTCAAGAACTTTTGTAAATCTTGTCATAAGTTAATTAAAAAAAAAGGTTGAGTAGCCGCCTACTTTTCTTAATCTTCTTATTGTTTTCTCTTTTAATGGTTTAGATCATTATTAATCTATGTGTTTTAGGCGACCAATATTTATATAGGAATTTTATAGGAAATTTATCATATTATTAATTTATCAATCGTGTTTGATTTTTGTTATTCTTAGTTAAGACCCGAAAGATTTATTATCTATTAAACTTTATTTGTTTAAGGAAATTTTACTGCATACTGAAACTAAATCAAATGACCTATCGACCACCATATCTTATTCATCAAAATAAGTATTTTCTTTTTTTTTTCCTTTCCACAAGTAATGTTAATGTGTGACACGTGAATTAACGTTGAATCCGTATGGTTAGAAAGATAGCAAAAGTCCCACCATATTTGTGCATGCAGCAAAAGAAAACAAAGTATTGGCTACATCTCAAATCTCATCCACTCCTCCAGATGAATTGCCACCAGAAAGAGCCAAATTCCATATACAAAATAAAAACGAAAAGAAAACAAGTTTGGTTGGCAGAATACTAGTAGAAAAATTCATACATTGCCATGAAGAACAAGCCAAAAAACTTCAGTCGAATCACTGTCGCTTTCGTTTCATGCAAAAGCTTATTAAGTTTTTTCTTCGTAAGCCATGACGCTTTCAATTTTATCACAATATTATTTGCTTTTATTTTCCCTTTTATTCATTTATTTTCCAATATGCATGAAGTTCTTGGAGCATCGAGGATTCGATTAGATGTGAATGCATAAATCTTCCAAGTTGATCAATCAAATACTAAGTGATTGACAAAACATGTTGGCCAGTAATATAGAATGAAGTTTTTTGAGCACTCATAATTTTTTGAATAATATAAGACGTGTGTGCATAAATTTCTTTCATAGTTAAACAATATTTATCCATAGAACTCCCATACAATACTACTCGATTATACTCTTTCTGTGTCGTCTCGAAATGATTATATTTGTTAGATTTTTTACTTTTAATATAATTTATATGATAAATAAAAATTCAAATTAAACAATTATTTCAGGATTACAAGAGTGAAAATGTGGTTATTTAGGTGTAAGAGACGAGTGATTCAATATCCCCCGCTTACAGACAAGTGAAAATGTGGTTACTTAACATGTAGCTAATGTACATTTATTTAACTAATCAAACACACTTGTCCTCTCAAGGAAAGAAAACTAACCCCCACTTAGATTTTAGGAAGAGACAAATCTAAATAGCCAAATTGGAAAGTCATTTTATTCCACTGCTGAAGTAATCTTTCAATCTTTTTGCCTAAAAATGAATGTTTCATTTGTCGTAAACTGTTTGATCTCAAGAAAAGACGGTCTAACTAGGAAAATAAAAATTTATAAATTAGATCACTTAATATAATAAATAATTTACTGGAGTTTCATGTACATTAGAAATCTCATTATTAGTTCATTTTAATTTCTAAAACTGAATTATTTTCTAGAGACGGAAAGAGTATTATTTTAGTATAATAAACAAAAATATTATGGCAGAACGAAAAGAGTATGATTATAATATTACTTATTTTATTTATTTTTTTGATAATCATATTTATATTTATTTATTTGTTTGAAAGGAATGTCACTTGGAACAACCTAAAATTTATAATACAGATATGAATTATAAATGTGAATTTTTATTTTATTTTTTTGAAAAAAATTAAAATCAAAACTTGCCAACTTTTGGACATTGACTATTGAGCCAAAAAGTGTGGAAAAACATATATATGGCTTCCTTTCCACAGCAATGACAATGAGTTCATAGATAATCCAAGTGGACTTGACCAGATTCAACATCATTCACTGACATTGCCACTTCAGAATCAGTCCTTCTCCGCTGTTACATACTTATATTGGGTTCTTCACTTACCAGGGGTAAGCAAAGCCAAAAATATAAATGTATGGTTAAACAAAGGAAAGTCCATGAGGAAAGTTTAACTAGGTCCATTTCCACAGGTTAATGATTCAATTCTACTATCTGAAAACTTCCAGCAAAGAGGGGTATGTAACAGAGTGCTGCAGATGACACCAAATTCAGGGTAATCAAAGATTTAATCTACTTTGGGGGCATTCAAATTTCTTCATCCAGAGAAGGCAAGCAATGTTTTTTGTCACCAATTATCTCACTTTCAGCTGGCAAAGTTTGTAGTTTTCATGTCACACCATAAATCCATACAAGTTTTTATGTGGGTTCCTGTAGTAGCCATGTAAAACTGTAAGCTTGGTTAGTAGCAAAGAACAGTTGTATGATCATTGATACATGTAATTCAACTATGAATACCTGTTCGTTGACTTTGATTAATCCAATTTAATACCAAGAATGAAAACCTCTGTAGACACTTTCATGGCTTCCCCTGCAACCATTCCACTCTGGTGTTTTTTCTTTCTGGTTCTTACAGTAAACTGACTCTTCAAAAAAACATTACAGTCTCTAATGAGCAACATTCGGGTGTTGTTTTGAACTGGTGCATTTGTGTGCTTGAATTTGCAGTTTGTGACTTCAGTTGGCCTTTCTATTTTGTAGAATTGGACATGGTGGATAAGTTATTTGGGAGTTTTTTTGTTAAGAGGGAGAATGGGATAAAGATGTATGAATTTAGTTTTGAATAAAGCCAATAACAAAAATGCATAATTTTGGTGTATTTGATGTTTCTACTTTATTAGCTTCATTTTCTTTGCTTTTGTTTTCTTTTACTTTATTTGGATGTTCATACGAACTTTGACTCTCTATTCCAATGCACACTGAAATTGATCATCAGTGGAAGGAACTAATACTTTAGATTTTGGGAAATGTTTTTCTATAAAATTCAGACATACTTGGTTTGGCCTTGTTTCAGGTCTGCAATACTCAAATGTTATGGTGAAATCCCAGAAAGTTTTTGCTAAGTAAAGGGGTTTTGGTTCAGGTGCTGAAACGTCAAGATGGCTTTCAAGCCCTTTATATGGTATTGCAGGCCAGTCGAGGATGGACTTTGGGCTCATGAAACGGACAGTGCTTTTGGAGCATACACACCCTGTGTGTTGGATTCAGTTGTTGGCTGTGTGTCTCACTTGGTTGTGCTTGGATTGTGTAGTTACAGAATATGGTTGATGATGATGGATTACAGAATTAGGAGGTATCGGCTGAGGTCGAATTTCTACAATTATCTGTTGGGATTGTTGGCAGGTTGTTGTGGTGTCGAGTCTTTATTCAGATTAGCTCTGGGCATTTCAGTTTTCAATTTGGATGCACAAAGTGGATTTGCTCCCTATGAGGTTTTTTTCTTCCCAAATTCTTGTACATTACCTTTTTCTCCTGCTTTACTTCTGACAAATCAGTACAGCTCATTTTCCACCTAATATAACCAAAACTGGGAATTCTGTGAAGAAAGTGAATAGTATCAGTAATTCGGTTGCCTTTACGTTTCCTAGCTTGATGCATTTCTGAAACTCTTGGATGTAAATGTCTCTGTAATGTTGTTACTTGTTTTGATTTTTGGAAAACCTATTTACAGCACATAGAGATTACGAGCCGCTTTTTGCTGCAGATACTTTCAATTGGCATTCAGGCAATCGCTTGGGGTTCCTTAGTTCTTATGCTTCTGTTGGAAACAAAAGTTTATGTTAAAGAATTTCAGTGGTACATTCGATTTGGAGTAATTTATATTCTTGTGGGAGATGCTGTGATATTCAACTTAATCCTTTCACTGATTGAGTTTTACTCAAGGTCAGGTATTCTCCACTGACTGAATTATTCTCTTTGTTACGATTCTGTATATGTTGTGCTTCACTAGTGAAGTTTTGATAGGGATTACTTGGAAATGTTTTCATCATTTGAGTTCAATAGAAGAGTTTATCTCGAAATCTAAAATAAATTAGAAAAACCAAAGTTTGAAAAACCTGTGAAAGTAATAATATCCATTAGATAGAGGAGCTTGTGCCCCACTGAATTTGGAAGTTCATTCACCATGATCACCCCTGACAATGTTACTTGAAAATAATCTAATTTAACAATAAGAACAAAACTGTGCTTTCTGGTAGCTACAATATCAGATTAATGCCAGTGGCAACATGCTCTTTTCAGCATATTTGGACCTTCTTTATTTATGAGGATAGTATGTTTGAGCTAACCAGCATTACTTTTAGAAGCCTCAGGTTTCCACAAAATGTGTTATCAAGTAAACTATGTTCCATCTTTTTCTTAACTCTTACGTCTTGCTGTTCAAATCTGTTTGTAGCCTTTCTTCTTCTAAAACCTTATACATGTAAGCAAAGTCGTGAATTACTATCTCATTCCCTCTCATAAATAACCCAATTGCTGAAACATAATGTTATTAAGACCAGAAAATTACAATCTCATTCCCTCTCATAAAGAACCCAATGGCTGAAACATTGTGTTATTAAAACCTCTGGTCATTTGCTACATGCGAGTCCCACAAACCACTAATCGTTGGCTATTCATTCGAGTTTACATTGGTTGCTTCTTTAATTATCATGGAACATCTTTGATCAATCGTAGATAAAGGTACTAATCGTGTTAGTGGCAAATGGCAGCTGGATTCTTCATTTTTCGTGGTAAACAGACGCAATGTTTTCATTCCTGTTGAAAATAAACAGAACCATGTCTTGCTTTGATTAAAATGCCATGTAACTTATGGTTGGATATGACCTACACAACCTAGAATGGGAATCCATAATTGAGAAATTATTTCTGTAGGTCATGAACAGTTTTCTGAAAGACAAAGGAAAGTTCCTTTTATTGGTGTCTAGAACATATAATTTCCATTTAAAGGCACTGTTTAATTTTGTAATAAAAATAGTTACATGCATCTTTGAGAATAATTTGCTCTTCTAATGTCATAAGTTCTGACACCAAATTTATCTTCAGCTACAAAATATTCAAGAATTGTTATATTGCAGGTCCGTACTGTATCTATATTGCTGTTCGTTTGTCTGCCAGGTAAATGCTGTTTATATCTGTTCACTTTTGTATTTTGATTAATAGGGATCATGCCTTTCACTGTTTCATCAATGAAAATCCAACTGCAAAGCACATAAACAGACACAGCAATCAAGGCTGAAAAAAGCTTCACTCTTTGGTTTGCTTACTCGTTAGTGTAGATTGTGTTCGCGGTGCTGCTTCTTGCTCACTTCCCGCAATTGGAAGCATACCCTGGCTACATACCACTGTCTGCTGAAACTATTGATGAAAGTAAACACGAGAAGTTGCTTGGAGGTGATATCTGTCCTGAAAGACATGCCAACTTCCTCTCTAGTAAGTAGTTGATTTTTAAGTCTCTACTGATAAGATGCTAGACTCTTAAGCTTTCAACACAATACTTATCAGTAATTAGGAGCTCTAAGAGAAAGGATACCTGTTCGCGGAACTGTTTATTTATTTATTTATTTTTTATTTTTTATTTTTTGTTTTTTGCATCACCAACTCACTTCTTAATCTACAGCAGAAAAAGTCACTTTGTAAATTGTTAAAGGTGTTGATCATAACGTCGAGAACCTCTATATTACTAGATTAGTCATCTAACTAACATTTGATATCACTTTACTTATTTGAAGGCTGATAAAACTGTAGAAAACGATATCACTTCACTTTTGCTGAAGACTCATAGAACTTTACGAGTAGAAGGGAGAATGTCTTGTACAAGAAGACACAAGGAACTGTTGCCAGGATGATTATAATTTGGTAGAAGGCAAAGGGTTTCCAGTAAAAAAATAGGCCGCTATATCCCTTTTTATTTGAAAGGGCACATGTAATGATTTATATGCCAAACCTGAATTCTTTTCCATTCAGACTGGTATATTCTGCATAAAATTAGTACCAATTCAGTCATTGAGCAGGCCAAATTTATTCCAACACTAGGAATTCAACCACTTGGCTTGCACCTTTCGGAAAATTTTATGAATAAATACACTTAGAGGAGTAAAAACTGAAGTGTTATGTCTCAATAACTCCATATGCTATGATTTTTCTTGTGACAACCATAAAATGGAACCATAACTATTTTCCATTTTACAGGAATATGTTTCGGCTGGATGACACCCCTCATGCAACAAGGGTACAAGAAACCAATCACTGATAAGGATGTGTGGCAATTGGATTCATGGGATCAGACTGAGACACTTATTGAGAAGTCAGTTTTGTCGTTTCTCTTAGACCAGAACTAGATGTATTTTAAAGTCAAATAACACATTGTATTTTTGTTGGCAATTGCGACAGGTTCCAAAAGTGCTGGGTTGTAGAATCGCAAAGATCTAATCCATGGCTTCTACGTGCTCTAAATTATAGCCTTGGAGGCAGGTAAAGTTTTGTCATTTCATTAGAGAAGATTCTACTTCTGTTGAATGGCTTCTGCTTTTTAACTGTAGGTACACTTTTGATTTTGCAGATTTTGGTATGGAGGCTTGTTCAAAGTAAGGAGCTTTGAAACTGCTAATTTTTCCAGCAATACTCTATTCAACACTGGAAATGTGATTCTATGCATATCATGTAGGCAGAGATTGCATTGTTATATGAAGTGTATATTTCACATAAGCATCATGTTGTAGGAATGCATGTGGTCGATATTATTTTTCTCATCCAATGTCTTTCTTCGGTGTTTAGCTACATAGCATCACTTAGCATGCACTGCCAATTTATTTTTATTATAAATTTGATAAAAGGAATCTACAATTTTGAGAGCATAAAATGTGCACTGATATGAAGTAAGGAAACATATTTTTTTAACTTATGAACCTTGTTAATTGTACTCCAAAACATCCTGCAGATTGGAAATGATCTTTCCCAGTTTGTCGGACCTGTCATACTAAACCATCTCTTAAAGGTAAAGTCACTTACTGCAATTGAGTACTGATCCCTTTGTTCTGATTTTAGTTTTTCATAGAAGAAAATCCATAGCTTTTTGATGAATTACTTCATTTGCAGCATATGGTTTTCAAGACTGACTTGATCTTCAAGACTGACTTGATCTTTCTTGCAGTCTCTGGAGCGGGGAGATCCAGCTTGGGTTGGATATGTTTATGCCTTCTCAATTTTTGTGGGAGTGGTACGATGAAATTCCATCATCATTCTACCTTTCAGGAGAGTACATTTATGTCATTTATTCGGCTTTCTTGTTGATCACATGATAAAGATTGCATTATTGCCTGTAATATATCATAGTATAAGGTCATCAAGATTTTCTGTCAGCATTTACAGGTGCATTGAAAATCTTTGATGGTTCCACACAAAAAAATAAAAATAAATAAATAAAAAATTAAAAAAATGATGGAGAACATGCGTCAATGGGCCTGCATGTATCTTTTTCTACAAACCAGATTTATTTTAATTAGTAACCGTTTTGAAGCATTTTCCATTCTAAATCACATGCATGTTCCATATTCTTTGCAGTCTCTTGTAAATTTCAAGCCACGCTCTATGCAGTTTTAAGCTTATTGTTATTGAATTTTTGATGCAGTCATGTGGAGTTCTCTGTGAAGCACAGTACTTTCAGAATGTAATGCGTGTTGGTTTCAGGCTGAGATCTACCTTGGTAATCATTTTCATTCCTGTGCATGCACTCAAGTTATATCTATCTGTATTTGTGTTTTGACATATACCTGTAACATGAGTACACTGTTCAATCCCCCACCCTTACCATCCCACCCAAGTGACATTTTACCTTTACCTTAATCTGTATTTGTGTTTTGGTAATGCTTAGTGCAGTCACCTTAGTAGTTAAAATTTGAGGTGTTATGTCTATAAGAAAACGTGAAAAATGCTTGCGTAGTAGTGTAAATGCGGAGAAAAGTTTACAGCCTGTGTATATATCCCTTCAGAAATCAGAGACATCTGACTTACACATCCTTGACAAACAGAGTACTACACATTTAACTTGAATCAGTCTAGTTTGTAACAATGTATTATTGTTCACAGTAGCATAGTTGTGGTTGACAGTCCTGCTTTCTGATATGAAAATTGATAGAGTTATGATGGAAATTGTAGGTGGCTGCTATATTCCGCAAATCTTTGAGGCTTACACATGAGAGTCGCAAGAAGTTTCCATCTGGAAGAATAACCAATATGATAACAACAGATGCTAATGCTCTTCAGGTATTAAATAACAAATTTTACTGAACTTGATGTACTATCCTGATGTATTCATTGCATATGAGTGCTCTGTTATTCCATGTGGGATGCTTATCGAAAGTTTCATGTCAACTCCATTACTTTTTGAGATACCTGGAAAGATCATGTACAAGAACAACTCAAAATTTCATCAAGATATCTTTGCAACAAATAGCAATACCTAGAGCCACATGCACCCAGCAAAAGCAAAATCTACATTTAGTTCATATCCTGGCTATTACAGAGGGTTTGATCTGACTGGAGGAGTCCATTATTGTTATTTATCACTCATCACTCGAAAAAGAACATGGAAAGAGGAGGGGGGGAGGGTGGTGCATATTTCCTCTCATTTTCACTTACTGATGCTAATTACATTGCAAAAGCAGCAGATCACAGTGAAAGTAACAAATTCTCAACCTGATGAGTGATAGTCTTACTGGATAACATCATCACGTCCTATAATAAATCAGATTGGCCGAAATGCTGAAAAGGTGGTTCATTGAATTCTTATAATCACCAGATCCAAACTTGTTAATGTAGTTAAGAGAAATGGGATGAATGTGTAACAATTTGATTTTGGAGATTAATAGTTTCCTTTTGTCTATTTACTTTTTTCATTTACTATAAATTTGTTCTACTTCATTAGTTGGCGCATACATGCTTGTGCTGATTTTTACTGTTAATTCTTAGCAAATATGCCAACAACTTCATGGCTTATGGTCAGCTCCATTCCGGATCACAATTGCTATGGTTCTTCTGTACCAACAATTAGGGGTGGCATCTCTTCTTGGTTCTCTTATGCTAGTTCTCATGTTTCCTATTCAGGTATAAAACTCTTAGTCACATTCCTTAATCTGCTCAACTCTACTCAAGTTGCACATCACATCACCTTGACTGTGAACTACATTCTCTTGTCTTGCATCCCGGTGATATATTCAAATTTTTCGTGTAATAATGAGTTTCCAACAGTTTCTTCAACCCATGCCACTAAGAAAGATACTATACTCTTTGAATTCAAAAGCATTTTCTTTTATTTATTCTGTCGGTTAAGAGATGAGGACAAGTTTGCGGTTTACTAAAGATACTGGAATGGTTCTAACCTGAAGTGCCTTTTGTGTTATTGAAAGTAATCTAGAATCTTTCTATTCAATTGTCAGAAGCCCCTATTATGGAACATCATCACTAAATCGAGTCATGAATAGGTTCACATTCAATCAGATTCATTAATAATTTAATATCATGCAGTCAATATTTATATCTTTTCATGTCAGAAGTTCAATTGACGTAGACATAAATCTGGAGGTTCTCATTTCCTGTGTCTGGATTCAAATGCTTATGATGCCATATTTTCAAATACTCGTCTACAGTTTTACCGGCTCAAATTTCTCTCTCTCTCTCTCTCTCTCTCTCTCTCTCTCTCTCTCTCTCTCTATTTTTAAACTTGAAAACTTGTCTGATTAAAAAAACAAGTGATTTGATTTTATGAACAGACTCTTATAATAAGCAACATGAGAAGGTTGTCCAAGGAAGGCTTACAACGCACGGACAAGAGAGTGGGGCTGATGAATGAGATTCTAGTGGCTATGGACACTGTGAAGTAAGGCGGAATGTAATATGGATACCCTGCTTTTCCATTTTCTTATCCCATATCTCTCGATTCTGATGTGTCCGTCTTATGGTGAACTACAATACAGATGCTATGCTTGGGAGAAAAGTTTTCAATCTAAAATCCAAAGCATGAGGAACGAGGAACTCTCATGGTTCAAGAAAGCACAGTTGCTAGCAGCAGTATGTAATGATTTATTTGCTACTCCTGTGTCATCTAACTGCAAGGGCTTCAATAAGAGATCCACGTCTGCGTACTAATCTAATTTGCTTATTATCTCTTAGAAGACAGTCCTTCATTTGTGTGAATAACGTGTGATGTTGTGAATCTAATGTCATTGAGTGATTAAGGGCTATCAGCCTAACTTTCCTGCTGTTTGGTTGAATGGCCTGTTTGCTATTATAACTGTAGGGAATCTAAATCCACAAAGACGGTGTTTTTTTCAGAATCATTTTCAGTGGCTTATACATTAAAGTAATGTCCAGTAGATCTAAAACACATTAATCTTAGATGTGCAGTATCACTATCCATTATAATGCTAGTGTCCAGTAGATCTAAAACACATTAATTTTAAATGTGCTATCACTATTCATCATAATGCTTTGTCCCTCTTTTGCAACAAGAGTAGCACTATGAAAATTATCTGCAAGTTCTATTGGGAAAAGATAGAGCTGATAAGTGACTTGTTTGCATGTAATTCAGTGAGGTGTAAAATAACTATTTTACCTTATCATGCTACGGAAGGGTGTAAAACGCTTGCTGTTATTGAATGGATTGAAAATAATGTTATTGCCAGACCATAGAGCTAACTTTGAGAAGTATCTTCTTTTTTGTAGAAATTTTTATTTTATTTTATTTTTCTAAATCAGAAAATAACAAAAAGATCAGTTCTTAAAATTTCTTAATGACAAACTTGGATGATGTCTTATATATTGGTTTCTAAATCCATCATGACCTTATTGATTCTATATTAATGTTGTTTGCAGTGCAACACGTTCATATTGAACAGCATCCCGGTCCTTGTCACCGTGGTTTCATTTGGAATGTTCACTTTGCTTGGTGGAGATTTGACACCAGCACGAGCTTTTACTTCACTATCTCTGTTTGCAGTGCTGCGGTTTCCCTTGAACATGCTTCCGAATCTGATAACTCAGGTTCTACTCTCTTCATATGAGAAACTGAAAACTTCCGATAATGTTTATCTTGACTTTTTGTGATTACAATTAAAATATAACATATCGCCATACGGAAATTGGGCCGTCTAACTAGGTCTGTCAACTTCAATGCATCCACACAAGGAATCAAAGAGCAGGAATGCCGAAATTAATAGTTCTCTTAAGCTTCAGCAGAGAAGCACTTGCTCTAGTTCTCCCAAACCCAGCGTAATGTTGTTGATGTTCATGGTAGTTTACAGTTGAAAGTTGTATTAAGTCACAGAGAGTTCTTTAGTACCACAGTAACAAGCTTTTCCAACAATTATACTAGTATGTGGAGTAAAAAGAATGATAATCTATCAGTTCTCTTAACTTTATCGTTCACAATTGTCCTCACAGAGGAACATAGATAAAAAAAAAAAAAAAAGGCAAAATTTTTCGAATTTAGGAGGCGGCTACTGTTAATACTTCACTTGGGGAGTTGCATATGAAATCAATCTAGAAATAACAATCATTTGCTATTACCGGCTTTTTATGATCAATTTGTTTGCTGGTTGCTTGAAAAAAAATCTGAGTAGCTTCACTTTTGTTTCCAATGAATGGTACAGTCCCTAAAGAAAAATTTTCAAGCGATTTTCCTTATGGTACTGGTTAGATCAATTCATAAGCATTCCCTTATCCATGCTTGAAGCCAAAGCCCTAGTTCAGCTGACAATTCGGGGCGTCAAATGAAATGTCTATTGAAGTAAATCATTTGCTTTTGGTGAAACTACATCTGTCTTGACTTTTCCTTTTCTCTATATGTTTCGGCCTACTCTGGATTCTGTGGATGCCTTGTCTTCTGTGTATAGAAGCCAAATTTTTGCTACCTGATTTGTTGATTTCTTGTGAAAATATCTGGGTATCGACAAATGTACTTGAGCATAAACTAGTTACACATTTCAAACTTCCTAACATGAATGTTTTCCAAGGTTGTGAATGCAAATGTATCATTGCAACGACTTGAAGAACTGTTTATCGCTGAAGAAAGAATTCTTTTACCTAATCCACCTAGAGAAGCTGGAGTTCCTGCCATTTCAATCAAGGATGGGTGCTTTTCATGGGATTCGAAGGTCTAATTTCCCTGTATTTCTGCATGATTTTTCACGCTGATGGTGAATATATATGTCAGCCTTTTTTTTTAATTTTTTGGTAGAACCACATAAATGTTAAGTGTTTTTTTTTTTTTTTTTGGTGGAACCGCATAAATGTTAAGTATTACAGCATAAAGAAAGGAAATTCCATTGGAGTTATTTAACCAATGCATAAATATCTGTATGAAGTGTCTTTGCCGATATTCGTGACAAAAATTATACATGTAATGTGTGAGGACAAAGAAACCCAAATGCTGATCTGGACTCATCATGGCTGAATCCATGAGAAAAGGGAAGAACTTAAATATTTACATTACAAAGAGGTTGAGTTCCAACAGTTCTTTTTATCAGGAGGATTTTTCTTAAAAGGCCAAAAATATGTTTCTATCAAGGAAACTTTATGAAACATCATCATACTAAAAAGATCCATGATTGCTTTTTCTAGGAATATATGATTGTATTTAGAAAACCAATAGACATTGGCTATCAACAATTAATTTTAGAATAGATCTTCCAAAGTTGAAAAATATTTGTTTTTCATAAGTTTTCCTATCTTGAAACTTGTCTGGAATCTCAGGCCGAAAAGCCAACTTTATCAGATGTAAATTTAGATATAGAAGTTGGAAGCCTTGTTGCAATTGTTGGTGGTACTGGAGAAGGAAAGACGTCTCTTATCTCAGCAATGCTTGGGGAGCTTCCTGCTGTAGGAGACTCGAGGGTTGTAATTAGAGGAACAGTTGCTTATGTTCCTCAAATTTCTTGGATCTTCAATGCCACAGTGAGCTTCAGCATCTCCATATCTTATCATTCTCTTACTTTTCTCAAGACTATTGGCATCATATCCTAACCAAAAATAGATATAAGGCACTGAAAGAAAAAAAAAAAATAAATAGTTGAAGATTCAAAAGATATTTCTCCTAATTTTTATCGTTGAAATTTTTATGTAGGTACGCGAGAACATATTGTTTGGATCAAGCTTTCAGCGTGCACAATATTGGAAAGCTATAGAGGTCACAGCATTACAGCATGACCTTGACTTACTTCCAGTTGAGTCTCCGTGTATCATGTAGTGGATTATCTACAGCTTTGATATTGAGTCTATATCATGAATATCAACTGACTTTTCAGGGTCACGACCTTACCGAGATTGGTGAAAGAGGAGTAAATATCAGCGGAGGACAAAAGCAGAGAGTGTCTTTGGCACGGGCTGTGTACTCAAATTCTGATGTCTACATATTTGATGACCCTTTGAGTGCTCTGGATGCGGATGTAGCAAGACAGGTATTCCAATTTGAATAAGATCATCTTCAGGAAACTGTTGAATAGATTAAAACAACTATTACTAAACCAACTCTGCTACAGCCATTTTGGCCCCCACTCCTTTCGAAATCTACTGCTAGATTTTCTTTAATTTATCGTGTTTTGTGTCTGCATTCTACTGTTTTGTTTTTTTTTTTGGCATCCCAAGACCAACCCTGTTTTCAATAGACCTCCACCATTGCTTCCTCTCTCAACTTCCAGGTTTTCAACAAATGTATTAAGGAAGAATTGCAAGAGAAAACAAGGGTGCTAGTGACAAACCAGCTCCACTTTCTTCCCCAAGTAGATAAAATTATTTTGGTGTCAGAAGGTAGAATTAAAGAGCAAGGAACCTTTGAGGAGCTTTCTAGACATGGTAGGCTTTTCCAAAAGCTGATGGAAAATGCAGGGAAGATGGAAGAACATGTGGAAGTTAATGGGGATATGACAGATATTGTTAGTGAATCCCCATACCCTGATGATAAACATCATGAGCAGCCAAAGGACACAAACTCCATGAGTAGAAGGAAGGAAGTTAAATCAATACTCATCAAGCAAGAAGAGCGGGAGACTGGAGTTGTCAGCTGGAATGTTTTGATGAGGTAGCAACTAACTCTGTAAATCATTATTTCGATTCTTTTATCTTTTGCTCTTTTTCACCCGTGATCGATGCAGAATAGCAATTAACTTGAAATGATGTGTAAATTTTGTTTCCAATGATTAATTTTAAAGAAATGAACAAAATGTGTACCTCAAATGGATTCTTCTGTGATCCGGGAAACACTGGTAACCAGAAAAGTGAATGACTGAGTTGTTTACACAGGCTTCTGTGGAGCCTAAACTAACCATCTCACGCCACTTTTTTTCCCTTGTAAATCTATGCATCACGACTGAAGCTATCATACTGAATTAGTTTGGCTTCTTAGTTATATTTTAGGGAAAGGTTGTAATTGAGGAAGTGTAAATGTTGGCCACGGCAATGAGCAGGCAGTGTGAATTTTGTTGAAAATTATATTCCTGATTTTCTGTCACCCTGTTCTGCACTTTTGTGAATGCATACAAACAATATGTAATCAGAGATGCTTGTGTTTTGTCAAGGAATTTTTGCATTGTGGCATGAAAGAAAAAATATCAGTAGAAGTACCTTCACTAAGCCTTAAACAAATTGCTAGTAAGTCGTAATTTGGTTTATTAACAGGTATCGAGATGCTTTAGGAGGCTTGTGGGTTGTCATGATACTGTTCAGCTGCTATATATCAACAGAAATCCTTCGTATTCTAAGTAGCACATGGTTGAGTATATGGACAAAGCAAAGCTCTTCAACTAGCTTTGGACCGGGTTTTTACCTCCTAGTGTATGCACTTTTGTCTTCTGGTCAGGTACGTATGCAACGTGCTATTTGCATGAGTGCGCAAAGTTTATCCTTCAGTTTATTCTTTTATTTTTTTTCTATGGTATTAAACACTTCTGGTTCGGTTATCCGGGAACCGCTTCTCCTTTTTCATGATAAATGTTAGTTGTCACCTCTTGTAGCTCAAAGTCTGCTCAAAGTATCGCTTTTTAGTATAACCTCGTGTTATTTATACTAAATTAAAAATACTTCCTAACAATTTTTGAAGGGGGGAAAAAAATTTCCCTATAGCTTGTCTCTTTGTTTCCATAGTGTGTGTGGCGCGCTATTTTGAAGTGAAATCAGGTGTATCAAGAATTTTCACCCTTCATATGCAGCCTAAAGAAATTTCACTGTTTTCTGTAAACAGGTGTTGGTAACATTTGCAAACTCATTTTGGTTGATTAGATCGAGTCTCAATGCAGCCAAAAGACTTCATGATTCCATGTTGCACTCCATACTCAAGGCTCCTATGGTATTTTTCCACACAAATCCTACTGGAAGAATCATTAATAGATTCTCGAAGGATATTGGTGATATCGATAGGAATGTTGCCAGTATGGCGAATATGTTTCTTAATCAACTCTGGCAGCTTCTTTCAACATTTGTACTCATAGGATTCGTGAGTACCATATCACTCTGGGCAATAATGCCCCTTCTGATTGTGTTTTATGCAGCCTATCTGTATTATCAGGTTGGTGACTTTCTTCTCTCCTTCTCCTTTATTCCTTCTGGTAGTACGTGTGTCTGTCTTTTGATGGTCTTTTTGACCTTATTGGTTGAGGAGAGTGGTGTATTATGCATATTTAGTGTGCACCTCTTTTTACAATATCAAGCTTTGGTACTTTATTGCGCATTTTCATTAATGAACAAGTACTGTCAACAGCTAAAACACATTTTTCCCAGGATCTTGTTGGAATTTTAAAATTAAAAGAAGACATGCAGAACTTTTGCAAATGCAAAGTATTAGATTAGATAGTGAACATTTTTGTTTGTACTTTCAATGTCTATATTTGATTTATTACCTTTCCCATCTTTATAACTCCGAACTTCTGTAATCACTAATTTCTCACAGAGCACAGCAAGGGAAGTGAAGCGTCTGGATTCCATTACTAGATCTCCTGTTTATGCACAATTTGGAGAAGCATTGAATGGTTTATCAACCATTCGTGCGTATAAAGCACACGACCGGATGGCAAAAATCAATGGAAAAGCTATGGACAATAATCTCAGATTCACTCTAGTTAATATAAGTTCCAATCGCTGGCTAACCATCAGGCTGGAAACACTGGGAGGCATAATGATCTGGATGACGGCAACATTTGCTGTTATGCAGAATGGAAAAGCTGGAAATCATGTTGCATTTGCATCAACGATGGGTCTATTACTTAGCTATTCCCTAAATATTACAAATTTGCTTAGTAACGTTTTAAGACAAGCAAGTAGGGCTGAAAATAGTCTAAATGCTGTGGAACGTGTGGGAACGTATATTGATTTGCCATCTGAGGCTCCAGATATTATTGAAAGCAATCGTCCTCCTCCTGGATGGCCCTCTTCAGGATTAATCAGATTCGAAGATGTTGTCCTTCGTTACAGGCCTGGACTGCCTCCTGTTTTACGGGGGTTATCTTTTAAGATTTCTCCTTGTCAGAAAGTTGGCATAGTTGGAAGAACTGGTGCAGGGAAATCGAGCCTTCTTAACGCTTTGTTTCGGATTGTAGAGCTCGAAAGTGGGAGAATCTTGATAGATGACTATGACGTCTCAAAATTTGGATTGACTGACCTTCGTAGAGTTCTCAGCATCATACCACAATCACCTGTTCTTTTCTCTGGTATGTCAGCTCCAGATTTGTCGCCTACTAATGGCAGTGAATAGTGATTCTTCCAGAAGTTTTGTTTCCTTTAGGATAGTGATTTGCAGTAGCATAACAGTTTGGCAATGAAGTATAGATTGTGTGATTGATAAGAAACTTATACTGGAAGTTTACTATTTCTTGAGCTCTTACCGGTGATATTTAAAGTCATTTCACAATTCTGGTATTATGCAAACAAACAAGAGAAGATGGAAGGCGTTCTCTCACTTTTTCTTTAGATGTCATTTCCTTGTTTCTAATACCAGTGTTTGTTTCCTTGGTCCAGGGACTGTGCGTTTTAACCTTGATCCTTTTGGTGAACACAATGACCCTAACCTCTGGGAGGCATTAGAGCGTGCTCATTTGAAGGATGTCATCAGAAGATATGCTCTTGGTTTGGATGCTGAGGTACGACCTGAAATTTTTGTTAACCCAAGATTCAGAAACATAGATTATTCCACCAATGTTATTCTTCACCCAAATCTTTATCATGGTGACTTCAATGCGAGATATGCGTAAATTATGTATATGATCGTTTTTTTCCATGATGAATGTACACATTCATTGAACGCTTCTAATTTGTGTAACTGGTTCTAGGTTTCAGAAGGAGGAGAGAACTTCAGTGTTGGACAAAGGCAATTACTGAGTCTTGCTCGATCTCTTCTTAGGAGATCGAAAATTCTTGTGCTTGATGAAGCAACTGCAGCTGTTGATGTTAGAACTGACGCACTAATACAGAAGACCATTCGAGAAGAATTCAAATCATGCACAATGCTCACCATAGCTCACAGGCTAAATACTATCATAGACAGTGACCATATCCTATTGCTTGATGCTGGTCAGGTAATACCTCAGAAGATTTTGTATTCATTTGAACTCTTCCTTGGTGTACGCAATGCTGACTTGAAAATAATCATTTCAATTAAAGATGACATACACTGGAATGCACCCTTCCTTGATGCTGTGCGTGGTTTTCAGGTAGTGGAGTATGATACGCCAGAGAAGCTTCTACAAAATGAAGGTAGTGCTTTCTCTAAGATGGTGCAGAGCACGGGGTCTGCAAATGCTCAGTACTTACGAAGCTTAGTTCTCGAAAAGGAAGGGGAAAAGAAATTCACACCAGAGCATAGGAAACACAGAAAATGGCAGGCGTCTTCATATTGGAGTGCTGCTGCTCGATTTGCAGTCGCTCTTAATATTTCGTCTGCGCTGAAGGACCTGAAAATACCTAATCTTGATCATTCAAACATCTTACATGAAACCAAGGATGCAATTTTAACTTTGCAAGGAGTATTGGAAGGAAAACATGATGAACAAATCGAAGAAACACTGAACCATTATGCAATTCCTAGAGAAAGATGGTGGTCAGCTCTCTATAGAGTAATCGAAGGTAGTATCTTAGCTACTTTTTTTCTACTGATCCAAGCTGATATATTCTAGTCCCAAGTACAAATCGCTAATGTCTTCAGTTGCTTTGTTTTGTACAGGACTTGCAGCAATTAACAGGTTGGCGTGTTCCGGAATTCAGCCATTTGAAAACGCATCTGAAGACACATCTGAAGATTGGGAACATTTCGAAATGCAGTGATTATTTCAGGGAAACAAGAAGTTGTTCAAAATCACGTAGTAGTAAGCGGTTTCCTCTTATCAAAGCATGTTCCTTCATCTTTCTGCATGCTGAGTTTAGAAGAGCCATTAACATGGCGTAGAGAATGTATCAACTTCTTAGTGGAAATGGTCGCATATGTATCTGTTTAATAACTCACTTTGCGTGTTCAAAGAATAAGAGTAAACTCCAATTTGGTACCATATATCTAACGTAAATACTTTTTAGTCAATTTATAATTCGGTTCTTTTTTTTCAGTAAGGCTTCCTCCATAGTTGTCCTTTTTTTTGTTTTAAGTGATTTAGTTTTTATTTTGAAGTTCGAATCTTTGTACAGAGTTTTCTTATTTGTTTTTATTCGAAGTGAATAAAATAAATGTACATAGTACAGTCAGAATTGCATGAGCTGGTATTTGGAAATATTGCGTAGTTATGCCTTTTATAAGGATTTATGGTCCTTCCTCTGTAGTTGATTAATCATCAATCTGGTGGGTGTGTCATTTGAACTCATTACTGCATATGTTCAGTGTCTTGCTCAGTCTGTGAGATCTTATTCCAAAAGCCTTGACAGAGCTTCAAAACACTTTTCTTTATGTCTTGTTTATCTTCTCTGGCATTGTTTTTTTTAAGACCTTTTTCCCTTCCTAAAGCTTATCTCTTGCTCACTTGTTCAGATTTTGACAACTTTAGAGTACGCCAATGTTGCTAGTATGAGTAGTAGAGCTTGAAAAGCTCCAAAAATTCCCATGGTTTATACCCCAAGTGGCCTGAAACTTCCATTCAGTCTTATCTCTACTACTTTGATTCGTTCTTCCGAAATATGATTCACATTTTAACATAGTACAGTATATTTTTTGTTTAGGGCCTCTCCATGTTTCTCGTCAATATTCTGAGAAATTCCGACCTCGAAATCATGATTATGAAGAACTTTGGCATCTGCACTTCTGCTTTTGATTAAAACTCTGCGAATATACATAGAGCTGAATTTTTAGCCGGTAACTAAATTTCCTAATCAAAGATGCTCAAGGTCAACAAATTTGAACGCGCCCACATTTTGAAGTTACAGGATTTCGTCCATCAATCTCTGGGTTCTGCTCCAGTTTCACAGCTAAGTACCAAGTCAAGGCTTTGAGAGTATGCACTTGAATATGCTGTTAAAGCACGAAAAACATTTGGAAGACTCGTTTTCAAGCTGCTCAAAATCATGGTTCGAGTGACTTTAACCGAGTTATTGTACTTTGATTTCTCGTCCTCCACGTGATTCTTCAATACCTCAATTTTAGCGCGCTTTACTGATAAAGGATGCTTCGGATCCAGATGAGATTGTGTTTCTTCATTGCTGAAACCACCACCCTCAAACTTCATCTCCATTTCAACTAGCGAGTCCATTTCCTTTTGCAACCTCCTCTCAAGTTTATTAGACCTTTTATACATGTGCACTTCTTCTTCCTGTTGCGCGATGATGGATTGAACAGCAGACAATAGGCTATTAATTGCTTCAAGTGCCATCTGCACAGAAAACCAACTGGTTCAACACATTGAAAAGTTGTCGCACACAGAGAAATCTATATGGGATGTACAATTTTTTATCTCTATGACAAAAGCAAAATTAGTATCCTCTTCAGTGAGTTTTAGTAGAACTACTAATATGCATAGATTAAATCTGTAATATTGGCAATGGTGAAGGAAACTGAAGAAAGATAATACTACTGATTTTTGAAGGAGCATTTATCAGCACTTTAAATTAATAATAACAAACAAAAACTCATGAAAGGACAAACAATGGTTCAGTTTCAGGTTAAAGCCTTGTTCTTTTTATATTTGACCGTTTCCTTGAAATAACCTTCCTTCCTTCGGAACCAAGTTCTACCATTTGACTAGGCCACAAGCAGTGTTAACACTTAATAATGACAAGAATGCAGATTTGAATCTCATTAATGGTAACTGCATCAGATCAGGTTTATAGTTGCGACCATCCAGTGATTGTAAATATGCATCATTGGGTGCCCTTCTGCACCACACGTACTATTAAAAGCAGTCAGATATGAGGAGGGGGGAGAAGACCAGGAATGTGGAAATCAAACTATTATTCAAAGCTGAGTACCAACTGACAAGGGCCTTAAACTAGGATACCTCAGATTTTTGAATGAAAGATTTTTCTAGTTGAGGCATTGGAAATGATAGAAGCGACAGCTCATCTATTTCCTCCCCTTTGTCTCAAGTTACATCTCTCATCAATTCAAACTTGCAGTCTATATGTCTTCTATGTACTTTGCTTCGCATATAATCAGCAGAGAGAAGAATGCATTAAGTCATCATGTTACATATATAAATTAACATTCTGAGCTTTTAAACATTCCTTTCTGCACCAACAATGAGAAGACTGTACACTGGAGAAAAAAGTAATAGAGAAAACTGGCGAAACAAATAACCAAAAAGAGATAAACACTACCTTATCTGGTAACTTGTCAAATGAGAGGAGCCACTGTTCACAAAGTTTATGTACTGCAGATGAGGTAGTACTACCTTGGCCAACTACTAATGATTCAGTGAGCTGGATCCACTTGCTAAAGGTATTCACAAACTCCCTCTGAGATTTGATAAGTTTGCACAAGCTAGTATGCCAGGAGGTGACCTCGGTTTTAAGCTGGGATGCGGCGTGTCGATGATATTCAGTAGTAGGTTCTGCACTTTGCTGATTTACAAGATGATTTAGCTGCTCAGCGATATGGTTTTGAACTTGATGACACTCGTACATTCTTCGCCACATACTCTTTAACCTGCCAGGGAAGTTCATCTGAAGCTTAAAATCAAATAAGCCAGTCACTTTATAAGTGCAGAAAACAGGATAGATGTGGCTTAACATTTATAGTAGAAAGTCATTGCCTTTGTGTTGAAAAGTAAATTAACTGATGACACTTTGGATTAATAATCACATCATAATTGGTGATTTTTGGATTTGTATGCTTCCAAATCATAAACTTCTCTTTTCCAGTTCCCCAAAAGCCATGGCCCAAAACCCAAATAGACACTTTATTATCTTTGAAAAGAAACAGCAAAAAGGTTAACTTTATACCGATGCAACCTCTTCTCGCATACTTCAAGTTGAATGGCAAACATTCAATATCACGGTAAAGAGGAATTTCTCATTTTAGTCTACTAAAAAGAATGCCGCAAATAAGTATGGTCCACTACAGTCATGAACTTGATAGCAGAAAACTTAATATAGTTCCTCTTCACATAGAATGATAGCAGCGAAAATTTTGTTTGCCCTAAAATCTTTACATTGGAAAAAATAATAAACAAGAGAAGAGTTAGGTAATTCTGCATTACCCCGAAGTCAGTGCAATTAATTGAGGATGCAGCTCATCCTCTATTAGCTTTAATATGGTTGAGCAAGTTCTTTTAATTGATTCTTCAAGAGAAAGAATATCAGATTGCAAGCTTTCAACCACAGAGCGAGTTTTATTAATCTTTGTCCAATCATGATCTTCTTGCTCTAGCTTTTGCAGAATTGATAATTTCCGTTCCTGCTCCGCCTTGGTATATGCTTCCTCCTATAAGTTCAGTCTTCTTTCAGACAAAGCATAAAGAGCAACTGAAAACCCAAGAAAAAAGGAAAGAAAATTCTTCTAGCAGTATAAAAAATTCCACATTATCCACACAGATCAAGTTGCAAGGAATATTCTGCAACATAAGAGTAAATTAAGAATGAAGTGAAACACTACAGTATAGCAGGAAACAAGGACATTCTCATCTCTCGTGTCATTCAGAGGGCAATTGGGCTAGTCTTCAAATAACATGAGATCTAAGGAGGTTCTGTCACCAATGGAGTTAGCTAGTATTTGAAATAGTAACCAGTGCAAATAGGTTTCTGGCACAGTAATAGAGCTAACAGAAACGTAACAAATTAATTGTACTCTGTTGGTACTCTATGACCTAGCAGGAGTGATGTGAGAATCAAGCAGCCACCTATCCAGTTTCCTATGAAAGGAATGAACTCATTGAGTCCAAACATCACATTACTTTTTAATATGGTTCATAAACAGTCTCCACAGTTTATATCAACTTGGCTGATTACAACAAAAGCTTTGATTAATACAATGTAGCAAGATGGGGCATAATCAATATGCTTCCTTTAATTTGAGGGAGCCAGATCAAAACACAATAAATTTACTGTTAGTATGTATATCAAGGTTTTATTGTTTGCTAACTTGAGAGCATAATCTTCATCATGCTTGTACATCAATGAAAACTTGACTTCTGCATTTTTATTTTATCTTTAAAAGAAAAAAAACAAGACATCATGTTTGAGGCGATTACGAGATGCTTTTGGAAAACAAAAAGGTTTTAGTTGCTGCCAAAATATATAAATAAATAATGAACAGTTTCGAATAAGTCAATTACTCTCCTCTTTACCATTGAAAAGGGAGAATTTCAAAAAATGAGGGGAAGCTTCTCCAAAGTAAAATGCCCAGACATCAGATAACACTTGCCTAATGCTCTGATGCCTAACACTCAAAAGGGATACTAAACAGCAATTTCTCTAAAGGTTAAAAATGTACATAGATTATGCACCAAACCACACCAACAATTGCATGCTGGAAGTGACCCAATAAAAATAGGAAAAAGAGGAAAGAGCAAAGAGATCAATACCAATTTCCATTTCAAACCAGTAACAGTTGCATTGAACCACATAAGTTGAAGTTCCATTTTCCCTTTGTTCCTTTATCTGATAAAAGGTGGATACATTAACAGTCAAAGTGTCAAACAATGAATCACCTTCACTTCCTTGTAAAGCTTCTGCTCTGCATCGTAGAGTTTAGTGAGAGTAAGACAATGCGCTCCTGGCTTACAGGGTTCAGTGGCGCAAGTAGCATCTACCGCTTCCCTTGTGGAGTGAAGAGATTTTGATGACCAACTCCATGTCAATGCACTAAATACCTTTGAAGAGTTGTTTCTTTTCCCTGTTCATCACACACCTCCATCAAGTCAGCAAAGCTCAATTAAAAATAATGAATTGATAAATTGCCACAAATCTCATCAGGCCAAATAGAAATAAAGTAGAACAATGTGCAATTGTGCATGTGTTGGTCCCTGGAGATGCTTCTTTTTTCCTGCTCATGATAAACTACCACAAATGCAACAAGGGCCGTGACTCATCAATAAACTACAATGAATTGCAGGAACCCAGACTTTCGAGTGTGCCTCGTCCATGTGTTTGTGTTTGTGTAGAGAAGTGAAAAGATCAAATTACTTTAAACAAAAAGTAAAGTATCATCTCAAAGGATATACAGAAAAGAAAGGGACAATCAGGCTTGTCCTTGAACAATCTTTTCCACGCTTGCTACAGTATCACATATTCTATTCCATACAACAATGTTAGATCAGTTTTGTTCATAACAGAACTGATGCCAAATCTAGAACTATAACCAGTTTTACTAGAAAAATTTTTAGTACTAAGTAAGCACAAACCTCTACAAGGGTAATCCTGAGTTTTGATAGTTTCTACAAGAGCAGCAGCATATCTATTTTTTGCCAGAGATGTCAGAGCATAAAACTTTTAAGGGACTATGATTTCTTTAATTAACTCATTAGCTGATGGTCAATAGTTAATGTTGGTTTAAGCAAACCATGTCAGCAAAATTCAAAACTCCATATAAGAGAAAAAAACATAACCTCGTATCTTTCAAGGAATGGAAGAATGAAAGAATGCAAAAGGGTAGTACGCTTTGATCCTTTTAAGAAACTAGAGAAAGAGCCTGTCCCAATTATGAAACAAGCATTATAACCCAAGAAGGCAGAAGTATTCCAAAAGCATAGCAATTGAAGTGTAAGGTTTCAAATAACAGACAGGAACTGATATAAATCATGGACGCTGCTGTTATTGTCTGTGATGCACTCCAAAAAAAAAAAGAAAAAACATAAAAGCAGAATCAAACTGAAGGATATCAATCTTCTTTGTTGTTACCTAACCACAATATATCACTTTAGACAGAGGAGACGCTGCCAAGGCAATGGAATAGTGAAGAAAATATGTAATGGCTGCTATTTTAAGAGATTCTTATGCAATGAAAAGCTTGTTTACTCTGCAATCAGATCAGACCATAAACAAGGAAATTCTAAGTACCAAACAAAAACATGATTGCGACCATTTACTTGATATGCCTTAACGCACATAAATTCGAAAACAGTTTCTAGAATTTGTTATTCTCATAAAAATCCTCAAACAGATTCTAAGAACGAAAGATGGGAAACGAGTTTTAGTAATCAGAATCACCAAAGAAAAAGAAGTTACTTTTGTTATCTTGGCTACTCTGCGAGAAAGTATTGTCTGTGGCACTGATATCTAAGAAAACAGCTACATCCTTGCCTCCACCTGATGCTTTCACAAAGTAATCATCCAAATCCCTGACTATACCACTCAAAGTCTTCTTACCACTCCAAATCACCATTGCCAAATCAGAAGTGTCTTTGGTATGCCAGCTCAACACAGAGGAACTATCATCCGCCATGTCAACGGTTTGCTTTTTCTCAAGGATTCTAGTTGTACTTGTATTAACAGTATCATTTGCAGCAACATCATCCACCTGTTCTTCTTCTTCTTCCACAAATTCACTATTAGCCTCCTCCCAATTCTCATCCTCAAACTGCTCCTCCTCCAACCTATTACCCTTTGGATCACACAGTACTGAGGATGAACCAAAAGGGTCCCAGTATTCCCATGAAGTACTCAAAACTGGAGGGGGTGGAGTGGGACAGCCATCCTCATCAATGTCTATGATTTCCTCTGGAGATGGCCTTAGGCTGTTTTTGTGAACAGGAGACCTCAAATCAGGGCTGAAATTTGGTGGTGGTGGTGGCGAAGGAGGCAGGGGAGGAGGAGGAGAGGGAGGCAATGCAGGACCTAATGCAGCATCTTCAAGCTCCAATGACTCTGATTCAGTGAATTGGCGAAGTGTCACTCCAGTATTTCTCAATGCTTTCAAATATGCTAACTGGGAATCAGCAAATTGTTTACGAACAACCAACAAATGCTTCAATATCCTTTTCCTCTCCTTACAAGCTCTAACCCTGTCTTCCTTATCGATGCTTGATGCAACACAACCCATTTCTTCTTCTTCTTCTTTCAACCCACAACTATGAAAAAAATACTAGTTTAATGCAGGCTATATTCCAGCGAAGCTTCCCATAAAGCAGCGATCTTTTCGAATCAAATCTTACCAATTAAGTGCTAAAACTGAAAAGGAAAAATGACCAACAAGCAAACTGCATTTACTGCTCCAGCAATAGGCCACCATTATGTTTTTTCCAAGATTCTGAACCCAGAAGAAGAAGACAAAAGATTTGCACATAGTTTTATACATCCAATATTTCGCACACAAATCAAAGGAAAAAGCTTTCAATAAAGACAGACTTCCGAAAAGAAGAGCCAACAGGAGTGCCTCAAAGCCATCCCCATTGTTAAAAGTCACTTTACAGTTCAAACCAATTAAATTTCATGCACTGTCGTTTCTATGACTTTGATATGAAGCACGAGCAAAATGGGAAAAACTAAAAAGAGCCCACTTGAAGAAAAGCTTCTTGGGGGTCATCATGATGGCAACAACGAAGGAGAGAAACTAGTAGTAACTTGTCCTGAAAGAACCCATTTTAATATTTCAAGGTTCTGCAGGCATAATGGAGACAGGAAAACAACAGAGACAATGAAGGAAGTTTACACTTACAGAGGTAAAAACATGTCTTAAATTTAGTGATAGTCGGAAGAGATTGTAAAGGACAAAGAAAAATGGAACATTCTGAAACTGGAAGGCAAAATCACTGGTAACTATAGAAAAAACAGAGAAAAGAGAAAAATGAGAGTTTTTTGGTAAGTAAAAAAGATATAGTAAAAAAAAGAAAGAGAGGAAAGAGCTCGAAACACGAGACTCGAGAGAGATTGAGAATCCTAAGTTCCTTCAGTTAGGCCTTTAATAATAATTGAGACTCAAAAAAATTCAGCTGGTTTGGTTGGGATAATGGGATCGTAGGGGTAAAGTTTCATGTAGATTGTATGATATTTTATATGAATAATTCATGAAGAATATAAAAACATGTGTTCCAAATATGAAAATGAAAAACAAATTACTTTGAAAAGTGGGAAAAAAAAACTCTCTCAATCCCGAAATTATTGTCCAGTTTCAGTTTTCATTTCTAATAAAAAGCAAATCAAAAGTAAAAATTTAAACTATTTAATAATTTTAGGAAAGAGAGAGTACTATATTTTCATTTTTGAAGATACTAAACAAACCTAGACTAAATGAAATGGTTAGAATACCATGATGTCATTGTGGTTGGTTGATTGGATTTGTTAGAAATATTGGTTGGAATAAGACGATACTATATTAAAATAGATTCTTCCACTCTGTTTTGTATTCTATCTTGAAAAACAAAAATAACTTTTTTTTTTTGAATTTACAACACATTTTTTTTTTCATTTTCAATGTTATTTTTAACATTATTATCACTAAAAAAACTATCAAAAAAATGACTAACCATATACATTAACGAGTGATGTGATATCTTTATAAATACATAAAGAAATTTTTTTTTTTTGACAAACATAAAGAAAGTTTTTGGAGTAAAGTTATTTTCCTTTTTTTAAAAAAACTGTACATGTAGATATATTAGTTAAAATACCAATACTGGTACACTTCCTTTTGTTATACACAATATTCTGTAACTCTGAAACATTATGTCTACTAATTCAATCAGTTAGTAAGACTCAAAAGTAGAGAAAAAGTAAATTAATAAAGAGATTACTTCTTGAGCTTCCGTGTGGACTGGCGTAGCTCGACACAGGTTTCAGGCCTCATAGTCCATGTAAACGTTTAATCGAGTTAATCCTAACCTAGATACTTCGTGGCAACGTGGAATGCCAACAAATATGTCATCGCCTCCGTTTGGAGAGGTGTGAGCGTCTAAACATTAGCTAACTTTATTTTCAGACCATACCATATAGGGATATGATTTTTCACACTCTTGCTGCTTTATTTGTTGGGATAAATAGGAACCATCAAAAATAACAATTGAGTCCATTGAATCATCCAATTTTTGAAAGGGTAATGATTGATGTAGAACAATTTCACAGAAAAATTCTATAGGGAATATGTCAATAACCGGTTGTACATACTTATAACTTTCCTTTATGGGTTTACCTATTTAAGGGTTAGGGGATAATTAAGATTCAACTACCGCATTTCCTATCAATTTTCTTGTCAATTTTTCCTTGTACGTATTACCACTCTTTGTGAAATGTATTGAAAAGGAAAGTGCTAGGGAATTAGCCATTTAGACTAATAGTGTGTCATTTGGCATTATTGTACTTATATATCTGTAGGATTTGCACCGTGTCCTAACGGTTTAATCTCTAAGCTCTGCCGGGAGATTAAGGTTCAATCCTACTATTTATTACGTGTACTTGTGTTATCAATGTAATTTCTTCTTAATTTTAGAAAAAAAATCACCTAATTGGCTATTACTTTTTAAGGCCAGACAAACTATCGCATTAGAAGATCTAGTCATTTTTAGATGTATTATATTGCTATGAAGTGTAACTTTTTTTGAATAAGTTGGCATGATATGGTTGGATCATTGCTTTGATTTCTCCAAATCTTGTCATTTTTTTTCCCTCCAAATTCTCCAGCATATGAGCATTAATAAATCGGTTCCCCTTGCTGAAAAACTTGTATGAATCTATTAAAGAAACCAATAAAAAAAAACACACTTGTGTAATATAGAGCTAAACCAAATGTTGTGTAAGCCAAACTACAGATTGCTTGGGACATTCACAAGTGATGAAGAGGTGAATGTTGTCTTATCCCTATTTGAAACAACACGGGCAACACTTCCACTCCTCTTTCTCCTAATCTCATTTCTTGTAGCCAAAGCATAAGGATGACTCTCCACAAAGTAGCATCTTCATGTGAGAGATAAACCAACTTTCTAACAATTAGTTTGTGTTCCAATTCACTTCCTTCACTTCTTCAGTTACTGGGTCACATTCAGTACCACATACAATATTAAATACCAGTATAACATTTTGTAGAATATGCTATACATGTTATTATATGAATGACTTAAGATCTTTTCGTATTGACTGTCGTTATCATCATATTCCGAAATATTTTTGTCTATATTTTTGCTTTAGTAGTAATCATTTTATAGTCTTGTTAATAGTATGATATGATATGGCAAAATCATCATGTCATACAACTTTTTGTTAGGCTTACCGTAGAATGGAGGTACCTCATAATTGTGTTAGGCACGTATGTAACAATTTCACGAGTATATCAAATGCAATCTGAGAAATTGAGAGCAACTATATATATATATATATATATATATATATATATATATATATATATGCAAAGGCCAACCTACTTCAAAGGTTGAAGGAACGTGAGGATTTTTGGGATCAAAAAATGAAATTAAATGGTTGAAAGAAGGTGATGATAACACTGCTTTTTTTCATGCTTCTCTTAAAGAGCGTAGGGTACGACAAAGTCTTTTTAAAATTCAGGCCGCGAATGGTATAATGCTCTCGGACCCAGCAAGCATAGAGCAAGAGGCTGTCCGTTTCTATCAGGCTCTTTTGCGAGATGATGAAGTCGACCAGAATGTTATTGAAGCTCAAAATATACTACTAGAGCATGTTCCTTCAATATTGGGTGCTGATGATAGCGCGCTTCCTTTGAGGGCTATTAGTATTGATGAAGTTAAGGAGACGGTTTTTAATCTCAGTGCAGAGATGGCTCCGGGGGTTGATGGCTTCGGGGGGGACATTCTACCGGAGCTGTTGGGATGTAATTTCCAATGATTTTTTAAATGCTTGCGAAGATTTTATGCGGGTGTTCCTTTGCCAAGATCTGTTGCGAGCACCTTGATAACTTTGATTCCAAATTAAGAAGCAACGGTTACCACTTTTGCGGATTATAGGCCAATCAGCCTTTGCACCTTTTTGAATAAGGTTTTTACAAAAATTTGAACTGAGAGGCTGAAAATCATATTGCCAAGAATAATTTCAGAGGAGCAATCAGCTTTCCTGGTAGGAAGGGACATTGTTGATAATGTGATGTATGCTCAAGACTTGTGTCAGTTCCTTGGTCACTAACCAGAGGGTAACAACATGATTTTAAAGTTGGTTATGATGAAA
Source organism: Oldenlandia corymbosa var. corymbosa (assembly GCA_949775105.1). Lineage (NCBI taxonomy): Eukaryota > Viridiplantae > Streptophyta > Magnoliopsida > Gentianales > Rubiaceae > Oldenlandia > Oldenlandia corymbosa. The sequence continues at coordinate 17,322,980 of OX459118.1, read as the reverse complement.
GCTTTCGATAGGGTCAAATGGAATTTTCTAGAGAAGATTTGTTAAAATTTGGCTTCCCAAATCTGTTTGTGGGCTGGATAATGTCCAATCTTCACAGTAGTTGGTTCTCCGTGATGATCAATGGCAGTCTAGTTGGATTTTTTCAATCTACAAGGGGAATTAAACAGGGGGATCCATTGTCCCCATATTTATTCCTCATTGTGTCAGAAGCTATGACTAGAAGATTCAATCATCTAGTTACTAATGGTGTAGTTGCAAACTATGGGACTCCAAGGGGATCTATGATGGTCTCACATTTGGCTTTCGCTGATGATCTCAGTATTTTCTCAAGGAGTTTGAAAAGGTCGCTGAAAGGTTTGAATTCATTTCTCCAAACTTATGAGCAAGCTTTGGGTCAAAAGGTTAACCGGCAGAAGAGTGCTTTTATGGTGACTGAAAATTGTAGTCCAAGAAGGGTAGGTATTATTAACCGACCTCTAGGGATACAGAAGGGTTACTTTGCTATTTGTATACTTAGGTTGTTGACTGTATCAAGGAAGGTGGAAAGCATCTACTTTTCAGTTCTTATTGGATAATCTGGATGCAAGGTTGTTGGGTTGGAAAAATAAACTTCTAAGTCCGGAGGGATGGCTTATTCTCATAAGACATGTTCTATCGTCAATTATATTACATGTTTTCTCAGCTATTCCACCACCAAAGTCTATGTTGTGTGAAATGGAAAGGAAATGTTAGCGTTTCTTGTGGAGTGGCCTTAGTGAGGAAAGTCGCCGGCATTGGAGGTCTTGGGATCGGATTACATATCCAATTTCGGAGAATGGCTTGGGTTTCAAGGAATTATTGATGCTCTGACAGTTAAGTTATGGTGGAAACTGAGGCAGAAAAAGGGAGTTTGGTGCAAATTTATTGACTCATTGTCGCTGGCTTCTAAAAAGAAAACATCATGGAACCGTATTTCAAAGATTGGTGCAAGGGTGGTGACAAGCACTAAGTTGATAGTCCAGAGGGGGAATGGTTCTTTTTGGTTTGACAATTGGTCGAGCCATGGAATTCTTTGGGAGATTGTGCACTTCTCACTTCCGCGACCGGAGCTAACAATTAGAGAATTCCTTAATGACACAGAGTTTTATTTAGTTGAGTTTTATAACCTTCTTGCTGCTCATGTACGAGCTTAGCTTTTTTTTTTTCTTTTTTTTTGGTAAAGGTCAATTATATTACTTCAACCAACAAACATTTTTTCTTTACAAACAAAACTGGTACTAACGACCACCTATTTCTGTACAGTAAGTATGCCTATTCTATTCAAAAAGACAGTCTCATTCTTCTTCAGCTTCTTGTTGCTAATCTGAAAGTACCACACAAGCTCCTGTTTGATTTTATTACATCTCTCAGTTACCTGCAACTGCTTCTGAGCAAATCTTCTGACATTTGTCTCTAGACAAACATGGTTAATGCAGGCTACAACAGCACCACAGACAAGTCCTCTTTTTACCAGGTTATAGCCACATCCATTCCTAATCCTGGCGCCTGCTTGATTTAAAGTTAAGCCTCTCCCCTGGAACTCAAGCCATTTCATCAACTCCTGCAATAGCTTTTGTGCATATTCACCCTGAAAAAATAAATGCTGAGTACTTTCAACACTTCCTGTTTCACAAAGAACACATTCAACATTTACAGGAACCATGTTAAGTTCTATCAATCTGGCCATAGTAAGTAATCTACCCTGACATGCAATCCAAGCTATAAAGCTTTGCTTTGGAATGCCTCTTCTGTTCCAGATCACTTCTGCCAGCATAAACTTGTCCCCTTTGCTCCTCTGTTGCTGATAACCCATCTAAGTAGTATAAGTATTACCCATCTGCCAGATTCCAGCATCAGTATCAGCTTTGATTTTGTTCTTAATCTTCATCATTCTTCGTCAATGCCAGCTACTATCAGCTGGTGGTTCATAGTCCCAAATGCACTGCCCCTTCAAATAATAACCATGCATCCTCTTAACCCAGAGCACCTCTTTACACAGAACAATATCCCAAATCTGTTTTGCTATTGCCGCTTTATTCCACACTGCTGGATCTCTAACATTTAATCCACCCCCATTTTTAGGTCTACATAGCTGAGTCCAAGCAACTAATGCCATTCTATTTCCTTTTCATTACTCCCCCAGAGGAAGCTTCTACAAAGTCTAGTAATCTGGGTGACTACATTCTTTGGAAGCAAAAAAGTATTCCCCCAATACACATACAACGAACTCAGAACAGAATTAATCAATTGGCATCGACCTGCATACGACAAATGTTTCAATTTCCAGCTTTGTAATCGCTTTGTTACTTTGTCCACAAGATGTTGGCAATCCTGTTCGTTCCACTCGCTTGAGATATCGACAGTCCCAAATACCTCATTGGAAAGCTCCCCTCTTCAAATTCCATACATCTGTGAATCTCATCCTTCAGATTATCAGGAATACCAGCACAGTAGATATTTGACTTCCCTTTATTAACATATAAACCCGTTGTCTCCCCAAAACGATTCAGGATATTCTTCACTGTACTAACTGAGCATAGTTCAGCCTTACACAATATTATTAGATCATCCGCAAACCCTAAATTAGTAAGCTACAACTTTTCACATTTAGGGTGCATTTTGATCTGCTTGTTCTCCACAGCCACCTTAAAACAACGCGTTAGGTATTCCATGACTAATACAAAGAGCAAGGGGGACATAGGATCCCCTTGCCTTAAACCACGTCTCCCTTCGAAAAATCCCACACTACTGCCATTGAGGTTTAAGGAAAACCAACAGCCCGAGACACATGCCATTACCCATGTAGTGAACTTTTGCGGAAAACAAAAAGCTTCTAACATTTCATCTATAAACTTCCAATTGAAAGTATCATAGGCCTTTCTAATGTCCACTTTCATCATACAACTAGCCTTGACATTTTTCCTCCTATACAACCTGACCAATTCTTGGGTGAGAAGAATGTTATGCACAATCTTCCGTCCCTGAACAAATGCCTCCTAATTGCTATCTACCAAACTAGGCTATATCTTGCTAAGTCTATTACAGATCATCTTAGACATGCACTTATATATCGTATTACGACATGATATAGGCCTATATTCTAGGGCATTTTTCGGCACAACATTTTTTGGAATTAAAGAAATAATAGTAGTATTCAACTGTCTTAACATACTGCCAGTGGAAAAAAATTCAAGTATTGCATCAGTTAGGTCATTACCTATGATGTCCCACATTTGCTTGTAAAATCCACTCCTGTATCCATCCGGGCCAGTGCTTTTTTTGCTGCTGATGCTAAACATTGCATCTCGAACCTCCTCTCTGGAAAATTCTTTAATCAGTTCAATTTGCTGTTGGCAAGATAGTTTCCTCCCCGCAACAAAGACCTCCTTTTTTGCGGACTTCCTTGCCCTTTCCTGTTCAAGCAAATCTTTAAAACATTCAACAAAATGTTGTTCAACTTTCTGCCAGTCATCCTCGATACTTCCATCATCCCGTGTATAAGATATGATGCGATTTTGTAGTCTTTTCCCTCCAATACAAGCATGAAAATATGTTGATTCCTATCTCCCTCCTTTACCCAGTTTTCTTTGATTTTCTGTTTCTAGAACCTCATAGCTGCCTTAGACTTAAGCACCAGTTGATCAGTTGCTAATCTCTCCTCCAACTGTAAGGAAGCATCCAGTGGATTCACTCCCAACTGTTCTTGAATGCCTTTTAACTGTTCTTGGGCTTCTAAGACTTGCTAATCAATATTCAAAAACTGCTCCTTATTCAGTTCCTTCAGTTTTCCTTTATGTATCTTCTGTATAGTGACCACCTGGAACTGTTTACCTCCTTCTATGCCAACATCCCAAACATGCTTAACAATTTCTTTATATTGTGGAGATTTACCATATTAAAGAATTTGAAAGCTGGTTGTTTCCTTACAAAAGCAGATCCCAATTGTACTAGTAACGGTGAGTGATCAGATACCCCAGCTGGTATTGTAACTGTGTAACTGTTCTCAAACTCATTTAGCCAGGCCTCATTTATCAAACACCTATCCAATCTTGCCAATATCCTCTTTGCTTCAATTCTCTTATTATTCCAGGTGAACAGACTTCCTTGGGTCTTCATATTCTCCAATTGACATGTATCAACCCCCATCTGAAACATCCCTGTATCTCCACTTAATTCTCTGGTCGCTCCTATTTTTTCCTCAACAGTTAAAATACTATTGAAGTCACCTGCTATAAGCCAGGCATGTTGTATACTTGGTGCTATACTTAGTAGAGCTTGCCATAGTTTATCTCTCTCAGCAGCTTGTGGATCACCATAGACTAGTATAAGTTGGAACTCTTTCTGTTGAATTATATTCCTCACTTCACAATATACCAGCTGCCCTTCACAAAAAATAACTTTCACTTGGAATATCTCCTTTTTCAACATAACCAGGATCCTTCCCTTCTCCCCTGGTTTATGGTTACTAACATATTCCATCTGCCCCCCTTTTTGTTCCATAATTTCTCTCCAACTCTGTTCCCTACTAATTTTGTTTCTAACAAAGCCATTAACCCAACTTTATTCACAGATAATGCATGTTGCACTTCTCTATGTTTCAGAGAGCTGTTAAACCCCCTGATATTCTAGATAAGGATGTTATCCATGGAGGCTAGGCCCCCTTGACTGGTGACCAGGCTCTCCATTTCGTGTTACCACCACAACTCCCTCATTCATCTTCCTAGTATCCAAACTCTTTGATCCCCTAGTATCAAGTTTTTTATGAATCAACTGATCCTTAGTCCCCTGCATCTCTGATTGTTGTTTCTTCTCTTTCCCATCAGGCTTCTTCACTTTCCATCCATATTGAGGTGTTACTTTCTCCTTCTGTTCCTCCTTTTTCTGACAATTCTTTCCTTTGTGTCCAAATCCATGACAACTAGCACATTTAACTGGCAACCATTCATATTGCACTTCTTGGGACAGTATGACTCCAAATTTATTCTCAAACTTGACTTCTCTAGGCATTGACTCCTGTACTTCCATTTCAACCAGAACCCTAACAAAAGCTGCCCTATCCTTCTGAGTTGTATTCTCATCCATCATGATTGGTTTACCTAGAGCACTGACAATGCTACTCAGTGATCTAACATTCCAATAGTTCAAACTAACCTTTGGTAGCTTAATCCAAACAGGGAACTTAGTTATCTCCTCCATGTTAATGTCTTCCATAAGTGACCAATCCTTAACAACAAAAGGTTTGTTGTCAAAGTGACCAATCCTTTGACAACAAAAGGTTTGTTGTCAAAGCTTTTCCAGTTTTAAACCTGACTACAAATATACCACCCTCAAGCATTAGTATCTTGTCAATTCCCAAATTCCCCCAATTCCGTCTAACATAGCCACTGACAACTTGATAAGGTGGGTTTGCACCCAAAACATAGCACAAAATAGACGTAATCCAATAATTTGCTTCAGTCTCAACATCCAATATGTTAATCTTGACAATTTTCACTTTCTCAATGACTTTGGGTTCCACATATGTTAAACGCTGCTCATCCTTAAAGATTTCCTTTGGTTTAAAATTCTTCCATTCCTTAATTTCAGAGATTGCCTTACTATTCCCCGTTTCCCCCAAATCAACGTGCTTCACAGTTTCATCAACCCCTCCTTTCAAAATATTTTGATTACATAATTCTTCTAAAGCAATTTCATGATTACTAAGAGGGGAGAAATTTGTTACCCGATTTAGATGTAGAAGCCTCAGTACGAACCAGTGGAACCCTAGGTGATGAATCGCTTGGGCCCAATTGGTTTTTCCCGGTAGCTTTGCCAACACTCCCTTCAATTCGCTACTGCACTTCTTCGATGTATTTATGCTCCTCCCTCACAACACTTTTCTCCTTCTTTTTCCTCAGCTGTCTTGCCATGGCAGGCGACGAGCACCAAGAGCTTCGGTGTTAGAGAGAGAGAGTTTTTTGTTTTTTTTTAAAAAATAATAATGGTAATTTCATGTACGAGTTTACCTTGTTGATCATGATTTTCAATTTCAGATTGAGGAAGATCTCTTGATGTGGCAGCATACTCCCAATGGGACATTCTCGGTTAAGACTACATATGAGGTAGTGGGGAAGTGCCGATATGAGGAAGAATGGCTGAAGTATGTATGGACAAAATATATCCCTTTGCGGATTTCTTTTTTCGCATGGAAGTTGAGAAATAAGTTGTTGCCTTTTCTAGAGATTTTAATTCAAATGGGAATTCATGTTCAACCTCCGGTTTGCTTGTTTTGTTATAATCAAAGCGAAGGTTTTGAGCACACTTTCTTTGGGTGCCCTAAGGTGCGAGAGGTTTGGGATTATTTTGCAGGTCTATTTCAAATTGAATTGATAGGAACTACAACCTTTGCTTCAAATCTACTTAGATGGTGGAGGACAAGTAATAGAAGTATGGCTTTTGGAGTTCTGCTTATGTTATTGCCAATGGTCCTCATTTGGGAGATATGGAAAGCTCGCAACAAGGTTCACTTTGAAGGTTTGCGCATAGAAGTTTCAAGGGTCATACATTGCATTAAAAAGCCAGGTTTGTCTCATTCTAAAAGTCCATGATTTGAAGGTTGCTAATTTTTTTCAGAAGGATTTTGTAGTAAACAATTTTGGTGCTGTTTTGAAGACCAAGCCCCGGCTAGTTATGAAAGAGGTTAAATGGTACCCACCTAACCCTAACTCCTTTATATTAAAATGTGATGGATCATCTGTGTTGAACAAAGCAGGATATGGCTATGTAATTCGTGGAGAAGGAGGTGTATTTATTTATGGAGAAAGTGGCTACTTGGGTGGAGGTGATAGCTTTATGGCGGAGGTTGCGGGTGCTATTTTTGGTTTGCGTAAATGTGAGATGCTTCAGCTCCATAACATTTGCTTGCAAACAGACAACAAGACCCTTGCTGCTGCGTTGCAAAGAAGCTATGGTTTTCCATGGAAGCATTTAATGTTATTACACGAAATGTCTTCTATCTTGGAGAGGAATGGTTATAGTATCTCTCATATTTTCAGAGAGGCGAATGCAGTTGTAGATAGTTTTTCTAAAATGGCATCCTCTGGTGTGTCGGAGTTGTATCCTACTTTAGCTATGTTACCTAGATATGTAAAAGGTTTTTTGATCTTAGATCAACATTCCTTCTCTTATATTCGTAGCAAATCTAGGTGATGTAAATTGGTACAACTAAAACTCTGCTAATTGTACTAAAGTTGGATTTAATAAAATTATGGGAGAAATTAAGCTAGGGAACTAGGTGGTATGGATGTCCATCCCTTGGGTAGATCCCTTGGGTAGACCCCTTGGGTGCATTGTATCACCTAACATTGCTTAATTTAAGGAATAGCTCTTGGGCATACCCCTTGAGTATTTCTTGAGTTAAGTGGACTTGAATGTTACTTGCCTCCCTTTCTTTGTTTTTTTTTTTAAAAAAAGAATATTGAGAGCAAAATCTTATCACATATCCATATTTAGTTTATGTAAACTTTAAGAGATTCATCCATTTATCTTCTCTTGATTCTCTCTCTTCCTTTCTAAATCCTTTCAAGTCTCAACTTACAAAAACGTAGTTTCCCTTTTCTTGAAAACATATTTCACTCCCGAATCATAAAATCCAACAAATCTAAAAAACCTATACATTATAGAGGGTATATAGTCAAACTCTTCTAGCAAACAATGATTTTCTTAATAAATAGGAAAATATTATCATAAGCAACAAAGAATATTACTATCAAAAAAAAAAATTACATTAAATCAAAAAAAAAAACTTAAATCTCAATCATTATCATACTCATTAGCTAAGTCATCCATTTTCTCCTCTTTTTCAATAGCAAAAACGACATTAGAATTAGTATCAACAACAAAAAGTAGCAACTCCAAACTTATTAGTGTGCATTGTATCACCTAGCACTGCTTAATTTAAGGAATAGCTCTTGGGCATACCCCTTGAGTATTTCTTGAGTTAAGTGGACTTGAATGTTACTTGCCTCCCTTTCTTCGTTTTTTTTTTTAAAAAAAATATTGAGAGCAAAATCTTATCACATATCCATATTTAGTTTATGTAAACTTTAAGAGATTTATCCATTTATCTTCTCTTGATTCTCTCTCTTCCTTTCTAAATCCTTTCAAGTCTCAACTTACAAAAACGTAGTTTCCCTTTTCTTGAAAACATATTTCACTCCCGAATCATAAAATCCAACAAATCTAAAAAACCTATACACTATAGAGGGTATATAGTCAAACTCTTCTAGCAAACAATGATTTTCTTAATAAATAGGAAAATATTATCATACGCAACAAAGAATATTACTATCAAAAAGAAAAAAATTACATTAAATCAAAAAAAAAACTTAAATCTCAATCATTATTATACTCATTAGCTAAGTCATCCATTTTCTCCTCTTTTTCAATAGTAGAAACGACATTAGAATTAGTATCAACAACAAAAAGTAGCAACTCCAAACTTATTAATGCTCACCAAGTACTAAAGTGTAGCTATATCTAACATAAACATACAACACATATTGAAATTACTAATAAATATATATGGTGCATAAACCAAGGTTGGATAGGAGGCTGCAAATTTCATCTAAATCAAATAAGTATACATGTTTTTTTCCTTTTAACATCAGGGAAAAATGATATTTTCCATATCATACATAACTTTTGGGCTTTTTCCCAAAAAAAATTAATTAAAATAAATGTAGACAAATTTGAATTTTTCAGAATATTAGTGGACAGAAATATATCTCTCGCATTTTCGAAATCCGAGTTCTAATTAAAATTAAAGACTCGGATTTCGTAAATCCGAGCTTATATTTATTAATAAAATAATAATCAAATAAATTTTGTTGAATAATAGTTATTAAAAATTCTTAAATGAACAGTTCCGCCCGAATTTTTGAAATCCGAATTTAGTTAAAAAATAATTAATTGAGGCTCGAAATATTTGAACACAAATAAGGAGTCCAGGACATGGACTCCTTCAATGAACAGTAGTACTCGGATTCACAAAATCCGAGTGTACAAAAGAAAAAAGAAAAAAAAAAATCGCGGCGCGAAATTTTTGAATCCAAAAACCGGACGTCCGTAATCCGGTTTTAGAAATTTGGATTTTGGAAATCCGACTGCCTTTAATTTTGGTTGGTGGAAGTAGGCATGTGCGATAAATTGGAGGACCAAAAAATGAATAAAATAATTCGGAATTGACCAAATCCGGATTCAGGAAAACTCCGAGGCCACTGTAATTTGGATTTCAAAAATCCGAGTTACTTACGAACTCGGATTTCGTAAAATCCAAGTTTAACGTTCTATAAAAGAAAAAAAAATTCAGACAGTTCTCATTCGAGAACTGAGTTGGATTTTCTGTTTTTGCAGCTCAAGCAAGGGTGAATTGGAGCTTCTGATGCATTCTTGCCTCTAGATACGTGGGAATAGTTATTTGAAAGAGGTTAGATTGCAAAACTATGTTATTTAGTTTAGTTTTGTATTATTTTGATTGTTAGAATGATGTATGATAGATTAGGGTTTATGTTGGTTGGTTGTTTGGATGTTTTAGGTGTTGATTTTGAGGTTAGAGATGAGAAATCATAGCTGTTCATGAGATATGGAAGTTTATTTATAAGTATTTTAGTATCTTATAGGTTTTTTGAATTATGAATGGAGTATGTATGGTGTATTTGTTGATTTTTTTATTAAGAAATGATTAGTTGTTGATGTTTTTTTTTAACAGTTATCAATGGCACGTAATATATGATACATGCTTAATTTGTATCATACAAGCATGTGATAGAGAATGGTAGCATCAACACTTTTTCGAATATGCCGGATGATGGTTTGTTTGTTGAGGAAAGGTTGTCATATGAGGAATTGATTAGTAAGATTTGTATGACACTTGGTTGGGATCCAGCACACGTTAAAACTCCACCTTTCTTTGATTTTCGGTAGTCCCAGTGGTAGGCGTGTATTGAAGATCAAGAATGATTCGCATGTAGAGTTCATGAACCGTGTAGATCCAATGTCATGTTTGGATTTATACATAAATTTGGAAGATATCACTCACGAAAAAAGAGAAGCGAGTTTGGAAAACGTGTCATTTGGTGGTTTTCCAAGGGGGAAACATGCTAATACTTCTCGAAACCGTGATGAAGAGGAGACACCTTTATTTGCACAAGATGACTACCGGGAAGAGTCGGATTCCGACTACATAGCTCCAAGTGAAAGCGAAGAAGACTGTGATGTCTCCGAAGAGAGTGATTTTGAAGTGATGATGAAAGGTTAGAAAATGAGGAAAGGGATTGTAATCCATTGCCCTGACGCCATGTATATAGTAAGATGGGGAAATGGGATGCCTCATGTGTGGACAAGGATGAGTTTGCTCTTAAAATGTGGGATGAGACGCCCGAAGGAACAGACATTGGTGTTTGTTTCAAATCTCAATTAGAAGCAAAGCATGCTGTGAAATTATGGAACATCCATCATAAAAGGGAATATACGGTCGCCGCGAGTAGTCCAACGACGTGGGCTGTGCGATGCAGAACATTTAATGTGGAAAGTGAGGATGGTGAACCCCCATGTCAGTGGAAGATGCGTGTGTCTTTGAAAGCTCACGGCCTTCATGAAATTGTGAGATGGCATGATGCACATAATTGCATGACTCCCGTGAATGATAATGGCAATCGGTGTGTGGACACGTCTTTGATTGCTAGACTCATCAGGAGAAAAGTTGAGGACAACGTAGATTATACGGTAGCCTCGGCACAGAAAGATGTGAAGACCTTATTGAAAGTAGATGTGCCATACAAAAGGGCGTGGCACGGGAGGAGGAAAGCCATAGAAGCGGTCTATGGTGATTGGACCTCGAATTTTGAAGAACTTTCACGGTAAATATCAAGGTTTATTCGTGTATTGAAATATTTTTAGTGTTTTTTTTTTTACATGTATTGAAATATTTTAACTATGACTTGTTGTTGTGTAGGTATATCGCTGCGCTTAAGTTTACTAATCCTGAGACTGTAGTAGAGTGGGAATGGAAGGAGGGATAAGAAGGTTGGAACAGGGGAAATAGGACATTTAAATATGTCTTCTGGTCATTTGCACCAGTGGTTGAGACGTTTTTTAAATGTCCACCGGTCATTTGTATCGATGGGAACTTTTTGCGTGGTGGATACAAGGGTAAATTGCTTATTTCGGTGGTCTATACCGCAAACAAACACATTTTACCGGTTGCATTTGCGATTGTGGATGAGGAGACAGTAGAGAGTTGGACATTTTTTATGAGGAATTTGTGGTTGTGGGTTGTGTATGATAGAATCGTAAGTGTGATATTCGACCGGAATGCAGGGTTGTTGAGCGCAATGTCACAGATGGATGAATGGCGTGATTTAGGTGATGGTGGCCACTTTCTTTACCCCCACCACGTTCGCAGCAATCTTGTGTCGCGATATAATCGCAAAAAGGTGAAGCGGTTATGTTGGAAGATGGGCACGACGCTTTCAAGAGTGAAATACAACCGTATGAAGGCAGAGCTTATTGAATTCAAACCTGCTGCATGGGAGTATCTTCGAGGGATTGGAGGGAGTAACTGGGCTCGATTGAAAGCCGGTCTTCGCCGTTGGGGCATAGCGACAACCAACATTTCTGAGAGTTACAACAATGTGTTGAAAGGGATCCGGCTCGCAATATGAATATCAACCTAAACATCTTCACCCGGGACCGATACAAGATAAAATGCTTTATCGTCAAACAAAGCATAGGTCCCAAGCTGTCTATGAGAACAAGATACTGGACATTAAAACATTCCGCCTCAAAGGCCGTAGATACGACATTGATTTTTGGGGAATATACAAAAATACGGCACCGGAGGTTAAGGAAGTCATAAAGAGAGCCGATTTTGAGGGGATCATGAAAGTAGGCTACAAAAGAGTGGATCTCGGTCTCATTACCATGTTGGTGGAACGGTGGAGTCCAGAAACCCACACTTTCCATTTCAATTTTGGAGAGGCGACTGTGACACTACAGGATGTCGAGGTCCTCTTTGGTATTCGGGTGGATAGTGACCCGGTGTACGGGACGACAGTTAGCCGGACTGCAGATGAATGGCGGGATCGATGTGAGGCTTATTTGGGATTCCGGCCAGCCCAAGTAAATGGGCAATGTGTCAATGTTGGTATTTTCGAAGATGAGATAAAAGTGGGCCATGCACTCCCTGAGAATTCCACCGTCCATCAATTCGAGCAAAGGGCCCGGACACTTATACTGCATTTTATTAGCAGTTTCATGTTTCCTAACAAGACGCAAAACACTGTCAATCTGCAGTTCTTGGCCCAGGTTGAGGATTTGGATCAGTGTAGTCGATACAGTTGGGGATCGGCACTGCTGGCTAGTTTGTACTCTGGACTGTGCGAGGCATCACAGTACACCTTGCACGAAGCCACTGGCTGTCTATATTTGCTACAAGTACGTATTAGTTTTCAATTGGTGTTTTAATTATTTTCCGCTTTCGACGTTATAATTTGAAATTTTAACATTATTATTGCAATTTACTAGGTATGGGCGTATGAGCGGATCGAGAGAATCGCGCTACAAAGAAAAGGAGTAGATTATTTGATTGATGAGACCGCTCCATTAGCTCAGCGGTACGTATTTTTAATTCAAAATAACTCAATATTTATTTCTATTTGTTTCTTATTCATTTTTTTTTAACTAATTCAAATGTACCCCTTTGTTCATTAAGGTGAGAATGTAGGTACACCTACGACGACGCCCCAAGGAGTAGCACCCCACCTTTTAGAGATCAATTAACAAGCCTGCGTGTGGAAGATGTAAGTACTTGTAATTTTGTATTTATATTCACTTTGAATTTCTTTTCGTTCCAGTTATACCATCTAATGAAATTCTGTTCGTGCAGTTTCGGTGGCAACCATATGCACATGTCCTTCATAGACTCCCTGATTTTTGTACACAAGGCCAAGCCATTTGGACGACCAGATGTTGGATGTTCTGTTGGGCTATTAGGGAACCCCACGAGTCGGGCAGAGTTGTGAGACAATTTGGATACATACAGGATGTTCCCAAGCGCCCTATGATTAAAGATAACGCAACATTCCTTCTCGATCATGCCCACAGTATGTCTGGGTATCCTAGCAATAACTGGGTGGGCCACCATTCCGCAGTACGTCGTCATTGGAATAGGAGAGAAGAGTACATGCTACGAGATTTGGAGGAAGGAGACCTTGGCTCTGTATATGAGGGGTACTATGAATGGTTCATGGTAAACACTGTCAGACTGATATCCAATCCCAGTAATGATGAACCTCAAGGATACGAGACTTCTTCGAGTCGAGTGAAATTATATGTAAGTTCATTCTATATTTCTTTTATTATTTCTTAGGTTTTCATTTTATTTTTTTTTCGTTTTTATTTTTTTTAGAATTTTACTCTCTTAATTAACGTCCCAATTTCTTTTCAGGGTGAAGTATTGAACAACATTCGCATGAGTACCGAGAAGTTTAGAGAAAAACGAGAAGATGGGAATCTCCTAGACGAAGAACTCGACAAGCATTTGGACGATATCATCAAACACATGCTACTTTAACTCTGGGCGCAAATGATGAGATGGAGGTGGAGAATACCCAAATCCTGGTTGATGAAGATCTATCTTTGCCCTCACAACCTCCGCCGGGTAAAAAAGCATCGCAACAACAAACTGAGGGTCAACAAAATGAGGATCAAGCACATTCTTCTCAAGGCTCGCGCATCCAGGTCGAGACTCATTTTGAAGACGTTGGTGGACTTGAGACTCAGTTTGACCTTGGTTGACCCGAGACTCAGTTTGACCTTGGTGGACCTGAAACTCAGTTTGGTGAACAGTCGCAACCACAACCGGGAGTCAAATTTCTCACCATGGAGGAGTCCCAATCCCAACCCCAACCCGAGGCTCAGTTTGGTGGACAGCCGCAACCACAACAGAGTTCAATACTCACGTATCTTAAGAGGGGAGACAGGATCCGACAGGGCCCAAACAAATACACTCCGGATGCGCACAATAAAGGAAAAAGGAAAAAATGAGACAGTTGATGTATTTTGCACATTTAAAGTAGTTTTTGTATTGATTTTGGTGTGAAACTTGATTTGTTTTGTTGTTAATCGAATGCCGTTTATTATTTTGTTGCCATTAAATTTCTATTTTCCAATGTTTCATTGTTGTTGGTGCTGTAAACAGGTTTAGGACTGGTGAAAACTAGTCCAATTTTTTTTTCAGTACTGACAAAGACTCGGATTTGCGAAATCCGAACTCAGACTTTTTGTAAAGGATTCGGATTTCGGAAATCCGAATATGTAGCCAACTGAGAGTTAGCATTTTTCAGAAAACAGAGGAGATTCGAATTTCGGTAATCCGAATCTACGTATATTCGGATTACCGTGATCCGGATTTTTCCAAATTTAATTTTTCAACACATATTTTTTTTTCTATCCGGGTTTTATTCGTAAATATGGATTTAGAAAATCCGAATTTAGATTAATTACACTAATTTGTATCATTAACTTAATATTAGATTTACGTAACACAAAGTCGGATTTTTATAATCCGAGTTTCACCCCCATTCGGATTTCTGAAATCCGAGTTTCACCCTCATTCAGATTTCCTAAATCCGGGAGATATAAGTTTGTCCACAAAATTTTTGAAAGGTTTATTTTTGTCCAGGTATATATAAGGAAATATATTTAAGGAAAAAATTCCATAACTTTTTACCTATCTCTGTAGGATATGTGTAATATTTCTCCAACATATAAGTCTAGAATCTAGTCCCACAAGAACTCCTTTTTTTAATTTAAATTAGTCGCAGTAAGAGATGATTCTTAATTCAAATTATAGAACCAAAATCATTATCTATTCAAATGATAAAAAGTCATCAATTATAGAATAGAGCACGTAAGCAATCAATCCCGCACATAACGAGAAAAAAGTGTAATAAACTAGTATATGTATCTCTAGTTCATCTGAAACTGATCACGGGCCTTGAAATCAACATCAATCACCAATCTACCATGTTGAACACATAGTAATATGATACTCTTGTGTATTGTCCACACGGCTAGTACTCCAAATAGTAATACATTGATCACTGAAGGAATCATCACCTATCAAAATATTATCACCATTCCATCCTAGTGATGCATCTCGCTTCCTTTCCAATCTTAAGGCACCCTTTAAAGTATTGTACAATTTTGTTTCCTCTTGAAGATAAGAATCTTTCTTATACAATTCATTTTACCCTTGCACAAATATATAAGATAAAATCTCTTGTGACTCCATCACCTCACTAGACAAACACAACTCTTCAAATTTTGCAATATAACTCTCAACATCATACGCACCTTGTTTAAAATTATAAAGCTCTTTCTTATGATCTTGAATAACATCATAATCATAGAATCTTTCAAGCAAATCATTCTTGAGTGACTTCCCAAGTGCTCGCATACCCATGCCAAATCTTAGATACATATGTATTACTCATCATATCAATCCAAACTTTAGCAACACCATGAAAACTACAAATAGATAAAGCAATCCTTCTATGATATTCATGAACACCCAAAACATCAAAGATAGCGTCCATATTTTTAAACCATGTATTGGCATACATTCACTCATAGCAACAAGAAATTTCTAACGTTAACCCATACACATGAGAATAGTGATAGAAGTGTTCACTTACATGACGTTCCAAGCTACTCACGTTATCCACTATCCATGAAAAGAATACACGATCTCCTTGCATTGGTCAAGAATTCGATCAAACATGATCTCTCAGCCAACGCTATCATCCATATTTTCTCTTCTTAAAGCTCGTAACTCAAACTCCAAGTTCTTCAAAATCACAAGCTTCACGGCTATTGCAGCACAACACCTTACTTGATGCTTCTTCACTCTTTGTTTTTGAACAAACAAACACAAAAAATAAAGAGTATTTTTAAGTAACAAAAACCCTAACCCCCTGCCCCAAAGAATCAAAGTAAGATTCGAAAAGACACTCCCCAAACTCAAAAGAAACATAGAGAGCAAAACCTCAAGAAAGTTTGGAAGAAAATCCAAAGAGAGATGGAGAGCAGATTTTTTCTCTTTAAAACATAGTCTTGATCTTAGAAGAAACAGAAAGACTTTGATGATGAAGTTTATGTACAATCTCGACTCCTTTTATACAAGAAATTTTCAAATTCTTAATGAACACAAAAATTTTCTAGTAATAATGGCAATTTTCTTTCAGAGTCCTAATTATTTTCGATCAAAGACATATAAAAGACACTAATTACTTAGCCAAAACATAATTTTGAAAATAAAAAATTTAAATGTTTGGTTAAACTTTTTTTTTTTGGTGAAAAGGATAAATATATTGATAACAGAATCACCAAAGAGTACATCAAAAACCAGTTATTGCAGATGCTACTTCTTTACTCAACTATTCTATATCAAACCTATACATCAAACTCTATTCCTTAAATAACACTCTCCATCTACTAACCATTGTACAGAGAAGCATCAAACAAAAAAAAACTAAGGAAAGAAAGACTTCAGAATCATGCCTTCTGATGCACTTTGTTTCCTGCTTTTCCAGTTATAAAATCTAAATTTCAGCTTAGTCTGGATCATTGTCACAAGATCCCCTGAACTCCTTTCCACCCCCTCAAAGAACCTCTTGTTCCTTTCTTCCCATAAATGATACATAGAAGCATGAACAGCAGCAATCAAGATTTTCCTCTTTAAAAGATAGCCTTTCCACATTTTCCGCATCTGAGATTTCCATCTGAGTTCAGATTCAGCAATTTTACGACACCCCAGCCATTTACTAATGCCTTCCAGGAACTGCTTAGCAAACAGACAGTGAAAACACATGCTCTATAGTCTCATTTTCTTGTTTACAAAGCAAACAAGTAGGATCACTCACCAGAATGTTCATATGACTAAGACGGTTTTTGGTAAGCAGCCTTTTCTTCCAAACAAGCCATGCAATAAAGGCATGCTTTGGAATATTCATGATAGCCCAAATGCAGTTGGCATCCTTCATCTTCTGGTTAAACTTCAATAACAAGTAATTTCCTAATTTGAAGATACAAATTTTTGAAAAGACACATATATATAATGTGGTTGAAAAATGTTTAGAATTCTCAGAGGCAAAAAGATGAGTCGCCCATCACCATTCCTGGAAGAACTGACATAACCTCTTTTGCTGCTGGATCAAGATGTTACCATTGGGAAATTTTTACAACATAATCAAGGCCAGGAAAGTTGACTCGTCAGTATTAAAAGTGTTGGAATTTGAGCCAATGTGAATGAGAAATTTTGGTTTCTCATTAATTGGGAAAATGGAATTAGAGACTATATGAAACATATGAAGCCTTTGAGTTCATGGATACGTCAGACCTGATCAACCCGAATCATGAACCTATCTTCATTCATTTTCCAAGTAAATGAAGAATTCTTGCAGATTCATTTGAATGAACTAAATTCATGAATCAATATTAATGAGATTCAAGGGAGATGAATGTTCACATTCATTTATAGTTTTATTAAGTTCATGAATGAAACTTCTTTGGTTTTTGTGAAACGTTGTATCTAACTCAGTTAATTGAATTAACTTGGGAGAATGAATATAACAATTCTACTACTTCAAGTAACTCTTCACATATAAATAGTGGCTCATTTTCAACAAACAAATCATCCATAAAAATTTTCAAGCTTTCTTAGCTTTTTCTTAGCCTTTCCAAGCCTATTTCCTTTGGTGTTCCTTGAGTTCTAAAGTTCTAATTCGCTAGTGAAGATTCTTAGTGCAAAGGAATCTTCACAAATTCGTTGTATCCTGGGAGATAGAAGCTCACTAAACCTCTTGCACATTCAGGAGAGGGCTAATCTATCTAAAGAATATTGTGTCTTTCACGAGCCTCGAATTTCCTCTTTATCTTCTATTCTTGCCATTTCGAATACACTATCCTTAGTTTTATCCAACAATCTTAAGACCAATCAGGTTTTATTTGTGTGTTCGTGATGGCTTCTGATGATGATATTAATGTTGTTGTTCCTGCTGCTACAGCCGTTGTTGCTATTGATGTTCCTAATATTTCGGCCAACCATTTAGAGAAGTGGCAACAAAAGATGTTGTTCTACTTGACCACGTTGCACTTGGCTAGGCTTCTAACAGGTGAGGATCCTTGCCAAAGGGTACTTCTGATGCACAATCGCTGCTTATGAAGCTTGGAAATGGTCAGATTTTTGGTGGGTTGTCGAAGCCCCTAAAATAAATTACTAACTTAAACTGTAGATAGGATAAGTCGGGTTAATCCCACAGGGATGGGTTAAACTTCAAATAGTCGGAAAACAAACAAGAATATAAGAGTTGGACAAATAAGGAAGAAAATTGTAGACTCACTTGGCCGAGTGACAAAGTCACTCACGCGAATGGACTCTGCAGAACTGAAGACAAACAGACAACTAAAACTTTACTCACGGGAGTGAGAATTTTGACTCAGGGGACTGACTCAACAAATTAAGATATTCATTCTCTTTTCACTATGTAATCAAGTGGTAATCTTACACTCTTTTGGTATGAATTCATGCTCATTCAGGCACTTATATATCTCTAAGTCACTTTCAATTTTTCCTAGAGGTATCTTTATGAACTCAATTAAACTATTTTCCAATGATTAATCAAGTCATGAAGTCATTAAGTTTTCAGGCCTTACATGAATGCTTATGCTAACCAAGTATATTTCTATCTCAATTAGAACCTTGGACTGTTACCTCCTAGTCATAAGTTAAAGCTGAAATCTATCCAAACCAAGTTTATCTTTCTAGATCTCCCCTAGTTCTAGCATTCATTCAATTAGTGATCAAGTAACCGAATGTAGAAAAACTTCCAACTTCAAAACATCTATTCAACAAGTGCATTACAAACTCAAATTACATAGGTTCTAGAGAATGAAATCAGACTAACTACACGTACAAACTACAGAAAATATAAGAAAGAAAAGAAAGAAGCGAGAAGAAGCAAATCTGAATGCTGGACAACAGGTCACTCGCCTGAGTGACGTCACTCAGGCGAGTGAGGCCTGTTAACCCTCCTTGCTACTACTGGGCTTCTTCTTTTTGGAGTTCCTTCCTCTGTTCTTCGGGTCTGTGTAGTGTTGGTGTATTGTATGTGTGTTTTTTGTCCCCTGATATGTGTTCTTTATGCTGGGAATGCAGTTCCTTGTATACAGCTTGTTGTTCTTCTTCCAAGAGAGTCTCACCATGCTTATGTATTTTTCATTAGCCCCAATGCCTTGTGTCTTGAATCCGGTTTTGACTGGCCTTTTCCCCTTCTTCCGGCAGTGGTATCAGCAGCAGCATTGATCAATGTGGGTGGTTGGGTCTTCAGCCAAGGGTACAAGCATGCTCTTGGGTTTCTATGGTGGGACACCCTTATTTACTCCCAATGTGTTTTGTGTCTTGAAGTTACTTTTGACCAGTTCAGCAAATTTGAATCCAGCAGCCCAATTTCGTTCCAAAAGCCCCCTTTTTCAGCTAATGTTCACTCATGTCCTTGCCTAATTAAAAACACAAAACTAGTTAAGTAAAATGAACTAATTCTGAGAAACACCCCTAATTTCTTACTAATTAAAGAGTAAATTGCCATGCTTTTATGTAACAAATTAACCGTTATCAATTTTCTTTTCCCTAAATCCATGATTTATTTTATAATGTATACGAGAAGTTTAAAACGGCTAAGGAATTGTGGGAATTCATGAACCGGAAACATAAATCGGAGGATGTCGGCTCAAAGAGATTTGTGGTCGGACAGTTCCTTGATTATGTGATGGTTGATTCCAAGACTGTTGACAGTCAAGTGTAAGAGATTAAACTCATCTTGCACGACATTCAAGCTGAGGGGATGATTTTGAGTGAAACCTTTTAAGTGGTTGCGGTCATTGAAAAGTTGCATCCGGGTTGGAAGGATTTCAAAAACTACCTCAAGCACAAACACAAGGAGATGACATTGGAGGACTTGATTGTTAGACTTTGAATTGAAGAAGACAACATGAAAGCCGAATCTGAGGCATCTGGTGGTTTAGAGGCCAAAGCTAATGTTGTGGAGTATGGCAAAAACCAAGGCTCCAAAGCTAAGGTCAAAAACACTAGTAAGGCGAAGGCGAAGCTCGGGTCTACCGGTGAAGTCTTGAAGCCGAAGTAAAAATTCAAAGGAAAGTGCTTCAATTGTGGTCAACAAGGTCATAAGTCGTCTGAGTGCCACAATCCTAAGAAAGATTCAGAAGCAAACATGATCAGTGACATTACTAAGGATGTGGAGGATCTGAATCTTGTTGTTGTGGTGTCCGAAGTGAACATGCTTGAGTCCAACCCGAAAGAATGGTGAATTGACTCTGGCGCTTCCAAGCATGTGTGCACCAACAGCAAGCATTTCTCTACCTTCGAACCAGTTCAAGGGGAGAAACTCTACATGGGAAATGCAACTGTGGCTACAGTTGAAGGGAAAGGAAGCATGATGCTGAAGATGACTTCTGGTAAGATATTGACGCTGAAAGATGTGTTGTATGTGCTTGAAGTTCGCAAGAACCTTATGTCAGGATTTATGCTAACAAGAATGGTTTTTGCATTATAATAGAATTTGATATGGTTACTTTGTCTAAATCAGGTGTATTTGCTGGAAAGGGGTATGCAATCGAGGGGCTGTTCAAAATGAATGTAATGACTGTGGTCAACAACATGAATGGAAATACTTCTTCTGCTTATTTGCTTGAGTCTTCCAGTTTGTGGTGTGGTAGACTAGGTCATGTTAATTATGTTTCGATACGTCGAATAATTTACTTGAACCACATACCAACATGTCAAATTGACTTAGAACGTAAATGTGAAATTTGCGTTGAAGAAAAATTAACGAGGTCATCTTTTAAAACAGTGGAAAGAGACATGAAACCACTTGAATTAATTCATAGTGATGTTTGTGATTTGAAATCTGTTCAAACACGAGGTGGTAATAAATATTTTATCACTTTTATTGATGATAGCACGAAATATTACTATGTTTATTTGCTAAAAAGCAAAAATGAAGCATTAGAGAAATTTGTTCTCTACAAAACTGAAATTGAGAATCAACTTGGTAAAAAGATAAAGACATTGAGAAGTGATAGAGGTGGTGAATATGAAGCACCTATTGGTGACTTTTGTGCACAACATGGAATTATTCATGAAGTGACAGCACCTTATTTGCCTCAATCTAACGAGGTAGCTGAACAAAAGAATCGCACGCTAAAAGAAATGATGAATGCGATGTTATTAAGTTTAAGACTGCCTCCCAATATGTGGGGGAAGCCGTATTGTCAAGTAATTACCTTTTAAATAGGGTATCCCGAAAGAAAGAAGACAAGACTCCAGATGAATTGTGGAGAGGAATAAGACCATCCTACAAACACTTGCGAGTGTGGGGGTGTCTGGCAAAGGTAGTTGTACCTCCGCCAAAGGCAATAAAAATTGGACCAAAAAACGATGGATTGCATTTTTATTGGCTATGCACAAAATAGCAATGCTTATCAATTCTTGGTGCATGATTCAAAAATTTTGGATATACACAAGAATACGATTATGGAGTCAAGAAATGCATATTTCTTTGAAAATGTTTTTCCTTGTAAGACTAAAGTTGAATGCAGTTCATCAAAACAAACTCATGAAAATGTTCCAGATTCTGTTGAGGTTCCAGATACTGAACCGAGACGAAGCAAGAGAGCAAGAGTGGAAAAATCATATGGTGATGATTTTGTAACTTACTTGCTAGAGAAAGAACCACTAACTTATGCTAAAGCAGTGAGTTCTTTAGAGGGACCTTTACTGGAAGAAGTCATAAAGAGTGACATTGATTCAATTTTACAGAATTACACTTGGGAGATTGTGGATCTCCCACCTAGAAGTAAACTATTAGGATCCAAATGGATTTTCAAGAGGAAAATGAAACCCGATGGTTCCATTGATAAATACAAGGCCAGGCTTGTGATTAAACGGTATAAGCAACGAGAAGGCTTAGACTACTTTGATACATATTCTCCCGTGATGAGAATAACTTCCATAAGGATGATACTTGCCATTGAAGCCTTACGGAATTTTAAAATACATCAAATGGATATTAAGTCAGCTTTCTTAAATGGTAACTTAGATGAAGAAATCTATATGGAGCAACCTGAGGGTTTTCCCAGACATAGCTTTATAGCCTGGTTGGGATGGAAGAAGAGGCTCCTTACAACGGATAGGTTAGATAGGATGTATATGGACATTTAGAACCCTGATTGTTTGCTATGTAAGAGTGATGTGGAATCTGTTGACCATTTGCTTTTCAAGTGTCAGTTCTCTTCAGCAGTGCTAGATATGGTCAGAAAATGGCTAGGATGGAGGCAACTGCCTAGGCTTAGAAGCAGATGGAAGCAACATGCTTTGGAAACATAGAAAGGAGCACAGTTAAAAAGGCAACTATTCTTTGCAGCTTTGAATGCTTGTATCTATTATGTTTGGGAGGAAAGAAACAAAAGGTATTTTGGAAACCAGGCGCAAGGGGCTGAAGAAATACTGAGCAGAGTCCAAGATGAGCTGAAAGTTAGAGTTCAAATCTGGAAGAAGAAGAAAGTCACAGAAAAAGATAGAATTTTGAAGAAGCTCTTTCCTTAAAAGAGTATATGGTTTGTGTATTTTTGCTTATTAGTTTTCTGATCTGTTCCATTTTGTCATCTAGTGATAGAGGTGTGCAGTAGTTGAGTTCTTTTTGTAACCTTTCAGCTAGGCAACAGGAGAAGATGTACAGAACTGTTTCACTTGGTGATTATGTTAATATATTAACCTTTTCACTAAAAACCTGAGGATTTTCGTGCTCCTGGAACTGAAACGAAAGTTTGTAAACTAGTAAAGTCTTTGTATGGTCTGAAACAAACACCAAAAAGGTGGTATGAAAAATTTGACTATGCAATGATCACCAATGGATTCAAAATCAATGAGTGTAATAAATGCGTTTATGTCATGGAAATAGAAAATGGCTATGTCATTTTATGTCTATATTTAGAAGATATACTCATTGTTGGTAGTAGTGACAACTTGGTCAAATCTACTAAAAATATGTTAAATTCTAAATTTGACATGAAATATATGGGTCTAGCTGATGTGATTTTAGGTGTTAAAATCACAAGGACAACAGATGGTCTAGTTTTGACTCAAACTCATTACATAGATAAAGTTCTTGATATGTTTAACAAGAATGATTCTAGAGTCGCAAAAACACCATTAGATAATAGTGTCCGTTTACCCAAAATGCGTGGACTGGGCATATCTCAATTGGAGTACTCTCGGATAATAGGGAGTCTGATGTATCTAATGAGTTGTACTAGACCGGATATTGCTTATGTTGTAAGTAAGTTAAGTTCATACATGAGTAATCCAAGCGATGGACACTGGACTGCGATAATTAGAGTACTAAGGTACCTGAGACATATTCGTGACTAGACTGTACTATACCAGATATCCATATGTTTTAGAAGGTTATACAGATGCTAATTGGATATCTGATACAATGGACTCAAACTGCACAAGTGGCTACGTTTTCTCATTAGCTGCAGCAACCGTGTCATGGATATCCTCAAAACAAACTATAATAGCCAGATCCACAATGGAATCTGAGTTTATTGCGTTGGATAAGTGTGGCGAAGAGGTTGAATGGCTACGCCAATTTTTGGAGGATATTCCAAAGTGGAAAAGACCTGCGCCACCTATTGTTATACATTGTGATAGCCAATTTGCGATTGGAAGGGCACAGAGTACTATGTATAATGGTAAGTCGAAACATATTCATCGTTGACATAATACCATTAGACAACTCCTCTCAACAGGAATTATCACAATTGACTATGTGAAGTCAAAAGATAATATTGCGGATCCATTAACCAAAGGGTTAAATAGAGAGGCAGTTGAAATATTGACTAAAGGAATGGGTGTAAAGCCTATGAAAAGATAAAAGTCTTTTGAAGGAAAAATTAACCTAGTTGACTAGAGATCCCAAGATCTAAATTCAAAGGGACAACCTAATCTTAAGACTTAGTGTGTTCACTGTGGGGGTAACCTCAACTCATTCATGTCATGAAACAGTGATATAACGGAAAGGGTAGCACATGGTTGCTTTAATGACACTTGAGTGATTAATAACATTTACTTTAGACTTAAGAAGTCACCTATGTAAGAGAGAAGTGGGGCCGCTTGAAAGGAGAACTGTGGGGCTCAGTTCTTTAGAAGCTCTCGCAGAATCATGATATGTTCATGGCCAAAATGAACAAAATTATGAGAACAAAACGACAATAGAAATGGTTCATGTGTATTGTACATGGGTTTCTTTACACTATGCAGCCGGACAGTTCAAAGACATCGTGTCTACTGGACAGCTAGTAAAGCAAGCGTAGTTTACAAGGAGGAAGTTCAAAGACTAACATCTACTTTCTCCCCCTACAGGGTTCAGTCAATGAACACCACCACCAATTCGAAACAATATCTCATTCATGTGGGGAATTGTTGGAATTTGAGCTAATGTGAATGAGAAATTTAGTTTCTCAATAATTGGAAAATGGAATTAGAGACTATATGAAAGGTATGAAACTTTTGAGTTCATGGATACGTTGGACCTGATCAACCTGAATCATGAACCTATCTTGATTCAGTTTCCAAGTAAGTGAAGAGTCCTTGCAAATCCATTTGAATGAACTAAATTCATGAATCAATATTAGTGAGATGCAAGGGAGATGAATGTTCATATTCATTTATAGTTTAGATTAAGTTCATGAATGAAACCTCTTTGGTTTTGGTGAAACGTTGTATCTAACTCAGTTAATTGGATTAACTTGGGAGAATGAATAGAACAATTCTACTACGTCAAGATACTCTTCACCTATAAATAGCGGGTCATGTTAGCTTTCTTAGCTTCCTTAGCTTCTTCTTAGCCTTTCTAATCCTATTTCCTTTGGTGTTCTTTGAGTTCTAAAGATCTAGTTCGCTGGTGAAGATCTTTAGTGCAAAGGAATCTTTACGAATTCGTTGTATCCTGGGAGATAGAAGCTCACTAAATCTCTTGCACATTCTGGAGAGAACTAGTCTGTCTTAAGGAAATCCTGTCTTTCACGAGCCTCAAATTTCCTCTTAATTTCTCCATCTTCTATTCTTGTCATTTTGAATAATCTTATCTTTGGGTTTTATCCAACAAAAAGCATACTGCAATTGGGGAATCTTCGACGGTCTACCAGTTGTGAGAGAAACTCTTAGAAATATTCTACTTCGAGTGAAAGAGATGGAGCCACATGTAACCAAATGTGACCACAGTGGGGGGTAAAGACTAAGTATGGCAAGTCGATCAAATTGGGGTAGATAATCATGGGTCTAAGATTTATTTTAGATTTCTTGATTGCAAAAACTGTGCAGTGAAACACGTGAAAGATGAGAAGCAGGGGGAGTACGAGCTCCAAACTTTGATTAGATGTCATCACCCTAATATCATCGAAGTTATTGGTGATAAAAATATTAAATGTAGTGATGTCAATTCTCTAGAAGTTTACCTCCATAGAGTTAGTTTGCAGAAAGAAACAATGGTTCAAGGAATTTCCATGGGTGAGTTGAGTATTATTATTATCATTATTGTTTTTGTAGTTGTTGTTAGAAATTTTGTATCAAATGGTTGGTATGCATTTCGAATATCATGCCTTTTTTAACAAAAAAAAAAATATCATGCTTTTGTTTGATTTACCTTTGTTTGATCATTTACCTGATTTTTAGATATCAGTTGGTTAATGAAACTAGTAATGTTTGTTCTTGTATGGTTGATTAAAAAAATGTGGCTGAAAAAATCAATTAAAAACCTAATTTTCTTGACTAGAAAACCTAAATTTCGTTTTACTATTATGCAACAAGACATGTAAAAGTATATTTCAACTCTCTTTAAAATAAAAGAAAAAGAAAGTACATTCCAATTAAGAACACAATTCACAAAAAAATAAAATTCTCATTTTTCTAGTAACCCTAACTGGATTCAAATTACACATAAAACACATGAACAAATTTTCTTTTACTACTTGAATTTGAAATTAAAAAATTTGAGCACCACATAATCATCAATTTTTGAATTAATTAAATTTCAAGAAAGTCATAAAATTTTTAGTTAACTACTAAAAACCTTCTCTCCATACTACAATTGAACTTACAAAAATCTCATTCATGTATATAAGCACACATAGTTTGTCCATCAAAGTCCGCATATTTTGTTTATATTTGTACAAGTGAAGAAATTGGTTTCAAAAAGATAGATACAAATATCATATTACAAATTCTTTGTAAGTAGGTTTTGATAACACTAAAATATATATACCATTTTAGCAGGCATTTTCTACTCATTTTTTCTTAGAATTAGGTGTCAATTAGATAGAATTAGTTTACTTTTGAATTTTTTTGTATTTTAGGGTGATCAGAGGGCCAATGTGGAATATTAGCATAAATTGGGGCCACATTCCACAAAAGAGCATAAAAAGGGACCAAATTGAAAACTGCTGGAAATCAAGGATCGGAGGATCGATCAGAGCTGAAGAAAGTGGAGGAA
Organism: Oldenlandia corymbosa var. corymbosa; assembly: GCA_949775105.1. Classification (NCBI taxonomy): domain Eukaryota; kingdom Viridiplantae; phylum Streptophyta; class Magnoliopsida; order Gentianales; family Rubiaceae; genus Oldenlandia; species Oldenlandia corymbosa. Next base: position 17,296,290 of record OX459118.1, on the reverse strand, counting down.
TCTTGGCTGAAGAAGGAAGAATGATGGCAGATGATCTCAATTGGAAGAATTCTGCAGCATCAAACTCAATTGAGGAAGAAGAATTGGCAGTTGTTCTGCTGCCAAGTTGATGCTGCAGAAGCTGTTGCTGCTGTCAATCAGGAGGAGCCTTAAGCTGAAATCTTGTTGCCCAAGAAAGGAGTTGCTTCATCATCATTGCAAGTTGTTGCTGCTGCAAGATGAAGAAGAGAAAGAGAGAAAATATGTAGAGAACAGCAGCTGCAACTCTGCTACGTACCTACTGCTGTTGCTGACTGACTGAACTGATAGGTTGGCTACTGCAGACAGGTGAGTAATGGTGCTGCAAGTGATCCCAGGAAACAAGGAAGGAAAGGGCAGAAGATTGAGGCTGAATTGGGGGCTGAAACACAATGATGGAAAGAAGCATGCTGCTGATTCTGCTGCTTGCTACTGCTGCTAGTTGTGCTGCTGAAGATTAAAGAATGAAAAAATAGAGATTTGTGGCTTGTTTGGAGAAATTGAGCCGAAGAGGAAGACTAAGAAGAGAAGGTAATGATGAGAGGAAGGTGGCTGATTACGGCTAAAGAGAAGGAGCAGCCAAAGAGAAGACTACCTGAACAGCTGCAAGTTGCTGCCTCACCTTTCTGCTGCAGAGAAGAAGGCCAGATCTCAACCAATCTAAGCCTCTCTAAATCTCTATAAATAGTCAGGCAATAGCAGTTAGAAAAATAACAGATTGCGTAGTTAGAATCAGTCCAAAGACAGTTTAGTTAGCTAAGTAAGTTGGGTAGAAACAGGGTAGTAGCAGGAGCAAAGAGTGCAGACTGTTACTCTGTCAAGTGGTGAAAGCCACTTGCCAAAGTGAGCAGACAGAAGCTGCCCTGCTACCAATCTTTCCTTCTATCCTCTAACCTTTTGATTTTGGTCATGACTGATATTTTGTACTTTGTTGCTCTCATGTTTAACTCAATAAACATGAGTAGCTAAACTCTGTTAAGGGTCTAATCCCTATTATTTATATGTGAAGGTTTTGATTCAGTTTCTTAAATGAGGCATTGTTTCTAGTTAAGTGTTTAAATTGACCTTCTGATTAAACTGGCCATTTAATTGATTTTGCATGCATAGTTATGGAGATTTGAGAGGGAGAACATAAGTTTAAAACTACTTAAACTAGTCTATGACAAAGGAGGAAATCTACCATTTGGTTTCAATCATCACCGATAGTTAGGTGCATCGGCATAGGTGATCAATGAGGCTTAAGTAGTGATTCCTGCTTACGTCGGTGTCACAAAAGGCGGTCAATTGATCTCTAAAAAAATAAATAAATAAAATGAAGTGATTCCTGCTTACGTCGCTGTCACAAAAGGCGGTCAATTAATCTCTAAAACTTGGAAGACTAGTCCTTGTAGTAGTATGAGCAATTCCACCTTTCAATACAAAAAATTCAAAGGTGTTATTTTTAAAATAATAATATTAGTAATCTTAAAATTTGTGTAAATAAAATAAATTCACCGTTGTGCTAAAAGAGCGGTAGGATCGTCTTCAAAATTCATTAATACTCTTTGGGGTGTGATTCTCGGGATCTGCTCGTATGCCCAAACCTAAATCAACAACGTAAACAATAAATATTAATGATTAACACGTGTATATGGTTGAAAATTGAATTTGCATGTATTGATTCAAGCTTCATACCTGTAGAAGATATATACATCCAGTTATATCACATTTCTCATAGTTACTAGCCTTGCACAGGCTAGAACTCAAGTAAGCCAGGAGAGCCGATCCCCAACTAAGGTTTCCACAAGCATCAAAATTCGCCAAATAGTTCAATAAAAATAAACCAACACTGTTTTGGCTTTTTATTGGAAATATAAAACAACCCATAAACCATAGGAGCATTAATCAAGCCCTTTGTATATACACGATCTCCGGAGAACCTACAAAATACAATACTTCAAATCTGAACATTTTAAAAATAAGAAGGTGTTAATTCAAAATATTTTGTTTTTAAAAAAAACATAACTAATTACTTTCAGGGATTGCATGGAGCGTCGCTGCCTCTATAACGGAAATCTTAAGTGTATTTCCATTAATTCGACCCACGGCAGGGGTGAATCCCAAAATTCCTTTGCATATTACTTGCCATTGAGCCACACCATGGTTAGGTGCCACACCATAAACTATGACCCCATCGACTCGGAGACCAAAGAGCACCTCAACATCCTGTAACGTCAAGGTTGCCTCTTTGAATACGAAGTGAAAAGTGTGTGTCTCTGGTCTCCATCGTTCCACCAATGTGGTGATGAGACAATTATCACACTTTTTATTGCCTATTTTCAAGATCCCCTCGAACCCGGCCTTTGCCATTATCGCCCGTACCTCCGGAGGGGTAGTATTACCATAGTAGCAGTCCCAAAACTTACTATCCAACCTATGCCCTTTTAAAGGTTCGGTCTTCATTGAAGGATTGGAGCCATTGAACACTGCTATAATGGTGTTCATGTTGAAGATACAATAGTTTATCTTCAATCGGACCCGGTTGAAGAAACTTTTTTTTATATTGTGAGCCGAATGGATTCTCCATCAATACCCACACCACCAAAAACCAATTCCAAATGAAATAAGGCTCAATTCAACACAAAAAAAAAACAAATTAATTGAAAATTATCAAAATTGATATTTACCTAAGAAGTTCTTCAAAATTGGTGGACCATTTGCCATAAACCGCCTCTATGGCTTTCCTCCTCCCGTTCCACGCCCTTTTGTAGGGGACATCCACTTTTACCAATTCTTTCACATCTTTTTACACCAATTTTACCGTGTAATCCACGTTGTTCGCAACCTTTCTCATGATTAGTCTAGCAATAAACGCCGAGTCCGCACAACGGTTGTCATTATCGTTAACCACCCTCATGCAATCGTGTGCAGACCGCCATTTCACTATTTGATGCAAGCCATGCTTTTCTAGTGACACGTGGATCCTCCATTTGAATATAGGTTCGCCATCTTCGGGGGGAAAATCTAATGTCCTACATCGAACCGCCCACGTCATAGGATTACTCACGATAACCTTGAACTTCTTTTTATTGTGGATGTTCCACAACTTCATGTCATGTTTCGCTTCTCCTTGGGACTTGAAACAAACTTTAATGTCCATCCCTTCGGGGGTCTCGTCCCACATTTTTATATCAAGATCATCCTTGAAAACACTTGAGGCATTCCATTCACCCATTTCTTTATACACATGACGTTAGGGAAATGGATTTAGTTCCCTTTCTTCATTCACCAATTCTTCGTCACCACTTTCCTCATCATCACTATCCAAAGAGGGATCGTGTGCTTCCGATCTTTCGTTTGGAGCTATGTAGTCAGAGTCATCTTCATCCATGTGATCATCTTTTGCAAAGAAACTTCCACCATCTTATTCATCAACCCGTGAAATACTTGCTTATTCTTGCCTTGGACCACCACCGTGCATGTTGTTCACAAAGTTACTCGTCCCATCTTCTTCATGAATTTGGGAACAACAAGCTCGTTCCCCAGTTGGAACGCCATAATGATTGTTTCCATTTTCTTGGTTAGTGATATCCTCCGTGTCTATGTATAAATCCACACTTGTCATTGGCTCGAGGTGGTAGATATCCGAATATGTGAATTATTCTTTATCTTCATGGCGCGCCTTACACCGTGAGTCACAAAAATTAACGAAATGTAAAGTTTCCTAGCTATTTCAAGATCTCAACCAAACATCAAACAAATCATATCAAGCAACTCATCATATGACAACCTACTATCAATAACAAGAGTGTGTCCTGCTTGTTCTCAAATGTGTTCATTACACCATTCTCTATCACATACTTGCTTCTATGAAACAAATTATGTATTTTCCGTGCACGGACATTTTAACTATTTATTGAGGGATAAAAAAAATCGTTAACTATATTAATCATAATCCCTATACCCTATCAAGTTTCCATCCAAACAAAATTCACCAAAATTCATTAAATTAATCTCAATCAAATATGAAAATGACAACAATTCTCACCTAAAAACTCAACAACAACATCTACAATATACACATACATTCATAATTCAACAAAATCAAAATCGTAATCCCAGAAACCGCTATCAATGTTCCATCCAAAGAAATTCATCAAAATTCATTAAATTAACCTCAATAAATTCTTAAAACAAAAACAATTCTAACCTATAAACTCAACAACAACATCTACATTACCACATTACATTCATAACCATCAATCCTAAACCCTACCAATCTTCCATCTTCAAGACCATATAACTACACAACAAAACAACTACAAAACATTGATTTAGTGACTAATCTCGTTAGAATAACGATTCTTATTGCATTTAGCGATAATATGTGTCTAAAGCCTAAAAATCTCCGGCCAAAACATTCCCTAACCCCCAAAAAATGAATTTTTTCGATAAGGAAGGCTGCAACTTTTACTTTTATATCACTACTGTATCGGATTTCGTAAATCCGAGATTCACTGCTTATAAGTAATCTCAGATTACACAAATCCGATTCTACGTCACCTTATCCTCTCAGATTTAAGACATCCAACAACTTAATCCACTAGGACAGATTTCCGTAATCCGAAAGCATGTCTCGGATTTGCCAAATCTGAAACTGGACACTATACTCTAAACCCTAAACCTTGGATTTGGCAAATCCAAAATCACTGTTACCAACTTTGAATTCATGCGCCAATTTTGTCGAATTTTTCAATATTTAATATTTTTCAATTTTCGACCCCGTTTTCCAGAATTTGCAAAATAACGAAAATAAATAATATTTTTTTTTTGTTTTGGATTACGAAAATCCGAAAGTCCTATTAATTAGACTCTCGGATTTCTGAAATCCATGACAACTATTTATATCCAACCAACTTAAAGTAAAAATATTTTTGTCCACATCAATTCTTTTAAATTTTTTTGGCCAAACTACCTCTATTAAACGTGGGTTTTGCTGCTGATCATGGTGAATAGGTCTGGCAAATGTAACCCGCGACCCGCGGGTTGACCCAACTCGCGTAGTGTTTTGACCCGTGCGGGTTGGGTCAAATGGGTCGCGGGTCAAAACAGGTCGTGGATCAAAATGGGTATGTGATCGATGGGTTGGGTTGGGTTGGGTTTTCATGACCCGCGGGTCAAGATGGATTATATGCGAAAAAAAGAAGTATTTCGCCTTTACTGCACTTTCTCTTACATCGACGGATCGACCCAAAAGCCCCCTTTCAAGCTTTCACCGTAGCTTTTCCAATCGAAAATTTGGAGCCGACCGTATCAACTTTGACGGAGGCCATCGGAAACCTGATCGTCGAGGTCTGTTCCCCCTCCCTCTTTTTTCTTCCTTTCTCTAGATCTTTTTCTGATTTGATCCTTACTCTTCTGGGCCTGTTTTATTTTCATTTTCTAGATCAGGTTTGCTTTCATGTTGAATCAATTTCGTGTTATTTTGGATTTTTTTGGGCATTGCTGACATTTCTTGAAATGGGTTGTGTCGAAGGCTGTTTTTGATGTTTTGACAAAATGAGTTGTTTGAATTTTGGTCTTTCCGCCTATGGTTCTGCTCTTTCTAATTCTCCTCTCCTTCTCTTCATTTCATTGGTTGTTTTTCTTTTGGTTGTGAATCGTTTCTTTTATATATGTGTAATGGTGTTTCCCTTTGTCGCTTCGTTTATTATTATTATTTTTTGGCTGAATTATGATTCATTGGGATCCTTAGTTCTTTTTCCTTTTAATTGGATTGCCAGCTTTCGTTGAATCATGTGTACTTCAATCCATGGTTTATGTAGCTTTAGCAAGCCAGCCCCAACGAGAAAAAAAGAGGGATACTGGCATCTTGTTGGTCTTTCATGCTATAGCTTCTTTAAGAAATTTGTTTTTTTTTTTTTGGATAGAATTCAATGACTGTGTATTGATATGTATAGCGAACATTGAACAGTGGGATAAAGTGTGTTTACTGATTTATATCTACTCTGATTTGTATCTCACTCTATTGCATAAGAGATCTAGATGCTAAAATGGAATTCTTTGTTTTGATACTCCTACTCAGCTGATATATATGTCCCTTCCCTCCTCGTTCTCCCTCAGTCCTTTGGGTACTCCTCTTCTTCTTCTTTTTTCCCTCGGTATTAGTTTTATTCAATTTTCATTCATTTTGTGGACTTTTTGTTGGCATTTTACAGGGCAATTTATTTGGGGGAGACGTTCTGCAGTTACATTAGCATAAACAACGGTTCCAATTTCGAAGCCCGGGACATTATCATTAAGGTTGGAATATCTCTTTTATTTTCATTTTCTTTTTCTTCCTTTTAAGTTGTTGGGTTGGCTAAATTTTTGCCTCATTGTGAGCCAATGAATGATGTGCGTGCGACATGGTTGATGAACCAGATTGGAAATTTGGAGTTTTTGAAGTGGGAAATAATCCCACTCAATCAGAAAATTCACTAAGGTCACTGATTAATGTTTATTGAAGTATCCTAAGGTGTCCAAAACTATGAAGCTGAGGGATCTTGTTTGATTTTTTTACTCGGAGTAATAGGAAATTTCAGTGTCTTCAATTTGATCAAAAAGCTTAACCAGTGGTGGGAAAATGAAATGAGAGAACTGTAATGGAACTTCCATATTAGCAAGATTATGCTTTAGGATTGGAAGAGTTATTGAGAGGTCATTCAAAGATGATCCACCTGTGTTTGCATTTGCCAATTGTTGTTTTATCCACATTCTAGTTCGAGATCACCTTTTCTTTATTTTCTATGATTTTCCGTCGGAGACCATGTTTTGATTTGAAACTCTCACGATACTTTTCACAGGCAGAAATCCAGACTGAGAGACAGAGGATATTGCTCTTAGACACATCAAAATCACATGTGGAAACAATTCGTGCTGGAGGGCGTTATGATTTTATTGTGGAGCATGACATGAAGGAGCTTGGTGCTCACACATGGGTTCCATTTATTAATGATGATCTAGTTTAGTTCACCTCGCATTATGTTCTAACTAGCCTCGTGTTTGTGTTGGAATATTGATAGGTTTTGTACAGTTCTTTACAATGATGGTGATGGGGAACAAAAATATCTTCCTCAGTTTTTCAAATTCATTGTTGCAAATCCACTTTCAATGATAACGAAGGTACTATTGCTCCCTGTTTCTATGGTTTGTGAGATATTATCATTACTATCATGCACTTTAAAAAACTCCATCAAGGAGCTTATTTCAAAAAAAAAAAATTAAGAATGAGAAGTTGATTGCTTTATTAAGGTTATTTGCTTCACGTGTGTATGTGCATGGCTGTGTGAGTGTATTATCTCAATGCTATCTCAGTCATGTTGCAAAGAGTCTATTCATACTCATTTCAATGTCATGCAGAGTTTTCTGTGCAAACGTCCACATTCCATGTTTAGAGATATTGGAAATGCTTGAAGTTTTTGTGAGGATAATATTTATCCTTAGACCTTAGTCTCTTGGATCTCTTGACTTGTCATGTTTTGTAGTGAAACATCTTTCTTCTCCTTCTTGTGTTTAGAAACTTCTGTAATGCGATTCTCTGGATGGCTTTGCTTGTTGTGCATAAAAAGACTCTTTTTTATTAGTTTCCATGGGTATAATTATGCTATGATATTCTGAATTTGTGGGAAACGCCCCCTAGAACATGCATAGTTTTGGTTTGGAACATGTTATGATGTTGCATTTTCAGTTTTGGTCTATTGTACTTGTTAAGTGCCAGTTCATTCTGGTGATTTATTGTAGGTGTGTAGTTCACAATGTCTAGTTTACAATCTCAAGAGATAACCGGTGAATCCACTTCTGGTGATGATGAGGATCGTAAAGGACTCACTTCCGATGTCTGGAAAGGCTTTCATATTATGAAGGTTAATAAAAGAAGAAAAGTTGTTTGTAAGATTTGTAAAGCAGAATATGTTGCTGACTCAAAAGCTGGTACGACAAATTTAGCTCGCCATTATGAAAAAAAACATAAGGATGTAGAAATTGGTGGTGAGCCTAGATTGGTTGCTGTAAATCAGTATCTTCATAAAGAGAAGATGGCAGTTGCCATTGTGCAACATGATTATCCTTTTAGTTTTGTGGAGCATAAGGCAAACCGAGATTTGCATTCTTTTTTGAACCCTACAGTGAGTTTTATATGTAAAAACACAAACAAAGCAGATGTTTTGAAACTTTACCAGAAGGAGAAGGAAAAATTGAAGAAGGAACTTGAGTCAATATCTGGGAGAGTTTGCTTGACTACAGATATGTGGACATCGGTTGCAACCGATGGATATATGTCGGTGACTGCGCATTATGTTGATAGCGAATAGAGATTGCAAAGTAAGTTGCTTGTTTTTCATCATGTGCCTCCGCCTCACACTGGTGTTGTATTAGGTGAAAAGCTTTTTGAATTTTTGGAAGAATGGGGAATTTCAAAAAGAGTATTTACTGTCACTTTGGACAATGCCAAGTATAATGATAAAGCTGTGGAAACATTATCAACTTATTTTGTTTTTGATAACTCAGCTGGTGTAATAATAGGTTTCTACATGTTCGTTGTGGGGCACATGTTTTAAATTTGATTGTCAAATCTGGTTTGGAAGTTATTGAGAAAGCTATCCACAAGATTAGGGAAAGTGTGAAGTACTTGAAGGGTTCTGAGCTACGTACCAAAAAGTTTGTTGATCATGTCAAGCAACTTGGTTTGGATTACAGGAAGAACTTGACACAAGATGTGTCGACTCGGTGAAATTCCACGTATTTGATGCTTGACAAGGCTCTGATTTATAAAGAAGCTTTCTTCTGGTTGAGTCTAAAAGATAATGATTTCAAGAAGTTTTGTCCTTCAGATGAATAATGGGATATGGTACAAAGTATTGCTAAATTTATGAAGCCTTTCCCAGACTTGACCACTTTGTTTTCTGGAAGAAAGTATCCAACAGCAAATCTGTTTTTAGAATGTTTGGAAGATTCAGTTGCTCCTTGAGAAAGAAGTTGATAATGAGGAATTCGTTATTGCTCACATGGCTATGGAAATGAGAAACAAGTTCCTTGACTATTGGGATTGTTATAGTAGGGTGTTTTCACTTGCTGTGGTGTTTGATCCCCGTTATAAGTTAAAGTTTGTGGAATTCTGTTTCAATATGTTCGACCCATTGACCCGTAAAAGTAAAGTTGAGAGGGTGGATAAGGATCTAAGGGATTTGCTCCTTGAGTATGAGACCATTTTGTACTCTAGTCAACCTTCACAAACTTCTACATCTCCTACTGCGGTAAGTATGAATAAATGTTTGCTTTTTTACTTCTTCTTATTGCATGCTACTGACTATACTGTTTAAAATTTTGCATTTTGTGGTACTATTTGCTTTAAAAAAGTATGTGTATGACATTTTCTTTCTTTTTTTTTTGTCTCCCGTCAAATACAAAATAAAATTATCTTCAATTGGTTTATCCTGCCATTCATTTATAGGGTTTTGATACATACAAGTCTCAAGATTTTGGAGGGTCGGTTGCCACTGGAATTAAGTCTGATCTGGATTTGTACCTTGAGGAGCCAATGCTAGATCGTCATAAACATCCAGATCTTGACATTCTCACTTATTGGAAAAGTAAATCAGAGATGTATCCACAGCTTTCTCTTATGGCTCGAGATATCCTGAGTGTCCCTATTACCATCGTTGCATTAGAATATGCTTTCAGTCACGGTGGAAGAATATTAGGGACATATCGCACATCAATGTTACCAAGCAATGTGGAGGCGATTGTGTGTACCGGCGACTGGTCGACTGCAGATTGCACTGAAGATGAAAATGAAATGTCTGAAGAAAAATTGCTCGAACTTGATTTGAGCAAATTCATCACCGAAGAAGTTTCCTTAAATGTCAACTAAATGGAGGTTTATAACTTGGTCGTTTAAGAATAGTCTTTTTAAATAGTACAATATAATGTTGATTTCTTACCCTAAAACCAAGTTTTCTAAATGAAGTATCAAATAAAGTTGCAATAATTAAGAATAACATTAGAAACAGGTACTTGATTTAAAAATATAACAATAAAATAATAAAATGAGGGTACAAAGTTCCAAACATATTAAACTATACAACAAAATAGAGAATATAATTCCAACACGGAAGTGATAAAAATTGTCGAGGCAAACCAACGTAATATGTACATAAATAAGTCCAATGATTTATAAAATACAAGTGTATGTTTTAAATAAATATAGATTTTATTTGGAAAAAAATCCCAATTCGACCCGCATATCGTGACTCAGTTACTTGGTCGACCCAATTTGGCTCACGGGTCGACCCAGTTAAACGTGACCCAAAACGTGAAATTTCATAGTTCAACGAGTTTTAAAAGGTAAATATAAATTTCATTTGAAAAAAATCTCAATTCGACCCGCGTATCGTGATCCGGTTACTCGGCCGACCCAGTTCGGTCTACGGGTTGACCCAATTAAACTTGGCCCGAAACGTGAAATTTTATAGTTCAACGAGTTTTAAAAGGTAAATATAGATTTTATTTGAAGAAAAATTCCAATTCGACCCGCGTATCATGATCCGGTTACTGGGTTGATCCAGTTCGGTCAACGAGTCGACTCAGTTAAACTTGGCTCGAAAACGTGAAAATTTATAGTCCAACGAATTTTAAAAGTAAATATAAATTTTATTTAAAAAAGAATCCCAATTCGACTATCGTGACCCGGTTACTGGGTCGATCCAGTTCGGTCCACGGGTCGACCTAGTTAAACTTGGCCCGAAACGTAAAAATTTATAGTCCAACGAGTTTTAAAATACAATTGTAAGTTAGAAAATTTTAATTTTAAAATTGATGTACTTATTTTGTGCAAAAAATTGAAAATTTGTAAATTAACCCAAAAAAAAAAAAATGTCATGACCCGCAGCTCAAAAAATTATATTAGCTAAAAATGAACAACTGACCCGCGGGTTGACCCGCGACCCATGTCAACCCGTCTTGACCCAACCCGTCATAAGTCAACCCGTCCTGACCTACACTTATGACGGGTTGGGTTGGGTCTTAACCCGCCTCTCCCCAAACCCATCTTGACCCAACCCGCCTATTTGACAGGCCTAATGGTGAAATATAAGGCTTATTATAGTACCTAATACTTTCCGCAACAAATCATCCCAAATATGATATACTTGATTACCTTATTTGGAGTTAATACTTATTTGAGTGTGATTTTACAAAAACAGTTTTAAGGTTTGGAGGCCACGAAACTTTAGAATAATTTGATGTTTCTTTTCTACTGTAAGTTCTAGTCCTCTATGGTATCTAAAGGATTAAAGGCTTTAATTTTGAAAGGATTGAATTTCGTGGTGCTGCAAACTTTAGTTAATGAAAAATTTTACAGCTAAAACAAATGCCTACAAGCTTCCTATTTTAATAAAGTTTTACAAGGCATTTAGCAAAGCTTAAAAGCGGTTAACCGGACATGGTTTTGCTAGGACGGATGAATTAGTTCTCAAGTTGATTATCATCAAATGGTTGCATAGAAACATGATACAAGTCATCTATAGGATAAATTGGAACCTTTCCCAATCAAATAAAAGGACAACTTTACAAAATTAAGACGTGTTCTAACATCTCCAGCGGTTGTTGCAGTTAGTACAGGTTACAAAAGTAGTCATTGGCTCATCGGCACTTCGAGTCTGCAACTGGTAATAAGTAGTCTCTCTTTTCTTGCATTTGCCGCATTGGAACGCGCCGTTAGTCGCCTTCTCCGGAGCTCCTCGTTCGCTGTTAAACAAAGCTTTCTCCTTAATCTCCTCGTTCTGCTTTCTCCTCTCATCACTTGCCATTTCCTCAGGGCTCAAGTCGGCGATGCACGTCGGAGGAAACCGTCCCAGAAGGACTTTCCGGCGAAAATCCCTGTTTTTCGGGTCCTTGATATTGAACATCACCGACCTATACCCCGCTTTCTTAGGCCCGTTAAATAAACCCCATTTGGAAAACAACGCTGATTCAACCTCAGTAGCCACACGAAGAGGATCATATGAATCTACTTCCACCTTAAGTCCGTCATCGTCGTCAGAAACTTCGCCGGCTACTTTGCTCAATCCCTCTGCTAGAAGCTCCCTGATTTTGTCTCTGTTTTTGACCTTGGTTGATGGTAGAGAAGTCAGCTTTGGTGGAGCTACTGATGAAAATAGATCTGGTTTCTTTGTACCAGAGTAGAATTTGTCTTCCATCTTTATAAGTTTAACTCTGACATGCCCTGAAGAATTTGTCTTCTTATCAGAATCATCGGCTAATTTGATGGATTTTACGCTTTGAACCTTCTTTTCTTTGCCGGAATCTTCATCAGAATCTCCACTGGGACGTTTCCTTTTAAGAGAAAGGGAACCCTGGTTTTTGTTGTGTACTGTTTGTTTGGCAATGGTGGCTTTCCACAACTCAAGAACATCAGAAGATAAAGACTGAATCTTCTTTCTTGGATGCTTAGTCAGTTGCCGGAGACGTTTTCCGACTTGGGTTGAGGCTAGAATATCATAATTAATTGGAAAGCCCTTGAGCCGCTTGAGAGCATCCATACACAGGTTCTCCGCGCCCGAGGAATCAACTCCGACTTCACCGGCGGCAGCGGCGTCCGCCGCTTTCTTTGCCCTCTCAAAGAGGGCTACAACTTCCTTGTCCATTGGCTTCAGGTATGTAAAGCGTAGTATTACGCTAAAGAATCAGCGGGAATAGAAGGAAACCTAGTTTTTTGGGTACAAATACCGCAGCTAAAGAACAAACAATATTTCAGGTGAAGACGAACAAATCATCCAATCGACTTATAGTAAGATATATATAGAGTTTTGTAACGTATCCTTTTTGATTTTGGAATAGGAATACATAAAGAACGAAAAAAGCAATGACCAAAAACGAATTGGAATAGCCGGTTTTCGGACTTAGGCAGCTTTTCAAAACCGAACCGAGTTGGAAAGCCTAAAATCATCTAATTTATTGAAATACTACCTCCGTTCCGTATTATAAGGGACTTTTAGCTAACTTCACGCATACCAATAACTACTATTTTTCAGTTTTTTGTCATAAATTCAATGTGAAATTTTTTAGGTACCCTCACTCTTAATTACTACAAAAAAGATCAAACATTTTTTCTCTTTTCCAACAGAGTCAATGTTAGTTGTTGACTAATTAATGCCATTCTTTAAGATCTACAAGAGATGTATTGGTATTGAAAAAAAAAAATGAATTTACTACTGAAGGGGTAAAATGGAGAAAAAAGAATATAATATTACCTTGAAAACGTAAAAAATCTTATAAAAAGGAATAGAGAAACCATGTCTTGTATTATCATGATACTTATCAACTATATATATAATTAGCGAGTTTGGACAAGTTTCGTAGTCATTTTTTTAATTAATTTTTAGCAGTTTTATTTCAAGTAATATAATAATTGATGAAGATGGAAAAATAACTACATCATCTTATTAATTATTATTCAATTAATGCATAATTCAATTGGTGATCATCATGGAGGAGAAGTTGAAATGATTTTACACATTAATTTTTTAGTTGTTTTCTTTTTCAACTAACTGATGAAAATGAGAAGATGTATGACTTTACATAATTTGCGAGTTTGTACAACTTTCGTAGTTATTTTTTATGTATTAATTTTTAGCAATTTTATTTTCAAGTAATTGATGAAGATGAGAAGATAACTGCATTTTATTGTTAATTATAATTTAATTGATGCATAATTTAATTAATGCTCATCATGGAGGAGAAGTTGAAATGTTTTTACACATTAATTTTTTAGCCGTTTCCTTTTTGAAGTAACCGATGAAAATGAGAAGATGAATGCCTTTATTATAAATTATAATTAATTAATGTGTAATTTAATTAGTTCTTCTTATCATTAAGGAGAAGGTGAAATAGTTTTTGATTAACACAATACGCATCTCTCCTTTCTTGTTAATTAACCCATATAAATAATCTATATAAGTTTCTCGCAAAGACGTGATTGCTCTCTGAATGACATTTCGTGACAATATCATGAGTTTGCACGAATAGATCATCATCAGTCTCATATGTAGTTCAAGACATCAGGTGATTTTTTTTTTCATGTCGGATTACATTGCATGTACAATTTCGTCATTGAGTTTTATATTGCTTCAATTTCAACTCAATTCTAGATTTCTAATATTCTTATGCTCTAAGTTTAATGTGTTATATATTGATTATTATTATTCTATTTGTTAAAAACTAGATGAGTACAAATGAATTGAAAATCTAAAATGGTCCAGAAATTGGATCGCTGGCAAGTTGAGCTTGTAAAGTTATGTGATAATTCATGTGATGTGATTCGTGCGAAGTTCTGTGCAAGTTTTAAACTTATTCAAAACATCTAATTTATTTGCTTGTATCATATGTTAGATGATGATGATTTAATGAATTTGAAGAAAATACATAATTTCGCACAAAGTCATTTTTTGTTATTTATGTGCATTTTCCCCTATTGATTACTGGCTTATACTTTCTCAATTTACATAAGTACTCCCTACAATATTATTTCTTTCAACTTGATATTTTTTCCATTTTAGACGTTCCAAAAATTGTTAATTAATTTTTATATAAGATAATTATTTTTTCTCATTAATAATTCTCATACCTCATAATTATGATTGTGACATAGGACATGCGCGAAGCGTGTATGTTCTCACTAGTACTATATTATAATTGCAGAATAACTTTTATGATTTGGTAGTGCTCCCATGTGATTGTCACATGCATTTCTCTCTCTCTCTCTCTCCCATTACCTCATGCGATACTATTTTTTTCTTACATTTACTTATGGTAAAACAAGGCATCAAATGAATCATTAATAACTATTCTACTCCTTTTAATATTTCCACAAAGCTTTTTACCATGCATTTCTCTCTCTCTATCTCTCATTACCTCATGCAATACTCATTTTTTTCTTACATTTACTTATGGTAAAACAAGGCATCAAATGAATCATTAATAATCATTCTACTCATTTTCATATTTCCACAAAGCTTTTTACCACTTTATTAACACAAGAAAATGAAGGGACTATATTCACGAATCCATAAGATCGTAAATAAATGGATGCCATTACGTCGTTTATAATCACTTCAGACAATATAATGATTCGAGAATTAATGTGGTGCTACAACCTGGTCATTATTATCGGTGGGAAAATTATGTTTAGTACTTTTCTTTTTTACTTTCTTGAAGGCTTGATTTCTATTTTATGGCTTTAAAAAATTTGAAAAAACCTTTGTACCTCTACATTACAATAATTTGGCAATATTAATGTGAGATTTTGTAATTCTTTACTTGTGCCCTAAGTGTTGCCTTTTTTCGTTCTTAAATATTTTTTTATGTTTTTATATTTTTTAAGATTAAATAAGTCATTATCAATTAGGTGAATTTTAACGGTCAAATATAGTTTCAATGAGATTCTAATCTCTTTGAATTCTTTACTGTCTTCCTACTTCTTTTCTCTTTGTATTCAATTAATGCATTCATTCATGAGAGTTTTATTTACATAACTGGAAAAAATATCAAGAGTTTTTGCAATTATTTTTTAAAGAATGAATTTTATATTCACAATATTCATTCTCCCAATACAATATATAGATTAAATAATGAAAGCACCTCGTGCATTTGTTGCCCCTCTCAATTTCTTTCTACCGCTAGCTCAATTTCTCCCCTTCGCAGCCTTACCATCGATCTCACCATCTCAAGTTGTTGGAAGTAAGTATCTAATTATTATTCTCATTCTTCTACCTCTATCTTCTCCATTTCCCTAGCCATAGAATGTTTTTTTTTTCCCCACCTCTTTGCTTCTTGGTGCAGATGACAAGCTACACTATTTTTTCCCTTTTTTTTTTTTGTAAATTCAATTTTAATTGATATATTTTCTAAATTTGTGATAGACTGGGGGTGACAATTTTGTTGTGCTTGATTGTCATTAATGGATTACTACATAACTCGTGATATTTTAGTTCTTTTTTTGTTTGATTAACTTTTTTTAAAAAAGTTATTATCCATATTGTTTAAGCTATCACACACTGGTGATTTACAAATTATGTGACAACTACGTTTTATTCTGATATTTGAATTATTCATGATGAAAGACTTTATTAATAATAGTAATCTTAATTGGTGAGAAAGATGGAGTTTTTAACTCTATTTGTATATGAAAATGCTTAAGCGCGAAGCGCTTTTAAAACCCTAGTATTAAAGTAGCTAGTGATAAAACTGGCAATACGAATCCATCACTTCTGTACCACTAAGAAAACAAAATAAATCATCAAGCGCTTGGTTGAGATAATATTAATTGAGCCATTTAATTCAAGTTTGTGATTCAAAAGAAACCACGTCCCAAAAAACGAGTTTCTTGATCCTGCGCTTCTTTTCCATCGCACTCTGTATTTTTTTTTCTCTGTTTTCTCTTCTTTTCTTCGGTTTTCTTTTCCCTCTATTTTTTTTTTTCTAAGTCTCCCCGATGGAATCAAGTATGTGCTTGTATTTATACTAGAAGAACTAATGGTTTCCTTAAACTGGCACACGTAAATCAACATGGATCAACTACGTTTTGCTTGTCCAAGAGGTTTTGAAGAATACAAAAACATGACAGCTCCTACTTGTGATTTGTCTTAGTACTGTTGCCTTCATCCTTAATTTATTATTTTATCATTGTTTGGATCTCTGTCTTAGTTCTTATCCGCAGAAGTAATCAAGTTCAAGTGTTCAACTGTTTAATAATTGTATTTATTTTTGTTGAAAATATATACAAAAAACTAGAGTGTAAAAAAATATATTAGGGTAAACAACATGTGTATTGATTTTTTCTAAAAAAAACTTGAAATGATCTACTAAGTATATATATGGTGAATTCAAACAAATTCCGTAGCCAATCTCTGGGCTCTTCAAATGTGCAATCTGTTAGGTGGATCAGAAGCCGGGTGAGGGTTTGTCTGTAAACTCGGGACCCTTCTTCTCACCTTCATCAAGGCCCTGGGAAGGACGTTTCCTTTGTACAACCTGTCGTAAGAAGAAGGTTGCAATGGAGAGGAAAAGACCTAGCCAACCAACAATATGTAACTGCTTAATCAGCTCCTGAAGTATATATGGCCATATTTTTTGATTTGGTGGTACGAGCTGACTCATTTTGCGACTGCCTGGGTTACTCGTATATAGGTTTGTGTAAGAAATGCTGTAGTGATATTATGAGTTAAGTAGATAGTTATGTCCGAGAGGTAGAAGTGTGTGCTGAAGATTCCTATTTGTGCTCAGCTGTTTGACTAACTGACACGGGAAAGACCTACTGAATACTGAATATATATATATATACATATATATATATATATAGAGAGAGAGAGAGAGAAAATCTAGAGTCCCGTTGTCCAATTTGACGGAACTGTCCCATTTTTTTTTTTAACCAATTAGAATTAAAGGTATAAGATGTGTTCATGGGGTGAGTAATATGCTAACATATCCTAAACTAATTTTCATTAAAAAAAATTTAAAAATAATAATTATAACCGTCTAACTAGGTTGTTTACCTAGATAAAATTGTTTGAAATTACATAATAAAATTTACATATTTCCTCGCACAATAGATTCTCATATCTTTCTACGCAGCTTTAACTTGCCGCATACTAATAATTGAATTTAGCTCTCAGTAGTTTTTCTTTTCTCCTTGGTGTTTTGATTGCTTCTCTCCGTTTTTGTTTCCATCTTAGTAATCATATGTCCTAGTCCTTAAATTTCAATTCTTAATCCTTGAGATTAGCGGTTTATTTTGTGCCTTACTGATGCTATATAGACAGTTAGGTTCACACCATGAGCGGTGGAGATGTTGGTTTCGCCGAACATGAACGACGGCAGTAGCACTACGGAGAAGCACAAGGAGAACGTTGGCAGCAGCGGCGGGGATGCAGTGACGGTCAACATCCGGTGCTCCAATGGGACAGAATTATTCTCAGTGCAGACCATCGCTACTTGTAGTCCAGAATTGCGAAATCCCAGTCGAACAGCATAAGCTGATCTACAAAGACAGTATCTTAAAAGATAATCAAACCTTACGAAGCTACTGTATGTTTTGCAATCAAAATTAATTTTTTCGCTTTGGGATTTGGTGTTCGTAGTCGTTCGATTAATTCATGGAAAATTGTATATAATCTGGTTGAAAAACCTTGTTGTAATTTAGAACGATGAATATATTATTTTGAAACTGTTTGAATAATTGGAGTTGATTTAGGAAGATTTGTTGGCGTATATATCCTTTTTAACAGAGCATTTTGATTTGGTTCTTTTTCCTCTTATAGTCAGGTGAACTTAGGTCTATTTCCTTATGTTACACCATCAATTTAATCCAACGGTTCTTAGTTAGTTTAATAGATCCTACAGTTCCGTATCATATATATATCTTACTATATTAGAAACAAAAACCACACTTAAGAGAAAGCACCACCATTTGTCATGTGGCATTTTCACATCATATTTTTAAAATAAATTTTTATTTCGATATCTCCTAGACTTAAAAGGTAAATGCAGTCCAAATTCACCTCCACCTCCTATTTTCGCAAAAAAAAAAAAATAATGGGTTTATAAAAAACCCAAATCCTTATCCCCATTTCTACCACAATGGACTCCCTAATCAATTCCTTCTCCACAATAAAAAAAAAAAAAACAAATTCCTCATCAATCATCAATTGAGAATATGTGGTGAAATATACTCCATTCTAATTAGCATGTTCAATCTTTTCATTAGTGATGATCAACTACATCCTAATTGGATAAAATTTTGACTTCAAAAAATATTCTCTTTACATCTCTATATAAATACAAAGAAAAAAAAAATTCTCATTGATCTTGCTTCGGCCGTTGTGGTGGTACAATTACAGATATTAAAATTTAAATGATTTTATTTCCACAGATCATTTGTTTGGCTTTTATTATTTTTTATTTTTCCCGTTCAAGAATAGTTTTATTACTATTATTTTTATACGTCCATACGTTACAATTACCGTAGCCGTTGTCATGTAATATGATGTAATTTCTTATATGGTTAGTTAGCCTATAATTTTTGTATGATTTTAGTTCTGTTTGGATTGAATTCATTAATTGGGTTTTTGTTAGAAAATGTGGTTTTTAAATTTTTTTTTTATATTTCATTCAATTAGAGTGGTTTTTTTTTTAATTATGGAGTTTCGATTTTTTTTTCGTATATGGTCAGTTATGAATTATGTTTTTTCTTTGTTTAATTGCTTTTGATTTTGTTTCATACTCCCAGTTGACCAATTATTATTATTATTATCATTATCATTATTATTATTATTATTATTATTATTATTATTATTATTATTATTATTTTATTTACAAGTAAAACACGTTTTCTTTTGTGTTCGGGCTTTCAAGAATATACTTTTTTGGATTTGATTTTTGGACTTTTTTTAGTTTCTCATCATATAAATAGTTCAGGTCGCTTCTTCTAATTAATTTATGGGGAGGTCTTTTATGAATTTGAGGCGGAGAGGGAAGGAATGATGTTTCTACGTTTATTTGTGTTTTTATACAAATAAATTTCTCAATTTTTAATGGGCTATCTTTTAATTTCTTTTTTTTTTCTTTATTTGCCATGATGAGGTGAGTTCTTTTTTGCTATAACTTGAAACCTATGCAAATTTACCTTATTTTCATTCTCATATTTGTGATCAACCAGTTTCAACAATTAACCAGTTTCAAAATCATATTTTTGATATTTTACTACCTATAAACTTTTGGAAGAAATAGTTCCAACAATTAAGCGTATACCCTTGGAAGGAAGCTTATTACAAAGCTATTATAAATTTCCAAAACTAAGTATTGATTTGGCACAACCAATGGAGAACATCAATAAATTATCTTACTAATATTTAAACTTATTGGCATGCTTTCATATTTTGTCTAGCATTTACTTCAAGACATATATTTGATCAAGTTTATTTATATTTAAGAAGTAACACTTATAAAACATTTTTAAAATCTTCAAACATTTCTAAAATGTACCGAACCAAATACAATTTCTTTTTATGCCAAATACAAACATTTCTATGATCACAGTTATAAAACATTTCTAAATTCTTCAAATATTTCTAAGATCTATAGATATATTGGGCCAGGGTCGCGCATTGCGCGACCAGACATCACTAGTATATATATATATATATATATATATATATATATATATATTTCTTCTTTTTTTTGCATACTTGCAAGGTGTCCACCGTCGGCAACGGTGACTAATCCCCCTCGCTGAATTGTTGGCAGCTCGATGGGTGTCGGCAACAGTGACTAATCCCAATCACTGAATTGTAAGCACCTCGATGGGTGGGACAACTGGCCGAAGTATATAAAGTTGCTGCATGGTGAGGTTCGAACTCTCGATCTATGGTTAAGGGTGGAGGAGTCCCTTCCACTCCACCACAATCACTTTGGTTATATATATATATATATATATATATATATATATATATATATATATATATATATATATATGCTCTTCATTAGTATGAACTGCTAACAGTTCAAATTTTTTTATGTAAAAAACGAACCAGGGGAATGATATGTGATGCGAATTTTGTAGTTAAAAAAAAATTCCTTAGCCAATCTTTACGCTCTTCAAATTCGGACCTTCAGAATTTAGACGAGAGACCTGTCACGATTTAGCTATGTTATAATAACATGAAAATGAAGATTATTAAGGGAAATTGATTGATAAAAATGCAAATTAATAGAATCATATATACATACCTGATGCAGATTGTAGAGTTGAAGTTGAGTATTTGTTTCCTAATATAATTGAAAAAAAATCCTTTGAATTAATACAATATTAATTTATCGGTAAAATAAAAATTATTAATTTATTGATAAAGTAATAATCTCTTAAAATTAATAAATTTTTTATAGACCCAACACTATTAATTTATGGAATTTTTACTGTATATATTCTTAGTGACATTTTTTTTTTTTAGTTTTCTACAAATGCTTATTTATTTACCTCTTTTGGGGTTTAAATTTTGTGTGAGCGCTTTAAGGAGAAACAAATATATATATATATATACATATATATATACTAGTGATGTCTGGTCGCGTAATGCGCGATCCTGGCCCAATATATCTGTAGATCTTAGAAATATTTGTATCTGAAAAAAAAATTTGTATTTGGCCAGATATATTTTAGAAATGTTTGAAGAATTTAGAAATGTTTTATAAGTGTAATCATGGAAATGTTTATATTTGGCATAAAAAGAAATTGTATTTGGCAAGGTACGTTTTAGAAATGTTTGAAGATTTTAGAAATGTTTTATAAGTGTTACTTCCTAAATATAAAGAAACTTGATCAAATATTTGTCTTGAAATAAATGCTAGACAAAATATAAAAGCATCCTAATAAGTTTAAATATTAGTAAGATGATTTATTGATGTTCTCCATTGGTTGTGCCAAATCAATACTTAGTTTTGGAGATTTATACAATAGCTTTGTAGTAAGTTTCCTCCAAAGGGTATACGCTTAATTGTTAGAACTATTTCTTCCAAAAGTTTATAGGTAGTAAAATATCAAAAATATGATTTTGAAACTGGTTGATAACAAATATGAGAATGAAAATAATGTAAATTTGCATAGGTTTCAAGTTATAGCAAAAAGAACTCACCTCACCATGGCAAATAAAAAAAAAAGAAAGTAAAAGATAGCCCATTAAAAATTGAGGAATTTATTTTTTTGTGTAGGTAAAAATGATGTTTAAAAACACAAATAAACTTAGAAACATCATTCCTTCCCTCTCCATCTCAAATTTATAAAAGGATTCCCCATAAATTAGTTAGAAGAAGCGACCTGAACTATTTATATGATGAGGAACTAAAAAAAGTCCAAAAACCAAATCTAAAAAAGTATATTCTTGAAAGCCTGAACACAAAAAAAAACGCGTTTCATTTGCAAATAAAATAAAATAATAATAATAATAATTGGTCAACTGGGAGTATGAAACAAAATCATAAGCAATTAAACAAAGAAAAAACACATTTCATAACTGACCATATACGAAAAAATAATTGAGACTCCATAATTAAAAAAAAAAACCACTCTAATTGAATGAAACATAAAAAAAAAATTTTAAAAACCATACTTTGTAACAGAAATCCAATTAATCAATTCAATCCAAACAGAACTAAAATCATACAAAAATTCTAGGCTAACTAACCAGATAAGAAATCACATCATATTACCTGACAACGGCTACGGTAGCTGTAACAGATGGACGCATAAAAATAATAGTAATAACACTATTCTTGAATGGGAAAAACAAAAAATAATAAAAGCCAAACAAATGATCTGTGGAAATAAAATCATTTAAATTTTAATACCTGTAATTGCACCACCACAACGGCCGAAGCAAGATCAATGAGAATTTTTTTTTCCCTTTGTGTTTATATAGAGAGGTAAAGCGAATATTTTTTGAAGTCGAAATTTTATCCGATTAGGATGCAGTTGATCATCATTATTGAAAAAATTGAACATACTAATAGGAAAGGAGTATATTTCACCACATATTCTCAATTGATGATTGATAAGGAATTTATTTATTTTTTTAATTGTGGAGAAGGGATTGATTAGGGAGTTGATTGTCGTAGAGATGGGGATGAGAATTTGGATTTTTTATGAACCCGTGATTTTTTTTTTAGCGAAAATAGGAGGTGGAGGTGGATTTGGACTAAATTTGCCTTTTAAGTCTAGAGGATGTGTAAATAAAAATTATTTTAAAAATATGATGTAGAAATACCACATGGCAAATGATGTTACTTTGTCTTAAGTATGATTTTTGTTTCTAATATTGTAAGATATGTATGCACACGAGATCTTAGTCCTTTAATCACTTGGATATATCTTCGCATTGTTCATGATACTTCTCAATATTTCTGGAAGTCGTCATGATACTTTTGTTTATAAGTAGTGTCATGAAATTACAGTGTTGTCTTCAAATTTATTATTTAGCCAAAAAAAAAACAAACAAAACAAAACAAAAAAAATCTTAGAGTCTAACTCTAGCTTGTAGAATCAAGAACACACAACTCTTGAGTATCAAATTTGAGTTTTCAAAACCAGCTCTTTTAGCAAGAGCCTCAAACTCTTTCTTTCTTAGCCCTTGCTTTTCCACCTTGCATTAATGTATACATAACCACCAACATCCACTAATTCCTTTAGATTCTCGAACCCTGTATAGGATGATTCAAGGATTCCTCTAATGATCGTCAAACATCATTCCGAACCTGTTGTTTTTGGCCATATATTCAAAAATGGTCATCCCATTATTTGCCTTCTGAAATGGACTTCCTCCCTCTAGCACCGCATTCTTCAAGTATTTCATGCATTATAAAAAAATAAAAAAAAAACCCAAGAAAATAAATTCAAGCCCAAAATACAACATTAACGCGGATTTTTGGAC
Source organism: Oldenlandia corymbosa var. corymbosa (assembly GCA_949775105.1). Lineage (NCBI taxonomy): Eukaryota > Viridiplantae > Streptophyta > Magnoliopsida > Gentianales > Rubiaceae > Oldenlandia > Oldenlandia corymbosa. The sequence goes on along the minus strand of OX459118.1, from coordinate 17,272,780 downwards.
AATGTGACCTAGAATCTATACAGATTATTATGAGACGAAGAGAATAACCTGTCATACCAACTATCACGGGATGCTGCATGATTTGAATAGCCTACATGGGGAGCCCTAGAGACTCCTCCCTCATCAGGCAAAAGGCACTTAGACAACGGGGTCAAACCGTATAATCGCGAGGTTTTTCCTATCATCATTTTGTTCGTTGCGAACAACGGAGCATTTCACGATCGACTGGCTAGAAAGGAGATGCAGCATCGGGTCGATGATTTCGGGAGCTTGTTCATTTTGTGTCGGGAGATGAGAAGCAATCTCTGTAGCAGACATTGCTTGTTTGCCGGCTTTCGAGATGATTCCGAACAGATTAAGATATACTGCCACCATGAAAATAGCTTCAAGGGTCGACCCATGCACATTTCCAATATAGTACAAGGACAATAAGGTTTCTTGCTAATCTGCTGGAAGATTGTACAAGCTCATCTTCTTCCTCAAATTAGCCATCTGTTCTTTTTCCTTCTTCTTTTTGGAGTGTTTGCTGGATGGATGGAGCCATGGAGGTGAAGTTTACATCAATAGATTTCTAATATGCATTTTCCTTTTTGTTACTTATGAACATTTAAGAATGCCACCTCTTTTGCAGCACTATATATAAAATCACTTAAGTTGATTATAGGTGAGAGCGTAGGGATCTATTCATTGACTAATTCTTATTTGTGTTAGCACGGCAGTTTGGCACAGGCGTAAGATTAGTTTGATTTTCAACAAATAATAATTTACTAGTATTCCATCTGTTCTAGAATAATTGTCTAAGTTAGAATTTTTACGTTTAATAATATTTAAATTAAAAGAAAGAATTTAAACTGGACAATTATTTCGAAACGAAAAAAGTACCATTTTCATTGCGGTAATAAGTTAAATCTAATCCACATCATAAAAATCCTAAATCCCACACAGCGACGGAGCGAGGATTGAATGCAGGAGCGAAATAATCAAAATTTTAGTATATAAAAAAAAACTAAAACTTTAGTTTGTAGGGGCAAAAACATCAAAAAAATTCTATTTATAATAAAATTTGAAAGCACTCTTTAAAAACAATTCCTGCGAGGGGCGTGACCACCGTTGCTGGTCCCCCTAACTCTACCACTGAATTTCTCCTTGACTTACGAAATTGACAAGTCATAAATTAACCCTAGGCCTATTGGGCGTAGGGTTAGATTACTTGGAAGATTAAGCCAACGCCTAAACCTATTCCGTTAGGGTTTCAGGAAACAGGTAACACCACCTCTATATAAAGAGGTGGTGCCTCTCCCATAATTCATATCTTCTACCTATCTTCTACACCTCCTACACACGATACACACAACTCTCCCTATTCTTTATTCCCTTATTGACTTAAGTATCGGAGAGTCTACTCTCGGGAGACCTCCGAGGCTCTGTCTTGCAGGTTTTAGGCCATTCGCCGCAGCCTAGGTCATCATTGCCGCCCGTCCTAAGCACCATATAAATCCATGCTTCGTCAAGTGGCACGCCCAGTAGGACCGATTTGTTTGGTCTTCACAACCAAATAAATTTCTTAGCGAAGCATGGAATCTTTTGTATCTTTCGCAGCCACGGTGTTAGTTCGTTGCTCCGATTTTACAACAAGAAGATCACGCAAAAAATTATCTTTGTTTGGCCAAGAAGACGTCAGCCGACAAGTAGCACAAAGAAGCTTTCGACTGCACAAATAGTTCAAAGAGACGCACTTGCTCCACGCTGATCGAGAAGGAATTCTGCAATTTCAAAAAATTGCAGAGTGGTCCTTAAAGTTTCTAAATTTGAAAATTTTGACCCTAAAAGTTTTCAATCTTGCAGAACAATCCCTGGAGTTCAAAATCTATGATAAGCTCTCAAGTTCTTCGAAGCAAGGGGCCATTTCGAGGATTGAAGTTTCGAGAGATATATCTCCTCGAAGGGACAAGCATACCTCGAGCACAATAATACTCCTCGAAGTGTTCAAGAAGAAGTATCTCGACTTTTATCTACTCAACAACTACCTTCTCGGAATCAAGGCAATAAAGGCTTCTCCCCTTCAAATAAGAGAAAATAGACTTCTCCCCTTCAAATAAGAGAATCTAGGCGCCATCCTCCTAATTCGGCATAAACAGGCTTCCCCCTTCTAATAAGGAACTCGCTAACATTTGAAGAGAAAATAAGCTTCTCCCCTTCAAATAAGAGAATCTAGGCGTCATCCTCCTAATTCGGCATAAACAGGCTTCCCCCTTCTAATAAGGAACTCGCTAACACAAAGACCTTCTCTAGACATTTTATTATCTTCATCTTATATAGGTGATACTCGAGAACGAAAGAGTTCGAGAACTGGGGCAACACCACAAAACTCAAGAAGACATCAACACTTGTAACAACCCATATCCTTCTCATCAAGTCTCGAGAATATGGCTTGCTAGGGGCACTTGATGAGTCATAAATTAACCCTAGGCCTATTGGGCCTAGGATTAGATTACTTGGAAGATTAAGCCACCGCCTAAACCTATTCCGTTACAGTTTCAGGAAACAGGTAACACCACCTCTATATAAAGAGGTGGTGCCTCTCCCATAATTCATATCTTTGACCTATCTTCTACACCTCCTACACACGATACACACAACTCTCCCTATTTTTTATTCCCTTATTGACTTAAGTATCAGAGAGTCTACCCTCGGGAGACTTCCGAGGCTCTGTCTTGCAGGTTTTAGGCCGTTCGCCGCCGCCTAATTCATCATAGCTACCCGTCCTAAGCACCATATAAATTCATGCTTCGTCAGAAATCAAACATATGTATTCGTTTTTCATGGCCTGTAGGCTTCAGACTCGGTAACGATCAAGATCCAAAATAACCATCTCAAGAAATTTTTTCTATTTCAATGGAAATATCTTTAAAACAAAATCTAAAACAGGTTATGATCCTTAATTAGATCTTCATTTAAATTTAATTTAAAACTAAATTTCATTATCTTTTTTAAGTTAAGATTAATTTGCGATAGTAAACAATAATCACACTGTCTCTGTTTATTTGTTTATCTAATATATTTCTGAAAACTGATTTAGGGTTTTATTGTTCCCTTTTTAAAGAATCTTGGCAAAATTCATGACTATTAATTTTTTCGTTGTTTAGTTTATTTGGGTAACCATCCTGATATTTTTTTTTAATTAATCTCTCTCTTTTTTTCTTCTTTTCTTTTTTTTTCAAAAATTTTCTAATTAACTTGCTTATATTTATTTTAAATAAATAAGGATTATAAAAAGATTTAAAAGAAATGGAAAAATTGTCAAAGGAGGAATATCTTCCTTACCAAGGCAAAGAAGTGGATTTTGTAGAGGAGAAAATATGTTTAAACCTCTTAAATGGCTCAATGGGCCATAATTTGTTTATGTAAATGTTGTTTTTAAAATTCTTTTTTCCTTATCGTTTTTCTTGTTAAACATTGACTACTTCGAAAATGTAAAAGTTGGTTGCTCATTCTACTCAACCAAATGTATGAATCTTTTTTATATTTTTCTAAAAAATAAATTAACATTTTTTGCTTTTTTCTTTTTTTATTTTGGTTCTCTACATTTCTCTCTTGAATGCATTCATGAACACTTCCCACCAATCCACATCCTCTCCCCCTAACTTTTTCTCCTTCCTTTTAATCATACAAAAGTTTTAACCATACAAGATTTTTAAATTAATTCTTCTGTCCCAAAAAATGAGTCATGTTTAGTAATATTTGAAAACATTTATTTTTTTCGGGAATAGATAGCCACTTAAAAGATTTCCATAAAAAAATTGAAAACTCAATAATTTTTAACTTATATTGATCAGGTTTACTTCAAAAGTTAAAAACATAATATTTATAACACAGAATGTTTTTATAATTCTGTAAGTCAGTGCGAATTGGGAATTTGTCTAATTTAAATATCAAAAAAATATGAATACACATTGGGACATGAGATAAGATAATAGTATCCTCTCTTTTTAAATTATTTAAACATCTATCAGAACGAAAAAAAAAGGAGCTGAGATGTATAATTATTTTTTAAAATTTATATAACCACCAAAATAAGTATTTTTCATCTTTGATTGTATAAGGCACAAAAGGAATTTCAGTTAATTCAACTAATTCTATATAATAAAATAGAAAAAATTTGGGATAAATGGCATGAAATTGTGTAGCTAATTAAAAAAATTTAAAAAAGAGAAATCAATTACATGTTGTAAAAATTATTAGATCACAACTCAATTTCATATATTTACAATCTTATATTGGTGATCTTATCCATTTATCAAATTTTAGTCATCTTATCTATTTTTTTTTTTTAAATTATAGATAGTTTGTTAAATTATTTTTCTATTTATAGTAATAATCTAAAGGTAATATTATCTATTTTTCTTTAAAAAGTTATATATAGGTTGTTAAAGGGTTCATATTAAGCCTTTTTTTTTTTCTTTGAAGTTTTCTCCAGTAGTACATATTCTCATGAAAAACTCTTGTTTTTTGGTACAAAGATAGAGGCAAAAGCCAGGGTCTAATCTATTACAGTCCGGGGGTATGAAACCCCCATTATATCATGCATTAGCCAAAATTTCACAAAAGGTGGAGGATCCGGGAATTTCATATGTCCCCTAAAACCGGTTGCATTTCCTGCAAAACAATCCGCCGAAAAGTTGGCTTCCCTGCATATATGACGTAGTTGTACCATCCAATTCCTTTGTAGGAGTTCTCTAATTCCATTAAGTGGCCAAACTATCCACTTCTAGTGAATAAATGAGAGTCAACTTTCTTCACCGTGGGTTCTCAATGCGTTTATAGACCGCCAGCACTAGCTAGCCTTAATCTCCATTTACCCATCCAGGATCATGTAACAAAATCAACCCGAAACAATAATCAACGTCCTGTTATAAAGAACTAAATTATGCTACCAAAGTAGTCTAAATTATGTCTATAAGTATGACATCCACTTCTGAGTTGTTGCTGTTGGGTTGATTCGCTAAGATGGGATGGATACGTGTAGAAGAAGCTTACCACCAACTCTTGTTAGGTTATAACCCTCCAGAGATGGACCAACTCTTGACGCCAAGAGACAATCTAGACGAGAGCCAACAACATAATCTAAGTGATCCCAAATCCAAGGAAAAGTAGAACATACGGTTGTAATATTCAAAGAGATGGAGATACACTAGGGTTTTGAACTGGTGATGTTGAATCTTACGGCGGAGATTGAAAAAGTTGGGGGTGAAATAGTTGGTAAGGGGCAGCGAAATGGCAAGATACGACAAGCCAATCAAAGAGATGACGGAAGTGAAGAACTTTGGGTCGTCGGGGCCACCGTCCAAAAACCGTGCGACACTATTATTAGGATACTGTCTCACATACCAAACGATGGAGGGGAATACTAAGATACCATGCCGCCGACGGTGACTCCGAATCCGAAAAGGGTGCAAAATAAATCATGCAGTATATGGTATTGAGAGAGAATAAACTCTTATGGCTTCTTGTTGTTGATAGATTGGTGATGATGATGATGATGATAATGTATAATAACAAGAACCGTCAGCGGCGCATAAACACTCCATGGAAATTAGAATTAACCAATACTTCCAGTTACTTGTTAAGAAGAATTTCTCTTCCGTCGCCACAAGAGATTGATTCTTCTTCGTGACAACTAATCGGATCTGGCTAAGGGTATGTACCAAATCTGTCGTAATTAGGGTTCCGGCTGTTGTCTCCTCCATGTCTGATTTCTAATCTAATCTCTATAAACTGATTGGGATTATGCATGATTTGTCTTTATGATGATGATTTCTTCTAATATATATGTATATATATATATATATATATATATATATATATATCGAAGGTGCAAGGAACAGGGAGGGGAGAGAGGGGAAGGAGAGAAAGGATTAAGCATATATATAGATTAACCATATATTCTTTAAGGATATACGAATATATTTTGTTAAAAAAATCTTATTCGTTTTTTTAAAATTTAGATATAGTTTGTTAATATTTTTTCTCCATTAAATATATTTATTAAAACTAAACGATATTATGTTTTCCAAATATATTGAAAGAAGGAGACTTGAACACATCATTCTTTCATGCCTCGTTAGAAGAAAATCAGGCATGCCTTAAAATTCACAAGATACGGCAATTGGATGGAACATGGGTGACAGAAAGGAATGATGTTGAGCAAGAAGCAATTTCTTTCTTCCAAAAACTGCTCGCAAAGGAAGATTCTTCACAACATGATGAAGCATGTCATGGTATTCTTCAAAATATTCCAAAGCTGCTGACACAAGAAGAGAATGAAACTTTGTTAAAATGGTTACAATGGAAGAAATTAAGAATGCCGTATTCAGTTTAGATCCTTCGAGCTCTCCGAGGGTTGATGGATTTGGGGGTGACTTCTACCAAAATTGTTGGACTATCATCAGTCAAGATCTTAAAGCAGCTTGCGAGGATTTCTTTGCGAGAACCCATATGCCGCGAGCAATTGGACTATCATGACCTTGATTCCTAAAAAGGCAACGGCTACTTCCTTTGCTAATTTCAGATAGATTAGCATGTGTAATTTTATCAACAAGGACTTTACAAAGTTGCTCACACAAAGATCGAAACCACTATATTTTAGGCTGATCTCGGAGGAACAATCAGCATTCGTTGAGGGGCGCGATATTGTTGAGAACATTTTGACTACTCAAGATATGCTTCACTTTCTGGATCATTCTTTGTGGGGGGAGGGGGTAATCTTCTCATCAAAGTCGACATGATGAAAGTATTTGATAGAGTTGCATGAGGCTTTCTACAACGGATTCTATGCAAGTTCGGATTTCATGAGAGATTTATTGCGCTAGTGATGTCCAATCTCAAACGAAGCTGGTTCTCTATACTACTTAATGGAAGTCCAATTGGTTTCTCTAAGGCTACAAGGGGAATTAAACAAGGGGACCCCTTTTCTCCTTATTTGTTCATCTTGGTATCGGAGGCATTATAAAGAAATCTCAAAACCCTAATGGAAACGGGAAAATAGCACATTATGGAACACCCGCAGGATCGTGCATTGTTTCACACTTATGCTTCGCGGATGATCTAGTGATATTCACAAAGGGTTTGAAACATTCAATGAAGCATTTTTATTACTTTGGAGTCAAACAACGAGAGACAACTTGAAATCATCTCCACTACGCTGCGAATACCGTAAGGAAAATTACCATTTCGATATCTTGGGTGTACTCTTTTCAAGGGCAGAAAGAAGGCAGAGTTTTTTCACCATCTCCTTGAAGCTATGGATGCAAAATTACGGAATTGGAAAAATCGGTTTTTGTCAGCAGGAGGACGGTTTATTGTGATCAAGCATGTAATTCTTGCATTACCGGTACATACAATTGCTGCTTTGGTGCTGCCAAAATCCATTGTTATAGAGATAGAAAAGAAATGCCAGAAGTTTCTTTGGGGTGAACATGAATATGGGGCTGGGGACATTGGCGCGCGTGGAGGAAACTAGCTTTTCCGATGGATGAAAATGGTTTAGGGTTCCGGAATTTGGATGACTTTATCACTTCCTTTTCTATGAAATTATGGTGGAATATTCAGACACAAAAAGGAATATGGGCGGCTTTTTTGTCATCATTATTTGATACTGTCAAAGGGAAGACAAATTGGAAACGAGTTGAGGAAGTGGATCCGCTAGCTTGACCTCATTGCAAGACATCGCTGGAAAATGGATCATCTTCATTCTGGTTTGCTACATGGCTGGGAACGAACCCTATCTGGAATATTAACACCCCTCCGCTAGTGGCCAATTTAACTATTAAAGATTTCTTTGCTTCAAAGATGTTTTATTTGTAGGAATTTGGTGATGTTTATAGAGAGGTGAATAGCATGGCAGATGAACTAGCAAGGAATGCATCTAAAGGATCATCTATGCGATATGCATCTACGACACATCTTCCAACCTCATTATTTGGGAAATGGTATCTAGACAAGTGTTCCTTCCCATATCTGCGGATTAGAGAGGTTTTAGTCTCATGTAAACTAGATGGAGTTGTCATGTAAACTAGTTAGGAAGGTGAACTGTCAGAGGATATTAGATTATCTTTGTAAGACAGGTCCTAGAATTAATTGCACATGTCATGAGTTTTCTAGAAAACTTTGTAACACGATTCTTTCCGTTTGGGTAACTCTTAAGTACTGCCTTGTGTAACTTTTTACCTTTATATAAATAAAATCGGGGCCCTCGCGCCATGTACAGCCCTGGATTTTCTTAAAAAACAATGTTTTCCAAATATAATCTTTATGAAGATTTTTTGAAATTTAAATATAGTTTGTTAAGATAGTATGTACAAATTGATTTTTTTAACCAAAAATAAAAATATGAAACCATTTTTTTTTACGTTTAAACAAGGCGGTACCTGGCGGGTATATCCCTAAATTTTAATTTATTAATCTCTGAAAATTGAGCAGTGCATGAAACCATATTTTTTAAAAAGATATGTGAATATAGTTTAGTAAAGTTAATCTTAAACCGTTTTTTTTTTAAAAAAATAGATATAATTTGTTAGGATAATATGTTAATAGTTTAATAGATATAGCTAAGTCTTATTTTTTAAATAATATTGTTAATAATTTAATATTTTTTTTAAAAATGATAATTTCGTTTGTTAACTATAACCTTATCTGGATTCTTTTAATCTAGATACAGTTTGTAAAGATAGTATCTTTAATTTTTGTTCTTTAGCCAAAATACAAAAAAAATTAAACCATATATTTTTAATGATATGTGAATATAGTTTTTTTTTTTGGAAACAAAATGTAACTGTTTCAAATTAACTTGCAAAACAAGAATTTTGTATCAAACACATGTCCACAATTGATAATATGGAATATCCCACAATATTAACATCTAGTTGTCCAAATTTTTACAAAAGGGAATGTTTGTGAGCAGTGTACATTCCATTGCACTTGCTCCTCATCGTGCTGAAACCTCATCACTGTCAGAACAATATTTTTCTTCTTGTTAGAAGCACTTTTACGCAACTGTGGATTCTTGTTTTTTTTTTTTCACCATCTTGTTCCTCTTCACCATTAGAAGACTTTCCTAGGTGAAAGAAATGGGTTTGATAAGAAATGGGCTGAGTGAAACAGCGTGTATGTTTGGAACTTAAAAGATCTGTAAGTCTGGGATTCATTTAGATAATCTGTTTGTGCCACAAAGGAGTAAGTAGAAGTCGATACCCAATGTAAACTTTATTTTACTCAAATCCATCTCAAAGAATGAGAGCTCGATAAGTTTAGATCAGCTACCGACTCCATTTTTATTTTTTTTAAAAAAAACATTAGATATAATTTGTAAAATAGTGTGTTAAGAAAATTCTTTAAGAGCTTAATTACTAATCAAATTCTAAATGATGTCTCTCTCTCTCTCTCTCTCTCTCTCTCTCTCTCTCTCTATATATATATATATATATATATATATCTTAGCATGGTGGATGTTTATAATCGCAATCCTCTCTTTCCTAAGTAAATATGTTTTATTGTCTCTTCTCATTATTTTTTTGTTCAGTAAATTATTTCTATAACTGATCGTTCAAAATATATAATTACTTACTTACATTTTCTTGTATAAAATGCAGGATCGACATGAGTCTTGAATACTTATGAGTGGTATATGTCAAAGTTTTCATAATGAGATTGGTAAAAGTTGCTCATGTTGTATGCGAATAAAGATTTCTTATTTGATTTTGATGTTTTGCACACTATCGAAATGATCTTTTTTCCGAAAATGTTTTGTTATTTCGTCATTTAGAAATCAAATTTTTTTATATAACTCATCAAATTTTTTTGTTTTTGATAGAAATCCTTGACAAAACCAATCCTGATGAAAGATTAACTCTGCTAATTTGAAAAGACAGAGATTGTAGACATCAAAATTTGGAGAATTCGGATAAAAAAAGAATCAAAACACACAAGGGCTTAGAGATTCTCATATTTGACCTTGAGCAAGGAGTTCTTTGACTTGCTTTTGTAGTTCCTTTGTCTCCTCAGGATTTGCTCGATAGGCAGGTCTATTCGGAATTAAAGCACCTGGAATTAGATTAATTTGATGTTCTATTCCTCTTATAGGAGGAAGTTCATTAGGCAACTCTTCGGGAAATATGTCCTCGAACTCTTGGAGTAGTCTTTGAAACACCTTAGGCAAATTGCTTAGAACATCGGTTAGTAAAATAGAATTATTACAATATAGCATAAAAATTCCTGTTCCATTTGCAAAACACTTCTCCACCGATTTAGAACTAGCAAAGAAATTTTTGCCCACTGCTTCTCGAATATGTAGACCATTTGGAGATCTCTTTGAAACATCCAAAGTAGATTCAGCTTTAGGACTCTTCTCTTTCCTTCGTCTCTCTCTTTCTTGAATCATTCCATGATTGCATTTATAAACTTGAGGAGGTGAAAGAGGTGACAGAGTATAGTTATGACCATTGATGACAAACGAATACTTGTTCGTGTACCCATCATGCTTAACTCTTCGGTCATACTCCCAATGTCGTCCAAAAAGTAGGTGACATGCCTCCATAGGTACCACATCACAAAGTACTTCATCCTCATATTTTCCAATAGAGAATGGTACACTTAATTGCTTGGCGACTCTAATATCGCCACAATTGTGCAACCATTGCAACCGATAGGCTGTCGGATGCTTAATAGTAAGTGACTTCAGATTACCTACAAGATATAAACTAGCAACGTTAGCACAAGATCCTGGATCAATTATAATTAAACATACCTTGTCCAATACGCAGCATTTATTATGGAAAATATTGTTTCTTTATTGATCATCTTCAGCTACTTGAGTTTGTAATGCTCGAAGGTTGACAAACACTTGTCCGGCCTCAACATCAACCTCTACAACTTCTTTCTCAACTTCTTCAATAAGTTTTGGCATCTCGTCATCTTCTTCATTTGTCTTACTTTCAAAACATCCATCCTCTTTAAGGATAATAGTTTTAGCAGTAGGACAATCAGAAGCGATATGTCCTCGTCCCTGACATTTGAAACAAGTAACATCTCTAGTTCTGACTTTGTTAGTACTACTAGATGGAATAGGATTCTTAGAATTAGAAGATGCTTTAGGAATATTAGAAGCATTATAAGTACTTCCCTTTTTGAACTTTGAAGAATTATCAAATTTCTTGGAATCATCTTTCTTCCATGGTGTAGAAGACTTATGTGAATCTAACTTCTTCTTTGCCAATTGTCTCTCCACAATCCTAGCCATGTGTAACATCTCGGTTGGATCTAGGTAGTGTGAAAGTTCCACAACATCGGCAATCTTCTTGTTAAGTCCTCCTATAAACGTTGCCATCATGGCCTCCGGTTCCTCTTTGCTGTTTGCACGTATCGATGCCAACTCTAACTCTTGATAGTACTCATCAACAGACTTGGTTCCCTCTGAAAGACTTTGAATTTGTTCACACAAATCTCGATAGTAGTAAGAGGGAACAAACCTTATGCGCATGAGTCTCTTCATTTCATCCCATCTGAATATGAGATCTTCATCATAGAGCTTCCTTTCCTTGACAACTTGGCCCCACCATTCTGAAGCATAGTTATTGAATTGGTATACGGCCATTCTAATCTTCTTAGAATCATCATAATCCTGCAATGAAAATGCACGCTCTACCTTCTTTCCCAATGTAAGATAGGATTCAGGGTCATTAGTACCACTATATTCAGGAATTTTAACTTTAAAATTACCAAGTTCATAAGGATCATTTCTATTAACAACACGATGAGCTCTATTACAATTTTCATTACCTTCATTACCTTGAGCTCGACCATTGCGTACCTCTATCTCTAGATCTTGCATTCTACTACACAATTGAGTAGTAACATTATACAATCAATGAAGAGTTTCTTGCATAGTCTTTTGAGAGTAGGTCTCTCTTTCCTCATTATCATCTTCGGATGACATCTTTTAAGATCAAGAACAAACAAATACAATTGTATATAGGATGTTAGTAGAAAACAGTTCCTACCACTTCCCCTAACCAATGATCTATTTCTTTTCCCCCCTTTTGGTAGTATCACACACTCAAGCCTTTCACCACTCAAGACCTTTAGTAAAGTTCCGGATTGGCTTCAATGTACAAATAATATTAATATGTACCATAACAATTAATTAAACAATCCACTCGAAATAATACACTCAAAAGTAGAGAAAATCAATTAGCACCGTAGAGTAAATTTAGCAAAATTCCAGAAAAGAACGAAGGAGAACACGAATCTCGTTAGAGTGTTTGGAGAAAAATAGGGATCTTGCTTTAGAAGTGTAAGCAAACTCAGATTATATCTCAGACTCCAACCCAACTCAAACTCTTATAGGATAAGGATAAGATTTTATCCTATTTTCAAGATGAGATAAGGATAAGCTTTTATCTAATACAAGATAAGATTATCCATTCCACAAAATTCTATCTTATCTTAAGAGAATCTTTTGAGAGAATATAGGCAATTAAACAGCAAAGATAGACTCTCAAACAAACTCAACTTTATCTAACATTCTTAGATAGAGATAGACTTTGAATATACCTCTTCAAGAAGATTCTTTCCAACTTGAACTCCAACTCTTGAAATCTCCTAATGCAAGGCAACTTTTAATATATCTAATCAAAGAAGAATCCTTTTCTTCTATGCCGTCTTGATTTTTCTTTTTGCACGGCTATCTCTTTTTTTTTTCTTTTTTTTTGTAATATAGGGCGCGGCCGAGAAAAACCCTAGACTCGAAACAATATTCTTTTTTTTATACGGCCAAATCAAACAAACACCTTCAACACAAAAGCTCTGTCAACAATGAATGAATGAACATCAATCACCCCCAAGATATATAGATCTTGGATCGAGAGATATATATCAACCACAATCACCAAAATTTGCTATTGGATGATAATCAAAATTAAAGGTACGAAACTAAACAAAAAGAAATTGTCCAAGTGGTGAACAATTCAAAAAATAAAATATTACGACCTTTTTTGGGAGAGGAAATTCGAACAAAAAGAAGAACATGAAATCCGAATTTTAAGACCAACTATGGTATAAACCAAAAGATGGCTCTGGTAACTAAAACTGATAGCAATCCGTGACAACACCAATGTTGATGAAAGATCAACTTTGCTAATTCGGAATGACAGAGATTGTATGCAACGAATTTGGAGAATTCGGATAGAGAAAGACTCAAAACATACGAAAAACAAACAAAAGAAAAGATATTTGACCTTACGTGGATCAATTCACGAGTTCAATGGTAGAACAATCCAAATCAAGAATGAAGAGAGCTATTTCTAACCAAGCAAAGACCCCTTTAGAAAATTGTGTAAGAAAACCCAGTTGATATGAGATCTATGAGCTTATGAACCAAAATTGAAAAGATCCAATGCTAAAGAAGCCACCATCAAGCGAACTACACGAGATAGATAAGTCTAACAATTGTCACAACACATATGCAACAACCAAATAAAGAAGTCCTCACAAGAACTCCACAAAAGGAATAAAATTCTAATCAATTCGATTTCTCTCATAAATATCAATGTGTGTTGGACAATGAAAATTCAGTCCCTATTTATAGCGGGAGGTGGACGAATTTTCTCCTAAGAAGTAGAGGAAGAACACAACTCTTCAACTCTACTCCTGTCTCTATGAATTTTAAATCAAATCAAACTCTAAAGACTCCCAGTTATCTTAAGTGATAAGATAACGAACCTAGATACTTTTATAGACTTAAGACAATTTAAGCCTATGTAGGAAATAATTAAAATTTAAAATACAAGGAGATAATCTCAGAAAAAGATTCCTTCTTGCGATAAGGTAGAATCTCCCTTGAGTATAAACTCTATTATTATCTTCTTTGTAGAATGATCTTAGCCATCTATCTTGATGTAGTCTTCATCCAATGGTTGAGTAGACATCAATGAGTTGAGTCCTTATTGTAGACAAACTCAAAAAACAGTAAATAAAATGGAATTATCCCAAATCTTATCCTTCAAATAGATAAAGCCTTATCTTTCAAAGAGATAAATTTTGAATGATCTCATCCCCAAACTTTAGGGATCCATTTGACTCCTATCCATGAGGAGTGTGATGGTCGGCGGTCTCTCCTTAGATTGAGGGCCGAGAGTCCTTCCTCTCAAATGGGCCAAGTCTATTTGGTGTCACTTGCAACAAATTAATAGTCTTGGGGTTGTCATGTTCAAGCTTAATTTCCTCCTTAGACCATGTAGTAGTAATTAGACTATTAAGTGACTCAGTCATCCTCTTGGGTCTAGCACGAGTCATAGGTCTAACAATGTTTGAGAGTAGATCACAGATATAAGGATTATTCTTCAAGGTAGCATCTTTAGATCCTTCAGTATCATTTACGACCTCTACTTGCTCGTCTTCTCCATTATTGACAGCAACACGTCCCTCTTCATTAGTGTTAGCTCGATGGTCTCCATCAGTTTGTATCGATATAGGCAATGTCAAGGCATTTACCATCCAATATTCAAAAAGTTTCCAAAACTATGTGTAGCTCTGAATCGATTTCGATGACTAATATGTAAAATTTAAATTATTGGTATGATCAAAACTATCATTTTCCGAACTTGGTTATAGATACATGCTTATATATTCAATGATAACATGCACAAACACTTCCAACCGTTGTTATTTTATAGCGACGTCATAAAAAATTTGGTATATTTTCTTCCCAATTTACAGCACCCACACAATGCTCGGGGCAAGTACTAGTATATATATGAAGAGCATTTAAAAATTACTTTGTAATTAAGCTCTTAAAAAAATTTCTAACAAACTATTTTTCCAAACTCTATTTTTTTTAATAAAAAATGGATAAGATTTTCTTTAACAAACTATATTCATATATCATTAAAAATATATGGTTTTATTTTAGTTAAAAAACAAAAATTATTAGCACTATCTTAACAAAGTATATTTAGGTTAAAAAAATCCAGATAAGACTATAGTTAACAAACTATATTATTGTATTTTTTTATAAAAAATATTAACTTCTTAACAAATTTATATTAAAAAAACTAAGACATAGCTATATCTATTAAAATTTTAACAATTTATGTTAACTAACTATATCTAAATTTACATAAAAAGACGGGTAAGATTATTTTTTACCAAACTATATTCACATAGCTGCTTTTAAGAAAATGGTTTCATATTTTTTTTGGGTTAAAAAATAAAAAATTGTAAATACCATCTTAACAAACTATATTTAAATTAAAAATTGTTTATAAAATTATATTTGACAAACATATATTGTGTATTTTTAAGAAATGTATTTACCAGTTAAAAGAATTATATTAACAAACTACATCTAATTTTTTTATAAAAAAAAAACCGATAAGATTTCCTAATAAAGTATATTCACATATCCGTAAAGAATAAATGGTTTAATTTGAACCTTTTAACAAACTATATATAATTTTTTTCAAAAAAAAAAAAAAGATAGATAATATTACCATTAGATTACCACTATAAATAAAATGAATTCTTACGAAACTGTCTATAATTTTTTTTAAAAAAAAAAACAGACAAGATTACTAAAAAATAATAAAATGATAATATTAATAATATAAGTTTGCAAATATGTGAAATTGAGTTGTTATCTAATAAGTTTTTTATTTTTATTATTATTCTTTTCCTACTACATCAGTAAAAACAAGGTGATTCGGCTAGAAAAGTGTTGCTCACCTACACATCAACAAATCAAGTTGTTTGGGATGTTTACATCTGAATGTACTGCATTATAATAATAGTCTCACCGCAAAGTTTGTTGAGATAATGTAAAATTTAGGTTCATATGTTGATTAGATCACTTCAAAAGAGCTAGCATCTTAACCGAATGGATTCAGAACTAAAGATTAATTATTTAAAATTTAAGTTATTAAGTTATTAAAGTAAGTATTTTCAAAATACTCCTAATTTATTATGAGTAAAAATAAGACATGATTGTAACATTAAAAATTTGGTCCAAATCCTCATCCCATCCAACCGCTTTTCTTTGAAATATATATATAAATTATGATATATCGATTTGGTTACTTTAGATATAAATCCAGTTAAATAGATTTATATTTTTAAAATTGTAAAAAGACTAAATTAAAAAATTACATAAAAAACTTACTGCATCTAATTGATAAGTATTTACGAATTGAATTTTATCGGCGCACAATTTTGTGTCAAACATGCCGAAAACATTTTGTATTAATATATTTGATACCTAATCCCACCACTCAAAGTATGTAAAGGCCATTGCCTTTGATATTGTATAAACTAAGAATAATGAACTTATAAAAAATTAATTTATAAGAGAAAGAGGAGTGATGTGTACTAAATTTTATTCATTCAGTTTTATACATTTTCAGATTTATGTGTTTAAGGTTAGACAGATAGTTTAGATTATATACATATATTACTTAGAAGTTTTCTCTTAATTTTTCTTCGCATACTCATTTTTTTAAAAAAAAAAAAAAAACTCAAGGTAGTCATTGATCTTTAACTGAACTATGCAGTTAATATATATATATATATATATACACAGACAAATATATATATATATATATAAAATAAAAACATTACATGTCATTTGTAGCTATATGGTAGGATGTATTCTAAAAAATCCATTCCAATCCTCAACTTGCTAATCACGTAATTTATACGAATTTTTGCAAAAGATAAATTCAAATTTAATTAATGGTTACATATTTCAAATTTCTTACCTACCATTCAAGACTTCAACTAACTTTCTTGCTTTTTCTCTACCTTTGCAGCTCTCATTTATGGCATTTTTCTTTATAAAATAAAAGCCCTTCCATTTCGGGGCATTCGAAGAACAATCGACCCTCTTTCTTCTTAATATTGGCATGACTCGATAAGACCAGAAGAAGTCATTCTTCTAATTTCCTTCTTTTTGAAGAGGCCCGGACATATTTAATATACTCTTGTTGCCCGCTTTGAGATATGTTTACCTTATCTCTGACTGTTGTTCCCCACTCGCAGAAATAGTATAGTTTTCCGCTTTTGGTAAAGGTGAAGGAGGTTAAAGCCTAACTGCCAAGTCTGCTTACCTACTTTTGGTCCTTTTAGTAGCCTTTCTAGGAGATGTTCGACTGTCTAGATAAGGGAATCAGTTACCTGAATAACTAGAATTGGAATATGTTTGGATATATTATCATAGTACATTAATGTAGTGCTTATAATACATATTATCTTATCACATGTTATTAAAAATAAGAACCAAATTTTTGATATTTTATTTCTTTTTTTCCGTGTGACACTTAATACATCTGATTCCATGTATTAGTTATTTCTTTCTTCTTTTTTTTTTCCCCTTCACAAGAACAAAATTTACTTAAGTCAATCTTTCATCATCACATTTGTGCAGCCAAAAAAAAGAACTAATGCGAATGAGGTGTTGGTTCAGTGGTAAAACCACTCTTACTCTCAAGAGGAGATCATGAATTCAATCTCCCACTTCAACAAGACTGAGGGTTGGCTCTAACCTTGTCCATTGATACCGCTAGAAGACTTGTTATGGCAAACACACACATGAATCCCCGATTTCACACCCAAACCTGTCACCCAGAGCTTGCCTAGGGTAGTTTACCTCTCATTGTGGTTTGCAGGCTATTGCAGTGGGTGTGGGTTACCCATCTCTGGTAGGCATCCTGGCGTTAACAAAAAAAAAAAAAAGAAAGTAAAATCATCAAAATTAAATGGAAAAACTGTATGATTTGTTTAATTCTCAAGTTAGAATTCAAAATTTTTTCATGACGTCGAAATTGTTTTTCTTCACTTTCAATGACTTATGAAAATTTTATCTTTCAAACTTTTAGCACAAGAATAAACACTTTCACCATTAGCCTAAATCTTAGCTTATTTTTGTCAACGTGGACTTTTATGCTTCATTTTGTCTTTATATGTTGTTAATTTATCTATTGTTGTTCTATGAGTAAATTTATAAAATCAACTCAACATAATGGCGTAAATATCACAGGCCTAAGTTTTAAGTCGATCAAAAGTAATCGTCTGATTAAAATCCAAAACCATAAATCAATAAAATGAAGCTATGGAGAGTTAATGTTCGTGAAACACCCAGAGTGGAGCAACAAAAATACCCCAACTTTTTGTTGTTCTCTAGTTTTAGTTTATATCATGAATATGTATTATAAGAGTAGTGATACATACACGAAAACTTTAAAGAGATTTTTCAACAAGAAATGATGTGGTTAAATTTTATCTATTCCTTAACTCCAAAATGGATACACATGTAAAGGTAATTTTAACTATAGACAATTATGATTCATTCCATGTATATTCTCATGGCAAATTTTCCTACAATAGTCATTGCTTTATTTTTTATGCATCATTCCCTTTAACAGTCCCCCATTTACTTTTATTAGAAGAAATTTGATGAATATTTTCTCCCATTTGTTTCATTATTATCTCACTTATTGCTTATTATCTGTAAATTTATGATAATAAATTACTCCCTTATATAGTAGAACATCATTAAATTAATCATCAATAAATTAATAACATCTATAAATTAATAATTTTTTTTGGTCCTAAGTCAGGACCAGTACAAAAAACAAAAATAATCGATAAAATAATAAATTAATAATTTTTAAGAAAGCTCCTATATAAATATAGGTCATGTCACTATCATAAATTGATATATATATATATATATATATATAGGAGTGGCTAGAGTGCAGTTACGGGACGGTTCCGTTTTAAGATAATAACTGTAGGATTAATTAGGTTAATTAACAACCGAGGATTACAATGAGGGTGTATCATAAGTAAATATACCTAAACACACCTGATTAAACTGAAAAAATTAGAGAAATTAGTTAATTTTGCCCAAAGCTTTAAGTGTCTAACCAATTTGACCCAAAAAGATTTTTGCGAAGCCAAATCCATCATCTAAGTTTCAATTTCTGGCCAATTTCATCCAATTGGAAAAAATTCCATTAGATTTAACACTTTCACTGACATTCCGTTATGGATAAAATGACGGTTGTACCCAAAGTTTTAACCGCGTCGTTAATTTTACCCCATTGATTTTTTGTTAACCAATTTTATCCTTTACGTTTGAAATTTTTGTCAATTTCATCCAATTGGCCCAGTTTCCGTTAAACTTAAGGGATTTCAACTAATTTTTAACAAAAATATATCTCAATAATAACAAAACATTATAAAAATAACCCCAAATTAAAATATGTAAATCAACAAAATAATCTCTTTTTATTATTTATTTATTTATTTTATTTCATTTTATTTCTCTGTATTACTTTTTATAACCATCAAAATATATTATAAGATCTTTAAAATAATAAGTATTTATTCTCAAACTCTATTTTTCGTGTGCAAACATGTTAGTTTGGTTCAGAAGTAATTTTGTCATATTTTTAATTAATTTTTTTATTTTTTTGTTATTTACTATTTTTTTCTTATACTTCATGATTTGTATTTGGTGGTACTAGTATAATTACTAAATTTCATTAATTAATTTACCTTTTATTCATGGATTATAAAAAAATTTAAAAAAATAAAGAAAATGAGGAAGAAAAAATCGAGTTGAAATAAATACAAAAATTAATAAGTTATCATTCTAATAAAAAAAAACAAAAAAAAAACTGCTAATACAAGTCTTTCCTCCTTGATTTCTTGTGATTTATAGGTAAGTTACGAAATATAAATTTTACTTGATCTATCCTAAAATGATTATTTTTATTGTGATAGTAAAAATAATATAAAAATTAGATAATCATTTGAAATCGAAAAAAGTGATAATTTATTTAGTCCATGACGATGAATTATTTTAAATTTGGTTAACAGAATTTTTACTTTTCTTTTTAGTAATTGTTGTTGTTACTTTGCCAATGGCTAAACTATATAAGCAATCATTGAATTTCATGACAAAGATAAATACGTATATTTTTTAACAGCATATTTTTTAAACCTCAAATTTGAATTATAAAAGGTAAATTTTTTTTCTTGAAATATAGTAATTATACTAGTGCCAACATATACAAGTCAGAGAGTACAAGAAGAAACTTGTGGTACAAGAAGAAAATTGTTAAAAAAATAAAATAAAACAAATTAAAAATTTTAAAAAAATATAAAAAGAAAAAATTACCTCTAAACCTAACTCAAGTGTATTGCACATGAAAAATATTGTTGAAAATAAATAATTATTTTTTAAAGATCATATAGTATATATTGATGGTTATGAAAAATAGTAAATAAAAATAAAATGAAATAGATTAAAATGAAGTGAAAAAGGGATATTTTGTTAGTTTTACATTTCGTTTAAGCAAGAAAAAGGATGAAAATGACGTTCAGGTTCCGGATAACTCAAAAAATATTTTGTGAGTTATCTTTATAATATTTTTAAACTATTAGGGTATTTTTGTTAAAAACTAAAGGAGATCCATTAAGTTTAACGGAAATTTGACCAATTGGATGAAATTGACAAAAATTTCAAACATAAAGGATAAAATTGGCTAATCGAAAATCAATAGGGTAAAATTGATGACGGGGTCAAAACGGTTTAACCGCTATTTTTTCCTTTTCCATTACTTTGTACAATTTTTTAGAATGAAGAAGGGAAAAAAAGGAAAAATAAGTAAAATATTTTGTAATTTTTGTCGAACTGAAAAAAAGTGGCGGCGATGGAAATGCAGGTAGTGATAGAGGGAGGATTGTGTACTGTTGGTGGAGGCAAATTTTTATGTTTGTGGTGATGGTTTGAAATCCTTACAGATTTAGGAAGTGGTGATACGGCAGCGGAAAACAAGTAAAAGAGGAAGAAAAGAAAGAGGCTTAGGGTGAAAGCAATGAATTAGACTAGGAGATAAATTACGTGGTAGGAACGTTATAATAATTTAAATGGTAAGATAAGCGTATGTTACTGAATAACAAAACATTATGGATAAAATGTTAAAATTTTAGATCAACAAAGTTTTTTACCAATAAAAAATTATACAAAGTAACGGAATGTCAGTGAAAATATTAAATCTAACAGAATTCTCATCAATTTGGATTAAATTGGCAAAAAAATTAAAATTTAGATGATGAATTTGGTTTCCCAAAAATATTTTGGGTCAAATTAGCCAGAAATTTAATGTTTTGGGCAAAAATGATCATTTTCTCAATTAGTTTATGATATTATAGAATGTTATTCACCACGTAATTACATCTTATACCCTCAATTTTGATTGGTTGAAAACAAAACGGGACGGTTTCGTAAAAATAGCGAACGAGACTCTAGATTTTTCATATATATATATATATGGGAGCAGCTAGAGTCCTGTTACGAGACGGTTCCATTTTAGTATAATAACCGTAGGATTAATTAGATTAATTAATAACCGTAGGATTAAAATGAGGGTGCATCATAAGTAAATACACCTAAATCCACATGATAAAACCGAAAAAATTTAAGAAAATGGTCAATTTTACCCAAAACTTCAAGTGTCTGACCAATTTTGACCCAAAAGATTTTTGAGAAACCAAATTCATAATCTAAGTTTCAATTTCTGGCCAATTGACAAAAATTCAGTTAGATTTAATACCTCTACTAACATTTCGTTACTTTGTACAGTTTTTTTCATTAGAAAAAGTTATTGCGGATCCCATAATTTTGACATCTTTACCCCAATGATTTTAGTTATTCTAAAATATAACCATAAAATTTTCAAAATCAATAAAATAAAATCAAATTATTAAAAAATTATTTTTAAAAAATTTAAATTTAATTTTTTTAAAAAAACTTTCTTACTTATTTTTACCCAAGTCCATCACTCTAAAATTTTCATCCTATATTTTATCAATTACAATGAAAATATTTATTTTCTAACAAATTAATATTAAATAAAATAATAATAAATTAATTAAAAACTGAAATCACAACTAATAAAATAATATAATATTAAAAAAAATTATTTTTAAAAAATCAAATTTAATTTTTTTAAAAAAATGTTGACGTACTTTTTAAACTCCAACCCATCACTATAGAATTTTCATTCTATTTCATCGTATATTTTGTAGATTCTACAAATTTTTGTTAGAATCTACTAATAGGTAAATATAACTCACAACAATTTCATAAATTAAAACATATCCAAAATAAGAAATTAGATTAGAATAAAATCTTAAATTTTAACTTAATTATTCATTTTATCAGAACTTGTCGTAACAGTAATATTTTTACTTTATTCTAAGCGCACCAAATTAAAAATTATATTAAAATTTGTGCAACGAAGGTACATTTATTTTTTAAAAGAATTTCATTTGAGTTTCAAAAATTAAACTTTTTAAATTTTTATTAATTTAATATTTATTTTAATTCGTAATTATTTTTATGAATATAATTATTTTAATATTTGTATTAATATTTTATTCAATAATAATTTTTTTGAAAAATAAATATTTTTTATTCCGAAAATACCCTATTGACTTAAATATAAAGATGGTCAAACTCTTGCAATAAAGATGGTCAAAGTCAAACTCTTGAAATAGTGCCAAAGAACAAAAGAAGTTATAAATAAAAATATAAAAGACTATTTTAACCAAATGTTAATTTATAAGACCAAAATGTGCATTTGGCCTAATATAAAAGACCATAATACAAAAAGAGTAATTAGTTTGAGAAATTGTAGAATGTTTCTCACCCCATGATTACATCTTATATCCTCAATATTGATTAGTTGAAGATAATACGGTACGGT
This sequence comes from Oldenlandia corymbosa var. corymbosa, assembly GCA_949775105.1. Lineage (NCBI taxonomy): Eukaryota > Viridiplantae > Streptophyta > Magnoliopsida > Gentianales > Rubiaceae > Oldenlandia > Oldenlandia corymbosa. Next base: position 17,249,960 of record OX459118.1, on the reverse strand, counting down.
TCCGTAAAATTGACCAACAGGACTCTAGATTTTCCCTATATATCTTACTATATTAGAAACAAAAACCACACTTAAAAAAGAGCACCACCATTTGCTATGTAGCATTTCCACATCATAGTTTTAAAATAAATTTTTATTTACATATCAGTTTCCTAGACTTTAAAGGCAAATGTAGTCCAAATCCACCTCCACCTCCTATTTTCGGCAAAAAAAAAAAACCACGGCTTCATAAAAAACCCCAAATCCTCATTCTCATCTCCATGACAATCGACTCCCTAATCAATCTTTCTCCACAATTAAAAAAAAAAACAAATTTCTTATCAACCATCAATTAAGAATATGTGGTGAAATATACTCCTTACCTATTAGCATGTTCAATCTTTTCATTAGTGATAATCAACTACATCCTAATCGGATAAAATTTCGACTTCAAAAAATGTTCACTTTACCTCTCTATATAAACACAAAGGAAAAAAAAAATTTCTCATTGATCTTGCTTTGGCCGTTATGGTGGTGCCATTAGAGATATTAAAATGTAAATGTTTTTATATCCACAGATCATTTGTTCGGTTTTTATTATTTTTTTATTTTTCCCATTCAAGAATAGTGTTATTATTATTATTTTTATACGTCTACCCATTACAGTTACCGTAGCCGTTGCCAGGTAATATGATGTGATTTCTTATGTAGTTGGTTAGCCTAGAATTTTTGTATGATTTTAGTTTTGTTTGAATTGAATTGATCAATTAGGTTTTTGTTACAAAGTGTGGTTTTTTTTTAAAATTTCTTTTTAATGTTTCATTCAATTAGAATGGTTTTCTTTTTTCAATTATGGAGTCTCAGATTTTTTTCGTATATGGTCAGTTATGAACTTTGTTTTTTCTTTGTTTAATTGCTTTTGATTTTGTTTCATACTCCCAGTTGACCAATTATTATTATTATTTTTTGCAAATGAAGCGCGTTTTTTTTTTCTCTTTTTTTTGTGTTCGGGCTTTCAAGAATATACTTTTTTGGATTTGATTTTTGGACTTTTTTGTGTTACTCATCATATAAATAGTTCAGGTCACTTCTTCTAACTAATTTATGGAGAAGCCTTTTATGAATTTGAGGTGGAGAGGGAAGGAATGATGTTTCTACGTTTATTTGTGGTTTTATATATCATTTTTACCTAAAGGGAAAAAAAATTAATTTCTCAATTTTTAATGGGCTCCTTTACATACTTTTTTTTTTTAATTTTCCATGGTGGGGTGAGTTCTTTTTTGGTATAACTTGAAACCTATGCAAATTTACATTAATTTTCATTTCATATTTGTGATCAACCAGTTTCAACAGTTAACCAGTTTCAAAATCATATTTTTGATATTTTACTACCTATAAACCTTTGGAAGAAACAGTTCCAACAGTTAAACGAATACCCTTCAGAGCAAGCTTACTACAAAAATATTATAAATCTTCAAAACTAAGTATTGATTTGGCAAGACAAACGAAGAACATCAATAAATCATCTTACTAATATTCATCTTACTAATATTTAAACTTATTAGGATGTTTTTATATTTTGTCTAACATTTACTTCAAGACATATACTTGATTAAGTTTATTTATATTTAATAAGTAACACTTCTAAAACATTTCTAAAATTTTCAAACATTTCTAAAACGTACCAGGCCAAATATAATTTTTTTTTGTCAAATACAAACATTTCTATGATTACATTTATAAAATATTTCTAAATTCTTCATACATTTCTAAAATATATCGAGCCAAATACAAAATATTTTTTTTCCAAATACAAACATTTTTAAAATCTACCGATATATTGGGCCAGGATCGCGCATTGTGCGACCAGACATCATTAGTATATGTGTGTATATATATATATATATATATATATATATATATATATATATATATATGATAGGAACTAATTAAAGGATAAATAAAAACAAGCTGACATTGTGTAACCTCAAAAAAATTTCCCTAAATAGAAACCCTAAACTGAAATTTCCGACCAGCCGCCGGCTCCATGGCCGGCGTCCCAACTGGGCAGCCCCCGACATTCGCAAGCTTTTTCAAGAAACGTAGTACCTTGAAAATTGCTGATCCAACGAAAATCAATCCTATCAAATACATAAACGTAGAGCCAGTCTTGAAGTTTGAAGATGGAGAATTTGGGAAACTGGTTGCTCCACATCGGCTCAGCCTTGTTGCAAAATTTTCCTACGGCCATCCGAAGATGGAGGACATAAGAGAAGAATTCAGGGTTTTAATGGCGGCTTCGACCTTGGGTTGATGAACACTCGTCACGTTTTAATAAGATTCGAACAAGAGGAAGACTATCAACGTTGTTGGATGAGATCCTTTTGGAGCATATCGGGATATTCAATGCGGATTCATTAGTGGACTCCAAACTTCAAATTTGAGGAAGACCCACCGATTGTGCCGATCTGGGTAGCCCTCCATGAACTGCCGCTAGAATACATGACTCCGGACGTTATTTTTTCGATGGCAACAACAATTGGAAAACCCTTTCAAGTTGATACCCTTACTTTGAATCTAAGGCGACCATCAGTAGTCCGGTTTTGTGTTGAAGTAGATTTGACCATTGAGCTTTCAAAATCAAATAAAGTTGCGAAAAAAAGGCAAGAAGCATGAGCAAGCTTTTATTTATGAGTTTATCCCATACTACTGCAAAAATTGCAATATGATAGGACACAAAGAAGTTGACTGCAAGAAAGCGAAAGCCTCAAATTCTACTATATTTAAAGACCTCCAGAAAATGAAGGACAAGCAGCCAATGCAGGAAGCACAAATCATGACAAAGCCGGTTCCAAAGTGGAAGCCTAGATTGGATTCCAATAAATCTCTAATTTTTTCCAATGATAAGACAACTTATTTGGAATATTAGGGGAATCTCAAATAGAGCTGCTCAGGTGCGACTGAAATCGTTGGTTCGAATACACTCGATAATGTTTTTGATTATACCTGAGCCGATGGTCGATTCTCACCAGATTGAGGAAATAAGAAGAACACTTGGTTTCGATGTAGCTTTTTCTTCAATCACAAATCGTTGGTTCGAATACACTCGATAATGTTTTTGGTTGTTTTGTAAGAATGTCTTCAATATAGTTGTGCTGGAAGATAAGGATGAAGTTCTTCATTTTAAAGTTTATCACTCTTCGATCGAGCAAGATTTCTTTGTCTCAGCAGTTTATGCTAAATCGACAAGAGTGGAATGAGTGCTTTTATGGGAGGCGCTTAAGTCTTTCCGTGATAAACATGAAGTTAAAGTGCAGTTGGTTAGAGGTGATTTCAATGCGATCCGGTGCTTAGATGAATATTCTGGAGTGTTAGTGCAAAATAGAAGGTCTATGGATGATTTCAAAGCCTGTGTTAATGATTGTGAGCCTACTGAGTTGCCAACAATTGGGGCTGAATTCACTCGGGGTGGAACAAGACAACAAGGATGGGTTAGCAAGAAATTGGATCGTATCTTATTCTCTGCTAAATGGCTTGAATCCTTTCTAGCTTCATCTATTCAAAATCTGAATAAAACTCTGTCGGATCATTGTCCTATGTCACATGTTTTTAGCCCGGAGTTGGAGAGGCATGTGGCTTCGTCGGCCTGAATTCTTTGAAATTGTGCAGAGTAATTGGGAGCTGCCGGTTGAAGGGTAAGGTATGTTATTTTTCTCCGCAAAGCTGTGACGGTTGAAGGTAAAACTGAAAGAGTGGAACAAACATTACTTCGGAAATGTCTTTGAGAATGTGAAGCTAGCTGAAGAAGAGGTCTGAAATCTGGAAATTCAGTATGATCTTTCTTAGGCAATAGAGGACAGAATTATGCTACAAGAAGCAAAAGCTCGCATGACCATCAAATTAAATGAAAGGGAAGACTTTTGGAGGCAAAAAATGAAGCTAAAGTGGCTTAAAGAAGGTGATGCTAACACTGCTTTCTTTCATGCTTCATTGGCAGAAACGAAGGCACGTCTAGGTATACACAAGATTAAATCATCGGATGGTACTTGGCTAAGTGAACGCAAAGATATTGAGAAAAGTGGTGAAGCTCAAGGATTATGGTTACAGCACCTTCCCTCCTTGTTAACCGCTGATGATCATGGAATTTTGCAAGCCGAATTGGAGCTAGAGGAGGTTCGAGCTGCGGTCTTCGACTTAAATTCAAACAGTGCTCCAGGCTCGGATGGTTTTGGCGGAGAAATTTACCGCAAATGTTGACATATCATTTCTAGGGATTTATTGGCTGCGTGTCAGGAGTTTCTGCTTGGGATTCATATTCCTAGAGCAATAGGCAACACCCTAGTCACTTTGATTCCTAAAACGAATGTGGTTACGACTTTTTCGGATTTTGGTCCCATTAGTTTGCGCAACTTTATGAATAAAGTCTTCACTAAAATTTTGAGGGGGAGATTCAAAAGGATGTTGCATAAATTAATTTCTGAGGAACAGTCAGCCTTTCTTTCAGAACGGGACATAACCGCTAACGTGTTATTGACGCATGATCTTTGTCAATTTCTTGGACGCAAAGCTAAGGGTGACTATTCGATTCTTAAGGTGGATATGCAGAAAGCTTTTGACCGAGTTTCCTGGCTTTTTGGAGGCAGTGTTATTGGCTTTTGGTTTTCCCAGAAATTTTGTGCAGCTGATCATGAATAATCTAAGAGGGAGTTGGTTTTCAATCTTGATGAATGGTAGTCCGGCAGGTTTCTTCTAATCCTCTAGAGGGTTAAAGAAAGGTGATCCCATGTCTCCGTATTAATTCATATTGGTGTTTGAATCTTTGTCGAGAAGGTTAAAGTTTCTGATGGCTGAAGGATCGATCGCTAACTGCGGTATACCGGCGGTGTCTATTCATGTCTCTCACTTGTCCTTTGCAAATGACTTGATCGTTTTCACGCGAGGTTTGAAAAGGTCGTTGCAAGCATTGAACAATTTTTTCACTGATTATGAGCTGCTTCAGGACAATGTATTAATAGACAGAAAAGCTTTTTCTTACCCCCCGATAAATGCCGTTCTAGTAGAATTGATGTTATGAGAAATGTGCTTGGAATGGAGAGAGGCACCTTCCCTTTTGTTTATTTGGGCTGCCGGATATATGTGCGGAAGGAAAAAACAAGAATATTTCCAATTATTGCTTGATGCTATGGATAGGAAGCTCATGAAATTAGAAAAATAAATTGCCCAATCCTGGAGGTCGTTTATTGCTAATAAAACATGTACTAATAGCAATTCCCATACACACTTGGGCTGCCATTGATCCTCCGGGTCCATTTTGCCAGCCATGGAGGTTAAAAGCCAAAAGTTCTTTTGGGGAGACGAGGAAGAGGCTTCGAAGAGGCATTGGAGGAAGTGGGATAAACTTACTTTTCCAACTCGAGAATGGTCTTGGACTGAGAAAATTCCGGGATGTTGTAGATGCTTTTTCGTATAAGCTGTGGTAGAAAATGGAAAATGGAAGGAGTTTATGGAGTCAGTTTCTTCATTCTCTAAGTCAGGCTTCTAAACAAAAGACAGTGTGGACTCGCATAAGTAAGATGAGGAATCAAGCAGCAACCCACTAAAAATTCTTTTGCAGAATGGGAAAAGCTCCTTTTGGTTCTCGAATTGGTCTGCCTATGGGGTGTTATGGGATCTTCCTAGTCATAAACCGCCTTTTCCAAGTTTGGCGGTTCGTCAGTTCTTCAAAAATCGCCAGCTACATGGACATATCTTGTATGATCATCTATCTGATCATATAATTGACTATCTGCTGGAAATGTAGGCCGCATTTGTGATGGCAGCCTGCATCTAAAGGTGAATTTACAGTCAAATCTGCTTATGAGGTGATAAGGAGGAACAATGCGGCGCATCCAATAATAGAGAAGGTTTGGCATAACTCCTTTCCCCTTAAAATTTCTATCTTCATGTGGAAACTATATAATAGCCTTCTCCTTTTTCCTGAAATCATAAAAAGCTTTGGCTATCAAGTTTTCCCCTCAATTTGTCCATTCTGTAGGCAGCAAGATGATCAAATTCCACATATGAGTTATGAATGTGTCTGCGCCAAAGGAGTGTGGGATTTTTTTTCTTCAAAGCTTTCTTTAAGCTTGCTCTCAACAGCCTGTTTATGGGCTAATGTACAGGCATGGTGGAGGCATGGTGATTTTTCTTCGGCCCTTAAGACAATAATTATGGTTGTACATTTATTTATACTGTGAGAGCTTTGGAAAGCCCGAAATAGCTTTTTTTTTTTTTTTCACGGAATACCTTTCTCGACAGAAACAACCATACAGGTTGTGGAAGCTCATGTCACCTCAATGTTGAGAGTTCGTAATCTAAGGGTACCATCGCAGTCGGAGTTGACGAAGTTGAAGGAGTTTCTTGGCTTTCACTTGGAATTCAAGAATGAACGAAGTATTAAAGTTGTGAGCTGGGAGCCTCCTGATTCGAATAGTTTTATATTAAATTCGGATAGCTCAGCTCTAGGTGCACCAGGAAATTCAGGTGTTAGGCCTTTTAATTCGAGGAGAAGGTGGGTGATTTGTATACGGGGAGGCTTGTTTTCTGAATATTGGTTTTAGTCTTGTCCGTAGAAATCAAAGGAATTTCACATGGAGTTCGTAAATGTGATGCCTTGGGATTAGAGAAGGTCACTGTCCAGACAGATAGTAAGCTGGTTGCGCACATGATTCTAAAGGAAGAATATTTTCCTTGGCGTTTTTTATTTGATTCGAAAGAAATTGTGTCAATCATAAAGCACAGGAAATACAAGGTGACTCATATATACATAGAAGCAAATTTGGTAGCAGATGGTTTGTCCAAATTGGTTTCTTCAGGCATCGCTATTTCATATGAACATTTTAGTTCTTTGCCCGGGAAGGTTAAAGGTCTGTTGATCTTGGATCAAAGATCATTTCGTTATATTCGGGTTAAGTAACTTATCTTTTGTATTAGTTGTATCTTTTTGTCCATAGTCTTGACAGTTTGTCTTTCTTTTTTGCTTTTAAAAAAAAGGAACTATCAAAACATAAATCTAGTAATGTATATTTTTTCTTACAATTTACATGTGAAGCTTTTTTTTTCCCATTGCTTTCAAAGCTTTGGTGTATTCATATTACGACAAAAAATTTCTATAGTGATTGTCACGTTGAGTGCTTCTTTTCATGTGATTAGTTTCGAAGACACTGAATCATCATCATTTGCATCCTAAGTCAAAACTTTTTAGCGACACTAGCTACGCTGTTTCTAAAGATTTTATTAGTTGATTTATCGATAAATTAATAATTATTAATTTATCAATAAATTATTAGATCTATAAATTAATAATTTTTTAGGATAACAATAGTATTAATTTGCAAATATTTTAGGTATCTAAATTATCATTTATCATAAAAATATTATGAACCTTTGATCTTCCTTCCATTAATTTTTTATTTTATTATTAAGATTACAGAAAATTTCTCATTATTAAATAAATTTGATCAATCAAAAAATACTTTCGATGATTCTAATCCCTCTAAATTTCTGTGTCTTTTCGTTTTCTCTTCTCTTCGGTGAATTTAATATGTTCATTCATGATAGTTTAGGTTCATTCGTTCAATTTAATATTAGTTCGTACTTTCTAAAATATATAACTGTCATGAGATTCTAAGAAATCTTTGTAAAACAGTTGCTTAGTAATAGAATGCATCAAAACCGTCAGGGAGTTTTTAGAAAATTTTTGTAAGACGATTTTTTTTTTTTTTGGAAAAATCTTAAGCACTGTCCTTTGTACTTTTTTTTATTACAAAAATCGGGGTCCTCCTACTAGGTATTGTCATGGATTTCTCTAAAAAAGGTTAAGATTGTTCCAGAACTTAAAATATATATATATATATATATGTATGTATATTTAAAGTCATGTATCACTGATTTATAATTCTAACCCGTGTAAGAATTTTGCCACTCTTTCTTTGTTTCTTTCAAGTATTTTCTTTTATCTCTCCCTCTCAAATTTATTGGAGATTTCATCTTTCTTTCTTCAACTTCATATATTTTTTCCACAATTTAGTTTTTCTCTCTAATAATTTTTTTTCTTTTATTTTTCTTTTAGATGATACAGAAATTCGATTTTATTTTATTGCTCATGTTGCATTTTATAACAAAATATTATGTGTCACTGTTGTTGCAATAAGAAGTGACACGGTTTAGTAATATCATTTTGTTTTTACAATATTTTTTTTCTATTTATAAATTTATCAAATATTTTGTAGAAAGTGTAATAGACAGCATAAGCGGCTTGCAAGGAATTTATGATGGGTATCTCACTTCCTAGGGCAATTACTAGCACAGTTATAACTTTGATCCCGAAGAATAGTACCGCCACATCATTTTCTGACTTCAGGCCAATCAGTTTATGCAATTTTATAAACAAGGTCATGACAAAGCTGCTTACTGAGAGATTGAAAAAGGTACTTCCCAAGATCATATCTGAGGAGATATCGGCCTTTTTAAGTGGCAGGGATATTGTTGATAACGTTCTCTTAACGCAAGATCTTCTACAGTTCTTGGATCATCCGACAAGAGGTGGGAATCTAATTCTAAAGGTGGATCTGATGAAAGAATTTGATAGAGCCTCTTGGGATTTTCTGAGAAGGATTATGCTGAAGTTTGGTTCATCAACATTTTGTAGCTTTAGTGATGTCCAATCTCACAAGGAGTTGGTTCTCTATCTTTCTAAATGGAAGTCTGGCAGGTTATTTTCAAGCTTCAAGGGGAATGAAGCAAGGCGATCCTTTATTGCCTTATTTATTTATAATCATGTCTGAAGCTTTTACAAGGAATATGAAGAGACTTGCTAAAAATGGGAAAATAGCAATGTATGGAGTTCCAGCTGGATCAAGAATAGTATCGTATTTATACTTTGCTGATGACCTCATTATCTTCATGAAAGGCCTTCAAAATTCAATGATGCAACTCAATGATTTTTTCCAGGACTATGAGGTAGCTACAGGGCAAAGGATGAATAATCAGAAGAGCATGTTTTTAGTATCGGAAAAATGTAGCGCTGCTCACGTTGCATTAGTGGCCCAATCCCTGGAAATGCCACAAGGGGCTCTCCCTTTCAAGTACCTAGGGTGTAATCTTTTCAAAGGGAGGAATAAAGGAGAATACTTTCAGTACCTTTTGGATGCTTTTGATGCTAAGTTAGGAAATTGGAAAAACAAGATGTTGTCGGCAGGAGGAAGGATAGTGTTAATAAGGCATGTTTCGTCTGCTTTCCCAATCCATACCACAGCAGCGATTGCGCCCCCAAAGTCAGTTTTGGAAGCTCTTGAAAGGAAGTGTCAGTTTTTTCTTGGGGTGAAAATGAATTCGGGTATAAAAGGCATTGGAGAGCTTGGAGTCGTCTTACATTTCTGGTTGCGGAGAATGGTTTAGGGTTTCGGAAGCTGGAGGACACGTTAAATGCTTTCTCCCTAAAGCTCTGGTGGAAGATTCAACAGGCTCAAGGTGTTAGGGCTAGATTTGTTACATCCTTGTCAGATTTAGGTAAGTCTAAAACTAGTTGGAAGCGGGTCTTAAAGGTGGGAACTCAGGCTGAGGCGAGCAGTATCAGGATCATAAATGATGGAGCATCGTCTTTTTGCTTTGACAAATGGTTGGATGAAGGTATTATATGGAAAGATGAGGCAACTCCTCCAAGGCCAGAATTAACGGTTAAGGAACTTTTTGGTTCCAAATCTTCTTTTTTGCAGGAATTTGCAGGTCTACAAGATCCTCATATAGCTGGAGCGCTAAATGCAATGGAGATGACCTTTGTTGAAGAGCAAGACAAACTTGTGTGGAAGCCAAATCCAATGGGGATTTTTACAGTCTCAACAGCTTACTCAGAATTGCGGGAAAAAAGAGAAGAGTTTCCTTTATTTAAAAATTTTTAGCATAAAGTTTTGCCAATTAAAATCTCCTTCTTCATGTGGAAACTTTTTAATAATTTGCTTCCTTTTCCTGAAATTTTGCAGAGAATGGGAATTTATGCGAGGCCTTCAAGATGTCCATTTTGTTGCGAGGAGGAAGAAACCATAGATCATACTTCTTTCAATGTGCAAAGGTAAAACCGATTTGGACTTACTTTGCATCATCTTTAGAAATTTCTTCTTCTAATCGTGCAGGATGGAGGAGCAATATACATACAAGTTTGGCATTCTATGGGGAGCTATACCATGGCTAAGAGGACTATTCAGATGGTGCTTCCTAGTTTTCTAATGTGGGAGATTTGGAAAACTCGCAATAAATTGCTATATGAAGATGCAAAATTTTACCTGGATACTCTTAGGCAAAATGTTAAAGCTCATATCTCAAACTTGATGAGTGTCCACAAGCTTCGAGCAAGAACAAATGAAGAGAAGCAAGGCCTTGAAAGGATTTTTCATGCAAAAGTGTTAGCTCCATTGCCAAAATCAATCATTTCTTTGAAATGGCAACCGCCAAAGCCAGGAGAGACAATACTGAATACGGACAGGTCGGGTTTAGGTCAACCTGGAGATGCTGGATGGGTATATATGCTGCGAGGAGAAAGAGGAAAATTTATACATGTGAAATGTCAGTATATGGGACAAGCTTTGATTTTAGAACCAGAAATTAAAGCCATTCTAAATGGCTTAAAAGCATGTGAGGCAAGAGGAATATCTCAAGCGGTAGTCCAAACGGATAGCAAGACGATAGTGCAAATTCTTACACAGAAGGAATCTCTACCATGGCACTATCTCGCAAAATTTCAACAGATAAGACAACTGTTAAACACTTCCAATTCGAGAATAGTTCATATCTATCGAGAAATGAATAGTATGGCGGATGCTTTAGCTAAACTATCCTAGGGGGGTAACCACACATTATGATTCGCAAGAGGATCTCCCTACCTTGTTGCGAGGTAAGTGGTTTTTAGACAAATGCGCATTTCATTACCTAAGAATGAGATAGTTTGTGAATGTAATAGAGAAGTCAGGTAATTTTAGACTAAGGATATAGAGAAGTCGCAGGGTTTATGTTTTAATTACAAACAAAGATGCCATGGGGTTTTAGTATAATCTTTGTAAGACATCCTCCTAGTTCTAGAAGCAGAGCAGTCATGGGATTTTAGTAAATCTTTGTACGACGGACTCTTCCCTTTGGGTAAGTCTTAAGCACTGCCTTGTAATCTCTTTTTAAAAATAAATAAAATTGGGGAAATGCCCGCCAAGTACCGCCCTGGCTCTCATAAAAAAAAGTGTAATAGACAACAACATGAATTATATATATTTAATTATTAAAAATTTATTTTTTTTCTATAGATGTAATTTACGTACGTCATTATACATGCTCGCGAAGCGCATCTAATCCATCTAATATTAATTACAACCAAAAGCGACCTAAAAATCCACATATCTTGATGGATTCAAAAGCAACGAATAGGTATCCATATATATATAGATCTTCTTTGATTTTATATATATCCATATTGTAACCAAAGGAAAACATTAGATAAACATACAATAAAACATCAAAAAAAGAAAAAAGATATGAAAGAAAAAAGTAAAAGTGAAAATCAAAATGGATATATGTCAACTTGAAAAACAAGAAAGCTTGTTGATGTTCCTCAGAAAGCTGATTCCAGTTGGCAGCGGAAACAACTTTTGAAGTTGAGAGGCTTTTTTAGTGGGGCTATAGATGGGACGAGGTGGAAGTTGCAGAGTAATGGCTTGTATTCTGTTTCCTCGGGCTATCAGTGGCTGATTGGAGGGGGTGAGAAGGACGAGAATGCAAGGTGTATTTGGTCCAGCTTAAATATAAAGCATGCTTTTATAGAATGGTTGGTTTACAAGCAGAGAGTCCTGACCAAAGACAGAATTACAAGAATGAATTTAAATGTTGTAGACCAGTGTTGTTGGCTCTGTAAATCAGAAGCTGAAACCTGTGATAATCTTTTTTTTCAATGCCGGTACTCTAGTCAGGTACTGGAACTTCTGAGGGGGTCGCTAAAGTACAGAAAAATTGCAAGACAGATCAAAGATAGAAAGCTCAAATATTATATTTGTGGAAGAAGCAGAAATTGAAAAGAAGAGTGTTGTGGGCTGCAATCACTGGTAGTATATATTACTTGTGGACAGAAAGAAATAGGAGGCAATTTGATGGGGTGGAAAAATCATTCGAAATTCTGTTCAGAGGCCTGAAATTAGATCTGAAAAGCAAGTTTGGGCATAGAATATAGGCAGATAACAGGCATGTTGTAAGATAGATTTTAAATCAAGTCTTTGATTTCGATTAAAGGATGATGGTAAAGTATATTTAGTATAGTGAGATTGTGTAAGAGAGGTGCTGAATCATCTCAGAAATTTTGTAATAGATAAGAAGACAGTTTTGTAATGAGTTTCACCATTTTTTGGTGTTCTTATATAAAATTTACCTTTTCACAAAAAAAAAAAAAAAAAAAAATTTGAAACAAAAATTTGACTTGGTCCGTAAAAGTTAAAACCCGAATTGGTCCGAAAAAGTACTTGATACAATTAAAAGTTTAGGGGTTATATTTGCAATTTACAATGTACTTGAAAGTTAAAAGTTAAAACCGAAATTGGTCCTCTTTCGCTGCAACTTTTAAACCCAGAAGAAACACTTTCTTCGTCTTTCCCGTTTCGTTTGCTCTCTCTGCTACGATTTCCCTCTCTGAATCCCTTTGTTCCTTAGAAATTTCAAGAAATTCCGATGATTTCTATCTCCAGAACCTCTGCACTGGAGTCAATTCGTTCAAATTAGGCGGGATTTACGCTGCGCCATTCTCAAAATTAGCTTCGCCGTGCAAAATCACCCCCGCTGATGGCGAACCGGACGGACCCGACGGCGAAGAGCATAAGGGGAACGAACCCTCAAAATCTGGTGGAGAAGATTCTTCGGACTAAGATTTACCAGAACACCTACTGGAAGGAGCAATGCTTCGGCCTCACTGCCGAAACCCTAGTCGATAAAGCCATGGAGCTCGACCATGTCGGCGGCACCTTTGGCGGCAACCGGAAGCCCACCCCTTTCATGTGTCTTGTCACCAAGATGCTTCAGATTCAACCCGATAAGGAAATCGTGGTTGAATTCATTAAGAACGAGGATTACAAATACGTCCGCGTGCTTGGAGCGTTTTATTTGAGATTGACAGGGACGGATGTGGATGTTTATCGTTATTTGGAGCCCCTGTACAATGACTACAGGAAGCTGAGGAAGAGATTAACAGATGGAAGTAAGACTATTTTATTTTATTTTATTTTTCCCTTGGTCTTGTTTAATTATGACTTCCATTAGCTAAATACTTGAGTTTTCGTTGTTTGATGATGCGTTAATTTATGCCTTTTTCCTTTCTCCAGAATTCGCGCTGACCCATGTGGATGAGTTCATTGATGAACTTCTGACGAAAGATTACTCCTGTGATATTGTGTTACCACATGTTAAGAAAAGGTTGGTGCTTTTACTTTAAGAAAAGGTTGGTGCTTTTACTTTATGTTCATTCCATCATTTTTCTTTTTATATTCCACATGTTTGCTACGAGTGAGTGTAAAGTAAGTGTCGTGTGTCTGTGCCCTTAGGTTTGGGGGGCAGGAAATTGTACTATGCTTTACTTTTGGTATAAAAACTTGTTTTGTTTATCATGTTACATCCTATGGAGTTTCTTTACCCGTAATGAGGTTTTAGTTTCTCCAGAAGCTTGGTACCTAGTCCAAGAAATCAATTAGCATTCTGTAGATGGTTAATCATAGACTAATTGATTAATTTGAAGGGGTTCTTTTTTCATCTGCAACCAATGCTGGATTCATGGTACACAGTTTGAACAAACAGCATTTACCGCCTATAGACATATCTGTTTGGCCGTGCTGCTGATGCTCGTTAAATGAATAGATGAGTTTATAGTAAACACATGATACCTTTAGATTGAACTAGTAAGGCCAGGTATATCTTGACTGATTGAATCATGTTCAAAAGTCATTTTGTATCTTTCTGGGAGTGATAATTGTTTACATTGGGCTGACACTGAGCAATAACCTACAAACGAGTATTTGGAATGTGCATAAAAAGTATAGTGTAAACAGTGAGGTAATCTAGACCTTTTCCAGGTTTAATTTTTACTGGTTTAAAATCATCCTTGTTAGGAAATTGTACTATGCTTTACTTTTGGTATAAAAACTTGTTTTGTTTATCATGTTACATCCTATGGAGTTTCTTTACCCGTAATGAGGTTTTAGTTTCTCCAGAAGCTTGGTACCTAGTTCAAGTAATCAATTAGCATTCTGTAGATGGTTAATCATAGACTAATTGATTAATTTGAAGGGGTTCTTTTTTCATCTGCAACCAATGCTGGATTCATGGTACACAGTTTGAACAAACAGCATTTACCGCCTATAGACATATCTGTTTGGCCGTGCTGCTGATGCTCGTTAAATGAATAGATGAGTTTATAGTAAACACATGATACCTTTAGATTGAACTAGTAAGGCCAGGTATATCTTGACTGATTGAATCATGTTCAAAAGTCATTTTGTATCTTTCTGGGAGTGATAATTGTTTACATTGGGCTGACACTGAGCAATAACCTACAAACGAGTATTTGGAATGTGCATAAAAAGTATAGTGTAAACAGTGAGGTAATCTAGACCTTTTCCAGGTTTAATTTTTACTGGTTTAAATTCATCCTTGTTAGGAAATTGTACTATGCTTTACTTTTGGTATAAAAACTTGTTTTGTTTATCATGTTACATCCTATGGAGTTTCTTTACCCGTAATGAGGTTTTAGTTTCTCCAGAAGCTTGGTACCTAGTTCAAGTAATCAATTAGCATTCTGTAGATGGTTAATCATAGACTAATTGATTAATTTGAAGGGGTTCTTTTTTCATCTGCAACCAATGCTGGATTCATGGTACACAGTTTGAACAAACAGCATTTACCGCCTATAGACATATCTGTTTGGCCGTGCTGCTGATGCTCGTTAAATGAATAGATGAGTTTATAGTAAACACATGATACCTTTAGATTGAACTAGAGGCCAGGTATATCTTGACTGATTGAATCATGTTCAAAAGTCATTTTGTATCTTTCTGGGAGTGATAATTGTTTACATTGGGTTGACACTGAGCAATAACCTACAAACGAGTATTTGGAATGTGCATAAAAAGTATAGTGTAAACAGTGAGGTAATCTAGACCTTTTCCAGGTCTAATTTTTACTGGTTTAAATTCATCCTTGTTAGTCTTTTTACACCTTTCAGGCTGGTTTCAAGTGAAAATAGAAAAAAAAGTTCTGGAGTATCTCACATGAGATGATATGCAGTTTGCCTAGTTCAATTTGACCAAACAGTTTTGTTTGTGCTTTTAATTCTTGGTATTTACAAGTATATGCATTTATGTTTCCAGATGGACTCTCGAATCTTTAGGTTCACTAGAACCTAGAAGAAGTGTCCTCGAAGATGATTTTGATGAGGAGGAAGAAAAGGATGAAGATGATCAACCTGCAAATGGCTTAGATGCAAGAGATCATGAGAAGGTATTTTTCTTAACTTGGTTATTGTGAATTTCGAGTACATTTTTTATATACCTATTAGCTCTCCTGTGTTTGATAACTGATTTTTGTATGTACTATGGGACAGGATTATTATCATGGGCGGAGTCCAACTAGAGAAAGAGATCGAGATAGAAGGCGGGATAGCCATAAATACAGGTATCCTGATTATTTAAATTGCTATTTTCCTTTCCATCATTCTTTTCTGGGAATGTTCTTGGTTATGCTATGCACATGTTATTGGCTTTAAAAATGGCGGCAGCCCTCTTTGTGTGGGGGTCTTTGGTTCCTTTTTGTTTACTAGGAAGTTTTTGTTTCCATCTAGTATATGGCTGTTTACTAGGAAGTTTTTGTTTCCATCTAGTATATGGCTTAAACGCTGGCATCAAAATCAGTTATAAGTTTTGAATTACCATGTGTGTTTTCAACTGAAAGATAAAGGTAAAGGGATTCGTTCTTTTTTTTTTTTTTTCAAGATAGATGTTTGATATCTGAAGCTTGTTACATTAGAAGTAGCCTCGCGCTGTCATTTGTTATTGATCTTTCTCTGAAGATCACACTGTGTATGGTGGTTCCGCTTTCTGGATATAAGTTTTCTTAGATAATTTTGAGTTGTCCGATGGCAATATACTGTCAATATAAGTACTTCTTATTCATTATTTTTTGTCTGTCCCATGTTAGTGGAAGCTGTCGTACGAGGTAATTTGTTAGAGCAGCATACATATGCACACGTGCACAAACATGAGCCAAGATCCATTCTTAAATGTGTTAAGAGTCTTACCAGGCTTTTGGATCTCCATCAGTGGCTTAGAACAGCTTCCTAAAACAAATGATTAAGGTCCTGCCAGGTTTCTCTGCACTGACAGTGTGCAGTGAGAAGTATGATGGACCATACATCTGTGTGATATAATTTTTATTGATATTTGTCCTTTCTTTTGTTTTACCCTTCCGAAGGTATTTTTTAAGTTCTTCTCTTTGCTTATTTTGTTGCACTTCTCCAGGGAGGATCCTTCTCTAAACTTTTTTCTCATTTTGTAAATTGTATTAATAATTGGAAAGTATGTATAAAAGTCAAAAGAAACATAGCGTGGCTGAAATGAATAGCAGGGCTGTCTTAATACTGAAAATGGACTCAACATCATTTGCTCAGTAATTAGTATAACTGTCTTGAAGAACTTCTGCTCATGAGGAAACTTGTGGAGCAAAAATTGACACCAAATAGTAGTTGATCTCTACAATTTTGTGATAGGAATAAAACTTTATTGACGTTCTAATACTCCCTTATGCATTTG